>OW121850.1:20491772-21741772 GCA_933228895.1 Platycnemis pennipes | reverse complement strand
CTCCCGACGGGCATGCCCCGATGCAACGCGTGTTTGCCTTGTTATTTTACGTGAGGTGTCCTCCGTTGGGTGGGTGGCGTTGGCATGGGAGTTTCTCTTTGAGGGTGAGGGTCCCCGAGGGGCGTCTTAGGCATGGAGAGGACCTCATCCGGGTGAGCGCCATTCGGGGGATGGCAGGAGTGGAAAAATAAGAAATATGATCCCTCGGAGCGGAGCTTCGGAAGGCGGTATGCCGACGGCCTCGATCCCGACCCACGTCTTCCAAACTCGTAATCGTGAGTTTCATTTCCCACTGCTGCCGGAAAACATCTTGACTTTATGATGTTGTCCAATCACTTGTCATGATTACCTAAGTGATAGTTTTTCTTTATAGTAGCATGATTTTATTATGATGTGATGAATTTATTACAAGTTATCTGCCTTTACTTGTTTATTCATTTTACGTCATTACTATTCAAGATAAGCTAAATTAATGTTTACAGATCGAACGAGCAAGTTCTGTACTCAATTTTTACCCTACTTCATCTTTGAAGGCCGCTTTTACCTGTATCATTCACCTATCCTTCGTGTTCAGTTGTATTTAACTGTGGGAATAAGGGCTTTTAATTAACCCTCAATTTTGCGTCGTTGTATGATACCTACGAGAGGTGCAAAATCCGACGGTACGTATTAATTTTCTCCCGTTGAAGTTCCCCTACCAAAGCAGGAACCCTTCTTCCATTGACAGTAATTTTCCTTTCTTGATGTTTGATTTCATGACCGTGAAAGCTGTACTTACTTAAAAAAAAGGCATTGCAAGAAGTAGGTGAAAGTTCACGTGTCGTCGAGAATTTGTTAGTAGACTTTTTGAAATATTGGTATAGTGATGGAATAATTGGGATTTCGATCTACTTATTCCATTTTTAATTCGTTTTCCGCTTGTCACCTGAAAAGTATTTCAGAAATGTAGCAGGATAGGAAAGTATGTGAATATGAATAGATTATCGGATAGAAGAAACGACTTAAGTGCTGCGTAAAACGAAACGATTAATTTACTCTCATTTTGCATTCATAGGGTCTGAGCTTTGATGTTTATGGTTATTTGTGTATTGGGAAGTGAATGTAATTTCGGAAATTATCTCATATTTTCTTACGGACTGAAACAAAAAGCCACTTTCTTCCAAATTTTACCATTTTTTATCGTTCCTTTCGTGATAGATATGTCGATGTGTATTTTTCTTCCTAGATCGAAAATATCTGTAGAAATAATTTGTAGAAATAATTAATCTGTAGAAATAATAGAAATTTCATGCTCATCTAAATAATATACTATATCGTCTACTAGTTATAATATTCATTTCCTGATGCTGGGTAATCTGATGTGAAGTAATGCGCTAGCGACGTTTCGTATAGGTACTTTTTTTGCGACATTTGTACGAAAAGTTTTAGCATCATGGTCGACTGCTTAATGAAAATGGGAGACCTTTTATCAGTTCATGACTTTGAAGATCCACAGCTCCTCCAAGGTCATCTGATTGTTTTGATCAGATTAATTTTCTCCTCTTAGAAATCGTTCCGGTGACAGCCCCTTGGGGGATGTTAAAATAGAAATGATACTGCTTTTTATGCCGCCTGGCTTGATAATTTTTTGCATCTTTGGTGGTCTGTCCCCGGCGGCGACTCTTGGTTGCGAGGGAGTGATATTTGAATATAAATAAAATGCACTGGGCTCTTAATGGAGGTCAGCGACGCTTCGGAGAAAAATCGTTCTTTGTGAGAGGGTCGCCTGTTGAGTGCTTTCACTGGAACTCCCTCGAGACCCGCCCCCCCGAGGTGTGTTTTTTCACCCTCCCTCCCCTCTTGCAAGTCGCAATGGGGAAGGAGTTAAGGTGCTGAAGCGTGAAAATGCTCCTCATCCTAGGGCTCCCCCACTGCCCTTTCACAAAAGCTGTCATCACTCTTGTTCTTCATTCTTCCCCATCCTGTTCCGTGGGACCCTCCCTCCCATCTTATCCCCCCTCCTCCCCCCCGCTGATACTTTTTTGACGTATCCTCATCAGCGGCGGGGGCCCTTCCCGTCGACCAATGGCGTGGCGACAATGAGCGTGGAGTGGGGGGAGGTTCGTGAGCTGCATCGCTGAGGACTTGGGTCGCCTCCCCGTCCCCACCCCACTTCCCCTTCCACACGACCCCCCAGTTCCACGAAAAGCTTCCTCCCCCGCCCGCGAGGTCCCTGTGGGACTCACAATCAGGGCCCCACCCGCGCCGCGTCGGCTTCAAGCCTTCGGTGGGTCGCGCGAGTGGAAACTTTGGAGGGACGCGGGCATTTATGAGATGATTTATTACGGGTCAAGCGTACCTGAGGTAATCCTTCCAAAGGTTATCCCTGCGATGATGTCAATCCACATGATGTGAATTTTTCCACTATGGATGCCCGCGTGCGCTTGTATTTACTCAATTCCGAACTGTCGAGATTCCTTATCAAAATTCGATGACGCTAAACAAATCAGAGAGTGTGAGAATAAAAGTAAAGATTAAAGCCGTTATCTTTTTTAGCTGGAAAACATCGCACTGAGAGAAAATAGCTACAATATTTAAGAAAAGATGAGCTATACCAGTTTCACTGAAGCGTAACATGATGAGGTGAATTTCCACAGATCCAGTTCCAAATTTCATTCGACCTTGGTCCAGGTTTCCCATCCACGGGCCACTGAATATGGTAAATTAGAATGAAGTGAATAATAGTGAAGTTATTTTCTCTCAGTATAAAAGAATTCCACCGAGATACGCCTGGGATTGTGTTGTTTCGAAAACATCTCGCCCTGCGTATTGTAAAGGATTTATATCATGCTAAAATAAGTGCAACGGGGTTCGGGTTATTGGGGTGGCCAAAAGTCCTGGCCCACCATCCCAAGGCTACTGTTCTGAATCCTGTTAGTGGCAGAAATATTTCAGAGGTGTACCGGTATTTACGTATACACCTTGCGCAAATCATTTAAGTACAGTGTTCCTTACTCGTACTGCCGTTTGGGATGCACGAGTCTGTATTCCTCTGTGTTTTTCTTCACGGGCAAGGAAACAGATTGCGAATCTGGGTTTCACTCCGTGCATTGAATATCCTACCAATAACTTATCTGCCTCCCCATATTTAGTGGCGCCAACAAATTACCTGCCTCCCTTAACAACAATATCAGTAGTTAGTGCCTGTTTATATTTTTTTTCCTTGCGGATGCCTCAAATTTGCTGAATCCTTCCAATGCTACTTCGAGTATCATGAGGATTGACCATCTGATTTTTTATAATGAGTTTTAAATTATTTCGGTAAATTTCAGTTTCTCTTAAATGGTTTTCTGTGTCGCATACTTGAATATTTATGTAGCCAAGTCCTTCTATTCGTAATAAATCAGATATGAAATGGGGGTACCCTTGTGTTTGATTATTATGTTTTCTTGTAATTAAAATATCTTTCTTTCTATTTCAGGTGAGTTCCCCTGATTATTCGTCGAGGTGTATTCTTTTTTGTGAGTATCTTAAATACCTTGAAGGTTATTTAGGCATTTGATACGTAATAATGGTGATATTTCCTACATTCTTCCGAATGCATAAACTACATTGATGGAGGAAGATTCATAATCGGTCAACAATTTTCCAATGCAATAAAACTATTGGTACCTATATTTGTGTGAATGATATTATTACAAGTTAAAAAGTTTTACTTGAAGCTACTGAATTAAAATTTGCAAAATAAATTAAGAACTAACTCGTAAATGATGGTAGTCATTCGTCTTGGATTTGTAAAATGCATAAGTTTTGTTTCATTCAATGTATCTTATCTTACTCGCGTATAATTGATGGGATTAAGGTTGTGTTAATATAACCACATGATACCTTTTGACTGCACAGTAATTTTGTTTCATGCCGTTTTGTTTTTCGGGAATCAAGGTAATCAACTTCATTCACTCATCCTTCCCAGTTCCAGTGTCGAATACTTCAGTTAGCCCCAGTACCTCGTATATTTTTCCGTAACTCTTCCTATTTTTCACGTATCAACGGTAGTTGTTATCAATATGTTATTACTTTTTAATTAACTTTTTCATCTTCGTGTTTGTGCCAATGAATGAATGTGAAATGAGTTGAACTCATTTCACATTCATTCATTTTAAGTTTAACTATGAAACGATAAGTAATACTTACCTACGTTTTTGTTTGTAATTCAATAACAATGTTGCTCGTTCTCAGTAGTAAGTAACTGCTCTCCTCTTCATTTATCTCGTTTCCGCTGACCTGATAACAGGAGTAATCAACATTATGGATGAACACGTACATAGGGACCTTTACCTATTAGCTCGGTAAAATTATTACGCATTATCTAAGCTGGTTATCATTAAAAAGTAGCCCTATCAAGGTAATCGTTCATTGCTTTGAGTTAATTGTTGGGAAAATGTAATATGCACACGTGTAATGTCGTAGACGGATGTCCATGGCTGTTACATTAGCGGATTCAGTTTCCACGACTTACGTTTATCGGAGCTGTATCCTAATCCGAATCATTTCATTACAGTTTCAAGGCCATTAAAGTGCCCAACTGTTCAAAATAAAACCGGGTTAATTTAATTAATTATATAAGATAAAGTTAGGTTAATGGGTGCATGTGTAAGCGAAACAATATTCACCTGGCGGAAGCGAAAATCTTGGATCTCCATTTGCAAGAAAATAAGAAATGCTTGACAGTTGATCTCTGTACATGGGTTTTGGAATTTCAGGATTTTCTTGGTGTACCGTGCTCAATCTTAAGCCATTTTTTTTGCGCATCCGGACTGATCTGTTGGTCCATATACCCCTGGGATCCCAATAGGTATTTGCCTGTCATCAGGTTTCCCGGGAGCTGAACCAACAGAGCTTGACAAATACCCATGCCCTAGGTGGAGAAAAACCCACCCAGTCGGGACTCGAACCCGCGTCCCTAGGATTGGCAAGCGAGGACTTTACCGGAGGATCGCCGCCACCAGGGCTGGCTTAAAAGTTAAATTAATTTAAAGATTTGGAGAAGAATTACTGGCGTTCAGAAGCGTGAAATTATTCTAATTAAGTGTTATGTGTCTCGGGAATATTCCAGTGAATTTCATCAGTACAATATCTCTCGACCATATGCCTTTCATGATGTGTTTCTACACTCGATAAGATGACTTAGATCATTCTATTTCGTGTTTACGCCCAAGTGTCGTGGGAATCCAACTGAAAGGTCGTCGTTGTCTTGAAGGATAGTGGGATATTTCGTTGTGTTAAAGGTTAGTGTCTTGGTGAGGGAAGCGATGCGGGTCGTCGCGTTATAGCTTTGTTGGAGACGGGACTCTCTTCCCAGCGGAGCAATTCCGATTCTCGGGAAAGTGTTGTTCCTTGGAAGCAATCCAGGTACATGAGTGCAATCTTGTGGGAAGTTGACTATTTTGCATTAATTTCCATTCATCATAACTTCGGCATGTCAAAAGAAAATTTTCCGCTTGGGTTTCATGCCGAGAAACGGCACTGTTTTTTTGAATCGATTCAGGTGAAACGTATTTCTCATCAATGGGAAAATTGCCCTTTCCGGAGTTGGACGTTTTTCCGAGATGTTATCGCATTTAAATAGCACATTTGTTTGAATTGGTCATCGTTCGTGGCTGATGCTGATGCTTGGTGACGCGAACCATCGCAACGCGGATGTGTTTATTGTCGCGATTATGGCGATGTCGTTCATATTTCACAGTGTAATGACATACGAAGCACTTTTTTTTAAGTTATTCCTCTTCATGTAGGATAAATTATGCCATGTTAGTCTAGTTGTACAGCTTGATTGCATTTCAATATTCTACTTCGTCACCTCACCAGTGACTTCGAAACGTTTACTAAGCTTTAAAATTATAGCGTCATGATCTTTAATATTCTTTCATGAATTTATAATTAGTTACCGGATACTGTGGCAATTTTCTACTCTCAGGAGTAAAATATTTCCTGTTCAGTTCTTTTTATTCGTTGAGCGTTTAACTTTGACATTTTACTTTTATAACGCTTTTTAAGTTATCACGTTTCTGAAATGCTTCTCGGTATACTGCCGCAAATTAGTTTTACTTCACGATTCCCAATGTCACCGATGCACCAATGTGAGGAAAGGGTTCTATTGACTGATTTTGCTTCATTCATGTTCTCATCTTACTGCTGAGATTATGGGCAGTCTTGGGCACAGTCCATGACTGTGGAATACCCATCCGGCGTGATGCATCCAATTCAGTCAACGCACGGATCGTATGACAAGCAAAAGTAACACTGTATCCATTTTTGTGGATTTGGTACTGTTCACCTTCCCACGAACCTCTTCATGCCTGAAACTAGAGTTGGCTTCATGCGTCTTCATTTGGGACTTATCATGTCACGCAAAAGTAGCCAAAACGCAGTTGTGCAGATGCGTGATTTCTCCGCTTGGGAAAATTGGAATAAAGAATTCCCATTGGTGCAGCGTGAATATTTCACTTTAAAATAAGAGTACATTATTTTTGGCTTGTGATTTTAATATGCTCCAAAATGCTATGGCGACTTACCCAACTATCGTGAAGATCTATCCTTTTTCCTTCCAAAATTGTAGAGGGAGACATTTTTGGTAATCAGTATGTGCCTACACACAAAGAATTCAGCTTACTAACTTCGGTTATGGAGGAGATTTTATCTTTCCTTATCGTGGCCTGCCGGCAGAAGTTCTTTGCGCTGAACTCCGTTGGGGATTCTCCGATACACTCTCCCTAGCAAGATGTTCCACAGAGAAAAAAATCATTCGCCTTGACCGGGACACGAACCCGGACCCCCTGAATTCCGGCCAGGTACTCTACCAGTTGAGCTACCAAAACGTCCTCTTTCTCTGTGGAAATCAAAGAGGCTTTAAAGGAACTAGGTGTTACCGGGCCGCAGGACATAACATGTCACAATGCAGGCGTAGTCGTGCGCATGGCGCCACCGTCCACGAGGTTAAAGCCGATTTTTAAACACTAAGGTGTTTACTTATAACGAATTCAAAGATCCCGAACTGGCCGCGAAAACTTTAGCGGCGTCACCCGCTGAAAGTTGCAGCACAATAGCAAGATGTTGCACAGAGAAAAAATCATTCGCCTGTCCCGGTCATGGCACACTCTCCCTCTCCATTCTAATCATGCGGTAGCTCTTCCTTCACGTCACAACTGAGACGCTGCACCCAGAACCTTCTTTCCAACCCCTTCCGGTGCTACTGCCATTCCCTCCTCCGGTAGCCAACGCCCGCCCTCCTCGTAATATCTCTCCCCCTTATTATCCCTCGTAAAAGGGCCCCACCTTCCCACGCCATTAGGGCCGCCCATCTTCCGTTGAGGACTGTTTGGAGACGATTTTGACGAATAGGTCCTGGAGGGACGGAGTTTTGATCACTGTAGGCCTCCGTGACCCGTTCCGACCCTGTCTACCGCGTGGTGCCCCACCTCGGCCAACGCGGGGTAGAGGTTAATCTTTGAAAAAGGTAATTGCCTGCCCCGTCACTTCATTCCCCTTTGTCTCCGCACTTGTGTCCTTCAAAGAGGCGTGCTATTAATCCTCCGTTTGATATAATGGGACTGGCGCAAGAGAGAAGATCCCTCTTTTCCATGCTTTTGATTGATACCTTGGTCAAGTTAATAGCCGAGTCGTGCGTGTCTCACGGAGTGGATCCTTTTGGAGGCGTAATTGGGAGGTTTCCTCAAACTCTCGGCACCCGCCTTCAAGGGAGTCTTGTTCTCAGACGCACGCCGGGTTTGTTGTGTTCTCATCCCCGGGAGACGCTCGTGGGGACTTAAAAGGGAAATGAGGCAACGAGACCATGTCCCCCTTCCCCCACTCATAATAATCTCATTTCGTAGCGTGTTTAATCGCCCGTGTGAAGCTATGATACGCGTAATAGGAGGGCATGCAGTTCTTTCCCTCACGGCTCAATCTCTTGCCTTCCTACGAATTAGTGTCCGAGCAATTTGTCCTTTCCTTTCCCTCTCAACCGCTTCGGAGTTAATTTGAAAGTTTTCTTTGGCTATTAATGTTGTGTTTGAGTGGGAGAGGAATCATTCTGAATGATGGGAGCCGGTTTCGCTTCAGAGAGTGGGAACCTTGGCACTATAATGACTAGGTATGTGTGTACATAGGCTGAGCGTGTTTGCCCAGTGGTTTCCTGATTCTTAATTTTCGGTCTCCAGCAATGCGTCTTGTACCTCTTTGACTCACCATCGATCCGCATGGTAATTTAGATATATTTGATGGATGTTGCCTTTCCTCTAATGTTAGATATTCAATAGCTATTGGAGTAGATACTGTAACTATAATTCGGACAAGAAGAAGTAGCTAAACAGTTGACTAACCGTAGAATTTGTATAAGAGAGTTATGAAATCCCTCGCAGCATTAGCTACAAAAGTATATTTTTTCGAGGTATATTTTGCTTTTTTTTATCCTGACGTTCATGGATGTAGATCTTAGATTTTAAAAACATTAATATTTTAACGTTTATTTAAATACTCTAAATAATTAGCACTGCACCCAAAAAGTCCTGGTAGATATATGGCATTTCCCATTTTTTAGCCGGATTCGAAGAATGCGGACCTTTGTACCTTAATTACACCGGTATTTCTCTTCATTTGGAATTAATAGTTTAATGATTGATTCGCATCAACCTTGTGATTTTAGTTAATTATGGTGAAATTGAGCTCTAGTTTCTTGTGGATTGAGGTCGGAGTATTATTTTTCCTCGAACATCACGGTTGGAAATTCTGTCGCACATGTCTCCCACGCTCGATAATAATTACCCCAAGTTTGGGATTTCCCAATCTTTTTCTAATTTAGAAGGAAATAATTTGGCGTTCAACGGCCAGAAATGAAGTATAATAGCACCAAACCTTCAATTTCGTCGGAATTACTCTTCCTGAACGCCGTGTCTGGTTTTGGAATCCATTGAAAGACACAGATTTCCCTCCTCCTCCATTATTTGAAATTTGCATCAACATGAATTTTCGCCCGATTGTAAGGAATTTGATTTGTTTGCCGTTCTGATTATCCATTCATCAAACTCAAAGATTTCGCATACATGCGGAGTGGAGATATCGATTATTTTCTGTCTGCAGGCGATCGATTCGCAATCGAAGTCATCAGTCGAAGACGTCCAGAGGATCGTGCTCATGAGTGAGCTGTAATCATGGACGTGCCCTTCCGTATGGGGCTCGGGAGGGAAGTTTGCCGCGTGAAGTCCTTGTTTTGAGATGCCGGAAGTCATTGAGGAGTGCCTTCCTGTCTTTGCTTGGACGAGGGGAGAGAGGGCAGCCTTGCCAACTTCAGAGTGTTGCTATGATTTTGGCAGATGTGTCAACCTTTGAACTTGGAATTATAGCACTTATACAACGAATTCTCTCGGTAAAATAACACACTTGATATTTAAATGGAAAAAATGTAGGTGGAGTATGCCATTTTTCTGGTCCCAGGCTTTGAATCATTACATTTTATCATTCATTTATTTGTTAATTTGTAAGCCATATCACAGTTGTTGTTCTTTTTTTGCGAAAAAATTATCAGCTTTATTTTAAGAGTATATTTAGTTAACAATTG
The DNA here is from genome assembly GCA_933228895.1 of Platycnemis pennipes. Lineage (NCBI taxonomy): Eukaryota > Metazoa > Arthropoda > Insecta > Odonata > Platycnemididae > Platycnemis > Platycnemis pennipes. Next base: position 21,732,177 of record OW121850.1, on the reverse strand, counting down.
TTTGTGATTATTTTTATTGACCGTCATTAGTAGTAGTCGGTATTGCAACCATGCAATGTATTTGAAGTAAAATGTCGCGAAATACATATCCCTAGAGTCCTCTCGTGAAGGAATTTTTATGCTCCCAGCGGGGGAGAAAGCCGTCGGATCATTAGTGTTGTTTGGAACCCTTCCGGCTCTCTGGATTATTCGTCCATTTTGAGGAAAACAAAGGAATTGCGCGGCGCAATTCATATTTATTGACATTGTGGGTGATTTTCATCCTCTAAGAATTATGCGCCAGTGTTCAATTAGACTTGATAGTTTTTGCCACATTATATCTCCTTGACTATGACCTTACAATTTTTCTACCATTAGGGTTGGTTATGAGTGTGCTCTTTAAAATTGCGATGTTTTAAAGAAGGGGTAGAACGTTCCTGAAAGGCTGCTACAATAGTATTTAGTATTGTTTCTGAATTTTCCAGTGATGATAAATAAATACGCTGTTGAGAAATTGGTTGGTGAGTTAGTTAGAGTACTGGCCTCACAGGGCCCGAGGAACTGGGCTTGAATCTCGGCGATGACAGATTTACATTGGCATATGTAGTCTCTACTTGAGTGCCTTTTTGGGAGCATTTCGAGTTCAGGACTGCGTCCGTCGTATAGGACATAAATCCGTCATCCCCTGGGCGCCTTTCGTTCATAGCAGGAAATGCTGACGCAGAGTTTTCCACCACCCATATTCCATTCCCTGTAAAATCCAACCTAAATCCAATTGCCCACCAATCACAAATTTCGATTAATGAGCTGTTGTCGGTAGCTTCCCCTAAATAACTGGTACAACTTATAGGCTGTCAATTTCAGTAATGAGAGACATTCCAATAACGTGTGTGGAGAGGATTTAATTTCTTCACTTTCCCCTCTTACGATTGTGTCTTGACTTGAAGAGAATTGGGATTCCAATGAATAGCAGTGTACGTATTCTATTATTGCCACTCAAAAGTAGAGATGATGGACCTGTGTGTTGAGATATTTGCCTCATTGATTTTTGAGTTTCCGCCAGATTCAGCGAGTTCTTTCTTGTGGCCCGATCCGGAAGCATATCCGTAATGCGAGGCAGCTCTCGCATTTCTGCGTTCTCGTTCAGGCATATAATTTTGTGATTCTGATTAAGTCGCCAGCGAGGGACCGCCGCGCCGTGACGGTTGAAAAGAATGCGAGAAAAAATTATGGGAGCTCGAAACGTACAGAGCAGCCTCGGAGAATGCTGTTGTGCTACAAATCACCGAAGTCCATAATTTGCTTATTAACACCCGAGTGGTATGATAAAAGTCCAGCCGAATATTAATGGATGCCGTTATTATCGTCCGTCGACTTAATGGGTGCTCTCGTCCAGATTTCTTTTGAGTTCACACCTATCGACGTCCATGCCATTGGATTTGCCACGAACTGAGCCGTTACTATTTTGTCTGTGCTTCTTTTCAAATAATAGAACCTTATTTTATACATTTAAAAGCTTTGAGGTCAATGAATTCGTAATGAAGTACACAACGTTTAAGATGGAAAAGTAATGGTCTCTACCTTGTTTTATGAATTTATTAATGTAATTTCATTTAGCATTCATCGAGCAGGGGCTATGCCATTGAAGACTTTTCTTCGTGGAAATGCATTTCCATGAAAATAATCGCGCCGTTGTAAATTTTCAAAACATTTTGTTCATAATAAAAACTTCAAATCTCTTGATTAACGGCAATGCCCACTACTAAATAAATTAAATGTGGGATCATATTAATTGTTCCTCCTTCAATTAACTTCCTAGCTCGGGATGACATTTGACGGAAACGAATACTAGCATCCTGACGACCGAAAGTTATAAAAATACGATAAACCAAAATATGCCTGCTATGCAAGGAAATGGCTTCGTAAAAAACTTGTCATTGGTAATAAACAAGGAAGATATTCAGAATTGTTCTGAATGGGAAAAACATCCGGTTTCTTGTTTTATGTTAAGAAAAATTTGTTCTTTCGATGTCTGATAATGTAGTTGCTGAAAAAAATAGGCTCTCAGGAAGTTATGTTCGTTGCTCTTAAGCGTGTGTACATGAAAATCATTTTATTAATTTTTGGAGAGAACAACTGCAGCCTTCGTTTTGCTAAAGTATAGGCAGCGTGAATCAAAACATTTCAGCAAACAGAAATATACCTTTACATTTCGACTTCACTGCGGCGACAATTCCCAGGGGATTTACAAGCGGAGAATCAGTTGTGATGAATCGCGGAAATATTAAAACATCTTGAATCTTGGACTGTGGCTCTTGACTTTAAGAGGGTACGTTTATTGTTAAAATGTGTGTATACTAAGTAAATAAATTGAGAAGCTTACCGGTGATCACGTGTCCATGACGTTCGGTCCATAAGTTTTTTTAAAGCCACTATGTTTGCAAGATCCTGGAGCATTTAATTGTCAGTTCAGTCATGGGACACCTAGATAGCCAGAATTTATTGTCCAATGTTCAGCATGGCTTCCTGAAGAGTAGATCATGTGAAACTCAACTTACTCTCTTTTACCACGATATTTTAGTTTCTGGCGAAAATGATATTCCAGTGGATGCAATATTACTCGATTTCAAGAAAGATTTTGACAAGGTGTCTCATAGCAAACTAATTTTGAAATTAAAATCTTATGGGTTAGATAGTAATATAATATCATGGATAAATGATTTCCTACATGATCGGGTGCAAAGGGTTGTTTTGGACGGTGTTACCTCCCCGGCAGTTGAAGTCACTTAAGGTGTCCCACAAGGTAGTGTGATAGGTCCACTCCTGTACATAAATGATATCAATAATGCGGTCAAAAGTAAGCTTCGTCTATTTGCCGATGACGCAGTACTTGACAGGGAAATTCTATGCCCAAATGATAAAGAATATTTAAATGATGACCTACAAGCAATTGAAAAATGGTGTGATACATGGCAGTTAGAGTTTAATTTTAAAAAACGTGTAATAATGAATTTTTGGAAAAAGAATTGTTCCCCAACTAGCTCTTACAAAATAAGTAATAATGAATTAACAAACGTGAAATGCATTAAATATCTTGGAATAAGACTGACACATGATCTTTCCTAAGGTAAAGACATACATGAAGTAATCGGTCAAGCTAATCGTAAACTGGGATTCATAAAAAGAGTATTGGGTAAATGTGACGATCATGTACGAGAAATCAGCTACTTTTCCCTTGTTAGGCCTCATTTGGAATATGCTGCCAGTGTATGGGATCCCTACGAAATCGGTCTAAATCTTGAACTTGAATGTATGCAGGGAAGATCGGCAAGATTTGTAAAGGGACGGTACGATAACCTTATTAGCGTAACCAGTGTATTATTTTAAATACATTGTGGAAAAGTGCTGAAGTTTTTTACTCATCCAATATGTCCCACTTCCACTACGTGACGCCTGATACTGTGAACAATAAAAGAGAGAATATTGGGTGAGCGGGGAAGATGGCGAAGAGACTTTTTGAACAGAATGGGCAGAGGGAGAACGTATGCAGAGCTAAAGAACTACATCCTTTGAAAAGGATCATATGATATTGATTAGCATCACTATTTCGACCCGGCTAGTGGATTCTGGTGGACACTCGCCCCCAATGGGTTCCGAGGAAGGGCGATAAGCACTCTGCGTGTTGAGCGAGAAGTTTTATATTGCGTTCCTCCCGGAGCACCTTTCATTATCTCCCGCCCGCAAATGACCGCTTCGTTTTCATTTGATGCGGAAACGAGCCGCTTAGAAAATGATGGGGTCTGCTCGCGCGAATGAAAAACACTGCTCTGGGTGTGAGTGAGAATTAGATGCATCGATGATGCCTTCCCTGAGCGTCGCCCTATCTTTCTCATCGGCACCACCTCCCTCCTCCTTCCCCACGAGCTCCTCGCACCCCCTCCGTGTACCGCTTTCACTTTCTTCCGCCTCCCCTCATCCAGCTTCCTCTGGCTCCCTTCCCTCCTCCTCTTTTACCCCCCCCCCCCTCTCTCTCTCTCCACTCTCCATCGCTTTGGGTCTTCGGCCAGCCCTCCGGAGCGATACCCACTTGCCTAATAGCTTTTCTCTTGAATGGAGCGATGTACAAATCTCGAAGAAGGAGCGGGTTGAGAATGGGGAGAAACATTCATATTTCCGAGAGCCTCAAATTAATGGCTGCCTGTGTTTCGCGGTTGCCTCTTTTCCCAAATGCCGAGGACGGGTTTTTATGGATGCGCGACTAAGTGAGCCCCATAATGGGTCCCTCTCCATCGCTTGGCCTCCAGCCAGTTGGCTTTGGCTGCTTCTCAGGGAGACTATTCGTTTCACGATGGAACTCGATTAATTTTGCTCCAAACCATTACGAAATACTTATAAGAATGTTTCAAGCTGCTCATAATCTCAGCATCATGTTCATATCTGTGTAATTTGGTATCAATTACTTATCTCTGGAATTATTTCTGCTCCTTAACTCAAGATAACTTAAATCATCTGAGTTTGAACTGTGTAGTGATCGTCAACAGCGGAAACAAAATGAGACTTTCGTGACAGCATCTGTCTCCACATATTTGTTAATCGGTGTCTAACCTTTCTTCCCGGTGTGTTTTTCATCGTTTATCTTCTCAGATTGCAATTCTTTTATATGCTGTACATTCACTCCATAGCGGGGTAGATTTTTTTTCACGAATGACAGTTTATATTAACGTCAAGTGGAAGACGAAATTATGTTGGGGCCTCCTAAATAGTAATAATGGGAAACGCAAATGTATTTCCACTTGAGTTCCTTTCGTACTGGGCCGTAGATCTCTCCGTCCTAGATTCGAGCTTAATGCTTCGGCGTTGGTTGCGCTGGCCAACTCTGAGACGCTGGATGAACACACTCATGTGGATCGGCGTGATTGACCCTTGAACTCGGACACGCGCCGCATGTGAGAACGTTTCGGCGAAGTGCAGTTCCCCATCAATTCGTCTCCGCGTGTTAAGATGAAATGCAGCGAAGCGGGAGCTGTCTCGTGGACATGAATATCTCCCGACTGCAGTTCATTTTGGCCCATCAGCTCATGCTGTTTCAAGAAAGTGGGAATGTCCAAAGTCAGGTAATTGATTCCCCAGCGGTGAGCTATTGCAGGGTGAAGATTCTGTGCGTGCCTTTGTTCAAATGTTGTGTTCTATTATGCTTTCACTGATTACCACTCTCTTGCTTTCGGAAAAATTATGTGCACACCGTGGACATTGGTTGGTTGGTTATTCAGGGGAGGCGATCGAAACCTGAGGTCATTTGCACAATTTAGGATTGGTGGCTAATTGGGTAATGGTAGGAGTTTTCAGGGAACGGGGAAGGGTGGAGAGAAACCCGGCGTCGGCATTAGCCTACTCTTAACGAAAGGCGCCAAGGGACCACGGTTTAACGTCCCTTTCGACGGACAGAGAACTGAACTTGAAATGCCCTCCACTAGGCACTCAAGTGGGGACCGGGTTGCCACTGAAAAAAATCTGCCACTGCCGGGAATCGGACCCGGGCCCTCGGGATGGGAGGCCAGTACTCTCGCCAACAAATCAGCCAGATCCCCCCCCCCCCCCCCGTGTACGTTGTCGGAGAATGATGTAGAATAATGGAATGGAGAGTTCTGTTGCCGCATGCGAGCAACACGATCGCAATGCCTCCCGGTAGTTGCTGCGTTCGAGCATTAATTATCTTCGGCATGGAACTCGTCGAACATTTCTTCTTGCTTATTTTGGATGTTAATGACTCAATTTCCTTGCTTTTCTGGAAGTGACCATATATCTGGCGCATTCCCTGGAGAGGTGAAGCGTTTAATCGTAGTATTGATGTTGATACGAATATTACTGGGCACAGTGAAGCGCAAAATATTGATCGAATATCAAAAGTTTATATGTTGTATTAAAATGGAGACTTTGGTGAGCAGGCAACAGGTTTTTTCAAGTTAGTACGTCCATTCACCTACGCCCCCTTTGACGAGTAGCGAATCATTCATAACGTACCTATATATCTCATGTAGAACATGTAGAAAACAAGTGCGCCAACTTCAGCGAACACGCAGAATGTATAGACATTCGTATGGAATATGCGATTTACTCTCTTGTTGATCCTTAATTGTACGGTTTGTAAATATATGTCGAGAAGTTCAAGATCTCTTCGAGGTTCCGGATATTGATTGTTGCTACCGCTATCAAAATTGTATTGGAAAAAAGTACTGTACATGCCTTCTGAACGTCAAATACGAATTAAATTTGCAGTGGCTACTTTTTCAAATTTTTAATAGAGCTCATACTCTCAGAAAAAGACCATACATTACGAAAAATTAATTTTGTCTGTGATATCACTCGTGCAAGACTGAGAGGACAACACATGACATAACCTAATTTCTTCAATTACGAGGATGTAAGATATAACATTCGGTATTTCAAAGAATGGAAGAAGTATTGAAATTCGTCCTATCTTCGAATTGAAGAGCTATTGCCAGTTGAATGATTGCGGTCGTAGAAGAAGGCAGAATTCGTTTTGAAGAAGGCAGGGTCGTAAAATGGTGGGATTTTTTTTCTAATTCGTATTTCTTATTGGAGAAAAAGTGTCCACTGTTTATCTACATGACAATCCTTTATTATTGCCGGTTCCTCAAATTAAATTTGAATATACGTAAGTGTAACGTTTTTACTTATAACTTGATACATACGTATCCGCTGCATAAGCTTTTGCATACTAAATAACTGTGAATTAAGTATAAGCTAATTTCTAACTTTCTAGCAGGAAAATTTTTTAGCAGGAAAGCAGTTTTTGATAGAAGATGGCGCTAGTAAACGAATGGTGAGCATTTACTCCTATCAATCCGGACGAAAATGTTTAATTGCAGAGAAATGGCGCTGTAATTTAATTTTTAATCAATTCAGGAATTACATCTACTGATGAAACAGTTTTGTGAATTACTTCATCGATGATCTTTCCCTGCGTCCCATGGAGTCTCGAATAAGCAGTATCGTTTCTTTGTGGCATATTCTTTGAATCCATGGGTTCCCGTAACAGAAAATGAATGCAGCTCTTTGTCTCCTTAATTCTCTACTGACTTGTTATTATTCAATGTTTGCGTTTGCGTTAGAGATGCCATATTGGCTAAAAAACATCGAGTGGTCAATGTTTCGATGTTTATAAAAGTACTCACCACTCATCATCGACAAAAAACATCGATGTTTCGATGTATCGAGTTTTTATGCCTTCATATCCGAGGTTAGGTATTATCATAGAGGTATTAGGTATTATGCATCAGAAATTTTGCATCTTCTTAAAAACTTGCAATTTTGAAAATTATTCGGAAATCGGGCCTTATTTAGTAAAATATTGATAAATAATACGCAAATATTTTTCCATTGAATTTATTTTTAAACATAGAAAACATATCACTGTTTCATAATGAAATAAAGACAAATAAACATAATGCAACAAAAAACAAATAACAATAAAGTGGGTGTACCTGTTCCCTATAAATATTCTAAGCTTGGTAGTATAAAAACTCAAATTGAAAAACAGTGGGTTTAAAACGTTTAAACCTCCTAGTATCGGTAATGAACACTCTTTGCTTAATATGCAGCGACTCCAACCTACTCCTGATATCTTGTACCACCAAGTTGAGAGCTGACAAAATCCTCTCAGAAGGAACTGATGTAGGCATGGCCGGCATGGCGGATCATGTTCTAGGAAGGCAAAACTGGGATGAAAACGTGAACGATTTTACACCTTCACTTGTTTCCCTTCACGCGAACGATAGATAGCGTAATTAGGGAAGGTTCGTTCGTATTCTTAAAAGGCTTATGATAATCAGAAAAATGAATTATTGGTCAACCAAAAACTTTTATTATACCACTCGTTTCCTAAAACATCGCTGCGATGTTGAGTGTTTTGAAAACATCGAGTCGATGTTCCATCGATTGTCTTACCTCTCGATGTTTTCGATGTATCGGCAAAAAACATCGAGTAGTCCGATACATCGATGTCGATGTGGCATCCCTAGTTTGCGTTTTTCCTCTCTATCTGACCGCCTGAACTGCCACAGCTTCCGAATCGCACTCACCTGACCTTCTTAAACTAAGGAAATGGCCGTAAAATGCTTTCCACCCTAAGTGCGTGTCTCAATTTAAACGGAATTCCGAGTGATTTGTGGGAGTAACCTCTACTGTTTTCCCTTTCCAATCGCCATCGTTGGTCTCGGAATAGCAAGAGAGTGCTGAAAGGTGGTTGCGTTTGGATCGTTATGTCGCCACGACACGCCTATTGTGTGCTCCTGAGTTAATTATGTTCCTCGCGGGCAACTCGTCTCCCACTCCTCGTTCGATGGGAGAATGAATGTGGAGGGAGTGGGGTTGGGGCATCTGCCTCATCTGCAAGGCTAGATGAAGAGAGAGTCATTGTGCAACGAAGGAGGCAATTAGTGAAGCACAAGGGTTGAGTAGACGATTAAGGGCTAAGAGGACGATAAATGAGATGGGAGAACATTTATTGAAAATGGTCTTTCCCTCCCTAACCAAACTTCTGTGCGATTCATTTTGACTTCTTTTTGATTGTTCTCCCCTTATATGCCATAATGCCACGTATATTTTTTTCAGACGTAAGCTATTAGTCGAGGCTAAGCATTAGTCGATCTGCAAGTGTAGTGAGAGAGACTTCTTCTCTTCTTCTCCGTTTTTGCAGGATTTTCTCCTGCGAGAGAAAGTGTTTGATGGTGAAAATATTTGCGCTTCTTAAATTACTTTTCGATTGTTATTTTTTTAATTTAACATGAGTGCAACGTCATGAAAAGTGGTTTCTAAGGGATTAGATTAAATTTCTCATCTCATGGTGAACATTTCATTATCTATTATCCCTTACGCATTGACATTCAAGCTTTTTATACTTATAAAATAATCAATCATGCTATAGCTCTCATGTATTCAAAATCATATGGCGTCCGTACTGAGCGAACAAATATTGTGTGCGAAACCGAATTTATGACGTTATTTCTTATGCAATCTGTCCTATCTTATATGCTCCTGGAATGACGGAAGTTTGTGAAGGATGAAAGGTGAACATTAGAGCCTGATTTAGTCTTTGTTTCCTATTGATATCTCCATAAACTTTTCCAACACTAAACGATTTCACCCTTCGTATACGCCTTCAGGTTCTTTTACTTCTTGAAGCGAGTTATCGGCAATCAAATCCTCAGATAGCGCCGTTCCAGTGAAAGCGTCGAATAGCATGTATGTCTAATGACCCGTGAGGAGGCATTGGGCGATGGTAATAAATTAGTCGCTGTAGGAAGGAAATGATCGGCCTTCCTTGAAAGGATGCCATATGTTTAGTTTTTACTCGCCGTTCTGAGTGGAATTTTAATTATTTTTCGTTAAGAGCAGTCACCAAACAAGATCTGTTATCAGTTTACCCATGCTGCAAATCTTGATTAGCTAGAAACATGCGGTAATCTTCGCTGTAATTATCTTCGGTTGAAGCGAAATTGACGTTTTGGAGCATATTAGAAAGAAATGTATGCTTACTCTGGTTTTGGTAGGCAAGCCGTTTTTATCCTAAGGATTGTTTAATGGGTGTATGAAAATATGCATATCTAATATATTCTCAGTGACTCTGATGAATAGATTCATAATGGAAATGGCGTTTTCCCATATCTTTCACGGTTTCATAATTTATGCATCCCACTTATCCAAGCAAATTGTTTCAGTAGGTTGAATAATAGAAATGAAGTCGGACCTAAATGAGTCATTGTGAAATATTGGGTCTACATGGTTTTCAGTCATTCATTTCATTTTACGCTTGGTGTTCGAAAATAAATATTTCCATATTAACTGGGTCATAAGTAATGATTGAGTTTGTTTACGTTTTTGTGGTAAAACTTACGTGGTGGCTCAATAAAGCGTGGTGAACATTTATCGGTTGAATGACTCCATCCATGTCTGCTATATGCCTTACAATAAAGCACTTAACCGTGTCTTATTACACCAGTTGGTAATATTACTTTGCATGAAGAGGAATTAAAAAATAATACCATTCTTGAGTTCGGTATTATTTCATTTCAAAGTTCTTATCGTCGCTTGTGGCGAAGGTGAAGTTTTACGACTACATAGAATCTATTACTTGTTTTTCGTATTTGCAGGCAAACCGCACTTCTCTGATCTGAAATCCACCTATGGTAATCGTAACTGTCACGCTTCTGAATTTTATTTCCTTCCTTTTTTGAATTGTGTTTGCGTTGCCCTGGACAAGTTCACGCGGTCACTTAGGGCACGGGCACCATTTATAGGTGCGTCACACTTTTCCTCGCCGATAAACTTGCCATAGGATGAGTTATGGCTGTAATCGTTTGTTTGCCACTCATAAAAATGAGCTTTAACTCCATTTGTTTGACGTGGCATGTTTAGCAGCTTGCCTGGAAGAGACTTCGGTGGAGCGAACGAAGCCCTTCAACAAGCGATTCGTAAAATACGGCCTCCGACCGAATCGAGAAACTGCGATAATTTTTCCACCGTCTCTTTTTTTTTCCTCGCTCGCCCTCGTCTCCTGTCTCACTCGAGAGCCCCCGGCCTTTGACTCCTGTTATCCACGTCCCCACGTTTTCCGTCTTCCCGCCCTCTTCATCGGTACCTTCCATTCTCATGCCCGACGGCGATTTTCAGCCACTAACCGCCGCCGCTCCAGCTCGGCCACCTTCTCCACACCTTCCGAAGCTGAGATGTCGCGTATCACACTGATCTCATGAGGACAGCCATAGGCTGCCTATTCCACCTTGCGGAATCTTGTAAATTGTGTGACGCCTTTTACATATTATTTCCCAGCAGAAATGCTGATTTTCGTATTGAATAATTTATTTGTTGCAAATGAAAGTTTTCTTCAGTCGAGTGGCTAGATTATCGTAAAAGACGTGGAAGACCGATAGCTATTTTTTGCGCAAATTACTGTGTACTTTTACTTATAGTACTGTATTAATCTTTGCTAAGCGGCATTTAATTTATAAAATGACCGTGTGTGATGATAGCAGTGTGATCATCAAAGTCTTTTAGCAACTTCATTTTCTGATATTGATGCTATGGGTTGATTGACTTATTTTATTTCGTTCACTAGCTTGCTCTTGTAGTTTATTGAGGAAAATTCCTGTCGCACTTTTGCTATGGATTATATTTTTTTTAAAGTTGTGTTAACTGCTGCCGAAGTAATTTCCTTCCTCAATTTGCATCGTAATATTTTTGTCTGGCTCTTCTCGAAACCAAACGTTATGAAATCACAAAAAATAAGTACAAAAACAATATGAGAAGTCTCCTCTCTTAGGGCTTGAAAATCTTGAAAATCGCTTGAAAATCCCAATATGCCTTGTAACCATTTTCGAGCGATGTATAAGCCGGCATATTGTCAACTTTTGCCCTATTACGTACTCTTTCCGTCTTTGTTCTCAATTTCGCCCATTCCATCTGGTTTACGCAAAATAGAAACCGAAGTCAAATGTATCATGAGCGTAAACAACGATGCCCATTTCAATAAGCGTCTTTTACGAAAGAGGAGGTCGAAATCCTTTGCATATAATTGCGGGTACGTATAAAACGTACTCGTTGAACGGAGATGTGTGAACATCGTTTTTTCATGCTAAGATAAGTTAAACTGCGTGTATCAGGGGAGAAATAAAATACCTATGCGTATTTTGGGAACGGTTTCATTTATTTTCCTTATAAAACTATTTGTTGGAATAGCGCTGTAACTGTGGAACTGTATTGAATATTTATTTGACACGAGTCACAAATCTGTTCGCGGCGACAAAGAAGATATCCGACATTCTACGATATTCAAACTCTGCCAAAAACGCAATCGACGTAGGGATGGATAAAAATATCCAAACCGGTTCCACCTCTCGTTAACGGAAGACGGGCAGCGAATGAAGTGGAAGAAAATCCTTCGGGATGGCCGGAAGTGGGATACTTTACTGCCCGTTTGAATAAGGTGAATCCTCGCCCAAAAATCATTTCGTTTTCATGCCCGGGCCCGTCTGCTCCAGCCACCGTTGCTCAGATAGCCCTCTCGACTCCCAAATCTGTTTTCCCATGGGCGGTATATCGTTGTTGACTCGGATGGGACGGGCTCAGTGCTAGTTTACGATGGAGCAAGCTGTCGAATGTAAGCACCTGGGACGATAAGAGCCCCTCGCTGGTATTCATGATGTAGGTGAAGGAGTGCGCACACATCGTGATGGGGGTCCTCACGGACGGACGGTAGCTTAGAGAGGGCCTATCTAGAGGGCGTGAGAGAGGCCCACCTCTCGGGCCCTGCTCCTCATCTCGGACAGGAAATGCACTCCGTCTCATGGGTATTGGTGGACAATATCGTGGGACACTGCTTGTTTTCAGGGACGTATTCACATTAAAAACCGAGCTATGTATTCTCGAAAATGTTCTTATATTGCATTCCGAGTCGGTTGTTTGAGGGATACGACCGACATTTAAGGTTATTCACCCTTCAGGGTAGGTGGGTAATTGGCTAGGAATTTGTTTTTGGTGCGAAGGAAGGGTGGATAGTATTTTCAATTTTCCATTGCTGCACACCAATCCTAGGATCTCTGACAAGAGAAAAGATTTTCATTGAACGGTAATAAAGAAGAAAGAACTCCAGTTTCGCCATCAGCCTACTCATAAGGAGAGGTGCAAAGGGATCCACGGTGTAGCTTGACATATGGAGTACTGTGAACGGAAGTACCCTCCACAAAACACTCAAGTAGGTACGGTTTACCTAGGAAACACGCTTGCCACTGCCGGGATTCAAACCGAGCCCTCGGTATTGAAGGTCAATACTTACCTACCGTACTAAGCAGATTACATTGTATTACAAATGTAAACTCTAATAACGCCGATGAAAATACTAAAACAGATCATTATCAAACCGAGCCCTCGGTATTGAAGGTCAATACTTACCTACCGTACTACACAGATTACATTTTATTATAAATGTAAACTCTAATAACGCTGATGAAAATACTAAAACAGATCATTATGCCTGAGATTTTTTATGGCCATTTCATTGGTTTTGTGTTATGGAGAATTTTACTCAAAGCAATGTTCTCTTTTGTTACGCAATGGGAAAGCTGATTCTAAAATTATTCGACCTCTTCTTCTTGTTTCTGCACTCAGATAAAAATTAACCTAGCAGTTCTCCATCAAGCAATAATGGGTAGTATGTGTCATAATGAGAGTTGGAGTTATTAAAATTTCGTTGCTTCAAACGAATAATCTTATCTTACTTTTCTGCTTGCTGTCACAAGCTCATGGTTTTGAAGAATATCCGCATGCCTAATATTGGACCCTAATTGGAGTCGTTGCTTCATCCTTTCTTTTTGCTGTTTTGGTAGCAGTTAAAAATTACAAAGAAAGCATAACTGAATAACATGTTGGCATTCATTCATTGCTAAAAAAAAATAGTTTTTAGTTAATCTGGTTTTTAGAGGTTTTGATACCATTAAAATATTTCATGAAATGCTTTTTAAACACCTTTTGATATCCAATGAGCGCAATCATCATGTTATAAAAGTTGAGACGTTTTTCATTCGTTGAGATGTTTGATATATTTATCTTTTACGTCGCCTAAATCTACTTGCGTGCGTGCAGTTTATCCCTCCCTCTTTTAAAGATCGTATATATAAATAGATGTAGATAATTTCCGAAACATCCACTCCCTAACATTTATGGGTTTTCATTTCCTACATGATTTTATGATCTTGAAAGTTTGTGTGCAATCAGATTTCTGTCTGTCTGTAGTGTGATGATTTGTGAGAGCGTCTTCATTTGTTCCTACTTTCGGCTAATCTACCTGACCTTCATCTTCGTCTGTTTCGGTCATTAAAGAATGCCAAATATTCACTTTTTCTCTTTGTTCTTCTATATATACATGTCAGCTACCTCCGAGAACAACGTTTTGTCTATACGTTCTAGAATCCCACCCATGAATAAATACATACGGCCTTGTGAGGGAGCTGTGTTTTGGGATCTGGGTGGTGCTCTTAGTTTTCATTTACTTTCACAGCTCGTGTTATTCTAGAAGAAGGGTGGAGTCGGTGATCTCAAAGATAGTAGCGATGAGAGAGAACAGGACTGTGAATGCGAGGGCTGCGTGCTATTGTTGTCGATCGTTGTTGTCTATCATTAATAAAGTGGGGTGGTTGCACTGTGATTCCTCAAATGAGATGGTCCGTGCCTGACCACGTTAGCACTAGTACTTTGTTAAGTTTCATGTATCGTCTGAGGCATAAACTGAACGGAACTGTGTCGAATTTTCGCAGGTCTTCACTAATTTGTCTATTCAAACAGACTATTTGCCACACATCCCGTATGGGTTCACGTCAAATTACCTGCGGCTCTCAGTTAGCCAATGAAATCCGGTAGAAACCTGTCATATTATGAACCTCTAGCGTAATCAGATGAGTATGTTTCAATCCTTTTAAAGTAAGCGTCGATACCTTTTAACAGTATCTTGTGTGTAAGTTTCTTACTCTATGCTTGTAGCAACACTAATTATGGGAAGGAAGCTTGTTTTTACTCCTTCATCATGTATGAATAAGCAATTTAGAGGTTTTGCCCTTGGCCTCTGCCTTTGACCTTTTCTCATCACTAAGCCCACAAGGGCTATTTATCCATAAATTGAATTGCACGCCAATAGGGATATTATGTATTAATACTCATCTTAAGGGGCCTTTATGCATATTAAATTTTACCATTTTTATCTTTTGTAATTGATTAGTGGAAAACACGCCTAAGGTCACATTTTAAGCTATAATGATTTCATCTTCGAGTCAGCCGAGAATGGATTGTACCTTTGTCGTCCAGGAGCAAGAAAGTGCGTCTAGGCACTCTTTCCGAAAAGGGTTACGTAATCTACATGTATATAGAAGGGTATGGCGTGCGATTTTCTCTGAAAACGTTTAGCAGTTTGTATGTTTTATACTAATAACTTTCAATATACTGTATTCATAGAAGCTGATCATATGAAAAGGAGTCTGTAAACCCTTTTGATAGTATAGTTTCAGTATTTATTTGCTGAATACATTTTACAACGATAGTCAGTACCCTAGTGGCCCAGGAAAGCCCGAGAGATTCTGCCGACCGAGAAACGTCTTCCCTCGAGTTCATTTAAACAAAACCTTTTCAACATCTAAGGCGGACCTATGAACACGATGAGAGAAAGGTGATGACGATAAGTATTTGTTTAATTACCAAGTAAAAATATATGTCATGGTATTATTTCTTTCGATTTCTTTCTTAGTCATAATTTCTCTAAATGTAAATATAACGCTGTGATCTACTTAAATTTAGAATTTGGTAGGTATGTTATACAATTGCGTGTTCATTGCTTTATTGTTGCAAATTTCGATTTTAAACTTATAAAATCATTATTCTTCCGGCATTGATAGGTTTGTGTGTAGTGTCTGTCTTCTATTCCCCATGTGTAGGGAACTCTAGTACCTTACGTCTACACCAATCCGAGAACCCTCTTCAAATCTCCACCTTCTCCGCCCGCCATCCATTAATCATTGGTGCTCGTCCACCTCACGCCAATATGTTTTGCCGTCGACTATCGATATTAAATGTCGGATGCCACACAGATTCATTAATACGTATCGGGGATAGAGTTGGCGTTGTGCTAAGTGCTGTCAATCCATTCAGGGGGCCCAGATTGCTATTCCGACTGTGGTAGAGATTTTTTAGGGGTGTGCCGGTCTCTACTTGAGTGGTATATGGAGTTTTTTTATTCTATTACTTGATTCAGACTTTTTTGTTAAATGTATGCCCATGGCAACTGTTAAACAACAATTTGGACCCAATGTGAGGAGTGTAAGATTTGATCCCGGATGCTTTATGAAGTCGCTTCTCATGCATCATCTTCTATGAAATCACACACTGCCTTGAAATGTGAAATCACTTTCCACCCCGGGGATTTTATCAACAAATTTAGTTCAAAGGAAATCATATTTTTGTGGTAGGTAAAGCACTGGTCTCTTTTTCCGAGATCCCTGATTCGAATATGGGAAGCAGCACATTTTTCATGAGCATACCAGTCCTTGTTTGAGTGCTGCGTGGAGAACACATCACGCTCAGTATCCCCACCGTGGAGTGGGAAGTATCAGTGGATCTCTTGTGACGTTTCGTGAAGGCTGTGGCCGATGTCAAGTTTCACTCCTCCCTTCAAAATTCCCACCTCTGCTAATTTTCCCGCCAAGAGTGAATGCGCAAAATGCCTTAAGCGGCGGTCACCTCCCACGAACAAAATGAGTATGCATGTATATATGACCGGTGCGATATCTCACCCTCATTTCTTGCAGTTCATATTTCGTTCGACCGTTACCCAGTTTCCCAGCCATGGGCCACTGACGAAGGATTAGGAGAATGAGAAGGGGGAGATAGGAGTGGGTTTATTTCTAACAGGAGGATTGGTAATAAAGGTATGGGATTATGAAATATAGCTGAAGGAATGCCTAAAAAAGGACCAATGGATTTGTAGAGTAAGATTATTGACAAGTGGTAGGGTTTTGGAAGAGGATTTATTCCATTTCAAAAGGGTTTCGGGTAAGGTTGGTAGCCTGAGATCTTTGAAGATTTGGTCGTTCCGGATATACCGAGGATTCCCTAAAATCATGCGAAATTGTCTGCTTTGGAAGATTCTCATGGATCTGATGTTTTATTTTTGGCTAAATGCCCAGGCAGGCGATGCATGTCACCTCAAGGATGATGCGCAAATATGCGTCGCCTGCCTCGGAGATGGCCCTGAAGACGATTATTTTGATTTTTAGATTTAATGGAGAACGTTTTGCGTAATGCTTTCTTAGTGCTTTAAAGCAGCTATTCTATTTGGTTTTATTTTTAAGTCCTTGATGTTATCATTTGAAACTGAGTTTACTGTCTTATATTTCTCACAGATGTCACTTTGCTCCTGTTTCGGATTAGTTCTCCATTTATTGAAAGTGATGTGCGCTGTGTTTTCCATACTTTGAAGATGATCATTTCGGTCTTTTTTTATTAATCTTCCTTTCTCATGTTTGGTTTCACTTCTAGGACTAGAGTGGCTAGTTTCAATTTTCTATTTGTAAATCCGGGAATGAGTAGCTCTTCTCAGCTCAGTCAACTGTTTTCAAGTCAGTATCCACACCAATAGGCGCTTCAGACCAGGAAGAAAGGTGTATGGAAGGGAATGGAAGGGAAAGGAGAAAGTGTGGAGAGAAATCAGTCTTTGGTGAAATCAACCTGCCCTGAACGACAAGTCGCCAAGCAGACCATGGGCTTAACGTACCATTCGACGGACGGAGTATTGCACTCGAATGTTCTCGGCAAAACATTCTAGCCGTGGTCGGATTACCAATGAGAAATATCTTCCACTGCCGGGATTCGAGCTCGGGTCCGCCCGGTGTGAGGCCAGGGGGGTTGTGTTTGAAACCTTCGGAATTATCTCTACTAGGTAACCAAGGAGTCACGTAGTACAAACACGAATGGTTTGCAAATTTAATTTCTCTGAATCGCTCGTTACATTATCAAAAATTGTTTACACATGAGTTTTTCTCATCTCTCTCGACTATAGATCCCACAAATGAGATAAAACAAGTGTAAACAATGAATGAGGCTGTAATCAGCGGTTTTAACACATCAAATTTGCGAGCCATTCTTGTTTATACCACGTGACTCCTTGGTTACCTATTCGAAATAATCTCGACTGTTTCAAACACAACCCCCAGTACTCTAACCCCTTACATCAACCCGGCCCCTCTCTTCTCAGCTGACGCGTGCATTTGTGCAGTCTTCTTCCGCCCGCACCCCTCGTCCCCTGCATCTCTTCAGTTTGTTGCCCTCGCGCGCGTCGCGGCCGCCCCCAATCGATGCCCATCTGGCCGACAGAGGCGCTCCGCAGCGGCCGGCCGGCGGAAGGAGCCCTCCCCCCTCCCTCCTCTCTGCCTCCCCCACCCGCCCACTGTCTGCTCCGCGGGGGTGAATCCTCCTCCTCCCTCCCTCCCCGTGGACCCCGCCCGGACAAATCGCTCGAAATCGCGACTTTCTCGCCCCCGCGCGCTCAGCCTTCTCCCGTCAGTGCCTCCCACGCCGCCAGCCATGGCGCTGCAGGTGATCCTGAGCACCCTGGACGTCTTCCTCTTCCGACTGGTGACGTAGCCTCGCTCTACCCCATGCCCCCGGGCTCTCGGTGGTGTCGGGTGTCTTGTTGGTGTCGGCTATGATTGGGTGTGGTGGCGCGTGCACTGAGCGGGCACTCTGGAGGCGTCGCCGCTGCACTTCACCCGGAGAGAATGCGCGTTCCCTGCACGTGGCGAATGTGGTTTGCCGTTTATGAGTGTTCGAGTCCCTCTCTAGCTGTTCGGTGTCTTCCGTCTGCGATCCATGCCCATTTCTTGATGGAGGGCTATCCAAAAATGTTTGTAGGTTTTTATATTTCCCTCTTTTTGTCGCTCAGGAGTAGATTTTTCACTTTTGGAACATTTTTTGTGGTGAAATACCGTTCTCTATGCACGTGAATTTATTTCTTAAATTGTATTTTGTGGACATTCTCTTGGGTTACTTGTTTTTCTTCCAAATGTTTGCATGCATCTTCTACTCCTTTCCTCTATAATTGTGTTAAATATTATGATTTGACCGGAGCAGAGTTTAAATTGCCTATCAAAAGCACCGAAGGAGGAATCAATTGTTTGCTTGATATGGCAACCGTCTGTTCTCACCGTTTCATTTCCACGTTGAATGATTCATCAGAAGTTCCTTCTACCTCATGAAAATCGCTAAAACTCTATGGTGTTCGGTTATCCCTCTTTAGGTTGTTGCGGTCATGTTAACAATTTCTTCCTTAGTCTTCTTTTCTATTTGCAATTTTTCTCTCGGCAGTTCATCACTTCATCATTCTTACCACATTCACTTTGTTCCACTTCAGTTTTATTTTGTGTTTTGGAGTCTGCCTTTAAACATGAATGTTTTTTTCTGAAACATGATCTGGGAATTTGTACACGGAGGCTCGTAGAAGAGGCATTTGCACTTTTGAACATTCGTAATCGACGGGGAATGGATGTTCGGGTGCTCTTATCCGTGTGAGGGGTCTTTAACCGCCAGGTTGATGATGCTGGTGTGCCCAGGGCCGTCGGAGGTGTTGATATTGGCAGGAGCGATGAATAATGCTACTCGGCTTGGGAAATTAGTGGTTGCGCTGGTATCGTTTGGGGCGGTGTTGTCGAGCAAAGTATTCGAGGCCGATAATTACGATAAGAACAGCAATGGATTCAAAGTATCATTCGGAGGGCATGCGATCTCAATTACAGCACGCAGCGGAGAAAATTCGCGTAATGCGCGCTTAGAGAATGTTTACCTGACCCTCGAAGAGGCTACGAGAACGTTTGCAGGCGTAAAATGTGGGCCTTTTTTCGTGTGTCTCTAGTTGGTCGCTTAATATACTGCGTGCCGCCATAAACAGCCAGAATAAATTAGCTGTAAATTTGCCGTTCGGTTTGGAATTAAAAAAAGAGTGAGCAGGCTTTTATACCAAGACGATCAAGAAAGAAATTACAAATTGGAACTATATATGGCCCGCGAGTTTCCAATGTTGATATATATCTTTTTGGATCATTTGCTCCTGCGGAATTTCCTAGCATGCCATTTTATTTTGGAGCGTTTCTTCGGAAACCTTTGTTATGAACTTATATTATAATTTTTGTACCAAAATTATTATCCTTTGAGATATTTCATATGATTGTAATATCAGGTATATAAATAAAACCTTAAGAGTCACATATTACTGTTCACTTTTTAAAAGATGAATATTAGTCTTGCGTTCCAAAACAGAGAATGATTTCTTTTATTTTCATCGAGTGTTTCAAAAGATTTCCGTGGGAAGGACGCGGCCGGAAACACCGACCTTGTAAATTTCAACTCTCCACCCGCGATAAGCCCGAATATCACTATAGGCATCCCGGACCATATACCGCATAAAGTGAAAACATGAGCCAACTTTATGTAATAACTTAATAAAAGAATTAAGGTGGTTACAAAATATATATGAATACCATCGCAGGATCGTGCTGATGTAGGTATCTTGCGGTCACGATTTCATGGTTCCGTTTTTTTTTCGCCCATTCCCAGCCGCTATTGCTAGATCCCTTCCGATAAAAGGAATGAATCTCGTTGATATCATCGTTATGAAACGCTGGCGCGTCAGTTTGCAAGGCGACTCCAGTTCCTTCTCCTCTCTCGGAAGAGTTTTCAAAACACCGCCCGGGGAAAGGAAAGTGTCGACCTTCCGCCGGGTAAATATTTATCATTATCGCTCCTCCTTTCCTCTGGAGGAGGTGGGGGACGCGGGCAGGAAGGGTGGTGAGACTAGGGGCGGGGCGAGATTTGCCCCGCGCTCATTAGAATAATACGATCGGTTTGGTGCTCGCCGCACCAGTCTCCCCGATGGGTTTATGTCCATGAGGTCGCCCTTGGCGTTCTCTCATGCCGCTCCAGCGCCCCTTCCCCCTTCCTCTCCCTCTTAGCCATCAAGACCGAAGATCCAATAGCTGGAGTCCTTAAAACGGTAACACTCTATCCTCTTAAAGAGAGAGCTACATAGATTTGATCTAAGAAAACGGCCAATTAAGAGAGTGCTATGGTTTCAAATAGCTATAAAATGCCTGCTTTTTAGATAGGTGCCGATGGCCATTCCATAAATATTCCCGACTAATGAGATATGTCTGGGTATATAGCAGACGTTGTTTCAAATACCTTCATATGTATTTCATCCTTGTCACATCTATATTCCTGTATTAGACCAATGCCCTGTGCTAAATTCGGTGGTGGCGGGCTAAATTCCTCCTGGCGGGGTAAATCCTGGCAATCCCAGGGTCACGGGTTTGAATCCCGCCCGGGGAGGATTTTCACTGTCTGGGGCATGGATGTCTGTGCTTAAAAATAAGACACATCCCACAACTTTTTTTCCCACTTGTAATGCCCATGCCTGCACTTCCTTAAACGATGCGGCATCGTAAATCTTCTCCGCCAACCTACTTTTAATTAGCATCTCACAAAAGAATTTTTTGGAACACGACGAGTAATCTAGATATGCTGTGAATTTTTTTCTCTTATTTCCTTGTTGAAAATAGTCAAATTTTAGCCTGTAGAGAACGTTTCGTCAATATAGTAGTGTTTGAAAATCCTTACCTGAGAATGCTATCCTCTGATATTTTAAGCCAGCATACCTTTGTTTTACCTTTTCCAATCTCCTCGGAGTTTTCGTAGCAGTTTTCTGGTTTGAACTTCGCCCTTTTAATTAATAGTCGTTTTGACCGATTTGCTGCAAGGATTGTTAGTGAAAGAAAATTCCGTCATTAACATTTTTAAAATTAGTGTCAATGAATTTAACCGTTATTAATTCAAAAAACAAAATCATTAGTATTCAAAATGGAATTTATTTATTAGTGGTAAATCTAAAATTTTGGTTCAGCATATTTTCAGTCAGAACTTTCCTGTAAAGAAAAGAATATGGTACTGTTTCAGCTATAAGTTAACTTGAGAGGAATAGGAATAAAACCTTAGTGTTCAAAATCGGTCGGGTCTAGAGCGGTAAAATTGTTTGAATTATTTTACCGCTCCAGGTGCCTCCTTTCGTTCTGGAGTGAATTCGGACGAAGAAATTAAATTCTTTCAGAGCGATGTGAGAGAAGTCACGTACCGCAGGCTCCATGCGTGGATCTTTTTTGTTCTATCAACGAGTTTCCTTAGGAAATCGGGTAGAAAACTAGACATCCAGTGGGGAATCGTATTTCGTGTATCAAATTGTGCAGGTTGATAGCATCGTTTTTGTATTTGTACGTTTGCTGAGTTGGAGATCTGAGATGAGTGATAGAGATCAAGTGCATATTTTTAAATAGTATTAGATGCATTTCTCCAA
The DNA here is from genome assembly GCA_933228895.1 of Platycnemis pennipes. NCBI lineage: Eukaryota > Metazoa > Arthropoda > Insecta > Odonata > Platycnemididae > Platycnemis > Platycnemis pennipes. The sequence continues at coordinate 21,710,243 of OW121850.1, read as the reverse complement.
TTCATTCCTGCTCCATTTCAATTTCGTTTTTTATCTGGCTCTTTCAGGAACAGAAGAAATCAGTAGGTACACATCCTAAACACAGAAACACCTTATTCTGGCTTGTTTGAAAATTATTTCATGTAAATTAGCGGCTTATGTCTGTTTTATTCTCGCAGTTATTTGTCCTTCTCTTTTAGTTCTGAAAATAATATCTTTCTTTCATGAAGGCGGTCGTCTCGAGTATCAACTCGGCGTGTTGAATACGGCTGAGGTATTCTACATCTTTTAATTAGAGACCATCATCGGAAAATCATTGTCAACTTCACTTATTATAAAATGTCAGTCTTTCTTTATTCTGATTATTGATTTTCCTGCTTCAATCCCATTCCTTTTTTATATTTCCATCATGATTTTACCTCCTCTTTTTTCATAACATAGTCTGTGGTACTTCCAAACGGAGCGATTGCAATAACATATGCTTCATTCGCACGAAAGAAGGGAACGGAAAATGATTTCTGCCAATTTACTTTTGGCAGTGGTACTTTTGGTTGAAGTGGGACTTTAATTAAAAACGATGAACTTAAACAAACCCACGCCAACTTAATCTTATCATTTTTGTTGGTGACATCTGTCGTATTGGTGACGTAGAGACTATCGCTAAACTAGTCCCTCATCAATCAAGTGAAACCTTTAGCGATCTATCCATTTTTCATCCATTCTTCCTTGACATTTTCCTCATTCTCTTCCGCTTTGATGCTCTCAGCCTGCTTCCAATATGATGACCTTCATATGCTTCAACCTGCCTGAAGGGAGAGATTGCTATACTTGTTATTGGAGCCTAAAACTATGGCCCCGTGTTTTTTGCTTCCCATTGTCCTTCGTTTGCCATCTTTACCTCCACCACTTATGCTGGAGCGGATAGTTCTGCCGGATTATCATGGACTGTGTTCTGAAATGTATCCATGTAATTAGTTCACACTGGTATTGCTAGAAATATTTTGTTAATGGGGGCGTTTACTCGGAACCGAAATCGCAATTTTGTACACGAAATCGTTAGATGGAAACAAAAAAAGAATTTTAGTGAAAAAATTAATCTAACCACAACCATTCACTCATAAATCAAAAATTAAAATAAGCAAAAGGTGACGCCCACCGAAAAAGTTGCTGTGATAACATTGACGTCATTTTCCTCCCGTCCGTGACTGCCTTTCTTGGAAGCGAAGGGAGTGGAGGGGGGTTCTCGGAAGGTCTGCTCGCACAGATGCTGTCGCAATAGCTCCGATTGGCCGAGTCAGCCTTGTCTCCTCCATTGCGATAAGGCAAAGTAGCTTCTTGGGCTCAGTTGTGATTGTACGAAGTCGATATACGTCAGAGGTTGCACCACGCCCACTTTTCCGAAAGGGTTAAAAACATCAGTTTTTCGCCGCTTATAACTCGAGAAATAATTGACGGATCAAAAAACAGAAAAATATGGGTCTTTTTATTTTACAAACTCTATCATATCCGGCAATAAAAAAAATATGGTAAACGACCCCATTGAGTACGGTTGAACTAACTGCTGTATAGGATTTCGTCTCTCATACTGTATTGCTAAACATATATTAGTGATACTTCCGTGAAGGATCTTCACAGGTTTCGTAGTTGGGATAATCTTCTGGTGCATTTCTATTCATATCTACTATTAATACCATCAACTATGGCAATTGCCATATCTTACCTGATGATATCGTTCACGTTCATTTCTGACTCTTGATTGATTATCATATTCCTTGTATTGATTAAATGATACTACCCAGACATTAAATTTACACGAAATCGCAGTGTACATGCCTTGTTGCCATAAATAGTATAATTCCTTGAAGTGTTTTAGTTGGTGTAATTCTGCAGTCGTAATGCTTAGAAAAATTTCAAATCAGTGGACCGCACTATAAATAGGTTGCTTTAAGACCCATCCTTTCGTATTGGATTCTTGGCTTCTTTGGATGGCGTCCTAAGAGGGATTTTAACTACCTTCGTTGCTTGGACATTTTTCAATTCTTTTGAAAATATCGTGGATGTGGTGATAAATTCTATCTTTAACTCAGCATATATTATCCTGGAGTGTATACCTTCGTAGCACCTTCTCGACACTACCCAAAATTGCAACTTCACACAGGTGTCTCTTGATCAACGATTACCGCACAACTTTTTCGACCGAACGCCTCTGGAGCAATTGCCCTCAGCAGTCAGTCTCATTCACAGCATCATATAATGAGACTTCAATTTGCTACGTTAGGTTACTTTTCATAGTTCACCACTTTCACAATTTTTCAAAAATATTATGTTCAATTCCCTGACCCGGATTTCTTTCGTTTTCCTCTGTAGAAGCATTTTATTCGTGCCTTCGGAGCGGAGCGGCGTCGTTTTTAACAGTGCTTGATGGGTTCGATGCAAAACTATAGTTTAAGCCCAAGGTGAATTCACTCATTTCCTCCTCTAATGGCGTCAATTACCATTTTAATGCGTGATCTTCTGCCGTGGTAATGAAACCACGTTCGGAGTAACCTTATAAGGCTGGGATTTTGTCATGTTTATATCCCCGAGGTACTGACGCCGAAGTATAGGGCCCGTATCCACCGACTCCAGTTATTAGGATGTTCCTGTGTTTTTGTCGGAAAATTCTGCCGTCCTCTGATAAGTTGAGGAAAACTGGTTCCTCTGTCGGTGGTGTCCAGGTCTTGAAAGGGAGTTAAGACCCCGAGGCAACTGCGAAAGGCGACCGATTTTTTGGTCTTTTGTAATGTTCTTTTTTCCTGAAACCGCCAAAGCTACGCCCGAGGCTAATCTCGCGCCAGTTCAATTATTAGGAGTTTATTGCTTACAAATAAGGTCTTAAATAGAGCCAAACTGGCGTGTTTGTGCCTGGATTTACCTCCTACAGTGTGAAGACGGGATTTTTCGTTTTTGCCTGCAGTTACACTTTGTGCGGATGTAATTTTTCAGTTCCGAAGGTCGCTGAATTGGAGTTGAAGGGTGCTGGATCATGTTCTGGTGATTTTGAAGGTTTTCCACGTTGAGAAAGGACAAGAATCAAATGCTAATGGATTCCTTCTTCTAATAGCCTATTTTTGAAAATAGTTTGTGGCCTATAATTTGCGTTTCCAGCTCCGTATTCATTATTTCCTCCCGGATGTATTTAGAGATTTTTGGATTGTAAATATCTCCGTCGTAGGTTCCCTGGAGCTTCAGTACGGTTGCCTACTAACTCTCGTATTAAATATCACCCTTGGATTGGGTGTTAGGTGAACTTTTACTACTTATTATCCCTCGCGATGAGCGAAGGCGAGTTGACGTGCAAGAGGTACAATGGAAAAACGGAAGCGTGTGCAAGGAAGACGTTTAATAAAGTAGCTGTGGGTATTGATAAGTATTGATATGAGTACACGCATGACTTTTCTTTGCACGTGATATCTTAAATATTATTGACAACAGCAAAGTTTCAATTCGTATCTAGTGAATAACCCATCAAAAAATCCACTCATTCTCAAGATACGAAGAGAAAGTCCCTTAGCCTTGACATCTGGCTTTTTCAACATTTATCGATTATTATGTATATTATTGTTTAAACAATTGGTATTTCCATGAATTATGTGGTAAAGGTAAAGCAATAACCATAATTTTAATGTTATTAATAATCCGAGCTAGTTAAAATTTTGCTAGACAATCTGATATTATGTCCAGTACTTTTCATACATGTGAATATAATGAACATGAAGAAGGAAAAACTTAAATGCGTATATTTTTTAATTTAATTAGAAGTGATTTTAATTGTGTCCGGAAAATTACTTCTAAAGGGTTTAAAAATCATAACCTATGAAAAAATCGTTGATGGTATGTCGGTCGAATTAAGACATCGTTCTAGCTCACCGTAAGCGGTTCGCTGTATCCTGGTGAATACGTTTCCATTAATTAATCCTCGTTTAAAAATATGTCGCTTAGCGTCTTTACTTCGTTTTCAATTTATTGAGTTGAGAAAATTAGTCATTACCACCTGAATTGGTACAAGTATCCATGTCGTGTTTTTATTGCCATTATAGGTGACGTAAAAGTGACAATACCTATCCGTATAATTTCTCCACCTCTACCGTTAGTTCTTCCTCGATGGGAGCTGCCGGGATGTCTGAATTAGCGCATTGCTCTTCAGCACGACTCCACTGTATCAGAATAGTTTAATGGAGACATTCGGATCGTACGAGTTCGAGGCTGAAATCCCATATATTTCCGCTCATTTCATCATCAGGGAAACAGAAGGGACGCAATAGGAGACGGGGTCCTTCGAGTAGAAATTTTCGATAATTGTTGCTCCTCGCGTCCACCATCCGCGATCGCAATGAACACTCATTGCTTGATAGTAGCTACAGATGCCTTTTCCTTTTCTTTGATTTCTTTTTTGCCTCCCTCGCCATTTTCATGACCCAGCACTTCCTCCCACATGCTGAAAATATGTTGCTGGGGATGAATTATTACCAGACATATTCTAGGCACCGGTGGGTGAAGACATGTTGCTATGTAGTAAGAAAGTGAACCATGCACTACTTGGTTCAGCCTATTAATAAGTAATAAGTAAGTATTGATAAGTAAGGGTTTAATTATATTTTGTATTTAATGGTAAAATTAAACAACATTTGAACAAATGTTATCTGCTTGAATGCATTATCATATAATTGTCTATTCATTAAAATCATTGTCTATTACACTTATCACACAAGAGTGCTTGCGGTTAACTTGCATTGGTAGGGCGAAGAACTTATTCAGATGAACTACAATATAGGCTACTTTTACTACACCTACCTATCTAGTTACGAGTACAATGATAATTATTGTGAATGTCTTACTGTAGGCGACAGGAAAGATTTTTAAATCATCCGCACGACTGTTTTATTTCATAAATTTTGTTCTCGTGCTCGAATCCTTACGGGTGTTCTCTGTACACTTCCTACGTCGTTGAGAAATGTGGACGTAGTTCTCTTTAGAGATTCTGTCTCAATTGCATCAGACGCTCTGGTGGCCATTGCCGAGGTCCGAGTCCTTGCAGGGGCGTTCGGGAGATCGCATTCCTGGGGCGCCCGGCAGCCTCAGGAATGCGAGACGCGCGGTCCGCGATGGCGCCCTCGACATTGCCCATTCCCGGCGTGCACTTGCGCCTGATTGAGCGCTCGCGGAAGTACGTTGAACGGGGAACTTGGCTTCATTGAAAATTTTTCGAAATGCCCTGGAAGATCATTGAAAACACTACCTCCTAGTACGGCATAACCATTGCGTTTATCACACAAGAGGTTGAGAAACACAATTGGGGCAATGTAGATGTGAGTTTTACCTCGATGAACACCGTAATGTGAATGCAAAATTAAGGTAGTTCTTTAAACGGATCAAAAGGTGTTTGAGTTGTAGTCTGTGACATATGCATTTACATTTGTATTAATGTTGGGAGTATTTCAGGGTCACTGGTTGCTGTGATGACGGATTCTAACAGACAGTTGAGTTCCTCCTTGCAAGTGAAAATGAACTCACTTGGCTACAAAAGTCGGTCTCCGCACATATCAAGTAGCCATGAAATAATCAAGTGTCCCGATGCAAAATTGGCCGCGATGAACTTCATTTGAGTAGAAGTAGAATAAAAAATGGTTCGACTGTTAATGTTATATCGCGCCGTCTAAGGTGACCGTATCGCAATCGTAACGAGTAAGCAACTCCCATGCCTTGTACGGGATTCGAAACCGGTACGTTTAGCTTCCCAGGCAGGATCCTTATCAACCTGATCACCTCGACCGGCACGTTATTGAAGTTTGCGGAATATTATCAGAGAAAGAATGGTTACTTTGAGTAACAATCGAACCTCACATATTTGGGTCTTCAGTCCACACCACAGATCATCACGTTATTCAGGACTCATGATTCCAGGAGCTGTTTTTTTTAGTAGTATTGTAAGGGTCTAAATGCGCTATAAATATCACTTTCCATCAAGGTCAGCACTCGTAAGGCGGAAGTGCTACGGTGGCTTCAAATTCACTCCTCAAGAATACTGTGGTGTGATGACTGGAGTACTGCTTTCCCAATTGGAATGACGGCAGTGACAGAGAAATTTTAATGGTATACCGGCCACAGCAAGTGTGTTGTGTGCGCACGTACAATTTTGGTACTCTTAATGGCAACACGAGTGTAAATACACTTTTAATAACTTCTGACCTGGCGTAAATGTAACACGTACATACCTATACATCTACGAAGTATACCCTACAGGCCACGGTAGGGGTGTATCATAGGAAGCGATTCCACACAAGTTGACGAATAGGCAATCCTTTTGTAAGTGTCAGAAGACTAGAAAATCCGAATGCCGAATTAATTATGGAAAACGAGATATCGTGGAGATATCGTTTTCCATAATTAATTTGGCATTAGGATTTTCTATTCTTCGTACATTTTCAATTAAGCCAAATCAGAAGCTCTCATTATTTCATATAATCATTTTGTAGGATATTTCAATCCTGCCGCGTGAACGGCGGTGAAATTCACATTAATTGCCATGCGAAAAAAAATTCAAGTCAACATCTAGTACCTTGAACCTCGCTAAAATTGCCATGCGAATTAGGGACCCTGGGTAGCGTAGTGGTCTGCGCAGTGGCCCGGAAAGCCAAAGGTCCGTGGTTCGATTCCCGGTCCAGGTGAATTTTTTCGCATGGCAATTAATGTAATCCTTTTGTAGTTGACTACACCAGCACCAGTTTGTGAATTCACATACGGAACTGCGCGCATTCGTATGCAGGCAGTGTAACCGTGGAGGTTGGGACACGTTTGCTCGCAGATTTGACTGTGGCAGAGTCGGGGATGAATCGGTGGCGGGCAATCTGTTGGTCTCTCCTCCTCCTCCATCCCCCTCCCTCCCCTCTGCTGCCTCCGGGTGTCAAAACAACCGCTGCCCTTGGCCCCTTGCCGCCCTTGGAGATCGACGCTGAGCAGTGGCAGCCCCCATCGACGCCCTCCCACGTGCTGCCCGCCTGCGTGGGCTCTCCGGAGGGTCGCGCCCTTTGCCGCGGGCCCTCCTCTCCCTTTCATCCTCTCCCACCCCACCCATCTCCTCTCCTCCATTGAAAGTCGCCTCCGCCACATCTCCCGGCTTGGACCGGTTCTTGCCTCGAGGGCCCTCGACTCTTTTCGTGCGTGTGGGCGGTCCCGAGTGTGGGGGGCCCTTGGGAGGGAGGGGCCGCAAGGGATCGGGAGGAGGAAGCAGTCGTCCCCTAGAGACGCCCCGAGAGACACCTGTAAATCTGTTGTAGTTACGACATGTCAAAGACTGATGTCTATTCTGTGATACGCTCTCACATTTTATTCCGTAAAGCTGCTATGAAAGGTTATGAAACCTCTTCATTTAGGATATTTGCACCCGAAACAGAATTCCGTCGTTTCTTTTAATCTTTTGATAAATTTTAAGCCCTTGCATATTGTTAATACGCAATAATTTCGAAAATAAATCATGAATCGCATGCACCAATAAAAGGAAATTTATCATGCGAAGTTTAGACTTCTAGACTAAAAAAAATCCTCTTCGGAATTTTGGACAGATTTTTTCGATTTCAGCCCACTTTACGTCGGTACCTTGTCACCCTGAGACAGTTCACACTGACGAACAACGCTTTAACCTTACTGGACGTCGTGACACGAGGCCCTGGTGGCTATGATACGTTCCATGAAGTATCGGGTTCGTATCCTCCGTTTACCATCACGGCTGTGATGTCCCATTTGTTGTTTTTTCTGGGAAATTACGGGAAGGAACTGTCCCCTCTTTCCTGAAGAAAGTGTGAGTGGAGGCACTATGGACGATGAGATCTTCTCTCGCGGTTTTGCACGGGTCTCCCCTGCTGTGCAGAAGGGATGTGGGATCCAGCGAGCAGGACTATCCCACGGTAGGATGCCGGGCGTACGGAACCAACTTAGCGGTTAACCTTAGCATTCATTATACCCCATGCCGCCTGGTAGAAGTACATTTTGGTAGATATTAGCGAGGGCCTATGCATGTTAACATACGGTTTATGTCAGATCACCGAAGTTAAGCAGCGTAGCGCCCGGGCGGGGATTGGATAGGTGACCCTCCTCCATGCTTCCACCGCGGGTGCTCTTTTCCCCTATCTGCGAGGGGTGGGCAGGTAAAATGCGTGTTGGCACAATGGATCCATAGAAGCCATAGTGCCAGGAGGACTCCAGAAGGCCCCCGTCCTCCCCTCCACACTTTACATGCAAAGGTAGTTTTTGAAGGAACCCCAGTGCGAGGTATAGCACGTATTATAGTTTTTGAGACTTAAATATATTTATCATCTGAGTCGCCTCTAATGCTGTTTGTCAAGTAACTGGGGTGTTACGACAGGTCGCTTCGGCTTTGGGGAAGTGATAATTGCATTTCATGGTTTCTTTTGACTCGACGTTGAGGCAGAGCATGACGGTAGGGACGTGTATTTGCTTGCAATTGGTGAATTTACATACATTAAATCATTTTTATTACACTTTTTGCATATTTGTGACATTTAAATTTTGCTTGATAAAAAATAATTTTTATAGTTCATATTATCCATGGTGTAGCATATAATGGACGTTAAATTATCCTTATAATATGATCATTGGTTAAACCTTACGATTTAGATCCTCGATTTTTTACCCCGATATTTCTTAAAGGAAAAAGGTAAATTAAAATAGATTTAGAATAGAATTATTCATGCTAATTACGAGTATGTTTCCAGCCTAAGAGCGTCACTTCTTCTGAGAAGGTATCAGTAACGTGGGTGCAGACCTGAATTGTGGCACCAGAAGACACCCTTTAATTTGTTGAAACTGTCGGCATACTTGTTCTAAATTAATTTTTGCTGCTATTACATGTAGGTACGTTGTTAGATGCACGTTGTTAGTCATACTTTTCGATATTTAAAAAATGTGATTGCCAAGATAGCGTTCAGCGTACTCGGTAAATTGAGATGGGTTTCCTTCATGAAGACATCTTAATAGTGCATGTATCAATGATTAAAAGTGAAGGCCGAGCAGTTAGGGTGACCTAAGTCATCAGCCGCTCCCACGAACCGGCGACCCACCCCCGACAAGCGGGTGCGATGAAGAAATATCGCCCCAAGAAAGTCGCACGCTTCGGCAAATACGACTCCAACTTTTTGCGGAGACTAAAATTCCTTTTTTTGTTGTAATGGAAACAAACAATGTGTTTTGAAAGGTCGCTCCTCGCTCCTTGGAAGCCGTTCCCGTGTGAGGACTTGGCCGGCCATCCGCAGGAGGTTTTTGCATCTCATTAAAAGGACTGAGGTGTCATCTCCACTCCTTCCTTGCTCCTCGCCCACTTGGACCGCGCACAGATTCGGGAAAAAATCCATCTCATTCTCCGCTCCATTATTTGAGCAAATATTTGCACTAATGGAATCATACCGTGGAAATGTGTTCAGGACCTTTTTCCCGCGTGTTTTTTGCGCCACGTCAGCCTATTGATATTTTGGCTTTCTCAGTAATGTTTCAAGAGTGGATTCCATAAAGACAATAAGTGTCATGCCGTTATTAAGCTCTAAATATTGAAGAACACCATTCGTTGGCTCAGTTAGTGGGAATAACGTTTGCTTTGCTATGTTGCGAGTGTTTTATTCTGGGGGATATATGTTACAGGGCATTATTTTTTACAGCCCCGTACATTACGCATTATCAATAACGAACCCTCTCTTTTGTCAATTATAAAACGGTCATGTTGTATAAATACATTATGTATTTCCTTATTCTGTAATTATTTATTAATTGTGATGTTTATCATCATAATTTCAGGATAAAGAATGAATTTGTAATTTTTTTTCTACCGACGTCACGGAAGGTTGAATCTCCCTATATCTCGATAGTGCATCATTTGGATGTGATGTATGGACAGCCCTAAAGCTTCTCTAGAATATCGTCTGGCGCGTGGCAATTGGTGAATTTCTTCTTCAGTGTTACCGCTTAAGTACTCATTAATCGTTAATATCACGATGAACACGCGTAGTCTACACCATCTCCCTCTCTAACTGTGACAAGCATGTGAAGGAATCTGGGATCACCCCCTATTCGACAAATTTTCTGGGACCGTATTACCAGAACCAGAAATTCAACACAACATAATTTCAAGCAGTGTAATGTTGGTTGCGTTTTGTAAGGATACTATACATCGCAAAGCTCTTCACTGATTTCCAGGGGAACAAGAGTTTTCTAATTGAAGCGTTGGTAAATTGATCTGATGATGAGTTTCTACGATATTTCCAGAAAGTCCTTGTCTCTGAGACTAATGAAGGTACTAGAAACTAGCTAACAACTTTATATCATTCTTTAATTCATAGAAAGTATCGAATGTTGTTTCAAGAGCCAAATGAAATAATGAATTTGACTTAATGATTCTGGATCAATTTTCAGTGTGCTTTATTGAAAACACTTATGAGGGGCGGGAACATTGATCTTTACACCTGGGGAATGCATTTGGAACCTAAAAAATGGTATCGATTTGGCATATCGTCCATTCCAGTTTTCCCACACCGGTGGTTAAAAATAGCGTAAAGCCAGCAACTTTCGTCAGTTGAATGCTCGGTCAGAATTCATCTAAGATTTGCGATCTAAATGACTGCCGTTAGTCCATAATGTAGGCAGGACTTGAGGCGATGAGTGAAATGCGCCTCGAGTTATCGGTTTTTACACTAGAGTCCGACTGAGTTATGCGCGGCTCGTTTTGTAATTTCTCTTTCATATCTCACCTGCGGGACGTGAAGTGAAACCATGGATAATTGATTCTTATCTATCTACCTTGGTTATAATCTTCAAAGTTAAGGCCTTCCGGAAATAACGGTCGATTTAAAGCGGAATAAAAGTTAAATAGCAAAGAATGATGTGACAGTGAAGCAATTCTATGGAAGTGCAAGATTTCCGTGCATCCCCAGTACAAATTCTCGAGAGTTGTTCGCAAACCTTGCGTCTATCTTTTTGGTTCCTGTCCCGTTCGACGTGCGAGTGAATGAAACGGCTTGGCCGTTCAAGTCCCCGTGCCATCGAGATAATTGGGTGAGTTGAATGGCCAATTAATTCGATCCGATCCGCCGAGGCGATCCACGGGTCGTAATAACTCGCGAAGGCCTGTAGATTGATGGGAGCGATTGCGTAGGGCCCCGGGGAAGAGGCACGTGCTCCCACGCACCCTTGGGGGCCTCCGCCGACCCTAACTGTACACTCCCGCGCGCACACCTTCTTAGAATCCTACGCGAAGCGTCAAGACGCCGCCGCCAATTGCATCGATTCCATCTCGCGGAACGCCTCCGCCCGCCCCCGCACCCCCACACCAAGCCTCCCTCCCTCCCCCTATTTTCTCCGCTCGGTCGCCACCCCCCGCGAAATGAGATCTCCCCGGCTGATCTCTTTCCCCCCCCCCCCTTCTCACCACCCTCCAATCACTCTCCGCCCCCCACATCCAGTGCATCGAGCGAATACTTTTCCCCCGTTGACCGCCCAGGCCTTCCATTTAATAACCAATCGCCGCGCAAGTCGGCGATTTTCCTAATGAGGCACGATCGCGGTTTTCAAACCAGTCCGACGCGGCGTGCACGATTTATCTCCGCCGTGTGCGAAATTGATGAACGGAACCTAGGCGATGAGTAGTCGGCAAACAATCTCTTTCCCACTTTGAAGGGTGCGAACGTCCTCTTTGTGAACTGATTTCGCTATCCTCATCTTTCATTTATGCGTTGTTGAAAAAAATGAGGAAACATAATTAAGTACCTACTCATGTTCTGGATATTTGTTGCTTTCTCAGTTTACCTTGGGTTAACACCTGTTTTGCCTGATTATGTAAATGAATTTAATTAAAATTTAGTCCGAATGCTAATAAATGTTAATGCCATACCGTAAGGAGCCAAAGCTCTCAGGGTGTTTGGATTTTGTGGAGGACTTGTATATATCGCACTATTGGTAGAGGTATACCAGTGCTTAACTGTTTTCATCAGAGATTAACCCGCTACGTGCTTTGTCACTCATGCTTTGAAATGTTTTGGATATCATAGATAAAACGACCAGTATTTTGAGTACTTTAGAAAATGTACGATATTTAGAATTTGACGCGTGAACGGCGGTGAAATGCACATACATTAATTGCCATTTGAATAAATTCACCTGGACCGGGAATAGAACTACGGACCTTTGGCTTTCCGGCCCACTGCGCAGACCACTACGCTACCCAGAATCCATTGGATCCTGGGTATCTTGATTCTGATCCTGGTGGCCCGGAAAGCCAAAGGTCCGTGGTTCGATTCCTGGTCCAGGTGAATTTTTTCACTCATAAATTAATGTGTACTTTAGAAAAGGTTATTTAAAACGTATAATAAATGAAAACATGAATATTAAGCAGAGCTCATACTCTTTAAGTTAATTTATATTAAGGTTGTAAATTATTCATAAATTATTGGGTAAACATTTGTATAGGTATATTTCTAGAAATGTTCTTATTTCCAAGAAAATGAAATTTTTGGTATGGCATGAGGTAGTTATAGAATAGTGCCAGCGTAGGAATTAATTATATCTGCTACTTTTTGGGCGAAGGTAGACATAGTAAAAAGACATTGGGAGGATAATGTAGTCGCCGACAAAATATCCGGAGTAGGCTGGCGAAGAGCGTGGTACTTTACGTGGTGTTATTTGGTTGCCATATATTGGACGATAAAGAGGGATTATGTGAAAAGATTGACGGATTCGGAAATGAGGAGGAGGGTGAAGGTTAACCCCTAATCCCAATGGTCTACTTCGTCTGGTAAGATTTCCCAGGACATATTGGCTTATATAGTTTGCTAGAAAAGAGGAAGGGTTGTGGGAAAGAAGGTGGCTAGGAGAAGGGAGAAAAGGAATGGAGGAACATGCGGGTAAGGGGTGGTCTACCTTACATCATCGTACCTTATGGGTATTATGCATCTTTAACTGTGGAAGTTATAAAGTATTTTGCTGGCAGCATTATGAAATTCCGTATAGTAACGCCTAAAACTTTTTAAAATTTAAATTCTAATTATTTATTGCATGATGATTAATACTATTGCAGGCTTATATTTTCTTATTCGCGCCTTCGTGTATTCTGCTCTTATTCGGGTAGTCTGTTGGTGGCTGTAAATGGTAACGGTACTCTGCAATCTCTCCTGCATGAGGGAAAATTAATTGGTGCGGTTGGAAGCGAGGAAGGTGGTCAGGCTCTTGCCCTTTGCCCCCGAACTTAAGAAACTCGTTGGCCCGCACGCACGACAATTGGCACGCCCCCTGCCCCGGAAGCGATGGTGGCTGCTGTCCAGGGATCCTCCGGGAGAGGGTTTCTATCTCCCTATCACCTTCGCTCCCTGGGCTCCGGTTCCTCCGGGCACTTTCGCTATTTCTCCTGTCCACCCTTCTCCGAATGAGGTATGTCCGAGTTGTCTCCTTCGAGAACCTCCCGGCGGAGAATCAATCAGTTAATGACGGCACGAAGCCTTGATACAAGGATATTTGGGTCGTAGTTGTGGCTTGCTTTTCTCGTTGGGAGTGTATTTTCGCACTGTAGTGCCTCTAGTGGAAACTCTTACTTAGAGGAATAATTGGTCTTCACTCTTTTGGAGTCAACAGAAGTTATTGTTGATCTTGAGTTTGCACCTGTGGTAATGTGGTAATGTTTTTAAGACTCTAATGATGCTGTGGGCAATAACTGTAAGGAGAAAATTATTCTTTCCGATAAAGAAATGTTCATTTCCATTTTTTTATTTGGAAAGGAGCTACTGTGTGCCTTATATAGTAATGCCTTGCAATAGCCAAATCCCGATAATTTTGAGGTCGTGGTATCAAAGCCTCGACGAATTAAATTATTTTAATTTCAAAATCAACTCTTGTCGAGGCTTTACCATGAAAATATCAATATATCAATGCCGTAGGTTGCCAGTGTCCAGGTTTAAGTAAACAGGGCTTATGATAGCCTCTATAGCCTATCGAAGTATTGTTCTTAGTTAATTCCTTTCTAGAACCGATGAAACTGTCTTGTAAAATTTGATACTTGGTTATCGGTCATCCTTTCAATGCAATACAAAAGTCCTTATATTGTTGTTTGCTTAATTCAAAAGTTAGTTTTTCAACAGAGCGAAGCAAGTTTTTAAAAACTCAGCCATTAATTTAATGAGGGCAATGAACTAGACCTCCACCTATTTACATTTGTTACTTTTAACACAGTTCTTATAATCGCCTTCTGAAATAACATTCACTTCATTGTTACAAATTACTTTATCCAAGGTATTTTAAATTATAGGTTGCCTTAATTCAAATTTCTACACATTTTTATTGCATTTGGGTACGGCGTAGTACGGAATCCTTTTATCGTTGGCCCGAATCCACGTTTGGCATGTTCAGTGATCTTCATCAGAGTAACGATGTGGGATGCATGGTACCAATTGCTTGACGCTTTCTAACTTTTTCGCAGTCATAAAATTAATGGTTGAGGCCCTGGTCGCGTTGCGTCTGTCGTGACGATCGCCTTTTCCGAGCCCCACAATGATTTCTTTCCCTTGACAGTTTCCTCGCGCTTTCACATCCGTGGCTTCAAGAGAAACGGAGCGACGAGCTGGGGAACTGCTTCACTCGCTGCCAAAAATATTGTCTTCGCGCCCGGAAGGGTCACGGGATTAGCAGACTTCTTTCTTTCTCTTGGCTCGAGCGCCTTATTCGTGCCTCAGATCTTCCCAACCGGTCATCGATTGCAGCGCCCGAGTTTCACGAGCCAATATGCAACAATTCCTTCGCACAACGTTTTCTTCTCTGGCTCGGGAGGTCGTCTACTCGGTGTTTCGTGATATGTTGCATCTTTACGGTTCATATAAATCACGGAACGCGATGATGGCACTCCCAAGTTTTTTCTCATAGCGTTCACTTCTACCTTTACATCGCCTATGGCAACGAAAGCGATTTTTCGTGAAAATGGGCCGTTCGAGGGAATTTTTTTCGTCCTTCCCAAGTGTTTCCGGTGATCGGGTGTGTGATGCAGTCTATCTGATGGGGCTGCAGCTCCCATCGCGGCCTATTTTCTCCCACATCCCTCCGTCTCCTGTGGTGGGAGTTTGTAAGCACTTTGGCGCATTTTCAAAATGTGTGAGTTTTCTGCCGTGTTCACGTAATTTGCTTCTAGAGGGGAGATGTTGGAACTAATATCCATCGGTCCTTAGACACGTTCCTCCTTGTAGAAAAGGCTAATAAATAGTTTCCAATAATGCATCTCCTTGAATCTGCTTGAATAGGATGTGGCCTTGTTGGTATATTTATGTTCCACAATATATTTTAGTTTCGAGTGCATGATTTTTTATAAGATGAGATGATATATTGGCACTTTAAGTGTATTTTTTATTTTAATAATTTGTGAAGCATTCTTACGTCAATTATCATGTGAATATTTCGCTATCGACATATATTCTTTGTATTATGATTTGTAGATGGACTGATCGTAAGAGAGAGCCTCCGTTATTTTTTATATTCAATTCGTTTTCTCAGTGGAATCGTCATTCCTTCTGCTCTTGCAATCATTTTTATTTTGTGCGTACATCCTTTGTGTTTCCTTCTGGTTCCGCCCTTCCATTTTCTGCGTAATATAAATGACAAACCCCTGGTATCTCCCAGAATCTTTTTCATTGTTTCCTTTGTGTGGTGCGTCGTAAATCCTTCTATTTCATCTTTCAATGTCTTCTAGTTTCTTATTTTATCACTACACTAAACCTTCGGCATTCGTCTTGTTCGCTTTTCTTTTACATCCGTATCTTTCATCGACGGGAGTGCTACGCTTCATACGACTACTTTCACAGAAACTTGGCATCATACTAAATAATGGGAAGGTACTGTTCTAATTCAGTTATGCATAGTTTTTAGGATTTCTTATAGCGAATGTATTTTTTTTCGCCATGAATCTAAAAATACTCCATTAGTTAAGATTGCTTGCTTTAATTTTCCTAGGCTTTTCTGGCTAACCCTGTGGGAGTTCCATCCTGGAAAGCAGACATAATCTGAGGTTGGTATGTCCATGTTTTCCTGGGTAATGCTGCGTTGGTGTATCTTGATGATGACGGTTCGTGGCCTGCACTGGCCACGAAACGTCATCGTGAGATATACCGACGCAACATTACCCGGAGAACATGGAGATACCTGAAAAACAGCACTGCGAAAGCTTCAAGCAGAAATATTCCGAAGTTATTATGGTTTTTCCGAGAGTGCTAGGGAAAAATACCACATCTTGCCAAAGGAAGGGTTGCTCTCCGAGGCTCCTCTGGATCTCGGAATGATTTCCCGAAACTTTCCTCTCGCGAAGCGCGTAAATCACGCTCCAGCGATAAGGCCGACCGACGTCTTCGTGACGGTCGACTCTTTGATGGAAAGAGGTTGCGTCGCCATGAGGTCCCATTACGGTCGATAAATTCTGCATTTTAGTGACGTCATCCGCCCCACATCCAATTCTACGCGTCTCTCAAGGAATGATCTTTTTCACGTCTGTTTAATCACGAGGCATTAAAATAAAAAAGGGTCGAAGTGAAAGTTGCGTCCACTCATGGAGTGTGCACGGATTTCTGCATCCCCCTCGCCCACACGACCAAGGTTTAGGTTTTCGGAGTCTGGCGAATCACCACTTGAGCCGCTTTGCATAATGACCGCGTCGTCCCTTGGCATTTGGTCGCTTGTTCTCTCGCGCCTACGTCCACTCCCGCGGAACACTCTCCAGCGCAGCGTCTCCTTCTCTTGTCTTCCCTCGCCCACTCACCCTTCTTCTCCCTCGTGGCCGAGCAATACCCCTTATATTTTGAGCCCCCCCAGATCAAACCCCTCCAACATCTCCAGTAGCAGGTAGGTTACGCGCTCAAAAACTACCCCTTGGAGGTGACCCGTTCATGTTGCTGGTCGCAGTAGCGCATTGCCCTCCAGGTACAAATGTGGGAGGAGAGTTGATGATGCCGGTTGAATTCGTGGACGAGGGAACAATAATTAGTTGCTAGCCAAGAGATTGTGACGTTGTACGACCTAGATAATCACTATAGGCAAAAATATGGTGAACTTAATGCGTGGAAAAACGTTTTTCCAGCTCCAGATTTTCTCTAGCCATGATAGCTAAGTTGATATGCAAAGTAGGGGGTAATAAATTGGCACAAGACGAATGTGTTTTACTGAATTAGTACCTTAAAGGAGAATGAGGGTGAAATTCTGTATTTGCCGAGAATTGCTTAAAATATCTATACACAAGGTTTCTAGAGAAGGAATGTTACTAGTATACTAGGGAATAATTTGGTACGGAGAGTAACTCTGTGTGGTCCGGAATATGGACGTATGGGAGAAAGAATGAAAATAAAGCGAAGATGTTTAAGAAGTAGACCTGAATGAAGTTGGTGAAATTAAAGTTAGTAAATAGGCAGGCAAACGAAGAAATTTTTGGAATGAACGGAAGTAGAGGAAGTACATAGAGGATAGGTATAAGAAGATAGGCTGAATGTGTGGTGTGTGAATTGATGTGGTGATAGGAGAAAATGTTGAGTTAGCTAGGAGATGAAGATCAGGAATTCAGAAGTGCTTAGAGAGGAATAATGTCCATGTGCAGAGATAATGAAGGGCATGATTTTAATTAGTATGAATATTGCTGGTCTGCATTTGCCTACTGATATTGGCAGTCTCCTGTTAAATGTAGGAAGTAGGACTGATTTGAAATACCCGAGCACCGCCTGCCCGGAAGTGATTTCATATAGAATTCTCGCGACATTATCCATATTCCTACTTTCCCTTGTTATAAGGTTAAAGGGAATCCGAATCATTGCTCAATTTTTTCAGAGACATGTGGAGTGTCCTGAGCGAAAGCTGTGAAAACATCAAGGCATGGCGCATATTTTGTCGTTCGGGCTTAGCACCGCCTCTGACTAGAGCGCCGGTCCGGTTCCTCCACCGGTCGAGGTTCTTTGCTTCTCATCCTTGCCACTAAAGTCGTCTCGCGCGACTCAATCCTTATCTCCTCCGGCCCCGTGTTTGTTTATGGCCGCCTTTTGGGTGGTGGGTGGTAAGCGGGCGGGCGGCCAACAGAGCCGGGCAGTGGCGAGAGGCCCGGCGGATAACTCGATCGGACCGGGTGATCGACCCCCCGGCCTAAAAAGTCAAAGAGATATCACTTTTCCATTATTCGCCCCGCCCCACCCCTTAAACTTCCACGCCCCCTCCCAGACCGCCCCTCCCTCCCCCCGCGCTCGTCAAAACTTCCTCCGCCCATCCTACCTTCAAGGTTAATGTGTCTAAATACACGGATGGCATTTTTTCTCCTTTCCGCGTGAGTTGCACATCATAAGGGCATTCATTCTATCCCGTTACGCCCTCATCCATCCTGCCATTAGCATCATTCCATGGTCCTCCTCTCCGAAATGTTTGTTTTCACTTTGTTCGTGCGTATTCTTAATTACCTTTTCTATACTCGTTCCGGCCTGCTTCCTCTTCATATCTTTACTAGATACCTGTTGTACCAGCTGCTTATGAAATCCCTCGCTTGACGCTGCAATTGTTTTCACGGGATAATTCTTTGTCGTTTTTCCTCTTGCAGAGTCATTACGCCTCGATCACGCATTTAAGTTGAATTTTTGTGCGGTCAAAGCATTCGATACTGAAGTCACGGGAGATGCAGTATTTTTTAAATAAATGGTCTGCCAGGATGCTAGGCTTTCAAGAAGAGGTGGCATTGGTCGCCGCTCAGTTTATAGTCTGATCGCATTTAACTGCAGTGATTTTAGGGTCGGCTTCGTTGGAATATATGTAAACTGTAACATTGAATCAAATATGGGTGAACGATGGCGCCGAATGGTACCACATCTCATGATTAGATGATAGTTCTCGAAAGATATTTCATGGTAGCGGAAACCGAAGTGCATGTGGCCGATTTAAGGATCTAATGTGTTTTCCTGCCCAATATGTTATTGGTGCGATTTTAAAAAGTGGTCATCCATTAACTAGAGAACCTGAAGAGTATCGTGTTTAAAAGTATATTGTTGTTGCATTGCCTTGGGCCACTACTTTTTAGGGTTGTAAATTGGTGGAAGGGGATGGAATGGGTGTAGTTTTTAGAGTTTTGGCCTCCCACGCCGAGGGCCCTGGTTCGTATTCCCACAACGGGATATACCTACCTTTCAATAGTCCACTGCCCGCCACTTGATTGCTTTGTACTCCGTCCGTCAGATGGGACGTAAACTTGTATTCCCCTTGGCACCTTTCGTTAAGAGCAGACTAAAGCCGACCACGAGTTTCCTTCAACTTGTCCTCCTTTCCCCTCCAATTCTCTCATCTTTTCTCTCAGCTTAGTGCGTCTTTAACTGCGGGGACAGACTTGAAATCGCACATGAGCATGAGTACAGTAAATTAATCTCTTTCTCCGGTTACCACTTTCTCCTCTCTTACTGGAAACGTTTTTACTTATCATGTACGCTCTCATCTCTCGCCACTTCCGCCTTTTACCGTCAGTAGCGTTATGCAAAACAGGTAAACAATATCAAGAAATGTTATTAATGAAAAATTAATATATGGATATTAAAAATGGGAGTTTAAGATATTAGTTTTATATATGATCTAGTATTTTCCGGGCGAATACTAGCACCATGGTAACTAGCACTAGGCTAATATTAGTATTATGATTTCTAAACTTTTGGTACGAAACCTGCGCTGACATTTCGTCATAAAACACTGATATAATTATATTTTGTTCACGTGCGCGCGTAAATGTTACACTATTACTCATGATTTGCAATTAAAACTCCATTTAAAACTCAATTAAAACTTTGTCACTGCTCTCCCATTACCTTATATCTTGTCTTTCTGTTTAACGTTCGAGGAATAAATGGCATTGATCATAGATGGAACCTAGATCATAGGAATTGATCATAGATAGGGTCTCGTGCAGTCATACTTAGTAGATACTGAGCTCATAGCGCCTCTTGATAAAAACTTGAACCATTTCTTCTCTCAAACGACGATTCTCGCTAAATGGTTAATGTTAGAATCGAGAAGGTGTATTTGATTTCTCGTTCATTTCGTTCCAGTAATTCTGATCACTAATTGATTACTACTAGGTGCTTGTCGGAACATCTCTATTGAGAATTCTTGAATGAATCAGGTGATAAAGGGCCATGGTGTGATAAAGGCCGTGATAAAGGGAAGAATTTAAATAAGGCAGATGTGAAGAAAAGGCTATTTGGGTGAAATGATGACAGGTAAGCAGTATTAAGTACTAGGCAGCTTAAGAATAATGTAATGTGAAAAATAGTTGTCCTTCCTCGTGAAGCAAGTTAGGATCATGCAATATTTCCTTATACCCTCCTAATTCTCTTTTAACCATTAGAGCAACATTAGAATGATTAATAATTCATCGTTCATAAGTCATTCACCTTTCGCTATGCACAATTATTGACTGCTCAGTTTTATGCATGGGGAACCTGTTTCGTCCATCTCTTTTTGGCGTTAAATTACGCTGTCCCGTGTGGTTTTTAACAGAAGATGGAAGTTGACGTGCGCATCCCGTTACCCAGCCCCAAATCAGAGTGCTGGGTCTGGCAGTTTTCGATTCAGAGCACCTCTCTCCCCCCAGCCAGCCGCTCCCGTTTCCCTTGGAAAGGCCTCCCGTTCACACCTCCCTGGTCCCACGCACCCGGTGTCCACGCGAGTCTCGCACGTCACGGGAGACTGACTGTTTTGGTGTGGGTGCGAGAGGGGGAAGCGACAGGTCGCACCGGAAGGCTTTTCATCGGCACCCGAAAGCGGAACGGCTCCCGTTATCCACTGCCGCCGGTGTCGGCGCGTGCCACTCGCTATTTTCTCTTCGATGCGGGGGAGTGTACATACTTGCATTGAACAGTTAGGCGTTAGGTCAGTGTGTTGTCTCCTTCGTATTTCACATCGGTCCAACTACTCAAAATGTAGCTTTCGACAGTGCTGCCAGCAGAGTTTTCACTTCTCTTTCTCGTTTTTTTAAAACTTTTTGTATCATGTAGACATTTACTTTTAAGTTTTCAATCTCGAATGTGGTTTTTGGAAGTTAACTTTTGTTTTTTCAGTCTAATTTGAATCATTAGATGTGATTTCCCGCCTCGTCTTCGCAGCGTTTTATATCGTTCACGAGATATAAAGCTGATTTTTTTAAATTTTACATCACTTTTGAGCATTTTTATCATTCTTAAAAATGTCTTTGAACATTTACTTCAGAGATATTTGCTTCGATTTTATTTTTACTAATGTGTTAGTTGCATATTTGCCTTTTCTATCTATCGTCTCGGTTGGGCGAAAGCCCTCAATGAGTCTCCCAGTGTCAACCTTTTGGTTAAAGAATCAGGGCTCAATCAGCTGATCATCCACTTCCTCTATAAAATATCTGTGGTATGTCTCGACCCTTGTATTGTCTTCAAGGAAAGAGATTAACTGTATTCGTGGAAGTCGGTTCATTTCCTTATTTATTTGTAAGTGACCCTGTATCCTACGCCGTGGTAGCCCAGTTTAAATACAATAGAGACCATTTGGCACGTCCGGTCAAAACCCAAGCTGGGTACCAAATCTTTCTGGGAAACCACGAGTTTCCCAGGGTTAGGGATTGACTCCCTGCACCTTGATTTGTGAATTTCACACGCCGTTGGGATTAGAAAATGATGAGCTCCTATCCTTACCATCTGACCTTCGGATCGAACTCTATGAGGTTCATTTTTACGTAGGCGGTTGTATGCGTTTAAGAAAAAGACTACCATGTAATCAGGTCCTTTGTAACGGACTTCATTCAGGAGAAACTGAACTTTGGATGCTGTTTTCAATAGTCCTTATTCGTGGCTGCGTTCGCGATATATTGGAGATAAATCTTTCTTAACGATTAAGAGAACAATCGCTGCTCACGACTTGGCTCCCGCTGTTTTTAATGGATGTTTTCGCCGATTCACACCTTCGGTGGTGCATAAATAAATTGAAGAGAAAGAGAGAGTTTGATGGAGCGAATCGTGTGAACAAGCGAGCTATGTCGTTCTCTTCGCCACACCTTCTGGGTGGTCGACATGTCTTCGATGTAATGGCTTTCTCACGCATCGGCTCTTGGGATCGCTTTTGGAGGGTAATGCTTTCTGTCGAGGTTTCATGAGATAAGTAAATTCGTTCGAGGGGTCATAAACACTTTTGAAGCGCGCTTGGGAGGTGCTCCGTAATGCACTCCTCCTTTGAATGTGAGAGACTTTCAAAAACTTGCACCCTTGCTCTTATTCCTCGTCTGGCCCACCCAAACATTTATTGCTGCGAGGTTGTGCTCGTCGAATGCCTTTCCGTGTCATAAAAAGAATTGTCTCTCTACGATCTATCTTGCTTCTCCCAGTAGGGTTATTCTTGCTAATATCATAACTTATTTAGAGTCAAGGTGGTTTGACAATTAACTGCGTTACATGGAGATAGTGTATTTTTTCTTAAAAATTGCTTTGAAAAGGCTTCTTCACTGGCATGGAAAATCTGCGTGTGTCTTAGCATTAATATTCCCTTTTTACGTGCTCCGTGAATTTAAATTGAAAAATTTGGTAGAATTCGTAATTGGCTTTTCGGTACTCTTTAGTATTCAGTGCATGGGTTATTAGAAAAATTCGCCTCGTTTTAGGTTTGTTAATCTGACGTGCTATATTTGGTTTTCACTATGGTACTATGTTGTGGTTAACATACATTTGCAGCTTCGTCCTATCCAATGAGATAACTTTTCGCAGATAAGTTTCAACTGATCGTTTTAAACCTTTTTGCCTCATTAGGGGAAGCTTGAATCTCCTAGGGAGATGAAAGCTGCGGCTCAACAGATCTGTGTAGTCGAGTGATGCATCATTAGAATCAGTGAGCGGACTGGATGGTGGTATCATGGAAATCATTCCGATAAAATGGGGCATTGCGCTTAAAATGACTAGGCGAGCAATTCGGTGTCGCCGCTGCGGAGGAAAATTCCCCTCCTTGTGTTGTCCTTTGCGCCGAATTTAGGCAGGCAGCAGGGGTGGTCTCCTATCCCATCGCCCGAAGTGTAATAACTCTTTGTGTGGCCATATGCGCTGCTGTAATACGTGCTGAAAAATCGCCTGCACGCTGTAGGAAGAAGACCCGCTCCCGTGAATCTCCATCGTCGTAAATTCTGGTCGCGGGCCGTTCAGATCAGTATTACGTCGGCGCCAGGAAAATGGCATGCTCATGCATACCGACCCTCCCCCTTCCGTTCCCTGATCCGAGAGCAACGGGATGAGTTTCTCCGTTTCCTAGTCCTCTCCTTATCGCACCATCTCCTTGCCCGAAGATAATCGTCCCCACTTTCTCCCGTCCACATCCCCTTGCCTCTCCCTCTCGTGTGCTGGAACACCTTCCCTGCCCTCCCTCGAATGGCGGGCACAACCTCTTATTTGTGCGTCGCCTTTCATCATTATTATTTACTGCGGCCCTCTCCCGAGCGAACCTCGCCTCCCTGCCCAAAGCTCTCCCTCCATCCGAATCTCAGTCCTCATCCGAGCACAAATCCTGCCGTCACATCTCCCGCCGCCCTCCCCCTCATATTCACTCGCGCCTTGCCCTATGACCCCTCCTGATTCCTCTGCCAAGATTACTCTCACGCCAGGTTCCTAGCATAGCCTTTTCCTGTCAGATATTACGCTTCATAAAAGATCTTCTTTGCATTCGGCATTTTGTCTTCTACGATGGGATGCGTACGAAATAACGCTCCTGCTTGTCTGTACCACACTGCTGGCGTTTCTTCAGAAACGAGTTGTCGTGATTGCAATAGTTCTTCCTCGATTTCTTTACCGTGGAGAGTGGTGTATTATAATAAATATCCATGCCTCGCACAATTTATTGATAATCTGTATCACGTATTTTCAAGTATCCAACAAGTGCACTGCGTGGTTTTTTATTTATGTTCGTAAGATCATTGATTATATGGCAGTTGACTGGCCAATTAATTAGCAATATGGAATTTGTGTTATTTTTTAAAATATGATTATCGACGAGGTGGCGCAATAAGAGCGAGGATACGAGGTTCAACTGTCTTCTCCTCCCGTGTTTCTTGTCGATGAGTTGCCCGTATAAAAATTATACTGCCGTTGTGTGACGTAAAGTTTTAATTAAGTGGAAGAGGAATTATGAGTGGAGAAACTTTGCAATAAATTTAAAAATAATTACATTTGATAACCACTGACTCAGAACTTAGATTTCTCAATGAAATTATTTCTAAACTTGGGCTTTCAATTCGCTCGTTGGCCGCCTCTTCTACAAACTTCTATTCTAATGTGTAAGGCTCTGGCACGGAAAGTGTTTTGTTTTCTATCCATTCCTAATATTCAGTGGATAAAAACTTCCGCGATGATAATTGCCTGTGATTTCCTGAATGTATAATAGCTTTCCAGAAATGGCTGGGACAATATATTTGTGAAGTGTATATTTACGGTTGTGCTGTTATTATAGGCGTTGATGCTAAAATGAAGTCTGGAAGATTTGTAGTCTCCCATGCAGTTGCTCGCAGGAACCGTTATTGCATTTTGAAAGACGAGGAAAAGAATACTCATGGGACGGAATCGAGTATCTCTGATATCCGGTGACTGCCTTCCCGGGAAGAATTAACGGCCGCGCGCCGTGATTTAAGTGTCTTCGGCGCCTCGCTCGCCCTCCGAGCAGTCCGCTATCGGCAACACAATCCTCCGTCGATGGCTCACCCCCCCTTTCTCTCCATTCTCCTCCATGCGCCACCTTGAAAGCCCCGTCACTTGGTTTTTTCTTCCCGTGCGTCCATAATTCCAAGTCAAAATGCGTATTTTGTACATGTATTGCATTGTGCATCTTTCATTTTTTCAATAGGCCTTTTTATCATAATATTTTCGGGTGTTTTCCAATAAAAAACCAATATTCATTTATACAATGAGCCACACCCTATATCACCTTTTAGCTACTTCTCACGGGAATTTTTGAACTAACGTACTGACAATGATAGAACAATGGTCATATGGTCTCTATGGGGGTATGTACTATCATTTAAGAGCATGCGACATGCCCATTCTTGCAATTTTTGGTGGTTTTGGGATCCGGACCAGTAGCATAGTCATTCTTTTAACTAAGTTAACTAACGTTTAACTAAGCTTACTTTTTCTAACTAAGTTGTCCGAATTAAACGTTTGATTTTCAAGGAAGCCTACTTTCATTTTTCATTCGCTATGTGCGGTAGTGAATGAATGATGGACACGAGAGTGACAAATTTATAGTCAGTGAACTGCCGATCCCAGAAAAAAGTTGGCAATAGTTTTGACTCAAGATGTATTCTAATTGCGTGTTGAAGACCTATGAAGCACGACTCGTGAATTATTTCGTTATGGTGACCAAAGTGGAATCTTTCGGTAGGTTTTCAGCCCCATGTGTTCCTTGTCGTAAATATCATCTTATTTTTTTATGCCGTGAAGTTCATCTTATTGTCAGCACCGGAAGATAAAATAATAGAAGGGTCTAAGAGTTATCATGACTATTTGGTTAGTTGTTATGAAATCTATACTCGCAAGCCTCGAATTAAGATGGAATGCTATTCACTGCAATACATAGTTTGCACTACATTTTTCTGATAGTGATGATTCATGAACTAGCTATAATTTCAAACCCACTGTTGTATTTTGCAGCATAAATAGAATAATAATAATAATAAATGTACCCCTGACCGTACGATGTTTTTTTTTTAAATTACTTAACTTCCCAAGAGGCTCGGTTTATGTGACCGTATCGCTAATTGCTTCGTGGTGGACGATGGGAAAATGAATTGGCTGGCAAGAAACAAATTGGAAATCTTTTTCATTTTACCTTCTTGATTCCTATCGCGTTGATTTAAATTTATATTCTATCCAATTATTCTCTCTCCGTTAATTTCCGCGTTGACTTGGAGTCACACGTTTCGGAGGGATATGTTAAGTAAGGAGTATAGTAGACTAAGTATCGAAAGGCAGAGAGGTTTTATTTACCTCTGAGACCTCCTACGTATGAATATTAATGAAATGAACTATATTTTAAATCTGCCCTATAAAAACAAAGCTTTATATACATATATTTTTAACTATAGCTTTCTGATAACATATGATTACTTGGATTCAATAATGTGCATAAATCATTATATCCACAATTGACGAGGAATTATTTATTTTTTGTACCTCAATAGCTGCATCTCTATCTCTCATTTGCTGCATCCTCAATTGCTGTGGAGGCATAAATTGACTGTGACTCATGGAAGGCGTAGCTAGTGCTCGGATGCAATTACAATACAACCATTGTTTTCTTGTATCGATCACATCAACAAGTACGTTCGTTTCCTCTTAATCTATGCACCTGGCCAATGGCCAGTGACCATAGGAGGAATTCTATTGCTGCTCTCCCTAGATGTGTTGCCTCGACTGTCGGGGTGAGCAAATGGTAAGTGAAGATAAGGGACTCAGAGATGGTGTGATGCCACTCCGGAGGTGTCGAATACTGCCTTCGGATTTGCCCATCCCTGGAGATGTAATTACTAGTCTCACTGACTCGTTTAAACTTTCCATACTGGATTAAATTCCTGTAATTCGAACGAGACTGTCTCTTCTCCACCTTCTTTGAGACGATCCGACTCCAAGTGCTCATTTGTAATCGCAGTGCGTGTGCTTCGCTTGTGTGCCGAATGTTAACTCGGTTTTGAAAGTGTTTGTCCCCAGGTTTCATCCGATGAAAATTGCAGAGAACTATTTGCGTCAGCAGGGACATAGTTTCCACTTTATGTATCGACATCTATCTGTTCATCCATATTTACATAGCACCCACGTCGTCGCAAGGGTGGGTGGTAGGAGGTATTAGGTCACCAGCCTTCGATTACCTATTGCTTTTGATGTATATAATTTATTGTTATCTACGGTTTGAATAGGAGCCACTAGAGCTTTGTTGAAGTCGCAAATGGTACGCGGGAAGAATAAGTTTATTAATCTCTTTGTAGAGGCGTTCTATCTTTCGATATTAATTGCGTCGATTCTCATCATGGAACCTTAGTAATTCTATTTTTACCATGGTTGTTTTTGACTAATAACTGTTTTTGGGGTTATCCACGTTTTTAGGTAAAAAGTAGCATGGTTGTTTTTATTTGTAAACCGGTCCCTAGTTGAGTGCTTTTTGGAAAGCATGCGAGTTCAGTACTCAGTCCGTAGGATAGGACATTAAACCGTGGTACCCTTGGCGACTTTCGTTAAAGGTAGTCTAATGCCGACGCCGGGTTTCTCTCTCTAGCCTTTCTCCTTGCCCTTCTATTCCCATCCTTGTACCTTTCCTTTTCGTGTGAAACGCCTATATGTGCGGTTGCAGACTTGAGAACAACAGATAGGTAGTGCCGTGGATCACATCCATTTGATTTCTTGCAGGCACATTACCGCCAGCTCTCACTACTCCCATCATTCCCCCTCCCGCTAATACCCTCCTCCTCACTAACCCGCTCTTTACGCAACCCTCGTGTAGATAGATATTCATCGAAACCACGATCCCCCTCCGGTCTGGAAGTCTCAAGTGTTTAGATGAGGGCCCAAGGAAATGGTGTGGCCCAATTGGCCCTCTGTTTGCCTCCGAACCTTCATTTTTAATCATCCCCGTAATCAGATACGATCTTCGGCTTGGTATCCAGGACGGCGACTTACGGCCTGCTTAGCCTGCGGAATACCGTAGATGTAAGCATGCCAATTCATACAGTAAATTTCTGAGTGTTGATAATCGCGGTGGAACGCTTTTTATTTCGGGGAACTGATCTCATTTTCCTCAGCAGTAGGAGTGGGTTTTTTCCACGCTTAAAGGGGGACATATCAGTAGTACAAATGTGAGGTTGTGATTGTAATGAGAAAGATAATAGAAAGAAACCCGGTGTCAGCATTAGCCTGCTCTGAACGAAATGATCAATCCGAATGTCAAAATGCTGAAACTTAAATGTTATTCACCCAGAATCCAAGTGGAGATTCCAATGTAATATTTGTAAGGGTGCAAACCCTGGGAGCTAAAAGTGGGAAGCCAGAGTTTTTTCTACATGTTTGTTTTCATTCCTGCAACACATACATGTTCCTATCTTCCAGTTGTTATTGCGCAACATTTAGAAACTATATTTTAAAATGAGGATTGGAAGGGTAAAGTAGATTGGATTTATTTTAGAGACAAGGTTCTGGGAGGGTTGAAAACGGAAAGGTGAAGAAAAACGACAATGGGATATTAGGCATTGTCAAAATAGAAATGAAGTTCGGGAAGAATTCTCAACGCGGTGGAAAAGGGGGAAGGAGGAAGTGATAAGACGCAAAGTTAGTCTTGAGAACGTGGTGTAAATGATACATTGACTTCAGGAGGTAGGAGGATAATGATCTGTTTTTTAAACACTGACCTTTGGCTTGCCGAACGATGCGCAGACCACTACGCTAGTCGAGATTCCTTATACCAACGGCAATTCTTTTTTTTCTCGGAGAATTTTCAACGCACTTACGTGTTGTTCGAAGCGGCAGAGAAATTTCTTACAGGGGATCTGTTTCTGCTGTCGAGGAAGTAGGTAGGAAGCAGAGTTCTGCATCGGGCGTACTCAACGAGTCTGAACAGCCGAGCGCATAGCCGAGCGAAAGTCCGAGTCCCGTCCCTTATCTCGGGTGTGAGTACGCCCGAGTCCGCCCGATTACACACCGCCCGAGTACCGATGTGGTCTCGTAGAAGCCAATCGGACTTGCGCGGACTTACATGCGCAGTCGGTAAGCCTGAGGTTCTCGAAAAGTAGTACTATTATGTCACACCAAAATTGCATTACTTCTCAAAAGGATGTCATGTCTTATTTAAAATATTTTTTGACCTTGCCTCTTTACATAACAACTGTCTACACGTACAGTACGTTAGAATATGTAACAGGTTGATAAATTAAAATAACGGATATAGCGCTTTTGAAACTAACTGCACTTCTTTTAAAAAGAAATACATGTTTTCAAATGAAATCTCGATCCCGCACAATGAAAAAGACAGAAATAAGATACGTTCCGAGGAATTATTCAAAAATACAAGCGATAAGGAGTCATCAATCGCAAACAACACCTAATGGTGAAGGTTTCGTTCTTTTTTCAGGTGATCACCCATTTAATAACAGGCTATCTACAGCGTCGGGGTCCAGTAGGGACCTGCGATTCTCGAGAATATTTCCTGCGAGACTGAAATTGCGCTCACTAGCAGCGCTGGTGGCTGGCCGAGCGAAGAAAATTTTAACTAAATGAGCTAGGTTCGGCATTTTATCTTCATATTTTTTCCACCACTCTAGGATCCCAGAAAATTCACCTGGTGACGTCGATTGATACGAAACAATTTCTTCGCATCCGGTTAAATCTCTGTATTCGTCCTGCCACTCCTCGTAGTCACTATCTACTTTGACATTTTTTTCTTGAGGCTCTGCACTTGCTGCTTTGTTGCGCTCAGCCGCCAAGGAGACACATTGAATTTACGAGGTTTATTGTTTCTTCTCTATCTGGAGCACTGAGCATCTTTAGTTCCCTGTTTATAGGTGTTAGAAAAGTGCACACCTTTTTCCAGCCCTAAATTACATTTTTTTTTGTCAAAATATAGCAAAGCTCTGCCTGCAATTTTTATAACTAGTTCATTTTCATGTGTTTTCATGGTAAAATTATGTTTTCTCAGGCGTGCGTAAGTAAGTAAGGGAATCTGAGCCGTGGGAGTCTTTTCTGCTTGCAGTTTGTCCTATTCTTCTTTGAATGGTTTCAGAAAAATAATTAAATGTTCCATTAAGACCTCGTCCAGGCCACTAATTCGATGCTCTTGTTTTGCCTCTTTCAGCAACTCTTTGATTTTTCCCAATTCCGAATGTACTGACTCCATCATCGTTACTTTTCAGTTCCATCAGGTTTTACATTCTTGGTGGACTGTTTTGTCTAGACTCGATACAACACCAGATTTCTTTAAATAGGTGACTAAAGATTTGATCGCATTAAGCTGCTCGATATCCTCTGGACCATGACCCTCATCAACCCAATATCGTAAATCAAAAGTGTCTAAGAGCAGTGGCAAGGCAGGGTGCTTTTCCGTTATTTTCCAAAGCCTTGCTCCCTCGTCAGTCACGAGGAAAAACTTATTAAAATCTGCTTCATGAATGCCCAAACTGGTACACTGCATTCTTAGTTCCTAACGTTGGATCCCGCCTGCCGCATTTCATCAGGAAATTTCACAGTAAAAAGTACCCTGTTCACTAATCACCAGTTTATGATGTAATGCACTATAAGGGTTAGGTAGTGAAATTTCCTCACGGAATCGGTCCACCCGTCTGTAGTTTCCGCACATGCCCCTCTCTGAATGGAGTTGATAATATCTGGAAATATTACGGAACGTGCCAGAGACACCCGTTCCGGCAATGCTGTCTTGATATTGTTGAAGAGTGAGGAATAAGTTCTTTTGCATTTACTCGACCGCAATGAGCACCTATATCAATTGCTTGCTGAATAACTTTGGAAAACCCTTCACCATCCACCACATGAAAGGGACGAGTATCAAGGGCACAAAAGTCAACGTATTCTTGTTTAAACGATTTTGTCTCTGCGGGTGCACAAGTATACCTGATAAAATAAAACAAGGAATTAATGTTAACTCTGAAGAGGAATATTGCACATAAGTCCTAAATTAATTCCTGAGTAGGCAACAATGTTTTCAGGCTACATGCCACGAAATTTTTCTCCACATAGCCTTGCCGACATTGACGAAATTGATTTTGATAATACACTTGCGGGTTTCTTTCAACTGTGGAAGTAATGTAGACGACTATTAAATTTAAATATTTTAATAGGCTACAGTTTAACATTGGGTCTAACTTGCGAGACAGACAAAAAATAGAGACTGGGCAAATGGTTGCGGATGGTGACCCTAATCACAGCATTTTGACTCACACCACTGCTGTCTACTTAGTAGAAATACGGTTTAATCGAAATGTGTAAGATCACACTGTACAGGCCACCTACTTGCAGCATTGGCCTCGGAAAAGTTATTCGTTATTAATTGATAGAGCTTGATGACCAATGACTAAGTTAAAGTGGCATAATATTGTTGATAAATTTCCCTTTTGAAAATAGCAGTCAGGTGAACTAACAAAACGAGAAATAGCAGAAAAATCGCGTTCCTGATTTTACAGTCGGGGATACTCTTACTTACCTCGTAGATGCAGATTTGCAACCTTCTGTGACGTGGCGCCTTAAATGGGTTGCGCCTGTCCTGACTTTGTAGCAATAGTAAATATTGCACTTTGTACACCGAACGAACTCCATGGGCAGGCCAGTCTGGCAGTTTTTCACGATTTGAAACCAGTTCCAAATCTCACTCCCTGTTCTCTTTCTATAATTTTTAGTTAAGCAGTAATGACCACTCTCGACTTTCGGCTCTAACTCTCTCTTCGTTTCCTCTTTTTGAGCTCTGCCTGCAGCCGAGTCCATGGCCACCAAGAAAGGTAGTAACAGCGTCAAGTATGCTAGGGACCTACTAGTCTATTGACGAAAGGACTTAGCTTCGCTGCGAGAGTCTAAGGCCAAATTCAACCCCTAAAAATCGCCGTAGAAGGGTATGGCAATCGCAAAAACACCACTCTCACAATGAGCCTCTTCATATCCTGGAATTAAATAAATGCGTGCATAGGATATTTGCTTTTTTGGTTTAATCATGGGATGAATTCATACAAATTATACATTAACTTTATCGAGCAATCGTCGCCTTACAATTTAATGCAATATCGCGAGACGTTGCTGATCCTGGGTGGACTTGACCGAGAGTCGGCCGAATGCGGGAGAGAGTTGTAGTAGCCCGTTTGACCGTTCATGTCCGATCAGGCGTGCGCGGACCTACTCAATTTCGTCAAGTCCGCGCAAGTCCGATTCTGGAGGAGACTCCGATTCCGCTGGAGTAGCTTAGCGCGAAAAGTGCACCTATATGTCTACTGCTATGCTAGCCTGCAGGTCCGGCAGCGTTCGCTGGCGGCTTGAAGGTCCGGTTGAGTACGCCCGATGCAGAACTCTGGTAGGAAGTACTCATTCATCTATGGACTAAATGGAGGGGACACCTCGTGGTTGAAGTTTGAAACGAACGCCGAATCCTTCGTCAGAGTAAATGGGACCTCTACATTTAAGTGCATTAGTAGCATTTCTTTCATCCATTTTTTTCGTTACCCCAACATACTACCCGGATATCTAAAGTGTTTCACTTCCTCCAGATTGCGTCCTTCCATTGAATTAGGCCTTATCAGTTCCGTTAAATTTCCTAACTTTAGTGAAAGCTATACGGGTACTCCACCGGGTCACACTCTGAACTGCTGGCGACGCTTCAATGGGCGCGTCGTCCGTCGTCTTCAGGAACGATGACGACTCGAGGACGATCCCTGAAGACGATGGGCGACTCGCGCATTGAAGCGTCGGCAGAAATGCAGAGTGCGACCCGGTGGAGTACACACATAGCCTTCACCATCACCAAACGCCGGGAAGGCATCTGATCCTTCTTCTCATAGCTTTAGTAATCTTATGGTTTATTATCATTCCATATCTTTTGCGCTAGTTTTCTAAGGCATGTATCACTGTATAGACAGAGAGTTATGTCTGGTAAATTACTCTATAGCGTTGAAAACGCGGTCAATATTAAATGAATTGTGGAAAATGAGAAGTATAAGTTTAAATTTAAGTTTTCAGTATGTTGTTGCATTTTAAGCTTGTTTTATTTTTGGTGCCTTTGATTTATATTCAATAAAGCGCGAGCTTTCACTGACCCATATGCAGGCTTTGTCAGGCAATAAGTTTATTTCGTGATGCAGCTGGCAGAGGGGTTCACGAAATATCGCGCTTTATTAAATATAAATAAGTTATACCGAAGTTAAAGCAAGCTTAAAATGTAAAGTACCATCGATTTGATGAAGGATCTTTGATTTTCTACGTTAGAATTACCCAAAGTTGTACCCGAAATTTGTTTATGCTGTAAACCCTTGGCTGACTGACCAACTAGCGCAAGCGCTAGAAAGTTGAGTATCACCATTAACAATCTGCCGTTCTTCAGCTATGAATGCCTCACCTGGACAACATAAAACGAAATACAAGACCTTAATTTAATTTGATTAATAATAAAATATAAGTCCTTCCTATCCAAAGCCCCGGTGGTTTCTCAACCTACAATCAACGAAGAAGAAGCTGAAGAACCAAGATATCCTACAAATGGAAACCTTCTCTTGAATCCCACCCAACCTTCAACTACAATAGATTACCCTCCTCACCCTGGCTGCGGTAGAGGTGCAGCGAAACTCCTACAACATCTACCTCCTTTCCCAGACTAAAATATCTTTCATCCTAATGCACGCCCTCGTCTAAGTCCTTCAACCCAAAAGAACATAGCCTTCAATATAATAGCCTTTCGCTCCAAAGCAACAAAAAACTACAATCAATTCTTCCTTTCCCTGATAAAATGACCGATCTCAACCTAAATATCCTTAAATATGTCGAAAAATTCCACTCTGTAACAAAATAACCCTTCTCCTCAAATTAATCCAAAATTAAAACCCTTAGTGAAAAAACCTTTTAAAACTCTTAGTGATAATCTCTCATTACAAGAGGAAAAACTGTAACCAGAAATAGAAGAAAAGCATGAAAGCATTCGAAATGTGGTACTATGGAAGAATGATGAAGGGAAAATGGATCGAATAAACGAGGAAGTCCTAAGAAGAGTGGGAGAAAATACAGGTCTTCTGAATACCCTAAGAAGAAGATGGTACAACTTAATCGGTCACATCATGAGATCTGAGGGCCTGATGAATAAAATCGTTGAAGGATGAGTGGATGGGAAGAACGTTAAAGGAATGCCTCGTGTGAGATATACAGAATGTGATGAAGGATGTAAAAGAGAAGAAATACGTAAATATGAA
The DNA here is from genome assembly GCA_933228895.1 of Platycnemis pennipes. Taxonomy (NCBI): domain Eukaryota; kingdom Metazoa; phylum Arthropoda; class Insecta; order Odonata; family Platycnemididae; genus Platycnemis; species Platycnemis pennipes. Next base: position 21,676,267 of record OW121850.1, on the reverse strand, counting down.
GAGATTAGCTGATAGAAGAATTCAGTGGAGATTTGCGTCAAACCAATCTCAGATTTGCTGACTAATGATGATGAATTAAAGTCTTAACACGAATAATAATCTTCCTTGAAAACCTTCCTGCCTCGACCAGAAAGGGTGAGAGAACCCGGTATGGCGCTACAAGACTGCTGCGAAGGACCTCCGGCTATTGTAGATCCTATAGTCGGTTATACTGGATATCGCGGCGTGCTGTGAGCAAGTGAGTTTCAATGCCGAAGTGATCCGTCGCACCTCGTCTGTGCTTCTCCCTCTCCGGCACACCCACCACCCCTTGGGAGGCCGTCGGGGGCGAGGAGGGGGGGTGTGCTCGGAAAGGCGTGAGTTCTCCTACTCGCCAAACGGAGATCCCGCGAGAAAAGAGGCTCGCGACTCGCGGCGTTCGACTGCTTCCATGCGCTCGCCTCGAAGCGGGTCCGCCCCCTCGGCAGGCAACAGCCTGCAAAGGGCGTGGGAGAGAATACTCGCTAATGGCATCTATCCAGGGGAGTATTACTCCCTGGAAGCGGGGAGGAACTTTCACTCACCTTGGTGAATATGTTCTTTTATTTGGCATTCACAGCAGTGTCGATTTAGCCTAAGGTTCGGAGGAGTCCACGGTAAAACGTCCCATCCGACGGACGGAGCACTGAATTTGAGGTGCCGAGAGTCCTGTCTTGAAAATTACTCCATAGCGTTGAAAACTTGGCCAATATTTAATCATCATCATCAGTCAACAGTCCTGAGATTGGTTTGACGTAGCTCTCCGCTCGGTTCTCCTTCGGCGTATCCCTTCATATTTTCGTAATTTCACTCTTTTACTTCCTTCATTAGCTGTTCTAAATGTCTCATACGAGATCTTCCTATGCCATTCTTCCCATTCGCCTGTCATTCGACGATTGTCTTCAAAAAGCTTTCATGTCTCATGATATGGTCGATTAAGTTGTCTCGACTTCTTCTCGGGGTTTTCAAAAGACTTTTATTTTTTCCCCCTCTTCTTAGGACTTCTTCGTTCCTCTCTCGGTCGAACCATTTCATCTTCATCAATCCAATATTTAATATAAGGTGAAACATGCAAAGTATCTTCAATTGGAGGGTCTAAGATTTACTGCGTTAAAATTCCCCTCATTCGAGCCCGCAACCCGCTGACTGAACATATCGCATAATATCTCTATTAATCCTAGAAATCACCCTGTGTTGTGGTCAGAGTAGTTGCAATGAGTCTCTACTCAGTACCTAAGTGTGAACCAGGATTCAACCCGAAACTCTCTTAGCCGATGCCGGGATTGGCGTTCGTGATGGGGAGCCGGTAGTGTAGCCGTCTCAGGCGCAACCTGATCCCGATTGGAGGGAGATGTGGGCCGTTCTTCGCGCAGGTGAGCGGGGTGTTGGGCGTGGGTGCAGGTCGGCCGGAGCGATGGCGTAGAACGGGCTCTCCCGCACCCCGCCCCGCGACTCTTTAATTGCTCCAGCGATTGTTCTCGGCCTCTCAATTCCCCCCACCATTTGTTTGCCCCGTGTCATAACACCTTTTACGACGAGGGGGCAACAGGTGATTTGCCAGCGAGGCAGTTACTTTCCCTCTGCGCGGGCGGTCGAGTTCATAAGCATCCTTGCCTCAGTGATTGCCTCAAATGATTGGTGTCGTCCGGCGTTTACGGCTTATCGCGTGGCGCTCCTGAAGTCGTGGGTGTGGCGCTGGAAGCGGTCGCAGGACGGCATTTGAAATGGTGGCGTCGCGGTGTGTACGCCGCGCCGTCCGCTCCCGAGGAAGACTTCGCCCAGCGTCACGGCGCGCCGCGGCGGTGGAGTGAAGGACTTTTGCGAGATGACTGTCCCACTCTGGATTTTTTAGGAGAGCCGAGTTTTTAGGTCCGTGAAATCGAAAAATAAATAAGACCGCAGCGGCTGGATATCAGCATATTATTTATCAAAAAGAATAAAGCCTGAATTTTACAATGGCGTGACAACAGCTGACTTCTTGATAGGTAGAGCACTTTTCCAATGCGCTTTTTGTTGGAGTACCTCTGTAGCATTACGACTCAAATGCCAGTAGTTTCTTGATATGTACCTACTATAAATTATTTTTTTTAAACAATTCGATCTCTTGTTTCTTGATGCATTTAAGTTGATATTCAATATCACATCTCTCATTTTATTTGTGAAACAAATTCATCTCTTCACCCACATGGTTGACATCTTTAAAATGAAAACTTTCATTGTGGTGTATTCTATTTCCAAACCATGTTGAGATTATGTTTTGCGAGTCATTAGCTCCACCGCTGTTGTTAGTGTTTTCTTGCATTTAATAATCATTGAGGCGTTTTAATATCCCTCAGTGTGTAACTTGTCTCGAGTCTCGCTATGGGCTCTGATTAATATTCACATCTCCACCCCTGAGTTGCAAAAGGTTAGCCCTCCCGTGTAAGGAGCTGAGATAAAAAAAATAAATAAAACGTCGCCTAAAGATTTGGGTTGAGATACATATTCACTAATCATGTTAAGAGCGTTACGAGCAAAAATTAAACAGATTATAGGTTAGGTGGTCATGAATTAAAAATGTATCCGGTTTCGTTAATAAACATACACTCTGCTCCTCCGTGCGAAATAACGCAATATGTCTTCCTTCCACCCCGTCGCCCCCCGGGCCACACCCTCTCGCCCCTGCCCCCGCCTTCTCGTCAACTTTTAATAAGCTCCCGCCGATCGCCTACCCCCTACCCAGGAGCGGCCTCCCCCCTCCCATCCCTCGCCCTTTCCAATCCCTTCCCACGCGCCGGCCTTCGCTTGCTGAGGAAAGGGCTCCCCGGTCGGCCGAACCCTTGTGATCTTCGCCACCCGAAGCCGGGCTCGGCGGTTTCACTCCCGCCAATTTCGAACGACGCCTCCGTCACCGCTCTTCCACTTCTCCCCGGATCGCGGATTCCGATTCGATCCGCTCTGAAACCGATTTCGATGCGAAAACACCGTTTTGAACCTATGCATTCGGTCCAGTCTCGATTCATTCGGCCTAATTCCGATTGATAAGGTCTCTTTTTCCGTTTTGATCCAGCCCGATTGCGATATCCTGTAATCCGATGATTGATCCGCACTGCTCAATCTTCTTAATATTTGTGCTTTTTGCCGATTCTCCTGACTCACTCCGTTTAGTGTAGATAGCCGCCTCCCCATTATTCATCCCGCACGTGGGCTGATCCGAATTGTGTGGGTTAGCTCTGATGGTGATTTGGTGCCCCATGCCTGAAAGAAAAATGTAGCTAAGCGTAGGTATAGTAGCATGGATATACAGGGTTATTCAAAAAGGAACAGATTTCAAACATTTATTTCTTCCATAATCTAAGTGATAGAAACATAATTCCAACGCTTCTGGACAGAGAAAAAGTTCAAAATTTGAGTCGATTGTTCAAAATTTGAACAGTCCGGGTAGAAGTTCCAGTTAAGGCCGCAGTGGCACTGTTGCTTGTCTGTAAAAAAATGGCTGCGACACCACAGGAACAATCATTTGTGTGCTGCAGTTAGCAAAATTAGAGTCCATTGTTGAAGTGCAACGTGCATGTCGCCGCCAGTTTAACAAGCAACCGCCTCGTAACACATGATAACACAGAGTAACACATGGTGCTCATATTGAGTTCATACAAAATTGAACCTTTTTCTGTCCAGGATTGTTGGAATTATGTTTCTATCTTTTATAGTTTGGAAGAAGTAAATGTTTGAAATCTGCTCCTTCTTTTGGAATAACCCTGTATTATAACTCAAATCTTTATTCTTAGTTATAAGTTATTGTAGTCAACGGGTTCAAGAGTAATTTCGAGGAAGAGGTTAATCATTAGAGGAACAAAATGAAATTACTAGTGGCCTTACTATCCACTAATATTTATTCATTTCAGGCATGACTTAGTGATCAGGCAATAAAGACTTTGCGTCGCAACTAATTATGACAAATGAAATTTCAGTGGAATTGTTCATAGTTGTGCTTTTCATTCATCCACAAATATATCGAATCCACGACGCGTTTCGACACATACCGCTATCACCGCTTGATAATGAGGTAAGCCGTCGAAACGCATCGTTGTTACAGTATATTTGGATATTATCCGTACTGGTAACTTTATTTTGTTTCTATAGTAGTAGTAGTTAATCGGGGGAGGTGAAGCTAAGGTCATTTGCTTCATTTAGGATAGATGGGTAGTAAGTAGTAGTTGGACTTTGAGCAGTGGAGAAAGAGTGAAGAGAAACTCATACGGCATGCTGCTGTAGAACCGGAACGAGTATTTAAATCGACTGGTCTCCAAAATGCGCTCCGGTGGAAACCTGTAAGCCACTGAAGAATCTCTGCCTGAAAAATTGTGCTAGGGTTAGATTTTTCAAGAAACGGAGGTAGGGTAGGGCAAAACAAGCGATCGGCATTAGCTTTCTCTGAACGGAAGAAGCAAAGGGTTACTCGGATGAGGGTCCCAACCGAAAGGCAGAGCTCTGAAGCTGAAGTTCTCTCCACATAGCACTTAAGTAGGGACCAGTATACCAATGAAATATTTCTGCTAATGCTGGGGTCCAAACCCGGGCCCTCAGAATGGTAATCCAGTACTCGAGTCACCACCGGGATCCGGTCCTCTGACAAGTAAGAACATATTTTTCACATACAATGAGGCGCATTGTATTCATGTTCAACTTATAATGCTTAATAGCGAATAATTCAGAGCGTGTATCTGCTTGGCGGTAAAATTAATGCTGTCATGATTAAAATTATTGTGACTGCGTACATACCCGCATTTCCCGCCAGTAGTGATGAATTTCCTTACCCAATAAGCGATTTGAAATTTATACTACCCGAGCAATTTTCTCAAACGTACTCCGCACGAAATTCCTGTTGATTAACAATGGCTTTGAATATGACTCTCAATACTTTATTCTCTATGCATAGTAAAATATTAACTATAATTTTTAATTTGGAGAAATAATGTCACGTAGTAGAAGAAGTGTGATACAATCCGAATGGAATACCTCACCTTGTGCCACCAGGTAAGAATATCTTCCTATTTTTTATATAAGGCGTCGTAATTTTACAAGCTTGCTATTTAATATGCTAAATTTTCAATGAAGTGTCATTCCTTTTACTTTTAACAATCTATAGATATACGAGAAAGCAATGGCTTAATACAAACCATTGTTAATGTGGGAAAATTAATGTGTCGTTCAATGAGGTTTCCGTTTCCTGAGAAACCATCACGTCGGGTACTACCTAAATCTAAACTGCAAAGATTAAATATGAGGCGCTCTCCGACTGTGCTTTGTCATGTCTATATTTATTGATTTTGAAATCCATATTAATTTCCTTTTTGTAAACATGTATATCTATGCTATTTCCTTGAGTTTAACTGTTGCGGGAATCAGCGTATCATAACTAAAAAATGTCGAAAATTTATAGGCTCATAAATTTAAGTCTGAGAAAATAATTTTACCCTGGTTAAATTTGTCAAATATTTTATTTCTTCCCGCTTAAAGTGGTTCCAGATGTTCTAAGGCCTCTAATCGCCTCTCGAAAGTAGATGCAGTGACACGGTGCGTGCAAAATTTAAAATAGGCCACTCTTGGAATGGAAAGCGTGATTTACGCGACCCCTTAGCGGCGACGGCCGAGGCCCGGAGAAGAATTGCCAATCACTTTTGCGAAAAGGCCCGTGGGGCGCGTGATCTCCGTGACGTGCTCCTCCGCGGTTCTTTTGTCCTCGCTTTGGAAGCTCTCCAGCAGAGCGCGCGGTCAGAGGGAGGAAGGGTCGAATGCGGGCGGAAGTGCGGGCGGGGCGCATTTAGGAACGCCGCCGTGAGAGAATTCGAGGGATGGGCGCCAGATGGCGGTGATTATCCAGTGGCGGCCACTCCTCGGGAGTCGATTCCAATCAAGATATGCGCGGGAGCCGCTTCCTCGGATGTGGCTGATCGATGTGTCTTGATATCCTCCCCTGCTGACTGCGGACACTTCCCTTGGGAGAGGCAAATGTTTGGACCTCTTTACGTCCCATCTGGAAGCAGCTTCGAACACTTTCCTTCCCTCCGAAGGGTGAGCCAATGGGGTCGATGTGAATGCTTCGGCAACGTTTGAGATTTGAGGATGGAATACACGCTCTAACGGACCTTGCGGTTATTCTTATTTGCAATTTTTGGAAACAGTTAACCACATGAGTTTAGAGTTGTGATAACATTATTTGAAAAATATTTACTTTCTGTGTAGCCACAATGTTGCTTGAATCAGGAAGGTATGAGTTAAGGTAGAATTCTACTTATGTAAATACAATTCTCTCATAAAATGTAATCTATGCCAGAACGTTGGTTCCTTAATTCAAGCTTATCCGTCTAATTTCCCTTTCTGCTATGAGCAAGTAATGATAAAGCTATACCTATGAACTTGAAGTACGATCAAAAAGCGCAAAAAATCGAGAAAGGTTGTGTGCAGGACATTATTCTCCCAATCCATTTCGAGGTATCATCTCATTCTCGCAATGATAAATTATATTGCTTTAAATCCGTTACAATTTTGAAATCATTAATGGTGGCGAATCAAAACTTCTGCTTGCACATACAATGGAAATAATTGGTGTACGGCAACATTATTGCTGATGGAAATTTTCAAACATATATATTATTATCCATTTGAAACAATTTATGCTTCCGCGAATATTAACGTTTGAAAATACCATGACGTTACGCAAATTATGATATTTAAAGGCTGTAAACGGTTTTAATTAACAAACTACACATTCTCTTTCGTACTTATTCATTTCACGGTTCCATATTCATTTTTCATCAAATCACAAATAAAAATAAGCTGTGATCAAATACATCACTCATTAGTCATCTGTGGTGTTTTTCTGCCGTGATTACAAATGTAAATCCGCATACAATGGTGCTTCCGGGTTAAAATTGTTCCAGAAGTATCGGAGAAATGCTGTCTTGATTTATATGTGTATACGCTCTCTGTGAAATGAAGAATAAAACTGAAGAGACTCCGGAACTTAAGAAACTTAAGCTGAGTCAGTTAGTATGAAAATCTATCGTCTTTTGTGCTCCCATGATTCTATCGTGGCAAATCAGTAAACGGATTAATGAGTTTAATACCTAGCTGGTCCGTGGAATTAGTCATCCATTTGAATGCTATCCAAAAGCTTCGCCTTCCTAATCCTTCAATTACTCTTTTCACGTTCTCGCTCTTATCAGCCAGCGGCATCAAGCGATGGTTTTTGGAGGACCTCATAATTAGATCTTGATGAAAAAAAATCATTGGGCAATACCTGACGGACACATGTCCCTCTCCTGCTGGATGATGAATGAAGCGCTAATGTGCTTGCTGGATTATGCTCGCGCGCACTCTTACAAGCGTTGTTGAGCGTCCCAAAACCGCTGGGCGACAGTCGGCGCTCTTTGTCGGCAGATTGAAAAAGCCACGCGTCGCGGCCTTGGAGGAAATGCCGATCCTCGCAGTCCTCGTTGGCCCTCTGGAGATCTCACCCGAGGCTGGAGGCACTGTTTTTCTGCGCTCCCGAAGTTTCACTCTGGCACGCTTCGCGAAATTTCACGAGCTGTCTGGTGAGATTAGTTCGATAATTCAATCACAAAGTGCCTACTTAATTGATAAAAGTCGCTATTTCACTCAAGGACTGCAAATGTGTATGGTATAACCATTCAGATTCCTAAACTACAAGATTTCTTAGAGTTTCGAAATGCACAACTCATACTCTAGACGCAAAGCCTTATAGAGTTTCTTTCCGGGTAAAATACAATATTTCTATAAAAATACTTTTTGTCAATGCTAAGTAATTATAAAGACAACATTTTTCGGATATTTTCAGAGTCGTAGTATGCTAAAATTTCCCCTCAATTTCTGGGGTCCTCTTCGAAAGTAAAATGCGAGTGGGTGACATTTATACATATTCCTTAAGTGGTCTTGAAGGGAGAGAAGGAATTGGATGTTGAGTGTCAGGTGGTTTGAGCTCTTCTCTAAATTATAAACATCCATGATGTATTGACTTTTGGTTCTTGATAAAGCGAACTTTATCAGTTCCTCCGGGAGAACTCCTACGTAAGAGAATGTCTCCTCCTCCTTCGATTCCTTATAGTACATGATGTTTAACAGTGCATGTCGCATTAATTGGTTGCCTTGGGCATTTAAGGAAAAGTAGGCTGTCTGTCTCTGTCTCAAAGCAGCGAATGCTGAAATTAAAATGCACTTGTGGTTCACATCGAGTAAACGTTCCAGTCATTAGAGGGTCCCGTTTGGGTAAACTTGGTATCATTATCTTGGTACAAGCAGTTTACTTAGGTTGTAACTCAAGTGCGAAACTGCTGAGGGTTAATCCGCCTGAGAAATAACATCTTGATATTGTGTTGGAGGCAATTAGTCATGCAGAATGTGTGGTCCATTCCTATTCACTCATGTGCATATACCTGTATGAGTCCTTTTCGCTCCACGTATTGATCTCTCGCATTATTACTCTCTGTAATTCCCATTCTATCAAAACCTGGGAGCTTATTGCTTACTTCGATCGTCAAGGTAGTGTGACTTCGTCGTAATTGTCAAGTATTCACTTACGTCAATTACGAACGATGCCTAGAGTAACGTTTCTTTATGGAACATTCTAGTTGTTACGAGATTTCTTTCAAAAGCACGTCATCTTGCTTCCTAAGAGTGGTTAACCACCTTGTCAAGGAAGTTCTGTCTGGTATGAGTTTTTTTGCACTGTTATTGAATGTTTCTATTACCATTGTATGCATCCGTGTTTGATGGCTTTTTCCTGGAGGCGGTTGAAACATTTTATTAGCTTACTTAACGAGTTTGTGTCCTATAAGTATGGTGTTGACTCGTTTTATGACCTGTGTTTAATCTATAGGTTCTGTGGATAGATCACAGAACGGCTGGAGGCGTAGACTGTGGTCCACTCAATGCAGCGGTCGTGATTGATCAATATCGCCATTTTGCGATGGGGATGCGATGCGTCTCAGTTGTATTTAATCGCATCAGCGAGGTGAAATCAGTTTGAAACTTAAAGGCCTTTCGATCTTAATTACCCCGTATTTCCATCGATCCGAAAATCTTCTCGCTGAAAAATGCACCGTTCTTGACGAGCGAGTATCGCGGGGCGGGACCCGAAACGCATCAATCAATTTTATATCCTCGGCCATTTTACGCGAGCTCCGGATTGCATCGAGAGTAGAGTTTGTTGTGTAGCTCCATTTTCAAAACACGTTCGTGAATATTAATCCTCCGCCGAGAGAGGAAAGGACAACATGGCGAAGAGTCGGGAGGACGTCGATGAGAGAAGCTCTGCGGGCGCCTCTATCCTCTCTTTTTTCCTTTCGTTGCGTCGACGGGGGATCGGTAGTGGAGGTTGGGAGGGGATCGGTTCGTTTCGCTTTCCTGTGGGCCCCTTGGGGGTCTCGCCCGCGTCTTAATTACTCTCCGGAGGTCCATTATCCCGTGACGGCTGCCCAAGGGCCCTCTCCTCACCCCGTTCCCCGAAGCCGATTTTTTTGGCCCATCAACCCTGGCGATCGTATTGTTCGCGGACGGCGATGCCCCACACGTCGCTCGGCGGGTTGCGATTTCTTTTTCTGTTTGTCTGAGGGCCATGCACACATACCTACATAAGGTGCAAGGGTATGGAGCTGTTCTAGTATCCACCTCACCTCCGCCTCAGATTTATTCGTTCATTACGCATACGGTACGTGAGGGTGCCAGTTATTTTAAAGCCCTAGAGTTTTCCAATTGTAACGTTAGGCATTTAATACAAACATTGAGTAACCCAATTAATTGACCCTGATTGAATCATTTTAATCAATTTTTAATAAGGTTTTTTTAGGTTATCATTCAGTACATTCCTTGATTCTAACTCCTACATGTATATTTCTTTTTTTTATCTTGAAAAATTCCTTCTGTTCTTGATTCACAAAATAAGCTTCCTGCTTTACATTGATGCTTTCTTTTCTGTCCATTGATTTTTCACTGATTGTTATAAGTTTTTTCTTCTTTTTCTCATCTGTTCACACTACCTTGGGGCTCGTGGTGGCCTAGTGGGAAGAGAGCTGAGCTACAGACCGAGGGTACCGGGTTCAAATCCCGAGCGTAAGCCCTTCTGGACTCCCCCATCCTAAATCCTCGTGAATCGATTTTCTGCGTATCAGAACTTCGTAGGAAATCGCAGGTGGTCCAGGGAAAGGAGCCTTCTCAAAAAGTAACCTTCAAGTTGAACACTAATAATAATGAACACTACCAGTTTATCAGTTTTGTTATAGATGTTCCTTGATGAAAGCTAGTAATAGATTTTCTTCTTCAGTGCTACCTGTAAGTATTTATCTGCCTAAGTCTTTCAGTGTAAATGATCACCTAGTTAATTTTTTTAACTGCTGTCTTTCTCTTGTATATTTCCAGCACTCGAATAGTTTATGTCCTAAGTCATCAGCACCTGTCCTGCAAGGACATTTATCATTGTTTATTTTTCCTATTTTCTTCAAATAACTTCTGAAGTTGCCTTGCCCTGTGGGCCCGGCGTGTTAGTCGTTAGAGGTTTTCCGAAGGGCACCGCGGCCTTCCGAGGAATTTCACCACGAGTCCAGCCTCCGCCGCGGATTGCGTCGGTGAAACCGTGCATGGCTAAAGTCGGCGGCACTGACTTAACGGCTCTGACAGCACCAGTCGGAATCAATTTATTTCAGTGTCAGTCAAGAGCCGCATCGTCCCGTCTCTTGTCTTTCAAAGGTTGCTCAGTTTTCAGTGGTTGGAAGTAGTTCTCTGAACATCGTCATTCCCATGAAGTCGTGTGGTCATAAACTTCACCAATTCATCATGTAAATAAATGCATTGAACGAAATGAAAATTTATCATCAGAATCGGCTTCAGGCTTTATGTAGTAAAAATAAGTGTTAGAATACAAAATCACTCAAGTCTACCTTTGCTAAACGTTTAATGACACTGCTAGTTTTATTCCGAAATTCTACACCTGCATGACGAAGGTGAAAAACTCGAGTTTACAGAAACTTTTGAAAATTTCACTTATTTGAAATTACCAGATCTCGTTAAATCCTTCCTTTGTATTAACGGTCCCGTTGCCCCTAAAATCCAGTCTACCCGCCATGTTCATTCCTAATCGTTCATTAGAACCCATTCTTCTCCTCCCCACTTCTCTGTGCTTCTCGGGATGCAATGTAGTAAGGTTACGTGACCAATGATGTGGCATTTGCGGCTGGATCTCTTTAGAATGCCGATTTGAAACCGATTAGACAAAAAGATGAAGCGTGGTGTGGATTAATACTGAAAAGCGTGTCTTGTTCATGAAAAAAAATACGATGGCATACGCCCTCTTGATCCATATTTATGGTGTGCATTCAGATTTTCGCAAATTATTGTGTGATTTTTACCTCGTGACCTTACCTGGCGACTTCAGACCTGAAGACGCCAGTAGTATGGCTGGAGAGACTGTTGTCGCTAAAAGACACTATGACGCGGAGGAACACCCGAACTATTTTTTTGCCTCCAGCAACCCCTGTAATGAAGTACTGATTGTGTGTGCCATTGTTTTGTGATGCGGAGGGCGTTTTCGCTGAGTGAGCGAGTGGCTGACTGTGTGTTGTGTCTCTCGTCCGGCAGGCGCGGTCGGAGGAGCAGTGCGAGCGGGAGCGGGCGTGGCTGGAGGCGGAGCGGGCGTGGCTGGTGCACCGCGCCGGGTTCACCGCCGTGCGCCGCCTCTCCTCCTCGTCGGCGGCGAACGTTTCGTCGGACGGCGGCAGCGATGGCGAGAGCTCGGTGCCCGAGGGCAAGGTCCGCGTGCTCGTGGAGGCCACGGGCGAGGTGCTGCTCGTCGACGAGGAGGACGTCGAGAAGGTGAGGTCACTCGACGACAGCCTCTCAATCGATTGTGGGTGCCGGGAAACAAAATGGCAAAAGGGTATACAGCAATTAGGTTTGGCCAAATTAATGTGGAATATTAAAGGAAAGATATTGCAATTTTCCACAAGGAAATTTTTTTTGGAAAATTGCAATATCTTTCCTTTAATATGGAACGTTTCCACCACATCACACCTGAATCTGGTTTGTTTAAATGTAGAATATTTGCCAGGGACATTGTGCTTTTATGTTACTTTCTTATTTTTCGATGGCATCAACCTTGTTTCAAGTCTTCTGCAGATGGTACGTATTATAAATCTGTGCTCTATCTTCTCAAATGCCAAGTCAAGTCAAAAATGTTATACTTCCCCAAAATAAAATATGCGTAAAAAATTGACAATTTTTTCTGCAGAATCTGAGTTAAAAATAAGAGTTTTATCTGCTCTAGTATCAAGTCAAGTCAAATGTGTATTATGGTCTAAAAATATGAGTGCATAAAATATGCATAAAACTTTAACAAATTTAACAGGATTTGGTATGCCCTGTTATATGGACAATTGTCTTCTTCAGGGATGGTCTGAATCTTTTTAGACAAGTACATTAATTGTTGCTAGATACAGTTTAACAAATGCAAAACATGGGAGTGTCATAGGCCCCATCATTTGCTTGAGGTGCAGGGAAACCTGTAAAAGTTGCATGGACCAGATTGAAAAATAAACAATAAAACAAAGATTAACAATAAATAACTTGAATAAATAGAATTTATTTATTAACTTAATATAAAGGATGCCTTGGTAGCGTAACTGCTCTGATAATTTATCTGCAGTTTATAATGGTGTGAATCAGGTGTAACTTTGTGAAAATTAGTTATGTCCATGTTGCGGTAAATAAAAGAAGCTGAAATTCCACACTATATTATGTGCCAACCATGGTTTTGACACCATGAGACCTTTTTAATTGTGGACGATTAGGCAAGGTGGGGAGGGACCGGTCCAATCCAAAAGCCCCGGGTTCAAATCCTGCTTTTGGCAGAGATTTTTCATCAGCAATCAGGTGCTGTTGTTGCTGATTGTGTGTTTTTAAGTGCTGTTTTTTAAAACTTTCAGTCAATTTTTTTAGTTCAGTTTTAAGTTTTAAAACCAGAGTGCTGTTTTAAGACCACTTTTTCCGTTTCCTGGAGATTTCCCTTCCCTATCCAGTTTGCTGCATTAATGGTGTTAATGAACTTTGTCATCGGTCACCTCTCACAAAATTCCATTTACGACCACTGTTATCTGAAGTTATTTGCATCCTCAAGGGTTAGGCAGGGAACCCTTCCCCCATTTCCTCTGCCAAATATCCTTGTGGTGATTTGCGGGGTATTATGTAGGAGGTAGCAGGGATTTATTGAGTAAAAGGAAGGTTGAAGAAGAACTCAGTGACGTTATTTGCATGCTGTTAACAAAAGTTGGCAAATAGCCCTCAGATAAACCTCCTATTCAAAAGACTAAATAGTGACCTGGAATTGCTCTCAACTTAGCTATCAGATTAGCCTGTTAAATCTTTTTCCCATCATGGTTTGAACTTTGATCTTTTGGCTATTAGATGAGGACTCAAGCCATAACATTAACCTGACCTCCTGTCTTTCAAAGTGCTTCATGCTATTTCTCATGCTTCAGTTCTTCTGCCATTGCTGGAAAAATCAGATTTAAGTTTTTCATTGAATATGAATATGTAAGGATGTTTGCCCTTGTCCATTTTATTCCTTTGAGAGAACAGAAAAAGCAAGGAAAGTAGTTTGTGTCAGAACAAGAAGTAGAATAAGAATGTCACTGTGAATGTGGTGGAAGAGACTCTCAGGAGGAGGCTATGAGAAAAGCCAGGAACAAAATAGATCAAATTCAGAAAATCATGCATGAGTGTCATTTAGAATGGAGGGTTATGAAGGGGTAGAGCAAGGTGGATAAAAATAGCAAGCAAAGAGCCAGTTTCCTTAGCAAGCCTAAAATAATTAATAATTTTGTATTACTCAATTTTTAAAAGTACCTATTTTGCCCTTAAATGGAAGTATGTATATAATGTGCATGTAGGTCAGCGGAGAAAGGATTATCATATGCCACGATGTGTTCTGGTGAAACTTTCAAATTTGATATTTTTCATTTGTGTGAACAGGGGTATATCATTAGCTATAGTACATCATTTTCTTAAGTAAATTTATTTAATGAGAATGAAGATGATAGAATGGATATTATGCGTAAATAATGAAGAAGATCTTAGGAGATGGGATAAAAGAGAAGTTTGATGTGATCGCAAATGAGAAGATGGGACAACCTAATTGGCCACAACTCAACACATGACTGTCTAATGAAACAATAGTTAGGGAAATGTAAACAGGAAGAATGTCAAAGGAAAGCCTCATATTAAATATGAGGAGCAAGTAGTGAAGGATGTAAAAGAAAATATTAATGCAAATGTGAAGAGGTTAGCCAATAGGAGAGTGAAGTGGGAGGCTGCACGAAACTAATCTTATCATTAATAACTGTTGATGAATATGTGAGAAAGGTAAGAAATATGAATTGCTGAGTGGGAGGTGCAGTAGATTAGAGGAAATGTCCTCTGACAAGAATGGAAATGGATTTCCTGATGAGGTTGTAAGGGGAGACTTCAAGCAGGGACTATCTAAGAAATAACATTACTGAAAGAACACTGGTACTCTTGTCTTCTTTATGTGCAAAGTTGAATAAAATTTTGCAGTCACCCTTTTGAGGAACACCATCTGTGAAACATAAAATGGCCAGAGGAGGTACAGGGTATGGCATTTGGCCAGGTGAATGTTGAATATTTTGCCACAAGTTTTTTTTTGTTTCTTGTTGCTTTGCAAATTTTTGGTATCCAAAAGATTTTCTTGGAGTAGTGGTGGGCTGGCAGCCATGCGTAAGAGATCAATGTTAATTCTAGGAGAATTGAACTGAAAGCAAATAATGGAGACTAAGGTGTGACTCATTAAGCTAAGGTATTGCCAATGTTTCATGTCAAGATTTTTTTGTGAGTAACAGAGTTCTGATCCTACGCCTCCAGAGGTAATATTCTCTCTTATTAGACTGTAGTTTACATAGTCATGACTGTACTACTGGGAGAGGGAGATCATGATGGAACATCCAGGAGTCTCTCATCATTGTTTGAATACTTGGAATTATGAGTCTCTCTGACTCAATGTATATAATTTGAATCAGAGGTGAAAAAATTTATCGGTTTCTGAACATTGTGTTTTCCATGTCTTGATGACACATTTTTAATGAATTTAAATACACATTTTTAATACTTATTTAAGTAAGTATTTACTACACATACTGAAAAGATAAATAGTGTGGTCCACTTTGTACTTGTAAAGAATTAATATTAATATTATTAATATTTTTAATGTTGAATTAGATAAAAGAGAATAAATAGTAAATACATAATAATAATAATGGTTATCACATGTTTGACTTTATCAATGGCAGCATACTTGTCACATAATCTGAAGTGTGTTTTGATGCCCACGTTGTGCAAGGATATTATCTGCCTTTCTCAATGCCAGCTGAAATGGAGTGATTTCTGAGAAAGCATGCTGTTGGCTTCTCTTGACAATGTGTTCTGACAACTCATCCTTTCCCTCTCTCTCTTCTTCTGCAGGCGAATCCACCGCAGCAAGACATGGTGGAGGACATTGCCTCCTTGAGGCACCTCAACGAAGCAAGTGTTCTCCATGCCCTGAGAAGTCGCTATGCAGCTGACCTTGTGCACACGCATGCTGCTGCCCCCATCGCCACCCTCATCATCAACCCCTGTGCTCCACTCGCAATATATTCAGAAAAGGTGCGTTGTAGCTTAGGATAGTGATGTTTGCCTTTTTCACATTTTGCTCTTTCCTTAATTTACACCATCACTCGCTGTAACGGTACCTGAGTCGGAAATTTTTGAGCCTGGTGAATTCCCACATTTCATTTGAGTTAAGACTCTTTGGACTCTCTGAATCAAATTGCATTACAATATACTAGAATTTAAATGAGAAACTGAGCATGTGGAGAGAGAATCTGCCTTACCGTGTGTCAATATCAAATGTTTCATAATTACTGAAAGCATCAGCATGCCAAAAATGGTTTATTGTGTCCCGTGTAAATAATGACTTTAAGATTTAATTAATGATAATAATTTTTACCTTTTCACATATCATCAAATTCCCTTACTTAAAAAGGCATTTTGGAAGCATTAGAACATAAAATATACCACTGAAGACTTTTGACTGAAGTTGAAGGCATGCAAAGTAGTGTTGCTTAAAATTGAATAATCAATTAATCTGCTGTTTGACAAAATTTGATGTTATTTCAGTTGATTGTGAGGTGTCCAATTATATTTAATGTAGTAATTACTTCATGCATATTACTTCCTTCAAGTATTCCTAGCTATAAAAATAAATTCAAAGATTAGTAGGTACGAAAAATGTTTTTTTGAGCATCTTTGAATTAACTGGTTCTGTAAATCATAAGGAACTTCCCTTTTTCATTCAGTATTAATTCCCTATATTGAAGTATTCTTATTGACCACTTAATTCATGTAGAAATAGAAATGTGTTTATATGGAGTTGTTTGGTCATTGGACCAAACAACAACTCCATATAAACACATTAAAATTAATTCCATAGCTTAAGAAGGGTAGTTTTTCCCTTTTAATGTTGTTGACTTAATATTTTTCTCTTTTCTACTGTATTTCTTCATGTTTTTACAGGTGGCACAGATGTTCCGAGGATGTAAGCTTGAAGACATGCCTCCTCACATATATGCTGTTGCACAAGGAGCTTTGCGTGGAATGCTTTCAACCAGAGCTGATCATTCAGTGGTGCTCACTGGTCGAAGTGGATCGGGGAAGACAACAAACTTCCGCCACATTCTCCATTACCTGGTGCTCACTGCGGGTTCTGTAAATAAAGTGCTTACAGGTAATTTTAATGCATTAATTGTTATTGGTCAGTTATGGTATAGATTGTGGACTATCAGCTAGTTCTGATCTAGATATTATTTACTAATGACAATATGATAGCTCATTGGCACTTTTATACCATTTTTAGGGGTGAAATGTAATTGACAGAATGCATATCATCATTCTAGAGATTTAAATAATTGTGCTATTCCAGGTGAGGAAACATTTTGAATTTTTTTATCTTCATTATTGATTCTCTTCCTTTTTGGGTATGTACTTATTATGGGAATGTTTTCTCATCAACCACATTATTGTATTCCTCAAGTAATTAAAATTAAAATCTTAATCATCATGTATATCTGTAATATCAGTTAGAATATTCATAACAGCAAAATAAAAAGTTGTAAATTACAACAGTGACATGAAGAAATAAATGTAATTTTATATTTTTTAAATTGGCTCTAATATTATTTTTTAGTCCTTAGAAAGATATTTATTCTGTTCATGCAGATTAATTTAACATAACTTTTCACAGTATTTAGGTTCTGATTTAATCATGCCTGGTATCCCCTGTAACACAGAATATGTATTATATCAGTAATGCATCTGTAATACAGAGAAAATACGTCATTGAACCATGTGGAATACAGCTGTATTCCATCTTCATATTTGCTGTATATTTGGATCAAAAGTCCTCAAATACATCTGTATTACAGATGTATTCCATGATGTAAATTTCAATTGAATCCATATGGAAAACAGCTGTATTCCATCTTCATATTTGCTGTATATTTGGTTCAAAATTCCTCACATACATCTGTATTACAGATGTATTCTATGATGGAAATTTTATGCATGTGTACATGAAATTTACGCATTGACAGTTGAAGGCCTAAAAACGAAATCGAGACTGCACAGAAGCGATTAAAATGCGTTTTTGCTGTTTTTAACGTGTTCTGTGTTGAGACTCATTAATTATCGAAAAAACATTAATTAATGGCTCACGACAATGTTTTTGTTTGGTTATACAATAATTTCCAGCTGGTGCTAAAAGGTATTTATGTAGGTAGTTTAAAAAAACCAACAGATGGTTAGGCTAATATTGCAATTGAGATTATTACCAAGTTAACATCATCCAATATGTCAGCCTTCATCACTTCGCCTACTCACTCAATGCTAATATCCTATACCCTGCCTATGATTGTGTATCTACCTACTGAATGACGCCACCTTTATTGATGTCTAAACCATAAGACGGCTGCTTATATTGACTCTATGTTGGCATCATTGTACTCGCGATTAGTAACTTTAAAACACTAATACTGCAGTGATTTCTGCCCTTGTAACATTTCCACGATATCCGTTTCACGGGTAAAAATAAGTACGGCTGATATACATATGCATGATTGATAGTCTTTTCATGCTAGGCGAGATAAATTAGACTTTTATTGCTTCAGTAGCTATCACTTAGAACCTATTGACAGCGTACAGGGAATAGAGTGATTGGAAATGCTATTCTTTGATCTATTCCTAACAAGTTAGGAGGGGTAATTGCCCTGGTAATATCAATCGCAATTCTATTTATTATATCTTTATATTCAAGAAAATTCCAAGGGTTACAATACTGCTACACATGAAATCGACTGGCGACTAATTTTAATGAATAACGTACATTACCAATGTCATTTTTTCATAGGTCTGCTGTTATGATTGTATATTTTCAATGCAGTGAATTTAAAATCAAGTAAAATGTTCCATGGAGTTAATGAGATGATACAATTAGTCACTGCCACTGTTTATTTAAAAAAACATACGCGCATAGCGCATCGAAGTTTCGTACATACCTTTATAATTATACGCATAATTATCGGCATGAATTGCAAATGGGCATTTATATGAAACTATACCATTTACCGACGAAAACTGGAAGTGATGAGAACCTAACAGTTCTGTCAATTTAATGTACGGGAATTCACTTTTTATAACTGCTGTAGGGGTACTCAAAAATACATATGAAAAAAAATATATAACACATATGTATTCGTCTTACGCTCACTTCAGTTCTTAATTGACAGCCTACGTCAATTTAAACAATGTTAATGCCTTCATAAGAAAACAGCTGCTTTTGTAGGCCATGCAACTGGGTCCAAACTTAGTATTTCTCATTTAAATCAAAAATACAGATGTATTCCAGCAAAAAAATACATTTGATTTCCATATGTATTCCATTGAATTTATGCATATGTTTTACTTTATATTTATACATATTCATGGAAATACATTATATTTATACATATACATGGAAATACATGACTTTTCCATATGTATATCCAAATGCGTGCTGTAGGGGATGTTTGGCATCTTAAAAAAATAGTAATTTAATTGAAAATGTGATTATAATAATTTTCTTAGTTGCTTTGATGCTGAATTTTGTATTGAGTGCTGAATACATTAAAATATCAGTTAAGTTAGTTTATGGTGAAATAATGGGACTGTCATTCAAGTATTTTAAAATCCAATTACCAAAAGGTATTTTGTTTAAACTGCTGATTTGTACAAGAGGAATTTTTACTTCTCCTTTGAGAAGATTTTTATATTATGTAATAAAAATAATTATGATTAATTTAATTTGTATTTCATTATTTGATTTCTTTCTTTGACACTTTTAGTGGAGAAACTGAATGCCATGTCTGTGTTGCTTGAGTCATTTGGCAACTGCCGCACATCAATGAATTCCAACGCATCCAGATTCACTGAAATCTTCAGCCTTGATTTTGATCAGTCAGGCCAAATTGCTTCAGCATCTGTGCAGGTATTAGAACTTAGTTATTGTAGTCATAAATGCGTTAAAATAATTATTTCTTTAATAGCTATAATAAATATTGAGTGTTTTACCACATGTTTGATCCCCATTCTTTATTTTAACTTTATTTTAAAATAAATGTGATCTGTGTTCATGCAGTGATTGGGAAACTGATACAGATAAAATTCCATATTCATTAGCGTACATTGATACACCATATTGGTAGTTTTTTGTTTACAATCTAGTTATTGATATAGAATAAGTTATTAATTTCTTAAAGAAACTAGGAAATGTTTTGGTGGCAAGAACAATTCTCACTGAACTGCCAATGTGAAAATAAAAACGATGCCATTTATCTGTGCATTTATGTTCAGGGAATCAAATCTTGTATATGCAGTAGCAATAAATAAAAACTTTATGATATGGGATGGTATGTTGTGTTGCAATAAATCATTAGCCAAAAATTGTCTTTAGTGTATCAAAATACTTTGGTACTGTCCACTTATGTTTGTTTATCAAATCACAGCCTGTTTCAATGTTCATGCGGCATATAGTTTGGGACAAGTAGGCACTTGTGCTGGTGAAGGAGGGTTGTGACATATAGAAGGCTGTCAGAGGTGCATGTATGTAGTTCAAAATTTATGGTAAAAAATTATGACTTTGCACTAGTAACATTTTTTCATATTCAGGAAAAGCATATGGGTGAAACATTTAGTAGTTTTTTTCAATAATCTGTTTGTCCTTTGAGACAAAATATTTCATAAAAAAATAAATGGCTAAGATTTGAACTTTTAAGGTTCTCAGCAATTTAGTAATATATTGGTAGAGGTCAAAGTTCAACCTATATTCTCTGCATTCTATCTTACCAGGTACTTCTGCCTGAGAAGACCAGAGTTGCACGTCGTCCAGATGGTGAGCTAACCTTTCATGCCTTCTATCGACTGCTGGCCGGTGCAGAAGGCATGCTACGAAGAGAATTGCAATTGGATGGACAAGCTGGAGCTGATAACTATCAGATGCTTAATCAACGTAATATATTCATCACACCTATGACAAAGGTGGGTGCTGAATCCATTTAGGATTCATGCAGTTGCATTTTTTCCATTATATTGAAACTCAGTTTGAGCTTGCCAATGACACTTTTTTCATTTCTGTAGCTAAGTGATGCCTTGGTAAGTTGTAAATTTGTTCAGTTAAGAATTTTATTCTTAATTTTAATGCTTATGATGTTTCTCTAACTTTTAACTGAATAAATTCAACAGGATGTGGTAATAATCTTTTGAATTGAAAATGGAGTTTGGCTGTCAAATAAAATATCAATCTCATGTAGCATTCCTCTTGGAATAATTTAGTTTATACTGCCATGTTAAAAGTTTATTTTTATTTGCTTTACTGGCTATATACAGTTTAAAAATTGCTGTCAGTTGATACAAAGAGTCCAGTCTTTTAATAGAATCTGCCTTTATTTCTGCTGAATTGAGTGTTAATGTCTTGAATTTGAATCATCATTCATATTCTTCATCAATCTTCATTCATGTTCATTCCAATTTTGAGCTTATTGGCATGAAAAAATGTAAGGGAAATTTTATTTAAAATAAGTTACTCTAATGAAATAATTCATGATAAATATATGCACAACATTATGAAGATAATTCCTTTTTTGTGAGCTTTGGAAGCTCTCCATTTTTGTCTGAGGGTGCTTTTTAATACAATGATTTTATGCTTCATAAAATGGAGACCACAGTGAAGGATCACATGCAGTATACATATCAGTAAGATAATTGGCTGATATGGTCAAAGAATTTAAAAAAAAATTGTGCTTTTGTTCACATTCTTTTAAATTGTGTGTAGTTTCAATGAAACTCTGATGGCATTTTGTAGGAAAGAAAATTTTTATAGTGCCTGTAATGCACTAAATTTCAACCTGATTTGTCAATTTTAATGCTCTAATGCTGCAATCACTTGAGTGTTCATGGTTTGCTTTTACTATTTCCAATCAAATGCAAGCATTTTGATAAAAAGCATATGATTCTTGATATCCCCAGGGCCCACTCCATTTGTCTTTTTGTAATGATATATATTATATGTTTAACTTAACATATTTTGTTCAAAATATTCATAAAATTACTTTTTTATTTATCCAATGTCCCCCAAGCTGTTGGAGTTGGTCTATGCTGTAGTTTAATTTCTTTATTAAAATCATTGCTCAGCCATTGTTGATTATTTTTAGTCCAGTACCTTTTGTTGCACTATACAAACATTTCATTCATTGCATTGCTAGCATGAAGACCGACAGAGAGCTGCTTTGGATTTTGGACGTGTTTGCACTGCAATGTCTTTGCTGAATTTCACAGAATCAGAAGCAAAAGTCATCTGGTCTGTTTTAGCTGCAATTTATCATTTAGGAACTGCTGGAGCTGCCAAAGGTATTTTCTTAATTTCATAATTCCTTATGAATGGATTCTCAATTTAAAGATTGCAGTCATTTCAGATGCGCCGATGAAAATCTTACTTTAAAATACAGTAAAATTCTTTAATTTAAGTATCTAATTTGAGACCTGAAACTTTTTACCTCATAATTACATATAAAACATTTTTAATTATATGTTTCAAATTTTAATGTCATGCCATTATTTAATTTTTAATGGTTATGACATTGAACAAAAATCATATGATTCAGGTGCATAATTGAGCTGTGATTCTTTACATAAAGCATTATTTAATCTACCAGTTTTACTAGGTTTACATTTCACATTGGAACTTATATTGGAAATTGAAATTGGAAATATCTAAGTTTACATTTTTAACATTTAACATGCATGCTGATGATCCGATACTAAATTCTTTCTTGCATTAAAGAAGCCATTATATGTAGTATCTTCATTCACTTGATTTCTTTAACTTGTTTTGACATTCATTTACATGCGCCTCACTATGTCCATGTTTGATCCTACTATGCCCTTCATTCCACCCTATGGTAGCTGGGAATGGTGCGAGCGGCAGATGGCAATTTGCCAATCCTCAGGCTGCGCAAAGAGCAGCACGCTTATTGGGAACATCTGTGGAGGAGTTGGTGCGCAATGTGTTGAATGGGGGAGGAGTGAGTGCTGGGGGCGCGGGAACTCCACTGCTGCCGCGCTCGGCATCTTCCTCATTCAGGACTCCCTCTCCCATTGAGAATCACACATCGGTTGGGATGAGTGGGGTGGAGGCCCTGGAGGGTGCTGTGGTGGGAATGTACGGGGAGGTGCTGAATGCTGTTGTTGCATTGATCAACAGGTAAAGATGAAAATTTCAGTTTTTTAATGCCGAATCACCAAGTTGAATATGTTCCAAATCGAATTTGTTGCAGGAAATTTCAAATGCGTGACTCCCTTCTTTCAGTTAGTGAAATGGCTGAAAACATCATGTAAATGAAACTGAAAATGATTGAAGCCATTCCTTATTATCGCATCAACATAGTAAAAGAGTAAATCTAATATAGAATATACCCTTGATGATAATTAAAGTACCTATCACTTTGATATTCATTTTATCCTTACATGTAGGTATTTTTTAATACAAGACCAAACTTCGGTGTTAACTTGATATTTTTTGTACATAATTGGCTTAAATAAATGTAAGTGCTAAATGTGGGAGTATTTCTTCTTTATATTTTCTCTTGATTTGATTGGAATTAACTTGCTATATGCTTCCTTTGATATCAGAATTAATTTAGCTGGAATGACTTCAGTTACACTGATTATTTCCAGTGTATTTCTTTATTTGAACTTGTTTGTCATCGGTATGATCTTGTGGAAAATTATTAGATGTAGTCATCCATCTATTCATAGTGTTTTGCCTTGATCTTTACTTCAATTGAAATAGTATTAACCTGAAATAATAACTGGGTTAACTGCATGATTTCAATTTATCTGTGAGAGGTTTTTAGTATTCTGTAGGTCACTAAATGTTTCTTGAATTTTTCTTCTCAGGTCAATCTGCACAACTATGCATACTGTGTCATCTCTTCTTGTGGTTGACACACCTGGTTTTCAAAACCCAGCTTCTTGTTCAAAGCAAGGAGGGGCATCATTTCATGACCTTTGTCATAATTATCTTCAAGAGCGATTGCAACTACTCTTCCATCAAGCAGCACTTGTGGCTCCTCGAGACAGATACATGCAGGTTAGTATGGTGATTTTATATTAATTTTTGTGGTACACCCTTATAGCTCTAATCTTTGTGGCTGAGGCTTTATACTTCTTCTATTGGTATTCCAGCAATTATTTGATGTGAACTAGATATCATTTATGATCATGGAATAAATTTCTCTTAAATTTTTATGCACATTTTTTGCATTAGTCATGATATACATGGATGCAGTATTAAATTATTTGGTAAAAATATCGGAAATGCAATATTTGTTAGGCATTGAAATGCTTCCTAATATTTGTGTTTTGGATTTAGCTCCATTATTAGGTATAATTATTAAAAGTTTCTATTTTGCTCTTATTCACTTCATTTCCAACAAATCAAGCAGAAATTCCCTGTTTTTTTTTATTTGGAATGTTATTTTATACAGTTGAGCATCTTTAATCCAGCACAGTCGGGACCGAAGTGATGCTGGATTAGGGATTTTGCCGGACTATGGGTCATGGATGGCAACTGGTCTATTTTTGACGTCCGGGATATTTTCATTGAAAGGATTCAATTACCTATAACAAAATATATTCGTTTGCCAATTACTGAACACTACTTTGACAAGAGTCACTGAGAATAACCAGCAAGAAATCGTATTTATAATTCACAAAGTAATTACTTAAAAGTATACTTAGACGTTGCGCAGACCATGAAAATAGCATAAGCTAAACATTGTGTGCTTCATATTGCTGCATATTCAAAAATGTAACAATATTATTGGAAAAGGTTAAATAAAATTTGATATTTATTATGCTGTGCTTTGCGCAACATATTTCCTACCGCGCTTGATTTGTTATCAGCTGATTCAGTGCAATGTCAATGCGTGGGTGTCGTCTGCATGGGCACCCATCACACCACATGTGTTTTAGAACAGACTGTGAATTACTTTTCCATGCATGTGAAATTTCCCACATCATGTCTTCTAGATTATATCAGTTTCTGAAATAGTTCAGCCTGCTCCATTAGCATTTGGCCAGAAACTCTAACTAAGACCTTCACTTCGACGCAATTGAAGCCACGCGATCTAAATCAGCACTTAAATCTTCTTTTAAATTTTTTCTCTCTGTCATCCATTTCTTTGTGTCAGTTTAAGAGTAAAATTTCGAGGATTTTCTGTTTCCTAATGTGTTATATTGTCGAAGATCCCACGCAGTATGTTTCTGACAAACGCTTTACCGATGCAACGGCATCAAGCTTTTTCACAACTTGCACTTTTTCTGTGATCGTTAATGTTTTGTACTGATGCCTCACTCTGCTGTTGCCAAAACTGTATAGATGAGACATGATATGGGAGAAACATAAGCAGATAAGAAATAATTCTATCAAATTACATCAAGTGGTCAATGAAAAATGCACGCGCAATTGAAAGTGGCCAATCTGTAAACTAGTTGTCGTCCATCTTGGATATGCCTTCAATTTTATGTTTTTGGTTCAAGTTGCAGAATCATTCCAGTGTACAAGAATTACCAGAAATTAATATGATTAAATTATTTTTTTTAAAATGTTTCAGCATTTTCCACCAAGTACCGGGTAGGTGGTCATGGCAAACTTGCCGGGTTGTGGGTGTTCCTGGATAAGGGATTCCTGGATTAAGGGTGCTCAACTGTACTATAAAATGTACAAATTATGTTTAAATGATCACTTTATAATCACTAGACATCACTGAGAATCGGTTTCACTCATATCTCTATTTGACTCTTATAATACTAACATTTTCCCAATAATTTTAAGTGTTGGATTAACTCTTTTGTTTTCCCTTTTTTAGATTAATATATTAATTGATATTCTATCTGTGTCCTCTCACAAACAATGAAAACCCTAATTGAAATTATTTAGGCTTTGAAATGTCCGAAGGGTGCTGGATATAAGTAAGCATTGGTTTTAATCTGGAAGTACAGAACTTGTCATTGATTCGTGGAGTCTTTTAAATGAAGTTCCTTTCCCTTTTGCTTGGCCGCAGGAACACATTGATGTTGCATATGATGACGAAGGCATGGAGGTGGAGGATGAGGGCTTGCACAAAGGAGAAGGAAGCAAAGGGAAGAGTGGTGATGGTCCTTCATTGTGGCAGAGCCCTGCTCCGATGGTCGCCCTCC
Organism: Platycnemis pennipes; assembly: GCA_933228895.1. Classification (NCBI taxonomy): domain Eukaryota; kingdom Metazoa; phylum Arthropoda; class Insecta; order Odonata; family Platycnemididae; genus Platycnemis; species Platycnemis pennipes. The sequence continues at coordinate 21,650,362 of OW121850.1, read as the reverse complement.
TTGACAAGCCCCCTCCAGGACACTCCCTCCGAATGATCCGCTCCTCTCAGGCCGACTTGAGGGAGTCAGAACGCCACACGGGTCTCTTGTGGTTGCTGGATGAAGAAGCAGTCTTGTATCAGGCAACCAGTGATGATAACTCATTCCTTCATCGACTGTTTGAGAACCATAGTGATAGAGGTAATATTTCAATTATGCATTTCATTTAACGTGAGCCTTTGCTTTTCTCTCTTTCTTGGGGAAATTCCTTGGTAATGGGTGTGTGCATATAGTGATTTTCATTGTTCTTTTTCATTGGAAAGTGGAGGAGGATGCTTTTATGTTGCAGTTGGCATGCCATCCTGATTTCTAGTATAACTAAATAACTCAATCAATTTTGAATTCTACCAAGTTTGTGATGACAGTTCATCACATTTTAACTTTCTGTTTTTGGATTGTGTTATTCTTTTATTCACCATTAAAGATTTAGCAAAATCTTAATTTTTGCCAATCTGGAGTGGAGACAAGCATTCACTCTTCTTTGAAGTGTCATAGAGAGCTTTTCCGCATGATAAAAACATTGAAGCATAGTTGAACTTAATCGTTTGTAATTGTTTTTAGAAAACCATCTTTTTGGAAAGAATTTTGCATTATATTTGTGTTTCTATTCTTCCATTAGTCATGAAGGTTTGAATTGAATTTTCAGGCAATTTAGTCACTCAAGAATTTTTTGAGATTTGACTGTTTAACGGAAATGAAATCTTGTGACTTCTGTATGCATGAAATGGAGTGGCTATGACATAAAATCATTTTTGAGTATCATAGCTTCTCTCAGCCAGCTGACTCCTTCTGATCTCTCAACGTGTTGTTTCCAGAGCACCAAGTCCTGCTGAGGAAAGGCCCTGGTGGAGGGGACCAATTTGTTCTCAATCACTTGCAAGGGACCAACCCTGTCCTCTATTCCACCACTGGGTGGCTCAAAGCATCAAGGGAGAACCCACTCACCCGTGTGGCTGCATCACTCCTCCAAGATTCTGCCAGGTATTATTGTTTCTTGTGGATAGCATAAGATTACTATTTTTTTTGTGTCATCAATTTTGTTCTGAAATGTTATACGTCTAAATATTGTGAAAAATATTCAGAAAAGCCAGTTTTTCTTGCTCCTGAATCTACTGATTGCGACTGTATAATTACCTATTTTCAATTTTGAATTTGTCTTTTTATAAAATGTGCCCAATCAATTATGAAATACTTTTGTACCACTTCAAAATGAAGTGATGACATAACAATGGTTGATACAGTTCTATAATTCAGAATGGCTACTCGCTGACTGCCTCCTAATTGGCCTCTTGAGTCCATTACAATGTTAAATGCTGTTGAAGCCAAGGTATAAGCATTAGAATTTCTGTAAACTGTTATTTCTCATATTCCAAAAATGTATGGAAAGTATTACTTTTTCTATGAGTTCCTAAATCAAGTGATGAACATATCTATACTGAACTCATTTTGACCTGTGAGGCAAAAATCTCAAAATTGTCTTGCCTGTGTGCAGGCATTTAAGATTGGAAGGCTATGTAACCTTATATTGTCACCTTGTGGCCTGACAGGCCTCGAAGCGGTCACAGTCAAGGACCGTGGAAAGAAATTACCATGGGGGAGTTAAGAGGGGGGAAACTGATAGCAAAAGGGGAGGGGGCATTTGCATCGGCTAGCAGATGCCTGGCGAGCATGAGGCCTCTCGTGGTCAGGTGGGGGGATTCTCGCGTGCACAACGGCCGATATGTAAAGAGGTAAGGCGGGCGACTCAAGGCAAAATAAGCTCTCCAATAATTCTTTTTCTTTTTTCAATAAACAATTTATTAATGGAAATCACAATACACATAAGCAAAACGATTAATAGGTGAAAAAATGAGGGGTGACACTAATCCTAGGGGAGAAGGGGGGGGGGGGGGATTTCACTTTCGACGTGGCCCCCTGTTTCACCCCTGCACAAAAAACTGGGTGGGGGGATGGGGGGGGGGGGGAAAGGGGGAACACACTCAAGCTCAATCACTCTGTTCAAGGTCATCCGGGGGATCGGGTTGGTGTGGTGGCGAGAGTACTGGCCTCCCATCCCGAGGGCCCGGGTTCGATTCCCGGCAGTGGCGGATTTTTCAGTGGAAGACCGGTCCCCACTTGAGTGCCTAGTGGAGGGCATTTCAAGTACAGTACTCCGTCCGTCGGATGGGACGTTAAGCCGTGGTCCCCTTGGTGCCTTTCGTTAAGAGTAGGCTAATGCCGACGCCGGGTTTCTCTCCACCCTTCCTCCGTTCCCTGAAAACTCCTACCATTTCCCACCTATCCTATATGGCGCAAATGACCTCAGCTGTCGGTCGCCTCCCCTAAATAACCAACCAACCAACTAAATAACCAACCAATCAAGGTCATCCACACACACACACACACCTTATCTCTAAACTAAAGTTAAATGTACAGGATGAGAGAAAAAGAAAGGAACAGGAAGGACTTGACTCCCCTTGGTCGCCCTCATCCGAATGACCCAGCATGAGATCGTTCGCATTCAGGAATGGTTACAATATCAATAGATTTATGATATTTTCTCTTATGTTTGAAGGTAAATATTTAAGCGCTGCAATCAGTGAGAGTGAGTCGACGCATTTGAGCTAGTATCCGCAATCCTGAAGCTGTAAATGACTTAAACGAAATAGCAGTGATATGAAATATGGTCTCCACAATAAAAGAAATTATGTATAATGTACTTCCAAGAATTGGCCCTTCGTCAAAAATCCATAACAAAGATATCAATGATCTGTGAAACCCATTGGTCTCAAAAATATAAAAGTAATGCCACATTCAAGGAATATTATGATTATATTGTTATAGTGCTTGAAAAACTATCAGCAGATGGTACCATTGCAATGAGAAAAGCTGCTTTTCAATTACATTGCGCAGCTAAAAGAAAATCAGAATTCTTTGTTATTATTTGTCTCATAGCAAAATATTCGTCACTCCTGAAACCAGTGGTAAATGCATTATAGTCAAAAAGAGTTGACTTACTGCACTGTGCAAATCAAATTTAAAAATCTCAGACATGAAAAAACACTGAGGAAATGCAGTTGTTGAAATTGGAAGTGTTATAGCAGAGGCTGAAACAATCATCGAGCATCTTGGAATAGATTTCAATATGCCACGAGTCATTAATCAGGAGAAACATCTTGCGAATCCACCAGCACGGACTCAGAGCAAGTTTTGGAGGATATCACTATAGTATTCTGTACATAGATTCATTAATAATGTATCTGGAACGGCATTTTTTTGAGGAGAACTTGCCCACATTCTCATTGCTTACGTTGCACCCTTATATGATGGTTGATATGACGTATGAGGATTTTTTTAGAAAAACTTCCAAGTTTTTGTGGTCACTACAACTTGAATGATTTCTTCAGTGAAGCCGAACTTTGGTACAACCAATGGAAAGGATAAAATGTGACAAATGCGGAACTGAAGGAGATAGAACTAGCTGCGCTAGTTAAAGAAGCCCAGTTGTTCTACCCATCCATAAAATGGGCACTACTTATCTCACTTGCACAGCCCTGCACAATGTGCGATATCGAAAGATCCTTCAGCACCTTACCCAGAGTAAAAACTTGGTTACGGTCAGCAATTACAGAAAATCGGCTTGTTGGTCTTTGTATAATGAGTGTGCATAAAAAGAGGGTTTTGGTAGCTAAAAATAAATTTAAGAAAGAAATTCTGTCAAGATTTAGCCAGAACTCTCATAGGCTAGTGCTGAACAAAGATTTAGATAGGTTTGGAATAGCATTTCAACAAATTAATTTTAGCATTTTCAAGTATTCAAATAAAACAATTTTTTAACAAAACATTGACTTAATTTTGCCCCCCCTGGAGAACATCTTGGCTTTTCTTGCTTTTCTATAACGCTCTGCTTTTCACGTAGGAGGAGTTTCAAGTAGGAAGGTCCCAAAATCAGCTGGCTTGCTGTATTTGAAACAATTTTCTCTGGTGCAGGATGTTAACGAATTCAAATTTTATTTCAATTATTTAAGTCTTTCTGTGGGCATCTTGTTATTGTTATTTTGTGATAAAATGTGGAAGAATGGGATAGTGTTGTTAAATTTCACCATTTTGAGTGGGTTTAATGTGTGTCATCAGTTTTAACCAATCTGATAAATGTTTGTTTTTATCTTTTATTACTCGAGAAAAGCATAATAATGTGATTGAATCAGGAATTGCACCTTTGGTCTTCATTTTATTTTAATTCAATGTATTTATCTCCTTTTTAGGGATGAGGTGAGTCGCCTCTTTGCTAGTGTGAGGAGTGGACCAGTTTCCAGTGTAGCTCTCGGTGGGACAACAGTGGGAATCGAGGGTTCACAGTCACTGAGAAGGGCATCCAGCATTCGCCGAACCCTGGATTCTGGGACAGCTGGAATAAAGAGAAAGTCACTTTGCCTTCAAGTCAAATTCCAAGTGGTTAGTATTAATTTTTTGTATCACTTGGCCTTTCTGCATTTACATTCCTCTCATGATTGAGCAAGCTTGAGCCTCATGTTACTCATTATGCATGCTTTTCTATTTTCTATAAGAAGAGAGTCGATTTTCTATTCATCGATTTTGGTATTGGTAGTGTAGTAGGCAGGGAATGAATTAAGATTGCCTGTCCTTGCCTTTGATTTTAAAACATAATGAGAGTGGGGAGCATGAAAAGTATTGGAGTTAGAAAGTACGTTTAGTGAGTGTAAGTGATGGATTTTGTAGATTATAAAATTTTAGCTGTCATTACAAGATCAATGTGTCCAAGGAGGGATGATATAAACTTTTTTCTTGATGAAGCTAATGAGACAGAAGTATGAAAGATACCTCAATTGTTCCAGGAGAAGGCTTTAAAGAAGATTACTTTGACAGTATTTTGGACAGAAATATCCAAAAATAAGAAAACATGTTAAATGGTCATAGAAAATGGGAAGAGAGACAAAGATGACATGCTTCAAAAAATCATTTTATATGGGAAACTCTGATGTATGTTACTCTTAGAGTAGCTACTAGTAAAATTTTCATAGCTACAGTGTAAAAATGAGTAACTAAAATTGGTGTAGCCTGTTACATGGAGCTAGAGAATTTATTCATAATATTTTCTGTGAGGGAAAGAAATTGCTCTGAATTTATAGGGTCATAAAATGTGCATTTTGAATGAATAGAAGAAAAAGTTTTGTTTGAAGGATTATAAATGAAAAAGTCAACAGTTAAAAACGTTTCCACTAGCCTTCATATGCAGAATGGATTTTGGTCAAAGTTTTTGCAGGGAATTAAAATAAAAAGATGGAGGAAATGGACGCATGGTAGGCTTTTGAAGGTTGAGCTAGAAGAGGGAGGAAGTTAGGTTGGATTAGAAGAAATGTTTGTTCTTTTTGAAATATTTGCTTTATAAGTGCTTCATAAAGTGTTATATGTACATAGTACATAATTCCAGACATGGGTAGCAGTAGCTACTTTCTTTCAGTAGCTATAGCCATGACTTGACACAATTTTTTTGAAATACATAGCTTTAAATGGTTTGGCTACAAAAATGTCCGCAGCTTGTAGCTGTTCTCAGTGGCTACTTATCCAATTCACTCTTTGAACTACATAGTCAAGTATCACTGAAGGAGTAGGCAAAGTTTCTATTGCCTCATTGCCAGCCTATCCTTTCATGTCGCTTTAAATATATTTCCTCACCCTGTACCAGCTTTACGTGCTGAGGCTGCTTATGCCTTCTTTCTTGAAGAAATTTTATGGCCTGTATTGAGGGCGTCCCTAGGAAAGCCTTTTACAACCTCTTTCTCTGGTTCTCCAAACCTTGTTCCCCCTCCCTACAATGCCTTCAGTACATTCCTATATCCTCTCAAAAAGCACAATGCCATTTATGGCATCTCATTATGATGAACTGTTTAAGCATCAACAATGTTTTCATTTTGGAGACGACAATGGCAAAGGCCTTAATAATGCTCGGAAAAGAACCAAAAAAAAACAGTAAATTTCAACGTAAATTACACATTGCCCAGAAACCTTGAGAACAAAGTGTAAATCGGTTGGAAGAATAAGAAATTTTAAACATTTTCCCATTAAATACAGAAAGAATGTAAGAAATCGATTTATACTTTGTGGTTATTTTACTGAGCGAAAGAAAAAACTCTTGCGCTACCATAAATTGAAAAAGTCAATTTAAACCAATGTAAATACATAATTGGTGCCAGGAATCGAACCCGGGCCCTGAGCCTTTTTTATACAGTCTGTAGCGCCTTATAGTGTCCACACTAGAATCCTACAAAATTTCAGCTCAATCGGTTAATTAGTTTTTTAGGTGATGTGTAACATAAATCTGTCAGACAGACTGACACCACTTCAGTTTTATATATTAGTATGATAACACATCAATTTTATAAAGTTCTTCTGTTGAGAGGCTGTTCTCCAAAGCAAAAAGAGTGCTTAGTTGGACGAGGAGTAAAATATTGATTTCGAGGCACAATTACTACTGATATTGAACAAAATTATATAGAAGCATACGGTGGGATTTCATGCATTCTAAAATCTTTTTAAAGTACTACCCCTATGCTTCTGATGTTATCACTTTATGTGGGCCATCATGAAAGGATCTTGCCACCAAAATTTATACAATGATTAAATTTGACATTTTATCAAGAGACTCCCTTTGATTCAGCAGATATGTTAACCTTTGTTTGTTCCTCAGCTTTGAGTAAAGCAGCCAGATTTTTAAGTAGCTAATGTAGAACATTTTAATATATTTAAGTATAAAATGCAATATTAGCAACACAATTTAAAGGTATGATAATGTATTTAAACATCATGAGCAAATATCATTGGATATGGAAGAGGCACTGTAATTATTCTAATTCCTCAAGAGAAGTTTTACTAAACATAAAATTAGAAATTGCCAAACAAATTGGACAAAGATATATTTTTTTTAATACCATGTATTCAAATAATGTGGTAAATAAAATTATGTAAAAAAATTAACAATGTAGCAACACAACTTGCTTAACAGAAATGTACTTCTCTTATCAGTTTAAATAGTAGTACAAACTCTAATATTGGGAAAGTGTAAATAAAAAGTATCTGAAAGTAACTTACAGCTACTTTTTATTAGTGGCTGTAGTGTAGCAGCTACCTACATTTTTTCAAGTTGTAGCTGATAAAGTAGTTGTTAATTTTATTTGAGATAGAAGCTAAAAAGTAGCTAGGTATAAACTTTTTTGTAGCAGACCCATCCCTGCATAATTCTCAAGAAGTTCAAAGTCTACCTTAAGGATATAGGATTTGTGTCAACAACTTTATTTATGAATTGATGAAGATAATAATGTTTCACTTGGAATCATATAAAATCATCAGAATTTTGTGCTTGCCTTTTATGTTTATGACTGATCATTCTCGCTTTACTTTTTTCAGGATGGCCTCATTGAAACACTAAGGCGAACGAGACTAAAGTTTGTTCATTGTTTCCTACCTCAACATGATGCTGGTCTCTGTGAGATCAAAGCTACCATTGGAAATGGTGACCACAACAATATTCCCCTAAATGTTCCACTTCTGCGATCTCAGGTGAGATTTTTAGTATGGGTGGACGCAAATTTGTAATATAGTTTATCTAAATGGAAATGATATGTATATATTATGGGACATAAATGTAATTAATTATTGAAATAACTTAAATTATCTCAACCAGTATTTTAGTAGTTTTTGAAGTATAATAATTGATAACTGGATAAAAAATATTTGACGATGACTTCACCAGGTAAGCTGTTGCTAAATGTTATTCATCCCTGAAGTGAAGTTTTATTTTGTTCCATACCATTATCAATAATCTTAGATCTTTGGTTTATATCTCACCGTAAATTTTGCTTGTCTTTATATTAAATTCAGCAATTATTCGTCAAATTGACATTTTTCATTGAAATGGTCAGAAGATACTGAGTGCCATCATATATAAGACCTTTAATTATTATTTTCCACAAAGTATATATCTTTGAATAAATTCATCAAAAAAAATGCTACTTATTTTGCTTGAAAATTGATCGTCATAGAAGATGAAAAACTTAGTGAAGTTCTCACTTGAATTACTTTATTTCTGATGGTCTTATCATTTGACATTACCTAAATCTCACCCACCCTCCCTTCTATTCTCCCCTCTTCCCCCCTTAATTGTGACTACATATCACTGGCAATTATTTTGCTTTGCTTAGATAATGACTGTTGAGGCGTCAAAACCTGGGTAGGGGATCTTAGTTATGTGTGGACCATACTAAGTTTTTCATCTTCTATTGACATGCAGCTCCACCAAGTATTGCCCAAGACTATCAAGTTGATTCAATCTGCATGTTTATCTCTACTAATGATATCTTTGTGTGTGCTTCCTTTTGTTTATTCTGTAAAATGTCTGGCTTTTTTGTAAGTGAAATTGAAATTGTACCTAATATTTAATCTTTAAGTTTCTTATGGACTTGACAATATATTTCTTTACTTTATTTTCTAAGCATTCAAAATCTACTCTTTCTGTGTTAAATGTGTTTTTATCTCTGTAACATCAGTTTGACATTCATATTTATTTTATTTAGTTAAGGGGCTTCCAGACAGTTGCTGCTGCACGACTTTATAAGCAAGGTTTTCCTGATCACTTGCTTTTCTCTGAATTCCGACGACGGTTCTCCCTTCTTGCTCCTTCAACTGGGCAATCAGGAAGTGATGTTAGTTCAGATCCTGGCATAGGAAACTCTCTGCCTTCAGAAGATGAGCAAGCTATCATTACTGACATGCTTCAAGCAATGGACCTTGACCCTTCTTCATACAGATTGGGGATGAGCCAAGTAAGTGCCTTTTATTTTTATTTGATGCAGTTATTTGTCTTATAATTTTAAGAATGGTGCATTTTTGATGAAATATATCTTCATGCTTGCGTTAATTTCATGTTGTAGGATATCCTGTATAGGTTACGTGTAATTTGCAATCTGTTCCATATTTGAGAGCACTGTTTGTGGATAGGATTTAAAAAATTGTCATATTTTCATCAACATTTTCATTATGATCAGCTTTTATAGCATTTTATGAAATCTAGGTTTCAGTAACAGTGCATCATTCTTTTGAGTACATCATGCAGGTAATTGTAATTCATACAAAGAAATTGACCTGGAGTTCACTTCCTATGTGTTAAAGTTTGTGTGAAGGCATTTTGGACACTTTTGTCTTAATTCTTGTGGTGTGATTTTTATGTTACCAGAGCATAGTAGGAAGGATAAAGAATCCACAGGATAGTTGCTTGATAAAGCTTGAATTTGGCTTGTTGTTGGGCTTGGTAGGTACATGACAAACCAACCATAATATTGATCTTGATCACTGAGTAATTGGGTGGTTGAAAATGTTTTTTGAATAATTTTAACAATAGAATTTATGGAGACCACCAGTATTTCACCATGACTCTTTAGGTCTGCCTTTTAAAACAGAAATCTCCTATGAAAAGGAATTGTGTCATTTTAGTGGGAATATGGTCCACTGTAGGGCTAAGAACACTTCTCGTGGCTGTTAATGCAATACGTGCGCATTCCCATTTCATTAGCGTTCGTCCTGTTGGAGCCAATAACGCCTTTCGCCCTTTCGACACCTGCATTGAATGGGCGTTTGGATCTGCTCGAAGGCTCTTCAGTTTCCCATCATCATGTTTGCTGTCCGGAAATATTGGGAACTTTCGGCCGTTCAAAATCGCTTCCAATAAAGGGCGTGTCGCATCCATCGGAGCGGCACGGTTCCCCAACTCAATTTCCCTCTCTTTCGCCCGTCGGCTGCGCTACAATGGCGGGAAAGCCCGAAATCCGAGGCCCCCGTTGAATAGGGAGCCTCGGAGTCAGGCCTCATACGCACCCATGCAATCCAAGGTCGCTTCGTTTGTCTCTGAGTGCTGTTTTTTGTGGGGTCGCTCGAAGCCTCATTCCCTCTAAACTCGTTCACCATCGGTGACAGTTTACCGAAACACGTACTTACGCATAGGCTTCGGTGCCATGGACTAAGCACTTCCGTGCGTCGTAGTGATGTAGTTAACGGATGTGTCAAAGCACCTTTACCGCCTGGGGCACCTCTGGACTACCATGCGCCCATGGCAATGTCCAAGATTTCGATATCTGGAAGAATTGAGTTGAGGTTTTCTGTTTCCACCGCCGTAAGTGTAGACGCGAGTTCTCATGTAACTCAGAAGATGAAAGGGGAGTGCTGCACCGTGAATCGTGCTTATGAGGAGAGATTGCAATATTGGTAATCACCGCTGTTTCCTGTGTCCTTATTTCATTTCCACCCACCCTGGCCTCTTCAAATTCACTTGGCGTCGAAAAACTAATCCATAATTCCGTTATTAACACCTCTATTTTCTATCAAAAGAATGGATGAAGCGCGAGATTGGGGGCGTTTACTCGGAATCGAAATCGGAATTTTGTACACGAAATCGTTAGATGGATACGAAAAAAGAATTTTAGTGAAAAAATTAATCTTCTAACTACAACCATTCACTCATAAATCAAAAATTAAAATAAGCAAAAGGTGAAGCCCACTGTGTTCCCCCCCATTGCGATAAGGCAAAGTAGCTTCGCGGGCTCAGTTCTGATTCGACGAAGTCGATAAACGTCAGAGGTTGCACCACGCCCACTTTTCCGAAAGGGTTAAAAACATGTTTTTCGCCACTTATAACTCGGGAAATAATTGTCGGATCAAAAAACAGAAAAATACGGGTCTTTTTATTTTACAAACTCTATCAGATTCGGCAATAAAAAAATATGGTAAACGACCCCATTGTGTTCGCCTTTTCTATCCCCAGATGTAGCTGTAATTTATTTAAAGCAGGTGAAAGGGCTTTGCTTTTGCTGTGAGCAGGTACATTTAGTTACGATTTACGAGTTTTCCAGTAAGTCTTGGTTCATGGAAAGTAGCGCAACTTTGGCTTAAGGTTACTTAGAGATGTTCGGAGACAATAATCAAGGTTTTAAACCAGTAGGTACCCTTCCGTTCGGTCGCTGACGTTCATTGGACAAGTTTAGTTTGTTGCCTTTGTATGAATTTTTGTATTTTATTCAAATAATGCTCAAAACCTGCTAATAAATTAGTGAAATAATCCGAATAGCCTGAAGATGGTACAGTGTATCGAAACTAGTCGACAATAAAAAGTGAACTTGTAGGAAGCAAAGTCTTTTAATTTACCTTCATAAGCATATTTCGTTTCTAGTCACCAGCGGCGTCGGAAGTGGGGGGCAGGGGGGGCATTCGGCCCCCCCAGAATTTGCCCCGGGCCCTTGAGAAATGAGTCTTCATTAATAAAAATTAAATTTCACTTGTTTCCAGCTTGCCAATTGCCTTCTGACGCATATTCTACCACCTTCATATGCACTTTTAGCGGAATTATAGTCTCTACCCCCTCCTATCCGCAAAAAAAATGCGGGCCCTTTTCATAGGAGCCAGGCCCTTCTCAAGGTTGGCCCCTCCCAGCGAAAATAGTTCCGACGCCCCTGCTAGTCACTACTAATGTTCTTCTTTCACTAAAAATATCCATTTATTCATGCAGTGTTGGTACTGTTGCAGAATTTCCACAAAGAGAAAATTGTTTGCAATCCTTATATTAGTATTGGTACTTTTCGTATCATAGTATAACGAATTTTATTGGAAACGACTAGGTTTTTAAGGCTCGTGAAGGACAGCTTAAAGATTTTGACCATGATTGTGCTGAAAATTTAAACAGCTTCTCAGATTCCCGATTGATCATATTTTGTTTAGCACTGATATACTCATGTGCGATTCAGATGCATTCCCTCGAACCACAATGCTGGCGGAGCAACTCAACTCTGCTAGCACCCTTAAAGAAAAGTAATCGAGAAGGTGGTGAAGCACCTCTACCTTTCACTGTAGTTCATCGTTTGCTTTTTGCCCTTTGGTGCCCATCCTTACATTGTTTCCCCGCCCCGAAAGTGGAAGGGGACCAGATGGTGCCGTTATCGTGTGTGTGTTCCCCACCGATTCCATTATTCCGTTCGTCCTCCCATTGACAAAGACGTGGAGAGCACAGCCTTCGGATTTTTATCTGTCCTCCTGCGGGCCTTGCGGTGCTCTGGAAATCGAAGACGTTGCCGTAGGGAGAACTTGTTTTCCCCACCGCGCTGTCGAGGGTATCTCCGACTGAAATCACGAGGGTGCCCTGAAAGTGAGCTCTCTTTGACTGTTTCCTGGTGTTTGTTTATCGGCCGTGTGCAAATGCTAAGGGCTCAGCCCAGAGGAAAGTTTCGCAGAATAACGGGTCTATAGGAAAGCTCCTCGGCAAACAAATGGTTTTTTTTTCTAATTGCCAGAGGAGAGAGAGAGACATATTTCTTCGAAAAAAATTAAGCCTTTGGCGAAGAGATTGCATTTTCTTGTTAGCGCTTTGACCGGGAATTTCTCGCAGGGGTCAATGTTTGAATGGACCATGTAATTAAACTACTCATTATCTCTCAAGTCTATCGCAGGCAACTTTTTATGTATTGGACAATAAGCTATTGTGCTTTGTTTTATCGAGAAATGTGATGCCAAATATGATAAAAATAAGGATGAAATCAAATAATTATCCACTTTCATTGCGTTTGCGATGCAGAGGCTAATCGGTAATATATTCTGGGGCGACTTCTTCCACTAGCCCTTTTTAAGTCCTAAATGAAAGTAGCTACTTCATGTAGGAACTCTCCTCAATATTACGTTAGACTGAATTGGAATCGATCAGAATCGTATTTTGTCAGAACGATCGACTTTCTAGAAGGTTGAATCGCCAGCCTCCAGTTCAAAGGCCGATCAACGAATTTTATTTCTCCACCTCAGTGGCCCAGCGAACCGAGAGCTCAACTTATGTGTCGTGGACTAAAGTACGGACACGGAAGCCCCCGTATCAGGTTTTTGTGGTTTCCGCACATGTCCGATTATCGAGAACGGGCTTGATTTGAATGAGGGAATCGTTGGTGGGTCTCCAGAGAAAACGCAACACCCTCTCGGTCCTAGCTCTCTTTCGCCTCCCTTCCCTCCTCCAAAACACACCCTCCCACCTTGGCAGTGAAACCGCACGGCTTAGAATGCGCCAGGCCCTTCTGTCCAACAGCCCCGAACGAGCTCATGCCCCCTCCCCCTTCTTATCTCACATCTCCACTCCACCACCAAAGCCCAAAGCATCCATCTCGCCCAGCCCCCGCGTTTGGTTTACGTTTCTTTCGGGGGGAGGGTTGTTCCCCTTCACGTGATTTCTTCAGTGCCGGAAATGAGATCGTTTCTCGTGTTTTGCATGGATTGTCCGATCATCCTGGATTTAGAGTCCGAGAAATCCTGCTGTCGCTAGATCGATTGTCTAAGATGGCTGAAGAGGTCGCAAACGTTTACCTAAAAGGGGTCGTTTACCATATTTTTTTATTGCCGAATCTGATAGAGTTTGTATAATAAAAAGACCGGTATTTTCCGTTTTTTGATCCATCAATTAGTTCTGAGTTATAAGCAGCCAAAAACTGATGTTTTTAACCCTTTCGGGAAAGTAGGCGTGCAAAGGATTTGTACGTCATCCACTTCGTCCAATCACAATGGGGTCGTTTACCATATTTTTTTAATTGCCGAATATGATGGAGTTTGTATAATAAAAAGACCGATATTTTTCCGTTTTTTGATCCATCAATTATTTCTCGAGTTATAAGCGGCGAAAAAGTGATGTTTTTAACCCTTTCGGAAAAGTGGACGTGGTGCAACCGCTGACGTATATCGACTTCGTCCAATCACAACTGAGCCCGCGAAGCTACTTCGCCTTATCTTAAAGAGGGGGGGGACATAGCTGGCTCTTCCAATGGGAGCGATTGCGACAGGATCTGTGCGAGCAGACCTTCCGAGAACTCCCATCCACTCCCTTCCCTTCCCATAAGAGCGGTCAATAACGGGAGGAAAATGACGTCAATGTAATCACAGCAGCTTTTTCGGTGGGCGTCACCTTTTGCTTATTTTAATTTTTTATTTATTAGTGAATGGTTATGGTTAGAAGATTAATTTTTTCACTAAATTTCTTTTTTCGTTTCCATCTAACAATTTCGTGCAAAAAATTGCGATTTCGGTTCCTAGTAAACGCCCCCATTGAGACTGTGAAGCGCCTTCACCTAATCACAATGGGGGAGACGCAGCTGACTCTGCCAATGGAAGTGGTTGCAACAGGATCTCTTCAGGCAGATCTCCCCTCCCCTTCGCTCCCTTCCCGTTCTTCCTCCACACAGTCTAGGACGAGAAGTGGGTGACGTAGATATCCTTAATGCAGCTCTTTCTGTGGGCGTCATCTTTTGCTTATTTAAATTTTTTCTTTATGAGTGAATTGGTCTGGTTAGAAGATTCTTTTTTACTAAAATTCATTTTTTTTTCCATCTAACAATTTTGCGCATAAAATATCGATTTCGGTTCCGAGTAAACGCCCCCAATGTCAGTTCATCCAGTTCATTATTTTCTGGTTGTTGATTACATTTTTTCATAAATTTGGTGATAATGTCCACGAAATAGAAAAAAGTTATGTCTCAGTCACGTATAGGCAGTACATTCACGGACCAATACTTTTGCCGATCTCTATGATAGTGTAAATCTAATTCTCTTTTGATTTCAAATGCATTCCTGTTGATGATTCACCCCCTATCACACGCCCTTGCGGTAAAATACTGGGTATTATGCAGATGTAGGTACCCGTAAGGCTATCCTGGTAGTTTCTATCGCCTCTCTTGGGTAGAGGTGGACTTCAAAATAGCTCGTTGCATAACTTTTGGGTGCAACTTGACGTTTTTGTGGCGGAGGGCCTGTGCTCCAGCGTAACGAAGTAATGTAGTTGGAGTAATGAAGTTGAAAGCTGCCAGGTTTGAGAAGTGACATTTACGGAGGGCGTAGACGTCCGTTCTACGACTTGAAAGGAGAGAAAAAGTAAGTGTTTTCTCGCTCATTTTATGTTGTGGTGACTTTATAAAACAACGGATTAGCAGATGGACTTAAAGTTGGTTACACAGCCAAGAACAAGGTAGACAATGGGTCTTGTAACATTTCTCTAATCTCCAGTCGTAAACGATCGAGCACAAACAACAGAAGATCAACGCTGGCGAGGCGTGCGTCTCAGGCGTGATGTGCAATCGCTCGCCATTCAATCACTCTCCTCTCAGCCGTCCGCCCTCGCTATCCGTGAGCGGACGAGCGTTGAGAGACGAGCTGCTGAAAGCGATGCGATCACCTGTAGAGGCTTCGGTCCCCGAGTCAAGCGACCGTTTCCGCTTCGGCCGGTTCGCTTTCGAGTTCACTGGCTGGCAGAGCCAAGGCTTCTCCCTCTTTCTCTCTCGTTTACGAGGCTGCGGTTTGCAACGCATCGGTCGCTTAAGTTTTTTTTTGCTAATGAAGTGGCGGGACTGGAAGTGCCCACTTGACCGACCGAAGTCTTCGCGAAAGCTGGAGCGATTCGTGGTGGCTATGCCTTCAGATCTCTTGCCTCCCCTTTTACATCGGTCGAGTAATGCATCAAACAGGATGTAAAAAGTCAGCATAATGTGGTGGCAGAGCTGGGGAGACAAGAAAATTCACTGAGGATCATTTCGGAATTGTCATCCGTGGGATGAGAATCCTGGTCCCGCTCCACCGGAAATCCCAGAAGTGAGTCTCTGATTACCGTAACTTGGTAGGAAACCGCAGGTGGCCTGAGGTAGGAACTGCCCCGAATGTATGAGTTTGACTTGAGCTCTAATCTCAGCTATCGAACAAGCTTTTGAGCTTTTCACGCACAATTGGGTAGGCGTAGCTTTCTGTGTTATTGGAAATTTCTTTCGGGGTGAGGGATGACTTTTCGTTCTAGAGGGAATGGGATATCTGCATGTAAAGCCTTATCAGACTTCCTGAATGCTACGCCTACTTTCTCTCGACCTTTCGACCGTATCTGCTAACGTGGAACCTTCGCGTTTTTATTGTTAAAGATCAAATTAAAAGATGATAATTATCGGGATTAAATTAAGTCAGGCGTGAGTATATTCCACGGCCAAGGTTATCGTTGTGAAAATTCAAAATAAGGAGACGGAGAGAGTTTCGTGGATTCTAGCCGAGAAAAAACTTATGCAACCTAGCGTGCTGGGCGCGATTTCGAAGAGGGAGGCGAGATTGAACATAAGTTTCACCATGGAATGAATAAATGAGACCGTGATGAGAATCCGTCCCTTAAATGGATGATCGCACCTATTCTCCAAATCGTGGAGACAGCCTTTTCAACTCGTGTTGAATTTAATATCGAATTGAAATCGAAATAATTTCAATTATATGATGATCTAGGGGGAGAGGTTCAAAGTAATCATTTTCTCGGAAGTGGCCAACTCGTTAATGATTGGGAATCTACTTATTGCGTATTGGCCGTGTCTTCGATTTGGTATGGTTCTGTGCTGTAATTGCATTGAATCATAATCTTCACTAAATGAGTCGCAGGAGGACGGAATTCGATTGTGAATACTCGTTGTTAAGCCCTTTATGGTGGTCGATTGCTTGGAGAATCGAGTCAGAATCGCCTATTTATAGTTCTTTCTCTCCTGGCTGCGCGCCCAGTCTCCAGCCGAGAACAATGCGTCTTGCATTCTCTTCCTTGCGTCTGTTCCTTTGTTTTTGAGCCGTTTTTCTCTCTCTCTCTGTCCCGAACTAGACGTGAGATTTCATCCGCCCATTACGAGTGAAACACTTGCACAACCAAGCGTTTCGTCAAGGCCAAGTGTGAAGCATTTCTGCTGTCGTGTCGTGGCATCTGAATTGTATAACCACTGACTACACGTTTTTATTTTTGCTTAAATTATCGAACCCCAAGCATATGTTTAAACGTCTGACATGCATGCCTCCTTCGCGTCTGTTGTCTTATTATGGCGCCGGTTTGTCGGGAGGCGGGAGGAGGATGGGAGGAGGTCCATACCCGAGCATCCCGGAGTAGACTTTTGATCCTGATGCTTCGTATTCGTGCTGCATAGGTCGTGGAACCTCGCCGCTTTCATTTAATTTCCTTACAATGAAATTTGTATTCCTGCTTTCGTATTTTATAGTAATTAAAAACGTAGTCCACCTTTCCGGTTCTTCATGTTCGTTCCAACTTCTGTTTATTCATTTGTAAACATTCATTTTGAGGATATATTCTACTCACGCATTTATAATGCCTATCCAACTCCTTGTCCGTGCGTCCATGAAAGTTGTTACGATCGTATTATCTTCGCAGCACCATTACTAATATTATTATTATTACCTGGATGTCTTAGGCCATTTAGATTTTACATTATAAATGACTGGATCATGGGGTATACCTGCATTCTGGAGACGTGGGCTAACTAACGGAGGCACTTCCAAGCCCATCTGTCGTACCTTTGGCACTGTCGGTCGTAATCATACTCTTTTTACCACGTTACTTGAGCTAGTTTCACTGTACCTCTTTCTCTTTCTCTGTGAATATGGATGCCGTGAGAATTATAGCTAATGATGGAGAAAATTTTGGGACAAAAAAGACGGCATAATTTAGAGTAATAAAAAATATAACATCTGTTTCTCTATTTAAGGAACCCCCTTAATCTTAATTGGATGGTTCAAAATGTTATAACGCATTATATCTACATCTACATGTACGTATTACCCTGCAAGCTGTCGCAAGGGTGTGTGGCAGGAGGTAGAGATCACCAAACATGAACTACTTACATGCAATTAAGAGCTACAATGCAACTACTATAAGGAAACATTTTAGATGTAAGAGTTACGTGCAATTAGATGGTTAGTATATACATGCGGATTACATGAGGGTGTTGTTGATGTATAAGGGGATGCAGGTCAGAAAAAATACTCTTTGTAAGAACTTTTATTGTTATAAATACTCAAAACTAATCTATTAAATACTTAAAAACAACCCGTTTGACAAGTGATCCATTGTCAAATATTTTATTTTCCTCCTACCTTTTATGTCCACATTGTGTGTAGTTTTCCTTTTTTTTGTTTAATGATCTTCAGCAGCTAAGTCTCATAAATTGTTTTGAACCGACTTTTCACGCTTCTTTTTTTTCTTTTTCTTTTCACGTTTTGATTTGAAATAACAAATTCTCAGCAGATGGCCACATATCCCACAATATTGGTAGGAAACCACTCACGTCAGCGGTAGACCGGTCTTATATCACCGTACACTGATCTAGATTCGTTCCATTTGCATACCAGTGGCGTTTATGTAAACGTTTAGTATCGCCCTTTAAGTTGTTAATAAGTCTCACAGGTCTGACTTGTTTGCAGGGCAAGTATTTCGGCTCCTCTCACTCTTTGTTGATCGGATTGCGAAATGATAGCGCCCCTTATATGGTTCGAAAAGCAATTATTTCTCCGTCGAGCTTTTTTTTAAGGGGTCCTATAAATCACTCCTCTAATTAAAATTCATGTAAATCGCTCAGGGTGAAAGCTATCCGGGGAGCATCTTCAGATGTCACAGGGAGTTTCAAGTTTCTCACGAGGAGCCTGAAGCGATGGAGACCCGCCTTTGTCTCCCTTCGTGATACCTCCTCACCCCTTCCCCCAGAACACTACCCCCCCCCCCCATACGTAAACCGTCGTTACGCTGTTTTAATATGTAAAAACAAAACGTTGATCCGAAATTGTGGCATGTTATCACGGTATTGAGCTAGTTTGCAGTGCTTCAGAGGAATATTTTGAATCTGTTTGTTAATTGCATTATAAGGATGTATCCGAGGACTCATTTCAATTTTGTGTATCATACCCTATTACTCTTCATGCGTAATATTTCATATTCGCTCGTTTAAATCCCCTCCATGAATATGGCAAAAAATGGTACTTTTTTAAAAATCTTAATAATTTACTTGCATACACGGAGGACAACTTGTTTTGGCATGAGCTGATGGTTGGCAAAATGTTGAAATCTGTGCACAGTAAAAATGTGGATTTAAGTTATCGAGACAGTAACGACTTTTGACATGGTCCTAATATCCTCAAGAAGGTTGAGGTGGTCTAATGTCATTGAATTATTTTTAAATCTTAATAATTTACTTGCATACACGGAGGACAACTTGTTTTGGCATATTTAAGTTATCGAGACAGTAACGACTTTTAACATGGTCCTAATATCCTCAAGAAGGTTGAGGTGGTCTAATGTCATTGCATTTTTTTTAAGGAATGGAATTTAATCCCTAGCATAGAAAGTGCAAGAGCCTTGTTATATATCACTTCGACGGTTGAAAGAAAAACTCAAGCGAGAAGTTATTTTTTGGGCGTGGAGATCACGTTTTTTTGCGCTCAATTCCAGTGAATCCAGCCGACATTTCAATATGTCATTTCTGATAGAAATAGCTTTTTCATCTCATGTGATGATTAAAAGACTCTTTGGAGGATACGTCCTACATTTCGAGGAAATCGGTACTTTTTCATTGAACTGCCTGCCTTTTTGAGTCTCGACTGACCTCCCTTTCAACAGACTAAGCTCTGCACTTTGGCGGGTTCGCCACACATCGGTCAAACATGGACTGGAAAATTGCTGAGAAAAACCTCTTACTCTAAGTCTTGAGTACGGAGCTCTAAGTCTTGAGTACGGAGCTCTAAGTTTTGAGTACGAGAAACCTCATTTCTCCCAATATGTCTTTTTGCACCCATGCTTCGATACCCCTCCAGATTAAGTAGTGATGGAGTTCTCTTGATAGCCATTTGAAATTATTTTATAATTTTCTCAATGAAAATTAATGCTCCTCGTATAGTAAGTTTCTAAGTCACAGAGATATTCGCTTATTTGCGTCAGGGTCCACCGCTGTTTTTTTTGTTGCGAAGGGTTTTCAGAATACGTAAGTGGGAATCTCTTGAAATATTATGTAACGTTCGGTAGCTTATCCCAGCATAAAACACCCTCTTTCAAAAAGCTGAAAGTAGTTCGAATTGGATTTGGGATTGTTCCGAAAAAACTCATTACTAAAGCGACACATCAGAAAAATATGTGAAATTTATGTTTAAGTCCAGCCGACTCGAAATAATAGCCACGATATCTTATTGTTTAGTTTTACGGCTGGCAGTCTTTGTTGATTTCTTGGCCTCTGGCCTTTCTGGTACTCGTTTGCATTCGGTTTCCTTTGGAGAAACTTATACATTGTCGACAAAGATGCAAATTGCAATGCCCGGGCGTATCAATTTGGTGGGCATGAGGGGTGCTTCCCTCTGTAATTTTATGAGCGAATGCATAATTCTGCGCGCAAGGGGTTGAATTACGACGTGCACGAGAGCTCATTGATTCCGGTCGCTTTTAATATGCGATCGCCTTGCTTTCAAGGAGCAAAACAATCCCCCCTCCCCTCACTCTCTCCCCCTCCACTCTCCCTCACCCCCCTGCCACCTCCCGATGGACGCTCCGAGGCTAATGACCCGACCTCTCTCTCTCCCACCCCCCCTCCATCCTCTCCCTCCCCCTCAACTCACCCCCCCCACTCACCCATCTCTCTCCCGATGGGCACCCGTGCCAAGGTGTTCGTGGAGGGCCGCCGGCCAACGCAGAGTCCTCCCTCCCCGAAGGGTTGACCCGTCACGCCCCGCAGCGAACGCGGATGCGCTGGCGCGACACCCAACCGGAGAATAGGGGTTGGGGGTGGGGGTTTCGGTGTGGGGAGTGGTTTTTTCCGCCCCTTCAGAGTAACGCCGCGCCGGCAGCGAATTTTTTTAAGAAGGAAAATTGCATTTGGATCCATTTGGATTCAATTTATGCACTATTCGGGAGCTGATATGTGTTTTTACCGTCATCTACATCTACATAATACCCTGCAAGCCACCACAAAGGTGTGTGGCAGGGGGTGAATTCTCACCAAACATGCACTACATATCATGCATAAAAAAGGAAAAGTATTAATATACTAGTCAGAACGTCACTATTTAAA
This sequence comes from Platycnemis pennipes, assembly GCA_933228895.1. Lineage (NCBI taxonomy): Eukaryota > Metazoa > Arthropoda > Insecta > Odonata > Platycnemididae > Platycnemis > Platycnemis pennipes. The sequence continues at coordinate 21,629,414 of OW121850.1, read as the reverse complement.
AAATACCTATAGAAATTGCAAAGCAAACACGCAAAAACATTCTGTTAGTAGGGTTAGCTTTAAGTACCCATACCAACATGCAGCTACCAATGCTATTCATTGCTACTCTCCGATTGGACATATTTACCGTTATTCGTATCTCTAATTGTACGAGGGAAAAAGGACATTTTGAATATATCAGTTCGGCAATCAATTTCTCTAATTTTATGATTATGGTCCAGTCTGCCATATAAGTTGGGGTTCGCAAAATATTTTTAACATCATCACCGAAGATATTGTCTTGGAATTTATTTAAGAGATTAAGTCTAAATTTCAACCTGCGATCTGACAATGATTTCCATTTGAATTCATTTAATAAACTGGTGCAATCTGGTACCTTCATCTGCATAGCACACTACAACCCACTACACTACACACTACAAGGGTGTCTGGCAGGGGGTCAATCATCACCATGCATCCATTTTAAATCACTTACTACCATGCAGACATACAAAAAGTACTAAACCGCTTATCCACTGCTTACATGACACCACTATACCACCGCTCCGAGGAAAATATTAATCATGCATTCACGAGAAATGTGAAATGCTAGCTATGAATGAAACTAAATTGTTCGTACAGTTTATAATTTTAAATGCACGAATCTCGGAGACGGAAGAAAGTTCAAAAAATTAGTCTCAAATGTTTACAGTGATTTTTATACTTTTTCACTCTTTATCTTCGCCAATGGCGAAACGATATCTGTTCGGAGGATCTAGGTATTGTTATTTAAAATGTATTTACTTTTCACTGATGAGTTTATTCCACAAAATGAAAACGATATGATTGCTTTGATATAGTTCTGGATTAAAGTATCCACTGGAAAATTTGGCTCTGCATTTTCACTCTACGCAACGCTCTCTTTCACATAGACTGAATTGGACGGTTACATACCTATCCATGTAGCCGCGATGGTTTACGACGTCATACATCACTGTGGTCGACGTATCAATAAAACCTGATATACCTAGGTATTGTGTTTTTACTCACCACGGCCATGCTTTTGATACTGTAGACTCTGCAGACTCAGTGAGCCGTTCCACTGGCCAGGATGCGAAATTCGCATAATTCTGGTGGCGTATGGACCGAGCCGTGGCCGTGCACGGCAAGACAAGAAGACGAGAGCTTCGTGACTCGACAATGAAGACATCTCGCTTTTCCCGTCGATAACAGATTTTATGAGCACGTGCTCGATCTTCCTTCAGGCGCGGTATTAAATGGGCGCCCGCAGTTGGATACACACTTCCACACACAATTGAGGGTCGTGTTAGGGGGTGCATTACCTCCTCGTTCTCTCGCCACCTTCGTACACCTGCAGAAATTTTTAGTGGGGCCTCGTCAAGGGGCAAGCCGATAACCACAGGAATATCTTCGGTATTGAAGGAACCTGTGGACATATAGGCACGAACGATTCAGCAAATAAGATACGAGGTGGGACCCAAACATAACCGGATTACTGTTATAAAAAATTTATTCATTAAGTTTTTTTGAAAAATTCCTTCATTCACCTTCAAAGCACTCTCTATTAGATATGATGCACTTGACAAGTCCCCTGTTTTACCACTGTTTGAAGCACCCCTGGAACTCTACAACTTTGATATCGTCCAGTGCCCTTTGCGAAGCTGTTTTTACCGCCTCCACATCATCAAAACGCTTCCCTTTTAGATTTGTCTTCATTCTCAGGGACAGAAAAAAGTTGCATGGGGCTAGGTCTGGCAAATACGGAGGGTGGGGAACGACAGACCACCCCTGGGAGGTCAAATAATGGTTCACTCGTAAGGCCATCTGCGCGAGGGCGTTGTCGTGATGAAGAAACCATTCACCTGATCGCTAAAGTTCCGGGCGTTTCCTCTCGCAAACGCCTTAAGACTTCCAAATAAAAGTGCTGGAATATCACCAATTGTGAAGCGACGACCCTCGTTGATTTTTTGGAGGATTTTTTCAATGTTTTCATCGTTTCGAGATGTTGAAGGGCGCCCAGAACGAGCATGGTCTTCAACACTCAAGTTACAACGTTTGAAGCTCCCAAACCACTCGAAAACTTGTGTGTGGCTCGTAGCATCCTCCTTGAAAGCCTATTGAAGCATTTGGTAAGCTTCCGTTGCCGATTTTTCAAGCAAGAAACAAAATTTCAAACACACAGTTTGTTCTTTTAAATTTGTCATAACGACTTCGCAGGGGGAACACGACAGCAGTAAGAGAAACACAACACTACGATGAAACGGTAACCTACAAACTGTCGCCGCATGGGCACTTGTTTCTTGAAAGTCTCTGCTAACCACATCTAGCAGAACACTACTACGTCTACGAATGGCAGTGTGCTCTCAGTCCGGTTATTTTTGGGTCCACCCTCGTAACGCATTGTCTAATCTAATGTACTCCTAATCTTAATCCTAATACAAACATCTACATCTACATCTACACGATACCCTGCAAGCCACCGCGAAGGTGTGTGGCAGGGGGTGAAGATCACCAAGCATGCACTACTAAAATGCAAGCAAGCAACTAAAGGGTCTCATGCAACTAGATTGTTAGTATCTATAGTATTTGAGGGGTTAATACATGCATCATGCACTACAGAATACTCTAAAATATTTCCCCTACCTATCCCTTTCCTGTGCTGCCTATTCTGTTCTCTTATAGTACGGGGGAAAAATGCCATTTTGAATCTATCTGTACGACAATCTATCTCTCTAATCTTATTTATCTGGTCGAATCTAGCATAATACGCTGGTGTTTTTAATATGCGCCTAACATCTTCAGTAAAGCTATCCGATTGAAATTTCTCCAATAGATTTAATCTGAACTTTAACCTACGCTCTGATAATGATACCCACCCTAATTCTTTTATTAATTCTGATACACTACTCAACCTATCGTAACACCTTTTGACGAACCTAGCTGCTCTACGCTGCACACTGTCTAGTTCTCGAATCAAACCTAATTCATTAGGATCCCATACACTTGCTGCATACTCAAGGTGGGGCCTAACTAGTGAAAAGTAGCATCGCTCTTTTGTCTTCTCATCACATTTCCCAAGTACTCTTTTTATAAATCCTAGCTTTCTCTTCGCTCGGCCGCATATTTCCCGGATGTGTCTTCCCCACGATAAATCTTTAGTGATTGTTACACCTAAATATCTTACGGTTTCAACGTTTTCGATCTTCGTGTTATTAATTCTATAGGATCGCTCTATCGAATTATTCCTCCTCCAAAAATTGATAGCTACACACTTTTTAAGGTTGAGTTCTAACTGCCATTTGTCGCACCACTCTTGAATTGCATCTAAATCCTTGCTAAGTGATTTCGTGTCCTCTTCGTTTGATATACCCTTGTACACCACCGCATCGTCTGCAAAAAGTCCAAGGTTACTACTAACTACGGTACCCAAATCGTTTATGTATAAAAGAAATAGAAGCGGACCTACTACGCTACCCTGGGGAACTCCCGATGTGACTTCGATTGTGTCCGACATGATACCATCTATGACAACCCTCTGCTCTCGCCCACTTACAAATTCTTTTACCCAACATACAACGTCTTTATTTATACCAAAACTCTGTAACTTCAAGATTAATTTGTTATGGGGAACTTTATCGAAAGCCTTTTTAAAATCTAAAAATATCGCATCAACTTCAGTACTGCTTTCGCCGTGGACTAAAATATCGTGTACGAATAAAGCTAATTGTGTCTCGCAAGATCTACCTTTCCGGAACCCATGCTGGCTGTTTATGAGTAATCCCTGACTATCCAAATGCCCCATGATCGAACTGACTACTATGTGCTCAAATATCTTACAAGAGATTGACGTGAGTGAAATGGGTCTGTAGTTACTAGGTTCTTCCCTATCACCGCTTTTAATTATAGGTGTAATGTTAGCTACTTTCCAATCCTTGGGTACTGTGTGGTTCTTTAGTGTTTTATTGAATATTATTTCTAGATAGGGGGCTATTTCAGAAGCTAATGTTTTATATACTCTGGAAGGAATTTGATCGGGACCTGGTGATTTGTTTTTACTTATGCTTTTTAACTGCTGCTCTATTCCGCGACATGAAATGTTTATTTCGGGCATTTGTTCATTGAAAGTGTTCGGCGGTGGTTCCACTGCGTTTTGTGACGATGAGTTGAATACACTTTGGAAGAAGGTGTTTAAAGTATTGGCTTTTTCTACACTGCTGGTGACTCTGATTCCTTGATCATTTTTAAGTGTGTGCACTGTGGACTTATTTCCCTGAAGCTCTCTCACATATGACCAAAACGCTTTAGGATTGCTATCTAAATATTCTCCTAACATCTTGCTCTTGAAATGTGATAACGCTCGCCGACATGATTTCCTTGCTAATGCTGTCGATTTTTTATAGTTTTGAACTAGCTCATTTTTTTCCTCTACCGATAGACCCCGTCCTGCATTTTTCATCTTAGCGTGGCATACCCTTTGTCGCTTTAGTGATTTCCTAACCTCCGCGTTATACCACCTTGGCTCTGTATTATCACTGATGAATTTACTTTGTATGTATTTATGAACTGTGTTACGGGTGACCTCAAGAAATTCTCTCCACGAATCCTCTGTATTTAATCCTTTGCTTTGTTCGCTAAATACATTAAATGCTTCCCTTAATTCCTCTTTCATACCGTCGTAATTTGCCTTGCCAAATAAGTATATCCTCCTCCTTGGTTTATAATGTCTTTCAACGCCTACAATAAATTTCGCATGCATTATTTTATGATCACTAATTTCTGTGTCTGTAACTGTATTTAGAACTCTCTCGGGTATATTTGTTGCTAATAAGTCTAGAATGTTGTTTCCCCTGGTCGGTTCTGTTACTAGCTGTTGTAAAGAATGTGACGTAAAGGTGTTCAACAGTGATTCGCAGAGTTCCTTATCCTTACCTCCTGTAATGAAACTACACATATTCCAGTCTATCGAGGGGAGATTGTAATCTCCGCCTACTATTATTCCTCTATCATTCTTCCCAGAAAGTAATGTACGTATCTCTGACTCTAGCTCTATTATAGAATTGACGTCTGCGTCCGGTGGCCTGTAATATGCACCTACATATATCTTTTTTGCGTTACTACTTTTACTTTTAACGGAACACCAAATACTTTCTACATTTCGCTCTGAAATAAGTTCTCTTCTACTGACATACGGGTCCTTCACAGCTATGAAAACTCCTCCTCCGTTTCTGCTTACTCTATCCTTTCTGTATACGGTAAAACACTTCGGAAATACTTCATGATCTGATATGTCCTTCGAAAGCCAGCTTTCTGTACCTACGATTATATCTGCATTAGTACTCTTAATGAGGTGGTGAAATTCTGCTACTTTATTTCTAAACATGCTATCCATGCTCTTGCCGAGGTTCGAACCCTCGATCTTGAGTGGCTAGGCTGGCGTGTTACCGTCCCCTGGCAATGTTATTTCCAGCTTACGTTTCATCCTGATGTAATTCATATTCTAATGAAAAAAGTGAATTTCGCTTACCATGGGTGCACAAGGTTGATTCCAGGTGTTGGGAAACTATGTGTTCCTCTTCGATCGCGTGATCGTTTCGTTGAATCTCTCTTGTTTCCAGTGAGACACAGAATGCATATCCCTTCGACTCTCTTTCATATGAGAGGTTTAACATGTGAATACTTAATTTAAGCTTCTTTGCACCCATCTGTCTGATTGTGAGATGCAGTATAATGCGTGCATTAGCTTGGTAGGTCGCCTACCCTATTCACATTACGCGCCGTAATCTTATTCTCGGGTTTCTTCTTTAATGCCATGATGGTGTCATTCAACTTCAGGTACACGAGCCCAATTCCATGAAGATGCATCTTATCCTCTTCTCGATTTATTCCGCATAGGAGGGACGTATATCAGAGAAAAAGTTAGCGGAGAAGTTCATATTGAAATTATGTCAAGTTCTTTGTTAAGTCAACCTTACATCCGTGAGCAAGCATTACCCATCATTTACGCTCGAAAGGGTTTCCAGCTGAACCCTGTCATGGCAGAAAAAATCGCCAAGGCAATCGTAAAAAAATTGAATGAGTGTGAAGGCTTTTACTTAAATGGTTAACGTTAGATTTACGTTTGAGAGAGAATTTAAGGAGATGACTTATGGATTAAAATGTCTCTCTTCATACTTGGTTTTCTTCTCTGTGTAATTTCAGCTACATTTCTTAATAAGATTCCTTGTAGGACTGAGAGCCGTGCTTAGAATGTCAATGTGATTTCGATCTATCCTGTGAGCATGCATTCTAAGTGATCGTTACTCGAATAAAGCGAGGGAAAAATGATATACAGGATTTGAATGACCGGGATTAGAAATATTAGAGGGAGAAATTTGTGATAGAAAGTTATTTGTGATACCTTTGAAGTATTATTTTCTCGTCCGGATATATTTCAATGACATTACCCTCTTCATAGTTTTGGTGTGTTCCAGTCGCTCTATTTTACGTGATAACGGCGATGACTAATATTTTTAACACATTTTCAACTTCTCTGTTTGTAGAACATCATCCTGTACGATGGATCAAAAACTTTTTAATTGCGGTATCCCCCCATGCATCTGTGCCAATTTTAAATTTTCTGCAGTGTTGGCATTTGTGAATACATGATGGTATATGCTTTGTCAGTTGCTTCATTACTGATGGATTACTTTTTGAATATGTATGGCATTTGCCATTCGTGAAAGTTGTCGTGCAGCGTGCGTACTTCTCCTATTCATCAATTAGATGCGTTGTTTCTTCCTCACTTTTTTTAAAAAGAATTAGTGTTTCGAATTTTTTCTCCCGTTCTTTACATCGGCGTGCGGTGAAAGGTTTCTTGACTCACGTTTGGGTGTCTCACGTAATAACTGCCCAGTTATCGCGGTGGAATTTATCGTCTCAGCCTCTCACTCCCCTCCCCCACGCCGTTCCCCTCCTCCTCCTCCTCCCCCCACCCTCGAGGTCAGGCGATGCTAACCCATTCGCCGCATCCTCTCGCACCGGTCCCCGCACCACTCCAAGAGTTTCCGGGGTTGCATCGTCCTGGATCCGCCGTGACCTCCCGAACTATTCCCAAAAAAAAAAAGAGTTGGCGAAGTGAGTTTTTTTTTCTGGAAGGCCGTTTCGCTCCTTGCCACGTGCTCTCCTATATCTGTTTTGTCTTTAAGTTATTTTGATCTCTGATGTTCGGTAGGGATGCCTGGGACGCAGATCTTATTAAAAGGAATGCTGAACTCGAACAAACCGCAATGGTTTTACCGTAAGATGGTGAACTGGACCTGTGTTAACACTTCAACGCTCTTGTCTTCTTGAATTAATGCCAAATGAGCAAGAATCTGAGAGGATGTTTGTAGCGCCCACTCCCACCGTAAATATCTATATCTATTGACTACCTCTAAGGTGTACAGCAGGGGGTGAGATGTCACCAAACATGTGCCACGTATGTACATTTAATAAAGTTAACCTATAGTACGTACCTTAGGATGTTTCTAAGAATATCATGTGGAACACAAATTACCAGTTCTACATTTCATACAACATGCAAAGAAACGTTTAATAAGTCCTACAGGTATGCATTACACACATTAGTGTTTCATCTACATCTATATACATAATACCCTGCAAGCCACGACAAAGGTGTTTGGCAGGGGGTTAATTCTCAACAAACATGCACTACATATCATGCATTTAAAAGGATTGGTATTAATATATTAATCTAAATTGCACCATTTAAAAAGATAAAAATAGCAAACTAAGAATGCAAAAACGTGCTGTTAGTTGGACTTCCTTGAAGTCCTTATACCATCATGCAACAACCTATGCTATGGATTGATGCACTCGCATTGGACCTATTTACCGCTATTCATATCCATAATCGTACGAGGAAAAAAGGACATTTTGAATCTGTCAGTTCGGCAATCAATTTCTCTAATTTTGCAATTGTGGTCCAGTCTACAATAGTAAGTTGGGGTTCGCAAAATATTTTTAACTTCATCACTGAAAATATAATCTTGGAATTTATTTAAGAGATTAAGTCTAAATTTCAACCTGCGATCTTACAATGATTCGCATTTTAATTCATTTAATAGACTAGTTACGCTAATATAGTTATCGTACTGTCCCTTTACAAACCTTGCTTATCTTCGCTGCTCACGTTCCAGTTTGTTATTTAGACCTGTTTCGTATTTCATGCAGGCATGCATAAATTCTGAAGTAAAAAACATCCAGCATATTAAGTTCATATACATGTCATAGAGTCTAAGATCAATACATTGAACACCGTATTTTGCTCCCTGTCGGGTTGAAAGTTCTTTTGAATAATCTGAGTTGTATGTCGTGGCGTTATATCGTTATCTCGCTCGTTCTGCAATCTTCAAGGACCGCGCGTTCCCTGGTGATATGCCAACAATGTGTTTTACTGCCGCGAACACTTGGAGTGTAGGATACTGGGTACTGAGGCTTGATGCTTCATCTCCATATTTTGGGATGCATCTCACGCTCACCGTCCACTTAGCATTCCGACTGCCTTGGGACCGGCCAGGAGTCGCCGCGGATTCGCAGCCCTTCCGACATCTCTCTGCGTCTTCGCACTCAACCCGTTCCTCCCACTTGACACCTAACCCATATGCAAGGCGCTCCTCGCGTAGCTAGCGCGGGAGCTCTTTATCACCAGCCGCATCTATGCACTGCACGCCTACTCCTACATCTACATCTACATAATACCCTGCAAGCCACCACAAGGGTGTGTGGCAGGGGGTGATTGCTCACCAAACATGCACTACATATCATGTATAAAAAAGGAATAGTATTAATATAGTAGTCAGAACTACACTATTTAAAAAAGATAGAAATTGCAAAGCAAACATGCAGAAACATTCTGTTAGTAGGGTTAGCTTTAAGTACTCATACCAACATGCAGCTACCAATGCTATTCATTGCTACTCTCCGATAGGACATATTTACCGTTATTCGTATCTCTTATTGTGCGAGGGAAAAAGGACATTTTGAATCGGTCAGTTCGGCAATCAATTTCTCTAACTTTATGATTATAGTCCAGTCTGCCATAGTAAGTTGGGGTTCGTAAAATATTTTTAACATCATCACTGAAAATATTGCCTTGGAATTTGTGGAAGAGATTAAGTCTAAATTTCAACCTGCGATCTGACAATGATTCCCATTTCAATTCATTTAATAGACTGGTTACGCTAATATAATTATCGTATCGTCCCTTTACAAATCTTGCCGATCTTCGCTGCACACGTTCAAGTTCATTACTTAGACCGATTTCGTAGGGATCCCATACACTGGCAGCATATTCCAAATGAGGTCTAACAAGGGAAAAGTAGCTGATTTCTCGTACATGATCGTCACATTTACCCAATACTCTTTTAATGAAACCCAGTTTGCGATTCGCTTGACCAATTATTTCACGAATGTGTTTACCCCAGGAAAGATCCTACTCCCCCCAGATTTACTCCTGTTTTTTTCCCGGTGACTGCATATTTCGGGCTTTCGCTTGGCCTCCACACGCCTCTCTGATGCAACACCCAGATGCTCCCGTCCCATTGACATGCCCGTTGTTGTCAATAATTAACAGTGAGGGTTTTACTAGTGCCGCATTTTTTTCCGTGATGCAACTCGTCTATGAGTGACTGGAATCGATTTCAAATTGTGTAAGAGTCAATACATATTTGGCAATAATAAGCCGTACATTTTGATTTAAGGATTTCAGTGTGTAGTTGCATTTTAAATTCTTGTTTTGCTTTGGTTACCACTGATTTAAAATAACAAATCAGTGTTAAGCAAAACAAGAATTAAAGCTGTATATTGCTATTATAGTCTGTAAGCGCTCAGCTCGGCAGAAACATATTATAAGGGTGGGATAGTGGGGTCAAGCTATAATTTATTTCCCTTGAACATGAACTCTTCATTTCGCCGTACATTAGTAGAAGTAATTTTCTCCGGGAATGTAAGTGTTGCGTGGTAACGGACGATGAGTTATTAGCATTGTGATTGAGATTGAAAGATTTCTCGGGCGCAGGCGAAAGCAGGTTCCATTAAGAATTATCCTACATCTACATCTACATAATACCCTGCAAGACACCTTAAGGTGTGTGGCAGGGGGTGAACTCTCACCAAACATGCACTACATATCATGCATAAAAAAGGATTAGTACTTGCATAGGTACTGTTCAAAACTACGCTATTTAAAAAAGATAAAAATAGCAAAACATACATGCAAAAACATGCCGATAGTTGGGTTAGCTATAAGTCCTTATACCAACATGCAGCTACCAATGTTATCCATTGCTACACTCGTACTGGATATATTTACCGTTATTCATATCCCTAATAGTACGAGGAAAAAAGGATATTCTGAATCTTTCAGTTCGGCAATCTATTTCTCTAATTTTGTGATTATGGTCCAGTCTACCATAGTAAGTTGGGGTCCGCAAAATATTTTTAACATCATCACTGAAAATATGGTCTTGGAATTTCTTTAAGAGATTAAGTCTAAATTTCAACCTGCGATCTGACAATGATTCCCAATTTAATTCATTTAATAGACTGGTTACGCTAATAAGGTTATCATACCGTCCCTTTACAAATCTTGCCGATCTTCGCTGCACACGTTCAAGTTAGTTATTTAGACCGATTTCGTAGGGATCCCATACACTGGCAGCATATTCCAAATGAGGTCTTACTAGGGAAAAGTAGCTGATTTCTCGTACATGATCGTCACATTTACCCAATACTCTGTTGACGAATCCCAGTTTACGATTCGCTTGACCCATTATTTCACGTATGTGTTTACCCCAGGAAAGATCATGTGTCAGTCTTATTCCAAGATATTTAATGGATTCTACGTTTGTTAATTCATTATTACTTATTTTCTAAGTGGTAGGAGGAGAGCTATTCTTTTTCCAAAAATTCATTACAAGACATTTTTTAAAGTTTAATTCTAACTGCCATGTATCACACCAATTTTCAATTGCTTGTGGGTCAATATTTAAATATTCCTTATCATTTGGGCATAGACTTTCCCTGTACACTACTGCGTCATCGGCAAATAGACGAAGCTTACTTTTTACCATCCTATTGGTAGTTAAGGAAGTATTACAATTATCTAGCGAGGCTTTTGGCTATGGACCAGGGTATTCTGCTACTCTTTTTTTAACCTGTGTAAATCACGGTGGATATGAAGAGTATTAGCTATCCTCTGCCAAATTTTGTGAGTGGATACGAAATCGCTTAGCAAGGGGGTGCTTGTTGGTGATCGATCTCCGACCTGATTTCTCTCCTGTCCTAATTGCCCGCCCAGTCTCATCCGACGGTGATTTGGTGGGGAGCGTCTTTAAGAAAGGCTCTGAAGCCCTTTAAGAAGTGAGGGAGAAGCCTTTAAGGTCCCGTCTTCACGATCCCACACTCCGCGCCGGGGTTCGTGACCCCCTTGGGGTGAATGCGAGCTCCTTTCCCCTTCTCCCTTACTCTTTCTCATTTCCGTGCTCTTTCCTCGCTCTCTCCTTTTCGGCAGGAACGTCAGAGTGGGAGACCACCCCGGAAGAAGGGACCTCAGGGGCGTCGGGATGTTGGGCAACGAGCCTCCGCCCCTGAACTCACTCTTGCTCACTTCTCTTCCTCCCTCCGGCAAAAATATGGGCATCCGCGCGTTTTATGCTCATTCAAAAAAATTTAAGGGACTTTTTCGTGTTCCGGGTGTGCCTCCTTTTGTGTTCTAAAGTCATGCATTTTATTTTAACTCAATCCTGGTCTCCTTGATCGAGTGGGTGTGGGAAGCACGCATCTTTTGGAGATTTGAAAGAGGCTACCGGAAATACGTCCCGGTCGGTTTCTGAATCGCTATTGTCTTCTTATGACTGCTGTCCTAAATTTTTGGCCGGCATACCTCCATGGAGAGATTCACGCGAGCCCCAGATGAAATTCCGTTAGGTGATCCATTAGCGTGTAACTCCATTAGAATTGATAGAAAGGCTATTATGAAATCATATGTTAAGTGACTATTCACCCGCGAAACAATTTTTTGATTCACTTCCATTGTATCTTATTTTAATAATACGGTATTCAGTTTCCACGGCAATGCAGTCAGAATTGTTATTAACTCCTACATTATCTCTAGTGACACTCATTTTTTATTATTCTTTAATAATTTTTTAGCTTCACGTAGTTACTATTTTCCTTTTGAATTGAGTATTTTCCTGAAATGCTGAGAGCCAGAGACATTGACGTAGGTATAACTATCTTCACCATGTTATTAAATACTCATGGGGTGACTCCCAGAAATCCCATGACAGAGAACGAGGTTCCGACATAGAAACAGTTCGTGATGCTGTGTGTAGCAAGACATCTGTCATTACCATAAATGCATATTATGCTTTTCAATTTAATTCTTGACTTTTGACTCCGAACGCATTTTATCTCACCTTTGGCCTTTCGATAAGGAAAGTTGCGGATGAGAGCGTGACATGAAGTCTTGCGCAATAGCGCCTTCAGAAGGAGATGTTTTCCTCATTATTGGCCGCACGTTTATCTCTGTGCTGTTTCGGTCGGGTGTGTGTGTTTGAGTGTGCCAACTCATCGCCAGGCACGCATGAGACCACGCTCGAAGGATTCCACGCGAGTGGTCCAGCGGGACCGAGCAGGCTCTTGGAGGAAGCGGGCTGTGTCCTTTACCTGTTCTGGCCCTTCGAGTATGAGGTGCATGTGGGCGAAAAAATGAGACGAATGGGTTATGAGCTGGAGAAACTCGCTAGCAGTCTCAGAATTCATCTGTATGTAACTGGAAATAAAATTTCAACATTGTTACCGTGAATGTTCATCTACGTAGGCATAGGAATAATGTGCAAAGATAGCAAGTGAATAGCTACTCTAGGAGCCTAATAGGACTATCATTCAAAGGAACTGCCGTGAAATTAAGGCAAGTGGATAAAGTATAGTGTAATTAAAGTAGTAAGGGAATAGAGCTTCAAAGGTACGAATGAATTAACCTAGAAAAAGAAATAATTAAATGATGCTCTATTCTATTTTCCGAGAATTGCACTTTTTGTTGCAGAATGTATACACTAGATATTTAGTTTCTTACTGGTACATTTTTTCCACAATTATTTAAAATTCAGTTATTAATTCACCTTTTCTGGTTAGATCTGTTGCTAAATATTCTAGATCTCGTATGCCGTTGGAAGGTAATCATGCGCGTTACATAAAATAGAATGAGAGAATTATTTTTTACAGGAGGAAGTAATTGATGACAATTTCGTTGCCGTTTAAATTTTCCGCCGAGCTCTGTTATTTCAGAAAATCAAAGGGTTGAAATTTGTGGTGCATGAAATTAAATGGAGCCCATTAACCTGGTTGACGATGAACCATGAATCCTGCGATAAATTCATAAGTCGAAGTTCTTATTAAGTTTATATCGTAGGTACGGATGTATAAAAGTATGCTGCTCTGCTCCATATGTGATGCGGATCAGAGTTAATGCATTTTCGTCTCGGCGTTCCACTTACGACCAACTCCGCAACGGTGAATCCCACTGTGCAGAGGAAAGGTGTGCATTTCGAGAGGAAAGGTCGGGCATTCGGGTGCGCGCTACAAGTGCATTTATGCTATTGATTAACTGGTGGGCACTGATTGCTGTTATGTTCCACTCTTGGTGAAATTTATCGTACCTGTTCTTCACGACGATCTTCAATTCTTGGTTCCAGTTTGACTTGTTCCGATGCAGCGTACTTTAATTTGGGAAGTTGGACTCTCGAGCGAAGCTGACATTCACAGCCGACAAGGAGGGGGCTCAATGGCATTGATAAGAGGTGATAAATATTTCCTACGGCGAGATATTTCTTGAATACATTGAATTTTCGGAATCTTTCGTGTGAATTGTATTTTATGTATAGTTCAATCCTAGATTGATTATTTAGATTTTTGATTTCCTCCCCGCATTTTATGAAAAGGACCCTTTTCCTGAGTTATGTAAATGTGTTTTTGCCGTGCATATTGACTTAAAATGTCTTTTTCCCTTAAAATTAGTGCTAATAACAAGCAATAAAATAAGCGGTTAGGTAGGTCTTATACGTTCGTTAGACGCAATGTAATTTGAAGTGCATGTTCATAGTTCTACTAACCTATATTAACTGCATCCTTGCGAGCCTAGATGGGAAGAAAATTATTGCATGGCAACAAAAGCGTAACCGAATAATTAAAAATATACGTAGTTTGCAATGAATTGTGTTCGTTCGAAGGTTTTCGCGGCGTGGCAATGAATTGCTCTGCATTTCTTTCGGGATTGCTCCGCGTATGTTGACTTGTCAAGTGAAGTCAAGTTTTCGCAAATTATAAAGTTTGCCCCACCCACGCAGGTCGTAACTTATCTTTCTTTTTACTCAACACGCGCTTTCTCCTTTAAAATCCTCCTTTACCCTTCATGCGTTATTCCTACTCTTCATATGATATTTCTACTATTCATGCCATCCAGAATATCTACATACATTGATAACTCTGCGAGCCACCTTGAGGGATGTGGCAGGGGGTCTACGGACATGCACTAATATTCATATTTATTACCTACCCAATGAGATGAATACCATGTAGGAGGCAAACTAAATGTTCCAATTTTAATCTAACATGCAAGGAAACATTCGAGTGATACTACGAACTTCATTAAATATGTTAAGGTTTCATTCAGAAATGGATAAATCTTAAAAAATCCACCATATTAGTCCAACCCGTTTCTTTCATTAATCTATATTAGCATAATATGTGCAGTTGCATGCTGATGTAAATGGAAATATATTTTATGTAGGGACGGTGTGGGAAATTCCCATGTTATTATAATCGCGCATTGCTCGAGGAAAGGACGAGTATTTCAATCTGTGATGTAGCTTATTTTTTAAATTTCATCTGAGTGGTCTTTCAATGTAGTGTGTGGTCTTAATAATTCTCTCGGTGTCGGAGGTAAACACGTCTGCCCTGTACGTATGCAGAAGCCTTAGTCTGGCTTGCTGTCTTCACGTTTGAAGGGTATCTCATGCCATTGTTTCTAGAAACGAAGTTACAATTTACCCCCTCATCACAGAAATTGTTTACAGACCTGGCTGATTTCCTGTGAAGTTTGTATCATTTCTTTTATAAATTTCTTTTTCCTCGAATCCTAAATTCTAGAGGTGTATTCCACTTTTGGCCTAACTAACGGGATGTAACCTTTCCTTTACTTTTGCATTAAACTTTCCCACAACTAGTCATGAATTCGGCTAATGAAGACTGTATTCTTTTCCCCCTCTTCCGCCTTACTATTCTTCCCTCTATCATCCTCTTCCGTTACCACTCACAATCATCCTATTGCTTTTTTTGCCCCTTCAAGTTTCTCCTATCGAGTTTTTAACTCTTTATCATTCGTCTTCCTCTTCATCCAGCTAATCTTGGCATTCTTCTCCACTCCCACAGGTGTCCGGATTCCACGCTGTTTTTCAGCTAGGTTGAAGTTTCTGAAAATGTACCGTTACCCTCCGTACTTGAGCTTGGACTGATCTTTGTGTCTTAACTAAAAGGTTCTTCAATGATTTCCTCATACTCGTGAACCCTTTCTTGGGTAGTGAATCCTTCTCAAGTTCTCACTACTTGGGTTAATGTTCTCAAGTTTGAGAATGGAAGAGTTCGCGGTGTAAAACGCAACGGAGACCCTTGTGAATTACTCGCGCAGGTTTCGACGCTCGTTCTCTGTCCTCTTACTCGTTCCAATCTAACGGTGAGACTCGGTCAGTATTGATATTCGGCCAATTAAGTGTGGATTTTCGCGTGTTGATCGGAGGCAGTGAGAGAGGTCGTCTGTAGCGCCACACGTAGCGCATCTACATCTACACGATACCCTGCAAGCCACCGCGAGGGTGTGTGGCAGGGGGTGAAGATCACCAAGCATGCACTACTAACATGCAAACAAGCAACTATAGATTCTCATGAAACTAGATTGTTAGTAACTATAATATTTAAGGGGTTAATACATGCATCATGCACTACAGACTACTCTAAAATATTTCCCCTACCTATCCCTTTGCTATGCTGACTATTCTTTTCTCTTATAGCACGGGGAAAAATGCGTTTTGAATCTATCAGTACAACAATCTATCTCTCTAATCTTATTTATTTGGTCGAATGTAGCATAATACGCTGGTGTTTTTAATATGTGCCTAACATCTTCAGTAAAGCTATCCGATTGAAATTTCTCTAAAAGATTTAATCTGTACCTTAACCTACGCTCTGATAATGATTCCCACCCTAATTCCTTTATTAACTCTGAAACGCATCTCAGCCTATCGTGACACCTTTTAACGAACCTAGCTGCTCTACGCTGTCTAGTTCTGTGATCAGATCTAATTCATTAGGATCCCATACTCAGGCTGCATACTCAAGGTGGGGCCTAACTAGTGAAAAATAGCATCGCTCTTTTGTCTCCTCATCACATTTCCCAAGTACTCTTTTTATAAATCCTAGCTTTCTCTTCGCTCGGCCGCATATTTCCCGGATGTGTCTTCCCCACGATAAATCTTTAGTGATTGTTACACCTAAATATCTTATGGTTTGAGCGTTTTCGATCTTCGTATTACTAATTTTATAGGTAAGCTCTATCGAATTATTCATCCTCCAAAAATTGATAGCTACACACTTTTTAAGGTTACGTTCTAACTGCCATGGCGCAAGGAATGCATAACGAGGAGAACAACCGCAACACAACACAACATGACGCATTGGGGATGGCGTCGTTGCTTCAGCGCAGCGTGAGGCGGCGGAGATTCTCTGAGTCGGAGATACTCTCCCTCCTTCCCCAGTTCCCCTTCCCCTATCGTTATCACTTTCGCTCTGCGTGGGACGGCGCGCTCTTGTCCGACCCCGACGAGAAGATGCACTCTCGGGTACCGTTGCAAGCACTCTTCTATTACTGCATGCGTGTGCTCCCTCCTAGGAGAGGTTGATCTCCTCGTTATGCATTCCTTGCGTCATGGCATTTCCTCCTTCGGGTCACTCTTTTTTCGCGCTTTCCGCTCCCCTACCTGAGTGGGGTGAAATTTCTTAATAGAATATTCGAACGTTGCCTCAGATTCGATACCCACGGGCTGTTCCCACCACATATTATCTCTTTCGTGTCATTATTTTTTTTGGAAATGCTTTAAAATCTCTTGAGATTTCGAAATGTGTTGCTCGTTCTTTAAAAAAATTGTTTCCGACCAGTAATATGAAGTGAACTGCGTTGGGGTTTTGAGGTCCGATTTTAAGGTGCCGGGTTCGAATATTGTGGTTGGACACGTCCAGTTTAACCCAAGGTGTATGATTTTCTAGGTACCATATATCTACTAAGCAGAGAGTTACACCGATAGCGATGCAAATACTATGTATGCCTTGCATAGGTGGATTTAAATTGGGTATTAAGCTTCTGATCTTGAAAATTAGGATTCAAATGGGAATTGAAACGTCCTACTGAATCCTATGCATCCTCTTTTCTGGACACTTCGTTTTCTTGGGAAACAAGTGACGGCATAGAGAAACGAGCTGACCCTTATTGCAGTACCATACGAATCCGGGAATCACATTCATCCATTCATCCATGATATCCATTCTCTCCCACTATTTTCTCTGTCACTGACCCATTTGGAAACAGGATTTGTTAAACTCTTTCTCGATTATCGCAAAATAAAACTAGAGTTCCTATTTTATCATTGGGGTACCGAGTTAAATTGTGACATGATATTTTGCCCTTTTAAACTAATGTAAATAGCCCAATCTGACCTGGTATAATAATTTTGTGTTCCGCCATTTAGTACTTCTCTCGTTCAGTAACTGAGGATGAGGAAGTTTTTATGACTTGATAGACGGTAGTTAGAGATTAGGTTCCTATGATGAGAGTACAGCCAGAGGAATTCTGGAGTGTTAATAACCCGGTAGTGATTACCGATCGCTCAGTGCGGACAAATGCCTATTGGGTACCTCTTCTTGAGCTTCTGTCGTCCCTGGGCAACCTTCCATTTTGGCTCCCTCCTTCAAAATATTTAGCGTTCTGTCTTCCTGGGTGTCGGTTCGACGGAGGCTTGGAATGTCGGTGAGAATGCACTACACCCTACTCGTCGCTCCGACTGCTAGGGAGACATATCTTATTAACTTGGGAGACATATCATGTTAGTGCACCATCGTTACGTAAATAAAGTGTCGCTGATTTCGTAAGGGGACTTGAATTAGTGCGGAGTATGATTGGATGACCTACGGTACATCTACATCTACACGATACCCTGCAAGCCAGCGCGAGGGTGTGTAGCAGGGGGTGAAGATCACCAAGCATGCACTACTAACATGCAAACAGGCAACTATAGTGTCTCATGCAACTAGATTGTTAGTATCTAAAGTATTTAAGGGGTTAATAGATGCATCATGCACTACAGACTACTCTAAATATGTTTCCCCTACCTATCCCTTTGCTATGCTGCCTATTCTGTTCTCGTATAGTACGGGGGAAAATGACATTTTGAATCTATCGGTACGACAATCTATCTCTCTAATCTTATTTATCTGGTCGAATCTAGCATAATACGCTGGTTTTTTTTTTATTATGTGCCTAACATCTTCAGTAAAGCTATCCGATTGAAATTTCTCTAATAGATTTAATCTTTACTTTAACCTACGCTCTGATAATGATTCCCAACCTAATTCTTGTATTAATTCTGATACCCCACTCAACCTATCGTAACACCTTTTAACGACCCTAGTTGCTCTATGCTGCATACTGTCTAGTACTCTGATCAAACCTAATTCATTAGGATCCCATACACTGGCTGCATACTCAAGGTGGGGTCTAACTAGTGAAAAGTAACATCGCTCTTTTGTCTTCTCATCACATTTCCCAAGTACTCTTTGCATAAATTCTAGCTTTCTCTTCGCTCGGCCGTGGTAGTTGGAAGTGGATTCTTATTATTGACGAATCAAATCAAAGGTAATAGGGAATCTGGTTGGTGTGATGGCTAGAGTAATAGCTTCACACTCAGAAGGCTGAATCTCTCTGAAGGAGTGAGATTCTGGAGGAAAATAGTCAAAGTTAAAATTAAAATAGGAGTAAAGAAATTGGAACCCATGGAGTAATTCAGTATCCTGGGAATCATTTTGGACGAAGACAAGCGTGGTATGTACGATATTCGGAGGAACACTGCGTTTCTTCCCTTAATGATTCCGTTTCTTAAATCCACGGTGTCAGATTAGTGTTCACCGCAGGAATTTCGTGATTTCATCTGCAGCGATACGGCACTAACTGCTTAAAAATGTAATACTGATTGATATGGGATATTAACTCGTGTCTCACATTTCGTTTCGGCTCCATTGAAGTAAAGCTTTAATGCAATATTTAGAACTTTGATAGAAAAAAATGACCTTTAATCACGTTTGCCTTATACTCACTCATTAAGGAAATATTAACTCATGCACTATAGAAGTAACTGCGGGGAAAGGTTTAGTGTTCTACATTTCTACTAGGATACAATCAGGAAATCGTTTATTTTCTTTCGTATGATTTGAAACCGCTTTTGTGGGTAAAGATCGTTTGCTTCCAATTTCAAAACTCTTGTGGTTGTACCGCTTTCGTGTGGCGAACAAGTGGAGATAAGAAAATTGGAATCTAGACCTATATGTTGAGATTCAACTCCGTCACCAAACCACAATATTGTGATGATTGAGGCTGAATTGTTCATTCAAGTGGTTACATTATTTGGTCGGAATACCTATTTTAGTGGGAATTCAAAATTTCCTAAATAGAATCCCAAGATACTAGTAATGAAAATAGATAAAATTGTATATGTTACCTGTCAATACTAGGTGTTGAATTGAAAATTGTATTCACGTATAATATACTCACTTTCTTGCGGCGATCGGTGGTAACCATAGTCTTTCGGGTGTATCGTCTTTCTCCGTCCCTCTCTCTTTGTAGTTTCTTGTCTTTGACTTCCTCATTTCGGTCTCTTCCTTTCTCAAATCTTGCTTTTTCTAATTGTGTTCCTATGAACTTGTACGACGGTTAGGCGTTTCTTCTTCAGTTACTATTTTGTGGTTGTTATAATCCTGTGCTCAAGTGTAACTGCTTCGCATTCAACTTACATTTTATTATCAGTAGTTTTAATTTGCGGTAGGAAGTCAAGTATATCTTCCTTTGGTACCGAATATCAGCTTTTATGGTGTGAGGGGTCTTGAAGAGTTAATGGTCTCGAATTGTTTTTGGGGAGAACGAATATTTGAATTGTCTTTGGTGGAGTGAATTTCTATTCTATTATACATCTACATCTACATAATACCCTGCAAGCCACCATAAAGGTGTGTGGCAGGGGGTGAACTCTCACCAAACATGCACTACATATCATGCATGAAATTTGCAATTAAAAATTAAAATAGCAAAGCATACATGCAAAAACATGCTGTTAGTTGGGTTAGCTTTAAGTCCTTATACCAACATGCACCTACCAACGTAATCCATTGCTACACTCGTACTAAATACATTTACCGTTATTCATATCCCTAATTGTACGAGGAAAAAAGGACATTTAGAAGCTGTCAGTTCTGCAATCTATTTCTCTAATTTTGTGATTATGTCCAGTCTACCATAGTAAGTTGGGGTCCGCAAAATATTTTTAGCATCATCACTGAAAACATGATCTTGGAATTTATTTAAGAGATTAAGTCTAAATTTCAACCTGCGATCTGGCAATGATTCCCAATTTAATTCATTTAATAGACTGGTTACGCTAATAAGGTTATCATACCGTCCCTTTACAAATCTTGCCGATCTTCGCTGCACACGTTCAAGTTCGTTATTTAGACCGATTTCGTAGGGATCCCATGCACTGGCAGCATATTCCAAATGAGGTCTTACAAAGGAAAAGTAGCTGATTTCTCGTACATGATCGTCATATATATACATCTACATCTACATAATACCCTGCAAGCCACCACAAGGGTGTGTGGCAGGGGGTGATTGCTCACCAAACATGCACTACATATCATGCATAAAAAAGGAATAGTATTAATATAGTAGTCAGAACTACACTATTTAAAAAGATAGAAATTGCAAAGAAAACATGCAAAAACATTCTGTTAGTAGGGTTAGCTTTAAGTAAAATCAACTGATTCAGGCGAGATGTAGTGGAAGTTTGACATATTAGAATCAAATATCGGTGCACTTTTCCACAAGTAATTTATTAATGCGTACGACGCGTTTCGGCTCACAGAGCCATCATCTGGTACAAGACACCAACATACATGTTAACATGTATGTTGGTGTCTTGTACCAGATGATGGCTCTGTGAGCCGAAACGCGTCGTACGCATTAATAAATTACTTGTGGAAAAGTGCACCGATATTTGATTCTAATTAGCTTTAAGTACTCATACCAACATGCAGCTACCAATGCTATTCATTGCTACTCTCCGATAGGACATATTTACCGTTATTCGCATCTCTTATTGTGCGAGGGAAAAAGGAGATTTTGAATCGGTCAGTTCGGCAATCAATTTCTCTAACTTTATGATTATGGTCCAGTCTGCCATAGTAAGTTGGGGTTCGTAAAATATTTTTAACATCATCACTGAAAATATTGCCTTGGAATTTGTGGAAGAGATTAAGTCTAAATTTCAACCTGCGATCTGACAATGATTCCCATTTCAATTCATTTAATAGACTGGTTACGCTAATATAATTATCGTATCGTCCCTTTACAAATCTTGCCGATCTTCGCTGCACACGTTCAAGTTCATTACTTAGACCGATTTCGTAGGGATCTCATACACTGGAAGCATATTCCAAATGAGGTCTAACAAGGGAAAAGTAGCTGATTTCTCGTACATGATCTTCACATTTACCCAATACTCTTTTAATGAAACCCAGTTTGCGATTCGCTTGACCCATTATTTCACGAATGTGTTTACCCCAGGAAAGATCATTTGTCAGTCTTATTCCAAGATATTTAATGGATTCCACGTTTGTTAATTTATTATTACTTATTTTGTAAGTGGTAGGAGGAGAGCTATTCTTTTTCCAAAAATTCATTACAAGACATTTCTTAAAGTTTAATTCTAACTGCCATGTATCACACCAAGTTTCAATTGCTTGCAGGTCAATATTTAAATATTCTTTATCGTTCGGGCATAGAATTTCCCTGTACACTACTGCGTCATCGGCAAATAGACGAAGCTTACTTTTTACCACCTTTTGGATATCATTAATATACAAAAGGAATAGGAGTGGACCTATCACACTACCTTGTGGGACACCCGAAGTGACTTTAATTGCCGGTGAGGAAACACCGTCCAAAACAACCCTTTGAACCCGATCATGCAGAAAATCATTAATCCATGATATAATGTTACTGTCTAACCCATAAGATTTTAACTTCAAAATTAGTTTGCTGTGAGAAACCTTGTCAAAAGCCTTCTTGAAGTCGAGAAATATAGCATCCACTGGAATATTATTTTCGCCAGAAACTACAATATCGTGGGAAAAGAGAGCAAGTTGGGTTTCACACGATCTGCTCTTTCGGAAGCCATGCTGGACATTGGACAATAAATTCTGGCTATCTAGGTGTCCCATGACTGAACTGACAATTATATGTTCTAGGACCTTGCATGAAATGGATGTGAGGGATATAGGTCTGTAGTTAGATGGCTGCTCCCTATCGCCACTTTTAAAAATGGGTGTTACATCGGCTGCTTTCCAGTCCATCGGTACGAGGTGTTCGGTCAGGGATTTATTAAATACTATTTCAAGGTAGGGAAAAATTTCGGATGCTAACGCTCTATATACGCGGGAGGGAATTTGATCAGGGCCAGGAGATTTGTTGGGGCTTATATCTTTAACTAATTTTTCAATACCATTACAGGAAATGTCAATTAGTTGCATCAACCGCTGAAAGAGGTCAGGTAACACGACAGTTGAATCCCCGGAAGGTGGGTTAAAAACGGTTTGGAAGAAGGAATTTAGCAAGTTAACTTTGTCGAGTGTGTTTGTGGTCATTTCACCTCTATCATTTTTAAGTGAATGGACGGCAGACTTATGGCCTTGCACTTCCCTTACGTACGACCAGAAGACTTTTGGATTTTCTTTCAATTGTTCCCCAAGTGTTTTTCTTTTGAATTCTGCAAATGCATTACTAAGGGCTGACTTTGCAGTGGATTTTGAAATTTTATAATTTTTAATAATTACATTACGCTCATCAGTGGGCATATGTTTACTAATTTTTTTCATTTTAGCATGACATATTCGCTGCCGTCTCAGGGATTTTCTCACTTCGGCATTGTACCACCTAGGTTCAGTGCTTTCTTTTTTGAATTTACTAGGGATAAATCTGTTGATCCCAGAGCGCATGATATTAATGAACGACTTCCATGAATCGTTGGTACATACCTTTATGGAAGACTTTTTGAAATCCGATAAGGAATCTCTTAAATAAATTTTAAAGTTAGCAAAGTCTGCTCTTTTAAAAATGTAAATCTTTCTTTTTTGTTTAAAATTTTTATCTAAAGATAGCGAGAGTTTTGCAGTTATAACTCTGTGGTCACTGATTCCATCAACCGTGTCAATCATTGTCACATGTTGTGGGATATTGGTTGCCAGTAAATCAAGAGTGTTGTCCCCTCTATTAGGTGCTGTAGCTAATTGTGTCAGGGAGTTATTGGAGAAAACATCTAATAGAGTCTCACAGATGTCTTTGTCCCTTCCTCCAGCTTTGAAACAGTATGTTCTCCAGTCTATTGATGGTGCATTGAAATCTCCACCTATTATTATATTACGTTCGCTGTTACGGGACGTTATAGTATTTATCTGGTTTCCCAGTTCTAATAATGACTCAACATCAGTGTTTGGGGGCCTATAGAAGGCGCAGACAGATATTGATCTGGATTTAGGGCATGTTAATGAACACCACTTGCCATTACTTAATGCCATATACTTGTGGTCCTGTCTACCAATCTAGTGTGGGGCTCCTATAATTTACTCGGTTTCGAAGATGAACTCGTCTGCCCTTTGCTTCTGTAAATCCCTAGTCTGGCTTGGTGTCTTCGTCTTTGAAGGTTCTTCCATCGCATTAGCATAGAGGGATCGATGTGTAATTTTGTCGATGTTCAACCTTAGGGTGAGGAGTGTACTTTTACGGGGAGGTGAGGTCAGGAACAGGTGAGTGCCAGTAGTACTTCGGTATTATATTGCGGTTGGTGGTTCTGGAGTGACTTACATTGGGTATCAACCGCAAGTTTTCGCTCGGCCCCAGAGGACTGTGGGACAACTCCCCGACCTCTAAGCAGTCCCCACCCTCTGCTCTGAGATTGCAGGCTCGATAAGAGCGTCGTCGGGTGCTTTTGCATGTCATCCGAGCGCGTCGCGTCGTTAGGGTCCCTCTCTGGGCCGCGTGACGACGCGATGCCCGGGGCCGAAGGGCGGGGAAGGTCCATTGTGCCGCGTTGACCTCTCGCGCCCTCTCTCACCTGCCGTGACCTCTCAACCCGGCTGAGGGCACCGTCCCGACATCTACGCAGTGCTTCTTAAACTCAACGGCTTTTGGCACCCCCGGAAGTCTCTAAATTTGTCCACTCAACCCCTCGCAAAAATGTCGAGTTTTTGTTCACTATAGAGAAAAAATGTGTTCTCGGCAATGCAAAAATATAAATGTAGCTATATAACAGCATTATAACAGCTATATAATGAACGATATCTTTTTAACTTTGAGAGTGGGTGGCAGGGGGAGAAGAATCACCAAACGTGCTCAATGCAATGATATACTTACTTCATCTACATCTACATAATACCCTGCAAGCCACCGTAAAGGTGTGTGGCAGGGGGTGAACTCTCACCAAACATGCACTACATATCATGCATAAAAAAAGGATTAGTACTTGTATAGGCACTGTTCAAAACTACGCTATTTAAAAAAAGATAAAATAGCAAAACATGCATGCAAAAACATGCCGTTAGTTGGGTTAGCTATAAGTCCTTATACCAACATGCAGCTACCAATGTTATCCATTGCTACACTCGTACTGGATATATTTACCCTTATTTGTATCCCTAATAGTACGAGTAAAAAAGGACATTTTGAATCCGTTAGTTCGACTTATTACTATAAACGTGTTAAAATATCTGAGTCACAATATTACTTGATTAGAGAAACAGTCAGTTATGCATCTCAACAGCACGTGTAACTAACTTATTAGTAATTACGCGATAATTATAAATTCGTTATGTACTTATTAAAATTCATAAATTTCTCATTACCATAGGATTACAGAGGTGAAGTTGACATGAGTTGGTGGTGTTAAGAAAATATTCCAGATTCACTGCGGGTTACTGTCATTACATTTCGGCAAAGTTGCGTATTATGATCACTTATTGTTTTCGGATCGGAAGGCAAATTTAAATCTCTCCGTATGTAGGTCTCTGTAATGTTGTTCTTCTGTTCGAAGTCAACGTAATACGCGGGCATTCATAATGTGTATATATTTTACGGCGGGGATGTGCTGAAGATGCCGTGCTAGCGAAGAGCGCTTGTTTTCGTCGGCGCGTTGGGTTGAGAAGTGTGTCCTCTTAGCTCCGCCCGGCGAGGGATTAATAGCGGGGGTTGGGGGGAAGGGCGGTAGTGGCATGTGGATAGACCACTCTCTCGGACCGCTTCACTACGAGAGGCGTTTGCCGTTTCATATTGCTACGTGTTTGGGTGGGAGGGACCGGCTGATTTAAGGGGTGGCGTAGAGGTGGCGGAGTTCGGAGTAACGGGTGGTGCCTTAGGCCTCATCCGAGGGAGAGGTTAAGGTGCGTGGGTGCCAACCTGTCCCGAATACCCGTCGCGATGACTAACGCGAGAGTGAAAAAGGTTCCTCCACGAGGCTGGTCACCTTCCGTGTTGCGGGGCGCACTTGGGAGTTGTTCGGTCGCGGGCTGGAGGACGGGGTTCTGCGCTCTGAATCTGAATGCTATTCATGCATTCGTGGTGGTGAGAGCCAAGCGAGATTGTTCGTCTGTCACTATCCGTTCGTTCGTTACCAGAAAATGAGACGGTGCGGAATTCACCGCCAGCTCTTTCTGTGAGTTGCGTCATCGGCCAAGCCTTGGCTCAGGGTCGCTCATACCACAACCCCTTCGACCTCATCGGTGCTGGAGATCTGTGACGTGTTAACTAGCGGTACTTCATTTCAGCGTCAAGCGCTACACCGGTTAGTCGCCTGTAATGTAGAAACTATGCAGCAGGTTGCTGAGTGGAAATAAACGGGTCATTGTGATTTTTAAAACATGGCCGTAAAATAAGCAGCGAGTGAGCCCATTTTTCACATTATTTCGTCTACTTTCATAAAAAACCTCCTTTACTTTATTCTTCATTTCTACTAAATTTTTTCCCTTTTTACCTTGAGAATGACAAAAATTTGTTGAAACCTAGGTCGGTTATTAAAAAAGTGTGGAATTGACTAAAAGTTTTATTTAATTCGTTACCATGAATGTCATCGTACTTTTCCATATCATGTTGATCATGAGGGCTATTACGTGAGCTATTTACAGAAAATGTAGATTGGCTAATGTGGTTGGTTTCAATGAAGGTTTTTATTTGCCGCTATTTAGTACGACGGTAATCACGCAGGTATATTTCTGCGGCGTAAAAATTCGTCTTACGTTTCGCTACAGCGCCTCCTTCTCCTGTCACTGTCTTGGGAAGGCTTTCCTGCGCCTGGGGACTAAGAGAAATGTTGCTCTCTCTTCTATAATAATTTTGGCCTTCCGTCCGTGATTGTGGATTTGCCATTTTGCAGCTATTTCTTTGAAGCAATTTCCCTCTTCCCTTCAAAACGCCTTTGGCGCTTTCATCAGGTCAACTTGTCCAGAGGGCATTTAAGTAGAAAGGTATTTGTAGAGTGGCAATTTTCACGGGTATCAATGCTGACTTTGATTTGGCCAATCGTACTCGACGAGGTCAAGCGGCCATCGACTCCTCGGATACTCAGTAGGATATTATTGCATTTATTCTTCCATCATAGGCAAGCTCGATTTGAGGCTTAGGAGTGCACTCCTTGATATTCGAAAGGGCTGCCCTAAATTCCCCTCACATCTTTAGTACGTAAAATCCTTCATTATTTCATGTGAGCTTTTATGCCTTCCTGATCCATTTGAGCAAAGCATAATTAGTCAATGTAACGTCTTTAGATTGCGGCCTGTATATTTTTAGCGTGCTTGTGGTAATAACTGTTTTGTCTCACATTTGTTTAGGAAAGAAACATCCTAAATGTGTGCTTTATGTCTGAGCCTTTCAGTTTTAGATGAAATAAAAAATTAATTTTATAGTAAATCATGTAATAAGTTTTTCATCCCATAGTAAGACAAGCGAGCCATGACAAAACTAATTCTCAGGTGGCCCTTTGATCTGATATGCCAAGGTAGTTACTATGATAAGGTTTGGAATAGATTATTGGAGGAAAGACAGTTGGTGATTGGTTGCGTTTATGTGATCACAGAGCCGAGATAAGAGACCAAGCCCTGCTTGGCGATCTTCACCCCCTGCCACACACCCTCGCTGTGGCTTGCAGGGTATCGTGTGGATGTAGATGATAATATTTCATAGTGAGGCGCTAGGTTGGCGCTCACGAAAAAAAAGATGGAGAACCACTGACCTCCGGGTGCTGGTGAAGAGTGACGCTTGAAAAACTGCTGGTGGTTCTCTCATCGTTGTCTTCTGCAGAGCGATGTACCTGTCATTGCAGTAATCGCCTTAGACGTCAGAGTTGTTTCAGGCGAAGTGTCTACATTGCGAATCCAAGCTGTCCCACCACGTTATCCGAGTGTGCCTCCGGGGAAAATCGGGACATCGAGGAAGAGGGGCGTTTCGTTTCTTCCTCACAATTCGCACGGTGCTCGATGTCTCCGCAGTGGGTGTCGTCGCCTCCGGGCGCGACCATTGCCCTCCGTCCCTACTCCCGGAGAAAGCTATCGCTGCCCTCCCCTCGATCGGAAATTCGGCATCCCGCTGATTCCCACACCGCCTCCTCCCTTAAAACCGCCGTAAAAGGTCAAATTTCCACCCGTAATATGAGATGCGTGCGTCAGCGAAGCGATGTTTCCCTCGATCACTCTCTCCCCCCTCCCTTTCTCCCCTTTGATCCCCCCTTCCTCACCCCCACAAATCCATCGAATATCCCTTCCCTCCCTCTCACCATCCCCGAAGCCATACCCACTCGTGTACGAGCTCAGTTTACGGATAAGCGTGACGGAATGCCGAGACGAATATGTTACGCATTCCATGAAAACATTATCATTTGCCGTAATAGCTCCTTCGTCCGGGAGAGATGCTCAGTTCTCGCGTGACCGATTGCCAGGGGTGGGAGTGTGCTTTGTTAATTGTCCTTTTCCCCGAAATCTGCCGACGGAGGCCACCCTGAACCCAGAACGTTCTCTCCAACTACCCAAAAGATCCCGAATCTAACTCGACGCACCATAATTTGGGGAGGAAATGCACTGGAATGCATGTGTAATAGTTGATGAAAAAAATTGGTTGCATTTCTGTGGAAATCTGAGAAAACATGAGATTCGGAAGACCGGCGGTCGAAATGTTAGCCCTAATGCGAATTGAACTTTCAACCTCATTAAGTAGTTGTGAATCTTTCGCAATAAATTCCTTGCTTCGTTGAGCGAACGAAGGGGTAAGGAGTCTAGCACTCATTGTAATGGATACTCAACAACCGAAGATTTTTTCGCGTCGCTCTCACATTCTGAAAGCGGCATTTGCTATGAAACAAATCTTTCCCCGTAGGAGTAGCAATTGCTTCCTGAGTGCATCAAGAGCGGCATTGGAATCGTTGCGTGGGCGTCTTCAGTTATCGTGAAGCCACGGCATTCTTCAAGGATAGATGGAAATGCTTCGTTGGGTTTAAAAGCCCTGTACGTGCAATCCAAGTGGCCTGCGGCAGGATTCTTTGGAATCCCTTACAGACCGTGTATTTTATGTCCAATTTGGCTTTATTCTCCCCCCTAAGTATGCTGTCCGTAGTAATTTCGGGTACAAAACTGTGTAGTTCGTACGGCCGATTTGTGGGGCAGTAATGACGTTCTAGCGCTTCGGGGCTCCACGTTCTGCAACCCGAGCCGAGGCTATCGGGGTTTGGAAAACGCCGCACGTGACGGGCCGGGCCGAAGGCTGTAACGGAACCATAGTGCCTCTCCGTGTTTCTGTTGCTCGCCGGGAAGGACTAGTTGCGTACGTGATCTTTCTCCTCCGGAAGAATCGTGCCCCTAATCACTGCTGGGAGAGTGCTGCCGTTACACGGGCGTGCCATGTTCACTCGATTGCTCTCCCCCTGGGAGTGGCAGCAACAGCAGCACTAGATTATCGCGGATGACCCGTAAATGGTTTTGACGCGATTGTTGCCGTAGCCTCTCGGGTCACAGTCAGGAAGTCACATAGTTCCCCGTCTTCCCCGTCGACATTTCATCTTTCGTCATGGGGAGTGGCAAATCGCATTCAATAGCGGACTGCTGAGAATTCGATTCATGGATGAACGCTAGCCTGTCGGGAACGCTTATATACTCTTTATTTGGTTTGTTTTTATGTTCCCCACCCGTTGTCTGAACGACCACTCATTCCTTGCATTGTTCGTGGCGTTCAATGGATTCGGCGAAAACTTTTTAAGGTCTTATGTGGTGTGTTGCTTGATTTTTCAAAGAGATAGTGTAGAAATATCCAGTTGTCGCGATAAGATTCTCACATCAAGGGAGCTCAAGGGCGAGGGTGAGTTCGTTGAAGCAAGAGATCGTAAGTGAGCTAAACTGCACACATTTTTTCCGAGATACATTGCGTCATGCCTGGTCAACTTGTCTTCGAAAGGTCCTGAGCCATTGCGAATGTCCGACATATTGCGGAGTGCCACGATTACTAAATAGTCACCGAGAATAATTTTTATAAGGGTTATTTCGCATGAGCTCTTCCTGTAAATCCTTAATATACTACCCATAGTTATCGTAATCTTTATTTGGCTCAAAATATTTTCTTAATTCCTGTTGTTTGTCCATTGTTTGTTCTTTATCGTTTTCAAATTTCTTTTTTCTGTTCATTGTATCCTATTGATTGTTCATTTGATGATTTGTAATTTTATAGGAGTATTTCTTTAGGGAACCTCGATAATGAAAGATTGTTAGCTATTTTATATCCTCCGGCGATAGGTACGGATGTTAGTCGGGACACCATGTACGGATATTTATTAACTTTAACAACTTCAACATGGCTTTCCTCCCTTATGTGATATTTTCGTGAACTTTATAAACCAGGGAATTTCCCTATCAAAATAATTTCCAGTTTAGCATCATTTATGTGATTTTATGCCTCGTCCTTAGAGGCAGTGTAAAATTTTCTGCCCACCTACCCATCCCACTTACACGCACGTGATAAGAGCTTGTCTCAAGTGCAAGAAATAAATATGCATGTATGTTTCCACTAAAGATTAATTTAGGTACCACTAGTTTCAACGCATAGGCATCATCTTCAGGTAGTAAATGTACCTACTAATATTAAAATAAAGAAATATGTAGTGGAAATATGCACACATTGTTTCTTTCGCTCGACAATGGATTTTTAAAGTCTTACGCCGCAAGTTATTGATTGCAAATCACCTCACCTACATTTGCTTGTTTTTTATTTGTCCTAACGTATGCTGTATTAGTTAATGTGTTGAAGGCATCGGAGCAATTTTCAGTGTAGATTAAAAGGAGTATGTGACCTATCAAAAATGTAGTAATGACTAATACTCTTATTTCATGATTTCATATTTCAATGGAATGAGTGATTTGAGTTACGGATACCCTCACTCTCCTGCTGTTTTACATAAGTTGAATGGTTAGAGAATTAAGTTCGCGGACCATTTGGGATTTTGTGTGATTATTATTGAATATGCTCTTTAGTTGATTATTAATCAAAATTAGGGTGGCATTCCTTGGGTTAGTATGTCAATTTGTTAAGAGCACTTAATGCTTTTCTCGTGACACCGTTATGTGAGTACTAACTCATGACCTTAGAAAGATCGTAATCATTATTCCCATGTACCTACACTCAGTATTTTGGAATCTACATCTTTCGATTTCGTCGGTATTGTTGAGGGATGTGGTATTCCTGGATTGGCATAATCGTCCTCAAAAATTCGGAATTGGATCAAAGACCTTAGACCACAACATTTTGATACAGTATTTTCGTTTTTAATTTGGCACTTCCGGCCATTCATATGGGCTCCATTGCCATTCTTGAGGCAGGAATTTTTTTCGAGTCTCATATCTCCGAATTCCAATCTATGCCTTCGTCTTGATGATAACGCGAAGGTGTGTGACAAGGGCACGCTCCGTCGGCTTTCAGGCTCCATGAACCGGAGATGTTAGTCATTAGCGTCCGAGTCCCCCTTAGGTACGTATGGGGGCGTGTCGGGCTTGGCGGTGGCGTCGTTGGGGAGGCTGCACTGGGAGGAAGCGGCACAAAAGTGTCGGGTGCGGCTGATTCGAGCGAAGGCGTCGTCGCCCTCCTGCGCCCTCTCGTCGCGGGAGGGCCCCCCCGTGGTCATTGTGTGCGGTGACGTGATTCATTGCGTCACGCGGGTCGTCTGCTCTCCTTCAATGTGCTGCTGGGTGTGACGCTCAGGTTAAGATTCTTAACCCATCTCATAGTTCTGTTACTTGGGAAGCAGAGTAACCAACGATGGACGAAGCAAGAAAGAAATAGTGAGTAGAATAGCCCAGGCAAAAAGGGCATTCTTTCAAAAGAAGAATCTACTTACAGCAGGAAATACAAGCATAGAAGTAAGGAAACAGTTCATCAGAACATACATCTAGAGCATTTTTCTTTACGGTAGTGAATCATGGACGATAACAGCAGCGGAGAAGAAAATGGTAGAAGCATTTGAAATGTGGTGCTACAGAAGAATGCTGAAGATTAAATGGATCGACCGAGTAAGTATCGAGGAAGTGCTAAGAAGAGTAGGAGAAAAGAGAAGTCTGCTGACAGCTCTAAAAAGAAGAGGGAAAACTTAATCGGCCATATCTTGAGACACAATGGCCTGATGAAGACTATCGTCGAGGGAAAAGTGAACGGGAAGATTGGAAAAGGCAGGCCTCGTATGAGATACATGGAACAGGTTGTGAAGAATGTAAAAGAGAAGAATGACGTCACAATGAAAAGGTTGGCCGATAGAAGAATCGAGTGGAAAGCTGCGTCAAACCAATCCTAGGATTGTTGACCAATGATGATGATGATGACCCATCTCATGTCCCTGTTTCATTTTTTTTGTCCGAGAGAGACGCACGAGGAAAGCGGAAGATATGAATCACCCGAAATTTAAAAAAATCAAATAAATGGTGATAGTGGTTTTGAGTTTCCAAATGAGGATCGAGAACAAGTATTCATAAGAATAGAACAGCCATCATGATTAGAGCATTAATATAATATTTTGAATACCGCAGAAGATGAAGGTTATCAACAAGAAACCTGATTCCGCATCAATTTCACGAGCTTGTGGCGGAAATGGCTTCCCAGAGTATATAGTTGTGTTATAAAGTCGCATTTATGCCTAACATGGACTAAATAGAGGACGGGGGAAAATATATTGGAAATTGTGGCAACAGGGTGCTACGAATCCATCGAGATAAGTCGGATTGAATATGTGCAGAAGTCAGTAGGAATAAAACAACTGTATACTGCGACTTTGAAGCCTTATGGTATGAATTAACTTGATCAAGCAATTTGAAGATGGAAGAAAAAAAGGAAACACAGAATATGAAGGAATGAAGAGATCTGGCGACAAATAGGTGCAAAAATTACCTACTGTCTTCCATGAGGTTGAAGGCGTTTTACACAACTAACTCACGCTCGAGCTGAGTTCGAATTCGTCAGATTCTCCAAGTTATTTACTTATTCTGTGAACACTGTTCCTGCACTGACCGTGCGGCCACGACTTGACATTGTCTTACGACAAGCCATCTCCTCGAAAAAGTTCGAAGTCATCGGCATCAAGGGCACTGGGCCTGAGCGCAATTGGAGCGGAATTTTTTGTCCTATTCCTTCCCCGTTTTTGTTTCCACCGGAAGCGATAACCTCAGTCCATTCTCCGGAGCTTGGATCGGCATTAATGAGTCTTAAACTTAATTTTTTTCTTCCCCAAGTTTTGAGCGGATGTAGTGATGTCTTCACTTCTTTTTTATCTCGGTTGTTTTCTTCGTTTTCCTTTCTTGGTGATGAGGAACCTGAAACGGCTCTATTTTTGTCACCGTTCGATTTTTGTTGGGTGATACTATCGCGTTGTGAACCTTTCGCATCATCATCAAGGGTCTACAATCCTAGGATTGGTTTGACGCAGCCCTCCACTCGATTCTTCTATCGGCGAATCTCTTCATATTAACGTAGTTCCTCTCTTTCACGTCCTTTACGACCTGTTCTATGAAACTCATACGAGGCCTGCCTTTTCCATTTTTCCCGTCCACTTTACCTTCGACGATTGTCTTCATCAGGCCATCGTGTCTTAAGATATGGCCGATTAGGGTGTCCCGTCTTCAAGAGAAGTCTGCTGAAAACTACAAAAACTATAAAAAGAAGAACTTCTCGCATGTTCTGAATATTCCATGTTTTTGTTATAACGTCCCAGAAACGCCGTTGTATCGTACACGTATCGCGCTCTCGAAAGATTTATCTTCCCTCAGCAGACTAATCTAGAATGCATCTCGGCGAATGAGATGAAACTGCTTCTTTCTTTGAAGAGATATCCAATCCGCTTTGTCTTGTCCGGCGAGAAATGGTGTGAAATATGAATTATGAATGTGTTTGGTGTGAAAAAATCGCGCTCCGCCCTTCCTGTTGGGGGCGTGGATGGCTCTGCGATAAACCCATTATCTGCCTCCGATTAAGCGAAAGTTCCGTTGCCAGTCCATCGTGCAAGTCCCCCTCCCGCCGCCCCCCTCCCCCTCGCTCGCCCTCCCTCCCCCGCCTCCTCCCGCCGACCCTCCGATCCACTCCGCAGACTCTCCCGCCGCCTCCTCGGCCCCAGACGTCCCCCGTCGCCTCACCCGGGAAGCCCTCGCGATCAGACGCCCTCCCAGTCTCCCTCCTGCACCTCGGTAGACGGCTTGAAGAGTGTGTGGTTTCGCTACCGCCGTCGTGGATGTGTGTTTGTGTGAGGCATCGATCTCCGCGCGTCCTTTTTTTTCCATCCCGGAGTGAGGGAGGGTTTGGCGGTGGTGGTAGCGAGGAGGGGTGAGGCGGGAGTCGGTGTGGTGTGCGGTCGCAGCCGAGCAGCAAGTCCTTTTGTTCCGCGCGTCGCAGTGGTGCGGGCAGAGGGAGAGGTCGTTGTCGCAGTGCCGAGCAGTTCTTGCGTGCGCTCCTAGCGGAGCGGCTGGTTTAGCACCCGGCTCACTTGTCCACGGGCGCGTCGGACAGGCTTTTGCTCTGTGCGAAAGGCTTTTGGAGTCTTCACCGCTGAGTTAATCGTCGTCTTCGGTGCTGTGTTGTTGGTAGAATACCGGCGGAACCTGAATTGATTGGAAGGAAGGCCTGTGTTTCTCCTTCCATTGTTCGTGCATAAGGAATACGAGGTTTTGAATACATCAGGGTACATGGTTCTGCATGACGTGATGCTCAAGTTTTAGTCAGGGACAGAAGCTGGATCGTGAATTCTTTTGGACCTGTGGAAATTTTTGGGTCACCGTGAACGCATTCTTTCCGATCGTTGAATCGCTTCCCGTCTCGCTCGTGGAATGCATGTGAAAAAAATAGGATGGACCCCGTCTCCCTTTCTGTTGTTTTTTAACCAATGATAACGTAGTCATTTGCAGGAATTTCATTTCGTGAAAATTACTGTTACAAAAATATATCTGCGTGGCATTAGCTCGCCTCCCTTTTTAGTGCTGTTCCTGCGATCGGATCGGCATTGTTCAGCTGTGAGAATAGATCGCTGTGCCGGGTTTGGTCGACGGTCACCCTGGATCCCGGAGAAGAGAGCGTGTCATCCAAGTGTTGAGCACCCCCCGAGCGCGGGAACGTCCCCCCACCGGCGCCCAGCAGCACCTTTCCCGCGCCTCCAACCCCATCCGGATGCCGCTGGCTTGCCTCTTCGCCCTCCCCTCCGCCCTGCCTCTGTTTCTCGTCCTCCTCGCGCTGCTACTCGCCTTTCTGCTCGACGCCAAGAAAGTCGCCATGGAAGCCTTCCGCGTCCTCCGGCACCCGCCCGGCCACCTCCCGGTCTCCCCCGCAACCTCCTCGCCCGACGCCCACCTCACTGACCCTTTCGGCGGCAGCTGGGCAGCCAGGATTCCCACGCGGCACTCCGCCACCAACGGCTGCGCGGGTTTGCCCTCGTGGAAGTCCTCCACCAGCCCTCCTTCCTGCTGCTGGTGGGGTGACTCCAAGCCGGAGGCCACAAAATCCACGGTGGTCGTCAGGGAAGAGAAGACCAACGGCCAGGTGTCCATGAAGGCCAAGAGCGTCGAGGACCGTCCGCCGCCTGTGCCGCCGCTGCCGGCCATCGCGTGGTCGCGCGTTGAAATCCCCGCTTGGCCCACGGACAAGATCGCGCCTCCGAGGCTGTCGCCGTCGCCTCCGCCCTCGCCGCCGGTGACCTCCGCGAGCGCCCCGGCCGTGTCCCTCATTCCCCGGCTGCCCATCCCCGTGGAGAGGCTGATCAGCTTCTACGAGGAGGCTGGGGTGAGCGAGGCGGAGGACGCGCCCTCCGTGTCCCCGCGACGGAGGTCGCGGAAGAGGGTCGGCGAGGAGGGCGAGGTGGAGATGGGCGTGTCGGAGGAGGAGGTGGCGGTGGAGCGGAAGAAGGCGGAGTGGGGCGCGGAGGGTTCTTCGGAAGGGTCGGGGGTGCGGAGGGCGAAAGCTCTGGGGGTGTGGAAGCCTGGGCCCGTGAGGGTCGAAGTAAAGATCGAGGATACTCAGGCCTGGAAGAGGAGCGGGCCTTCGTGCTTGCTGGTGGCAGTTGATTCGGATGTAAGGAAGGAGGAGGAGGAGGTGAGGGCAGAAGACGATCATCGCTAATCTCTCCCGTGCACGTCAATATTTACTTGTTTGGAACCTCCATTTCACCCGGCAGAATCTTCGTAATCAGTGTTTAATAAATGCGAAAGTTCTGAGTGACTAATGTTAGATGTATGCTAACATTCATCATACACCTTTTCCTCGCAGTTGACTTGACTTGATCTTTAAGACTGGTATCTCCATTTAGGACCTAGATGAGATAGGAGGCGAGACAATCGGAGTTAAAAAATCCCACGTATCTTATTGGTTAGCGAGTTTATGTGACCATAATTTCGTTCCCCGGAAGCTATTCTCTCATATTTGGGTTTGAATTGAAGCTGTCAACATTTTTAGTACCGATTTTCGACTATTTTATTTGAACTGCGTTCACTTCTTTCTTGTTATTTTCACGGGAGTCAATTTTTATAATTTAGCATAATGTTTTTGAAAACTTGTTAGAATACTCGTTTTCTTTAGATAGAATAATGCCTACTTATATACTTTCATAATTACCTTTTTGCTTCTATTGCAGACATCCGAAGCATAATATCACGAGTCTTTATTTTTCGTTGTGGCCACGAATTCTATTCTTTTGAAAAAGTAGACCTTGATACCTACCTGGTTTTCAGCATGTTGAGTGGGAAATTAGCCCAGAAATGAACATACATACCCTGAGTTATGTCAAGTTGCGTTCTTTCATATTATGTTTGTACCCTTGTTTTTTCCCACTTTATGACTTGCCAATGCGTCCTCCAGGCTATTCTATCAAACTTGCCTGTGTACTGGGCTGCGAAACGGAAAATTGTTTCCTACCTAAACCAGGATTCTTGAAAAATCCAGAAAAAAATTTCAGCATCTTGACCGTAAAATATTTTGATGCCGCTTAGTGTGAATATGTTACTCACGTCAGCGAATTTTTTCTGCACTTAAAAATTTTATCTCTGGTGAGGTATATGGTGTCGGGACCTTGATGCTCAGGAGAGATGTAGGATAAGAAAGCCGGAACTGCGGAAAGAATGGATGTGGGGCCTCTGGGCTGAATTCATCCAGAACCGAAAGTCTTCGGTCGATCTTTTTTTTGTGATCGTCATTGCTAGCGAGATGCACTTTGGCCGTGGACGTCGGTTGAAGTGGACTGTGAAAGGGGAGTAGGGCAGCGGCGCTTTGGAGATGTTAACGATTCACTGGTGGCCCACCTTCGCGTCAATGCCACGCGCGTATCGAAATGAAATTGGTGTTGTGAGGAATCGGGGAAACTTCTCCTGGAGGGAATGGAAAATCGGGCTAGCGTAATAATTCTCATCGCGTCACGCAAGATAGTTTGACCAGTATTTTGAAAATTTCGTGGATCACGAACACCTTTTAGAAAACATGTAATACTTTTCAGTGCCCCACTTCTAGAATAACTTCCATCTGGAAATGAAATCTTCTATAAAAGACATTGAATTGCCATATATTTCTTGTCAGGTTCCAGCGTGAGAAATTTGATTGATGAGCTTTTTTCAAAATCAATTTCTCCATCGCATTTAAAGGATGGATGAAATATTTTCTTATACTCTGATTTTAAAAGTGTAATAAATAATAATCTTTACCTGCCTTATCAGCATAAGTACGTGAATACCTCCCGGAAACTAATAGTTTAAAGTTGTCAGTTGAAATAATCGTTTTTTATTTAAAATTTAAAACATCGTAATTCATTGCTCCAAAGATTTATTCTTGCTGCAATAGTGGGCTAAGGATGTATTGTGTGACAATTAATAATAAATATATTGTGGAATATGGTGATTATAAACCCCAGTCTATGAATTCAACCGACCTAGATTACTGCGTTTTATCCATCGATGGATGTGTGGCTTCCTGGCTTTCTTATAGGGAAGAATAAGAGTGATTTTAGCGTTCCTATTTTGGGTGCTATTTGGAGGACAGCTTTCAAGGTAATAATCGGTTTTTTACATGGGACCTCAAACCGTAAACCCCTTGGCGCCTTTCTTTTAAGAGTAGACTATTAGCGACGTCGGGTTTCCCTCCATACTTTCTCCTGCATTCCATTAAAACGCCTACTGACAGCTCTTCGTATCCTTAATGGCACAAATGACAGCTTTAAAAAATAACACTTATTTATCTATGTGGATTTTGTGTGCGGTTTTATAAGATTCTGCGTGATGTGTATAGTTTTACCCTCATTCATTCATTTTAGTTTTATCTAGTTAGACTCTTTTAGAATGATCATTAATTCCTGTTTATTATCGTGCTCCAGGCGACCAGTTGATGAGTACTTCACAGCGCTGGCGACGAAATTAATTTTCTTCGTCGGCATTCTCCTTGTTGACGTTCCCTCTCCACGAGTGCGTTTCCTTCCCTCCCGCAGTCGCAGCATCAGCTGCTTCTTATCTTTCTCCGTGTGCGTGTTTGGTATCTAGGTATCTCCTTCACACCCAGCGAGAAGTCCACTCTTCTCCTACTCCGCCTACCTCCCTCCCAGCCGTAATCACACTCTGCCATTCATCTCTTATCTGTCGCTCCGAACATAGCATCTGCGCGATGCTGTACGACTCTAAGCTGCTCATTACTTTTGGTTATTTTACCGTCTTGCCTAGCAGATTTCTTCAGAACCTTTTTCCGTTCGAAGTAAGTTCTCCCATGTCGAAAGTCATTGACTCCACCACGCTTAATTAGATCTACAGCTGTTTGCAACTGATAGACTTTATTTCCTTATAATTATTTGTGGTAAAATGGTAAGACTTAGTATTGTGATGTGTATAGTTTTACACATCACAATACTAAGTCTTATCAGGTTACTATGAAGATTCTTTTATTGATAAAATACTTTTAACCTCAATCCTTCAAGAATCCGTACGTATTTAAGGATTGATCAGCCATTTGGACGTTAATTTATCCCTTTCTACGATGATTCTTATTTTATTCGTGAATTATTTTTACCTAGCGGACCGAAATGTCGATAAGTGAATTTGCTGCCCAGTAATATGTTGTTGGATAACTGTATCCCACTTCTGGATGTAGTGGTTTTTTTCTTGTCAAGATAATGTTTTATTGAGTTTACTTATTTTCTCAAAAGCCTTTAAGACTTTGAATTTTTTAAGGTATTTAGAAGCTTTGAACCTCATCTGTTTTTCATATGTTCCTAAATACTGTCCGGTCATAAGAAAATTGGTGGCGCAAGTTATCAATGGACTTCGTATTATTACTTCTAATCTCAATTATACTCCACTGAAACTACTAATTAAGGCGCATATTAGTGGATAAAGACTCACTGATGGCGCGTGATGTAGTGTTCAGATCACCGTGATTGAAATGAGTTAGAGTTTCATAAATTGATGGGTAGATGTTTTGTTTGATAGTTTTATACCGGTTGAGATAGATTTTGATGGAGTGGCCGTACTCTCCTATCATTCATCTGTTGGCTTCATTCCTACGCTATTTCTCTTTTCTTTTCGCCATATCTCCAATTCTTTCTTCCATAGTACCTTTTCCCTTTCTTCATTATCCGCACCTGCCCAACATTCCACTCTCGATAGCGACCTTCAACATTCCGATATCCGCAAATACCTAAGCCATCCAACTAATCTGACTTCTCCTAATTTTTACCGAGAATCTTTTCTCCTTCCAACAATGTTCAACATCTCTTCATCCGTCCGCCTTTTCTTCCATCTCTGTTTCTCCATTCTCCCCCACAGCCACCTACGTATCTAAGGATTGATCAGAAGGATATGAAACTTAGTTCATAAATTGGACGTTAATTTATCCCTTTCTAAGATGATTTGCGATGGCGCTTCAAAGGTTGCCTGTGATGTCATTTCCTTGGAAGCAGAGGATGTTCTGTTTTTTTTGTCCATTTTTTCATTGGGCCATCTTTGTCAAAGTCTCTTAGGCGCACACTCCGAATGGTCTTTTTTCTCTGTGGCTTTGGGGAAGATGCCTCCTGGAGGCCCCCACGTCTCCTTCCACGCTAGCGAACCTTAGTTCGCGCTCTCTCTCTTGTTCTCCTCAGGTGGTTCGCCATCCAAACTTCAGCCTATTTCCTTCCCTATCCGCCGCCTTCCCTTATATTTCTGCCTCTCCCACCTCGTGAAGTTGCAGAGCGCCCTGGAGCGCGAGGATCTTCGGGGCAATTACGGATTCACTCCGTGCTTCCCGGCAGGATCACGGATTTCGCTCGGATTTTTTTTGTCACCGGAGCCACCGGAAGTGCGCCCTACCCCTCCCTCCCTTCCGGTCTCCTCGATCGGTCCTTCCAATCAGTGCAGTGGAGGTCCTACTCTTCGGCGAGGCTCTTTCTGTCGCGGGGTCGTATTGCCGATAAGGTCCTGAGCTTCTCGGTATATTTGCGTGACCGAAGACCAAACCGTGATTTGACACACGGCTTAATAGCATCAACATATTATTTTTCTGGCGTGAGAACTTTTGTGTATACGCCATTCCAAATTTTCTGCTGGGAATACATTTTCCGAAATTATATTTAAATTTCATGATAAGTTTTTTAAAAAAATGTGGAATTTAACAGATGTCATAGAAATGCCTGTTAGTTCATCTAAAAAGGTAAAATACGTTATCAGCGAGCTCCATGATAACTGGAAGGTCTAATTGTTTCCTTCAAGAATCACCCAAAAGAGCCAAAAAAAATGGGATATTTATGGTAGTGACGTACATGTGTACCCTCTATGAACCTTAATGAGGAAAGATTGACACACCTTTACAAATTATTTTTTTACACGGCAAAAAAAAACATTTCTGCTTGAAAAGGCTGTTAGATTGTTCAAATCCGTATTAAAATGGATGGTGTCCTATCATTTTGAACAAACCCTAAGTTGACTAATAGATATCGCATTCCCTAGAAATGACTGTTAAACCTTATGTTAAAACAATATTTAGCATAATAGTATATGATGATCCTTTTCCAACTAAATAATAATCCATCCTTGACCTCCTTCAATGTGTATTTTTCCATAGAAAATTAGCGACTTGCTTTCTTATCATTTCGTTTTATGAGAGCCTTCATTTCCTCTAAACCACTGTCCGCCTAAACGTCCCATCCCGTTTATCGCCGCGGAATGGAATCTTATCCAATGTTTAGTTCTCTTGATGAATAGGCCGTGGATTAATCTGAGCCATCCGAGATGATAGTCAGGAACTTATCGCTCATTTTCACGCTTTGCTGCGGGGCAAAGATGCTGCGGCTGTAATTATCACCGAAAGAGATCCTCTTTCTAATACTTCCACTTTATGCTTGAGCTCCCAGCCAAATTTCCGGATGGCTCATGCCAGAGGAAAGATGTTAAGTTCCATTTCCTATGCCCGGTCTGCGTTATCATTATTTCTGAAACTCGAATAGCTTTCAGAATGCGGTGTGGAATACTCTGCATATATTGAATTCGTGAGCTCTCATGAATTGGGGAAATAGGTTGCGGTTGTATTTCTGTGTTAATTTTATCAGTGTACAAAATGATGACTGTATCTCGAGTAGAATTGAGGTGATTAATGGATGGAGATGAAGACAATTGAAGTATTAAATGTGATAGGAAGGGAAAGGAAGTTCGTTAGGTACATTAGGAGGTAACAAAAGTGAATGAAGGAAGTTAGAGATGCAACAGAATGCTGGCGAGGGTTATAGATGGGAGAATTTTAGGCAAGCGGGGAAGTGGGCAGAATGTATGTAAAGGATATATGTTCTGGACTAAGGCTAGCAGAAGAAGTGGCAACTCTATTTGAAGATGAATTTAAATCGGAAACAAGGTTAGCACAGTATTTCTTTAAGACAACCTACATGGTTGGGAAATAGTAAGCTGTGACTATTGAGAGTGTCGGTGGAATAATGGCAATACTTTCGAAATTATGACTTGACATTTGGCTCCATATATGCCTTCACCTTTACTATTTTTTTTATCTTGAACGCATGAGCGGTCCTCTTGTCTTCCGAAGTAATCATTAAGCAAAGAACCAGTTGCCCGCGAGCCATTTGCTTACTCGTGCAGTGCTGACCCTGCATCCACTCCTTTCTCCACAGGTGTTCTTCCGAGCCGGCGTCCTCCCGCACCTGGAGGCCCAGAGGGACGAGAGGCTGCAGGACAGGGTGGTCCGGCTGCAGGCGAGATGCAGGGGATACTTGGCGAGGAAGCACCTGGCCAAACTCAAGGTGAGTCTCATGCGCCTCGTCATACTCGGGGCTAGACAGTAACATTATATCAAGGATAAGTGATTTTCTACATGATCGGGTTCAAAGGGTTGTTTTGGACGGTGTTACCTCACCGGAAATTGAAGTCACTTCGGGTGTCCCACAAGGTAGTGTGATAGGTCCACTCCTGTTCCTTCTGTACATTAATGATATCAATAAGGTGGTAAAAAGTAAGCTTCGTCTATTTGCCGATGATGCAGTTGTGTACAGGGAAATTCTATGCCCGAATGATAAAGAATATTTAAATATTGACCTACAAGCAATTGAAACTTGGTGTGATACATGGCAGTTAGAATTAAACTTTAAGAAATGTCTTGTAATGAATTTTTGGAAAAAGAATAGCTCTCCCCCTAGCACTTACAAAATAAGTAATAATGAATTAACAAACGTGGAATCCATTAAATATCTTGGAATAAGGCTGACAAATGATCTTTCCTGGGGTAAACACATACGTGAAATAATAGGTCAAGCTAATCGTAAACTGGGATTCATCAAAAGAGTACTGGGTAAATGTGACGATCATGTACGAGTAATCAGTTACTTTTTCCTTGTTAGACCTCATTTGGAATATGCTGCCAGTGTATGGGATCCCTACGAAATCGGTCTAAATAATGAACTTGAACGTGTGCAGAGAAGATCGGAAAGATTTGTAAAGGGACGGTGCGATAACCTTATTAGCGTTACCAGTCAATTAAATGAATTAAATTGGGAATCATTGTCATATCGCTGGTTGAAATTCAGACTTAATCTCTTAAACAAATTCCAAGACCATATTTTCAGTGATGATGTTAAAAATATTTTGCGAACCCCAACTTACTATGGTAGACTGGACCATGATCACAAAATTAGAGAAATTGATTGTCGAACTGACAGATTCAAAATGTCATTTTTTCCACGTACAATTAGGGATATGAACAACGGTAAATATATCCAATACGAGTAGCTGCATGTTGGTATAAGGAGTTGAAGCTAACCCAACTAACATCATGTTTTTGCATATTTGCTATGCTATTTTTATCTTTTTTAAATAGTGAAGTTTAGAACAGTATAATAATACTAATCCTTTATTATGCATGATATGTAGTGCATGTTTGGTGAGAATTCACCCCCTGCCACACACCTTTATGGTGGCTTGCAGGGTATTATGTAGATGTAGATGAAGGTGAGTCTCATGCGCCTCGTCATTTGGTGGCGCGGGTGTACTTAGTTAAGCTCCGCTCAAAATCATTCGCGACGAATGGGATGCTGGGTCGAAGGGGTAATTGCCCGGCTTTTATTTCAATGCATTGGGTTTCATTAAATGTTTTAGAAATATATAAATTCACATATCCAATATCCGGTACTGGACATTGATTCATTATAGAGCTATACATAAACACATAACGCTGACTATCAGTATCTCAATGTATCAATATTTAAAGTTGAAGTTCGTTTGATCGATATACTTAATTAAATCAGAGCTCAAGATCAAATCTATCACAGTGATCACAGCGACCAGTGTGCCTCACGAATCTCTCTTTATCAAGGGCGGCATTAGCATTGAATACTAGTAACTCTTTGTCACTAGGGAAATTTCAGATACGTTTTAATCTTCTTTGCGACCAATGAACGCTTTATTCCTGTCAATTTGTTATGTTCTTGCAATTGCCATGCGTAACATGTATTAGACAATCAATATATTAATACGTATTAACGGCAACTATACATTTCTTGTATCATCCTGTAATTAGACTGTTGAGCCATTGAACCGTACTGTGGAATACATCAAAAACCAATATTTCGGCAGTTCAATATTAAACTAGGTATCGGTTTTGTTGGTCAAATTAAACATTGACCGACAATTTTTACCAAGTACTGCAGGTTGCTGAATGGGTCTCACTTTTTCTTTGCTGTTCTTTCCCTGGAGAAGCAGCAACTCTCCACAGTCCTAGGTTTTTATTCCAGAATATTGTGGTTATTACACCTAAGGGAATATTTCGTTACAAAAATATTTTTAAAATGATACTTTTTTCTTTGAAAATTCATTTAGCCCTGTAAGAAGCGAGAA
Source organism: Platycnemis pennipes (assembly GCA_933228895.1). Classification (NCBI taxonomy): domain Eukaryota; kingdom Metazoa; phylum Arthropoda; class Insecta; order Odonata; family Platycnemididae; genus Platycnemis; species Platycnemis pennipes. The sequence goes on along the minus strand of OW121850.1, from coordinate 21,585,128 downwards.
TAGTTAGCTAGCCGACGTAGTGTACATACGTAGTGGAATCGGGTTTCTTTTGTTCAAAATGCTAGGAGTGTATAAAATCCTTGCATCATCATCGTGGCACTTGGAGAAACAAAATCATAATATATAATTTTTGCGTGGTAATACTCATACGAACAAATTGACTATTTATACCTATTTGTAATAAAATATAAATATTCTTTACAAAATTATTATGTATGAAATTACGAAATGGCTGTATGCTGTAGCGCCAGAGTTTCATGTACCTACCAGTATTGTCCATATGCCGCACCAGATTTTCCTTTGATGACTGAGCATTATTAATTATGCTTTAATTCCAAGATTAATTAATCTGTAACTGATTAATCCCTGTTCTGTGGTTTTTTAACTTGGTGTGTAAACAGCTGCTGTTATTTTTGGAAATAATGAGTTTTTTTGATCATTAAGTGCTGCTCAGTAACACATTTGAAATCAATTTCACCCGTTTATTTTTTTGCACTTTTACTCAATTTCCTCTTGACGAACTCCTTTCGTCAGATTTGACAATTCCAAAAAAACGAGTGAAATAATAACAGCATCAGTTGATTTGCATAATCTTCTTTTCCCTCGCTTTTTTAGCGACCACATCCTAAAACCCGTTCGACAAGGTCCAATTTATTGGCCAATAAATTAGCACAATAAAGGGGAATAATATCGTGTGAAATATTGGATAATATGTTCGGCATGACAGACGCCAGTATTGGACATAAATATGCTGATATATCCCGTATGAATACGCCACATCATAGGAAAAAGTACACGGCGAGATGCTGGTTCAGGGAATACGAGATAGAAGATGGAAATACAAGTATTATTAATTATCATAGGCATTAAAAGTGTCTGTGAAATAAATTTGAAGCTTATAACTGCCTGGAAATTAATGCCGAAGGAGCAGCATTGAAATGCGTTGTTGTTTTGGTCACCTGGACACGGCAAAGCTAACGTCTGATTGGAGATTGGCCAGCAGTAAATAGAACTTGCTCTGCAATGCAATATTGGGTCAGAAATTGTCGATGAGATTGGGCGGGAAATATGTGTGACAAGCGGCCCACAATCCATTTTCCAATCGATTAGCCAATAAATTGGATCTTAAATAAATCTTGTCCAGCGGGCTTAACCATGGTTAAGCCCGGGCTTAACCTCAATAGTTTCAATGGCAACCCTTTATACATTTGTCACTATCTTGCATATTTATGCCTTTCCTGTCGCTAACACTTGACTTTGGCAAATGCAGAGTCAAAAATGATGTTCCTAATCATCCTTATCTTTTTCCCTTTTATTAAAGGTGTTGACTATATAATGTATGCGCAGGTTTAATGTGATGTCGAATAGCACTGGACGGAATTTCTTTCAGTTTGTAAGCGTAGCATTAGCCCTATACGTAAATGTTGTGTTTTGATTAAGTCACCGTCAGTGGTAATACGGTAGGTACATCTACGTCTACGCAATACCCTGCAAGCCACCGCGAGGGTGTGTGGGAGGGGGTGAAGATCACCAAGCATGCACCATTGACAAGAAAACGAGCTACTATAGGGTCTCATGCGACTAGATTGTTAGTATCTACAGAGTAATTAAGGGATTGGTTGTTAATGCATGCATCATGCTCTACAAACTACTCTAAAATATTTCCCCTACCTATTCATTTGCTATGCTGCCTATTGTGTTCTCTTATAGTATGGGTGAAAAATGACACTTTGAATCTTTCACTACGACAATATATCTCTCTAATCTTATTTATCTGGTCGAATCTAGCATAATACGCTGGCGTTTTAAATATGTGCCTAACATCTTCAGTAAAGCTATCCGATTTAAGTGTCTGCAAGAGATTTAATCTATACTTTAACCTACGCTCTGATAATGATTCCCACCCTAATTCTTGTATTAATTATGATACACTACTAAACCTATTGGTAGAAGCATCAGAACTCCTCACGGGTCGTATTTCCCGATCGCGATCCCGAAGTGCCCTCCAGGCTGACCTTGCATTTGACCCGCAGGTTCAGGACATGGCCGTGCGCTGCATCCAGAGGAACGTTCGCCGCTTCCTGAGCGTGCGGGATTGGCCGTGGTGGCGGCTGCTCGTCAGGGTGTCGCCGCTGCTCAACGTGCACCGCACCGAGGAGCAGTTGAGGGCGCGCACCGAGGAACTGGAGGCCATGCGACAGCGGCTGGAGCGACTGGAAGCCGAGCGGGCTGGACTCAAGAGGGACAAGGACAAGCTGGAGGTCAAGGTCAGTGCATATCTCTCGCACCCTGTTGCCTCCATTCCAAAGATGAAACGTCCAATGCTCATCCCTATTTAGCATAGGAAAATAACTAATTATTTTAAGGAGGTTGGTCCGAAAAGTGAAAATCATGTCATTTTTTTATATTTTCAGCACTTATAGAACTAAAGTTCCTCCATCTAATAAAGTAAAGATAATTACACTAACCCATACTCCTTTTTGTACAAACTGCATTTGACATTACATACGATCAACGGCGATAATGGCCATCACATGGGAATATAACGTTTAAAAATACCATAGTGGCATGTCATTTTTGCAAAAAACTGAAATTTTATGCGTAATTTCACAAGGAATAAAATGACACGAAAAAAAGGCATCAACCTACCGTATTTTTCGCTAAATCCACCAATTTATGCGCTTATAGCAGACAAAAAGCGTTAGTTGACTTCAAGTAGCGCTACGGTCGCTGTAGCCAAATGGTTGGCGTATGAATAATATCATTACCAATGAGATATTAAAGATATTTCAAGAAAAATTTAACATAACGTTTGATAGTAATATTCTTTTGCTATACATTAGTTAATTCATTGAGTACATGAATTTATTTCTGTAACGTAAATGCTAAATTGACTCCATCGCGGTGATTAAAATTATCATAAAAAATAAATCCTTCGACTTCCCATCGTATTTCTTGTGATACTTATGGCTTTCAATAGCTTAGGTAATTTTCTTTGTGAAGTAAGAACCACTTAGCAGGCATATACTTGTACTTAAATTACTAAGATTCCTTAGACAACTTGACTCAATCAGTCGCGAGCCAACCTCCTTAAATTACGCTAGTATTAACGCATGACGACTCACAATTTTGGTCACCCTTTACTTCTTTCACACTTTTCCGAAACGGTTAATTTCAACTAGAATCGCACCCCCTTTCGCTAAAAATTAATTATCTATTGAAAAGAAAACTTGACTCTGTACTTACACATGAATTTATTTAAATATGACCCGGGTTTCGACGTCCAACGTCATCATCTGACTTCGAAAACCCGGGTCGTATTTGAATAAATTCATGTGGAAATACAAAGTCAAGTTTTCTTTTCATTAAGAACACGTTCCATAACGTTACGCCTGAAATCGCCCGTTAATTACCTAGTCTTACGCTAAAAAAGTAATTATTAATTTTACTAGCATATAATTGCTCATATTTTAAGCAATATTTGGTTGATGGAAATTCAATTTCTTGTTTTTTACCCGATGAAGCGAATGAATACTTCAGCATTATAAAACGAGCCATTTTATTATTTACAGAGTTTCTTTGGCTCGCTTTAATTCCCAAAAGCGATACTCCTCCTCCACTCGGGCATTGTTGGAGAATACGTTTTAGATCTTGAAGCAGACATTTCCCTGCCATGGAAGAAAATCAATCGTTTGTTCTGGGGAATTATCGTAGCTGTTATGCGTACTCGAGCGTAGACAGAGAAAGCGAAATGTCTTAAATCCAGTTGTTTAAATAGTTTAATGCATCTTAGTTTCCTACTCCTTCATGGGGAAGGCATTTACATACATACTAATCCTACCGGGTAGTTTTTGCCGATTTTATACATATATGGATCCTTCGTTATTGAAGTGTGGTTCCTAATGGAAGTAATTGACTTCGGGGAGATGTATTGGAATTCTATCATGATTAAAACCAACAAGAATGCACTATTCCACTAATTATTATTATTGTTACTTCAGGTACATGTACCTTATGATGGCCTAACGGCTGAAACGCGTAATCCCGATAGTAAACTGTGGAATAGTACTATCTTGTTAGGTTTAATAAATAAGTTTTTCTTATTTGAGACGATCATATCCTGTCATTCTGTTGTGTTCATTGAATGCCTTTGCATTGTGAAAACAGTTGAGATGTGCTGATTCGGAGAAATCTCTTTCCCTTTGTCGTTGGCGAGCTGTCCGCTTCTCGCTGCCAATGTTCTCATCGCTCATCCGACGTTCGTTATCCTCACGTTCTGCTTCACTTCGGTTGGTGTCGAAATATGCGCCCAAGGTATCAAGTGCCTTGGATTCCTGCCTTTCTGGTAAAACCCGGGCATAACATCCACGGGGGATTAACTTGACAGGGTTCTGTCTGCTTCCTTCCTTAAGCCTTGCATTCTCCGCCTTCTCCCGAAATCCTTTAATCCAACACATGCTGTCTCATCCAGATTTAGAAAGAAATGTGCCAAGTTGGTGGCTAGCATTCTCGTTTCCAAGAGTTTGCTTACTTCCTGTGTATCGCTCGTAATCCTTTCTATGCGGTCATCTGACTGCTTGGAACGTTTCCTTTGTAAGTTATTCTTTTCCAGTGAGACAAATCATGACCCCATTTGGAAATCCTAATATGTCGTAGTTTCCAAGTGCTGTTCTTCCTTGGTTACCTTCTGCATTTTCAACTCTTGTATTTAAGACGAGGCTGAAAGAAACTACGGAATAATTAGTGTGATTTTAGTTGGTTTTATTTTAAAAAATCACCTGTATTCGAAATTTGATCGATCAACTGTTACGCAGAGTGGTCAGTTTTCTCGGATCGTATTCCTTTCCTTTTATTCGTCAATAATATTAATCGATTGCAGTGAAAAGGCTGTATCCTTTGTTGCGTTAACAGTGGTTCAGTGAGAAAAGTGTGCTGGTACTTATCGAATGGCTCCAGGAAGATATTCGCGAGGTTTGTCTTCCTCCTCCGCTTGGCTCTCGTGTGCAAGTATCGAGCTGCCCCTCGTCACGTGGGCTTTCTCTCAAGGGCAGCGGCGATTTTATTCCCCGAGTCGGATGTGACCGCCCACATTGGGGAGAAGCGATCCTGCATTCTTCCCCGTCTCCCTCTTCTGCCTTTGTGTCTCGTCTTACATGGGATGACAACTCATTCAGTGCTGCGGACTCTTGGAACATCATTCCAAGAGGTACAAAAATATGCAAGTCTTAGTGTGAAAACGTATATTCTTCTCGTACCCGCAATCAGTCATATTCGTACGTTGCATGAAAACGCAACTTCATGGTAACTATTAGCCATTTCGCTTTTCGTTGATTTGCTAGTTTTTAATGGGAACGTCTAATGTTTTTACCTCAATGACAACGCCAAGGATACATATATTTTACCTAATTTAATAATTTAAGCCTACTCCTTGTGATGCTCGAACGCAGGCGTATGGTGTGATCTTACTCTCTCCTTCTTTATAGTAATAACATTACCTCATAGAATCTTGGTGTATAATGCTGGCTTTAATCTCTTTGACGGTGTCGTATTGGGCCTAATTACTGCTGGGCTGCTTCGTGAACTTGTATGTTCGGCAGTCCCTGCTCATAGATCGTTCCTTTAAAGTCCCTGGAAATCCACATGGGGAAGGAGGCATTGATTAATTAATTGGCTAAAGTACATCGCCGGAAATGGAGAGAATCAAGTGTGAATTTGTTGCTTTTATTTAGAGCAGGCGACCGACGTCTAAGGTGTGATTTAGGTTAGGTGAGCAATTGGGTCAGGGTAGGAATGTTTCAAGGTACAAGGTACAAAGAGTCAATGGTGGAGAGAAACCCGGCGTGGGCATTAGCGAGCTCTTAACAAAAGGCGCCAAGGGGTCTAAGTTTAAACGACCCATCCGACGGACGGAGTACTACACTCGAAGTGCTCTCCTCAGTGCACCCTCCAGGTTCGATTCCTGGTTACGGAGGATAATTTTTCTCTGTGGAAATCATGCTATTGTGTCCATCAGCGGCTAGTTCGCAGACTTTGAATCTTTCTCTCTCTGTTTATTTTCGCTAATGGCCACTCCCTGGGTATCTTACTTATTAGTACAATATTTTACGGGTTTTTGAGAATTATTTGTGACGCTTGATATTCGGGTCTCATTACAATTGGTTGGGTTCTCATTTTTTCCCATATAATGCGGCTAGGATGTTTGCTTGTGAGTGAGTTCCTTCGTGTCCGTCCATGAATAAATTTAGGGAATGAAGTTCTCCGTGGGGGAGTTGGCGAAAAGGCTGTGTGTGTTCCGAAGGGAGGCCTCATTGGCACCAAGGCGGTTGACCGCGTTCCCGGGCGTTCGGAGGTTGCACCGTGTCCGCGCGACAGAAAGTCGGCAGAGTGCCGTCGTTACTTGAGTCCGTGCTTGAGTGCGATATCCGCGTGCTATTTATTTCCAGCCCTCTTACGGTTGTCCTTCGTGTACGACGGCGCCCAACGCCTGCGACGCTCTGAATAAAAGATCGCGAAATTCCCTCCTCCGTCGCCTTTCCACGATTTCGATCTCTTTTCCGAGCGCGCGTGACTTTTTTTGTCGACTAGAGCCACTTGAACGACGCTCCCCGTGCCAGGGTGCCCGCACTTACTGCTCTCCCATCTCATTCCCATCGCCGGGAGCTGCGATGGGAATCGGCGATATGTATTTTGGCTCGCTGCCCCACCCTCGCCTTCCCCGCCAATCCCAATCGCGGGAAAACAGGCCCTCACCCACCACCCCACTGTCTGTCTATTCCCCACCTCCCCTCCCCCCTTTCCCCGCCAGCCCTATATCCCAAACTCTCCCACCCTTACTTTTAGATCGTCCTCTAATCTTCAACCACTTGACCGCATCCAATCTCTTCACGAACGGTTTTCGCCGATTCCCCGACTGGACCGTAACATTCCTCTTGAAAATTATTTCTAACTCGCGCGCATTGACGTGCCTTTGTTATCTTGAACACCAGGCCACTGAGGAGATTTTTACGGCAGCGGAAGTTGCTGATTCTTCTGTTTTTATTGGGTCTTTTGTTTTTATTGCAGCTCAGTATGTAATTCTGTTCCATATCGTTTTACTCGTTTTCTTGGTGATCTCCAATAGGGTATCGTCGTAAGACTGTTGCTCCACCTTCAGCAACGGCCACATCTCCTGTGAAACCTTCACTTCAACGTCGTGCTTGAGTGACAGCATATCATCTCATGCTCTGTTCTTATCTTTCGATCAACCACTTCTTTTCTACCATTGACCTTCATGAGTTTTCTCGCGCATCTTGATTTCTGATATTTATGAATTCGCTTTGTTTTCTATCCAATCGTAGTCAATTCTATGCAAATGTTTCAGTCACGATGAAATAAATTATAAATAAATAATTACCTATTTTATAGTATTTATAGAATTATAATTGACTATTTTTTCTGCCTGATATTTGTTTGTTGATATTGACCGTACTGAAATTAATTATAGAAATTTCAGGAGCAAATTTTGTTTTATCGTTTTGGATACCAATTCGTGAGGTATGTAATGAGCAAATATTAGAGAAATTGGAATGTGAATGCTTCCACCTAGGATCTCTTTGTGCGATGTTGATCTAGACGGATTGGGATATAATATTTTCATAAAAACTTGATATTCTCACAATTTGTTCAACCCGAAGGGTGGTTTTTTTATAGCTGAGCTCACGTCATACTGAGCCATAGGCGTGTGTATTTAACACATTCAGGGCAGGAACGTAGCCAGAAATTAGGGGGGTGGGGGGGGGGGGGGTTAAGCCTTGCGTAACTTGAAACAAATCAGCCTTGCCCGTTCGGTGCCGACATGTTACAAATCTCTTCTCTTCATTTTCAGTTCTTGGTATTTACTTTTACAGTGCCCATACTTATATCTCTTCTCACTGGTAAAGTTCACTGCTTACCTCGTTATGAAGAAGTTAATGTGACCGACCCCAGAACAGAAGTTCAACCCGTACATGCATCTCAGATTGAAATGAGCAATTATTGACCACTCATGCATCTAACTAGTGATCACGTTTCAAGACACTTATCACTTGAATTATATGCAGTGTAATCTGGATTATCATGCCCAGTTAAAATCAAAACAATAAAATTATTGGGAAAAAATTCTGGGGGGGCTAAAGCACCAGAAGCCCTGGCTACGTGCCTGATTCAAGGGGGGTAGTTCCTTACCCTGGGCCACCTGTAATTTCCTGCGAAGTTCTGGTGCACAGATAATCGAATCGCAAGGATTTTAAGTGGGGTCGTCCTAAAAGGCTCCTGCCCGGGATTTAAGCCCGGGACCCTCCGGTCGGTAGCTCAGTGCTCTAGGCGCTAGACCCACTAGACACACTCCAATTGCCATATTAACGCACAGGAAAAAAATATTCTGCACAAATGAGCTCTAGAGTAATTATCGCCGTAACTCTTACAACTCAGCAGTCGTTTGCCCGCCCATGGGCGCGAGGGAGTCGAATCCTCATTAGCGACGAGGACAGTGGGAGTACCGGTGGTCTCTTTGCCGGCTTGCTCTAGTTATTTCCGCCATTCAAAACAGGGTCGAAGCGGTGAGGTAAGCACACTGGTTGAAGGCTCGGTTGCCGACAGTAATGTCTTGGGTTTGCATTCTTCTGATCATCACTCTTTTGATCTTATCACTCTTGGAAACCAGGCGCAGAAAAAGAAAAGAAACTGACCTTCATACCCTCATTGTGTTAAATTCACATACCGTGGAGATTATTACCACTTGAGGGCTTTGAATGCCGCTTGAGTGATCAGGAAGTTAGCGCAAACTGACCCTCGCTATTGTCTTTTAGTGTAATGCATTGCTTTTAGGCTGACTGTGACAGCGGCATGAGATTATTTTTGTGCTCTAATGCCACCAATGAAATTTTAGGTCGACCTCAGTTTTATATGTTTAGTCCCAATGTGATCTACGATCGCATATCGTAGAAGCCTTCTAGTAGAGGCTGGGCTTAGAATAGGGGAGCCGGAGCCAAATCCTTTCCCTCCATCCCTCCTCCCACCCCCTCCAACTTCCCTGCTCCACTCAGTATTTGTTTTCCATTCCTCCTCCTACCCTTTCCGATCCCACCCAGGGTAAATGTTACTAGGGATAAGGTGGACTCTCCTAAATGAAGTTGTTTTCCCGCTTGTATCTCCTCTGCTATTTATCCCCCCGTCTTCCTGGAGCGCCTCCTCCTCCTTCCCGATTTTCCCCCTTCCCTCACATCCCCCTCTCCTCCCCCCTCCCCTCACCGCAGCCGCACCCGTAGCCAAACGCGTGAAATGGGTAGCCAAACGCGTGAAATGGACGCGAGTTGATTTAAGATTCGTGTCATACTGACCGGAGGGGAAATCTTTTTCCGTCCTCCCTTGGCCGTCACTTGAGAGACGGTTTCAAGGTGTCGGTTTCCGAATTGGAAACTTCATGATCCAATCCGTTCTACTCTCCTACTTTAATAATCTTTCTCGTGGGCTTTGAACGCATTTTCCCGCTTACAATATGCACCATCTTTCAAGTTGAAGTAAAATGACAATAAAGTGGCATTGGTAAAGTCAATAGTTTACCTGTTTATCAGTTGAAAACAGGGATGTGATCCGAAAGGCACTTTACGTTTCGTGCCGTACCTGGGAGGCACCCGAACTCGGAGTCCGAGCCTCGGCGTTGAAGAAGACCCAACCCTTCACCACGAGTGGTTTGTAGCACCAACTGACCAGTCACACTATAGTTTATACCTTCTTAAAGTTAAACATAAATTACAAAGCTATGTTCGTCTTTGTGTTGCACTAGTCACGCTGATGAAAATGGTTTTTTCATCGCAGTCATATGGTAGATATTAGACAATTTACATGCTTTAGTAATTTAATGTACATTAAACTGGCCTGGTTTACTAATCCACGTAAAATGGTTAATATGCATCGTATAACTGTGTTTAAAAAAACCATTTTCATCAGCGTAAATAGTACAACGCAAAGATGAACATAATTGTGCGATTTATGTTTAACTTTAGGACGTTATAAACTATAGTGTGACAGGTCAGTTGGTGCTATAAACCACCCGCGGTGAAGGGTTCCGTCTCATTCAAAGCCGAGGCTTGGACTTAGAGTTCGGGTGCCTCCCAGGTACGGCACGAAACGTAAAGTGCCTTTTCGGATCACATCCCTGTTTTCAACTGATATATCGGTAAAGTATTGACTTTACCAATGCCACTTTATTGTCATTTTACTGTTGTTTTAATTATTTGAAGCGATTACTTTTTTAGGAAGTAGCGTTTTTAGTGATTTTTCTTCAGGGTAATTTATTTACCATTTGGTTTTATGTGAGTAACGTCGGGTCGGTAGTGAGTAGAGTGCAGGAATATTGAAAGAAGTCCCGGGTTCTAATTCGGTAGAGACTGCTTTGGGCACGTCCAACCGAGTGCAATAGTGTGTGATTTTCTGGCTTCTATATCCTTCGGGAAAATTACATGCGGCACAAGGAATGAAACACTATAGTAGGCTATAATTTTCCTGTATAGAGATTAAAAATTATGAAACATTTTTGTTAAGCTATAAAATTGAAAACTATGCTAAAGGGAAAATTTCTTGCTGTGTAAATAATCACACGCCGTTGGGCGGGTATGGCATTATTACACTCTTTCGAGGGTCTCATATTACTAAACATATCGGATATGGAGAGCGACGCATATTTCATTGCAACTTTTTTCTCACCTCTTAAATTGGTATGAATCAATTCCCAATTACTTGAAATTTTAAATACTTGTGATTCATATTATTTTATCGACACTTCATTCTTATTTTAACCATAATTTCAGAGTATCAAATCTTCGACTTTTATTTCTCTCATCCTATTCCCAAGTGAATTTTTGGAGAAAAGCTTTCAATTCCACAATAAGTTAATATTTAGTCTTCAGTGTCACAAAGGAAAATAGCCTTTTCTTAATTCCTTGATTTACATTTGCTCGAGGTTGCTTTAATCGTTGGGCGAAGCATTGTGCTATTGCTGTTCTCAATGAAACATTCACTAAATAATTACCTTAAAATTTAAACGATGTGCAATCTTACTGAGAGAAATTTTCCTTTCAGCATGGTTTTCAATTTTATAGCTTGACAAAAGTGCTTCATTATTTTTATTCTCTATACAGGTAAATTATAGCCTGCTAATGAGGTTATTAAAATGTAAACTTTCGACTTTATGACTTTTTTTTTATTCCTTGGCTGCCCACCTGTTGAGGTGATATTTCAGTCATGGTTGGAGGAGAATTTGGCAGATTCTGGACACATTTCCACCGTTGCCAGCGCCTCAGACTGCCTTAATTATTCGCTTATGCGTCTCTTTTTCTCGCTGTTAGGTGAAGCAGTTTTGGAACATCGTCTCATTAATGCATAAGTACTCAGCCCGTTCATGAGGGGGCTTTGCATATACTCCGCACAAACATAAAGGGAAGGGGCAACTGAGTGGAAATTTCTTTGCTGTTTGCAATACGGTCGTATGTTCCCGACATTTTTCCTAATGAGTCAAGTAGTCTTTTATTCGGTAGACAGTAAATACATTCCTGAATTAAAATTTACAGCGTAGGATATGATATTTGTGATATCCACTTCCTTTCTTAAAGTGCTAAATGGGATGTGTTTTTATTTTAGGAGAATTCTTGATGTTAGTAATTTTTTCTATTTTCTAGTGTTTTTCTGAATCACTGAATATGTTTTTGACTTTAGAATATTTGAATCTATTAAATCTCTATTGCTAAACACGAATTTTGTAAATTTCAAAAAATAATCAGCTTGGCAATTCCTTTGGCAGCATGTATATTTATATCATACATTCTCTGCATCTCTATCCTTACATTTTTTAAATCATTTTCTGAAATATGGTTGGAATTTTGTTAACTAGAGATCCGGGCCGCGTTTCTGAAAAGATGGTGTTTAAAAATGCTGTAGGTACATAATAACAGCCTACATCGGTGTAGCTGAAAGTATTGAGAAGGAAATGGTATCCGTTTATTTTTACGCCTCAAGCCTCCCTCCCTCCCGGTTGCTATGAACCTCCAACTAATTCTGCATCCAATTTCATTGCGTTCCAAGTTTCGTGAACAACCTGAAGACACTTATGTAGGACTTTCGATTTCTCTCAGCCGTTATACGCTAATCACTTGATCCGAAGTTGTCCATGCACCCTGGTCGGCAGTGCGTGCGTTCTTTGGCAATTATCTCATGCCCTGCAGATGTGCACTCACGGAAATAAGCGGAACTAATGGAGTCTGTTCGCCGAAATGCCGCGGCAGGTTATTTCCCATCGCGTGACACGCGTACGTACATGGGCGACCGGCCTCCTGGGGCCGTGTTCTTCAAAGAGTACAACGCAAACTCAACGACGTAATTCAACGGCGTGATTCGTGAATTTGAGCCGTATTATGCATTCTCCTGCCTCCTTTTGAAAGTTCTTCTTTTGTTATTTGCCTCGGGAACTAAAAATAAGATCTTCGGAATGCAAGTTTGAATGGTTAAGGTTAGGAAATCATTCTCATCTCAATTTAATTTAACATCGGTAGTTTTATTCCGCCCTCTGGTAGTTTCCAATAATCCTTTGAAATCTGCCGTTATAACTGGCTGGTTGAAACTTGAAATGAATGTTTACGATCCTTTTTCTTTTGAGGGAATTGAAATTTCCGTGAAAACATCCAGGCTTCGTTGGAATAGCTGCTAGTATAATGATTTTCCATGGGTAGGCGTTTGCTGCTTCGGCAATGAATCCCATAGGGAATATCAATAGTAATAAGTATTATCTGATTTTAGATTCTTTCTTCTAACTACGAATATGGACTGAGAATGCGCTTTGTACAAACTGAGCGCATACTTAATCTAAAATGTACTTGTAGAGAGGTGATGAAAGCAAGGACTTTACTAAACATCTGTGAAAAAGTGGGCATCAAAGTGACTTTGTTCCGGAAATTTCGCGTAATGAATTTAAGGACGAAAACTGGACTTTTTGCAGATGTTTGGACTTGCGAACTAGTGAAATTTGGTGAATGTCTATCATTTGACGCCCATTCGCTGATACTGGCAGAAGCTCTCCCGGCAAATGTTGGGAATAATTCCCGAGCATGAACTGTGATTCACGAATGGCCTCTCCACCCTCCACATTCCCCTGCCCTCCCTCCCCATTGCCATCCGCTTACCTCTCCTCTTCCCTCCTGATTCACATGATGTATACATGCACGGTGTTGTTCGCTATGTACCTTGCAAATGACACAATAACTTGCCGAAATTATAATCGGTATAAATAAATAAATATTTGGACATATTACGGAATTCAGTCATTAATTCATTTATGATGGTGTGGTTCCACGAAATCCTTGTTCGTCCATTGTTGTAACATTTTATAATATTGTTTGTATATTGATGTACTAATTGTAAGTCAGAGGGAGGGAACCAATCGATGCTTGTTTTTTTTCCGACTCTAGTTATCAGCATTGAGAGATAGTACACAAGCAGTGATTCGCCTTTTCTTGATTTCCAATAAATGTCCTTTCTAATCCGGCAGGCAGTTCATTGATCGTAAGTATATCGGAAAAATAATTACTGTCGTGTTTTAAACAAAGCCTTTGATTTATTGCTTTTTGGAATTGTATTGGTTATTTCAAAGAAACAGTTTTTTTTAATAGGTTACTATGCTTGTAATCAAGTTGCAGGAATATAAAATTCGACAAGTCTTATTTCGAATATGAAATTGTAAATTGAAAGGCTGAATTCTGTAAAAAATCATCTCACGAAATATTTATTTCTGTTGAAAGTTGACGTTGTTGTAATTTACAATGACCGAGTTTCAAATGTATACACTTGTGCCGAATGCACTAATTTTAGTATCCACATTTAAATAGTAGGCATATACTTTTACTTAGTAGAACTTGTAATTGTACTGATATTATCATGACCACGTTCGTTCACTCTGGTTTCTAACCTCCCCAATTTATTAATTCGTAAACCTTGAGAGTTGTTTGTAAACTTGGAAAATTTGGCAGAAGTTATTTTTTGTTCTAAATTTATCACGGGGATTTCGGTAGTCACCCCCACAATCATTAGCGTCGTGGTACGAAGTCTAGACCTCACCCCCGCCCTAATTCTGCCTTATTCTCTGAGAGAGAGCGTGAAGCGTGCTTCTACGAGAAGATCAGAGGGTGGGGTGATGGGGGACCCGTCCGAAATGAGTGGAAAGAATGGGCTTCTCCTTTAAGTTGTCATTATCCCGAGTGCGTTGGCTGTTCTCGTGAAGGATTGTGGGGGGAGTGAGTCCGTCTCCCCCTCCCCATTTGATGGCATTCACTCCACCCCCACCTCCCTCGGGCCTTGAGTATCTCTCCCCCACCCCCTCCCCGCTCCCCCACTTTTAAATATAGGCCACTGGTGGTGCGTCCCCGGCCACCGCGCCGCTGCAACCCTTTCCCTCCCCTCCACCCCCTCCTGCCCCCCTCCCACCCTCGTCTCCGTGAGCCCTGAAGAAATGACGCGGGGGAGGGCCCGAGCGGTAAGGAGAGGAAGGCTCTGCGTAACAGGGGACTACACGCGCTCACGTAACTCAGCCAACAGAAGAGTTTCTCGCGACTCTCTTCTTGGTGCAGAGGATCGGGAAGTAGATGTGTGAGCTGCCGGGAATGGAGCTGCTCTCGAAAGATGTCGACCGCACCATTTCTTGCTTTCAGGCGATGATACACTCCTGAGCGTGTTCTACCGATTGATGGATGTTTAAGTTCCGCTCCAACTCATAAGGAGCTCTACGCCGTATTTAAACACCTTTTACCCCATTAAACGTCGTTTTTCATGTCCTGCTCTCTACAACCGTACAGCCTTAATCTTTTCTCCCTCTTTTACGTTTATCGAAAGTCTCTCACTTGTCGCGAGCTTCGTCGTATCTTTCTATTTCATCAGTTGACATCCATACAATTAATCTTATTCCGAATTCGCTCCACCAACTTATGACCGATATTTTCTTGACGTTTTCTCCATCAGTATCTTGAACCACTTTTTCCGCGCCTTCAATCTCATTTCTAATGGTCCAAATTATGGAACCACGAGCGCATTTATTTCAGGCAGGATAACGAAAAACCTTGTCCTCGACGTCCTGACAAAGGGTTTCTGCCGTCAATTCTCTTTCATTGTTAATATCCTCTTGTTATTAATGCGACTGTGCTCCCAATAACGCCATTTTTCTGTTCGATTTCTTTCAGTATACGCTGTAGTAACTTGTTTTTGTCTTCTCGTATTAAGATAAATCCATTCAGTGAATCACGCAACGATATGCCCTCACAAATGTTGTAGAGGTTTGGCTATTATATGCAAACCAGTTTCAATCTCCGAATTTTATTGCTCATCCACATTTTCAATTGCTGTTATTTTTTTCTTATTGAAGGTATGTTCAGGATACGACTGGCTATTCTGACTCTCAGAGTAACCGATTTCTGCTCTCGGTATTTTCTGTCAAACATCCCTAAATAATAAAGTGGTCTTCTGCAAATTATGTATGGCTCCATTTTCTTATGGTCTCCCTACCTCTGTGGCATCTCCCTCCTTTCCTGAACCCGAGAATAAAAAAACATAAGTCCCCCGCTGAACTCCCTTCTTGGTGAATTCATTTTTATCTTCAGCTGCCAGAATCGAATTAATAGGAGTGGTGAGGGACGTGATGAAAAAGCCAATTTTCAACATTTTTTCATGCATTGCTGCAATTTTTTCTGCAAGAAGTTTAGATTCAGAATGACGTGATAGAAATTCACACTGTGAGGTGATTTAGCACGCATTAAGCTATTGATTATTGTATACTTTGATACCTATTGATCCTTACAAGTGTTTATTTGTTTTATCATAATTTTAAGGTGATGCCTTTAGTGCCATCATATTGAATGCAATCCAACTGGGGGAAGAAACCTTAAGTAATGTTTTCTTTGTAGTGCTCTTTTCTCCGTTTTCAATTCACCATCTATGAAAATTCGGCATTATTTCCATGGTTAGGTGCTTATATAATTGTAGTTGTAGGTTCCATTCTCTCATTTACTAATATCTTCAATTTTTTTACTGGTGAAAAAAATTCAAATATCACGTACTAGCCGTGAAAACTTTAGCGGCGTTACGCGCTGAAATTGCACAATAGCAAATATTCCACAGAGAAAAAATCAACTAGCTCAACGGGTAGAGCGCCTGGTCGGAAATCAGGGGGTCCGGGTTCGTGTCCCGGTCAAGGCGAATGATTTTTTTCTCTGTGGAATATTTGCTATTGTACTGGTGAAAAGCTTAACTCCCTCGACGGGTGACGGAACAGTCGTTTTCGGAGTAGCTGACTAGTAGGTTACTTCACCTAGGTCGGAAACGGGCGTCATACTACCCTTTTTTGACACTGAAAGTGGGCAGATTGTACCTAGTGGGTAGCTGCAGTCCTGCAGCCACCG
Source organism: Platycnemis pennipes (assembly GCA_933228895.1). Lineage (NCBI taxonomy): Eukaryota > Metazoa > Arthropoda > Insecta > Odonata > Platycnemididae > Platycnemis > Platycnemis pennipes. The sequence continues at coordinate 21,568,677 of OW121850.1, read as the reverse complement.
GGGAGTTCCGGAATCAATGTGGGTGATGCATTTACATCCATGAGGTATACGATATTTTGCCTCCTTCATTTCTTTAGCAAGCATCTTATTAAAAGAAGCTATCCTCCTTGTTCTGAGGGCGGAAATCGGATTTACACGTCTTGAACTATACCCTCGTTAGCCAAACCAGCATGTTGACGGATTGCGAACGGCCTCACCATGTAACTAAATAGTTCTTAGTCATTGTTGAAAAAAGTGAATTCTAATTCTGGGAGAAAGAATATCAAATAGAGTATGAGAAGAAGGGATGCGCCTTTGACGCATTATGAAAAACCAGCAAGATGTCAGAGAGAAAACTCCCATCCGTATGGTGTAATGGCTAGATTTTTAATCACAAGGTTCCTAGTTCGAGATCCGGCAGTGGCGGAGATTTTTATTAGAATTTTGTACCCATAACTAGTACTCTGTGGAAGAAATTCCAATTTCAATCCTCGGTCCGATGATGGAACGTTTTTCAGTCTATGGTATGGCATGGTACACCACCACTTCATTCCTCTTCGTCCTTAACCAAAAACTCCTACCTGTATCCGATTTCTCAACTTTTTAAAATAACGTTCACATTGTTACATCCGTCTCTTCTAGAGTATGCTCAAACTATTATAGCATGCATTATTTTGCCGTTGTCCTCCCATATAATATTTTAGAGTTAAACTACTTCGTTTTGGTCGCTGTAGTATGTTAGCATATATTTTTTGCTCATTTTGGAGGTGGTGGGTTATAAAAGACCGCAACTACGAGCAATGAGCCAGGGAAAGTGTAGACTCAAGGATGTGGTGTGGTCCTTGGGTCTTCCGAACTTTTCCTGTCAAGTTATTCTATTTTCGTACACTGCAGACACTGTTACTCAGAATGCTAACGATTCGCGCTCAGGATGATGAGTCCGTAAAAAAAATAAGCCAAAGGATGCTGCTGTGGAGAGATATATCGTACTCCTCGCGCGCAAACAGAAAAAACAAGAGCACGGATGTCGTTGCTGCACTGCCTTGAAATTGGAGCGTTTCCAATTTCGTGGTTTTAATGAATGCATAGATTAAGTTCATGGGCCTATGCGTAATAAACTCGTGAATAAAGGAGCTTTCCGTGAATAGCCGGCTACGGCGGGATGGTTGTAGTTTTCCAGGAATGCTCTGATATTCTTGGTTTTTCGGGAAAATGGACGCGCATGTGCTGGCTCGCGGTGCGTTCACTTTCAATGATCCATGGTGGGTTGAAAGAGAGACGAACGAGGAAGTGCTCTTGATAATGGGGGAGGAAAGGATGAAAAGGAAGGAAAGAAGGAGGAAATTAGGAGAAGGCAGGAGTGGGTAGAGCAAGTAATAAGGAGTGAGAGGTTTTCGTAGGACGTGATGGAAGGGAAAAAGTTTGGATAGCGAATAGAGTCAGGAAAAGATCGTGTGGTCCAGACAGAATAATGATAGTTAGGAAGTGCGCGGAGCTGAAGAGGAATATCATGTGAAATGTTGGTGTTTTGAGAATATCTAATTAAATGTCATATATACCTTCCTTCACCAGTATAAAACTAATGATGATAAACTTCTCATTGAAAGAGTTTAAAAAATACTTTTGTCCCGTTTAGATTATATACTTTACCTGACGACTAACTGACTGACGAGAAAATAGGTTTTACCTCCCAATTAGTTCAAACGTATTTCGTTTTCAGAAGTGGACATTAATAAAGACTGCTTGTAAAATCGCCGATGGAACTGGGTCTTCGCGTTTTTTATAAAGTCGTAAATTCTTAAAGTCTTATAAATACGAGAAGGTGAGCAATAAAATAAATTAGTTCAGTAATAAATATACGATTATTTTTATAATATCCAGTCGCTAGTTGTTAATAAGCTTGGACCCTGCGAGCGTATCGTTTGTGCTCAGCGTATTTCATCATTTTAGTACATAATTTCTTTTTTCTCATCTAACGGCTTTTGACATCTGCGAATTTCCCTGTCCATCCCCATGTTTAATAGCTCCTTGGAAATCAATCATCGTTTTTCAGTCTAGCTGTCGCCGTTGCTTGAGGCAATTTTGGGTCATCAATGTCTCAATAGAGTATGCTCTCTCGTCGAGCACCCGGGGTGCACGATGATGCACGTTGGGCACTTGGCATCGCCGCCGCGGCGGTGGCTTCACGGCGTTCCCTCGCCGCCTCGAAGAAGGGTCCCTCCCGATAATTTTACCCGCCTGCCGATGCCCCTTCGTCGTTCCCCTCTCCCGGATTCCTCGGATTGTCGCCAAAGGCGCCCGCTTGGAGTGAAATCGAGTTCCATTGGAGTGCCTTGAGCGGATCGCGCCGCGCCTTATACAACCTGTGACGGCAAGCAATGCATCCTCCTCGTTCCGTAATAGCTGTCGCTTGGCGATTATCCGCGTTCGTTTGCTCGCGTTTTCGCCAGTCGGTGGCTGGGGTTGAGCAATGGGGTTCGGTTGGCCTTTTTTACTCATCTACATCTACACGATACCCTGCAAGGCACCGCCAGGGTGTGTGGCAGGGGGTGAAGATCACCAAGCATGCACTTCTACAAAAACAAACAAGCAACTATAGGGTCTCATGCAACTAGATTGTTAGTATCTATAGTATTTAAGGGGTTAATACATGCATCATGCACTACAGACTACTCTAAAATATATCACCTACCTATCACTCTGCTATGCTGCCTATTCTGTTCTCTTATAGTACGGGGGAAAATCCATTTTGAATCTATCGGTACGACAATCTATCTCTCTAATCTTATTGATCTGGTCGAATCTAGCATAATACGCTGGTGTTTTTTATATGTGCCTAACATCTTCAGTAAAGCTATCCGATAGAAATTTCTCTAATAGATTTAATCTGTACTTTAACCTACGCTCTGATAATGATTCCCACCCTAATTCTGGTATTAATTCTGATACACTACTCAACCTATCGTAACACCTTTTAACGAACCTAGCTGCTCTACGCTGCACACTGTCTAGTTCTCTGATCAAACCTAATTCATTAGGATCCCATATACTCGGGGTGGACGATGATGAAGTATGAACGCGATTGCTAGTGTCACGTCCTTAACGTCGTCCTGGTAGTTAGTCCACTGTCTACATCTTCCGGATTAAATAAATCGGGAAGGACAGCCGCGTGCGGTAGTAAGTTTAGGATCTCGCCAATCTTCTCTTCGTCTTCTCTTTCCCTTCGCCTGTTCGTCCTTCCGCCCTTTTCAGTATTGTTCGGTATGATTAAAATCCTTTCGACGCCCAACACAATTTAGTGTTGATAGGGTTGAAGTCAATTTGCTAAGCTCTACTTAAGCGTGGAATTTGAGTATGGTGCCTTTCAGGACCGCCAGTCTCTCTGCCAAACCTCCGATCAACCTCTTGAGTATGGTTGAAAATAGTCGTAGTGCACCGTAAACAGCAATTCCTCCTTACTCAGCTGCTTTATGAATGTGATGTACTCAAAATCTGAAAATAAGGGAAATATAACTCTCATTAAATACTCTCTGTATTGATGATATCATTACCGATAACAGATGTATTTTATTGGTTCATAGATTGATTTTTTTACCATCGCTGTTCCCCGTTTAGGCTCCGTTTGTCATCGTGCTTGTATATCATCATCATCCCGACTTTTTTTCGCTTGGAATAGAATTTCTAACAGAAAAGTACTTGTGTTTCGTTTTTTCTCGATGTGTATTATCTCTCTATTATTGACTAAACTTAGATGGCAGTCCACGAAGCTATGCAAAAACATTTTGAGCAAAAATGCTCATTAAAATAGTATCATAAAAAATAGGTTTAGTATTTATTAGTATGTTACTAAATTAGCACTTTAAATCTGTTACGTCAAAAATGTTCGTTGCTGAGGAGGAAATATTTCTCGTTACACAACGTAATAAATCATTTGTTTTTATTGATTCCCGCCTGATCGTTTCCGAGACGTACTGTAATTCGACGATCTCTTTCACTCCACTTCCAACAGTGAGCTACGTACTCTTGCAGGAAGACGTTGTGCTAAAAACTATTAACACCCGTTATGTTACTAAAAACCTTATTTTATTTATGCTGGTGAGTAAACTGTAATATTAGTCAATTTTATGGGCACTTTCCGTGATAAGTACCTGAACTCATTTCCCCCTGGTATAGTGCTTCTGAAAAAAAGAGTTGAGGAAATTGAGTCTTTTTCTGGCATATCTGTGGGCTCAGTTTCCATCTTTTATATCGCCCTGCGGATGGGAATTAATCATAAAGCCATCTTAATTGAGTATGCCTTTTAGAAGGGAGATTCTGCGTGCTAATTGGGCAGTAAACTTTTTATTTTACCACGAGTTTGGTCTCTATGCCAAAGAAGCGTGAAAGGCAACTTAACGTGATAATTAAATATATCTATCGGCTGTCGAACCAGATGGCTGTTGACCGTGAAACAGTAATGGGGTCGGAAAGTTCACTGAATTGAAATTACTTCCTAGGTAATGGATGCAGCACATGGAGGTTAAACTTGAAGGTTCTTGACTTGAAATTATTAATCTGTGCCGTGTTTTTTTCCGATATTTATTTTTTGCCGTCTATTTTTTTTCGTAATCGAGCACTTAATAACCCCACGGCTACCGCGTCGCTGGTCTCGCTCACGGAAATGCCTCGTTTAGCGGGCGTCGCTGAAGGCGGTCCTCCCCCGCCCCAACCCCCAACCCCTTCCCGTCTCCCTCCCCTCCCTTCCCACCCTCTCTCGGATCTTTGCCAAATGCGGTCGGAAAGTTTTATTCCGTATGCGTCCCTTTCTGTTTTTTTCTCCCTCTGACGCAATCAATCCCGAAGCGCTGTCGTGAAAATATTTATCTCGCCAGTTTATTTCAGGAAGAGTATTTTCCCATACGGATCGAAAGTTCTTCTGACGTCTCCTGAGTTGTGGACCAATGCGATCTCGAGAATTTATCTTTTGCATTGCGACTTATTTAGAAAATTGAATTATCACTTTACCTATCAAAATCACGTACACTCACTACTCCCTGGTACGATTTCAGGCGTCTTCATCTAAAAGTAATTCATCATCATCGGTCAACAATCCTAGGATTGGTTTGACTTAGCCCTCCACTCGATTCTTCTATCACCAACCTCTTCATACCAACGTAATTTTTCTCTTTTACATCCTTCACAACCTGCTCCATATATCTTATACGAGGTCTGCCTTTTCCATTCTTCCCGTTCACTTTTCTCTCGACGATTGTCTTCATCAGGCCATAACTATCAGTAAAACCTGAAATCTCGTAGTTACAATAGAATTGTTTGCTTGACGGTGAAACATGATGTTCCCGATACGTCATCCCCTTCCACAAAACGATGAGGTTTTGTAACAGATTTAGTTTTCCCGTCTTCTTTCGAAGGTTTTCAGTAGACACCTCTTTTCTCCCACACTTCTTAAGACTTCTTCGTTTGTCACTCGGTCGATCCATCGTATCTTCATAATTCTTCGGTAGCACTACTTTTTAAATGCTCCCTGCCATGTCTTCTCTGCTGCTGTTATCGTCCATCCTTCGCTGCCATATTGTAAAATGCTCCAGTTGTTTGTTCTAATGAAATGTTTCCTCTCTTCCACGCTTGTATTTGCAGCTGTAAGCAGAATCTTCTTTTGGTAAAATGCCCTTTTCGCCTGGGCAATTCTGCTGGCAATTTTTCTTTTACTTCGTCCATCGCTAGTTACTCGGCATCCAGAACTCTTCTACCTCCTCGATTTTTCTTTTCCTACTTGTACATTTGTCCTGGTTCATTTTCTCCTACTACATCCTAGTACCCCTACTACATACTAATGCCAAGGAAATAAGCAAGTACCTACCAAGTAAAGTGATTGTGATTTAAATATTGAATTTTTAGTCTGAGTGATTGAGATATTCAGTTCTTTATTTCCGAAAAATGTTTGTAATAATACATAAAGAAATGCTAAACGATGTCAGGTTCAAGCTGTCTTGTGCAGCAATAGATTAAGTGGATAAAATTCCACGGCTCTTGTAGCATCGCCCATCCATATCCTTGCACTGAAGTGCCCGTTGATGGATAGCTCAGACCTGATTTCCTTGATATGAGTTCGGTTGCGAAGAAATGCTTAAATTAGTAGATCTACTAGTGCGTTTCATGCGGTGGTTCTCGTGCTCGCTGTTGATACGATTTTTGAAACGGAAATCATCCTGAGTTTTAGAAGCTGCTTTCACTGCAGAGGGAGGGTTCATGGGAACGTATGAGGACTGTGATTAACGCAGTGGTTCATTTCATCCTTCATTCGAAGGAGACAGATGAAGAACGCCATCCACCCCTTCTCCCCACGTTGCGGGATTCTCGTTGCATCTTGCCTTGCGCTCGTATCTCCCCTTCGGCATTTGAGCCGCCTATTAATAAGCACATCCGGTATGATTTAATGTCACCTTGTATTCCGTGTGTCGGTACGTGGTCGTTGCGAATGTATAGCTCTCATAATTAAGACATAGTGTTACCGCCACTTTCCCTTCGCTACCTTTTCGAGGGCTTCTATACCGTTGTCTTCTGCCATAGTTGTACGGACTGAAGTATTTTTGGTTCGATATAAAACTTCTCAGTAGGATACAGCATAATTTTTTACGGCAGCGATAACTCCAACTAATATTTATGTTAACGATAGGTCTTAGGGTATTGTGGAAAGCAGCTTCAAAATCTTAGTCCGATTTTGAAGTGATATTTCAGAATAACTTAAATGTTCGTCCTGTTTTTTTCGATAACGGTGACTGCGAACCGTATAAGTCTCCCAGGTTCCACGTAGTCGAAGGCACGTTCCAGTCTAGATGATGCCTCTGGAAACCCCCGGCTGCGTAATTTTTTTTTTTCCAACTGTCTTCCCCCCAATCATTCCCATCGATTCCTCATTTGTCTTCCACGCCTGAAATTCAAAAGACGACAATGTATTTATTTTTATTATTACTCATTGATAACTTTCTGTGGTTCGTAGTGGCAACGGAGTAAAATTTTCAGAATCATAAATACGCTATAAAGTACGTCACGAGGGTTTTACGCCACCCTTCGTGGGTTCAAATTCCTTCCAGTAGGATTCTCGGCGATCAGTTTGTGACGGGAAAGGTTTTATATATGTTCGGGAATATTTGATCAAAGTGAGCTCTTTTTTAGACGATCTGTGAGGTGTCTCCCCTCCCCTTTCGTCCTCCCTCTACTCACTCCCCCTCCCACTCCTCCACCCCCACACCCCAACATCTCATCCCTCTCACTGGGCGTCTACATTCTTCCTCTCGGGAAAACATTGCGCACATTTACTCGGGTCTCAGTAGTTCCTCTCGGGAAGCCCTGCCTTTCATCCCTTTGCCTATGAGTTTTCCTCGGAGGTGAGCGATTTGGACGTGGGTTTGTGTTTGTTGTCATTATCCCAGATCCAAACATCCGCGATGTAAACCTCCGATATCCCGCCACGAAATGAAGGTTTTATTTGCTGGGAAATGGAGTTGATGTTCATATGATCGGCAGAACAACACAAAATGTCTCCTTCCGACGCTGCTCCTAATTTTTGCTGTCGACTTCTTGAAAATAAATTGAGTCCTCTTTCGTTGCGTCAAAATTCCGTATTACTTATTACGTTCAAGGCTTACGTGAATGCGCCTACCTTTAAATATTTTATGGGTTCTGTTTTCGGGTTTCACCCTGTGGAAATTTGTTTGAATAACAACTGTTTCATGTAAACAAATGATATCATTCACACAATTTTTACATGGTTAAACCCGAAAATGGATGTTATAATATTCAAACGCAAATAAAGGCTTTCGCGTGAACTTTTTACGAATTACGCTTTAATACGGCAGTAGTGTTTTGCGATGCGATCCGGAAACAGGAATTAGTGTAGCAATTGGAATGACCATTTTTACAAAATTCCTAATTAATTTTGGCCGCGGTGATCTATCCTTTGAATATGCGCCTCTGAGAGCCGCCAAGAACGTTTCCCTAATTCATTGAGGTAGTGAATGCGAAAAGTTGGAAAGAAGTGTTAGTACGCATTTTTTGTTTAATTGTTTAAGATTTTTTAAATTGATTTTTTGCGTGCTCGTTAGATTTTTTCGCGGTCGAATGTGATTGAACGAAGTCGAAAATTAAATGTTTTCTAGCCAATATCACGGTGCGTGATTCGCTTCATGTACGTGGAATGAGAGACTGTGATGCTTAGGAATGGATTCAGTTATATGGTATTCTTAAACGAAATGCACATTCTCCGGTGATTATGTGCTGGGTTGTAGTTGCCTGGTGAAAGTTGCTGTACTCCTTCGTATCCCTTTAGGTATCTAGCAAGACACTCTCCCTGCTCATGTGTTATTTTTTCTCCCGTTGCGGCGACTCCCTTTGGCTCCATTCGCTGTTTTTATCTCGGAGAGCACTCGAGAGTGCACACCATGTATCCGTGGTCGAGTCTCCAGTGAGTTACGCTTTGGGTAATGTTGTTGCTTTCGTGCGCGCTCGAGCCGTGTTCTTTTTCGGAACGTATGCGACGCCTCCACAGAGCGTTCAACTCATTTCCGACTCCAGGGTTTTATTTTCGATTGAGCGTCCCGGCTTATTATTTCTGAGTCTCTGTGCAGTTTGAGTTGCGGTTCACTGTAACCTCGTGCAACACCCTTGCATTTCCTTTGCCTATCTGTCGACCTCTTCCTGATTCTGTCAAGTACTCAGCGGTGACACTCAGCGTTAATTTTTGCTTGGTTTTGCTCTTAGGAATCATTCACACTCTTTAGCATTGATATTTGTTGGCGTTAAGATGCTTTAATATATTCGTCCGTCGGTCTAATCTCAACCCCTACCCTACTCCACTTTCACCCAGTTTTATTAACCTTTGTCTTCTTGCTAATTTGTTTCACGTTAATTTGAGTCGAATTGCATAGAATTATCCAAAATTTCCTTAGTTTAACTTTTTACCCAGATGTCCAATGTTATTTTATGGATTAATATTTTATATTTTTGTTTAATTGTTCTCATGTTTTGCTACCGAGTGGATATGGATGAATCATTGCCTTAAATCAATGAAAAGAAATTATCTACGGCTGTAATAAATAACAAATGAAGATTAATATCCACAAAGCCGTAACAATAAGGGGGCAGATAAAAAAGGGTGGGGAGAGGGGGAAGGAAGGAGTATGTACAAAAGTGAGTGAGTGTGCGAATGTGTCATTTACTGCCACTTAAGTTTCTCCGTGTGCTTGATTTTGTACGTGTGGTTGAGAGCTCCCTTACTTTGTATATACTCCTTCCTTACCCCTCTCCCCCCTTTTTTATTCCTTTGCCCCCTTATGGTTACGGCGTTGTGGATATTAATCTTCATTTGTTATTGCCTTAAATGTTGACATCCGCCTTTTGCATGGTTACAGTCAGTAAATATTTCGCTGAAAAGATTTTTCTTAATTCTTTTGTAAATATGCTGTTACATTATACGATTAAAACATCGTCTCTGGATTGATCCATAGATAGAATCTGTGTTTTAAGTATTTTACATATTAGCAATGCCAATCGGACAAAAACATTCTTCTACAAATATCATCGGAGTTGGTAAAAGTCCCCGGATAGCTATTATTATCAATTCAGGTGAACATTTTGTATCCCGGAGCCAACCCGCTGCATTCATTTGCACCTATTATTACTTCTTTACCAATTATTATTAGTACGCATGGGATTAACATCGGTAAATAATACTTTTATCACTTTTGAGTTTAAGATTCAGAAATCAATTTTTATTTAATTGAAACATAACTTTCCACTTAATTGCCTGGAGCGCATATTTCGGTGGCTTCACCTCGTGGTATTTTGAGATCGAAAAATGACTTTTTCCCCCCTTGATTGTCTTCGGACGCTGAAAAGGAGACAAGCTCATTTTTGTAGAAGATACATTTCATCGCTTGGGTGCGTTAATTTTCCGTTGAAAAAAATTATAAGAAAAACGCACCTGCAGAAACCTGTTCAAAACCCTCGGAATTGGAGCAAAAAGCTAGCGTGTCACGCAGTGAGGTAAGCGATAGATTACCTCAGGACGCTCGCGACCGTCATGATCCTTTCTCACTATTTACACCGAATTTGTCGCCGCCTAGGAGACTCTAGGGTGCATCTTTATGGCTCCACGTGGGCTTAGAAAAAAATATAAATGACTAGAGTAAAAATATCGCGTTTGCCGACGCCGAAACTCTGGCATGGCCAACCTCTACGGTTCACGATCTCACAGACGCGTCTGCCGCCCCCTGTCGAACCTGCGTGGGAGGCGTTGGATCCGTACGTGAATGGCCAGAATCCGGGGTTTTATGCTTGCAAGTGTGCGGGAGTTGGGCTGTTTGATTGGCCCGCCACGACGTCTTGACGGCGAATCGTCGAGAGGAGCCAGAGAGACGGGCGGATGTTTTGGTCATCGGGGGAGAAGATTTTCGTGAGCGGAGCTGGGGTGCGAGAGTGTGGGAGGGGAGGACGAGAAGGAAGGGTTGAATGCGTCCCCTCCTCCCCCTGGATCCGCGCCAAACCCCCTCGTCCCAGCCAGCATCCCTCGCACTTAAAGGCCCTGGCCGCCGTCTATATCCGGCCCCGCGTGGCGGCGACAAAAGGTGTCGCGGAAGGAGCCGTAAGGAGATGAGATGTGCGGTGTGAGATTGATCGATTTGGGGGTGGCTGATAAGGGGGTGGTTGACTCTGCGGTGGTGTGAGAGGGACCGCGTGTGGAACAACTTACAACCACATATTCATCGCAGCACTAATAAAAATTCAACATTTTGGAACTATTGATTTATAGCATAAGTTTTGATCGTTGTTCCTGTGGTCACATTTTTAAAAGTCCTTTTAATTGATGTTTTTGTCGGGTTTTTATTGCAAACGGAAGACTATAAAATTTCCCCTGTCCGGAGTCGATAATCGTTTTAACTGTTGCATGGCATGTTTTTCCATTTGGATTTTCGGAAGAAATATCCAGAAGTAAAGAGAAATGTCTCGGAGGAATGAGTAATTTGGCGGCTTTCTTTTTTCTAAAGCGTGTCGGAAATCATGCTTCGTAGCAATTAGAGGATAGAGATGGTATTGTGTGTTCAATTATTATTCTGGATTGCTGGGAACGTGTGTGCCATCCGAAAATGCATAATTTTGCTGAAACATTGAAGTTTCTATTGTTCATTCATATTGTTAGAATCCCTTGCCTGGTGAGAACCCAAAAGTTTGAATGATGATGGGTGAATGTATAGTGGCATCGAATCTGTGACTGTTCCTCGAATGTCAACTAATAGAATGGAAGAATAGCAAGAATAGCCGCCATCACACCCGAGCGAGATACGAGGGAATGACTGGGTTCCTAAAACCCTCGTGCGACTCATCGTTTGGACGAGCGAGGAGCTGATACGCAGGCAAATCCCTCGTGAATCCCTGCGCTCTTTGTCACGTTGAGACACCGTGAGCTTCTAAGGCGTCTCCTCACGTTGTGAACGCCCTGTCAATTAAACTGATTGCTAAAAATTTGTTTTTCATGGTAAACATGTAGTTAATGCCAAGTATACGTTCAGAAAAGCGCGAAGCTTTTAGCAATTGAGAGTAGGGTGCTCAGTAAATGACCGAATCACGATTCTGTAACTTTGCTGGAATACCTTTTCTTTTTGTATGTACCTACTACGAGTCTACGAGAGCTGGAGATGCAATTTTCATTTTGTATCCTTATAGATGTCTTTTTGTATTGCCAAAATCTTTTTCCGTAATAATGCTATTCCCACCCAGAATTTCAGTTCAAGCCTGGAAAATAAAACGAAATTGAAATGGATAAAGATTTGATGTATTTCTAATTACATTAATTTAATATTTTCCCCGTAATAATTTCATTAGCTTTGTGGTTGTATAATACGAAGTGTATCCTAGATTTGAGGGGAAAACTAACTTCGGTTAGTCTTGCGATGAAATTTGTCCCCACTACTGGATTTGATCCCTGGGAGAAACACGCCGTAATTCTTTTGAAACAACACAGAGCTTATTGGCCTTTTTGGATTCTTACAGATTCGCCTTCTTTTTCAATTAGGCTGGTGATGTATATTTATTCTTAGTTTATTTAACACTTTGATTACTGTCGGAAATTGATGGTTTTATCGTATTGTGCTATTCAGTTGACCAAGTATAATTGATGTCTGACGACTTAAAATATTTTATGCAAGTTGCTTTTATATGAGAAATCACCAGTTTTCCGAAGTCAAGCTTTGGAATGTCAATTCCATTGGTTACTGACCCAAGGCTTAAAGTCTCTTTGAGAAGTGCTCAAAGATTTAATTAATGAACTTCTTTATCAATGTGCACAGTTAAAACTTGGATTCGTGGTCAATTCAGAGCTATTGCAATGCTGAAATCGAAGGTAATGGGTTCGGAATTCCGTTTGGCAAGGGATTGATTACTGCTTGATTAATAGCTGTGGAATTTTCATTTGTATCTTCAGAGTTGAATTATTCGTTAGCAGAAGTGAGAATATTGCCCTCCTCGGAAAGGAAAACTTTTTTGTAACACTATAGTTTTCTCATTATTGCATTGGTCACACGGAAAAGGACCACCCAGGTATTCTAGATAGTTCGATCAGATGTATGTTGTTTTGAACGCCAGTGTTATTTTTATAGTTAAACCTCCCCCTAATCTTGGGAATCCTGGTCGCGCCACTGTTCCAAAGTGTAAAAGATTTCATGTGGTCAGGATGATCAGATTCTTTCCGTGTCGTGGCGATCCCTGGACCCCCAAAAGAAGAATCAATTACGTGCACTTTGATCTAATCCCGTGGATTCGCGAAATAATATTATAAGCTCATGTTCGATTTGCATCAGCCTGTCGAAACGGATCGTTGGAGTCTTGAAAGGTGACGAGGATGGTTCATTTTTTGTGTCGCGAATAATAATAAAAAGAGTTCTGGGCGATTGACGGCGGGTGTTGAAATGGAGTAGGGATGAAGTGAGGAAAGGAGGCGCAGGGGCGAGGAGAGATTTGCGGGAAGACTATCAGTCAGACTCGCGGGAAGGGGAGGGCGTAAGGGGTTGATTTTATAAAAGCAGATGTGGAGGGGAGAAGGGCCTTGAGGGAGGAGGGGTGCGCCGGACGGAGGGGTAGAATTGTGGCGGAGCATGGGTAGGAATAAATAGGATTCTAAGCGAGGAAATGGCGGGTAAATCTCAACAACGATAGATAACTAACATCCCAGTGCATCAGGGAAATATTGTCTGACTGTTGAGGAATGAACCCAAGGACTCAAACTATTTACAACTGGCCGGTGCTTTAAAATCCGGGATATTTGGTGGAGGTAGAAAGTGGCCATCGCTCAGTAATCTAGACCTCGACTGCCGGGGCTATTTTCAACGTGCGTACAAATCAGAAATAGACGTAATGCCTAGGTACTGCTTCAGAGTCCGAGGCGGCGCCCAGGGACTGTGTTGCCTATGATAATAAAAGATATCGCGCAAATTAAAGTGAAGTTAGTGGAATCATAATAGCGTAACATTTTTTGAACCCTATTCAAAGTCTTTCCTTATCTTGGATTATTCTTTTGCTTGTCGCCTTCTCGTCGCAATTTATTATTTCGGTGATTTTGCTTTAATTCCATTGTGACCTAGACTTACGATCATTAATTCCATGTATCCCAAGATTATATTTTCGCCCTCATACCTGTCACATCAAGAGAGTATGCTTGACAGCTGCTATCCTGCTATTTTCAAATCAGGAATTTGGCATTAGTATATATCTCTTCTGATAAATTGTCTATCCTACGAGCTTTTTTTGTGTGAAAAAAATAACGTTCTTCCTTATATCTCTGGCACACAATTTCATAAGCAATTTTAAATGAAAAATCGAATTTATTATGCTAACATTGCTCCATCTTCGGTAATTGTTTGTGCAATGAATTTTTTCGCTCAACGAATTGTCAATTTACCTCACATTGTTCATCATCAACGGTCATCAAGTCAAAATTGTGACTTGCGCACCCTCCACTTATGCCTCTTGTCTGACAGCCTCTTCGCAGTAGCGAAGTTTTTCTCTTTTACATCTTCCTCTAAATTTTGTGTGTGTCTAATACGAAGTCTTCGTTTGCAATTGTTCTAACCACTTTTCCTTCGACGAATGTCTTCATGTGACCATTGTGTCTTAAAATTTGTCGATTAGGTTGTCATGTCTTCGTATCATACTTCTCATCAGATTTCTTTATCCTCCTATAATTCTTTGAACTTCTTCGCTATTCACTCGGTCTAGCCGTTTGATCCTCATCATTCTTCCGTAACACCGCATTTCAAATGCCATGAGTGAACCTCTTTTGGGCTCCTCAAAAGTGGCGCACTCGTTGCCTACGGGGCTCAATGAGGATTTACGGGTCCGAATTGTGGAAACTAAGAGTTTTTTTACTAGTGGAGGAGCGTGCGGAAGGATTTAAAGGGGAGCAGAGGAGGAGAGAAGGGTTGAGGAGTGGGGAGGATGAGGGAGGGAATGAGGAGGGAGGTGGCGACCGTTTCTCTCCCCCCCTTCCCTCCCTTTCTTCCCTTCCTTCGCCAAAGCAGAGTGCCACAGAGTGGAGCCCGTTGTTTGGAAAAGTGTCAGCGGAGGCGTGTTTAGGAGCGCCCATGATTCTCCCCCGGTGCTCGGCCTGCTGAATGGTGAGGCGGAGGCGGGGAGGCACGCTGCCCCGTCCGCCCCCGCCGGCTCACTGCCTCACGGGAGGCCGGCGCGGAGAGGCGCCCCTCAATTAACGACGCCGGCGCCTCCGCCGGCCGAGAGGATGCACGCGGCGCCCCGGCGCTGAAACCATAACGTGCGCTTCACTCGTTTGGTTCTGCGTTGGAAACTGCTTTCTTACTCTCCTGCGACCGAACTAGGAGTACAAGTCGTGGCTCAAATTGATTAGCAAGGAAAGTGATTTTCCATTTAGTTTCTGCAGTCGTCTGTGACAATATCGATTTTAAGGCGTTTTGTGATGATTTTATCCTCTCGTTTCCATTCTTGTGTGAACGCATATCCTTTTTTTCCAGAAACTTTGTTCGATTTTGTATCAAACTAATATCATCCTTCGATTATCCACGTAGCCTTCTGTGGCAATATTTATGCATAAGCGTTTTGTTGTGAGTTTTTCGTCATTTTCTCGTGGTGTGGGTGTGACAGTTTGCTTCCCGGGAATACGCATTAAATTCTTTCTCCGACATTCGATCATTCTGATTTCTACAATGTGTGTTTGAAAGAGAATGAGGCACAAATTGGAAGACCGTGTGGTGCTGCACTCAATAGATTTGTGATCATAATCATCGGTGCCCACTATGGTGTTTCGGAAAAAAAGGCCATAAGACCGTTACGAAAAGTACGAACGTCGAATAAACCCGAAGATCACCCGCCGTTTTCAACTTTGGCTGATCGACACCTGTGCGCAAGATGCTCCCGCTAACGGATCAGACGCCGGGCCTTGCCCGGAGGCCCCCGCGACCCTACGCCAAGAGGTCCGCCACCATCGCTAACCTACCGCCGATGAGTTCGCCGAGGAGATCCTCCGTGCCTAAGCTGATGCCGGGTCAGCCCTCCGCGGCGCAGAATGGACCCCTCTTCCCCCGCCCTCGCACACCTCAGAGGTTTCCGTCGAGGTCCCCGTCGGCCAGCGGTCGGTGGGCCTCGTCCCCTGGGCCGGAAGGCCGACTCACCACCCCGCCGCCGTACGCGGAGAGGTCCCGCTCCACGACCCCCGGTTACCCCGGCGAGGGAGGCTATACGGGGGCCCGCGGTTACTCTCCGATCCCGGCGAGACCCTTCCCCTCAGCATCCCTCTCTCGCTCCTCGTCCACGGAGTCCTTTTCCCGTCGGGTGTTCCCTCAGTCGGGTGCCCGGGCCGGAGAGGTGGCCGGCATCGCCCGGGACGAGCCCGTCGTCTTCGACGCAGCCATGTCCTTCCTGCTGGGCCGCACGAGTCCCGCGCCGGGCCGGGCCTCGATCCCGGTCCGCCAGGCGGTGAGGCCGACCCCGTCGCACCGGATGGCGGACACGGCCTCCTCGGCCCTGTCCTCCAAGATCTCCGACTTCCTGAAGAGGACGGACCACGTGATGGACGAGTGGAAGCGGCTGGGCAGGGGGGACCCTGGGGAGATGGAGGGCTCGCTGGGGAGGTCACGGAGCGCCTCCAACATCGCCATCAAGACGCACCTGCGCTACGGGTCGGAGTGCCGCAGCGTGAGGTCCATGTCGCGCACGTCGATGGCGTCTTCCGAGGACGGCTTCTCCATCTCGGAGCAGCTGGAGGAGGTGGAGGAGGAGGAGGACCTGATCCCGGAGATGCCGGAGGAAGCGGAGGAGGGCGGCGCAGAGGCCGTGAGGATGATTGTGCCCCTGGACCCCTCTGTCCCCGTCACCGTGGAAAGAACTCCCAGTAGCATCCTCAACAACATTATAAACGAGGTTCCCAAGTGTAATCTTGTGCGATGTGAGGTGTTTTTCTGAGAAAGAGAGGGGGGAGGGGGATGGGGTGACGAGGGAGGAATTGCTGCATCTCTTTTGATCTAATCCATTTTTCTTTCGCTTCTGTGCCTCAAGGGCTGCTTCTAACCCCGCGTTCTCCAGGTGCACTGCCATGGGGGAGCACGTGTTTGCGAAAGTATTGATTGCTCTGCAGGCGGTTGCGACTACTCGGGCTTCGAGTGACATGGGATTGGTTGATCTCTCTGGTGCACGTTCTCTTCCGGGCTGAGTCTGTCTTGAGTGAGCCGCTCGTTTTGAGTCACTTCTCCTTCTTAACGGAGTGAAGAGTTTCGGCGGTGAACACTGGCGAACCCCGACTAATCCTTCCCTTTGCTCTACTCTCCATGTTCCTAATCTGAACTTACGACAAACACATACGTGTTACGCCCGTTGTTGCCGGTGCCCATAAGATCGAGTTTATGCGTCGTTGTTATGCTCTGCATTGATATGCTCTTGGATTCTTTGCTTCGAGTGGCAGTGAAATCTAGTTGCGTTTGAAGTTAACTTTGCATTTATGTCATCAGTATTTGATTAACTGAAAATTCATAAAGTTGAGAACTATATGCTTGGAACACAACTAACTGTTTAGGTCTGTCTAATACGTTGGTGTAATTGGTAGAATTAATCTAGAAATTCCATAACAGTCAAACCTTGTAAATAAACCATTTCCATGTTATTTTTATTGAGCTTTGGGCATTATCTATTTTTTTATTTAAATATACTTTAAACTATTATCTAATTCATTCATTGTAGTGTACAATTCACTAGTGAAATAATTGTCATACTTAGAGGCCTTATTTTTTATAAATTGACGTATTTATAATTATTTGAAGCAAAAAAATGTCGAGAAAGGCAAATGAAGTGGCTGGAAAGCATTTAGCAACTTTTTGCTTGGCTATTTATCAGTATCTTAGTCGAAAATTTCACAGTACTGTCTTAAGAAGGGCTATGTATGAGCCCAAATTCATGTTATATCACTGACCATTTATTTTCCTGTTGCTTAATGAACATCACAATTTTTTATTTAGTTGACGGAAATGACTGCAGATCTAGCAGAAGAGCATTCAACATCCACATTAGCTGCTGAAAGATTGGAGGCAGAGGCTGCAGAGCGAATCCGTTTGGAGAAAGAATTACAGGAGTCCCAGGTAACCAAAGGATTATAATTTTTAATTTCTGATGTATGCTAAAACCATATTATTGGATACATGTTTATCTATTTGATACTGCCCAATGGGCTGATATTTAGGTACTGCCACTAAGTGCTGGTTCCGTAAATGAGTATAAGTACTACAGACATAGTGCTAAAGATATGTTTCAAGGTTTGATAGGATAAATATATGATTTCCGACCTTCTTATCTGATGTTTTCATCAATGTAAATCTGGTTAATCATCTTCAAATTTTATACACTCTCCACTCAATATTTTTCATTGACTAACCTCTTCCTGTGGATATAATTCTTGTCATTTACATATTTCATTTTGTTGATAGCTAATAGTAATTACTTTGATATTAATATTGTTAAGTTAGTGTAGGCAAAGTTGGACCTGTTCATCATATCAAGTACAATATGCATGTACAGTAATGCAAAGAATATTTTGTTAATAGGCTTCCCAAATGATATGAAGGCATACTTGCCTGTCTGAGAGGACAATCTGATTAGAAAGTGAAACTGTAGCATTGGTAAATGTCATCATTATCTTTGATTTCCACCAGCATCAGGTTTGAGAGCACTGCCATAATTTTTTCTTGGTTGCTCTTATCCAGTCCCCTACCACAGCAATATTATACCTTCTAGATGATAATGCCTTTATCTCTTCATACCTTCTGCCTACCTTCTCGTTATCTGAAATCCTTATTTTCCCTCCCTTATCTTGCTTTGCTTTCTCAATATACCACCTGCATTGCCCCCTGCATTGTGATTCCTCTTATTTCGTGATAAATTCTCCTTCCAAAAATAATTAATAAGTGCAAACTAAGGATGAGGTTTTTGTTCCCAAAGAGTATTTCATAAATATTTGGAAAAACCAGACCACTTACCAGTTTGCAGTATGTTCTTACCTCAGGTGGCTGTGAGATTCAAGGCATTGTTTGAATACTATGGTACATAAATAAATGCTTTTTCCAAATTTAAAAATAATATAGCTTTTAAACTTTACTTGTTTTGCAGTGTGGGATTCCCTTTATGTGGGACTATAGTCCTCATGTTGATGTTTATTTTCAGAGTTAGACTTGGAACTTTAATTTGGTGCTGAGAAATAAACACTGTAATTTTCCTCACTCTTCATTGAAACCCAACCTGTTTCAACGTATTTGAGTCATTTTCAAGAGGCTTCTGCTTTTTCTTCTGAACAGTGATCTCTCATGTGCTCCCTCTCTAGAATGCTGCATATGATTTGAAACATTTTGAAGTTATAATAAAGAGTGTGAAAAGTTACAGTGTGTTTATTTCTCAGTGTGGATAAATTTCACAAAATGAGTAGGCTGACAATTAATTTTAAATTTGGTGCATTCTTAGAGTTTCTTCTTAATATTAATTATCTTTCCAGGGGAGGAACAAGTCACTTCAGCAATCATCTGAACGCCTCGAGATGGAACTGCTCTTTTCAAGAGCAGCCGGAATGAATGGGGATGTTGGAAATGGTGGACGAGGCATTGGGGACGATGATGAAGATGTGGATGACTTGGATTCTGGTGCTGCATTGATTTACAAGCAGAGGTATGAACGTGCAGCAAGGGAGCTTGAGTTTGCAAAACGAAGACTTCAGCAGCAGCATGAGGATGACTTGGAGCAGTTGGTGGGGTTGAAGAAGCAGCTGGAGAAAAAGGTTGGTTTTCAGCAACTCTTAATTTTTTCATTACACTTTTGCCAAACTTATCATTTTATTCTTTTTTGAATCATTGTAGCGGTAACTGTATTTTTTTAGGTTTCTGTAATTTAAATTCATTTCATAGTTTGAATAGAATGTTCACAATGATATTGGAGTGAAGGTTCCCATGGAGTGCATGGTTGAATTTCCCCATTTCTGAATTTACTTCCATATCTTCTTTTATTTGGTGACAACAGTTTTGCGAGCAATCCCGCCTGTAATTTTGACCTGATGATGCAAGCAGCATAGATTATTTTTTTAGATAGATTCTATAGATATTCAGCATAGATAAATTCTAAACAACGAATGCCAGGTGCCACTTTATGTTATTTGTGGTACATAATATGCCGCACACATTTTATCAGCCAAGTCCACTGCACCTTTGGTGATATTTTAATCCAATATAATATGTGGTTAGCTGAAAAAAAAATAATTAGTATACATACTGACAATCAATGTCTCTAAACAACTGAAGATGCAGAAGGAAACCTGTTAGTACACTATTTACATATGCTATGTTTCACTTTTCTTCTTTTGGGTGGTAGCATTTCAGTATGCAAATCCATCAGCAAAGTAATAATGATTGATCTGCTCTCTAAATGTTCCTTCATAAAATACACTGCTAAGCGCTTCAGAAATATTCTTCTCCACTATTGATCTTTTTCAATGTGCTTACTAAAATATAGTGTCTGTGATTTATGCTTGTCAAAATAAAAATTCTAAACAACAAATGCCAGAAGCCACCTTTTGTTATTTGTGGTACATAATATGCCACACACATTTTAACAGCCAAGTCCACTGTACCTTTGGTGATATTTTAATCCAATTTAATTAGTGGTTTGCTGGAAACCTCATTGATGTCTGGTAAATCATGCGTAGCAGCATGGACTATTCTTACTGTATGATAGTCATTAATAAAATTACAGCTTCTTTTTGATTCGTGATATGAAAGACATGCATGGAGTTCTCCTTGAATCCAATCTAAGATGAATTGACCTTCCTTGCTTGGCAGATATTCCATATAGGTTTCACTTATTTTTTTAAATCATGGCAATGAATGTTATTTTTTTAAATTAAATATTGAGGAAGTGAATAGTCAGTGTATCAATTATAATTGTCTATTGTTAAATCTTGGTTTGGGTTCTCAAGTGGCTGCACAAGATGTCTCTGTTATGGAGAATTTTATACCAATTGTATTCGCCATCTATCTGTTGCACACAGTAGACTTCTAAATTGCCAGTATTGAAAGATTTACCTTCACAGTAGGAAAAAACCTTTTGGATCATACTTCGCAAGCTTACTAAGACTATACATACTGCAAAAAAAACTATATCACCTCTAAGCAGGTGCAACATTTCATTGATTCAGTGTACTCTCTCATTGTGTAATTTTTCATGCAGTTACTGAAAAATCATTGTATTAATAATCAACTGTATAGCCTCAAATTAATCAGTCATTCTTCTGACTGGTCTGGTTGCATAGTCATCAAAAGAGAGCATCATAACAGAAACCGAATTCCCTTGGATTCATGACAGCTCTAAGTGCCATATACTGTTTGGATTCCAAAACTACCAAGATAGATGTATTGACCATATCCTTCACCAATGAGAATTAAATTCCCAAAAAGGCTAGGATTTCATTTATTGAAGTACATACATTTTTCTAGCATCTCTCTCTCTTGAATAGCCCAAATCAGCACATTAATTTTTATAAAAGTATTTGTAAACTTCACAGCTTCTTCAGCCTACCTAGTTACTATCATTTACTTTGTTGGTGATGTCTTTCAAAATAAATATCAGATGTTGCTGAGTTTTCACTGTTTTTTTCCTTTGTTTTGGTTTGGTCTGGCATTTTTTACCTCTTGAACTTGCTGTCAATATTGGAAGCTACTTCTTTAGATTTTTGGTTTCACCATTCCATGCATGATCCAGTTGTTTTGTGGCCAATGAAGACATGTGCAACACTCTTGAGTGGCCGCAACCCCAGAATTTTCACCTTCGAAAACCTTTTCTTCTGAATCACTCTCCAAACCATCCCCATTCCACCTTCTGCTTTACCTTTTAAGTAATCATTGTCATCATCCTTTTCTTTTTTTGAAATCCAAAAGTTACTTCAACTTGATGGTGTTTAGACTTTTGTATGAAGTAACAGTTATAGAAAGGGAGAAACGAGGGAAGGGATGGTTTGGTGTGGCACAATGTCTATTAAGAGGAGGTGGGTTATAAAGGAGGAGAACCTAGTGAGGGTAAGGGTATAGAGTTGTGGGATAGTAATGAGTGGAGAGTGTTAACGAAAACCTGTTCATTGAACAGAGCGTCATCATTCAATAAAATAATTTCTATTTGCTCAAAAATGTCCAGTCTTACTGCACCTTTATTCTCTACATGGAGAACCTCCTGAACAAAGTCATAAGAGCAGGTTATCTGTGACAGGTGTTTATCCTGGAGATAAGAATCATCATTGTTTATCAAGCATTTTCTTACAGGTGCAGAAATTGCTCCCTGTCTTGCCAATGTAAATTTGCTACAGAGCCCACACTTCACTTTATAGATGCCTACTTGGGAGGGGGCATGACATTCATCCTTATTCTGACAGGATTTTACCCTGGGTTGAGAGCTTGTAAATGTAGTTCTGACTTAATCTTTGTGGAAGCATCCGGCTAAAAGTATCAAAAATGTCACTTGTTAATCAACTTTCAGTTCATATAATTATATTAGAATTAGTATTCCTTATCATGTGGTAAAATTCAGGTGTCTTGTTTTACAAACTACGGCAATTAACTACTGCTAATAAAAAACTCTTCTACATAATGATGGCTGTTCATACGAATCCAAGGCTTTAATTTTTTTATGTTATGGAAAAAATTGCAGTTCGATGAATCATGTGTCTTTTTTGCTTAGTATGCTTGTCCCTTTCATGTGGCTCATTATGCCATGCTGTGTCTACACTAATGTATAAATACATATCTGTTTAAACTGTGCCTGGACTGTATTTTCTGACCAATTTAATATTGTTTACTATCAGAGACTATCTTTCTTGGCTATTGCATTCCTTAAACACTGTGTCGATGCTCCAGTATCCTGCACTCCACCCTAAATGATGCCTCATTTCTATAGTGGACACCCAAGTGGTTCACATGTGCCCAACACAAACATTCTGGCTACTTTGTATCTCTCATCCTTTAAAACTCCATCAATATTATTGACTTGGGGAATACTTGGTATTTCAGCTCCCCTTTACCCTGCCACAATTTAATTTATCTAATGCATTATCCAGAACCACCAAGTTTTTCTTCTTATTCAGCTGCTACATGAATATAGAACTTGTGTCATCGAAGAAGTTTAGGTATGCCATGCTTCTTATGATGCCACTATTTCCTTTATAAATTATTTCATCTTTTTCAAGATGGCCACCTATTTCAAGGACTTGACATTTAGTCATATGTTTGTGATCTATATTAGATATGAAAAAGCACAAATTTAATATTGCTGTTAATATACCTACTATTGATTTTTCCAAACTCTAATTTGCAGCCATTATTTTAGGTATTTTTAGACTTAGTGCACAACCCTATGCCGCATGGTCTAGTTCATACCATTCTGGTTGACCTAGATTTATTTTCTCTTCTTGTTTTTCTAATGATCTCTCTTCACAACCCTTGGTGAAATGCATTAGCTGCTTATTGCCAAAAATTGATACATATTTCATTGCAGAATAACTGAAATTAATATCTAACTTAAGTATGCTTTATGAGCATTGCCCTAAAATGAGAACTTTACCCTTTTCTTATTTAATCACACCATCCTTCCTCAAATTTAAAACATCACTTGCTGGTGCATAAAGGAAATGGATTTTTTTGCTGAAAAAAATAATGGATGCTAGTAAAATTCAATTATTTCACATTATCAGATTATAGCTTTATTCCTGTAGCTGTACAATGTGAAGGTTTGCATCAGAAGCTGTAATATGGAAAGTGAATGATTTTCTACTTCTTTTTTCAGCTTACTGATGCCTATGAAGAGGTTGAGGAACAACGCCAGGTGGTTGGCCAGTGGAAACGCAAATCACAAAAGTTAACTGGAGAAGTCAATGACTTACGCTTGCTCCTGGAGGAACAAAATTCCCGAAATGTCCTGTTGGAAAAGAAACAAAGAAAGTGAGTATTATTTTGCCGATATTCTATCATTCACATTTCACTGCTATTGTACTTTATAAATACCTTTTTTTTACTTTTTGCCTTCATTAGAAACTTGTATTATAATTTACTGGAGGAAATCTTGTAGGGTAGTGGCTGAGCGGTGGAAGTGGTCCATTGTCAATTATTTTTCAACTCACAAGATTAACCCCTCCAGTGTATGCGACGTAGCAGTTGTGTCCGTTAAATTCCATGTTTCTAGCATGACTTTAATCAGAGCTATTTAAATCGCTCAGGGTGCTTTTTTTCTGGGCAGTGTTGACCATTTGTGCAGATGTTAGCCTAATTATTTTTAGCACAATAGTCGCTCTTCAATAAAATTTTAAAAAATTACAATCAATACAAAAATATTTGCACTTCATTATTATAAATGGATATTTACATTTTTCCAGGTCATTTATTTTTTTTCACTTCATATCCATAGTGGACCTGAGTGTGGTATTTCTCGAAACAGGGGTCTAAACAGAATGACAGGGCCCCTCGGAAGTTTTTATACCTGTATCTGTTATCTTTCCTCTTTCTGTTTTTCGTTCACACCACGCACTTTCTTCTTTCAACCTTCAATGATTCTGTTTTGGGTTTTCTTCAAAATATGCTGACCTGTCAAGCATGTACATTCTGTATCCATATCTGAGGGCCACCCTTTGCATTTCTCTATGTTCTGTCCATGATACTTGACTGTGATTTTATTGACTAAGTCTACTCTGAACAAGAGATGATCTTTTTGTTACCAGCCTTGCAGTATAAAATGTAAAGAATTTAAGACACCTATATTTACGAAATGGTTGAATAATTTCTTGTACCACACTTTTGTCCTTTTCCTTTCTAGCAAGAGTGATTCTAAAAGTTGGTCTCTCAAGTCTCTGCCTCCCATATACATATTTATTGTAAATTATTACACACTCAGGTGTGTTCACACATTCTAACCCACCCTTCCGAATAACGGGATGCATTTGATCTGAATGTTTAGTAGTTAGGATTGTCACATCGCTCTTATCCTTCCACTTCAATGCAACTAATTTCCCACACTTTGCACTAACCACCTCTCTTTTCTTGAGCTTCCTTTTAAAATTTGCTGGTATACCTTTGCGTGTGATTTTTTCCTGTTGTCCTTAGAACCAATCTCAAAAAAATATCAGGACTACTGCAGTAAATGTCCACATAAATACATCTGCCCAAGTCTAATAGTTTATCGCATACTCTTAGAACAACTTTTGTTGAAAAAAGGCCTTTGTCATTTTGTAATTTCACACCCTAACTTGGTCCCTGAGCCACTGTAAATAATAAATTCCATAAATACTCTACGGAGTCACAAAGTTTGAACATTTTTATCCCAAACTGAGGAGCTTTCGTGGAAATATATTGTTTCCAAGAAAGTCTACCTTTCCATAATAACAAAGATTCATCAACCCTGACTTCTTTTCCCAGCACATACACTTTTTGGAATTTATTTTTCAAATAGTCACTAATTGGTAGAATTTTATACAGTTTTGGATCCCTTTTTACCAATTTCTCATTGGTGTTATCCGTAAAATAGATAAATTTATTCTGTAATGAAAACCTTTCCTCGCTCATTACATTAGGAAAAATGGAGTTTCTAATATATGTTGTCTACTAAAATACATTCTCAGGCTTGGTTTCTGAATTATTCCCATCAACATAAGCAAACCTAGGAATACCCTTATTTCTCTCGGAGTTGTGGGAACCCATTTTTGAAAGTGCGATTTTTTTGGCGCCAACAATTTTTCCTTCTCACGGGCAAGAAACTGTTCTGCGTAGCAGTTTGTTTCAGTCACTATTATTGCAATTAGATCATCGTTGAAAAATAACTCAAAATAATCCAGGGGATTAGCAGCACACTGCACAGACACTATTTGTTTCCCAAGCAAATCATACGCAAAAGGCACAGGAGGATTAGCACTGTCGGTATCTTCCCAATTATTATCTTGAATATTCACTGACAATTGAGAAGGTTCTTCCTCTTCGGAACTAGAATCCAGAGAGTAGCCAATTGAATCCTCAGAAAATGTGTCTGAACATACTGCACTCTCATCTTCCAGAATGTCAAGCTCTTGCTCATCGGACAACTCACGTGAGCTAGAAGCCATGGTCAACTAAAGAGGGGTTGGGACGGGGGATGGTCCCAATGAAGAAAAAAAAACTAAGCCCCGAACTCAACCATAGGTGTCGGGGTAACTCAGACCCTTATTTTCAAACACTATAAATAAGATACCAGAGCTGACAGGTCTTCCAAGTTCCTAGAAGCATTGAGTGACCATGCCTGGAAGGACCATGGCTTTATAGTTATTACCAGGATGAAAGAGAAAGGAAATGTTGACACAGAAAAACAGATAACAAGGAACCACAGACAAAAGCATTGAACATCAGCATGCCCATATCATCTCTCTGGAAGCTCATAAAGGAGATCATGAGTGGGAAAAAATAGGTTCGTATGCAGACACCAGACGCTGGGCTGTGAAAGAGCCTTTGCTTTCCCAGGCATGAGCTGAAAGAAATTTTTTTTAGATGCTTAAACATTAACACAGATATGTAGGAGGACCAGGATGAAGGCAGGAGGCATTGGACCACATATTACTCACTGAAAAATACGAATAATCGAGCGTGAGCGATAAAAATTCCCAATGAAAAACCTCGACGCAAGCGGTGCTCCGCACATGCTTGAGACATGGATTAGCGGATGCAGATGGTACATCGCACACGCTGAGGGATTAAATGCCTCCATTTAAATTCACACTTGAGGAGTTAAGGGATGAATAAACTAGTTGCTCAGAGAAAATAATATTACTATTATCATGAGTTTTGGAAAATTTTCAGCTTTCAATTCATAATCCTCTAGTAGACTATAGTTGACTTCTTTATTGACATTTCCCAGCATTGTTGTTAATGCAATGTTGTTGGTAAATTCCCTTCCTTATTGTGTTCTATTCAAAAATATAAAGCACTGTATGGAGCCTCTATGTTGTATTGCTGTAGTCAGTTGAAATGTATTGAAGTCAATACATTACCTTTTTCACTTACATGCTGGATTGTAGAAGTATTGATTATGCTAGAGTGCTAGAATTAGAGGTTTTATTTAGGTAGGCTGATTATCAATTAGAAAATTCTTTACATTCTGAAAATAACATATGTATCTGTTGTTGACAGTGCATATGTGAATGTAATTGTTATGAGAAATATTACTCATACATTTTAACATACACGATTGCATTATGGTAATCTTGGAAAATACTTAATAAATAGTACAATTTCAGTCCTTAGGATTACTAATGAGTTGCAATAATGGCACTCTCTCATGTTTGTGTAAGGGAGAAAAATCAACCAAGAGTTATGTAGGTACGAATTCGTTCGTAATAACGTGCAATAGAAAGTACATATCAATATTTTGTGGGAGTGATATGACAAAAGGACTTGCTCTATGAAGTGCTTTCAAATTTAGAGCCATTGTATTTGGCTTTATTTCCTATGGAATTGATAATATTTTGTATAGCTTCTGCAAAAGCATCATTGTATTGACATTCACTTGAATGAGCATAAGGAAGTGTAGCATCAATAGAATGATTTCTTTGAGGAATTTGATTATATATTGGATAAATTTCACCATTACTGAGAATATTGATGTTTATCAACTTCTGTATTTTCAAATTAGTCACTTTTTCAAATTTTTTTGCAAAAAGAAACGGTTTCCGGGGTAACTTTGTGTAATTTTTCCATAATGGAGAAGAGAAAAACTAACAATGCAATTCCACAAAACTTTTATTTGACACGACAATGGTTTCACTGCAGCGCAGCTTCTTCACCTGAAGATGAAAACTTGTGATTTTCAGAATGGAGAGTACTATTATCATCCTTATCCCTCTCCTTAACTTTCTCCCAATAATTATTCTGCTTTGCATAGCTGATAATGGTTGTTCTAAAAAGGGATTTCTTTGATTTCTTCCATCAAGCCTTAATAATTGCTCCCCTGCTTTGATATGCCTCTTCTTCAAGGTCTCATTTTTTACAGACTTCTTGCCATCTTTTCTTATTCACTTTCAAATGGACATTGACCCCGTGTATCAAGATATACTCTACTCTTCCAGTTAACAGGAATACCATGAAACATTTTGAAGCAATTCCTCTCCCTATTCGTAGTATTTCCCATGTCTCATTCTTCTGCATGAATATTTTATTTGCTCTAATGATGTTTTTGATTTTCATATTTTTGGGCTTCCAGTGTGTCTCTTCTTTATATTGTAGGTGAGATGTATATGTTTCTCACATGCATATCATTTCATAG
The DNA here is from genome assembly GCA_933228895.1 of Platycnemis pennipes. Classification (NCBI taxonomy): domain Eukaryota; kingdom Metazoa; phylum Arthropoda; class Insecta; order Odonata; family Platycnemididae; genus Platycnemis; species Platycnemis pennipes. The sequence goes on along the minus strand of OW121850.1, from coordinate 21,540,834 downwards.
ATATTTTTGCAGAAAATCCAAATCCACTCTTAACTCTTTTATTACTTTGTTGTCTTCCTCTACTTCTGGCGAAGGGGTATTCTCTTTCCTTTCTAAGTATCTAACAAAGTTCCTTCATTTGCATCAGCATCTCAATTGATTTTTATAGGTCATATTATTAACCTTGAACACAGGCCTGTGTTCTTCCCTCCTATTTTTGCAGTTATATTTTGAGTGTTCCCCTCTATTTACCTCTGGAAATTGTTTTGTCCTGCATTGCTTTCCTTCACATTTAACCACCTGTTGTATATTCAACATTTTTGGCTACAACTGAAATTTATACTGAACTAGCTGAAGGTTCTGAAAGGATGTTTAAGAAAATATAAATGCATTTTATTCCATTAGAAGTTAATTCTGTTCCTAAAATCTGTTTTAAATGGAACATATTTCACCACGTACATGGCATTGTTTGCTAATTTGCATGCTTTTTCACTGTTGATTTGATGCATTTTTCAATTCATTTTTACTTAAACATTATTTTGGTAAATACTTTTTGTTTCTTTTTTTGTTCAATTTTTTTGTTCATTCTATACTCATCATACTATTAGTTTTACTGCATGCAAAAACCACTTGACCCATGCATTGTTTGAGCAATAGGCCTGAATATATGTGCCGAATAATATGGCCATCTTTTCTTCACGAATTAGTCGTGATGCTGCCTCCAGTACTTGTTAAAATCATTTCCAGAAAGACAATGAAGGTAACGGCATCCCTTAGCATCTTCTTATCAACTTTTTAAGTATCATCAATGTTTTTATTTAGAGGCGACAATAACATTGTCCTTAACAATGCTCTGAAAAGAACCGGAAAAAACAGTAAATTTTAATATAAATAACTCATTTTAGAGAAACCTGGATTGCATGAATAAGAATGTTTGAAGTCTTGTCTGTTTAATAAAGAAAAAAATGAAAGAAATCTATTGACGTATAGGCATTTGACTGAGTGAGTGAAAAAAGTCATGAGCTCTCTTAAATCCGTAAACCTAATTTAGGAAAATGTAAACTTATAATTACCACCAGGAATCAAACCCGGACCTTTACAAAAATGATAATAGTTGTTCCAAGCCTTTCAGAGTGCTAGAAACACATTGCAGTAAAGGCATCTCTCTAGGATGAATTGTCTCTGAGACAAAAAAACGGGGGGTATAAGCACAGTCAGAAGGATGAGCGGACAAGAAACAACATTTGGCAATCATTATAATAGATCACTTTGTTCCTTTTTGTTGCTCTGGTACCTATGGATGAAAAGTATGGTAATAATTTGGTGTTAATGTTTCCTGATCTCAAAATACTCTGTTAATGACCTCTTTATTTATTTAATCAGAAACATTAATTAGGGTAATTAATTCATATTCTCTCAATGTTCATTCATTTTTTTTAAAGTTTCTTCATAAGTCAGATAAATTTGCAGTTGTTCATTGATAACATGCTCTGTCAATGAGAGCAAGAGATAGAATCTTGATCCTTTGAAATAATTATAGTTTCTTAACCACCGCTGGATATATGCAGTGTGTCCTAACATTTAATTCATTCAAAAGTCCAAAGAAATGCACAGGAAGAAAGATGCCTTGGTACCTAACTAGCTAAAGAGCTCTGCACAATTTTGATGGATCTGGGTTCGGATCCCAGTGAAGATGAATGGTATTTTCTCTGTAGGAATCTTGCTACAATACGAGAGCAAAGTCAATAACCACAATTGATCAAACTGATTTCTGTGGACAGATGATATTGTTCCCATTCAATGTTCTACATCAAATATATGTATCTAGAATATGAAACTTAAGAATCATTCTACCTGTATCCACCAACTCACAACTGCAGCCAAGCTCAGGTTCGGATGCTGAAAAGTTGTCTTGCAATCATGAATATTCACCACCATGGGAAATTTGTACTTTCTTGTGAATGATTCATGGGTGGCTGTGATCTTAACTTCTATGGGAAACCTGGATGCTGGCAATATCGATCATCTTTGTCTGCCGGGTAACTGTTTCGAAGTAACTAGAGTGGGAAAGAACTCTAAGGAAGAATAAGTCTTGAGTGTGTTCTTTTGTGATCATGAATATGAATTGCTTTTTAATGCCTTCATTTGCCTCTTAGGAGCACAGTGGCAGTAATGATTCTTTTCCCTCTTTAATGGCTGTATCAAAGATGCTCCTTTTATCTATTTTGCACTTTTCTTAATATATTTTGGTAAGTTTTCATACCTTTCCTGGAACACTCAAGTCATATCAATTCCTTTTTTTTTTAAAGTAGGACACAAGGAAATCCTGCCTTTTGAAACTTATTTTTTTTATCTTTTAATTTCCCTGTAGATTCGACTCTGAGCTTCAGCAACTCCAGAGGGAGTTACAGCAAGAGAAGCAAAACAGAGAACGGACTGCCAGGGAGAAGGAAGCGGCACAGGCTGAGCTGTACTCACTTGAGCAGTCAATGAGCGTGAGTAGATCTTCTTCTCACAAGCATATCTATTACTGAATCAAAGTCTGTTTCATTTGTGCAGATTTTTTTCCAGCCCCACTGGTGGAAATGAATGAATTGATTTGGTTCTCCATGAAATACATCAAAAATAGAGTTGATCATCAGGGTTTTGATGCTGAAGTGAGATAGCTTTTTGCATTGAAGTGCAATGATCAGAGAGTTAATTGAAAGAATGCTCAACAGGCTTTATTTGAATGTATTATTTAAGTACGTATCAAAATTCAAATTTCAATCATTCGAAGAAAATATTTTGGTATTTATATAATTTGAAGCACGTAGTTCTTATTTACAAAGTTTTCCCCTGGAGTAATTCATAGTGGGAGAATGATTGGCTGTTAGCTCTTACCAGTAATGATATTTGACATAGGGTAGGGTGTTTAATAACTGATAGCTGAAGTGATTGCAAACAAAGGAAAATTTGCTTTAATGCGCTTGACTTAGTTTTAAGTCTCCTCAAGTTTTTTGAGCTGAAATAAAAAAAAGAGCTTGTAATATCTTTTTGATTTACACATTCGATGATATTACTAGTGAAGTATAAATTATGTAAAATTTTCAGTTAGTCTTGCTTACATTTCTTTAAAGCCTATTTATTCTTTATGCTGTCAGAATATAGAAGACATATATTTTGACTTTAAATCCTCATTACTGAGAAATATCCAAATATGTTTTGTTTCTGATTGATAGCAACATTTTAATTAATGATTGGAGTCATGATGATTATTTTTGTGCATAATAATGTGCATTTTGTTAGCATTTGTTTGACTTCTCAGAAATATTTATTTTTGAAAGTTCTTAGGCATCATCATTTGAGTAGTAAATACTTTGCATATATTGCACTTACAACTGCACCACCATATCTTGGTAGAGTAATGGCTATCACCTTCTGATTAGTGGTTTTTAATTTTTAGCTGAGGCAATACCTTGAAGTACACTGGGTTTTGAACTTAGCTGTCCTCTCTGTAGACCCATGCGGTGATAAATACTTGAATTTTCAGTTTTTTTAAATCTGACAATTTGAAATTTTGTACATTGAGTCCTAAGCTCTGCTGTTCCCAATCTGGAAACATTTTTATGAAATGTCTTGGACTAGTTTTTATTGTTTCTAATATGTGATGATCATACTCCTATGGACAAATTTAAACCATTATAGATATTACTTCCTGTAGCCTTGGTTCATAGCCTTAAATTCTCAGTAACAATACCATTTATATTCATGCATTGACATGAATGATGAGAATAACTTACTATTCTTTCTTCAATGAAACAATTAAGTAATTGATCCTTTTAACATAAGCCTTCTATAGAATAATTTTCATACATATGTGCACTTAATATGAATAGCTGTAATCTGAAGGATGTTGTTATGAATCTCTAACTATGAAAGCAGTGAGTGATGAAAGTAGTATACATGGAGTGCCTCTTGGCTGTCATTGAGAAAAGATTTTCCCATGATTTAGTTTTGTAGGAATGAGATTAGAGCAATAACGTGAGCTTTCTTAGTAGTCACTGTTGGCCAAGTGCAGTAGCTTTATTGTGCAAAAATGTATTCTTCTCTAGGTGGTATCAATATTACTCATTCCTCTTCCCTGTTTACAACCTATCTGGGATCTACATTTTTATTGCTGCTTGCCTTAATTACCTACGTTTAGTGGTGTTGTTTAATCTATAGGTTTAGACAGTAAATGAGAATAAAAGCAATAAGAGGGCAATTTATGAGGTAGGTAGTGAGTCAGAGGTGATGAAATCTCAAATTTATGACATTGAAAGAAACGACTTAAGAACGATGAAAGAAACCACTTGAAGTAATGAGAAGTTTATCATCAGTTAAAATAATTCATCTTGGAGAACAAGTTTGTTGATGGTACAATCAGCATTTTTCATTGCATGTTTTTTGTTGGTCTCTGAGCCATCTTAACCTATGCTGGATTTAAATGTACTTTGAAGTCCCTCCCTGCTGGATTTAAATTGGCCCTGCCTTTGCCTGCCGTGGATTTAAATAGCCAAAAATGGCACTTTTGGCAGTGAGAGGCACCTAACAGCGTGCCAATATTGGCACTTTCGGTGTTTAAAGGTTAAAGCATTGATTACTAACTCTCCTATAGACATGTGTTCTGCAGTGTGAGCTGTTCAGATACAGATGGTAATTCCTCAGGTCATTTCTTCTCCTATATTCTCAGTTCCTGTTTCCATTCTGCTGCACTTTGCTGCATTTCTTTTTGTTTCGTTTTGTTCGAGACCTTTTTTCTGCAGGGAATGTATGCCTTGGCACTTTCTGTGAAAAATTATATGAAAGTCTTTAATCTCAAAAAGTTTTGAAGGCGTTGCTAAGGTCATGATTATTTTGAATCTCTAAGGTAAAATGTAATTAGGTGTGAAAATATAATGATATCATATTTATTAGTGTTTTGATAAGTTCCGTTATCAAAGTCAGAAGCTACCAAGAAAGTAATTGGATGTATTTCCACCTTGTAGCAGATAAAATCGGACCCCAGAGTTAACATTACTTTTAGTGACTGTGGTGAATCAGAGCCTCATGCGTCCTAACCATTTGATGTTGTTGTTTTGTTGAAATTTACCATTTACAGAATTAACCTGTGAATTCATCAGTCTAGGATCCATGTGCATTTTTTTGCGAAAAGCTGTATCTAAAAACAGTACGTTGTTTGAAATTCTATTTTAGCCAAACTCACATGAGCCTCTATAAGTATTGTCATGCCTCAGCTATACTTTTTCAATGAAATTTGTGAAAGTGTAACCAGAGTAGTATTGCTTTCTTTCCTTGTAGACGGTCCATCGGTGTTGTAATAGTACCAAGGACAATAGAATTAATTAACTGTATAGAGATGTTCATGTAGCTGGTATAAAAATTTAGGGGAGTAATCAGGCTTTCATTGTGATTCATTTAAAAAAAAAACCCTCAAAAAGATAAGAATCGTTGGAAACTAACGGGTCTCTGTTTTCGCTCTACCAATTGCGCAAAAAATTGAACGAATTAGCGAAGTTTCATAACTAAATGAAGGCTCAGTACCTTTGCATTTGTTTCACATGAATGCATCGATCTTCATTTTTATCATTTTATTCACGCTCAACGATCGAAAATCGAAAAATAGATCCTTTCAATATTTTCGTGGAGAAAAGTCTGGAGTGTTTAAAGGCAACCGAGAGCCAGTCTTCTCTTTTTTTATGTATTTCCTGATACAATGGTGCGATGTAGGGCAGAGAAATCGCGGTGCCGTAATATTACCTGGCTCCGTGTTTTTTTTATTTCCTCAGGAAAGATTAATCTGTGACTTTTAGTTTTGCAGCCGTTCCATTCCTTCCACAACTTGAGCGTCGTTGGTAGTGCAGCCGATTATCTCGCTCGCTGTCTTCAAGGTTCTCTCTCGAGGAGTTTCAAGGTGAAGAAGCGCCTTAAAGTGGCTTAAGGAGGAGGCGTGCTTTTCTTTTTGCTCTCCTCTCCCCCGTCTTTCGTTCGGGATTCGACCTTCCCCTCTGACCTTCATTTTTTCCGCAAACGCACTTGCGGTCTTACGTAAACACGGAGGCGCGCTGAATAGTCGTCCTAGGCCTTTTATTGTTTGTTTACACCTGGCGTGAACGGTGGAATGGCTTCTCGCCACTCTCCTTAAACCTTTGCTGTTGAGCTGTTGACTCTCAGTATACATTCCTTCTTGGTGGTGTATTCGCGCTCGAAGTGTTCATCCCCCGCGTGACAGACACAATATCCAATGTTAGTCGATGTTCTATTGTCGAGTTCACCACAAAAGTCGCGTCCGTCGTCTCGGAAGTCTATTTAATCGTACGTCGGTCGTTGTTAATTTTATAATCATCGCTGACCCTTAGCTCTCCTCGATTTGAAGAGAAATATTAAAATCTCTCGAATTCAAGCTCTGTGACCCATCGTCCCGTACAAAAATTCCTGTCTTCAAGAGATGAGTGTACCCCAGTTACGCATGAATACCGTGTAAGCAGTGCTAAAATGCCAGTTTAATTTTTGCTGAAATATCCGACGGAATTACCATGGGTGGTTTAGAGCAGAACACAATGTATAGTAGTGGTAAAGTAGATACAGGAATTTGCAAAACCTCATGGGAGAATACCAGTTTAAGTCTTTCATCTAAGAGAAAGCCAATCAGTCTAGGTTTCCACTTTTACTCAAATGAAATTAAAGGTCTTAATAGATTCAAAAATGTGTAATTACTATTTTTCTAAAGATTTTTTTCTATGTGGTAGCCCTTGTTTGCAGTCCTCATAGTTTTTTCTTCATCTTGGATGTTTATGTCCTCGACTGAAGATATTGACTTTGAATTCTTCTTCCGGTAGATGAAACACTGGTGACGCCCTCTGATGGTTGTCTCAACATGATGTTATGTCAGTGAAAATGTATGGGTGCTTTGGTATCGGAACTCGTTCATTAGTGATCTCGGTGGAAAAGAGAAATCAATTCTCCTCCGAATTTCCTCATCCTCGAACGCCCTAAAGTCCCATGTTCCTCATTTATCTTTGGTCATTTTGCTTCGGAAATGACCCTAATTATTTCTCCTCAGAGATGCTCGCTCCCTGCGTCTCGGAATTGATGACATAATTTTCCCGCTGTTCCACCTTGGAGAGTTAGACATCAAAACCGGAAAACCTCTTGCGAAATCGATGGAGAGATTCTTTTTTCAATCTCCATGGTTGTGGCGGTAAGAACTCCTCGGGCTCGCGCGTATCGCGTTTCAGCTGTTCCCCCGCACCCTCCTATCTCGTGCCTAACAGAGGCGAAGCGTGAGGTATTACTTTCCTCTGGGTGACACACGCTCGACACTTAACTTGAGCCCCTCCTCCACACGTCCACGGTATCTGGGAAGCTTCCCAGCCGCCCTTCAAAGGGCGGTCACGAAAACCAGTCTCCTTTTTATCTCGCCAGTCAACACTTTCCCCGTGCCCAGCACTTCGACCCCCACCACGTGACCCTGTTTCCCTCCCTGCCCACCCAACCTCTCATCACAGCAATCTCCCCAAAGCCTCCTTCACTTCCTCCCTCTATCTCTTGTCATGTCGACTTCTTTATCCTCTACCTCTCCTCACCTTCTCCCGTCTGCGATGAAGGTCTAGTCCAGGACTTCGTAGCTCTGCTTCTTCACCGTTTTTGTGCTCAGCATAGAGTATAATCCGCAAGATAGGAAATTTTCGAGTTTCGTCTTGGGTCACGGTTTGGTGTGGCGACTCGAGTATTATCCTGCGATCTCGAGGTTCACGTTTGGAATCCTGGCAGCGGCAGAATTTTTCATTGATATACTGTTCCCAAATTTTGTTCTGTGTGGAGAGCACTTCGAGTGCAGCACTTCGTCCGTCGGATGGGACGTTAAACTGTGGTCCTCTTGGCTTTCGTTAAGTGCTGGCTAATGCTAATGTATCTATCTATCCACCCTTCCTCCATGCCTATCTCTTCCGAAATACCAATGTCTTAATGACGTAAATGTCCTTCGTTATCTGCCGCCTCGCCTAATAACCGGAGTTACATGAATAGCGTCAGGGTTTTGAAAATTCTCATTACAGCGTCGGCTGTGCCTGGCATCGAAGGCAAGGTCAATTTATAATTAATGAACGCGAGTCGTAGAGGTCGAGATGCTTCAATGGCCCGTGAAAAATCGTTCCCTGCATTTTCCGCTCCTGTGAGCATTCGTGCGGAACGTAAAAGCGTGCCCTTATTTCTGAATACGTGGTGGTAAAGATATCGCGGTAGCCCAGTGGGATGGAAAGACGGGCTCCTGTCCGGATGTCCCTGGTTCAAATCCAGGCCTCTTTGGGTACCCCCCCGCTATACCTAAGTTACTGTATCTTTCTTGGCCGCAATTGACGTCAAAATTGGGAAAGGAACCGAACCCTGCACTTATCGATAGACCCTAGTAAATATCGATTGAAGTATTACATTGGAAATGAATGCCTATCAGTGCAAATATTTTTAACCGAAGCTTTGCTATCGTTAGTGAACTTTGTGCTGTCGTAAGCAGAATATGGCTGTCTTTTTTTGATGATATCGGAGCCGTTGGGTGGTATGGACTTAATCCCGTTCTCCAAAAAAGCTTTTTACGGTAACCTGTACATTTACCTCTATTTACGGCATTGATTGATCTTCACTACTCGCGTCGAGTCTTTTCATCCTAGGATACCTCTGTAAGGAGCTATAAGAATAATGCCATATTGTATATTTAAGTGCTGCTCATCTTCATTCCCTTCACGAATGGCGTTGCCGCGTGCTGGGGAGAGCGAGCGGAGGGAGTCACGGGAAGCTTCCTCACCATTGCCGGTCAACGCACGATCGACGTGCATTTCACTGTTATCTCTTCGTTGTATCAGTTCACTGTGTTAATACCAGTGGTCAATGAATGGTTGATACTCGGACCGCAAAATATCTTTTCGATACAAAAGCCTCGACCATTCTCGTGTCAAATTTTCTAGGTGAATAGATCTCTGCTGTTCTGTTACTTATGTAGTCTGTTTTGAGTGAATATATCTCGGCTTTTCTGTTATTTATGGAGTCTGAGAAGGAGAAACCAGAGATACATATGAGATAGATCGGTCGATACTTCAAAAGAAAGGCATTGGCAACATCATGTTGTCGTTGTCATTTGTTTAAATATTTAATGAGTTTAAATGTATCCTATTCTCACGCCAACCGAACATTCTCCTTAGTCCAGTGATCATATTTTTCATAATTTTAAATATATTGTGGAAAAGTGCTTAAGTTTTTTTTACTCACCTAACATGTCTCACTTCCACTACGTGTTGCCTGAAACACTGAAGAGTATCATTCCTATTTACGCTTGAGATAGATTAATCTACCGATGTATTTTTATTCATAATTAAGTAATTTCATCATAGCATTCTAGGAATAAATTAACTTAAAAATACTGCATTGTATCATATCTTAAGATATTTGTATCCAGAAGGAAAATGTTGGTGGTACTCGATCTCTCATTCTTTCTTTTTAATGGGTTACTGTATTTAAAATGGATCTGCCCGCGCATTAATTTATTGGTTTCGAGAAATCGCGTAGATTAAACTTTCCCTTCGCCACTTACAAAAAACGGTCACCTCAATTTTTTTTTACCGACGAAGTTGCATTTCGTCCGGAAGACTGAAGATATGCGTGTCTTTGCCTCGTTTACATTGGCCTGACCCACCCGTAGAGGCCTCGCAGCGCTAAACACCGTGATTCGAGGGGTAGCGGCAGCTTGTGTGGTCCGCCGATCGTGATGGATAGCGCCTCCCCGCTCAGCCGCTCCGACGGGTCCGATTCGGAGCTCTTGTTTTCCCCTCGAGTTTTCATTAACTCGGATGCTCGGGCATTAACTGGGTATTAACGCGCCCCTTCCCATCGGAGGTACATCGAATAAATGCGAGGCGCTAGGAAAACATCTTCGGCAGCTTCTCCGCGAGCGGCATTCCGATCTCTGCCCGTTAACCGCCGTCATCTGTCTCGTTCAACACGAAAGAAAGGGGGAAAAAATAGTTCGACGCGAGGGAGATCGGGATGGAGAAGCCAATCCCCGTGAAAAGGCCGTGTTCCTCCTCGCGAAGGCGTCGGGAATCCAATTAGCCCCGTCCGTTAGAAGAGGGGGGCAGATTGAATCCCTCCCCCACCCCCACCTTCGCCCTCCCGGGATTCTTTTTTCCCCAGATTGCGGAAACAGCCGTCTCCGGTCCCGCGTCATCTACCCCTCCCGCGTTGACGCGGGCGAAGGATCCGACTGCCGGTGCGGAAACGGATGTCTTTTTCATGCGATGTGAGTTGAATTTCTGGGAAGGAAATCACTTCTTTGACAAGCCTCGATTCCGTCGCCTAGTTTATTCCAGATTTCAATCCGAAGCGATGATGAGGGAAGAGGCTACTAAATGGATTTCTGAGACGGAAAGCGTCTCCAGCTGAGAATCTCGAAGAAACGTCCTGCGATTTCCCCGCATTCTTGCCGCGTTCCTTCCTCGGCTATCGTCAGCGTGGGAAAACGGACTTTGGTGTTCGCTTGCACTCATCGTATGAGTACCAAGGCAAATCCGTGCTGTGGACTAAGGTCAATCCACCAAGGAATACCAGTGCTCTTACTTTTCCAAGTCATGGAGAGCAAAAGGAAATTTGTTAATCGTGACACCCTCTAGGTTCAAAATGCCAACATGAGCCAATGGAAACAAAACATGCTGAACGCAAATAAAACGCTAAATAATTATGCATTGCTTCACTTTTTACCATTCATCAACATTGCATTGGCCGCAGCTGCTATTCGTTTTTAAAATTCTCATAGATTTCTTGTGCAAAATTAAACATCGAGTGACTCCAGTGAGTTTATTTCACTTAATTAGCGAGATTTTGCTGGAGACCTATAGAAAAAATAACAGAATTTCCGGTTATCCCGTTCTGAATTCTCAGCCACTTGTTCACGTCGGGTTTTCCGTCCCACAAAGACAGAAGCCAACCTGAAATGTGGCCAAATTAAGCGCACGGCAGCAAGTAGCGAATGTGTCGTCACGTTTGGGTTTCAGTCAAACAAATATCACATCCATGGATGCCTTTTCCGATCGTGTCTCACTTTGCAGCTTCTCGCGAATATTGATGCGGCAACAGCCAAAGAGGTCATGGCGTGGTAAATCGTATATCGATTCATCTCTAGGGTTTTTAAAATCATTAGAATCATAATTTAGTAGAGCATGATATAGTAGCTGGACTGTGTGAAAATGAGACGAAAAGGGATGACGAAAGTGACCGTTTGAGATCCAAAATGATCTGCGTCTGCTGAGATCCCTGTAAGCTAACTTTAAGGCGTGTGAAATGAAGAGGTGATTATTCAAATCACCTCTTCTTACGTGTTGTGAAAATGATCTTTCATTTCGGCTCCCTCCCTGAAAAATTATGGCTTAAATTTTCCGTTCCAGGGGGGTTGTGTTTGAAACCTTCGGAATTATCTCGAATAGGTAACCATGGAGTCACGTGGTACAAACACGAATGGTTTGAAAATTTTATTTCTCTGAATCGCTCGTTACCTTATCAAAAATTGTTTTCACTTGAGTTTTTCTCATCCCTCTCGACTATAGATCCCACAAATGAGATAAAACACAATTGTAAACAATGAATGAGGTTGTAATCAGCGGTTTTAACACGCCAAATTTGCGAGCCACTCTTGTTTATACCACGTGACTCCTTGGTTACCTATTCGAAATAATCTTGACTGTTTCAAACATAACCCCCCAGTACGCGAATAATAAAATGTGTACGAATCACGCGTCATTTTTCGCTTACACTTAACCCCCCAAAGGGAGTGTGACAGTTGACAGCGGCGGGAGGCTGGTTTATTTGGAAAGAGAGCGGGGAGGGGGTGTGTGAGGGGTGGTGCTTGGGGGATGCGGTGGTGGACGTCTGGCGTTCAGGGGTGGCGGAAGAGAAGAAGAATAACTGCTCTCGCCCGTCCACCCCTCGTGATAGCGGTTTCTCATCCTCCTCAGCCTTGGACGGGTGCAGCCGAGCGCGGGGATTCCTCCGGGTGCGGCGGATAGTAGTACCGCGTGGTGCGACGCCACGACATGAATGTCGACCGTCAACTGTTAATTACATTATTGGCGATTCGACGAGGTAAAAAAATGGCGGTTTTTTGTAATACTTTTAACTTTTCTTCGACGACTTGTTTTTGACGGATGGATAAACAACTCTTCGAGGTCTAGTTTTCGCTGGGGCGTCCAGTGGCCGCATCCAACCGCTGCTTGCCACCGTCGCTGATTTTTTTTGTGAACGCTTTCACGCGGTGGTGCCTTCATCAGTCCGTTCCGGCTGAAGCATTTGGTGCCTGCCTGCATCGCGGCGTAAACACTAGTTCGGGAGTCGGTGGTGGCTAGGCAAGAATGTTGTCATTAACAGGGTCACAACATTTAAGAGTAAGGACGAGGATGTTCCTCGCCAGAAACAATGTTAGTACTCCACAAATTTGGTATGCTCCCCCAGTCTGGTTTGGAGTAAATATCTCGGGGACTATCTAGTAATTGGACGAGATGAGAACGCAATCTCACAGAATAGTCCTTCGCTTTGGCAGGAATGTAAATGGTAACAGGGAAGACATTATTTCCTTCCACTAGTAATATTTCCTATTTTTTTAAAATTTGACTATCCATGCTAAAAGTATTCAATAGCAATTTTTGGGCTGCTTAAACGTTCGGTACGAAGTAATGCTTGATAAATGATGGAGGCATATTCATTTTAGCTGCATAATTAGCAGTATTTCATATATTTCAGAATAAATTATATGTACACATTCCTTGACGTGTTTATGTAAGATTTTCTTCTTTTAGCCAGGATAGGTGATGGACGAATTTTCAAATTTTTCTTTTACAATATAGCTAATGGTTTCAGGCTTGACTTTGTATTATTTATTTATTATGGGAAGAATGAATTGACCTATATTTAATCCACCTATTGATAGTGGAGTTAACAAATTATATTCATTCTCTCGGTTTTTCCTTTACGTTTATTATTTATTATTATTAGTATTCTACCGGTGAAGGTAGGTTTAAATGGACATTTAATTATTCCCACCCCCTAAATTTCACACGATTTCCCTCTTCAGCCCCTCATACCCCCTGCCACCCATCATTCCATCCAAGCTACCCGTTCTCCTCCCTCTTCCCCGCTTACCCAACGCTCTTCCCTCAATCACCTCATTCTAAGCACCTTCCCCTTTTATTACTTTTTCCATCCACACCTTCTGCCTTCTCCTAATTTCATCATTCACCTTGACCGGGACTCGAACTCGGACCCCCTGATTTCCGGAAATCAGGGGGTCCGGGTTAGAGTCCCGATCAAGGTGAATGATTTTTTCTCTTTGGAGTATTTGCTATAATTTTAAGAGGAAAGAAAATTAATCAAATTTCTTTCCTCTCCTACCAATTCTAGCAATTCATCGTTCGTCTTCCTTTCGGCCCACTTTACTTTCTCCATCCTTCTCCACACCCACATCTCAAAATCCCTAAGTCTATTTTCGTCTTCTTAGCCCTTCACGTTTACTTCAGGAAAAAAATATTTGCGCTAAACCTTTTGGAAAACGCGATCCACGCAAGAGTGTTGAGAGAAGAATCAGTCTTCCTATTTAATCCTCAACTCATTCGCTCCGACGACATTTTTGTAATAGTTCAGTCGACTTTTATGTGTGTCGACGCTCACCTTTCTTCAGTATTCGGTGATTTCCTAGCTGAAGGACTGGTCAGTGCATCTCAGAGGACATGTTCCGTGAGCCGTGGGAAGCCGTGTTCTAATCCTGGTGAAATCAAAATCCCACTTGACGCCTGTCTCGACTTCGGGCCGAGTTGTTTACCGGGACTTCAGTGGCCTGTATGTAGTCTGCGTGATCAGTACAGCGCCGATCGACGTCGTTGTCGCGAAATTTCTCCCGATTTCCTTCGCGGACGCCTCGTTGTCAATCGCGGCGTTTCCGAGCCACAGCGCCCGAGTGGAGATGTCGTGCTGCTCAACCTTGAACACGGGGATCCTTGTGTGACGGGAGTTGAAGTGGAGCCGCCCCTCCCTCCCTTTCACCCCCTCCTCTCTCTCTCCATTACCCCTGCCCTGAATCCGATTTGCATGTTCCGAGGGCGTAGTCAGTTGTTCGCTTCCGTTGGCCAAAGTACCGATTTGGAAGGAGCAATAGCGCCCTAATGATATGGCCCACCTTGACCTGGCTTCGCCTCGATTAGCTTTTAGGTTCGGACTTTTATGACTTGGCTTTAATGGAGGGCGGGTACAGTTTATCCAACTCATCATTGTCGCAGCACAACTTGCAATTTAACTCACCGAATTGGAAGTGATGGAATCAACCGCGTTTTTATTCGTTTCTCTCAGTATGACGTAGTTCGAATTCAACAGTCTGATATGGATATCGAGACATCATTGTTGTTGGAATGAATTCGTATTTACTGTGCTTGAAGATTTATTTCAAAGGAGCACTTTTAAATGCTGCTACTACTTCATTACTCTGTCGTTGGATAGTTCTTGGAAAACGTAATTGAATTCTAATTTTGTTATATTCTTATATATACGTCTTGCGTAAAACTTAATGCATAGGAAGGGCATGTTATTCTGTGGCATTCTCTTTTTAAAAAGACGTAAATTTTTTGCTTAAATCACTACTTCGAGTAGTAGCTACCTATATCAGTTTAAAGATCGTGTTACTGATAATTATCCATTTTAAATTGATGAGGAGGGTAGTTTTACTTACGCCGAAAGAATTTTCGACTTCTTCTGGAAATATACATTGTATTTCGATCAGATATAATAAACCTTTGCTCAAGGAACAATAATCACATTTTCGATATAGTTGGCCAACTTTAATCCGAGCGTGAACAGTTGGATTGTTTACTTTTTTTCGGTCACGACTGTTGATTTGACGTCACATCAGCTACTTAAGATTCAATTGGAAGCTGTGCTTACTTTTCGAAATGAAAGTTTTCAATTTTTCTCTGGAAGGTTAGAGTTGTACATAATTTATGGTGTTATTGACGCATTACATAATTGCATATTTTATGCTATTTTCTGTGTCTAAATGATCAATGGCTAAGTTCCAAAATTAATTAGCGTATTAATGAATCAATGCTATATAAGTATTATAATACTTTGTTTTAATTCCAAACTGATTCGGAGGTAAAACGTGTACCTTCTGTTAGCAGTCTAATCTAATCTGGCAAATGTAAAGAAGCAATTTCATAGCAGTAGAATTTGTTCTGAAATTAATGCAAAAAATCAGCCGTTAGACTTAAATTCCGGGAGAAAAAATATTTTTAGGTCATCGATTTTTTTTTGCAAAAAATGAATGAATTTTTGTTTAATTGAAATCGTAGCTTTTCAAAAATAATCGAATGAAACGCGACAGAATGTTACGCTAGTTTTTAGCGTGTGGTTAACTAGATTCATGTCAACTCTGATTAGCTCGGCTCGCATATTCTGGAGCAGCTTTTCTCATTTCGAGTTTTTAGCCGGTTCTCTCCGTCACTCTCTTGAATGGCCCTTCCCCCCCTCTTATCTTCTGCACACTCCCCCCTCCACCCTCTCCACATCCTCCCCCTCCCCGTGCGAAACTCAATTCCAATCCCGTTCGGCCTGAAAGAAACTGTCCCGCGTCGCTTCCTCTCCCCCATCTCCCCCGCCCTCTTTCCATCTCTCGGAAGTGGACGCTAACGGACGCCCGTCACTGCCTCCTCCCCCTGTGTCCTTCTTCCTTCCTCCTCCTTCAGGGAATCATTTCATCAACTTCGTCCCAGTCCCAGCGAAGTGATTCCAATGAATGCGTGACGCAGAGTGCGTGCACCTAACTGTTCTCCGTTCTCGGCCCTCGGAAGAAAAAAAAAGTCTAGTATATTTTCGGCACTCGATCTCTGATGTTATTGAAGTGACCGGAGTCCGCCTGACCTCATCACTCACACTCTTTGTTCATCCACTCGTAGTGACGAGGTGCCTCACCGAGAATTCACGGCGGATTTTAGCTTTTCATCGTCGTTTGAAATTTTAGCGTAAAATACCAAGGCTGTTAACAGTTTAAATTACGGATTGAACGCGAAGATGAAAGGAGGTGGTCCAGAAACAGGTCAGCAGCACATTAAGAAAGTAACACATTGAAATATTATCTTTGCGTATCACCTGGCAAAGTTTATTTTAGTCAAAGGATTAGTCAAGCCAGATTCAGATGTGATGTGGTGGAAACGTTCCATATTAATGGTGTATTACACCGAAACTAGTAATAAAATTTTTACTTGTGGAAAATTGCATTATCTTTCCTTTAATAAAGGATTAGTGTTTTCTTTTCTTTTTAGTGTGTTAAAAATGTGGCCTCTATCTATGTAAGTGTACACCTGATGATGGCTTAGTAAGCCGAAACACGTTTTGTGTCATTTTATTATTTTAAATTAAATTGTGGAAAATTGCTAAAGTTATAGGTAAACTCATCCAATATGTCTAAATTCCACTACGTGACGCCTGATACTGTGATCTGTTGCCTCTATCTATTCATCGTATATTACAGTCTTATTACTTTAGCTGAATAATTTTGATTTCTAATTTAAATGCAAGATTATTTTAGTATTCGATGGATGCGTAGAGAATAAATCTGAAGTTTGCTTCAAGTGGCAGCTCTAAAAGTGCTTCTCCTCTATGTCATAAATGCTTCGTATGCATGTATATCAATTAATTATTTAGGGCTCCACATCTCTTGACGGAATTTCGTTTAAGTGGCTCAACTTAACACGCTTATGCTCTTCTGCACGCGCACAAAGCATACTTCGTCCAACCAAACTGTTCATCGACCAGATATTATTTGTTTAATCGTGAATGCGGCTATGCTGTTTGTCGCGGTTTCCTACCGTGACGAATGGGAATCGGAGTGTAATCCACTACCGAGAAATGGCGGTGTGTTGCCCTAAACAATGCCTGATTTCATTCCTTTTGTTTGGAAAACTGTTCTCCAGCGAATGCGGTGGGTATCGCTGCTGGGGCGAAGCTGATCGTTTCTTGGAAAGGTTGATCTCGTCGAGTCCTCAGTTTCGCTCACTTTCGAGGAGACTTATTAATCGGCAGGAAATCTTTACCGCCTGAAAGTCTGAATGATACTCTGACTTCTTGCCGCGAAAGCTTCATGGTGTGTCGATTGATGAAAATAAATTTGAGCCCCCTTGATGTTTTTGCTCTCATTACTCCTCTCGTGAGGGAGGACGTTGGACGAGGGTGAAATGTTGTCACTCGAGGCAGATAATGGGACAGTTGAGAATTTTTAGTTTCTTGATTAGGTATCGTTTTTAGTTTAAGGTAGATTTAGTTTCGAAGACTTACGTGTGAGAATTCGTTTATTATTGATTATGTTAGATGGTGTGCTAGTTCTCTACAGTTGGAGCACCCCAATTAAATAAAATTTAAACCCAATTCTGCTAGTACCGAAAAGAAACATTATTTAATAAACGTGAATTTCGAGCTAGGATCGAATAATTTTTTGTGAAGGAGAGGGACTAGCTGAAGGAAAAAAGGAGGAGGCAGAGTATGTATTGGGACCAGGTAAATAAGCGACGTTTAACTGAAAGCCGTTGCAGGAGTTGATATACTGAGGAATAGAGAAAGAGGGAGATGATGGGCGTAAGTAGACCTTTCCCTTCCATCCCATCCTTGTGCCTTTCCGCCCGGCCTGAAGTGCCTATTAGTGCGGAAACAGACTTGAAAACACCCATTTAATGTAGGGAGATGATGGATGTGATTGTTGGATGGCACGAAATGCCATTGTTGTTATTTCGGAGAGGCGACCTACAGCTAAATTCATTTTCGCAATTTCGAATTGATGAGTAACTAGTTAGGGATAGGACAAACTCCCTGAGAGGAGGAAGGGTGGAAAGGAACCCGGGGTTGGCATTAGCCTGCTTTCATCAAAAGCGGTTGGCCTTCGGTCCAAGCTTCAACGTCCCATACGACGGACGGAGTACTGAACTTGAAGTGCTCTTCACTCAGCTCTCCAATAGGAATAGCTCTCCAATAAGAAAATATCTGCGTGTACCAATATACGAGCCCGGACCTTCGCGGTGGAAGAACAGTACTCTTGCTTCCACATCAATGCGATCGGGATCGGGTTGGTGCATTGGCTAGACTACTGACTGGTGATGCAGCCACCCCGAGGGCCTAGGTTCAAATCTCCTCCAAGGCCGATTTTTCATTGTGGAGAGCTCGTCAAGTCCAGTACTCCGTCCGTAGGATGGGACGTAAATCCGTGGTTCCCTTAGTGCCTTTTGTTCAGAGCATACTAATTCTGATGCCGGGTTTCTCACCTCCCTTGCTCCGTTCCCTGTAAACGCCTGCCTCTAACCAATCACCCACCCATCCTCTCAGGCGCAAATTGTTTTCGGTCGCCTCCTCCTAATAAATAACTAAACAATTCGATCCTTATGGATGGCACGAAAGGAGGTAGAACATATACTGAACTTCAGGGAGGAATAGAGGAAGAAAATACACATTCATGAAAGAGTAGAAGTCGTGAATGGAAAACGATCCCGAATTGTGGAGCTCAGTCTTATAACCCAAACAAAGTGGCACACAGTAATCTAAACGGAGCACCTCTGTGAGTCAGACCTGAATATTTTGGGGGCGTGACGTCACTGATGGACCCCTCCCGAGAGCTTTGTGGTGCTCCGCTCTTAGCGTTCCTCTCTATCACCGCTGAGGTCTCCCACGTGCGAGACGCCCCTCTGTCTCTTCATGCACACCTTCCCTTTCCCCCCTCCACACGTACTCTCTTCTCAGGAGCCCTTCTCGGGTGTCCTGTTGCTCGGCACGCCAGCTCTTGCTTCTCTATTCGGATGTCACCCGACACGCCAAGGTCCCCAGACCGCCGCCCAAGCACCACTCTTCACCAGTGGGCCTTCCGGGTTTTGCTTGTCCGTGCTCTGGCACTGAGTTGCATCCTCCAGCTCTATCGGTTTCGTACTCCCCTCTTGCATTTTGTTTCACTCGGTCTCGAATCCTTGTCGGGTCCTTCGTTCAAGCTAATCACTTGCTGCATTTGGAATAAATATTTTGACACGTGACGTCACGTGCCTCTGTAAGCATGGCCGTCCAATGGAAAATGACAGCAGCATTTGGACAGAATTGTTTATGGTGTTTGGCCTAATATTAATAGTTATTAGAGATATGAATAGGAGTGTTATTATCAGTGGAAAGTATGTATTTTAAATATACGCTCTGGCATGGGATACAACAGCGATGGGCGCTTAAATGTGGAAGGAGATGAATGGATGTTATTGTTGGATGATGACAAATACCTGCAGTTGAAAAGAAATTTATTTCGGCTGTGATCCAATGCCGTTTCGTAGTCATCTCGTGATAGGAAGCGGAAATAAGTTTCCCGAGATTGGTCACGCTACACAGCTCCCATCTGCGCATTTAGAGACAGTTTTTCTTTCGACTACGGATGCAGGAACATGGTACCACATTTCGACATGAGTAGACCACCCTGACGTTGATGTATGTAGTATTTGTCGCATGTAAGCGAGCGAAACTGAGTTTCCCACGAATGCCTTTCGATCGGGATTGAATAATCCCTCCACCGTTTGGATCTTATGTGAAGATGGTGTGGGACACGAGATAATCTGGTTGCTGTCGGGTGCTTAGACTGCGCCTCCGATGCTAAATCTTGAATACGTAATGAACTTGTATTATTCCCGGAGTCCGATTGTAAGCCCCCGAGCTTGTCGTTCAATGCGAAAGGGGCGGAAAAGCGTGCACTGCCACCTCCCGTGGTTTGGGACTGGAAGGGGACGTTTTAAAAGCGCATCCCACGCTCTTGTGTCGCCTGCCGTCCA
Source organism: Platycnemis pennipes (assembly GCA_933228895.1). Lineage (NCBI taxonomy): Eukaryota > Metazoa > Arthropoda > Insecta > Odonata > Platycnemididae > Platycnemis > Platycnemis pennipes. The sequence goes on along the minus strand of OW121850.1, from coordinate 21,520,975 downwards.
ACACGTGCCCCTCCTCCCCCCTCGTTTCGTCCCATCCATCTCCACCCCCTGCCCTCCAACCCCCTTCTCCTGTCGCTCACCCACTCCCGGCACGGGCGGCGATGGCCTTGTCTGGACCAAATGCATCACGGGCGACGTTTCCCATTGCGAGGGACGGCCAGATATCCCGTGTCGCTGGTCATGGAAACCTCCGCGCGGTCAGATGGGGCAGATTGAAGCTTCCCCCCCCGCGCTGCGGCCGTCCGGGAATGCGGATGGGGGGATTGTTCACTCCAAGAGTGAGTGATGTAGGTGATCTGCGCCCCTTATTGTTTTCTGTTAAGTAGCCCGGAATTATTGTGTTCAAATTTCCCACTTGGGTTTTAATTGCTGTTGATGTTGAAGTTACGTTGCGCGTGCCATATTTTTTATCGCCGAATCTGATAGAGTCTGTAAAATAAAAAGACACGTATTTTTCCGTTTTTTGATCCGTCAATTATTTCTCGAGTTATAAGCGGCGAAAAACTGATGTTTTTAACCCTTTCGGAAAAGTGGGCGTGGTGCAATCTCTGACGTATATCGACTTCGTCCAGTCACAACTGAGCCCGCGAAGCTACTTCGCCTTATCGCAAAGAGGGGGACAGAGCTGACTCTGCCAATAGTAGCGATTGCGACAGGATCTGTGCGAGCAGACCTCCGAGAACCCCCCTCCACTCCTTTCTCTTCCCCTAAAAGCAGTCAAGGACGTGAGGACAATGACGTCAATGATATCCAAGCGGCTTTTTAGGTGGGCGCCACCTTTGCTTATTTTACTTTTTGATTTATGAGTGAATTAGAAGATAAATTTTTTTAAAACTAAAATTCATGTTTGGTTCCATCTAACGATTTCGTGTACAAAATTGCGATTTCGGTTCCGAGTAAACGCCGCCATTGCTGTTGATGTTGAAGTTACATTGCGCGTGCTTCAATTATCATTAGTATTCTATCAATGGTAGGTTTCAAAGGAAGCGAAATGCTTCCCGTGCAATATCATGCTTATTCTCTTTCTCGCGAAGTTCTTCTTTCGCTCCACATAATTCAGGTCCGTCATTATTCCTTTCAAATATACTCTCCTCCCCCTCCCTCTTCTCCGCCTACCCTTCATTCTCTCTTCTACCATGCCCTTCAAAACGTAATTCTCCTTCCATGCGCTCATTCTGTTTTTTGACTTCTTCAATTTACATCCTCTCCTCACCCACTATTATCTGCATTTCCTCTTTCATCTTCCTCTCCAACCACCTTACTTTCTACACATACCCTTCTCCAAACCCACTTATCAAAAGCTGGTAGCCTACTTTTTTCATCATCTTTGCAGTGTACGCTTAAGCATCATGACATTTCACGTTCCATACCAAAGTTATCATATGGTTTGGCTAAAATATTACTCGTTTTTTTCGATCAATCAGTACCTAATTTGGTGATCATATATAATTGCATGCGTTGTGAAATCAATCCAGGGGTTGAAGTTATACCCCGCATCGAAGGAAGTGAAAACATATTTGTGTATCGTGAAATATTTTTTGGTAGGCGACGGAAAAGCGTCATTCGGTTACCGAAATTGGTTTTCCTGCTTCACGTGATTTATTTCGTACTGAGGTGATCTTTTAAGGGCCATGGGAGGTTCTTTTTGTGAAAAGTGTGAGGTTTACCTCTCCGTATACCTCCTTTCGTTTTCTTTCCTTTTTTGGAGTCTGTTACGTACGCTAAATATCCAGAGAACCATTTGCCGTCCGTCAGACTTACACCATTTCCTTGTTTTCTTTCCTGGGTTATGCCGCATTCGAATGGGAATCCGATTCAAGGCCAACTTGTAATGTGTAGTAGTAATTGAGTTTGAGGTGTTCCGCCGGATGAGGTAACGTCACCTCGTAAACACAGTCGGAGGAAAGCGGTTACATCACAACACAGCCGCCACGCCCGCGAGAGATTTAAAACCGTGACCTAGCACGCAAGCAGGTGGGCACGTTGCCCACTGGAGTAGCTGATTCAGCGAACTGAAGCAAACTTGTCTTACCATTGTCTGACGACTTCGTCTTCATGGGTGCCCATTACCCTTCTGTGCTTGTAACGTGAATTTATTTGTGTTCATCACAGTCAAGTGTATTCGTCACCAATAATACCTAGTAACGTATTATTATAGCGTACAAAAGACGATTCTATTTTGTATGCACGATACGAGTACGATACATATGTAACGTGCGATTATTGCTAACTGTAACCGTGGCCCAAAGGATTTTTCGTCATCTTTTGTTACATTTGATTTTGAAAATGTAAATCTGAAACATTGATCTATTGGCAATGTGGCATGCCAATCGTATGCCAACTTTCTTTCTTTGTGATTCCAAACTTTTGACGATGACTTTGAGAAGATATTTGGGGTAATATTTATCATATGATTTGCATGACGTATTATTTGGTCGTGGAATCGAATCTCTTCCGTTCGTGTCATAAAACAGCGTCTCTGGCTGTGGAGGAGCCAAGAGAATGCAAACATCGAGGTTTACGATCCGTCGACTCGCCGTTGCCATCATTTTATTGTTATGGTGAAATTTTATAGCGGGGGGCTATTAGCCCCTGTTTTGGCCCCCTCTCCTTCGTGCGTATGCAAGATCATGCTCGGTCTGCTTTCGGCCTTCGATGGTGTTTCTAAGCGTATTAATTGCTATTTTCCAATTGTACTATTCCTGCGTTCATTGAAAGCATTCATGTCTTACCACCGAGCAAGCTTCTCATGTGTACTTTGATACTCTACGGACCTGAATACTTTATAGTTAGAAATTCGGCAGCATCCGTCTCGCCTTCAAATCCCAAACAGCGTTAATCTGTATTCCCCCATGCGAAAAAGATATTTTTCTCCCTTTTAGCTCCCGAAGAGTGCTCAATGCTGCTGCTAGGTATTGTAGAACTGAATTAATGAAATCACGCGATGCGCATATGCAATAAATGTTCACCGTTATAAATAACCATTTTTTCGCCCGGTGAAAATATTGCCTGTAAAGAATGTTTGCGTCCGATTTGGTTTGCTCATCGCTCTCATTGTGTGCATACCTGTGATATCCATAATCGGGAAAGACCCAATCTGTTATTTCGTTCTCGGTTTTTATGGATGCAGGGACCTTGGGAATCTATGGCAATGCTCGACTTTCACGTGCTTTCCTATTGGCAAAGATTATTTCTCGGGCAATTCGCGGAACGGTCATGATGTGTATGCATTTTAATGCCTGAATACGCTCATATGTGTCTCTTTTAATCTTCATCTTTAACATATTTATAAATATAAAGAATTGCAATGGTTTTGAATCGATAGAAGTTCATGCTATATAGGTACATGAGAAACTTGGAGATGAAATGATAAAATTCTTGCGGGTTAACTGGTCCGCTTTCGTTGATTTGATGTGGCGAGCTGTGGAGAGGTTTCATTGGTGGATTTAGTTAAAGGAATGAATTGGGTATTTTGTTGAATCTGGCGAAACTTAGACATGAATTTTTACTTGAGACTTATTGGTTTTTAAGGAATATTTCTTTCGCATGAGACTATGGAGACATTTAAATTAATTTTTACCGAAATTTGAAATTTAAAAAATTTTAATTATTAAAGAAACTTTGTAATAAAATTGAAGGGTGGCCATTTCCTGGTATTTAAAAAAATTATCCTAAAAAAAACCAGGAGATTTTCGCGGTGTTTTAAATGTTTTAGGTAGCTTTTTTTTACTTGGTCGATTTTAGTTTATTTAGTAAAATAGGGCATTGAATGAAGGACTGGGGAAGCAACAGCAGGTCTCATTCGCTCGCTTCCTCGTTCGGGACGGCCCTTCGCTCGGACCGGGCCTTGCTCCCCGCGTGCTTCTCTCCCGCTCGCCGTCGTCAATTGACGCCTTCCTCGGCCGCGGTCGTAAATTAGCCGGCGCGGCGACTTCCAAGAATAGATTTTACTTCATTCCTCGCGATTCGTGGTGAGAGTAAGCACGACCCTCCCACTCATTCATCGTCCGACGTGCGGCGCGGTTCTCTGCTCCTCCGCAGTTTTACTCGGGCCGCCCTCTGGGGGTTTATCAGGCGGTGGGTGGGCGGCCGGCCCTTCCTTGTTGTCTTCGTGCTTTCCCTCTCCTCCTCCTCCGCCCTTCTCTCCGGCGTGCCTTTGGAAGACGCACCCCACTGAGACGGCGGCGGCAGCCGGCACTCGGGGAAGTAATGACTATGTTGGGCCAATTCTTTTCCCGGTGCCCGAGAGGACGCAGATTGGAATGGTCCTTCTGTCCCCTGGCTCTGCATCAGTCGGCTCACAGTATTTTTCTGGATGTTTATTTTAGTTTCTGTGGTTTATAAACTTCAAATTAGTGTATCCCTCCTTTAAATTTGTGTGGTGCTGTGAGGAATATTTATTCCAGAACATTTTTTGCTCTTTCAACTCATTGTCATACATCGAGTCAGTAGTTAAATCCTGATTCATATCCATTCGGGCAATATTAAACGCAGTTTCTGGCGAAGAATGCGCCGTGGGACGGTAGAATTAATTATGATTTTACTAACCGCTTGGATATAGAAATACCAAACCCAATAATAATACTCAAGATTCCTCTAGCAGAAAGATATACCAAAACAGAGGTTTAGTTTTCTTGGGAGCAGACGGAGTTTTTTAGAGGTGGAAACATGTTCCTTTCTTCCTTTACGCACCCAATTCTATCGATTTTTCCAAAAGTTGATTATGAAGTATGGGAATGGGGTCGCCATAAGCGTAGCTCGAAATTGAATCCATCAGGATTTAGGGAAGTGTCTGTTGGACTACCTCGCTACCGCCGCCACCAAATCTGCCGAAAAGTGTATTAATTACGTAAATTCAATCGAGGACATTCATTCTGCTGCTTTCCACAATTTTTTGGGACTCGTTTCTGCCCTCGTCCCCGTGTTATCACTCTCCTTCGTTTCGATAACTAAAGGAAATCTGACAATGCGAGGGAGGTTAACAATTTCCGGCTCCCATCCGCAAGGTTTTAATCAACTCGGACGGGTCTCGATCTTTTTCTCCGATGTCCTTCCCCCGGTGGTAGGAAATCCTCCCGATCCGCGCAAATGAAATCCGCGACAATTGAAGAGATTGCGAAAGCCCTTGCGCAAGCCGCAGCGGGGGGCCTTTGCTCTCCGCCACCGACCCCTCCCCGCCCCCCAATTATTCCTCCCCTCCCGCTATCGCCTCCCCATCGCAATTCAATCTGAGCACGCGCTGCGGGGCAACACCGCCCGCCGCCCCCGACTCCGCTCTTTTCGGCTTCCCTTATCCAAGGGCATCGCTCGTCGCTCAGTGCAAGAGTTTGAGTTTCACATTCGCGGCTCCGAAATGCATTTCTGGGACCCTCTGTGTGTTGCACGAAAATGAAGTAAACTTTTTTATATTCCACACGATTATTATTAGGATTATACTCTTGATAATAACCTGTAGAGGTTGAAACTTAGGGAGTAACATTATATCATGGATAAATGATTTTCTGCATGATCAGGTGCAAAGGGTTGTTTTGGACGGTGTTACCTCATCGGCAGTTGAAGTCACTTCGGGTATCCCACAAGGTAGTGTGATAGATCCACTCCTGTTCTTCCTGTACATAAATTATATCAATAAGGTGGTAAAAGGTAAGCTTCGCTTATTGGCCGATGACGCAGTAGTGGACAGGGAAATTCTATGCCAAACGATAAAGAATATTTGAATGATGACCTACAAGCAATTGAAAATTGGTGTGAAACATAGCAGTTAGAATTAAATTTTTAAAAATGTCTAGTAATGAATTTTTGAAAAAAGAATAGATCTCCTCCTAATACTTACAAAATAGGTAATAATGAATTAACAAACGTGGAATCCATTAAATATCTTGGAATGAGAGTGACACATGATCTTCCCTGGGGTAAATACATACGTGAAATAATGGGTCAAGCGAATCGTAAACTGGGATTCATCAAAATAGTACTGGGTAAGTGTGACGATCATGTACGAGAAATGAGCTACTTTTCCCTTGTTAGACCTCATTTGTAATATGCTGCCAGTGTATGGGATCCCTACGAAATCGGTGTAAATAATGAACTTGAACGTGTGCAGCGAAGATCGGCAAGATTTGTAAAGGGACGGTACGATAACCTTATTAGCGTAACCAGTCTATTAAATGAATTAAATTGGGAATCATTGTCATATCGCCGGTTGAAATTTAGACTTAATATCTTGAACACATTCCAAGACCATATTTTCAGTGATGATGTTAAAAATATTTTGCGAACCCCAACTTACTATGGTAGACTGGACCATAATTACAAAATTAGAGAAATTGATTGCCGAACTGACTGATTCAAAATGTCCTGTTTTACTCGTACAATTAGAGATATGCATAACGGTAGATATACCCAATACGAGTGTAGCTATGGATAACATTGGTAGCTGCATTTTGGTATAAGGACTTAAAGCTAACCCAACTAACAGCATGTTTTTGCATTTTTGCTTTGCTATTTTTATCTTTTTTATGCATGATATGTAGTGCATGTTTGGTGAGAATTCACCCCCTGCCACACGCCTTTATGGTGGCGTGTAGGGTATTATGTAGATGTAGATGAAACTGGTTGAGTGAATAATAATTATCATGTGGAATATTGCCAAGTTTATTTTATTTTTGTGTGATGTCCATATTCCACAAATTTAACTTGCCCACAATTCCCGCTATTGCCATAAGCCTGTTTGTTGATTGGAGCTTTAGGTGGAAAGGGCGTGTTTTCCATTGTCTTATTTCCATAATCATCTAGGTTGAAGTACGAGTAGAATCTTGATATACCCGAAATTTCTTTTTGAATCCTGAGGAAAAGAATTGAGTCAGCTGTGGAAAGAAGTGAGAGAGAATTGGGGCAAGTAGGAGCACTCCTGTTGAACTGTATGAATGCGTTTGTTATTATGGGATCGGGTTGGTATGTGGTTAGTGTAATGGTCCTTCACCCCGAGGACTCAGGTTTGACAGATTTTTCAGTAGAGTAAAGTTCTCTATTTGAGTTCTGCGTGGAGGGCTTTTCAAAGCTTCGTCTGCCCGGATGGGACTTCAAACCGACTATGACTGATCCTTTGGTGCCTTTTTGTAAAGAAATGGCCCGTATAGACACCGGGTTTCCTTCCATTCTTCTCCCGCTCCCAAAAGAACCACCTTCATCCCACGACCCACCTTTCGAAAATGGAACCAGTGGGCTTAGTGGTCGATCACCTCCCCTGATTAGGATAAAATGGTGGACCTAACAGAAGGTACGATACGGGGATGCCCCTAAGCACATCTTAGAACGTCCCGAGCAATCTTCCATAAACGTGGAGATAAAACGTTTTCTCTCCTATCGCAACTCACTTGCCGTCCCGTCCAATCTATCTCTTAGGAGACCATCACCTTCTTAGAAAATGCTCCACTTGACGAGCATAATAGTTTGCCAGTCCGGAAATGAGGTGATTGTTGAATTCCTCTGAGATCGAAATCTGAGTAAATCCTCCTCTTACCCGAATTGGTGCCCTTATCCCTTTGTTGCGTGGATAGAAGAACTCTCCTCCAAACCTTACTTTTCTCCTCTTCTGATTACGAAGGAGGTCTTATTTGGTCTCTGGTCTGCGGCAATAGCCAAGTCTTTTACGCTGCAGGCCTAACAACCGAAATTTTAACCTTCGGATCCAAAATCTGGCAGTATGGCGGAGCAGGCCGTCAAGATAAGGCGCCGCCGCCTGGAACATGACCTGTGGGTCACTCCTGCTTCCCTATTCGCTCCTTGTTTCATTCTGTATCCCATGTCTGTTGGAGTGGACGATCCATGATCAATTTATCTCCCTTAATATTTTTTGCAATTCACACACGAATTTATAATTCGAATCGTCATTTGAATCTCTCGTCAAGTTATATTTGTTGCCTCTGTTGCTGAAGTTCTCCATCATAAGCCCATATTACCGCTGTATAACGAATTTTCCCATATCTCTCTTCATATTTGGGAGAGGCATTTCAGTATTTCCTTGGATACCATACGCCGGCAGTTAAATATGGTATAGGAAGGGAAATTTTCCCTATTCCACTGAGAAGACGGGTACAAAATTTGTCGATAATTCTGAACTTGTGGTAACACATTGCTGAATAAAAAACTTGGGCATGGATGAAGCACATTAGCATTACAGTTTAATAAAAATAACGTACAGGTTTATTGTATTTCTTCAAGGTTCTGGTTCTTGAAAAATTTCCGAGAGGAATCGTAGAATGATTTTTAGTGAATTTTTTTAAAATAAACGATCATATCCGTAAGTTGATCTTTACATTTTCAATCGGGTTGATTTTCTTGATTCGGTCAGTGGAAACAATGAGCCCGTCACTCGTTCGGGGGTCGTTGTCCACCGACATGGGTGCATGGGCCCCCCGTAGATGAACGTCCCCGCTTGAAAACACTCATCTCCCTCCCCGTCGCGTTCCGCTCCTCGGCATTTTGTTCCGCCTATCGATGATGTGACTGCCTCCCTCTCGTGTCGTTCTCGTGTCAAGCTCCCCTTCCTTCCAATGGGAGTGGAAGGGAGACGATGCTCTGGAGATGAGAGGAGAAAGGCGTACCTACTAGTAAGCCGCCACCCTTGTGTGTGTGTGTGGGGGGGGGGGGGGGAAGAGGGGAGATCTTCCCTTTCTCCCTCCGATACTCTATTGTTGTCGAGCTGCGAGTCGGAAATTGTGTCTGCGATGTAATTACCGGTTGAGCAACGCATTTGGGTCCACCCTCCCCTTCCCTCCAAGGGGAGGGGGATGGGTTCCAAATGTCTCGGCGTCTGATGCCTCGTAGGGGAAGTTGATTTCGGGTGCCTTTTTTTTCTTGAGGCGGCCTCCTTTTCCACCACCCACTAATGCTCCCTGCAACAGGAGATAATTCCATTTTTGTTAAATGTACTTACGTGTAAGTTCGCCGGTCGGAGCCATCTGTCGGGGCTGGGAGGACAAGGACACTTGCGACAACCCGCAATTGTTTCATTCGAATATCCCAGTAATGACTGTAATCATTTCATCAACGACCGAGTTAACGACCTGCAGTTAGCATTCGTGGCCGTTGTCCAATAAACTCCGTATGGGCAGTAATGCCCTCACCAACTGCCCCAAGGCATTTTTTTAGTCTTCTCTGAACGTCTTTCAGTGCAAAAACTGGACTTAAAACATTCGAGGATTTTCCGAATAAGGTGGACGTTCGAGGGGTTATTATCTCGTGTTAAATTGATTTTTTGTACACTGCAGTGTAGTGTAGGTAAACATGCCTATTGTTGGGGAGATGTAAGCTCAACATTTTCAGTTATGACACTCGGCCTTTTTTACGAGAAGAGTTATCTGAATTCTAGGTGTGAAGCCAAATGCCGTGCACAGGTCACGTTTTCTTTAATGATTACGCCCAAGCGTGATCTACCATCTCGTGGGAATGTGCCCAAGATACTTTGATTTTGTCGGGTTCCAAAAGGTATTCTATGCCACTTCCTTTGTTTGTATTAATTTTATGCATTTCCCCGCCGTGATGATAAGTATCCATTGGGAAGTGGAAAGTGGAAGCGTCGAGAAATTAATGAATGGGATGAGGTCGCGTACAGGCCGTAATGTGCCTTGGACTCGATGCCCTAATTTTGTCTCTGCGGTGAAATGGAGGTATTCGTCGTCACGTGGCAAAATTCAGAGCTTGAGTTTTAACGCTCATCATTAGATATCTTGCCCCTTTGATGTAATGAGTGGATTTTCAATGCGGATCGTCGGAAAAAAATACTTTGAACACCATTGTGAGGAAACAGAACTTACCTAATATCTCATTTAGCTCGGAGTTTATCAAAAGTGTTTTTTGTCGAATAAACTGCTCTTCGGGCTTGTCAGAATAAATGCTCATTTCGTTCACGTTCGACGTTTACGGGTTTCGGAGAAGTGTTCATTGTAAATGTAGGATGAGGTAAACGTTGGGGAATGAGTAAGCCGTAAAAGGATTTGGAGTGGACGGTCCGGTAATAAGAACTATGGAATGGAGCTAGTGGAAGGGGTGCGCTTTCCTCACTTAAGTCTTCAGAACTGGAAAGCGGTTACGTAGCTGCGCGTGAATGTGGGGGAAGCGGAATGGGCGATGTGAAGAAGTAAGTGCATCGTGAAATAATTCGGTAAAGGAGAATCAGTTTCCTTGGTCGAAAAACAAGGCATTGGCTCTTATTTTTTTTGGCTGTGCCCACTGCAGAAGAGAGGGGGCGAAAGAAATGCATTTGTTTGAAAAAATTCATCGTTCGAAATAAAAATTAAACAGCCCTTGCATCCCGAGCGTACCCGCTCGACATCCTCCAGACAGGCACGTAGCCAGGGGGCGGGCTTCTGGTTTTTCAGGCCCCCCCCCGAAATTTTTTTCCCAATAATTTTGTTGCTCTGATTTTAGCAGTGAACTTTACCAGTGAGAAGAGATAAGTATGGGCACTGTAAAAGTAAATATCAAGCACTGAAAATTAAGGCAAGAGATTTGTAACATGTCGGCACCGCATGTGCAAGGCTGATTTGTTTCAAGATTCGCAATACTTAGCCCCCCCCCCGAAGCAAATTTCTGGCTACGTGCCTATCTCCAGATAGTTCAGTGGTCACTCGTTTTTTCGCCAGCAATGCGACCAGCGCCCCCTTTCGCCCCCGCCTCGCCACTCCGTTGCCCCGCGTCCGTTACTTCTTCCCTGCCTCTCGGAATTTCCGCATCGCTGGAATCTGCTCTTCCATGCCTCCGATCACCCCCTCCCGTTTCTCCACCCCACTTTCTCCCCCCTTAACTGTTTCCTCCCCCTCGTCCGTTCCACCTCTGTTATTATTATTTTCCTCGCGCGCCTCTCCCTTCCTCCGCCCCCCCTCCCCCTTCCTCCGCCCCCCCCTCCCCGTTCCTCCGCCCCCCCCTCCCCACCGACTCGTAGTGAACTCCTGCCTCGGCGCTTGGGCCACCCGCCATTCAAGGGGCTTTCGCCAGGGGAGTGAGTGAGTGACGTCACGACGAACTCTGTACATCGTCATCACGGAGGTTGGTGCAGGACTGGCTCGGATGCATCTCGGCGGTGGTTTAGTCCGCCTGTTCAAGTCTCCTCCGATAGCTATGGATTGACTTCAGGGCTCCGTAAAAGTGTGCGTGGAGTGTTCAAAGTCGAGTTTCATTCATATTTCTGGTTAACGATTTTATGATATCATGATTTGAAAGGAATAAATAAAAGTGTTTGTTAATTTTAGGATGGCTCATGAACTGCAGATACGTACTTGAGTGTTCGTATATGTCGGAAAGCGAGTATCGACTTCAGGGGTTCACAAAGAAGAAAAAAACTCTGTATTTCCACATGAAAACTTTTTAATAAAGACACCAACCGGTTCACCCGCTAGGGTGAAACCGGTGGAAATACAGAGTTTTTTCTTCTTTGTGAAAGATGAATTTCCACCAAGTTACCGTCGATACTGTCAATTTTATTCAGGAGTTCATAAAGGTGCTCGTGGATTGTTCGGAGTCTAGTTTCATGGATATTGCTGGTTAACGAGTTTATGGTACCTATAAGGATTTGGAAGGAACAAGTAGAAGTGCTTATTAATTTTAAAGGTGACACATGAACTGCAGATACGTACTTTAGTTTTCGTATGAGTCGAAAAATAATTAGGGGCACGAATTGTATCTTTTGGTATGTATGATTGAAGTGGGAACCTTTGCTATTAAGTATTCGGTAATATGAAACATTATCTGATGGATTTTTGATAACTACATCCGATGGAGTTGAATTTGTCTTTATTCTTGATGTAGAGTCATATAATTTTCCATATCCGGCCCCTTTGCAAAACATGCATTAACCATAGTTCACTCTGGTGTACGCAGTCAGACGAAAGTGGCCAATAACTTCGTACACGTGGAAAGTGGATGATATTACTGCGGAAACTTATCTTCTTTCTGCATAACTTTTTTTTTCCACTCAGTAAAGCTAAATTATATCGCCATTTATGTTATGCCAGGCAACTTGTACGTGAGATGGATTCAAGACTGCAGGGGGTAGAGTGGGATGTCCGTGATGCTCTGTGTATAAATTATTAACTGAGAGAATAGTGAAGGGCTCATAGATTGCAATGCTTCGTACATCAGTAATAAAATGTCGGAGAAAGAAAGAAAGAATTGGGGTTTTGAAACCATTGAATGAGATGGTAATTATCATAATCTGAAGGAGGTCAGTGGGTGAGGGAAAGGAGTTTTCATTGTTTCAGAAACTGTGTGCCCTGTTGATTTTTCTCACTCTTCCAAAACGTACCTCTAGGCGGTTAATGCCCGAGGATGATGTTAATAAATATTTGCAGTTCAGTAATTCTTCGGTAGACATCTTCCACAGTGACTCTAACCTTTATTTGTACTTTGATTGGCATACATTCTATCCTGATCATCGGAACTCTCTCGACAATTTTTCTGCTTACCCTCCAACGGTCGTATTCATTTTGTCTGCATATTTTACTCGGAGCCCTCCTCGTAGAACCTTCCTTGGTGTTTTTCATCTGAATTCCACCCATCTCTCATTTCCACCCATTGAATCATATATTTATATTTTTTTTCATTTTAATATCTGTTTTCAGGGGAGAATTATCCTATAGGGCTCCACGATTGCTGCTGTTTCTTTCAAAGACCGTATTTAGTGCTTTCCATTTCCTTCCGGTTAGCATTTCTTCTTTAATCCTAGCCAACCAGCTCGTGCTTTTGCATTTGATTATGGAACGCGTTTTATTTTTCCCCTTTCCCTCTCACCGGTTCGGACACTCACGACGGATTTCCTTTGGGAAACAATGATTACAAGTGTTTCTCTCAAGGCATTTTTCAACAAAAATAACGGAGTAAGGAAGATGGCATGTAAGACAGTTGATAAAGCGCTTGTAGTTCCTCTGACCGGTGGTCCCGAGTTCAAGTACGAGAGAGGTCTCTGTTACTCCTCTTACGAAACTGACGATGGGTAATTTTCTAGGCAAAAAAACTTAGGGAAACCAGAGGCGGCACAAGTGAATGAACTGTCCCTTCTACCCCGACGTGTGAATTTCACGTCCCGATGGGGCATAGTATGCATGTACGTGGTGAAGTATGCCGTCACTGACCAGACCATCCTTCGGAGTGAACGCTATGCCTACGGATTGAGTTCAAAGGAAATTCAAATTATGCATTTTGATGCGACAAGGACAGGGGACGTACTTCTGAAAGCGAAAGACCGGCTTCCACGGAACCTCTACGGAGGAATATATGAAGTTTTGTGCAGCTGTGGACACCCATATGTAGTCCAGACATGCAGAACCCTAAAAATACGCCTCCAAGAGCATCAACGGGCAATTAAAAATAATAATTACCGCATTTATGCAGTAGCCGAACACCATCTCAGCGGCCCCACTCATAATTTCAATTTTGAGGAGACAAAATTAATATCAAAGGAGGTACGCTATTACCCAAGATTAATCAGGGAAGCTATAGAAATTGCGAAGAGACCGGAGAACGTCAACCGAGAAGACGGTTACACATTGAGTAGAAAGCTTAAACGAATTTTTCAAATTTAAAATTTCCAGCAACAATGGGAGTCCTCACTCATATAAATAAAGACGAGCAAGACTAAAGAATCAGTTCAGTTAACCTGATGAAGCTGGCAGGAGGACCAGCGAAATATTGTTTTTGCAATTTTTAACATCGCTGAATGAATCCCGAAAAATAAACAGTCAGCCTACGAGCTAATTTTATGCATTTTGAAGTCTAATCTCCGTGACGCGGTGACGAAACCATGTTCGCGTGACTGAATTCTTGTGGTGTGAAATATGTTGTGTTTTATTTTTTGTGCTCTGACTGTCTGTTTGCGACGATCCTTGCAACGCTGAGTGCCTCCTTGTTGCGGTCCAACCCTCCTCCCCTCTTTCTTTACTTTCCTACCCCTCCTCCTTCCGCTCTCCCCCCCTCCTATCGTGCCCTTCCTCATGATTCACTCGGAATACTAATGACTATCGTCTCGAGTTTTCTCTCGGATCTTCCCACAAGATGTGAAACGCGGATCTCTCGCCTCTCCTCTTCCTTGTATTCGTGAATAGCGCTCATAACGCATTCCCCGTCCAGCGCGAGAGCTAGGAATTCGAATCCCGGACAGGACAGTGTTTTTCCCAGGACACCGGTGACCGCGGACCACGCCGTGTGTCATCTCGGTGGAGACATGTGAGTACGACGTTCCGTGGAGCGATTTCTTGTGACCCAGCGCAGTGTGAAGCACACCATGTTCAATCGATTGGATTTCTTTGACAAAATGTTGATGCTGACTGAGAGAGACGCAGTGAAATAATGGCCAAAGCAAATGTCTTGTTCCCTCTACGATTGCTTAAAACTGGCATGTTGGAATAGTGGCACTTCAAGAGTAGAAATTTAGAAATTAATAATGTGTGGACCAATTGATTTGTTTTATTACTCGTCTCCCGAGGTTAATAGAACTTAGGTCTTGCTCACAAAAGGACTCACACCACCGTTGGATGTCTATAGCTACGTCGTTGAATCGTCAGGAGAAAGTAAAGCGAGAACTAAGGGTTTAACGAGGCGTAGGTAGCCGTGGAGACTAATGTATACTTTCATCTTTTGTGCAAGAAGTATCTGCCGTCGGAGGAAATATTTTATGTAGTGGACTCATAATGAAAGTAACTCCACTTCCGTCGGGGATTCGCTAGTTAATGATTTCGAATGCTTCATTAAAGAGAAAGCATGCGCCTCTCTGCAGACGCGGGTCATTAGCGGTGGTATTTGGAAAAAGTTGACCTACTCACTGCCAGTCGTGACATTTTATGACAAGTTGGAGATACTTCAATCCAGGGTAAATTGTAATTAGATATTATTCTCTTTGACATATATTCACTACAGTACTTTTGTTATTAACCCTCATCCAGGCTGAAGTAATTCCACAGGATGAGCAAAAACTTGAGTGAATGTGGTACTCTTTCCCGCCTCCTTCTTCCCAGTCTGAACTCCCACGATAATTTAAGGTACAAATAATATCTGTCGTTGCACACAACCCATCAGCCATGCTGCACAACATCACGTGATTGAATGGAGGCAGTAACGGAGACTTCGCTTCTTGACCCCCCATTCCTTGTCTCCCGTTCAAGTAGTCCCATCGTGGGAGTGATTGGCAGGTTAACTCTGCAGAACTTTTTTGCCTCGTTTAGGTAAACTGCAGGGGCAGAAAAATGGTTAAAAAAGCCATCTAATATTTGGAATTGAACCTCTAATTTAATGCGTCAAAAAACTGTCTAAGCTATTAATTGCAAATTTGGTTTCTGCAATATTCTATTCTTTATCACATTAAAATTGATCTTTAAACCCAATTAATCAGGGAAGCTAATATGGTGAATGTCCACGCTGTTTATTTTACGTTGAAACCAAGATTTTGGTATGAAATACCATTATCATGGCGAAACCTGTGTCGGATCGCAAAATGAATAGTGTGAAAATTGAGCATTGTGAATTCGTTAATCCATAACATTATAAAATATCTCCACAATCTAACGGTGGAAATTCTTTATTACAATTAATAATGGGCTTATTCTTTTCGTGGCATGTTTGGAAGACTCAGATCCCATCTCCCAATCTTGGATCAGTGAATGTCGTGCGCCGCATCAAATTGAACCCGAGTTCGGTCGTTGTTCGGCTTTTCTTTTGCAAAGGCCGGTTAATCGCCGTCGTCGAACCGCCTCTCATACCGGTCGACATTTCGAGAGATTTCGCCATCCGTTGAGAGGCAGCCGCTCGTTGGCTTTCGACTCGGGAGATCCACTCGCCCTCCCTCCGGTCCCTTTTGTTCCTCACCGCGCGCCGCCCGCGTCGAACTTTCTTCCTCGATATCCTACCCTCGTTCTCCATCACCCTCTGTGACTTGTTGGACTGAAATGAACGTAAAAAAAGAAAACAGTCCAATTGGCCGTTCGTTTCACCGTGATGAAATCGTTCTTGGCGGTTGGACCAGTCTGTAAGCATAACCACTCTCAGTGGCACATTCAGAATGTTCGCTATTGTCTCGCTTCTACTGCTCACGTCTTAAAATTCCAACGAGTCAAACTGGTGTACAAATTCTACCCGCTAAGGTGGTATTACTTCTAAACGTACGCTGAAAACTGAGTTGGAATGCTAAATATGGCCTGGAATCTCAACTATAGTCTCACTTATACTGCTTATGTCATAAAGCCTCTACTACGAGCTCAAAAGGGTATAAAGGTCTTCCTAAATATGGTTTGAAGCGGTGTACAGCGTGGCGTTAAGAAGTAATACCAACGTTGCAGGGTACATACATCTGCACACCAATTCGACTCGAAGTAGAGATTTTAGGATGTAGCAGTGAAAGCGAGACTGTAGTTGAGATTCTGACCTGAGAGAAGAGACCTCAGGGCCCTTTAAAGGCCCTGTTGAAGTGGCCCCCGATGATCCCCCTCGGATACTTCATATGCCCGCGATAGCTTCAGATGGAGCATTCCCATCAAAATGGCTGACACCTCATTTTTCCACTGGTAAGATGTACGTTATTCTCTCTAGCCAATATATCCTAAGGGTATGTGAGCAGTACGAAGGATCATACTTCCACACACGGAGAAACGAAAGTGTGACATATTTTTTCAAGATTTATTTGAATTGACGCATCTACTCATGAGCGTCTCTGGTGCTTTTGAGTTCCTTGAACATTGGCTTCTAAGTATCGTGCTCGAAGGAAAGTTAATCTGTGAATTATGAGACCTATTAGTTCAAATAAAATATTAGGTCAAGTTCTGCTTCCGTTCGGCCTCTAATTTTGTTTCCTGTAATCTTAAATGAGCTAAGACCGTGGCTGTTCATCTCCCCGAGTTCTGTCGGTGGTACTCCAAAGGAGGAGAGTGGGGGAGGGGTAGGGCAAGTGCCGGTTTGGACTCTGCGAGCCCGTTGACCGATTCCATTCTTCGAATGGCACGGAAACAGTGGCTTACGCCTCGAATGAAAGGCATCCACGGTGGGATGGGTCCGCGTACGACTCGCTTTGCCCTTCTTCGTTGCCATCTCAGACCCTTCAAAGACCTGGGGGAAGCGGTCATCTGAATCAGGAGTGTGTCATATGTATTAATACCTTCATTCATTGGTATTTGAGTATCTGAGAGAGTACATGGGTATCTGACGAATACTTGAGGATATAAATGAGTGTATCATTACCTTGATGAATGCATGAGCATCCGATTGAATGGATGGGGACTACTTGAGCGTATCGGCGAATACTCGGTAACCTGGTTGAATGCGATACGATACTCCGAATGAGTAGGTACTCAGCTGACTACTTGAGTGACTTTATTTGTGGGTGAGAGTCAGGGCGATTATCGCTGTTCTCATTCCGCACAACTGTAACATGGTTATCATCGTCATCACCAGCCTCAGTGCCTTGAGGAATCCTGAAGGGACTAGGTGAATACTAATTTTATGGAAGTATTCTGGCTGTTGCCTGAGTATTCAATCGGGTCTTCGTATTGAGGCGTATTTAAACAGATAAGTGTTTGCTGAGGCTCTGAAATACTTACCCTTATATTCATTTAGGTAAAAACAGTATCCATGAATCAATATATTGGACGCACTACTAATCGGGATACTCCCAGTACATGAGCATAACGTGCAATACGATGTGCGACATCCAATTAAGTTTTCGATGGCACTGTTACTTCATTGCTCTATATGTCGCCGAATAATTTTCATCCATGCCCGTTCTCCATTTCTTCAGTGAAGATATAGTTACTATACATAAAATCTCCAGTTCATTCTAATATGTCCATCTTAATCCGCAAAATCATTAGTCTCCTTGACAGAGCATAATCCCACTCAAGACGAGTGACGCAGACCGTCAGCCTGTTGCATTTCGTGACATTCCCAGGTCACCACGCATCCGATACTATAGTGGAATACACAGTTAACCCAGGAAGGTAATTTCGCTCGTGTTTTGTCACGGAAGATATAGCGTACCGACAGAAAAAGACGTATTTAAAAATATTTGTCATGTCCAAAGGATGCATTTGTTGTTATTGGGTTCAAGGGGTTATAAAACGCGAATTTGACATATATTTTTTTAAATTGAACTACTTGGGGACAAGTTTATACTTGAATGGGAAGTTGTGAGAACTTATCTCATGTTTGCCTTTGCAAAAATTGATCTCGTTACAAGCTTACTGCGCCGCTTATTTATTTCTTACGCGCATTTATTACTTTTTGTACCTTGCATTCTTTATATGAGAGATTATTAGTTTAAAGATGCTCAGTGTGCCGTTTCTTACTCAGTGTAGCCCACGCACCAGTTTTGGATGATCTAGATTATTTGAGCTTCCGTAATGGAGTAACTGTAGTATGTGGAGGGACGCCTTAATTATTTGCTTGGCTGCACGCACCCCAGAGACGTCTTCATGGGCGTCGTTGCATGGGCGGGTAATGTAATTGAGGGAGTTGTCCAGGGGAGCCGCGAGCAATCTCCATGACGACCACTTAGCTCGCTCTGCGTCTGAGATGAGCCTTGGCAATTTGCGGCGGAAGGAAGCGGTCATCGCGTGATGCGCTCCCGCGTGGACCCGGCCGTGCACCACGCTAGCCCTCGTCCCCCACCACCGCACCCGCTGCAGCCCCGAGCGCACCACGGAGGATTCCACACTGTCGGAGAGAGAGAAATGCGCCCGTGGGAAGCGGTGAACTCCACCTCTCTTGGTGCGCACGAGAGTGTTTCCCGGGGTGCAAAAGCGTCGGCCGTTCGCTGTTTTTCGCGTTGGATGATGTCTGCCCCCAATTTGAGCGGAGTCACCAAGCCTGTGCGTCTGCATCCACGGAAGAATCCTCGCCAGGGCGTCTCGCACGGGTGTTCTCGGGAGCCAACTCTCTTCAAACCTTTTAGGACTTCACCAACGTTTTACGTGATTTTTTTTGGTGCAGAAAAGTAAGAACAATATTGAAATATATCCGTGCTGGAGCTTGTTTTTTGATTTTCGTTTGAGTGGCAAACTTTCGATAAAATGCTCTCCTGATGACTAATAAAGCTATCAGAAATTAATCGGAACACACTTAACGTATTCGAAAGTTTGATTCGCGCTTGTTCCCTCATCCACTATGAGGCCTACTTTTATAGTTTCTCTTTCAACCTTGTTGACATCTAATATCTCCCCAATACCATTTTTCATACCTTGCGGTAAATCTATGTTCGTATTCTTCTATTCACATTTAACAGCTACTCCTTGTCAGGTGGTGGACCAACGCTTTTCCTATAGTCAAAGCTTCGTCTGAAAATGGTAAAATAGCAGTTTTTCCTTTTCTTCGTTAATTTTTATCTTGGAAGCAAATAAACTGATGCTGATGGCATATGCGAAAATTAGGAAATTATTTGATCGAGGCGTAGATCATTCGAAAGGGCTTTTTCCATTCTTCTTCTGTTCGTGTGTTAAGTTTTATAAGCCTCCAATAACTGATTTTGCATATTTTCTTATTAGGCACAATATTTTCGAATGTGTCAGTCGTATTCTTTATAGTAATTATTCGTCCTGCATTTCTTTGTATTTTTGGCATTTTATCTGATTAAATTTAAAAGTAGTCAATTTTCTTATAATTTTCTCCGCCTATCTTTTGTGTTGTCGTTTCATGTATTACTTTACCAGTGCTTAATTCGGAGTCTTGCTTGTTCATTTGAGATAATTCCACGACAGCTAATTCGTTTGTCTTTTATTCCCGACGTATCGCACATGCCGCGGTGTCCGTGAAAGTTGAACCCTTCTCCCGTCGTAAAAGTTTCGCATTCCTGCATTTGGTGCGTGAGTTGCGTTCGCAATGCCCGTTTTTTAGGCTCTCGTCCGCGGGCACTTGCCTCCGATTCTAGCGGCTAATACGGAACTGCGATGCAGTTCGTCACGCTAGACCTTGCGGGCTTTCTGGGCGTGGTCCACCCTTCTCATCCACTCTGATTCCAGTCTCGCCAATCCAAGTCTCTCCAATGTATCGCGAATATCCACTCTTTTTTGCCAGTTTTCGACTTGCTCCTGGAAGGTTCTTCAATACGCCTCGATGTGGAAGAACTTGAGTTACTTCAGAGTCTTCGGACTGCAGAGGAAATCGTTCGCCTCTCCGCGTCTTATTTCACCTTGGGCAATTTTTCTTCTTTTTTGAGTTGAATCCATGAACATTTCTCAATCTTTTTTATTTATCTTCGCGGTTATTCGTTCCGTTTATGTATTCAGGACTTTGCGAGCGGGATTTTATCTCACCCTCGGGAAATCTCCCACTTAAAATAGACTTTCAAAAGGGAAAACAAGAATTACTTACTCTCTTTTACCAAAATGTTGCTCGATGTTAAAAAAAATGCTAGCTAATCATTTTCAATGCCGATGAAGAACTTTGTGTCCTGGCCTTCGGGGACTCTGGCGGTCATTGTCCCGTACTCTCGCCTGAACTTAAGTTGTTTGTGTATACCTCTCCCATTTCCTCACTTTCGTAGTAATGGAGAGAAATGCTTACACTCTCTAGATAGAATCCTGACTAAGTTATTGTTTCTCATAAGTTAACACTTACACCTACAGCATGCTGATTTAGTGCCTTCATTGCATTCTTAGTTTGACATGATCTCCTTCATCGACCATTTTAGTTTTTTTTAAATATAGGTACCGATTCTTGTGATCATTTAACATGTATGTGTAAAATCTGATTCGAGAGGTTTTATTTACTTCCGCTGTTTAGTTTACTCTCATGAAAAGTTAGTAAGTGACAAACCATAATTAAGCCAATTATAAGATATCATTTAGGAAATTAAAATGTTTGTTTCTTCTATTCGTTTTCCCTTAGTATAATACATTCCGAACAATGTGAAACCCTTGACTTCACGGAGGTCAGTTGTGGACTATTAGCCGTCCTTATCTATGATCTCTTATTGTTGATTATTGGTTCATTCAAATATGTGATTGTATAAAAGTCACGAATTCGTGAAAGGTAGAAAGAATGAAAATGTCACCTGTTTTCTGGGACATTGATTCCCTTTGGAAACACTTCAAATCGTATTCATCTTATTTATTAAATGTGTCCTTGAACAAAATGAAGAATTTACTCTCAAAAAGAATAGACAGAGAAACAATCTCTTGGAAGTCGCAAACTGAAGGTAGTCTTTGCGGGAGTAATTCGCTGAGATGTGTATTAAAATGAAGTGGACTCCTGTATCTCGTACGACGTGCGGGATCATCGGAGAAATGCTTTCATCTTACTGCGTGGAGTGACGCATTCTTGACTTATGAGGTGGTTTATTGGCGCATTGGGTCCATTTA
Source organism: Platycnemis pennipes (assembly GCA_933228895.1). Classification (NCBI taxonomy): domain Eukaryota; kingdom Metazoa; phylum Arthropoda; class Insecta; order Odonata; family Platycnemididae; genus Platycnemis; species Platycnemis pennipes. Next base: position 21,499,643 of record OW121850.1, on the reverse strand, counting down.
TTTGTACTCGCTGACATCGCTTCCGCGAGCAAATTTTAGAGCATTTTCCCATCGCTCTATCCTCGCTACCAACCCTCCATATTCTTTATTGCCTTATCATTTATACCAGTACATGAGGGGAGAGAACCGGTTTCGAAGCTCGAGGGAGGGAATAGATGGGATTTGCAAGGGAATGTTTCCGTGACAGAACGCTATGAGGGAGGCTGATATATAAAGATGGGGGGGAGGTAGGGTACGCAATTGTGAATTTTCTAGCAAAACAATGCGGATTGCGGGATTCTGCTTGCGTTGCCGGAGGGTTCGTTTCGTTCGTCCGATCTTCGCCGGCGGCGCTGTCAATCTCATCTCCCCTCCCTCCACTTTTCCCTCGACCCCCTTCGCTCGATTGTGAGAATTTTCTGCATGAGTTACTTCCACGGTCGGCCATTCATTTTTTTTTTAATTCTCTTTCTCAAACTCCTCCCCTCCCCTCCACCAGCCATAACGCATTCTCCCCGTGCGAAAGAGAATGTTAAAGGGGGCTGCGAGAAATGGGACGCTGATTGGATAATTGCCGTCGTCGAAATTTCTCCTCTTCCCGCGGCCGCAAGACTCTCCATTCTTGCCGCTATATTTTTTTGTCTCTTTTTATAATCTTCCCCCAAGTCCTGGGAGGGTCCTCCTTCCCTTTGTTGGTTTTTCTCGTCTCTCTCTCTCTCTTGTCTCACAAGCGGCGGGGGAGGAGGTCGAACTGATTGATCGCGACTTCTCATTCCGTCATCCCGCCCGCTGCTGTTGCCCGCTTTGTGTTCTCTGCCGTGACTCACTCTCAGTCGCTCCAGACGGCTCTGTGAGTGCAATGCTGCTGCTGCTGCACTAGCCGGCTTTGGCAAATGCGTGGGGCGCATGAGGGCAAGTAGTTGGGGCGGAAGGGCAATCTTTCTGGCAGCGGACCCCTCTCCCTTTCCCTCCTATACCGTCGGCGAAGAGTTCTGTCTGAAGATGCAATGAAAGTGTGTAGTCTGGCTTGCTGCCAGTGAAGTTCGTGGGAAGTCTTGCCCGGAATGAGTCTTACTCACTTTTCTCCCGAAGACGGCAGTGGTTTTTAGGTTTTGTTTTGCCTTCAACTTATCTTTCTAGACGTGAGAGGGGAAACTGACGATAAATATGGTTTCCTTATAGAATTCCTGGTGTTTTACGTAGGGAATCTTTTCGTTTTCGCAGTGTCAGGGATGAAAAAATAATAGTATTATGATTGTTTAATATTAAAAATGGTAATTAATTGAAATTGTTGGGAAAACTCTCTGAAATTCCAATTTTTACTCGTAAGAAAAGTGAGGAGCCTTAAATGTACATACGTCATTTTACCATAAAAAGACAGAGTTCATATGCGGATTGGAGTTCATTTGTATAAAGGATATGTCTTCCAATAATTATACGGACGGCTCAAGCATTTTCTACGTGACGTGAGGATTTTTAGTTCAAATAATGTCAATCCTGCATTGAGACCACCAGAATGTCGGTTCCACTCACTCTGTGCTTTATTTTCCGTATAATTTTTCTCTAAGATTCTGAAGCGGGAGGAGAACGTGAGGTCATTTGAGAAATCTTACATCCGAGGAATGAAATCCAATGTGACACCGGGATGAAGTCACACCTCGCTGACTATGCGTCTGCTTCTGAGTTCTGCTCAGCCCTGCGGGTGAGAGGGGTCTGATTGGCCAGTTGGCATGGACAGACTTCTCCAAAGCGGGACACTTTCCCTTGTATTGGTGATGGGAAGAGGGACCTTTGGCAAAGAATTCGCTCTTGGAGTCGGGCCTACAATTGCGAAGGCCTATTGCCAGCCATGCGCGACCCTGTTTCTGTTTTGTTGCTTTCCTTTGCGAGAGATGTACATGAATTTAATTTAATACATTTAAAATTAACTGAGTGCGGGTTTGACCTGCAATTCTCCGAGCAGGTCATCACTATGGGTAGTGGCTATAGTGATATGGCGTCGGTAACCCCAGTTTAAAATTGCGAGATTTTGAAGGGCCACTAATTTTAATGGGATTATGAGGTTACTTTGATCATGTGGTGAAAGTAACTAGGCTTCAATGAGCAACTCTTGCGTTTCGCGCTTGAGTGTTGAACATTTACACATGCGCGATGATGATAGTTCCACGAGAAATTTATATTTCAAAGTAAGACAAAAAATTTATAAGACAAACTTATATTTACTCGTAGAAATAGCTTCAGTTCCGACGCAATGTTATGTCCGCTGTCCTTTCGTTCGAGGAAAGAATGGTAATCGAATTGATGGGGAGGTTAGAGTTTTTGCTTCCCGCCCCGAAGGCTTGGCGTTAAATCCCGTCAGTGACAGGTTTTAGGGAGGAATTATGGTCCCTAGCTAAGTTCTGTGCGGAGAGAACTTCGAGTTCAATGCTTCGCCCGGACTGTATGTCCGTTGGACAACGCCAAGCTTCTCCCCACCCTCCACGAAATACACCGATGATGGTCCGAAAATAAGACGAACGGGGAATTTTCTGGGAAGGTGGAGCAAGAAAGGAAGCTGCTGGGAGAAATTCGGAGGCAGAATACTTTGATGGAATGAGTAAATTAGGGCGGTGGCGTTCTAGAGATGGCTATGGAGGGGAAAAATCCAGGAAAGGATGGAGGAATGGGAATTTCAGTTGGATTGATGAGAGCAATACAGTGTGCTGATCTGAAGAGAGACATAGGGCCTTATCCAGAATCTCAACTACAGTCTCGCTTCCACTGCTTACGTCGTAAAATCTCTACTTCGAGTCAAATTGGTATGCCTGTTGGTATTACCACCCTGCAATGTTGGTATTACCACCCTGCAATGTTGGTATTACCACGCTGAATAGCACTTTGAACCATATCGAGGAGAATCTCTATACCCTTTCAAACTCGTTCTTGAGGTTTTATGACGTAGACATGAGAAGTGAGACTGTATTCGACATTCTGAATATGGGTGGGCATAACCAGAACCTCAACTCAGTTCTCAGATTCACCCTTTCCGGTGCCACGATTCTACCTTTGCAGGTAGATTATGTTCACCAATTTCACTCCATGTAGGGATTTTAGGATGTAAGCAGGAGAAGCAAGACTGTAGTTCAGATTCTGAATACGGCCCACAGCTAAGGGAACGGAGCACTCAAGAAAAGCGTGGGAGAAATAAAACACAGTTGTAGTATTCTATCGAATGCCTCTCTAATGTCAGTGGAATGTCAAATAATCAGAGCGGATTAAGACCAGGCCTTAAGCACTTATTAGTATTTGGTACCCATTTATGTTTGTTTCAAAATATAAACAATATTCAACCATAAATCAAAGTGTAATATTTCTAAAATGAACAAAAAGTGGTGATAGAAGGAAAATAGTGTATATATTTGTACACAACCACTTCATTTATTGTTGAGAAGATTTATAAATCAAATTTCTGTGGAGCCCCCTTTTCTTGTATTTCTTTATGGTTCCCTGAATGGTCCATTCCATCATTTTATGAAATTAATTATAAGCCCTGCAAATAGTGATCATTACCTGCCGTAGTTTTTTGGTGAAAAACGTCCCTACTCACGGACCCTGGTATTCTCCCGGCCCCTGGGGGAGAGGGGGGAGGCCCGAATCCTCCGCCTGCATGCGTGGGAGAGAGAGTGGGAGTGCCGTGGGAATGCCAAGTGCGAGCGAGAGCGAGGAGTCGCATGCACGGGTGCACGCACGCACCCGATCACAAGGTCACTGGGTCACCGACACGTCGAAACGCGGAAATATAAACCGAGGGAACAATGAAAGGAAAGGTGATATGGGAATGGGGTGGCTCATAAATAAGACGCGACGTGATGGGGTGTTGCCGCGCCGTTGGACACCACACGTGACGCGGCGCACAGTGTCGCAGAATCCCCGATATGCGGTCGTGGCAAGAAAAAAATAAAATTACTATTCAGGGAATTTTGAGCGTTTGGTTGTCCAAAGGGATACCTCACTATCCTCGAGTGGCATTCAGTTGAGTGATAAGCGAGCACCAGTTGGATATAATCATTTTGAAAGAAAGCGTTTTTGAGGTGGCAAGTCCATCGACTGAGGTCAATAGAGAGCAACGGATACTTCAAAATCATGTGGAAGTCGTATTTTTCGATCTAATTCTATTTTGATAATTGTAATCACCAGGATATAGTAAGTAGAATTCAATAAATAATATATTGGTAAGCATAATATAAGTAATTTATTTTAATTTGTGCAAGGAATGGCTATCGAAAGTATGAAAATTTCATTAAAAGAATCTTTATCCAAGATCAAAACTTAAAATATTCCTGTAGATTCGTGCGTTGAAAAGTAGTGCAACGTGTTTGTTATGATCTTAACTATCGAATTAAATAAAAATTAGATGCATATATCTGCCATAACAATTGTTATTAATAATAAATGAATGCAACTCATGCGTGCAAGCGCTAAAACGGTTGGTTCAACAAAGTATATCATCTAATTTTCGGATTTTTACACTAAAATAATGATAAACAGCTTCAGCGATGAAGCACTATGACATTCTCATTATCAATAAAAATTATGTAATATGTCGATGTGTCTTATGCATTACATATACGTGTTATAGTTTCACAGGTGTAGAGCGCAACGAGTTCACTTCCTATTCTGGACTCTAAGCATTATTTAATGCTTTTACTTAGTTTGAACGATTTTTAAGCATAAAATGGTACTTTGAGTACCTACCTAACAATTGTTGTTGTTTATTTGTGTTGTTAAATACAAATTTAACAATATTCCTTTAAATATGTAGTTTGTATTTCATAAGGGATGGGTTTTACGTTTCTGCTATACGAGTGCAAAAAGATGGGTTATTCATTGATTTTAAATTAATTTGTGTGATTTTTAACATTATTTTTAGTATTTATTTTTGCTGTTTATTTGAATAGTTACATACACACTTCGGAATATTAATAAAATCAGGTAAGTTTAATTTTTAGGGGACCGCATTTAACGTTTTTGTTTTATTAGAGTCAAAAAGTGTGCATTACTTACCTTTTTACATTAGTTTGTAAGCTTTTCAGGCATATTATGGTCCCCTGAGTGACTATATCATTGTTTGTGTATTTTTCCATCCATAAAATATTTACTTTTATATTCCACCTACGCTGTTCCATTTGTTCTCATAGATTCCACCTGTGCCAATGTGACAGAGGGCCCAATTGGATTTTCACGGCTGAAATTTTTACATTAATTAAAGGAAACTGAAATAAGACGACTGACAATTTATGTGCCACTATTGAAGAAGCCATGAGTAAAAAGCATAATTTTTGCTATAGAATGGCGGAAGGATGCTGGATTGCCATCAAAAAAATATTTTACGGCCTTAATGCTCGGTGGAAAAAATCAAACCATAATGAGAAGGTATTTTTGAAAGCTAATGCTTATTGGCTTGATAAACCTTTACCGTCTTCAGCTCAAATACACCTTCAGATCATCAACGCACTGGCAGCAGCAGCGGTAGGAGCATGAAATGCAAGTTCATCTCTTTGAGTGATCGTCAAAAAAGACGAAGGACGGAATCTGTGCGCTCTACATCATCTTCCGCTGATGAATTGGCATATGCCACATCTAAGAAGTTACGTGAAATCGGAGATAAGGATGCTGCTGCTGTGATTAAGGGCAAGCTAAAGATGGTAAAGGTATAAATGTATCAAGCCAATAAGCATTAGCTTTCAAAAATTAAAATGCTTAAAAATCGTTCAAACTAAGTAAAAGCATTAAATAATGCTTAGAGTCCAGAATAGGAAGTGAACTCGTTGCGCTCTACACCTGTGAAACTATAACACGTATATGTAATGCATAAGACACATCGACATATTACATAATTTTTATTGATAATGAGAATGTCATAGTGCTTCATCGCTGAAGCTGTTTATCATTATTTTAGTGTAAAAATCCGAAAATTAGATGATATACTTTGTTGAACCAACCGTTTTAGCGCTTGCACGCATGAGTTGCATTCATTTATTATTAATAACAATTGTTATGGCAGATATATGCATCTAATTTTTATTTAATTCGATAGTTAAGATCATAACAAACACGTTGCACTACTTTTCAACGCACGAATCTACAGGAATATTTTAAGTTTTGATCTTGGATAAAGATTCTTTTAATGAAATTTTCATACTTTCGATAGCCATTCCTTGCACAAATTAAAATAAATTACTTATATTATGCTTACCAATATATTATTTATTGAATTCTACTTACTATATCCTGGTGATTACAATTATCAAAATAGAATTAGATCGAAAAATACGACTTCCACATGATTTTGAAGTATCCGTTGCTCTCTATTGACCTCAGTCCACGGACTTGCCACCTCAAAAACGCTTTCTTTCAAAATGATTATATCCAACTGGTGCTCGCTTATCACTCAACTGACTGCCACTCGAGGATAGTCAGGTATCCCTTTGGACAACCAAACGCTCAAAATTCCCTGAATAGTAATTTTATTTTTTTCTTGCCACGACCGCATATCGGGGATTCTGCGACACTGTGCGGCGCGGTGGGTGGCGTCTCTCGCCTCTCCGTCGCGCGCCCATCTCAGCCCATTGATACCATTCCGGCGTCCGTATACTTCCGCTCTGCTCCGTGGGATCGCCTCTCTCTTCCACCCTGAATGGTCAACTGTCCTCACTTTCCCCCTTCAAAGGTCTGCCATTCCGTGACCTATTGCATCGCCATCAGTTTTATGAATTTAATTAAACATTTTGAACTAACCCATGGCAGTGGAATGTAATTGTGCGATGAAATTGCCCTAGTATGCCGTACGTCCGTTTTGGAGCTGTTTCGAGTGTGCAACATCGATATGTTGCACACTCGAACTGTTACTTTAAGAGGACTAAATTAGATACGGGAAGATTCCTCTCACATTTCATGCGTCCTCGTTGATGCCAGATCAAATTTCAAAACCTAATGCATTTAAAATAACATGATTTCGTGATGGGAATCGGCGTTGTGCAGCCAATAAGAAATATTTCAGAAACTTAATAATGTCTGGTATTTTTCAGCCTCATTTCAAAATCGAACTGTTAAGATCTGTTTACTAATGGTGAATGCTTACTCTCAAAACTTTTTCAGATAATCTCTTAGTGGTGAGAAATGATCAGTGATACAATAAATGTTATGGTTTCTTCTATTAACTTAAGCCAAGGTATTGCCCGTTTACTCAACGGTCGTGCTCCTGGGATGATTCGCACATGATTCGTACGAATATTGCTCTGAAAGATTATGCTGAACCTGATTTTCGGTAATTTTTTTACACCCCCCTCCCATGTTTGCTCCTTTTCTGTTCGAAGAAATAATTATACTAATGCAAGGGAGTTAATTTGTATGAGTTTGATTGAGTGTCTCCCACGTCGGACGCTATATCGTACTTTTCAATTCTTTAAGAAATATGGATAGACGTTGTTCCCTCAATTCTTTTCTCCCATGGTCTAACCACCGTCATGATAATGAGTGTCTATTCAGTTGTCAATGAATTTGAAGCTTTAAGTTGAAGGATATCCATCTAAGTCTCTCATACAAGGTATCAAAATCGCAAAGAATACGGAATGTGATCTATTTTCTCTCGATGTTAATGAAATAGAATGCTATAACACATAGTTGCTAATTAGGAGAAAATAAATTAGATTAAATACAATCACGTAAAATGTAAAAACCGTGATCGTCATTCCCTGCCTTTTGAAGTCCCCCTTACTGATTTTGTTTTCATTATCATTTGCTAATTGTCATTTATTGGTCATAAAGCCTGAATCACACGATCATTTTTACCGTCCCCTCTCGTATCATTTCTGTTCGCGAGATACGGTAAACAACTTCGTAACTATGGATGATTTACATCGTCGTCGACTGCTTTCGGCTGCAGCCAAACGTTTCTTTCAGAACGTGCGCTCTGATTGGCCAAATGACAGGCCCTTGGGACGGAAAAAAGGACGTGCTCAAATGACGAAAAAAGGGATAGCGATCCCTATCATTGCCGCTATCCGTGAAGTGATCAAGTCAGACGATCATTTTTAAGCTATCATTTGAGCTATCCCTGAAAAGGGACGTAAAAAATGATCGTGTGATGCAGGCTTAATCGTGTAACTATTTCGCGTGCTAACAGTCATAATTCCTTATCAACAATGGGCGGTTGTTGTTTGGACGAGTTCGCGATACTTCGAGGTCTTCTACCTCCACGGCCTCTCCCCTTCACGACAGGGCGCTAAAAAATCTAGATCTCGTGGAACATCTTTCTGATTTTCAATTTCGAAAGTTACCTAGCATGGGAAAAACGACGCTAGGAAAAGTATGTGAGCCGCGTGGAAGATATGTCAAGAACTCGGATGTTTCCCTGAGAGAAAAAAAAGCCGCTATCCTTTCAGATGGCTGAGATCCTTTGGTTTCTTGCCCCCATCATTCACCGGTCTTCCGGCAGAAGAACCTTCGCGCCGGAGATGGAAAAGATGCATGATCCTCTCTTTATCTGTCGCTCTCTCGGAGAAAGAGAGAGAATGGCTCGAGCGCCGAAGCGTGGATTGTTTTCATATTTGAAAAGTGCATTCTCCGTGCATCCTCATTCGCCGTGAACCCGTCTCCGTCGACAAAATCAACGCCAAGAACAGTTATCAATCCAATTAGCATGCTTCGTTAAATGCTACTTTTGTCATTGCATGCAAAAATGTGGTTTAAAAATTACGTGTCGCACTCAATCATTGTTTTTCAAAGATTTTTTTCTTCCTTTCTTTTGCCACATAAAACTAATGTGATGCTACTTATCATTGCAGCGACTCGCAAGGTGACTTGAAGATGCATACTTTCTTAGTGTGTACGATGGTGCTCCTATATAAAATCAATGGTTGCCGTATAAATTATATTATGTACGCATTGCTTTGCGGCATAACAATGTGGTAATTCATGGTCAAATAAAGAAACAGGATTATTTCTTTATTTAAATTATATTACATTAATGTCATTAATATCGTAGTCAGTAGTGTGGCCTAAGTAGTTATTCAGAGAATGGTAATAGGATACTTCTCAAGATTTATAGGTAAGATTTTATTTAGAATATTGTTGATTCGTATTGAAATATGAGTCGGCGTTATGTCAAGCGCTTTTTTGTTCATTACTGAAAGTAGGTTTTGGCTTTACGTCGTGGGATGAGGGCGTCTCGAGGCTAAATTCTCTCCGTCTAGCGACTTGGTGACGCATGTAAATCCGTAGTCAAAAAGCAAACTCTGAACCAAGATCGGAAGTGTTTTGCGCGCGGTTGTTTTATGCTTGTTTTTACATGTTTAATTACCCAGTAACGTCTGACGTTAATTTTGACCATTTAATAGTAATGAAAAACAGTTTTTGATATGTTGCATGCATAAATAGGTTAGGAGCACGCGATATTCCTTCTCAATACTCTATGGTGCTTATATCCTAATGAAGGATGAACGAAGGGCATGGATGGTAGCGATTAGGAACGTAGCGGTCGAAGGTGAAGTTTCAAGGTTGTTTACATGCATGAGTTCACCCTCGTGACGTCCGTCCAATATATTTGTAATGAACATTGTGTGCGTTATCAGATCTATTTGATTTCGATGAGGAAACAATGGTGACAAATGCCTGGAGGATGTGACGGAACGACTATTCTCTGGGTGGTGTAAGTATTTCTCATTTATTAGGTTTTTCTGTACTCTCTTGACGAAAAGAGCTGCCATTTTAGCAACGTTTCTGCTAAATTTAGCGCTACTTTTAATAGCAGTTGGTGACCTTTGCTACGAGTTAGTCATTCACTGGGATTATTTGCCTAGAAACAGAGCTTTTAGAACAGAAAAGTTAATATGCCCTGTCGTATAATGTTTCAAATAATCTATGAATATGCATAGGGTGGCAATTATTTATAGTTAATGGCCTGTTTGGATAAAACATTTACTTTGAATAGAGAGAGAGAGAGCAATTAACTGGATGAAATTTTGATGGATACTATAAAATACTTCTGATAGCATGTGTCTCAAAGATGTTTTATTGCGTTGCTATAAGAGCAGTTTATAGTTTAATATATAATCATCTTCTTGCTTCGATTTAATTATCTAAATTAGCTTACGTAATAGCCTTGCTGTCAAATAAGTGCACATTGAAATTGTTGCAACTTTTAATGTCTGAACAAATTTATAGCAACTTGCTGAAAAATTCTATAGGGTGATTTATTAACAAAGTATTTTATAAATGGCAAACTGGTGTCAAATACACGCACAATTGGCTAGGTAAGTGAAAAAAGTTAGCATTCATATAAGGAAACACTGCAGCATAGTTGCAGTTGGAGATGGAAAGGTTTCTCTACAAACAGTCCAGAAAAACAGTTTTCACATTCATAATTCTGATTAATCGCCAAATTTTAATTGTTAATAATTGTCATTTATTCCGTCTGGTAATAAATTCTTGTAGTTAATCTTACGAAGCTGAAGCTGTAAAAAAAAGGGTTTTTGAAAGGACTTTTTATGTAGGTAGTAATTTTTGTTACCCTCATATTATTTTTTCTACAAATAAACACATTTTTGAATTGAAATGGAAACCTTAGGATAGTAGAATTAAATGTAAATTTTACCCCCAAACAATAAGGTAGCAGAAATCGTGCAAAAATAATTTAACATAATTCACGATTCAGTAGTCGTCAATTTTTATAATTCTCCACCAAACTTTATCCAAATCTACATTATTTGTTTTTAAATCTTTCAATTGCAATAAAGTAACATTATTTATTATATTTTTTTTGTACAAACTACAGACTTCTAAACAATTTGCTTTCACATTAATTGTTTTAAAATTTTGAAAAACTTCGTCGTGTCATAATTTGCAAGCATTACTCTATTATTACGGATGGAATCCACCACAGCTATTCATTTACGGCTATGCATTATACACATTCTGCCGCTCTTTCCCTTAATGTCCTCTCATTTCTTTTCACCCAATACACTCCGCCTGACTGTTCCGCGCCAGCCTTCCGACAGCGAGTCCACGCCCTAACCACCTTTCTCGCTTCGGACACGGGTGGACTGTACTTTTACTCGAATGCTTAGGCGTCCCGTTAGGTCAATGGGCCGGGGCTGTGGCCCTACGTGATCCGAGCTACGTGCGATTGCGTGCGCCTCACACCGCCTCCTCATCTCTCTGTCTCGCGGAATTCCCGCCACTCGGACGCTGCCGTGTCCGAGGGTGGCTCTACCGTACGGTACAGAATTGCCGTCATTATCCTCAACAGCGCCTTGTTGATGATCGTGGGTCCTTCCACCAATAGTGGTAAATTCTTCGGCAGTTTCTGCTTGAAATGCTCACTCCCTAGCCCGTGGTCATTCCAGTGAAAAAGCTCTGCTAATACCTGAATCGAAGCCTGTTTTTTTTACCTCAACCCTTCCCAACGTTGGCTATCATCACGATTTCGTCATATTTTTTTGATTGATACTGATCGGTGTCTCCATAGCATTTCCTTTCATTGGCCAGCTAAGAACATTCTTCTACCATAGTTTCGTTATCTTTCAATTTTCCCGTGGGCAGTTAACTGTTCGAGTCGATATTTGTTTCTATACCGCAGTCTTTCCCGAGATATTATTTTATTCTGGCAGTGTACTCTTCATTCTGATATTTTTCTTCTACCTTCTCCCTAACTCTTGCTGTTCAAACCTTACATTAGTGCCCTGTGGATGAGTTTGTTGTGATAGGTAGACTATTGGCTTCCCAACCCAGAGACCCGGGTTCTAATCACGGAAGTCATAGAGATTTTTCATTGATATACCGTCACCCGCTTGGGTACCGTGTGGAGGTCTCTTTAGTGCGGATTATTGCATATATGGTACAGTGCAATACTCCGTCTGTCGGACAGGACGTGAAAACATGCCCTCCTTGGCGCCTTTGGCTATGAGTTGGCGAGTACCAACGCCGGGTTTCACTCCGCTATTATCTCGTTTCATGGAAAATTGCTACCCCTCTCCAATCATCCACTTATCCTAAAAGGTCTCCCTTGTTGAACCCCCCTCCTCTTCCAATTCAGAATATGTACTTTTCGTTCCCTTCCTCTTCGCCTCTTACTTATTAGTTTCCCCTAAATCGCAGTTTTCAGGCGTCCATTGCAAAGATCTCGCTCGCAGAAAAACCATTCGGCTTGGGTTAAACAGAACCAGTTGGAGTTCTCTCGATTTCGAACCGGGATCTCCGATTAGTAGTCCAACGCTTTTCCCCACAGGTTCCTTCCACCTCCTAGTCACTCCGTCGTCGCATTGTTGAGGTGCGGTCAATCAATGGCTTGTGTAAAATCGCGTTATTTTATGGGGCAACAAAATTCCAGAGAGACACCGTACCTTATCGTACTACTACCCTCGTCGTCAGCGTTTGCCCCGGCCGGCGGGTGTGCACGGACGGACGATGCGTTCTTTGGACGATGACCAGGGCGTAGAAGTGGGGCGGGCGTGTAGTCATCTCCACGCGAACGGTTTGGAATCCCGGGTATTGGCGTGGCTTTGACTACTTTTTCGGGTGAAAGGGGTTACCACTATTCCTATTCCAGATTTTCGCCTACTTTCTAACTCTTGCCCGAGGCCTGTGATCGCTGGATTATGAAACGAACTCCACATTTATCTAAAAATTATCGCCCCTGCAGTTACTACCTAAAAGTGCGTTTCTTATGAAATGAAAAAAATATCCTACTGCTCTAAATGACGTTTATGCACCGAATGTGAAGAGGCAATGAATAGGTATGCAGTGGTGATTTTCATTCAAAATTAATTCCATGCCATGGATGAAAGCGAACATTCAGTCATTCAAAGCCGGAGAATAAATATTTGGAGGAGTTAATTAATGCGCACTTGATTTTGTAGGTATCATTGCGTGTTATTGTTTTATTTATTCCGTATTTCTTCCACCATTTTTCCACGTCTGATGCGAGTTTGCCGAGGTCATTGAATATTTTCTCAGCCTCATAAGTTGAGGCCATAGAGTCCAAATAATAATTAAAAAACGGCAAATAATCTTTTTGAAGCTATATTTCTGTTCCATGGAAAGCAGTTAGAGTTTTTACGATGGAAGGGAATATCATCTCTTCAACGGTTTTTTTTACTGAAATGGGCAGCTGTCCGCCGGTAGTTAATCGGTGAATTATTGATTAAGGACGTCCAAATCGTTAAACTTTGCCCTTGTAATACATTTGGGAGTAATTTTTCCCCCGCCATCAATGCAACCTTCATCAAATAACTTAGATTAGGTAATGGAAGTGTTTTAGATATTCCTTTTACGGCTACTATAATAGCTTCGATATATTCAGTTATTAAATAGCAAAAAATGATTTTGATGACATTATCGATTCCACGAGCAGGCGAATTTTTATTTTATAAATTCTTACCCTGCCATATGAATTTTTTTCTGTTAGATTCCGAGAAATAAATTAACACTGGCGTTCTCAGCTGAATGCCAAGTTTCTGAGAAGTTAGCCGAAGAACTAGTGGGACAAGGATCTGTTTTATTCACGTTTTTATTTCCTGACCCTGTTTTTGCTTGAGCCCAGAATCATTCCTTTCTTAGCTGTGGAGTATCTTAGGATGCCTCCCTTAGGATTATGCCTTTTGTAATGTCTATCCCTTCACTTATGGTGCCGTCAAAGTTCTGACCTGTAGCATCTGATTTTACTCTATTGTTTCTTTTCTTTTTGATGTTTCGTCAGTTTTACATCATGCTCAATTTTGCCATTTATTATTCCATGGTAAAGAAGTTTTACCGTTTTTAGCTAAAATATATTTCAGAAATATTTTTTGAAAATATGGATGTGAAAGGAAAGGCGAGTTAGTATTTGGTTTGCCAATCAGCAGGCAAGGATGAGAACAAGGTTGGAAATCAATCTTTGGTTTCCATGAAACGCTGTCGGGGATTGTGTTTATAGTTGATAAAGTTGTTTGAGAATTGGCCAAGGGTAGTATCTTATAGGAAAACTCACTCCTCGGTAAGCGTAAATAAATTGAACAAAATGTTTTGATGATTGCGTCGTTTCGTTTCTTCTTTGTTTCACTGTTTCGAGGAAGTCTGTCGTGAATGGTACTTTACATAATGTGCGGTGATCACCATAATTTCATTCATGGCGGGTCATTTTTCCTCCGCTCTAATTACCTGTCATGCTTCGTGGAGTTGAGCTCGGGAAATTGTTGTGGTGGACTTAAAAGTCGCCCCTAGTAGCAGGGATGAAAGGCCACTTATGACCGTCTATCGCTTCCCCTTCCCGCCGCCCTTTGTCCCTCTCTCCGGAGTCCTTGTTAGCGTCTTCCTCCCCGTCAACCCACCCCCCTCTCCAACACCCTCCCTACACTCCTTCCGTTCGCATTTTCGCCTCACCGAAAGACAGACGCCGGTTCCCCGAGTTTCTGGGAATCCGTCGCCGCCGCCTCCACCGGTTCTGAATGGGGCGATCTTTAGATCACGAAGGGATTTTTCGTCCATTTCCGCGAGGAGTGAGAGAGGCGTCTTCACTTCGCATATGTCTGGATGAGGGGAAGGAATCTTTGGGAGCGAACAGCATCTCGCCGGAGCGTTCCCTTTATTTTTTGCTCCCCACGGCCCGTCGCCGTTCCCTTGGCCGACTTAAAGATGACAGTTTCCATTAAAACGTTGTCTCGGCCGGGTGAATGAATATTTACGCCCCCTCCCCTCTGCCTGGGTTCACTTCCTCTGATTCTCGTGACCGCAGCTCATTCGCCTAGCCGCCGTCCGTGACGTATGATTGCGTCATCAACGCTCTTAGTTTTTATTGTTGCGGACACTTGTCTGGCCACTTCCAGGGGCATAGGCAAGATTGTTTGCCTCCGTTCAGCCCGTCCGAAGGAAAAGGCTGTCCACCGTCTCATCCGAAAGCTATGTAAGTGGTAGTCGCAAGCACAGAGTGATTACCAGTAGTCCGACCGTGGTAGCCTAGTCGTTAAGTGCCGGCTTGGTAACCTAAATGCCATGGGTTTGAATCCTATATGGGGTATCGATGATGTATTCGTCTAAGGATTAACTTAGGTCAGACGGTGCGGAATAATCTTAGTTGCTGGAACACCTTCAGCCTTAATTCTGCTTTTTTGACCTCTAGTTCTTTTTAATTGGCTGAACTTGAGCGCCAAGTTAGGCATTTGATGGAATAAGTTCGTACTTAAAACCAGTATAACTTCCTATTTGCAACTTTTTCAAGTAATATATCCATGGTTACTGTATTTTGCCGAACGTCATTGAGCACTCATTGTGTAAAATAATTAATTTCATATCTTTTTAAGTGGATTATATTTTGTTTGTAAAGCTATGTTTGTTTGTTGTTGGTGAGAGATTGATAAGATGTTGGCTGTCAGAAAGTGCTCATGCGTCATTTGGCTTGGGCTATCGTCATCTTCGCCTATCGGCTTGTCATTCTCGCTCATTCTCTGCCTCATATCTACATTTCGCGGAAAGAGCAGTGGATGGGAATGGCATTATTTCTAGATCTTATTATTATTTCGTTACTTTGCCTGCGAAGCGTACTACCTCGTTTTTTTTCCTACATATTTCTTGGTTCACGCTTTAAATAGTTGGCAGCCTCATTTACGGAAAGCCTTGACGTCATGGGTGTTGGTGATGATGAGGTTTGCCCTCTCACTTCGGTTTCCCATTGTTCTCACGCTTGGGGTCCCCGAATTAAAGGTCATTTGGAGCCGTTCCGTGGAAAATATCTCTTCTTCCTCTCTCTCTCCCATTAAAATATCATTTCCCTTCACAGCCGCACCCTCTTGTCCCACTCCGCCCTTTGAATAATTATTTGTCCGACCACAGTCGCGCATTCACTGCCCGAATCTTTTTCCAACGCCTCTTGTCAACTGCCGACGTTCAGTTGTTCCTCTAAATGTGTGCGTCTCGTAAAACACCACAGACACATGAGGTGTGGAATTTGGTTCGCCTCCTGACTATTGTATTAAATGACATTGAAGTGAACTTTAATCACGAAGAGTAACAAATGCCGACGGTAACCGAGTTGCATTTTTTAGTTTCTGCTTAAGAACTTTAAACTGAAGTATTGATTCAAATATTTGTTTTTGTTTTCAGTAGTAGTAGTCATTCTGGCAAGGAGATTGATAGCTAAGGTCATTTGCGCATTTTAGGATAGCGAGGCAATCGCGTAGGGATGTGGATTTAAAAATCAAGGAACGGGGGAGGATGGAGAGAGTCTTGCATCGGCATTTGCCTGCTCTCATCGAAATGCGTCATGGGGTCCACGGTTCAACGTCCCATCCGCCGGACGGAGTACTGCACAAAGTGCTCTCCGCACAGTACTAAGTTGGGACCGATATACCAATGATTAATCTCTATTATTGTCTGAAAATTAACCCGGGCCCTATGGATGGGGATCAGTATTTCAGTCACCACACCAAGCTAATCCCCATGCGTTGTTGATAACAATAACGAAGTGCTATGCACAATCTTGTATTTGATTTCAGCTGTTTCTTTATCTCCGGGAGTTCGTTCACCCCGTTATGAAGTCTGTCAAAGTGTTTTTTAGGATGTACTTGTAACAGGCGCTGAGGGAAGTTTGAAAATCTTCTCTGCTCGCCTTTCTTTTCCCCTCCCTCTAGCGGCTGGAGTACCCCGAATTCCGTTTCATTCCCATGGAATTCACGCCAGGCAGGAACTCTCTAGAGAGTATGTATGTACCCGGAGTGACCTGACGCTCGGGTAGGCTCCGAGGCGGCAGATACTTCCCTCGTTCATATCCCCGCCGCTTCTCATCATCCTCTTCTCAGAAAAAATCTCCAGCCTCACGCCAGGAATCGGAGTGTGGCACTGTCGTCGTTCGCTTCTCTTGCTGAGAGGCTCTTTCTCTTCATGTCGTTCCGTGTGGCTCCTTGCATCGGTTGGGAAAATCCTCATATCCTCCGAGGTAATATAGCAAAACTACAGTATCGTGAGGCTCTTCTTCCCCTTGTGTGAGAAAATTCGTAGGGCATTTTAATTATGTAGGATCGTTTCCCTGACCCGGTGGAGAACCCGTGAAGACTTCACCAGCATTTTAATTATGGCAATGCTGGGACGTGGCCAATTTTTCCTCTTCCGAGAGGTCCTCTTCACTGGGTTGAGCCGAGCTCCCCGAATGGAGAACAACAGTCTCCATTTGTCGGCTATGTTTGCTTTTCCGATAGGGTATCACTCCGAGGGCAGGGTCGTTGAACCGTGCAGGATAGAGAGCGCGATTAGTTTCGTCTGAGTGCTCCATCGGCTCTTCCATCTGAATGCATCTTCAACGGGAGAACACCCACGGATTTTTCGAGAACACTAGGAGGCATTTGCTTCGAGTCCCTCTTGCCTTATTCACTAAGATTCAGCGCTGTCCATCCTCGGTAATAAACCAAATTTCGCCGTAATAACCTTGAACATCTCACGTTTCCACTTGTGAACGAATGAATAAGTGGTCGCTTTAACGTCTTTAATATATCCGCAACCCATTTCCAGCAATTGATTTTTGATGGAGGTAAAATACAAAAACTAGTAGGTATAAAGACAAATTCATAATAGGGTTAGAACGTTAAGAAAAGTGTGGAGAACTATTCGACACCATACCAGAACAGCGACTTGCTCGAGCATGCCGCTGTTCCTCTATGGTGTCGATTCTTTGACTTTCAAGAAAGAGAATGAAAAAAGAGGTGGCGAATTATGATATGTGGGCCTAGAGTAAGAAATATGATTGAGCAGAAAACCAATTTAAGTTCTGATTGTGTCGAGTAAGAGAGAAAATGGAATGAAGAAATTAGAAGGAAACAGAGAGAGCGGAAGAAACGAGTTATGAGGGGTGAAGGTTTTATGAAGACGAAAAAGAGGAAAGAATGTTAGATTAGTGGGAAAGAGGCAGGAGAAGAATGGACAGTTTGAACGAAGTGATGAGCGGTAGGAAATATTTGATGCTAAAGAATAACAGTATGTGAAAAATAGGTGGACCCTACCTCCGCGTAATGCTTAGAGGCATTTAAAAGCTTACATGTTTGCCTAAAATTACGTTGACCATTAATTCACTACAAATATTAGTTATACAATGTGATTCGCAATAGATCGGAAAACGGAAGTCAACCATCTGTCCGACAAGAGTGCTAAACCATGTTAGTTACTTTGGCATTTATTCTTTGGAGAAGACCGACAGCTGAGGTGAATTGTGCCATTTAGGATAGGTGGGTAATTGGGAAGAGGGGAGTTTTTCAGGGAGCTTGAGGAAGGGTGGAGAGAAACCCGGCGTCGTCATTAGCCTGCTCTTAGCGAAGGGCGCCCATGGGTCCTCCCTTGGTTTAACTACCCATCCGACGGACCGTGTTCTGAACTTCAAATTGCTCTCCACGCAGCTCTCAAGTTCGGACCGGTACACCAATGGAAAAAAACACTGCATATGGATGTGTAAGGGGACGGGATGGTGCAATGGAGTACTGGCATCTCACCGGGACAGACCGGGTTCGAATGCGAACTGTGCAAGGTATTTTGCATTGGTAAAATGGCCCCTACTTGAGTGTTTTGTGGAGAGCATTCGAGTACAATACTCCGTCCGTCGGATAGAACGTTAAACCTTGGTCCCCTTGGCGCCTTTTCGCGAAGAGCAGGCCAAAGCCGACGCCGGGTTTCCTTCGCTTCCATTCCCATCCGTAAACCTTTCCTCCCGGTCCGAAGCGCTTGTAGGTGCGGGCACAAACTTGAGAACACAGATGAGATGTATGTACCGCTTTCTCGTTCGCTGGCGTCGTTCCATCGTAGGCTCCTCGCCGGCGAGAGTCCCACTCGCACCTCCCGCATTCTTCCACGGCCTAGAGAGAGGCTGGGAGGGTGGGGTGACCCTCCCAATCTACCGCCTCGCCCTATGAGAGCCGCCGAAGGCCGCCCTGTTGCCAAATATTCACGCGAGGCGCCCTCGGGGCTCGAAGGCACAACGCCGCCGTTCCCGGGGCCTTCATCCCCCGGAACGGAGGCTGGTAGACTGGCTGGGGGCTTCCTTACGACCGGGTCAGAAGGGTGGGAAGGGAGGCAATTCGCATGTCAGTGCACCCGACATGAATCGATCAATTTGGTGTAGACGGTCCAATGCCTTTGGAAGGGCATGGAATGTCAACGAGGTCCCAGAGGCACCCCGTACCGATAGTAATTAGAGGGTCTCAGGTAGTTGCGGTCGCGAAGGACTCCGGAAGGAGCCAACGCACCACAGTCTGCAACGACCTCCAATGAAACGACCCTTGTTGCAAGTGATGAAAGGTTAGCGGAAGGCGGGTAAATTTAGTTTCCAAACTTATTCAGTTTTCCCATAAGACTTTGACTCGTAAAAAATCACATATCTTCATATAATGGTAGGTATAGGTTTCTAATGTCAACACCCAGGGTCAAACTCGGGTTCTAATAGAAGTAATCCAGGTCAATATCAACAATATCACCACTTCCAAATTCAAGATTACTGAGAAATATTTTATCATCACGTCCATTATTGGTATATCAAAGCATTGCCAAATATTTTAAAACCTTGTCGTTTCCCCATTAAAACATAACCTATAAGTCCTCATTCTACCTAGGCGCACCTTGAGATTCGTGATGTTAGAGATTATTTGTAGCACGTACATACTAAAAATAGCATCTGGATAAAGTATTTCGGATACGTAAGGGGAATGAAAATCGTCACTGATCATGGAAAGTTTTCCAAACGGAGGTATCAGCATTAATGAATCATTAATATGTGATATTATACTTTTATTTGGCTTTTAATACTCATGCTCTATATGTTCCATTTCATATTTTGAGTCTCCCACCTGAAGAATATACTCACATGATACATTTTGCTTGCTGGTTGGGCCGCATGGCTCGTTTCTTGGCTAATGTACTCTCTTTTCTAAAAAAAGGCATAAAAAACGGTCCGTGTACTCTTCAGAGTTGTCGTAATTTGTCATATATTTTGTCTTTAGTAATTGTAGCATTGATTAAAAGAATTACTATTTCGCTTTAGAGTAGATTTAGAGTTATACATCTGTCATTTGATCACTGAAATCTTTAGGTCATTTACCAGGCTCCATTAGCTCCCTTTAATAATTTGTTTTTATAATATTTTTGCTCCCGCTTGGGATATAATGGGTTATTGCAGATAAATAAAACGAATGAGATTCAAAATTCCTCGCGCACGCTTCGGTTCGTCTGTTTCTTACCTCAAGGGTTTTCTGTTATCTCATTTGTATTTCCGTGCTTCTCAAGTGCAGCTCCAGGTTTTATTCAATATTTTCGGTTCCCCATCCGCGCGTTCGCCCTTGCTCTATCCTATCGAGACTGGTTCTTCCATCGCGGATTCCTTGAAAAACAGAAACGGCTGCAGGGAAAATAATTCATTTCACTCGCTCTTCATCAATTCCTGCTCTCACTTTTCCATCCTCTTGCAGCGATAATAGGTTCATCCCGGATGCTCTGCTCCCAATTAAGGCTTTTGAAAATTTAATGACCTTGCCCGGAGAGAAAGTTTGCTCGCTGCCTTTTGTATGCATGTTTCCGAAAGAATTCGATTTCCTTTTCTGGGCGGTTTAAAAAAAATATATATGAAACATTTTTGTGGCTCGTGATGTTATTACCGAAGCCTTGAACTTCTTCGCTCTGATCTTCGGCCACTTTTGAGTGATAGCTCTCGCCTTGCCCAAGGCGACTTCCCATCCCATCCTTCACTCTAGTTCCTCTTTTCGATCCAATCTCCCGTTCGTCGCTTAAATAATGATTGGGCGCAGCATTCATGTTCACTCCCCTGAATGAATGCTGCAATAGTCGGCCGATTATGCATCAGAAGAAGAGCGTCATTGGTGGAGGAATGTAACTCCATACTAGCAGTAATATTCAGTCATCGTTGGGCGTATAGTAGATGTCTGTATTACTTGGAATCTCTTGATTATTGATTTGGTTTTCAGAGTATTTTGAAGGGGGTGAATTTTGGTTGATCTCGCCATCCACTTCTTGAACTCATACCGTCAACATTCATCGATCCTTGATTTGTCTCTTTAAGTGGGTACGTGTTTTTGATAAAGGTTTCTCCCTTCACTCGAAGTGGTGCTAACTTTTATCAACACCCGCCGCGGTGGGCGGTGACGGTGACGCGCAAGCCAGGCAACCCAAAGATCGTGGGTTCAAGTATCGTCGCAAGCATTAATGTTGTGTCGTGTCTATCGATTCATCTACATCTACATGCTACAATGGTAGCCACTGTAGGGCGTGTGGCAGGTTACCAAGCTGGAATATGGCTTTTTGCTGAAAAGATTAGGATAGGTTAGACCAGTGGTTGGAAAACGACGGTTTGGGAGCCAAGTGCAGGCCTTGACGTACTTGGGTATTTGTGGCTATGAAATAAAACTGAAAAACGAGAAACTCGTCGTTTCATTTGTACACTTTTTGTGTTACTTATTCTTTTGTTATGACTTTAGTTTAACTATTCCTGGATTATTTTATGCTTATATATATGCCTCTTGGATTAGTTTTTATTGTTGTCAAGGCGTATTTTGCTCTTTCATCTTAGAACATGCCAAATCGTTGGTTAAGAAGGTACGATGAAACTGAAGCTGGCGGTTCTTTCAACTCATTTCAGTCTCAACCCCTTCTCTCGCCAAAAAAAACTAGGAAATCTAGTTTTTGTTTTGATACTCTCACCCCCATCCCCTTTTGGACGTTTGCGGTTAAGTTCCGCTAGTTAGTGAGGTGAAGTTGTCACTGGCCCGAGTTCCTCAGTCGGTGGCCATGAAAAAGCGCCAACTCACTAATTACTCGTTGGGCGTCACTCTTTTTGGCTGGTAGGCAATTTGATGGATACGATCGGTCCAGAATTATGTGCCGCGCCAAGGCTAACGTATTTTTTTGTGATCGGGAAACGGCGTTGAAAATGCATTTATGTACCGGTACGGGAGTCGCCGGTTTGAAATACGTACGACCTTTCCCCGTTATGTTTCCTCCGAAGTTCCCCTCATTGGACATTTAAGAGTGTGCGTGCTTGACACTCATGGCTTCTCCATCGGAATTTGAACATTTGTAGACAAGGCGAGGATGTCTCGCGATCATGGCTGAATTTCATTTTCATGTAGACACTCTCAAAAGCAAGTAATCGGAGATTGTGTCAGCAGTCGCAAATCACAGAAAGGCTTGCCTCTTTTCTCATTGAAGGAACTATTGCCACTGTTCTTGCGCCCTCAGCGGCTGCTTTCGACATTCTGGTCCTCATTGCGGAGAATTAGCATGATGTGGTAGGGTTTGAAATACTAGCGGAAATGATTGCAATTTCTGTCATGGATAATATTTATTGCCAAAATCATTATGCGTAGATGTACAGATAACAATATACTCTTGTCATCATTAAAGTTGTACTTAGGAAACTAGGTTGTTAATAATGATTATTCCGGTATTATTTCCTTTGTTTCGGACAAGAGCGGCCGTGGTACTCAGGTCTGTAGCGAGCTGGCCTAACAACTCAAAGGTCATGGCTTCGAATCCCTCCTCGGGAGTGGGTGTTGTGTTTGTGTGTATGCAGGTTGAATGGTTAAATATAATCTTCTCAGTTTGAACACCGTAAAACCCAATTCTGCAACTGCTACTTGCAAGGACAGTTTCTAGGCTTTCATTGCCATTTAGATCGGCCTCTTTTCATATCGTCCTCGGTTGTAGTGTACATTCCTGTGGTATTGTTTGCTTTCATATCTCCCAAAGCGCTGGCGACATCTGGGTGAACATGGTTTCGACATCACTTGCAATGCCTCCCATTAGTTCTTGGCGATAGATGCCACCCCCGTTTTGTTTGCAAACTGAAGAGCCCATCATCGAGAGTCATGTGGTTGAAGCGCCTTGCGTAGGCCCTCGGCCTGGCTGACTCGGAAAGGAAGAAAGGGAAAGGCTTACCAAACAATGCCCCAAGAAATAAAACCCTCCCCGCTACCATTTTCAGGAGCCAAGTGTGTGGTGGGGGGTAACATCAGCCGGTCTTTGCCTCCTCATCTTGCTCCAAAGAACTCTCAATCCCCATTCTCCCCCTCGTACCCCTTTTAAAGCCATCTCTTATACCTTCTTCCACTCTTTGCTTCCCTCTAAACCCGCCCCTTTGTCCCTCCTCTCTATCCCCCGCCACGCTTAGCGAGCCAACCCTTTCCACCACTCTCCCTCGCCCTCCCTCTCGCGATAGCTGCTCGTAAGAGTCCCTCTGACCCCCGACTACCTCTCCCCTCCCCCTCCTCTCTCTCCCAGCTGCATGCCGGGGGGAGGGGGTACGCGTCACGTGGTGGGTTTGAGGGGACGGGAGGAGGCGGGAGAGAGGGAGGGTAAACAGGCCGACCCACTGCTTCAGTTGGACTTGGACTGCTTGGCGAGAGCGTTGCCGACTCGACTGCCGTCAACAGGTATATCCAGTCGAACTGTCCTCCTCGCAGAGCGGGCTTCGATCGCCGGCGCCGCATCTTTCGGTCGTTTTCGTGGCGATAGCAGTGCACTCCCCCCCCTATCCTCACCCGAGTCTGTCCCTTCAACATCGGTTGTGCCGACCGATCATCGGGAGTCGTCTCTTTCCTTCGGGGAGATCGTCCCGTAGTGTGTTGCATTGGAGTGCGGCTATTTGGTGCCGGAGTGAGGCTCCTCCCGTCTGGTAGTGTTTGTTTTCGGGCTGCCGCAGGAGAGACGGTCGGCGTTAGGGTCCTCTAGGCACTGGGCTTGTTTTGCCCGCTGTGTGACCCTTCCGAGCTCCTGTGTGAACCACTCTCGGCGTTTTTTATGCCGGTGTGAGGGATTTTGTGTCGCCCAAGGAGACAAGATGCCTCTCAACAGCGTCGCTCGTCGGATTGAGCTGTGGGAGAACTTGAGGGGCGAGGGAGGACGCGAGACGGAAAAGCAGGAGCAGTACTGGTCGGAACAGGTAATATCCGTTTCCCTGTCAGGGTAATGTGCACACGGAGCGAAAGATCAGTACAACCAAATCGTATTCTCATTGTGTTTATTTCGGGGCTACCTCAGTTTGGCTTTATTTTCCTGAGACTCTTTTCAATCATAATTCTCGCCAATAAATTGGGCGTCGAAAGTTTTGGGGGAAAATAAGAAGTGTGGAACTACTGGAGACGTGATAGCATTGGTGCTCGTAAACGAAGTTCACTCTTGGGCAACCGTACGATCGAAGCAGTGCAGTTTTTGTGAACATTTAGGTATGGATGCTATTTGCCATTGTTCCCCGATGTTTTTTGCGTTGTGTAGAATTGGTGTGATGAAATAATTAACTTGATTTGATAATAATTTTAATTATCAACTCAATTTATCCACCATTATGTCTATTCATCTCCAAGGTGCATTGAAATCATTTGTTAAAACCATGGTCAGTAAATATATGTTATGGATAAATTACGAAGTTAATAATTTCGCTGTGCTATGGTTCCACGATATGAGAACTGAATTTCTCTCAATTTGGCGTGCTATCCACCGTCGTAACTTGCCGGTTTTAACTTTAGTTTTTGGCTATTTACTTAGGAGCCTCGGAAACGGTACCCCTTCGGCCTGTACGAGTGGTCGTTACTTGATGGCGTATGAAGGGAAGTGCGGTCTCCACCTCTACCCCCACAAAATGTGTCCTACAGGGGCGAGGCTGGCGGCGTCGATTCAAATTCAGCGCGGCCGAGCGTGACAAGCACGCCGCACCCCTTCCTCCGGCTCGCACACGCGTGCGTAGGAACCGGAAAGGGTCCTCCTGCGTGTATGTGTTTACATGGCCTGCGGCACGAGACGCGGGGGGTGGTGGGGGAAACGGTCGTGCTAGAAAGCGCTTGTTTTCGGCTGCTGTGAGCAGAGGAGCACACAAAATGTAGCGTTTATTTCTCTCGTGCTCGCCTTTAACTTTCCACCGTGATTTCTCGAACCGAGTTTTCGAGTCATGATTGAGTTCGGAACGGTGAATTTGTTGATTGAGTCATTATTTATATTTTCAATGTTCGCCCTGTTTCGCTTACCCTGGATTTAGCATCCTGTGTGATCGGCGCAATGTCTCCCATGTGCATTTAATTATGGCTTGTTGGATGTTCTGGTAAAATACCTCAGCTAACGAGTAACCCTACTAAAGACTTTTTCGCCTAAGAATATATTTTTCTCTGTTTTTCGGTCTCGGCGAACGAATTTGGATTCGGATAACAAACCCTTTAGTGGATGCGTACGCTAGCACAACGCAGCCTTTGGAAGCCGACTGTTCGCACAAATCGTATTTAGAATTACTATCACTCATTATTTTACGTCCGCCTCGTAATCACTAAGCTATGCGTGAACACGCTAAAAATATTAGTACAGTGATACCTCGACTAACGAATATTTCGGCTAACAAAGATGATTTCTAAACGAGTTATCTTCGTTAACTGGAAGAACATGTAGTTTTACTCCGAGATCTCCTAAATTATACACCATAATCAGTTTTTCCCATTCTTTCCCATCCTGAAAATAAAGAATAAAAACCTCCGACTGTAAATGTAGCTACGTTCTGAGCATGCCATGTTGATTGCATGAAACACCTTATTTTTAAAATAAATACTTCGGAAAAAATGCCAGTGATTGTTACGTACGACTTTAACTCCTGCCTGAAATGGTTGTAAACAATTCTCCTTTCATCTAGTGGTGGTGCCGGTCCTGGTGAGCGATCTATATTCGCAAGTTAGCTCGCTATTAGACAAAAATTGATATCTGAGATTAGCATTGAGTAGAAGAGAATATCCATAACATTGTTTGTACTTTACTTGATTAATTTCCTCAAGTTGAGGAGTTATCGTAGTATTTTTATAGCGGTTTATTTTTTATCGTGCCCTACTCCCTTTTCTAATGTTATGTGCTCCAAGTCCATCGCATGTGATTGTTCTGTTGACATACTTTTAGACTCATTTCTTCCACGCGACGAAACCATTAAAGTGTATCCCACTAAAATTATTGTAAGCATGTTTAAAGTGTAGCTTATTGATTGCGGGCCAAAAGTGCCTGTCATTTATCAACATGAAATCGGTAGCATAGCCCTTATTCCGGGGATAGCTGGAGAAGAAACATCAATAATTATTTCCTTCTCTTTTTACTGCATTAGATGCTTAATAGATCCACTGCATTGATGTACCTACTTTTCCTAATTAATCGACAGCGTCGATTTCGGGGCTCATGTAGATGCATCGTCTTTGTTATCAATATATCTCGGAAGTTCTGCTTCTGCCTTAAAATCTCGGTCGACTTCAACAGGTGAGTGGAAAAAAAAGACTTTGGGTTTATTTCACTGGGCGATTCTCGGTACTGCAAAGTGTTACAACTCTCAGCAGCGAGGAAGAAGGTCATTGTTTTATGGTTGCGGAGCACTAGGCGGTCTATTGGCTATAAACAGGCACAAAAATACATTAGTTGGCTGCCCTATTTGAGAATGGGCTTGTTGTCACTAGGATACTAAACTGAGGAATGGGTTAGCTGCTTTTACGAAGCAGCTGTCGAGATCGTACTTTCCAAAAACTCTATGCTGTGCATTTTGTATTGTGGAAGTCCTGATTATTTTATGTCGAAGAACATAAAACCGAACCAGAAATTGTAGTTTAATTGTAAAAAGTTCAAGTCCCGGCTGAGTCAAACGTTTTTCTGTTGTGATCTGGCTTGATTCCATCTTCACTACCTACTTTGTGTTCGTCTATTTACGTGTTACCTATCCATTTTCCTTTTCCTAAGTCTATTTGTATTCGCCTCTGAGCATGTTTTCACGTTGGAGTGTATGCTTGGCAGCCTTAGCTATTTTCGCACATAGGGTATGCGTGCCATATAAACTTATTATACTTCATTCCTTAGAATGTCTGTTTTTCACTTAATCTTTCCTATATCCTTGTGGTTCACACTGCTTGGAGCGGGTGAAAAGTCCCTGCGCGCCATCTCTTGGTCGACAGACTTGTGCAAAGTAGGTGGTATAAAACCACACCGATTTCACAGGAAATTGACTTTCGCTCTGTGGTGTAATGATTGGCACGCCGAGCAGGAAATTTGGAGGTCCGTGGTTCATGTTCCGGCTGACTCAAACTTTATTCTGTTGTGATCTGGCTTGATAAATCTTTACCACCTACTCCGCGTTCGTCCATTTACGTGTTGCCTGGATACTTTCCTTATCCTAGCCCCAATATTTAGAACTATTTTTCTGTTCAGGGTCGTCTTCTTTAAAGGAGTAGAATGGCGTCAGTATTACAGCGCGGAGGAATAGTCATGGCGATTGTCAATTGATTGCACAGTCCGTCGCAGTTGTTAGCGGCCTTTTAGCCTCGCAGCGAGCATCGGCCGCTTCTCCTCGAGTGGAAGGGCTGCTCGAACTTATCTCGCGTTCTGCGGCAGCGCACCCGCGAGGTTAAACGAATTATCCTGGACACTTGACGGAGCTAATGAAATGGCGGCGAGCGGTGATGTCTCCGGCGGCCGCGCTGTAATTCAAAGAGACTTCGTCCGTGAGTCACGGCTCCCCCGCCCACCGCCTCCCCATCGACACGCCTCTCGTTATCTCCGCGGCATCGCGAGGTTCTGTTGTTTCTGAGGGCTGCGGCTCGTTTGGCTAAGGACCCTTCCTCTTCTGTAGTCGAGGCTCGCGGCTCCGCGGAGAGCGGTGCTTCGTTCCCAATCTTAGGGACTTGGTGCACACCTACCTGTGGGCAAGCGTCTGGCGTCTCCTTCGTGCCACGCCCCCTCTGAGTGTTTTGTTGAACCGTCACCAAGTTGAGTGGGATTCATTGTGCGCCTGAGACGAATATATGTATGGTCACATGTGTACTATGCAAGCGATGAATCCTGGATGGGTAATAAAGTATCAAGAGGTCTTTATTGGGACGAGATTGAAAAGAAACTGTCCCTTCTGCCATCTTAATCGCGGGTCCTGGCATTTCGTGTGGAGGCCAAGATCTGTGCGAACGTGGTTCGTACTGGATCGGCTTTACTGATGAGTTGACCTGGTTTTCTCCTCTGCTCTATTGTTTCCATTCTATCGAATTCCGAAAACAAAAATTCCTTCAATATTATTCATATTCACGTTCGTTAATCAACTCCAGATTATTGGCTGCTGTGGGAAATTATAATAGTGAATGCCATTGTTAGAGAATGGGAAATTTTTATATCCTTCCTCGTGTCGAAACTTTACCGTCACCCTTCGATCGGCTGGACAACTTCGATTTAATGTTGCTTTGAAATTATTTGGTTAGCTGAGAAGTATAAAATTTCCGCTAAGTTATTACTTACTAGGAAAAATATCAGATACCTATGCATTTCCTTATAATTCTACTGTTTCTGATTCCTTGTTTTTGTCAGGTGGCTGTTTTTGGCGGAGGGAAAAGCGTTTTAGCTCTTGATTTTCATGAAAATTGCATTAAGTAGGCCCTACGGCTTTGTTGCCATAACATAATTAATTAATAGGACTATACAATAGACTATTCGTTATATTACAGTAACATTTGAAGCAAAGGATATCTGGGGAATTATATTTTCTCGTAATAGTTTTACCTCTGAACTATTTCCGCCTGACTTGTGGCCCTTTGTCGATTGCGAGTTTTGAAACGTTTAAAATTGGCATCGTAATTCTTTGCGTCTTGAGCTTTGTTGTTTTGTTATTATTTGCGTGGTATATTTTGTAAATATCACAGTTTTCAAAAGCGTCGCGTGCTTTTATCTCGTACGCCTGAGTATTCCGTGATGGCATCCCTACCTAAAAATCTCCGAGATAACATCCCTAAAAAATTTTTTTAGCTTCATCCAGGAATCATGGACGTCCATCAAATGTCTCGGAAACCGAGAAGACTTCTCACTTTTCTCTACTTTCAAAGCCGTCGGAATCGTTTACAATTTTTTTGTCGAAATCCTAATGAGAAGCTGGACCCCGTCCCTGTCTGCCATATGTCGAGGTTGATTGTGTCATGATTGAAGTCGTGAGTTTCAAGGGAGACTCGGATTGATGGTTAACTTTTACTTTCTCACACTCAACTCATACAGGCACCTCCCTACTGCTTTGGCATTAAAAAATTTCTCTTCGGTGGAAATTTCGGAGGTTTTCGTCGATTTCGGAAGCGTGAGAAAGGGAGTGACACGTTTTCCGGCTTCGTTTCGACTGGTGAGCAATTATCGCGCGGAGACTTTCTCAGGTAATTACGGTGCGCTTACCAGTAAACGTTTAAGCCCTGGAGGGCTAACGTCAAAGGCAAGCTAGAGGAAGTTGGGAGAAAGATCATTGCTCATAATTCGTGAGTTTTGGCTAGTAGCCAATTTATCGCTGGCGCACGACTATCACTTCCGTTTTTGAAAGACGGTCTACAAGAGGATAAACTGATGGCGGACTTACTCTTTCCGTATCTCTTTACCGATATTATGTGACTTTTTGGGTATTTCAACTTGATGAAGTATGCGGACGGTCACTTCGCTACCTGATGTTGGAAATCCTCTTCGTGTTGCTGTTGAAGTAGTCTCCAATTTGTTGGGGTTGTTATAGGATAGTTTGCTATTCGATAGAACTCGCTTGTCGTCCGTGTTACGTGCCCTCGAAGGTTTATGACTGAACCGGCTCCTGTGAAAATGCACCCACGTTTAGGCTGTGACATAATGAGTGGCCCGGCACCTTGTGGAAACAATGTATGGCCAAAAGACCCTGTCCTCCACGTACTCGAACGCTACTTCTCACTTCGCCGAGAAGCCCAACCTTCTATTATGCTCTATCGTTCGTACGTATCGTTCGGCTTTTGATATGGAACAACCACGATTCATGTAAGCAGTCACCAACCGGTGGCGTATGAGAATATTGTGATGATCCGTGTACGAGCTGTACGCAACTCACATCCTCTCTTTAAAGACTTCCACGTCAGTGGTACGCAGCATACAGAATTGTGCGGTTGTTGGTCCATGAGGCCCTAATTCAGATTTGTTGAGAGAAACAGACACCGTTGCCGATTGATTCATATATTTGTTCTTTCTTCGCGCAATTGCGACCGTAAGAAATTCAAATTTTGCTGCTCTTATAGCTCTTCATGGCCTGACCTTCCTTGCACGTGACAATACAATACCGTGCGCTGTGATCAATGACCTTTAGACACGATTGGTGATTATGGTGGTGATAGACGATTTAAGCGGTGTCCTTGGTGTCCTAACTTCCCCTCCCACACGTAATGATGGCGGCTTGCGTAGTATTGTATTTGTAAACACATTCGTGAAATAATGGGTCAAGCGAATCGTAAACTGGGATTCGTCAAAAGAGTACTGGGTAAATGTGACGATCATGTACGAGAAATCAGCTACTTTTCCCTTGTTAGACCTCATTTGGAATATGCTGCCAGTGTATGGGATCCCTACGAAATCGGTCTAAATAACGAACTTGAACGTGTGCAGCGAAGATCGGCAAGATTTGTAAAGGGACGGTATGATAACCTTACTAGCGTAACCAGTCTATTAAATGAATTAAATTGGGAATCATTGTCAGATCGCAGGTTGCAATTTAGACTTAATCTCTTAAACAAATTCCAAGACCATATTTTCAGTGATGATGTTAAAAATATTTTGCGGACCCCAACTTACTATGGTAGACTGGACCATAATCATAAAATTAGAGAAATAGATTGCCGAACTGACAGATTCAAAATGTCCTTTTTTCCTCGCACTATTAGGGATATGAATAACGGTAAATATATCCAGTACGAGTGTAGCAATGGATAACATTGGTAGCTGCATATTGGTATAAGGACTTATAGCTAACCCAACTAACGGCATGTTTTTGCATGTATGTTTTGCTATTTTTATCTTTTTTTAAATAGCGTAGTTTTGAACAGTACCTATAAAAGTACTGATCCTTTTTTTGTTATGCATGATATGTAGTGCATGTTTGGTGAGAGTTCACCCCCTGCCACACACCTTTATGGTGGCTTGCAGGGTATTATGTAGATGTAGATGTATGATTCAGTTGAATATATGGCGGCCACTCGATTATGTTGCGAGCGTAGCTTGCAGTTAGTGTGCGTGTGTGGTGCCAATTTTCTAGAAAGGTAATTCATATTTTCCGGTCTTGATGTTCAGCGACCGGCCATGGGTTTGTCATGCGATTGCGTCAGAATGTTTTGAAAACAAAGGATTTCCTGTGTTTGTCATCATCACTCAAGTTTTCACTGGAAACAATGGTGACTGATCAGTGAAAGGTAGGGGGTTTCGTTACATTCTGTGGTATGGTTCGCCGTTCTCTATTTACTCCTTTGTCTAGAATGAAACCACTTTGATTGTTAAATTAAAGATTGGGAGAGGGAGGAAGGATTACCGTGCAGACTTTCCAAAGTGTGGACCTCGTTCTGTCGGCCTTTCTTCGGTCTTCATTTCACTCATATTCGCATCCTTGTCTTTTCAAGTAGATGGAGAGGTCAGCCTTAAAGACGGAAGGGTGCTTGAACCCTTGGGTCACCTGCAGTCCTCCGTTGGAAACTATGCCCTTGTTTCACAATCTTAGGTTGAAGGTCAAGGACGTCCTCAACTTAGAGTGCGAACTTGACAATCCCAAGATCGCATGTGTTTGTCTAAGAAAAAGAAGCATGGTTTATGAATTTGTTGGGTTGTAGAATGTTTATCGGTTAGTTAGTTGGCACTGTGGCTAAGAGGGGGGTATGTTATAGCAGTGGGCCTAATGTTCATCCTGAAAGCGCAGGTGTTATGTAACTATGTCGGGAATACATTTCGTGATGCCCATGTAAAGGTATTCAGTGAGATGCTCGTTGACTATCTCAGCGGATGAATTGTTGGTGCTATATCGTCTCAATTTTCTTTCATTTTGCACCTGCAAATTGACGAATGGACTCTCCAATCATTTACGCCATAGTCGGTGAGATTATAGTTTTCTTCGTGATTCAGAGCAAGTTCGTTTTCTCGTGAAGCAAATATTCATATTTTTCACTTTTCTTCGGCCTTCGCTGCAATTGCTTTCCCGTTTTATTTTAAACATGTGCCTTTTTGTCTACGCTCCTCATGCCTATGTTATCGTTTCCTCTCTAAAGTCACTTGCGCCATTGGATGAAATAAATATCAGTTTCTTTGTAAACTTACGCCATCTCACCAATATTATGTCTATTTCCATGGAACCTCCTCCGTGTGCACTGAGGACATATTGATCTCCCTTGCCCTCGGTCTAATGAGTGAAAAAGACATGCAAGTCAGGCCTTCGCTTTTTATTGTGGCTTCTCCGTCAGGGCGGTTCGTAAACAGTTCTGCTTTTGCCGTAAATAAGTCGGTGTCAATCTGCCTCGTTACTTTCTCCGCGTGGCGTCCACTTATCGCCTGAATGCCCATCGCGGTTGGAAGGGCAAGGTCTGCCTCTGAATCTGTCCTCGTCACTTTTCCCGCGACGCGATGAAGCGGTTTTCGCGTTTCTCCCCCTCCCCGCCCCATCCCCTCCCACTTCCCCCCCCTCCCAAGTGACCACGCCCCCATCTCAGAGCGCGAGTCTCTTTTCCCTCGGGGTTTTCGAGATCGCTGTTCCTGTGAGAGAGTATGCTTCCCTTGCACTCGTGAGAAGACCTTCGACGGAGTTCCCTCCCGTGAAAATACCTGAAATCTGTCTCATAAGTTTCTCTCCAACCTCTTTCGGTGCATGGCTGTCGGGTGTTGTCATTTGCATCCGCGTTTTGTATCCCGAAATTCAGTGTGCGCACGACTAAAGGGGATTTTGAGGCCCGGCGGCGAATGCATTTTCGTCTTGGTGACTTTAAACCTGTTTCCCCGGATAGATTCGAAAAAGAGTGGTGGCTAGAGTATTGGCCTCCCATCCCGAGAGCCCGGGTTCGATTCCCGGCAGTGGCGGATTTTTCAGTGGAAAATCGGTCCCCACTTGAGTGCATAGTGGAGGACATTTCAAGTTCAGTACTCCGTCCGTCGGTTGGGACGTTAAGCCGTGGTTCCCTTGGCGCCTTTCGTTAAGAGTAGGCCAATGCCGACGCCAGGTTTCCCTCCACCCTTCCTCCGTTCCCTGAAAAGTCCTACCATTACCCAATTATCTACCTATCCTATATGGCGCAAATGACCTCAGCTCTGTCGGTCGCCTTCCCTAAATAACCAGCCAACCGATTCGAAAAAGGAAGAGGAAAAAGAGCATGATCATGTGGAGGTTTACTTGAAGGATAGTAATGGATGCAAAAAGGGCAGAACGTGATGGAAATTCGTATGGCTCAAAATATTTTGTACCAACATTGCTTGCTTGTCCAAGCTTGTCGAGAACTCTTGAGGATTACCTTGATGTTTTTATTGTTTGTTGCTGGAAAATGCTTTATATCATTCATACACTAGAATTCTCTGTGTAACTGGTTGGCCTTGTTCTTATTTCCTGCATGGCATTATAATGATTCGGTTCGGTGGGTGGCCAAGTCGCGGTGCTCAGTTACGGACTGGGTTGTCCTGGGTTCGAATTCCTGAAATTTTTAATGACCAACGCCTACACAGTACTGGCGCATGTCGAGCAATAAAGCTCATTTGGTTTACACATAAATTTCTCACTTTACATTGCGTCCTCTTTTCAAATACTCTTTACAATGTGAGAGTTGTTTTGATGGGAGGTAGTAAACTTTGTTCCGAACTAATGTTGAGTGGAAACTGAACTTCCCCCCCCCCCCCCCGTTTTATTATAATCCTTATATTATTTCAGATTTTAATTAATATGGGATGAAATATGAAGAAATATTTCGGTTGATTTCTTTTTGGTCATTTTCTCCATGCTCGTGGATGAACGGTCCATAGATTTGTAGATGGTGAATTTCTGGTTCCACCTCAGGTGGTGGAATCTGATTGAGTGGCGACTGTCGCGGCATATAAGAGATGAATGCTAAATGAACCATTAAAAAAAATCAGGCTCCTTTAAGGTGCATGCCGACTTGGGTTGCGAAAGTAGTCGTCAAGGAAGGCTCAGTGCAACCAAAATTCTTTAGATATGCAATAAAGAGCGAAAGAAAAAGACTGGCAATTTTCCACAAGAATAAGGATTTTACTCGACCGGTTTCGGTGTACAACACTATCTTCAGGTTCACCATCTTCTTCACCCGAAGACGGTGTTGTACACCGAAACCGGTCGAGTAAAATCCTTATTCTTGTGGAAAATGGCCAGTCTTTTTCTTTCGCTATGATATTCCACCAAATCAAGCCTGAAACAACTTCCTTTATTAATAAAGAGGTATGAAAAGGGGTTTTTTGGTGCTTCACCTGCTAATACTATGTCGTGCCATCGAACCTAAGAGTAATCCTAAGAACGGCTGGATTTTACAAACCCAAGAAATAATGGTAGTTATAGACCTGTCCACCACAGCCTGCGAGATCCCTAAGAAAGTGTCGGATATCGAATATTCGCGCTACAGTACATTATGGATTGAACCTTGATCCTTATCATAAAGTGAATATCTCCTTCACTAGATTCAAGGGATCCAATTTTCTCGCGAGCAATTCGTGTTACGAGAAATTGCTAGACATCCGCTCCTGCTGTGAAGCATCAAATATTTCCGTGGCTGGAGGGAATATGCACGTACCTACGAATTCTTAGTGGAGCATCGATAGCGACTGAGGACAATGGGGCAGATGCCAATGTATCGCGTGATTCTTCATTCACTGTCGTTTGGCTGACAATGCAGTTCCATTGAACTGCCGAGTTAGGCGTTTATGAATATCCAATCCTGTGTCACATAAAAACCGAAGGGCATGACTGAATCAGCTAAATTTCCACTCGCTACTCCACACGTCTTTCCTCGCCTTCCTTTTCCTCATCCCAATGACTCTTCCTCTGCAGTCTATCTCGGGAATGCGACCCCTCACGAAAGGATTTGACTGTCTTAGTATTAGCGAGTAATCATATCGACCGGGAGATGCTAAAGACATTTTTTTCCTGCCATTTGAGGATCTATCTTTGTGATCTTTTCTGTGTAAACACCAGAAAATGATGAGCCAGGACAATCTTGCCTCTTATTCAAGCTGAAATCACATTTGAAAATTCTGGTAGAAATACAATTTTCAATGTTTCGATGTAGGAGATTGTTTTTTCGTTTGATTGGCTATTGGAATTTTATTTCTTTTAGAATTTTCATATTCAGTTACTTTGTTTTCAACATGAAATCCCTTTTTGATCACTTTTTTGAGCAGTAGTTGCGGATTCACAAAAATAACACCGCAGAGTGACAAGCATGCGATAATCCACTGCAATTTTTTAGTAAACGTGTCACAATACCCTGTAAGCCTCTGCAAGGGCGTAAGGCGGGGATGATTCGTATGACACACATGATATGTATGATCCATATAACCCCCGCCGGTATAATGTTATTTGCTTGGCAATCTGGCCTACTAACGTATAGTTATCTAACGTTCATCTAACGTTTTACTTAACGTTTGATCAGGGGTCGGCAAACTATGATGAGCGAGTCACATCCCTATAGTTTTCCGACCCCTGCTCAAGGGAAACCGAATTGAATCAGATTACTGAGCGTCTAAACATTAGTGGACCTAATTACTACTATACTTGGTAATAACTTGGTATAGCGGTTTAAATTAAACACAAGTTTTTAATTAAGGTATAATAATATAAACCGTATTTACTCGTCTATCCCGCTCACCATATTTTTGGGCGGTTCGAGAGGAAAAATAAAATATTTCCACAAAAAGAAAATAATTTTTTTGCCCTTGTACCTGCCGCTTATCGTTTAACCTGAAAGAACATTATGTAATGAAAATTGAAGAAATAGAAATAGGTTGAAAAACAAGGGATCGGAATTGAGGAAAATTATGCGATACCAGCAGTAGGAATTTGAAGAAAAAGAGGTGCTCGATTTACGAGAAAATCGAGATTTACGGGATTCCTGTAAACCGGGCACCCCGTTTATTCGCCGGGGTATCGGGAATAAAAAGTACGAGGTATTTACACGACTGTACACGGTGTTCTTTTTACCTAATTTTCGAAAATAAATTTTAGTCTCTTGAATAATTTTTAAACGTCTTATCGGAATGTTTTGGCTTCTTTCCGTCTCAGAAGTTTGGCGACCCTTGCCCTAAAAGATGGATCAATTGTATCTCGCCGACGCACAGCTCTCGGCGACGGTGTTGTGGGGCTTCAATCTCCGCCATTGCCCCCGAAGGAGCCATTTAGTCGCGGAGGCTCTTTCTCTCTCTCTCCAGCGGTGCATTCTGGGACTTTCTGTGCGTGGATGTGGCCTTAAGGGGGGAAAGTTGAACGCGGCGATGTCCCGCCCCGGAATTCGTCCCACCTCCGCCCTTTATACACCACAGTATTTCCTTCTCCTGGGAAGAAGCTCCGCGCAGGTGCCAGTCTTGCGTTCCTAATTTGGACGGAATCGAGTGTAGTGTCCGTCCATATCCCTCCCGCCTCGCGGCGCGTGGAAGTTGTGCCAACGACAGACGGCCCCTCACGCTCCTTGCACTCTCTTCTCCGGCACTATTCCTCTCCACTTGGTATCTTTCCGCTCTCTTTTCCTCGTGTCAATGCAATCGATTGAATTATCATGGCCTCCTTTGGGGAGTAGTCCCAATGTCATCCCATCTTTTTGAACTATGATCAATGCTCACTTTAATAAACAAACCTTATAATGACCCTAATATACCTGCAAATGGGGTCTTTTACCATATTTTTTTATTCCCGAGTCTGACAGTGTTTGTAAAATGAAAAGACCCGTATTTTTCCATTTTTTGATCCGTCAATTATTTCTCGAGTTACAAGCGGCGAAAAACTGATTTTTTTAACCCTTTCGGAAAAGTAGGCATGGTGCAACCTCTGACGTATTCGACTTCGTCCAATCACAACTGAGCCCGCGAAGCTACTTCGCCTTATCGCAATGGGGGAGACACAGCTGACTCTGTCAATGGAAACTGTTGCGACAGGATCTGTGAGAGCAGACCTTCCGAGAAGCCCCCTCCTCTCCATTCCCCTCCCCTAAAAGCAGTCGAGGACGGGAGGAAAATGACGTCGATGGTATCAAAGCAGCTTTTTCGGTGGGCGTCTCCTTTTGCTTATTTTAATTTTTGATTTGTGAGTTAATTCTCGGGCTCGGGTTAGAAGATTAATTTTTTCACTAAAATTCATTTTTCGTTTCCATCTAACGATTTCGTGTACAAAATTGCGATTTTTGTTCCGAGTAAACGCCCTCATTGAACTAGAATTGTGCTTATAACTTATAATTAGTGTTCAACCCGAAGGTTGGTTTTTGAAATGTGATGGTAGAGCTCACCCTTATACTAAGCTAATTGTATTTTGATTTTTTAACTATTTAACTTATTTACTTTTTATTAAAATTTTTACTGCTTTTTACTAAAACCAAATCTAATGGAATAAAACAATTTATTGTAATAAAGCAAATATGTTTGTATTGTATTGTAAACAAAATACTATTTTTTGCAACCACTAAGTGTTACATAACTAATTGACATAAATCCGTCGTGTTTAGACTCTTTTTTCATGAAATCACACGTAGAAATCAAAACTGTAATACAAAATTACAAATTACGCTTACTTTTATGTGATAATTTTTCAGAGTGGAATGCGATTCGGGACTCATTATAGCGCACGCGGTCGACCGGACCCCGGCTATTGCTGGGCTCGCGAGCTGTGCCTTAATCTCTTACCCGCCTTCCCTGTTTGGACAGACTATAATATTACCTTTCGTAGCGGGTAAGCACTTCATGGAAGTCTATTCCTATATTCGAGAAGCTATTCGTTTCTTTCTTTTGAGGACCGACGTGATTTTCGAAAGGACTTATGGTGCAGAAAATGAACGGAACCGGTTTCCCTCGTCCGTGAGTTATCGTTACGCGGGGTGAGGAATCATGTTGATTGCGCTGAGCTTCGGCAATGACCGTGAAAGAAGAAATCTGGAGTAGTTGTGGTTGGCTCTCCGTCGCTAATGCTCCTGGCCTCAGTGGCGGTTCTCCTCGGACTAAGACAGGGGCTCCGTTGTCCGTTGCCATCCTCACCGAGATTCTCACAGTCGTGGCTGGCGCCAAGATTTAAGTGCCATGTCGTGTTGATGGGTGTGGACTCTGTTTCATCTTTGGGAAGATTAAGAATGGTATGCGAACCGTGTTTTTTTTTGCGGATATGGTAAATTCGTGACTGATCTCACAACTTCTTTGGCAGTAATGGTTAATCGTTGCAGCATTTTCGGGTCTGAATTTCACCTCGTGTCTCCATATCGGATGTGTTGAAATGTGTCAGGAAACTGTGATTTGGAAAATTGCTTGCGCTATTTCTCCCACCTCATCAACTTTTAATTTCTACTTAATTGTGCCACTGCAACCCTTGATTCCTTTACAGTCCAAGTGTTATGCTTATATTTCGGGTGTCACTTTTACTTTCGTAGTTCAATAAATTTTTGATGTGTCTCCGGCCCATATTTCTTGGATTCCGTGTGTACTTCTGTGATCGTGATTCAGGTGACCTTCATTGCTTAGACATCGGTCTCATTTGTTCTACTCCACATCATCGTCACATTGACCATCGTTCTGTTCTCTAATTGTTCTGAAGGTTAATGGCGTGTCGAAAGTTGACTCGGTCAAGTACAGGTCACCTTCACCCAAAGGTTAGAGACCGTACACTACGATGCCTTTCAGGGGCATGAAGAAATGCCCTTTCTCGGGGAACGATTTGTACTTTTGTATCCCGTTTTTCCATTGCAACTCCTCGTTTCCTTATTTCTAAAGCTGTCGAGAGCGGGCTGTTACCAACGTAGAATTTTCTCAATTGACAAATTAACTTTTACTTCGTGTGAAAGGCTCATTTAAGCCTCTATTTGGGTATGAGTAAGAAGCTCAAACTTCAATATCACCTTAACTGAATAGTTCCCAGTACCGCACCATACTCTGCAATCGAAAATACGAGTTCATTCGCATTGAACGAGCTTCGAATGCAATTTGACACTTTCTGCTTGCAGTCAACGTGACGCTATACTCACTGTTCATTTATGTCAAATGCGCTCAGTGTGATGTGATGCTTAGACACTTTATCGTTATGGTAGCCATCGCAAGGGCATGTGGCAGAGGGTGACTCAATACCACGAATGCATCACCGAAGCTCTCACAAGCTCTCCTATTCTTAATGACTATTAATTCATCAATTGCAATCAAAGAATGCATTGTGTTTCGCATTGATTAAAGACAAGCACATGCATTCATGTTCCGGATAGTGCAAAACCCAACCGAGTGTGATTCTCTTGAATATATATTGAATATAATTATGTATTGTGCGACTATAGAATTAACGTGAGAGGCTTCATCCTACGGCCACCTAGGTTTTTGTTTAATAATACGGGACAACTTAATCGGCCATGTAATGAAACAT
The DNA here is from genome assembly GCA_933228895.1 of Platycnemis pennipes. Lineage (NCBI taxonomy): Eukaryota > Metazoa > Arthropoda > Insecta > Odonata > Platycnemididae > Platycnemis > Platycnemis pennipes. The sequence goes on along the minus strand of OW121850.1, from coordinate 21,460,297 downwards.
GATGACTTGATGAAGACAATCGTCGAAGGACAAATGAACGGAAAGAATAGCAAAGGAAGGTTTCGTATGAGATGTATAGAATAAGTGTTGAAGGATGTGAAAGAGAGGAAATACGTAAATATGAAGAGATTAGCTGATAGGAGAATGGAGTGGAGAGCTGCGTCAAACCAATCTCAGGATTGTTGACTGTTGATGATGAATTATAGTGGACGGGTAATATTGCCTTTCTGTTAGCGCCTCTGTGTGAATGTAGATTTGCCATACGCTGCGTGGTAAGCTAGCCATCACTCACTTATATTGTAAAGCTTCGATTTAGAGTCAGTTGGTGATTGCGTAGGCATTACCCGATAAGGCACGACGAGATGATCCCCTCCACTTCCCTTTTCACTCTCGCTTTGGGTCTCATCTTTTCGGGAGGTGGGTCGTTTAGATGTCGGGACGAGGCGTCTGCTGACCCGGCGTCTCTCACAGGCGGCTTACTCTCCGTTCTGACGAGCGGTCTGGAATGCGGTCAATGGAGACATACGACGACGCAGTGACGGACTTGCGCTACGACGGGGCATCGGGCCTGAAGCACGAAATGCGGAACAGACAATATAAAAAAATGCTTGCGCAGCTAATGCGTCCGAAGGATATGACCGGTCGTCATCTCGACGTCCTAGGCACATTTTTAGAATGGTGCTAAATTTGCTTGGAATACCGTGGCTGCATTCATATGGTTGACGGCGTCGTAACCTAATGGGCGAGTTTTTGGCTGCTGAACGGAGGTCCTGGGTTCATATCCGAGTGAGGCTTCTTTGGATACTTCCAGTTTAACTAAAGCGTCATGGTTTTCTGGGCGCTAGTTCTCTCTGGGAAACCGCAGGCGTATCAGGGAAAGGTACTTCTAAGTCCTGATGTGTGAATTTCACCCGCAGTTGGGTTTACCCTCGCAAACCAGAACAACCTTGAGGTTGAAGACCTTGGTGGATTCGTAAAATGCGCTATCATATCGAAGTACACTTGAGCACCCTTAATCCGGGAACCCCTAATCCGGGAGCACCTATAATCCGGCAATTTTGCCACGACTATCTGGTACTTAGTGGAAAATGCCGAAACGTTTTTAACCGGAACATTGCTTCATAACCTGCCGAGATATTATTCTTATATTTATACCGAGATACCATTCTTAATGTTAATTTTCCCATTTCGAGAATAAGAATAATTTAAACATATTAATTTCTGGTACTTCGCCTACACTGGAATTATTCTGGAACTTGAAGTAAACATAAATTTGACGACATCGCCGAGACGGAATACGACTAATTTACAGATCGGCCACTTTCAATCACGCATTTTTGATTGACCACTAGACGTAATTTGATAAAATTATTGGTTATATTCTAATATTTCACGCAAAACATGTCTCATCCATACAGTTGTGGCAACAGCACAAAACGTTAACCATCGCAGACAAAGTACAAGTTGTGAAAAAGCTTGATGCCGTTGCATCAGTAAAGCGTTTGACTGAAACATACCACGTGGGGTCTTCAACAATATAGCACATTAAGAAGCTGAAAGAGAGAAATCATCAAAATTTTACTGTTAAAGTGACACGAAGAAGTAGATAACAGAGAGGAAAACTATGAAAGAAGATTTAAGTGCTGATTTAGATCGCGTGGTTTCGATTGTGTCGAAGTGATGGCCTTATTATTTCTGGCCAAATGCTAATGTAGCAGAATAGACTATTTCTGAAACAGACGTGATCAATCCAAAAGACGTGATTCGGGAAATTTCACGTGCAGGCAATAGCATTTCACCGTCCGTTCTAAAAACACGCGTGGTTTAAATTGTGGACTGCTTTAAGGTTTTATATAGACAAAATAATTGGGGATTTAAAAAAGTTCATGTTTCTGAGGATAAAAATATGATGATGGAGTTTGCAAACATCATCCATAACCCTGAATTAAAGGAAATGGAATTGGTAAATTTAGACGAAAGTATAGTTAGCGGCCACGATATTCTCACCACACAACATATCATAGATGATGAAATCATTGAAATGGTAATTTATAACAATAAATCCGATTGGATATGATGATGATCAGCCTGAAATTGTTGAAGGAAGACTACTATTGATGATGGTCTTTAACAAGAATACAAGAATAATCCAGTCCGGTCGCCCGCGGCGACGTACGGCTGAATCAGCTGATAACAAATCGAGCGAGGTAGGAAATTATGTTACGCAAAGCACAGCATAAGAAATATCAACTTTTATACCCTTTTCCAATAACAATATGAAACTTTTACATGTGCAGCTATATGCACAATGCTTAGATTCCGTTATTTTCACTCATTGCGAAACTTCGATAATTTTAAATAATAACTTTGTGTAGGTATTAAGAAACCATTTATTTCTGATTAATACCAGTAACTCTTTTTAAAATAATGTTCAGTAAATGACAAACGAATATATTTTGTTATAAATAATTAACTCCTTTCAATGAAACCATCCCGGATGTCAGAAATAGACCAGTTGACATGCATGACCCATAGTCCGGCAAAATCCCTAATCCGGCATCACCTCGGTCCCGACTGTGCCGGATTAAAGGTGCTCAACTGTACTCCACTTTTTCAATCAGGTTTTTTTAGATACACCAAATCATAATAAATGATCCGTAGGTAAATATGTTTAGTACTTTAATACAAATGTCACATTCGTTATTGAACGTGTTTCTCCGGTTTTTGATTCCTTGAATGATGTTTCTTTACGCTCTGCTCAGCGTATATGTATTATTAAATGGAGGAATTTCCACAAATTATTTAGGTACTGCGCGGTATTAACTGAAGAGAGTAGGTATGCCTGAAGCTGTTAAATCTTCCGTGGTACATCGTTGTCTCTGTCTATCTGCCTTGCGAGCTGGACACGTCAATCCCCTCTATTTTCGCGTTGCGCCGGCGAAAATGATTCTTTTTTTTCCTGTAATTTCCATTGGAAAAATTGTTGCCGCTGTCCTTGAACTTGTGCATGAAGAGTGAGCCTGTTATTCAGGCTTCAGTTCGACACGTGTCCAGTACCCCTTTGACCGCATCCCTGCGTTTTGTACGCTTGCGTTTAACCAAGAGAGGGAGGGAGGTCCATTGGGGGAGACGCTGGCGAAATCGAAGGCCGCCGTCGACCACACGTCTTCGAGAAGGGTCCCTTTCCGAACCCTCGCCCTCGCTTTTTGACCCTCGGGTCGGAATTAGCATTCCACGGAGGCCCGTCTTCTCCTCTTGGCCGCCCTTTCGACTCGCCGTCTTCAAGACCCCTTTCAGACTCCCCTCACTCCAGTGCCCCTTCGCTTCTTCTCACCGATCCCAACTTTCGCTTCCAATCACCTCGAGTCGCGTCGTGCATTCGAAATGTATCTGGAATTGAGGCCCTCCCTGGGATCTGGAGTGTTTGCTATTGACTTCAGCCTATAGGTAGTCACACGCTCTACATTTAATGATCAGCTGTGTGAAGAAAGATTGATCTTGTTCTCTAAATAGTCATATCTTCTAATGTCTAAATGTCTAAGGTTATTTATTTAAATGAACTTGAATGTGTGCAGCGAAGATCGGCAAGATTTGTAAAGGGACGATACGATAAGTATATTAGCTTAACCAGTCTATTAAATGAATTAAAATGGGAATTATTGTCAGATCGCAGGTTGAAATTGAGACTTAATCTCCTTCATAAATTCCAAGACAATATTTTCAGTGATGATGTTTAAAATATTTTGCGAACCCCAACTTACTATGGCAGACTGGACCATAATCATAAAATTAGAGAAATTGATTGCCGAACTGATAAGACTCAAAATGTCCTTTTTCCCTCGTACAATTAGAGATACGAATAACGGTAAATATGTCCAATCGGAGAGTAGCAGTGGATAGCATTGGTAGCTGCATTTTGGTATGAGTACTTAAAACTAACCCTACTAACAGAATGTTTTTGCATGTTTGCTTTGCAATTTATATCTTTTTTAAATAGTGAAGTTCTGAGTAGTATATTAATACTTTTACTTTTTTATGCATGATATGTAGTGCATGTTTGGTGAGAATTCATATTTACCACACACCTTTGTGGTGGCTTGCAGGGTATTTTGTAGATGTAGATCTTATTGGGTATACCAACTATGATATTTCGGCTCTTTTGAATGGTGCTCACCTGTGTTTTCAAGTCTGTATCCGCACTATTAGGCGCTATTATTCAGACCGGGAGAAAGGGTATAGGGATGAAGATAGAAGGGAAATGAGGAAGGGTTGAGAGCAACCCGGTGTCGGCATAAGCCTACTCTTGACGAAAGGCACCAATGAGACCACGGCTTGACCTCCCAACCGACAGACGGAGTGCTGCTCTCGAATGCTTCACAAAACATAATTGGTAGTAAATGAAAAATCTATTTAACTCCCGGGATTCAAACCCGGGCCCTCTCGGTGGAAGACTAGAACTCTAGTCACTGCACCAACCCGACCCCCGCTTTTGAATGGCTCTACTTTGCAGAGAACTTTTTTTCGCCCGATTTCCACATCGCGTCATTCTTCGATCCTGTCGTCCCATCCTTAGTTTTCGCATTTTTTTCTCTTACCTGGTGGCGTCTTCCCTTTTATCGTGTCTTTCTAACCTAGCTACGCACTCAGCCCTCATAATATTCTCGTAAATACTGTGAGCGAGTTCCGGCCCGAAAATTACGATTGGGTCACCTCTCCGACCCCAACTTAAAACTCTCCATCATTATTTAAAAGAAATGCTTCCTCCCTTTTTCTACCTTTCCTTAACCTGTACCTTATTCCCACAATATATCCTGACTCCTAAATACCTCATATCCTTTACTTCCACCGTAGTTATTAAAAGTAACAAGAAATAGATATTTCTAATGCCAAAAATATTTGAAGCATATGCGAGACATAGTTCTTCTCACCTTCTGTCCATCTCTTTTCCACCATCCTTCTCCACTCTAAAAAGTGATTTAAATATTGAACGAAACCTTTAAAGGGCCGTGCCTCATACGTGGCCCAATTAGTTGCCGTTATTTTCCCTTCCTGCCCACTCGTCTTTTTCCTCCCCGTTAATCCATTGCCTCAGGTTCTTGCCAAATTTAACTCTGCCTGGATGGCATCATAAGGCGGCCCATGGCCAAATCTTCCTTACGAGGCTATGAAAGCCAAGACTGCTCCGGATGAATTACTTATATCGTTGATTACTCCTCCCCATTTCGGCGGCAGTTCAGGGTTGTCAGTCCTCTGTAAACTAGGCCCAAAGCGTTTTCAAGAAGACCTTCCGATAGTGTTGCGTTTATTTGCCAACTTGTTACTCCACTTTGGATTTGCACCTCTGCCTGTCTCTTGCAAATTTCAGATTTTGTGGTCTCTGTCCCCTACAAGGTTTTCCGACTCTGTTTTCGTGTTCCTGAATTTCTCATCAACGAATGCTTAGTGTAATTTACGTCCTTAAATATCAGAAATGTTAAAAAATATACTTTGTACTGTTCATTAGAGAAATGTATTGAGAACGATCCGGTATTGAGAAATATTCCTTTTTTCTAAACTTTTATTGTTTCTAATGTTAACTCAATTTCCAACTCAATGTTTAACATTTTCCAAACGTTTTTAACTCGTAAGTGTGACTGCTAATACTAATTTAAAATTTGATACTGAAACGCTCAGTATTAAATAGTATATAAGTAAAAGTAGTCATGAAAGGGATACCAGAAAAAAACTGTCGTAATGAAATAGAGAAGCCAGAAAGATTAAACAATAAAACGTCTCCATGTGTTGCCTACCCTCATATCTTCAGTGTTTGCCGAATCCTAACTACAAACTTAGCAAAATATTTAATCGAAGTAAGTGTAAATTATTAGCATTATTTTTGTATCTAAATGATCATTATTTATCCCACATGAGCGCTAGAGGCAATTGGCATCTAGGTGGTAAATTACTACTCCACGCATCTTATTTACCTGTCTATTGCAGCTGAATTTACGGACGAATATGACTTGAGACCGCTGCAGGAAATTACTTTTCGGACTTGGCAACAATAGCAAATGTGAACACCCGGATTTAAAATTTTGTTTTTGGTGGTTCGATAAAGCACGCTCACCGTTTTTAACATAAATTATTTCCGCGAGTGTTCCTAATGCACGGTCACAGGATTCCCCTGTGCCAATTGATTGTCAGTTGTAGTTGTCAGAGTCGAAGTCGTCAGTCTCATCCGTGACATCTTCGCGCGGTGCACAACTTTCCGGGAATGGCAGGGGACAATTTGTGCGGGAGAGTGGCGGCATTATTCCGAGCCAGATACTCTCCATTCCCACGGATCGCTATTTACGGGTAGATCGAATAAGAATGCGTGGGGCGTAGGTGAAACTATTGAGTTCCCTTTTCTTGGCAACCATTTCCTACCCGGGTCGTATCCCTCGTTCTCGGACTTTTTTGACGTGTGCTCATCTCGGGAGAAAAGGATTCCTAACTTTCGGCGGAGGAGGAGCAGGGTTTTAGAAAGCGGTGGGGCCTCACGCTTCGTGAACGGGATGTCCGATGTCTTTTCAAGTGAACGGTTGGGGGCGCTTTGGGGCCTTCCAAGTCGTGTCGTCGGTGAAAAGCAGGATAGCAGGCGGCTGTATCGTCGGATTCCAGCTGGTTGAATGCTTTGGCGAGCGATTGGATTTGCTCTTCAGCCCTCTCCATTGATTGTCCGGTGACACAGATGGAAATGGAATCTCTTTTCGCTTCTCTCCTCTCCTTTCCAATTGTAAAGTATTGCATTTCTGGCTAAGAAAAAGTAAACTAAAGTCCAGCTATCACGGAGGAGAGTCATAATCACAATTCAGGAATTTAAAGCCAAGGAATTTCTTTGTTGCCCATAAAATTCCACAAAAGAGTTATTTGAATGAGAATGGGGTGCCTGCTGATGTTTATCCCCAACTTTAATTTGTATTCGTCATGTAATGACCGTCACTTCGAAAATACATTCGTTGCATACGATGTTTTTGATTAACGAAACGCATGTATATTATGATGTGTTTGTGTAAGTATGCAGGCTGTGTGTCTTCTTAGACCAAGTCGTTTTTCTTGCTTAAAATGTTGAGGTATTGACATAAATATCATTGAAATCCTTGTTCGGGAACGCAGTGTGAATCATTTAACTATTATTCCGTTAATATTTAATTAAACCCATCACTATTTTACGAATTGCTTTTCAGATGGTTTTAATTTAGCATTACTTGACATGGGAACTCTCCTCAATTCCTCAAATTAAGTCCGCTAACTCGAGAATTTGGTCATTTGGACAGCTTTTTGGGCACACTGGATATGCCATTTCGTCGAGTGCTATACATTAAAAAGCTGATAGGTGGAAGGAGAAAAAACTAATGATAAAATATTTTTTGTCTTTTTTTATAGGCCCCTTTTTCATTATTTTATCATTAGATTTTTGGCCTTTTTTTTATCATTTTTAAGTGGTTTTATGGGAATTTTATAATTCTTTGACGAGGACCTGCGTTAAGAAGCGATCCTTTTGAAGGGCTCCTCCGCAATGCTGAGAGCGAAAGTGAGGAAACTAGTTGCGGGTAAGGAAGTCTCTTCACCGTGAACTGCTCTGATAGTTTCTCATTGGAATAGGTTTCGTAATGACCTTGGGAGGAGTGAGGTGACACCGTTGGATAAGCTATGTTCGAAAAGGTTGGAGATTTTTGCGCCCGAGATACTCGCTCGAATGATGCTGGTTAATTAACGTTTGAAATTTGTCAGCTTGCTTCTTGTTTGTTTAGTGATTTTTAAAATCGCGCTTCGCTTAAAGTTTTACTTTTATCCTTTTTATGCCTATTTTTATTGAAAAACCTTGTAAAATTGTGCTACGAAATGGACCGAAAAAGGTAATTGCTTTTTTTTCTACCGGTTCTCGAGCAGGAAGGGTAGCTTACGGGTTTTACGACCCTGCGATGAAGCAAAAGCGTCTATTTCTACTTTTAGTCCTATTATTATGTGTCTTCAAATGTTTGGGATATGGAAATACTTAATTCTAAATAAAATTTGCTCAGTCGATAACATCCGTCGCTAAGCGAATTAACCGGTGTAATGTTATCGAAGTCGGATTTCTGGCTAACTCACACGTGATGTATCACATTAACTTTTTGGTTTACTAGACACACCACCGGTTCTGCCACACCGCCTAGAAATACAATCTTCGAGTAACAGGCAGGGGTAAATAGTTTCGCCCGAAGCAGCATAGATTTTGAATGAAAATAGGCCGATATATTCATTAATAATGACATCTCATACATTTCCTTACTTGATCAGTGGGTCTTTCACCGCAAACAGAATTTGAGGTGACTGTTTTATGCATTTAAATACATTTTTCACCATTGTAAAGGTGTAGTAAGTCAACCGTGGAAACACTGTGATTAATGCCACTACTGTTGTCATGAGTTTCCTATGTTTTTATGTAGGAGATTTGACTGGGAGATCGTTTTCATGTACTCCGCTGTTTTTCTCTTCAGAGAAAACTTTTCGAGGAAAGTCTCTCTGGAGTGGCTTTGCAACAGCGATTGGTCGAAATTTCGTTTCAGAGCGATAGGTGAATGGGAAGAATTGTCCGGAGTGTGTTAATTTTTCCTGGAGTCACGTCTCCTCCGTGAATTTTTTTTTACGACTTCGGAATTCCGCTTTTGTGGCGTAAACTCTGGAAGCTACGGATCAGCAACCGCTTGGCTCGGACAACCCACCGCTGAAACAATCGGTCGCAGTTCTCCCCAGTTTTCTGTTGTTGTTTCATTAGCGGAGGCCGTGTGAACCAAATTCTCGATAAATAAGTTTTACCCTCTGCACTAATGGGTTCTGCGATGTGATTTTTTTACCACTTGAGGTCTAAATTGACGTGCTTTGTAAGTCGTCTTGCGTGGAGACAAACTTCGGATACTTTTCATGCGTAGTTCGCGAGAGACTAAGTGGTTTTTAGTGACACCAGTACTCCAGTCAGTTCAATATCAGCTACATGTAGGAGAAATGTAATAATAGACATGCCGACTCGGTGATCATGCTCTTGTTTCCATTTCCTTTTGGATTATTCCATATCCTTAGCTGTTTTCTAGCTACACCCATTGCAAATTTCGAAGATCCATGTGTGCTATTTGGTGGAAATGAAACATAATGCTGTCACAATTCCAATTATGTATGGTGGCATTAACATCCCTGGCTTTATTTTTAGGACTGCCTGATTCCCTGATATTCTTTGCTGGCATCTCCATAATTCCTGTCTCTCCGGCACCCAGCAATCTCGCTATCACTTCATCGTCAATCTATCTTTCAAACTGTTGGTATGAATTGCTTCGCATGATCCGACTGTTTGAGAGTAGGCAGTCCTCTGAAATAGTGCACGTCCATCGTTCCTTGGCTCGTTTCTAGTTTTCCTATCACCGCGTCTCCGATCCCAGACAGTTTCTCTACTGGCGGGTCGCTTTTAATCCCAGAACTGCGACTCATTTTCGATGATTAGAAATTGCTTGAAAATTTTTTTGGCTTAATGTGATAATTAATCGAGTTAGTGCGTCGAATTAACCTAATGAGGAATGGCTTCCACTTTTTTTGGGTAACATTGTTTCGTCTTTAGCGTGAACTGTAGGTGAAGCGTATTCTTTCTTGTAGCTTGGGCGCTCCTGCTTTTTTCTGGAAACAATCGTCACAATTTGATTTTAAGAAGGTAATATTGTTCTCCAAACGTCTTTATCTCATTTACTGCTTGATGTAGGTCCGGTCCTGTGTTATGCTGAAATATCCAGCATATAGGTATATCAATGTGGCACTATATGGTACGGAAACATGGGCTTTAAGGAAGAAGATGAAAATAGACTTAAGGCTTGTGAGATGTGGTTGTGGAGAAGGATGGAGAAAGTTAAGGGAGTCGAAAGGAGGACGAACGATGAAGTAGAGAAAGAAATTTGATTGAGGAACAGTGTTGGTAAAAGTACTGAGAAAAAGTAGCTGGGCTCAATTACAGTTACTTCGTAAAAAAAGCAATCAATTACGAGTACAAATTACGGATTTTAAAAAGCAATCCGATTACTTTTACTCGAGTACTTACCAACACTGTTGAGGAAACAAGGAGAAGGCAGAAAAGGTAGATGGAGAAAAGGTAGATGGAGAAAGTAAAAAAGAACAATGGTGTTTCGAAAGACGTGATTGAGAGAAGAATGTTGGGTAAGCAGTGAAGAGAGAGGAGGGAAACAGGTAGTTCGGATTGAATTATGGGAAGGTGGAGGAATGAGTGGATAGAGAAGGACATCGTGTGAAATGTAGGTGTCGAGGGAAGAATTAAATGCCCATTGAGACCTACTTTCTCCGGTCAAAAACTAATAATAATATATTTCAATGAAGTGTAACGCCGTGGCTGTGGTCACGGCCAAGGCGCATGTTCCGTGAAACGTGACTATCACTTGCGCTATAATCTCTTTCTTTTTCTCGCAAGATATCTTGCGCGTCGCACGGAGTGCGTGTCGCAATTTTTGCATCGGATCGAGGCGGGTAGTCAGTAGCGTCAGTAGTAATCTTTGGCGCTCGGCCCATATATCCATCCCTCGGCACTCGCATGAATTATGACGTAAAATGCGTCATCCTTCGACGACCTGATAACGCGATCTGGCCCTGAGATATCCCAAGGGCGGAATTGGAAATGAGTCTCCCTCCTTTTGCGAGAATTATGACGGGACCTGCAGGAAGTGGCTTTCCCGAGAAAGCGACGCGGTCAGCACAGCTGGAAATATGATTTCTTCGCTTAGAATGTGTTTGTGGTTGTCGTAGGGTGAAACGCCGTTCATCTCCACGTGACTGCGTATTCACGGTTGTTGCCCTCGTGCCTAGTTTTGTACCCTCTAGGAGGGTGGGCAAGAAAAAGCATGCCGTCGTGGGCTTTGAGGAACTCCAGCGCGAAGTTGAGTCTCCTCCTGCCTTTCAACCCCAGGGTTTTAGAGAGAGAGTGAAAACCCAATCCGCAAATAAGTTTCATGCTTAAAAAGTTTTCGTTGTTTGGTTATTTCTTAAAATTATCATTTGAATGTTGTTGGATTAATAATGATGTAGTTGAAGCATTTTTATTTTCAAAGATACTCATAAGTTACCTTCTTCATAGTAGTGGTAGTTATTCCCGGAAGATGACCGGAGGCTTGGGGATCGGGTTGGTGTGGTGGCTAGGGTACTGGCCTGGCCAAGGTTTGACTCCCAGCAGTGGCGGATTTTTCATTGGAAAACCTGTCCCCATTTAGTGCCTAATGGAGGGCAAGTTCAGTACTCCGTCCGTCGGATGGGACGTTAAGCTCTAGTCCCCTTGGCACCTTTCGTTAAGAGTAGGCTAATACCGACGCCGGGTTTTCTCCACCGTTCCTCCGTTCCCTGAAAACTCCTCCCATTACCTAATTACCCACCTATCCTAAAGACCTCAGCTGTCGGTTGCCTCCCTGAATAACCAACCAATGACCGGAGGCCAAGGTGATTCGCGCCACGAATAAAAAGATTAGAAAGTTTTGATTGTTTGGTTGTTTCTTAAAATTAATATTTGAATGTTGTTGGATAAATAATGATGTAGTAGATGTATTTTTATTTTCAAAGTAACTCATAAGTTACCTTCTTCATAGTGGTGATAGTTATTCCCGGAAGATGACCGGAGGCAAAGGTGGTTCACGCCACTTAGGCGGCAATTGGGTATGGGAAGAATTTTTCAGGCTGTGGAGAAAAGGGTGGAGAGAAACCCGGTGACGGTATTAGCCTTCTCCTGACGATGGGCGCTTCAGGGTCCATGTTTCTACTTAAACATCCCGACTGACGTAGGGAATACTGAAGTTAATGTCATATCCACACAGCACTCAAGTAGGGGATAGTCTACTGCCTAAAAAGAACCTCTCTCACTGCCAGGGAATCCAAATAGAACCCTCTGAATGGTGTGCCAGCCCTCTAGCCACCAAAGAAACTGAATCCCCCTTATTACAATTAACATTTAGGACTGTTAGAAATTTGATAATTTTATTTCTTGCGCCACATAAAAAGACTTAGTTTTTTTTATTCCAAGTGGGTCTATAAATTACATTTGCCAATATCGTTCACGAGGCTTGTACAATTTGTGTTAGAACTAGTTCATTTGTTTCGCCTGGTGATATGTGATATGCAATCCAATTTGGTATATACTTGGTTGATTTGCTTGTGTGCTTGAAGGCCAGTTATTCAGCATCTACTTTATGCTCTCTGAGCAACCACAGGAATTTAGGGAAGAGAGTGTAAAAGCATGAAATCCTATGGAACAATTGAGTTATAATTTTTAGTATGCAACCTTTTTTTTTGGTGAAGAGGTATTTTTGGTATGCAGTAATTTTGTTAACCAGTGTAGCCAGTACTCATATACACTGACATGGAAAAGATTTTGAATGGAAATAGAGGTTTGATAATTTTATGATTATCAGTTAGAAAACCATGTAGGAGTATATAATATATCTCCTGTAACTCTCTTACTTTGCATTAATTTATATACCATGATACATTATACAGAAGAGATGAATATTATTTCCAAAATCATTTGCCTTCCATCTGTCATTGTATATTGGATTGGGCAGCCCACTGCTGTAAGACGTGATATGAAGTGTGAGATTCATGTTCTCCTGTATGTTCCTATCTTGCCATTTGGGACTTTATTATGTGCCAAAGGTCCTTATGTTCCAATATGTTTGCTCTTTGCAGGCCATGAAATTGGAGCTGGAGTTGAAGGAGGAGAAGCTGACAGCTCTCACTCGTGAACTGGATGAGTTAACTTTTGGTGGGAAGACTGAGGAGGAGGTGGCAAACCTCAAGAAAGCTAAACATGAGTTGGAATTGAAAGTCAAAGATCAGGTGAGGGGTCAACAGCGGACTCAAGAACAATGAAAAGACAGTAAATAACACTTTTAAAAAAAGTCCTCTTGAATTAATTTTACACATCTATTACAAGTATTTTTATAATTTACATGAAACTGGGCTGTTATTTGTGATGAAATCACTATGATTCACTTGTAGCCAAAATATAATTTTTGCTTCATATTGTCCTACAACAGAATTTGTATATTTTTCTTTGTGAGAGAAGTTCACTCAGCCTGCAATAGTTTAAACCCTAGGAATGAAAGCTGATCTATTAGCCAAAGGATCTGAGAGAGTTTAATGCATATGATATCTCTCAAAGATAATGTACTTCCATTGGAGATATTGAAATGATGGAATCCTTTGTTGTCAGGAGGAGGAGTTGGATGATTTGGCTGGACAAGTTCAGCTTCTGGAGCAGGCCAAGCTCCGCCTGGAGATGTCGCTGGAGCAGCAGCGCAAGGAGGCAAGGAGGGAGGCTGCGCAGAGAGATGAGGAGCTGGAGGAAGCGAGGTGCAATGCTCACAAGAAGGTCAAGGGTGAGTGGTGCTATATGTGCTCAAAGGGCAGCAGATAACGACCTTAGTATCGTGAGAGTGGAAAACGTGGTAATATCCCACTCTCACACTTTGTATTTTTCACTCCCATGATGAAGCTGTTCCACATAGAAGAGCCAGAAGCAGTTGATGTTATGATGGCATCAGTATTAGTTCATTCATAGCTTAAGCAGTTAAATATTTCATTCTCAAGCCTCCCTATTGTTCTGCTGCAGTGCTTGATTTTCTCTCTTAAGTCATTGCATTTTCTGCAATTGTTTAGCCAATCTAATCTTCACATGTACTGTAATACCATTCTCTTATTTAAGTTGCATCTACAATACACATTAGTATTGAAAATAAGCTGCAAATTCTGCTGATCAGCATGACTTTTTGAGACCACAAAGGATTACATATACTTAATTAACCTAATTTGTCTCCGCTGTGCTAATTTCATTTTCTGAATTCCTGTTAACTTATTTATTGGTGGATATTTCCTTGAAAATCTTTAATTACTCTTTTGCTTGAGTCTTAAATGGAGGTGTAAAAGGGGATGTTTGAACTAAGTTCAGGGTATCATATTCATCTTCAATAATTATAACTTAAATTAGGCTGCATTGAAAATTTCAGTGAATTGATTTTGATCAATTCTATGCTTCAGCTACCCGTCCCATGCATATTTTTTCAGATATGATTATTATTTTGAATGAATCGTGCAATGAGCTTATCTTTTCTGGTATTTTGGCAAAATTCATTCAAACTCTGAACAAATATTCTTTTTGGCACGAAGAATATAATTTCTCGTTCGGGATGCAAGTGCATTCTGTATGCTTTGCCCATAATTGCTGAAACTGTTGGTGTGTTCACAAATGTCCTCATTTTGCTACAGCGTGATACATTCTAGCTTCTGTTTGTCGCCCACAGCTCTGGAAGCACAGCTGGAGGCGGAGCATGAGGAGCGTACGAGGCTGTTACGTGAGCGCCATGAGCTTGAGAGGCGATTGGTGGAGGAGGGCAGGGGTGGAGGTGATGGCCGACGTGGAGGCAATGCTGATGCTGAGGAGACAATACAGAGGCTGAGGAGAGACTTGCGCCGCACCAAGGCCCTCCTGCGTGACGCACACACGCTTCTTGAACGTTCCAAGAGTGAACCCACTGCTGGGAAAGCTTTGTTGCGATCCCTCCGCAACCAGGTAACGGTCTTCCTTTGCTACATAATCATAGGTTTTGCTTTGATCGGGTGATAAACTGATACCATACTTGTGTACAAACTGCTGGGAATATTTAATATGCTTGGAACTTTGAATATAATTATTTCAGTGTACACTTCTGTTAATGTTGAGATTGTAAAATGTCATGGGATGATTATATATAATTGAAATTTTAATTTTGAATTAAATTAATTAGGTTTCTTATTACTGGCATGAGTGGAAATATGCCTTTCTTGAGAAATAATTCGCCAATCATAAATCCTGTGCTGGAAAAAATATACTAAGATTAATGTTTCTAGCACTCAAGCCTAATCTCCCTTGTTATTGTTGATGTGAAGTTCAAATAGTGTGCTGCCTCAAATTTCCCAGGACTCTGCAAAATAGTTTTTGCTTCATTCAATGTAGGCTTAACACACAATACCATTCTGTTTCTTCAAATGAGATTTACTCATTTGTTGAGGACGTGCTCTTGTTTTGAATTTTATAATGAATGTCATAGGCAGATAGGATGAATTTTGTGGTATTTTAGGAATTATTACTAAAGGAATCTATGTTTTAGTAGCATGTCAAATGAAAATAGAAGGAAGGCCTAACAGCTCAGATTAATTTTACATTTTATCTGAAAAATCTGATTTTTTGCACAAATGTCATTAGGCTAAATTCTTGGTGGTAAAATTTTTATAAATTGTGCACTTGCATAGGAAGCTCTCCTTGTTATGGAATTATTATTAAGAAATGGGGAAATTGTTTTGTGATTATTCTTTTCCCTTGAAATTATTCTTTGTTCTGTATCATGCTGAGTTGTCCTCAGTTTGAGGTGTGCAATATCTGATCAATATCCTCCCGATTGCTTAAAGCTGGAGGATGCTGAGGCAGCGAGGCAGATTGCACAGAAGGCTCGGCAGTCAGCAGAGGAGGAAGCGAGGGAGGCAGCGACGGCCCTGGAGGAGGCGCTGAGGCAGCGGTCGGAAGCGGAGGAGAAGGCTGCAGCCCTGAGCAGGGAGAGGGCTGACCTCAGGGCCCAGCTGGAAGAGAATGAGGAAGAGATGGCCGAGGCAAGTACTCACTGCTGTTGCAGCTCATGAGATGCTTTCATGGGTAAACTGAAACAACAAACTTGTGTTGAGACATAGTGGTGTTCTGAAGAAACTCCAGGTAGGCATAGGAATTGGTAAAAACATTGAGGAAGGCCACACAGGTGTAATTATTTGAGGGAGGCTACCTAAAACGAAAGTAATTTGTACCAGAAATGAGGTGCGTAACTGGGTTGACAGAAGTTTTCAGGGACCGGAGGAAGGGTGGAGAGAAACCCGATATCAGCATTGTCAAAATAAAAGTCACCAAAGGTACTACAGCTTAACTTCCCATTCAATGGATGGAGTACTGAACTCAATTGCTCTCCACAAAGCACTCAAGCGGGGACCGGTATACCAATTAAAAAAATCTACAAGTGCCAGGATTCGAATTTTGGCCCTCAGGATGGGGGCCCAGTACTCTAGCCACCACACCTACCCCCAGGCCGCACAGTAGATCGGTAGATAGTGCAAATGGTGAAGGGTGTATGGGAGGAGGATTATATTTATGAATAATGAAAAGGGTAGCTTTGTGAGAATTGAAAGACTTCATCAGAGTAATCTTCGACTTCAATAGAGATAAGTCTGTGTGTTTAACTACAGTTAATTGAGTAAATCTGTCATTTTGGTATGAGATTGTATGTACTAGGACATGTAATTTGAATTTTTCAATGGCCTACCAAGCACAATTGAAACAGGACTCCAAATCACTACAAAAGGCTTGATAATATTAACATCCTCATAAAATTACTAATTAGGAGCATGCCAAAGCATATTCATGCACTTGCACCAAAACAGTATCATGAACTATGAATTAGGAATTCAAATAACAGTAAGACTTTTGATTCAGTGGGGAAACTTCTACTCCTGAATATGAAAATTTTCTGCTAGCTGCTGAAATGCCTAGAGTCATCACCATCCTTCACTGAACACCTTCATGAATATTTCCGAACCAAGGACAGGCAAAACAAAGGAGCATCAACAGGCTCACTCCAGCCCAGCTCTATGTTGACAAATATTTATTTCCCTATGCTCTTTAAACTGTCCACACCTATGAATTCCCCTCCCTATTGATGGCAACCTAGATCAGTGTTTCCCAATCTGTGGGATGCATACTGCCATGGGAACTTTGAACACTTCTGGGTGGGACTCACATCAGCTAAATGTACTCCCCACCCATAACATTTTGAAGGACATGGCCAGTAAATATGTTTGCCATATACATATTTAAATATGCTTGCAAATAGTGATAAAAAACAACTTCTCCTTGTCTATTGGTTAGACTTTGTTTCCCTGAGGGAAGAAAGTGGGACACAAGATACATAGGGTTAGGAGCCACTGCCATAGATGACTGAAATACTGGTACATACAGCAAATTGTTCCCTCTGTTCTAATAGGCATTATCTTCCTTTTGAAAACTCTCCTTAGGCAATTTGCTCTCTTAAAATAGAGTTAGGATTGATGGCCAGTAACAATATTAAACTAAAATCATATGATCATTCTGGTATTGACTATTTCATGTATTTAATTTTAAGGTTTGTAGACCTCACTCTCTGCTTTGAGCTTCAACAGTAGTGGTGAAGGGTATCCCCTGTGGGGACACCTGATTTTAGTAAGATATACTTTTCAGGCAATCTGAAATTCACATTGCTAGAATGGTTCTGGTGGCTGATTATCATGTAACCTCCCTTTTGCCACTGGCAGGAAGGAAAAAAATTATATTGCAAAAAAAAGACGTAAAAGCTAATGGTTAGGGTATCATAACATTTTTGTTCTAGAGGTAAAAATTTGTAAAGAAATATTCCGAAGTCTTCCTTTTATCATTACTGACTCCATATAAAGTCATTCTGTTGAAATCAAGGGCCCTATGGAGTAGTATTGTTAATTATTTTCACTCTCACTCAGTGATTCAACCCGAAGGTTGGTTTTGATAAGTGAGAGTAGAGCTCAACCCGTACTAAGCCAATGGCGTGTGAAATTCACACATTCAGAGTAGGGGGGCCAGTTCCTTTCCCTGGGCCACCTGTGATTTCCTAAGAAGTTCTGACATGCAGAAAATTGAATAGCGAGGATTTTAGTTGGGGGTGTCCAGAAAGGCTCTTGCCCGAGATTTGAACCCGGGACCCTCCTGTCAGCAGCTCAGTTCTCTACCCAATAGGCCACCACGACCCCCGTTAATTATTTTATTGTTGTTAATTTTATAGCTGTAGAATGACCTGTAGGATATGTGTAAGTTATTTAAAAATCATTTTATGTGGCCAGATCAGTCTTATTCTTCATTCTCCTCATAAGGTACATACAGCAAATTGTTCCCTCTGTTCTAATAGGCATTATCTTCCTTTTGAAAACTCTCCTTAGGCAATTTGCTCTCTTAAAATAGAGTAAGGATTGATGGCCAGTAACGATATTAAACTAAAATCATATAATCATTCTGGTATTAGCGTTGGTTCTGGTATTATCATTCTGGTATTATCATTCTGGAACAGCGTTGCACAGCTTTTATGCCTCTTATGTACTCTGGTCAAGTACAATTATTTATATGGCCAAACAGTTACAAAAACGAGTTAGAGTACCTTGTTTAACTAAAGTGAAGTTTTGGGGGAAAATCTAATGCTTGGTGTTTATCCGTTATTTAACTGTAGATGCTTAAGAAATACAAGGGAGCAGTGCAGCAGGTTTCCGAGGAGCAGGCTGCGATGGCTGAGCAGGCTGGGCAACTGTCTGCATTGGAGGCGGAGAGGGCCACACTGCGGGAACAGGTGGCGGAACTGTGGGCCCGGCTGGAGGCGGCCCTTGAGGGTGGTGGGCGAGGAGACCCAGGGGCTTCCCTGGCTCAGCGCCGTCTCGCCCTCAAAGCACGGGACCTCGAGTCGAGGCTGGAGCTGGAACAGACCACTCGCTCCCGTATGGAGGTGAGTCTGAAACAGTTTTGTTTGGAATACATTTGTTTGTGCTCATTCAATTTTGTGTGATTAAATTCAGTCAACTGAGTGCTAATTTATTATTTTTGTGAGTCGGTTTTCCAGTTGTATCGATTCATTTTGTTGAAAGAGATATTTATTTCCAGATTCAAAATCCACTATTTTGAACTGAAGTGTAGGTGACGCTTAATGCTTCCTTTTACATAAGTTTATAGGCGTGACAGTATGTTGCTCTTGCTAAACATTTTCATAATGATAGTAGTTGATGAAAATCCTACAAAAATAATTCTACATAAGATGTCTTTTCTTGTTTTAAGTTTCTGGATTCAGATATGACAGTTACCTTTTTTAATGCTGATTACTGGAGATTTTACTCTTACCTCTTTTAATCAGGATCATTACATGAGTTCTTTGTTAGAATGAGGAACATTCAATCTTCAGATTTTTTCTCTACAGGATATTACCATGTTTTTCAAGTTTACATGTCGCTTGGAAATTAATTATTACACCATTCTATGATCAAGAGATTAGGTCATTGACTGTAATTTTTTCAGTAGATTACTGAGTTTTCACATTATTGTATGTACCATGGAGCTGTGAAGTGAATATCTTTCTCTGACAATGTCCCAACCCTTGTTTCTGGTGTGCATCAGAATTTTGAGCAATATACCTTATGATCGCAGGTACAAATCACAAGGCTTAAGGAAGCTTCTGAGAAGGCGACCGGAGAGGCAAATGCAGCGAGAGCCCGTGAACTGGCGGCCCAGGAGGCATTGCGCCGAGCCCAGTGGGCATCAAGGGAAGCCCGAGAGGAGGCTGCAACAGCGGCTGCACGGGAGACGGAGGCAGCAGCGAAGAAGCGGGAGGCGGAGCAGAGGGCAACAGTGGCCGAAGCAGAGGTGGCCACAACTCGTGCTGACTTGCGGCTGGCGTTGGCCAGGCTGGGTGACCTGCAGGCAGCGATGCGCGGGGAGATGGGCAGTGGGAGCAGCGGAGGAGAGGATGACGAGACTGAGAGGTGGGTGTGTGTGTGTTTAGCATGATGTGGAGTGGGTGGTTGACTGTGGGGTGGAGGAGAACTGCCTATTGCCAGGAATAACAACAATGCAGTCAAAGCTACCTTAACGGACACCTCGAATTAGAGGATGCCTCCTAAAAGTAGACAGTTTTTCAGTCCTCGCCAGCAGAACCAGCACCGTGAAACTGTGGACGCTGAATAGCAGATGCAGAGAACATTTTTCCTTTTAAACCTCCATAAACGGACACAAACTACGAGCTATCCTGAAAACATTTCTCTTCCCCTGAGCAAAAAAAAACTCATTTCTTGAAGCAAGTATGTACAGAATGAGTGAATTTTATGGGTCCTTTCCCAGAAAAAACTTTTTCTCGGCAATTAGGGAGCAATCTGTTATCTGCCTAGGAGTTCCTGTTCCTACCAATTTCCTTTCCACACTCTGGTTACTACACTGCTTCTTATCTCTTTTCTAGGGGCCAAGTAAAGGATTTTTGTTTTGGTCATAATGTTGCCAATAGTTGATCAATGGTTAAAAAAATGCATAATCGTTTCATTCCATGTTTTTTTGTTGTAAAGATTTATTTTTTCAAAGATTTAAAAATTGAAATTTTAATGTAACTTATTAAATGGCTTTATATTTTTATGCGTAGTAGTTACTGAATAGTAAAACTCATCCTAATTCCCGCCCCCTTAATTAATAATTGCTTAATAGCAGACACCTCTCAATAGCTGATAATTTTTAGAGTCCCAAACATGTCTACTATTCAGAGGTTTGACTGTAGCTGCAAATAGTTAACCAGGTCACTGGCGGTAGATTCCACTGAATTGTTCACTTTTGTAAAGAGTAATTTCCGTTGTAAATTTCTAGTGCAATGTCCCAATGAACTGTCATAAACCCAAAACTGTGGTGCTTTGTGGACCAATGGCAATGGAATAATTATATTCAGATTCTCAAAGAAGCAAGAATTATTCTGAAGGTTACATATATTTTGGATGTCATTTATACATGACTAGAGAAGATATGCAATTTTCAAAAGGCAAAGAATTATTTCTGCCAACCTTTCTATGCAGTATTTATAACATCTCTTTTGTACGCATCAATTGCTAAGTTTTTGGTGTGAAGGCAATTTTGGATGCCGCTCCTATAAAGCATCTATGTGTCATTATTCCAGAGATTAGGAAAAGAGAAATTCCATGTTTCAATGGAATAATTTACTTCTGATTGCGATCATATCCAAGGTATGCAGCCATGAAGTTTCAACCCAATCGCTCAAGAGTTGTGATGCTCGTATTTAGTTTTGTGTCTACACAGATCAGTTGCTGCTGAAAATTCCTTACTATGCTGAAAGAGGAATCAAGTCTGAGTAGTCCTTGCAACGTGTAGCTGAGATAACTTCACTCTCTGTGATTCCATTTACTCGTTATTTTCAACAGCAAGTCTTAAACTACTGAAATCAGGCCAGAAAAGACTGCACTCAAGAGTATGAACATTGTTTGATGGATAAGAGTTTCATTCATGAGAGTCATCTGGTGTAGTGGTAGAGGTGGTGCTGTTTAAGAAATGCAACTTTGAAAGCTTTACTGATTTGGCTAACAATAAGTTATCCCATTGCTAACATAGTATATGCTTAAATTAGCTTCAAACTCAGCCTGATGCTGCAATTCAGATCTGTTAAAATAGATTGCATAGTTGTCGTAAATAATTTTTGGGCATTCCGTTAGTTCTGAATTGTTTGTTTTCCATGTTAATATATGCAATCTCCTCCCAGAATTGGCATACCAAAGCCAATAAAAAATTCTTTAAATTCAGTTCTGGAATGAAAATAGTTTTGATTTTTGACATCCTCAATCCTTGAGAACTACTAACTATGGCTGTCTTGTTTCATTATTCACAGTGATAGTGACACATCAGAGGATATGGTGGATGCACTTCTATCCAACCACAGGAGGAGCAGTAATATTGGAGTGAAATCCAAAGGGTCTTCTTCTCATGTCTCTCTAGAGTCTGATTACGGGAGTTATGGGTAAGGCAGTGCTTATATTTTGGTTTATGTCTTCAATTAAAATATGCCTAGAGCAGTGGGTGTTAACCTATTTGGATGTGGACACCTCTTGAATACTTAAAATGTGTTCTTACATCCCCTTGCAAAAATATGAATTTTTATTCACCTTAGAGAACAAAATTGGCTCTCTATACTTAAAAATGTGAATATATTTTACTGGATAATAATATTTTGGTGCAATACTAGGTTGCTGGAAGTAAGTCTAAAATTGCACAACCAATAAGCATTTACTTCATTGTTGCTGTTACTGTGTAATCAGTGAGTTGTGTTCAACTTGAAAACTGGTGTGGGTGGCATATGAAATCACTCATAGAGGGTGGGTGAACGGGGGAAAGGTAGTTTCATTCCTTTTCCCTATATTGCTTGCTGTATCCCAGAAAATAACAGACCTTCAGTTTGGCTGAATATATCAAAGATCTCTCCCAAGAATTGAACTCAAGACCTCCAGTCTGCAGTCCAGTGCTCTACTGTCTGGGAAACCATTCTGTCTCATGTAATAAACAATGCAATAAACAATATTTCTCAATCATAAACTACTGCACCCCTTAAGTCATGCCCATGGTAGTACTTGCATCCCTGATTTTGAAGCACTGGTGTCACAGAAAGTGGGAGGAATGGATAATAGTTCACTATATGAGAGTATTCTGGAGCTTTTGAATCATTTTCACAGCTAAGAATTAGGTGGTAGGAAGCAAATTGTGATCCTTCATCATTGAAAAAGATGCCTCGGTATTATTGCAAATTTTTCTGATGAATGGCACACCAGTGCTGTCATTGTTAACACGTACCAATATTTATTCCCATTTGCTAAGAATTTGCTGAAAGGTGTGAAAGTTTTCTTTAGTCTTGAGTTTTGTTGCTGTTTAACTCTTTTAATGTCCATTTTTCAAAGCTAAAAAAGCTAAGTGCTTTTGAAGAAAGTGTTTATGGCAGAATGGAAATATAAAATATAGTCAAATGTGTATATTTATACCCTTAGCTTACAGGGCATGCTTTACCATTTAATTATGTTGCTTTTACACCATTTAAGTTGGGATAATTTTTTCATTGGCCACTTGGCAGTTATTGCTGATACTCTGAGGGATGATAGATCATCTGACCAGCACTAACTAAGGGCCTAGGTCTTGTTTCTCTTGTAATAAAAGATAATTTGTTTGGCAGACAATTGATGTAACGCTTTGTGTATGCAATTACTTTATAAAAAATCAAGGTTTCAAATAATTAAGCATTTATATGTTCAATATTACATTTTTTATACTGTTTATGTCAAGTATTTTTTGTGAATGCTGTCTAATATGTACTAATATTTTAAGTTCACAGCTGTGGTATTAAAATTGCTCAAATCCATAGCTCAAAGAAACCTTTCCTCAATGTATTTATATTTTGATCCTCTTTTCAGTGTGGCTGATGGTTCCTTAGGGTCAACAAGGTCACCAGCTGAGGGTGCTCCATGCAAGGAATCAAGTGCATGAAGAAAAGTGCATTTTATGTTATGTTCACTGCCCTGAGCTTAATCAACAGTCACAATGGTTAGCATTAATCTGCGGCTGAAGTTGCAAGACTCCTCAAGGAAGTGCCTGAACTATAAATAATATTGAAATAAATAGGTCTTCCTGAAGCATTTTTATGCATAAGCATGTGTATACATCGCTATATATGTGATTTATGCATAACTTGCATTCTCTAGTATGTATTACATAAACTGTCCAGAGTTTGTGTGATAATGTCAATGAATAACTTTAATTGAAAACTGTTGATATGTTAATCTACTCCTTTTTCGAAGCCAAGTTTTTCTTCCTGTGTATGTGTTGTAAGGAGAGGGGAGTTAGTGCTGAATACTTCTCTCTAAAATTATGTACCCAAGTTAAAGTTGGGTGCACTTTTCTTGTGACTACATTGGGAAATCATGTGCATTTCCCATGATATTGTTGAAATTTGACCAGTTGGGTGTAAAAGATAAAAGATTGACGTAGTGATTGTTGGCTGCATTCTGGAGTTTGAATGGTTGCAAATGTTCCTGGTTATGATAGACTTGATGAATGTTTTCTGTCATCGTTGCTAGCAGTGAGTGAAATCACAAAGCAAATCACTGAGCTGTTGTTAAAATTAGCTTGAAATATGTTACCTCAAGTTACCTTCCACTTATTGCTTTATTGCAAATTTGTTGGATTTCCAATTTCTTAAGTGACAATAAGAGTGCAAGAGGTTACTAAACACTCTTCAAGGTTCACTTATCTTGTAGCATTTGAAAGGGTATGGTTTACTCTTCATGTATGATACAAATTCTCCAAGACTCTGTAATTATGATTTGTAAATGTTCTTTTTTGCTATAAGTTATGTTCATAGTTAGCTGTACTATTTTTGGTTGAATTATATTTGATTCATTAAAAAAATCTCAGAATAATTTAATATGGCTTCAACCCTACATATATGACATGCTACCAATGAGAATCTCATATTCATAATGAGGCTTTGTCAAAAAGCAAAATTTTGACATATATTGTGAGCCTGAAATTTAAGTTTTTGTTTCTTAATTAGCTGTATGAGCTCCTCCAACTACACTATTCATGCAGTAAACAAGATATTTTTACTGTTTATATCTTGCACCACCACTTTGCAATAAACAATACTTTTCACGCATAATACATAACTGGCTGAAATAGCTGAATAAAAATTAGTGTTTGAATTTATGTAACATCATTACTAAATATTCTGAGTGATGCATTTCAGTGACAAAAGCCCTCTTGATTGATGGAATGGATTTTGATGTCCTCCTTCATTTCATAGGGAAATGTGGTGTGGTAAGACTTCCTGAAAGTTACTGCTTTCATTTTTCCTATAAAACACAACATAGATCTGGACTTCCTCGAAAATTTTCTCAACTAATTAAGTGGGGTGTTGTTGTTCCAGCCCCATAGAGTTGTGTCTTAGTAACCATAATTTATCTGGGAAGGAGATGAGTATTCTAAAGAAAGGTTTGAGGTGTGCTCTCTCCAAGAAAGTTTTGGATTATGACATCAAGAATCTTGTGGCTGATTACGAGGTTGCTCTTCAGAACAAAAGGTTGCCAAACACTGAGTTGCCAAAATCGTCATGGCCTTGATGAATGGAGCTCCCTCGGACTCCGATCCCAAATGTCCACACTCAGGTAGCCATTAGAGGGAAATCTTTTCAACGTGACCAACTACATGTGAAAAAGGTGGTGTATTGATTCTGATACATAGATGATATTCTCTGCCTATGGACAGGAACAAACAGCCAATTAGACTCCTTCCTCAATCACCTGAACTCCCTCAATCTGAATATTTCCTTCTCCTTTTCAGGACCCATATTTCTAAACCTTACATTCTTAAATTCATTTCGAAGGCAGGGTCTAAGAAGATTTTTTTCTTTGGGTATTGAGACAATATTTGAGAGTGAAGAAATAATCATCGTAGCCCCCCTCCTCGAGAATTTTTCCACCCAAGGGAGTGCCCCCCTCCAGAAAACTCTCTCCGCCCATGAGGGACCTGTCATCAACCATGGCTGGTGCCTCTGCAAAGGAGAAACGACAAATATAAAAAATGGAATGGATATCGTCATAAAACACCCTCTTTGAATTCCTTTCAGGACTGTGATGGATACTAGATTTTGTGAGGAGAGTAGTTTTTGATGTTGTTGAATGTAAAACTCGATACTGGTATGGAGGCGTCTGCGGTGAATAATGAATTAATGTTTTTTGGGTTTTTGCCACCTTTGTTCATTTTGGCGGATGGAATTTCCTAGAACCCAAAGACTGGGGTTGGAAGGAGGAAGAAGGAGCTGGAATGTGCCCGAAACACTCATCTGCCAAAAGAACAAACGCAGCAAAAACCCAAAAAAAATTAATTTGTAAAACAATCTATTGGACATTTCATGGATCTTAATGGGGAAGACATGGAGATATGCTGAAATAATTTTAGGAGAGCATGCCGGAGTAGGAAATACCCATGGAAACCGAAGCGATAACTTTTTTTTAATGCTTTGTGACACCATTGTACATTTTTCGTTCAAAGGTATTCGACATCCGCCAGTTACTAAGTACTGAAGAGAATTTAGAGGAAAGTTAGAGCAGTGTTGATGTCAAAAAAAAGTCATGTCAAAATTCATCTATGATATTGTTTTGTAAAAAAAATATTTACGAGTAGGTGAAAATCCTTTCATAATTAATATATTTATTAATAATTATTAAAAGCAGAGTATGATTATGTATTAAACATCCCTTAGAAGTATCCTTGTGTATAAGAAATCAACAATGCTCCCACAAAAAAACAAACATCTTTCAACTTCGATTTTCACACTAATAATACGTAGTGCAAGTGTAATTTAAGGATTCGGCAGGAGCGGAAGCCTTACTCCTTGTTTTGTATTCCCACCTTGTTTTAGTTCCTTATGTTGGCCACAGAGGGAATCCGTGAAAACCCATGAAACAGTGTTGCCCTCTATTGTGCAGAAGGCAGTTTTTCTTTTTGTGAGAGAGTGCGTGGGTCATGTACACGGTCGTAGGTCATGGAGAGTAGGGAACTTCTCTGCGAGGGTGTTCGCTGTGTTCAACTGAGCAGCCGTTAACTTGCGGGATGCACAACGATAAGGTGCCGTGTTGCCGACCGGAATGTAGAAGCAAGCCAGTCCTATTTCATCTTGGGTGAGTCAGGCATTTTCTTTGCGGTAAACCTTTAATTTCTTCCTTACAGTCCAATCTTTCACTGTGATGTCTCATTCTCCGAGCAATTAATGTCATGGAGCGGGATATTCATAACATAAAGTTTGTACTTCGAGCTCGATAACGAACAGCTGGTTTAATTAAGAACTAAATATTAATAATTGTTGTGTTCTGACTTGCTTGCATAGGGAAAAAGGCGTAATACAATCGCTTTTTTTGTAGTATTTTCTAAAGACATCATAACTTCCGGCGTTATCTAGTTTGTTAGGTGTGCTTTCATTCCTTTCTATTAAAAGGAGCCTGAATCTACTGAGCTTGACTTACGCACCTTACATGCTCTGAAACGGCCGTATATGTTCGTTTAAAGTAGACGCGAATCTGTGATAACGAGTTATTAATCGGCTGTATTCATCATCATCTAACCATTGCTGACCGGGAAAGAAGTACCAGTGTTTTTGAGTAGACTTTCGTCTTTAATGGATGATTATTAATCATTTCGCAGCATAACGGATGAGATAGCTGTCGGAGACCGTGGCAGAAAACGTAACACAGTTTCAGATAACACAAGTGCTTTAATAAGTACCTATATACTGGGATTACAAGAATGTACAACACACTTGATGATACTGACGAGAGTGAACAGCTGACCAGGCGGAATACGAACAAAATGAATAACGATAGTAACAATGGTGGTAACAAGTGCACAACGTATTGATGATTGAGTTGATTATTCTAAGTCCGTGCAGACAACAGACAACAAGTGCACATACTTAACAATACCTACGTGAGCTGGTATTTGACTTGAAGCCTGAGATAGCGGTGTCAGAATTGGTATTAGAAGAGTAAATTGAATCACACTATAATATCGTTAACGGTGTTGCCAGCCAAGTTGTATCTAACCCATCCTCTTCCGACAGCCTAGAAAGTCAACCTGCTTCAGCTTCGGTGCGATTACCTAAGATTAGCATTCCCGTATTGAACAGAGACTTGACTAATTGTCAACCATTTTACGATGCATGTGGGGATCGAGTTGGTGTTGTGGCTAGAGTACTGGCCTCCCATCCCTAGGGCCCGAGTTCGATTCCCGGCAGTGGCGGATTTTTCTGTGGCAAACCGGTCCTTACTTGAGTGCCTATTGGAGGGCATTTCCAGGTTCAATACTCCGTCCGTCGGATGGGATATGTACTCTTTACAAAAGGGACCACGTCCCTTTTGTACAGAGTACATAGTACATACATAGCACATACAGAGTAGGCATTAGCCTACTCTGTACAAAAGGGACGTACAGTGTAGTCTAATGCCAACGCCAGGTTTTTCTCCTCCCTTCCTCCGTTCCCTGAAAACTCCTACCATTATCCAATTACCCACCTATCCGAAATGGCGCAAATGACCTCAGCTGACGGTCGCCTCCCCTGAATAATTTACTGACTTACTCGATGTATGTACGACTTTGGTTGATGATTTAAAAACATTGAAAAGTATCATTATCTACTGTCGACCGTAAAGGGTCAATCAAAGACGTTAGGTAGGATATTTCAAGCCTGCCGTGTGAACGGCGGTGAAATTCACATTAATTGCCATGAGAAATCTATCTCGTATCTAATCTAGAACCTTGAACCTCGGTAAAAATTGGGATGGGAATTAAGGATCCTGGGTTGTGTAGTGGTCTGCGCAGTGGCCAGGAAAGCCAAAGGTCCGTGGTTCGATTCCCGGTCCAGGTGAATTTTTTCCCATGGCAATTAATTATAATCTAAGACGTTAGTTTATAGCATTCCTATTATTTCAGATAATTATAAGATTGCGTGGCAGACACTCGTAAAGAAGTACGACTATGAAAGACTACTTGTTTTTCAATATCTAGATAAATTATTCTATTGTGTTAGTAATGATTCAATTGATGCTTTACAAAATTTTATTGATATTTTCTCAGAAAATGTTATTGCTTTGAAAGAAATGCAGATCCCTATTTGTTCAGAATTTATGTTCTTTTACCCAGCATGTATCTTTGGATCAATCTACTAAAAAATAAAAATCGAAAATCAAGTAATTGATTTTCCATCAATTACCAATTTATTGGATTTCTGTCGTAAATACGTTAGTATTTTGAGATCGTCTGGTTGCAAATTAATAAATAATTGTTTTTGATATTAGCCCCTATGCCGTCCTTCATGTTGTCTTTTCACGCACTCTTTTTGATTCCGTACACATGACAATTACATCCATGTCTCGGTGGAAATTCTCCAATTCCAAGACTTTCATTGCACTGAGCTCCCGCTGTTGTTAACACATAAGATTGATTCGCCTAAGACATGACTTATTGAGATGAAAGATTCTCCAAATATATGAGAGCTCAAAACGGAATTTTGCAAAAAACTTTATTGTAGTGCCAGTACTGTAGTACAGATTCATCTAGACCACAATGACACATAGGAACGGTGGAGAAAAACATATTATTGATAAACTTCTACCCAACTGCATCTCTTATTAATAGCGATAACTTCTTTAGGGAAACTGAAAAATAAGCTAGATATCACTAAATAGCCTACAACGTACTCCTACATCTACATAATACCATGCAAGCCATATCGATTATGTGTGGCTGGGGGTTTAGGAGATTATTTGCTTAATGGAAATGAGAACGTGGGAGGTTACGATAGACTGAAGTGGAACTAATCATCAACCTTCATGGACAACGTATTAAAAATTTAGAATGAATTTTTAGGAGAACATATATGGATCATTTCTTGAAATGTTGGCTGTTCGGTAGACCAAATGCAGTAAGGGACTAGCAAAATAATTTGAGCAGGAGTTTAAGGGTTTTCGCCGTCCAGGCGGGAAGAACTGGTATGATTGGGAGGACTGAGACGATCATTTGGAGAGCGTCACAGATCTCGGACTTGGCGTTCTCGTAGATGAACTTATTCTCTCGAAGGAAGTGATCCATGTCGGAAATGTAAGTTTACACCACATAGTAGCTCCGGGAACACAGGCATCTCCCTTCTACACGATGCCGAAGAGCTTGTATCCGGACACGAGAGGCGCCCCTGGGTCCGCCTATGCCGTACGAGGATGCAGAGAAAGGAACAAAATGTTAGAGTGTAACTCGTGATTGAAATGAACACACAAGGGTCATGAACTCACGAGGCAGTCGGTTGGTGTCGCGGCATGATATGCGGCCCGACTGCACTTGGTTGCCGGATTCGTGCCAACTCCCGTAGATCTGATTGCATTCATCTGAGGAAATTATTTCAGCACTGGCAGCCTTGAGAAAACGATCCTCATCATCCTAAGTAGAGCATACAGAAGGAGAAAACAGAAGTTCAATTATATGAAAGTTATAGTGCTTATCCTCTTGTCACTTCTTTTCTTGAAGTTTTCTTATCCTGCGGGATGTTTTATCGGCAAATTGAATTTGACATTCCGTATATTGAGTTAGAACTAATCCTCTACCTCAGTCCATATTTAATTTAAAATGATGTTTTGCGCGAAAATTTTCCACACATTTCGTTGTTTTTTTTAAAATTCTTTCTTTCATTTTCACTGACATTAACGCTCGAGCTTTCGCGGACTCCTCCTCCGGCTTCACGCGGCAAATCTTTCTTTCAAAAATTCAAATGGGAAATGCTAACGGCTTCTATTGTTGCAACCGCCAAATGCATTTTTGTATAAAACTGGTTCAGGAGATTGAGACGGTGATTATTGCCTGGCCAAGCCGCAGAAGGTTCGGATAAAGCTCATGCCTTATCTAACCAATCGAGACTCTCATAACAGGGTGTAAGGTGCTGTGCAGATTACTTATTTGAGTCTTGCACGAGAGCATGCCGGGGCATTTGGAGTGTTTTAAATTATTATTTCCTCAGTTATATCCAGAACTTGAGACTTTTCTTGAGAAAATACTCTAATAAATAAAAATAATAAACGTGGATATGATTAACATTCATTCAGCGGATACTAAGCGAAATTTTTCTCTTTTCCTCACGCCTTAGGATCTTTTATCGGAATTATAAAGAATGGAATAATATTAAATAATATATTATAATGCATAAATAATAATAATAAATAATACATTATAATAATAATGTATTCTCTTAAATACTAATTTAATAGAATACATGTAAAATCTTTGGAAGTTTTTCTAAATATTTATATAAATCTCATTGGATATGTGCCCTGAATCATCTTTGAGATAAACAATTTTAGGTTTTGGAATTGATTTGTGAAAGCAATTTTGGTAGGATGTGCAGTCTTGATCATCATTGGAATTTGTGATCAGTTTTTCTTAAGCCGGTAGGGTTTACTGAAAGTCATCCAAAACGAGGAGAGGTGTGTACGAGTTCATCCGTTCTCATTACTATTGAGATTATCATTTTTTTTTAGCTGGAATGGACCTCATAAAGCTCATATGGCCATTCGCATAGGGTTTGATAGCCAATAACAGATATAAAACACACAGCCATTTCCTGGGTGATGAAAATTCGACCCAGGCGGGACTCGAACCCGGAGGAATAGGAGGCGAGTACTTTACCCCACCGCCACCGAGGCCGGCAAGACATTACATTCGACTTTAAATTCGATGCTAAGGAGGACCTCCTTGCTTACTCCAGACTTTTCATTGTCAATTTGCATGTAAAACTCGTCATTATGTAGATTGGCGAGCGTGAACGAACAGCAACTTTCAATAGAGCGACATCAAAATACACTGCCATGGCATTGGACATGTTATACAACTGCACCTTGGGTACGTCGTGGACAGCTTGCGATCCGTTGATTAATCTGTTCCCCACCGCCACTGTCAGCTCATTGACATTTCGGCTGGAAGAGGAAAACGAATGTATTAATTTTGAGAATTGATGAATCGATAGTAGTTGGCCATTTCAACTGTCCCTGTGACTGACAATAAAAATGAGAAGTTGTCGAAACCGGGTCCTCTCTGATCTCTATTGAGGGCTGAACTATGTTCTGCGAATGACTTATTGCTGCTGGGTGGGAAGGAAGTGGAGGTACATCTACATCTACGTAATATCCCCCGCGAGCCACCGCTAGGGTGTGTGGAAGGGGGTAAAAATTACAAAGCATGCATTATTTATCGGACTGGTTTAAATTATGAATGCGAGTGATTTAGGATTGGCGAGATAAACCTTTAGGCATATAAATTAAATTGACCGCATCAAGTTTCGTTTGGTGAAAGTTATCGATGTTCATTCAGAAATAAGACACTTGGTACCTAATCTTCCATCGGTAGTTTGAGGCGTTTACCCACACTATGCCATAATCATGTGCAAGAAGGTGGTGGTTGAGCGGCAATGAATACATTGAAGGTGCTTTCGGGTAAAAATGTGAACTCAAATTTGGCCAAACACTTGTGGGAAAAAAACTGACAAGCAACTTCATTCCTGAACTAATTATACTGAGCTAACAAAGGTATGAAATTGGATGCTCTGGAAATTAATGTACATTCTGGCTATGGAAATATTGGTGTATGTAATGACAGAATATGTTCCAGAATACCTAGCCCTTACTCTAATCTATCATCTTACACCTGAATCACCCTTCAGATACTCACCAACCACCCCACTAACTTGCCAACACTCTTTCTCCCCTATTTCCTCTTTAAGTGGTGGTCAACACACTTGGTTTTTTAAACACAGAGGTGTCACCATACTCTGGTACCCGTTGTCCCTCACTCAGTCGCAGATACCTTCCCACCCCTGTCCAACCCCTTCCTTTTCCTGTCCCTACCACACTCTGACTTCCCAACCCCCGCTAAGACCGCTCAACCCCCAATCTCTGGCACATGAACATGCCACATTGCGGTGAAACGCGTGGAGCTGCCAAAGAAACCTCATCATCATTAGTCAGAAATCCCGAGATTGGTTTGTCGCAGTTCTCCACTCGGTTCTTCATTCGGTTAATCTCTTCATATTTACGTAGTTCTACTCATTCAAATACTTCATCACATATTCTACATATCTCATGCGCGGCCTTCCTTTGCCATTCTTCCCGTCCACTTGTCCTTCAACTAATGTCTTCATAAGGCCATCACGTGTCATGATGTGGTCGATTGAGTTGTCCCATCTTCTTTTTAGGGTATTCAGAAAACCTCTCTGTTCTCCAACTTTTTTTAGGACTTGGTCGATCAGGGCCGGCGACAGGGGGGAGGGGCAAAGGGGGCAAATGCACAGGGGCCCGAGCCATCAGGGGGCCCGGGCCAAAATAAATTAATTGAAAATAAAAATTTAAAGTAAGAATAAATTTAAATGCCAAGAAGAATACAAAATTATGTTGTTTAAAAAGTGAAAAAAAACAAATGAAGGTAGACCGTGTGTCAGTGTGCAATAGAGAAGTATGATGTTAGCATTGTTGTTGTGGTTATCGAGGGTTTTGGGGTGATGGGTACGATAGAGCAAGAAGCGCGGGCGCCGTGACTCACCTTTGCCGTGAACATTCGCCACTCAGTGATATATGTAACCTGAACGACAAGAAACCCCGTCTCCCGTCTAAAGTCTATTGGTTATTTGTTAGTGGACTGTAAATAATCGTTTATTCTACAGCCAAAGTTACAGATTAGCAGTAGCAAGCTACACATTCTAGTGTTGTGTCATTGGTTTTGTATGCATGAGCGCCCATACACGGGGGTAGGGAGGGACCGCGGCACCCCAACCTAGCCTCCCAGTAAGGATTGCAATCCCAGAGAGATTTTTCAAATCCGGGATTACGGAATCATCATCAAAAGTAAGACAATATTTTCTGGAATTTAGTCCATCTTGTTTAATGCTGGCGATCACTATGTCTTTAACACGCGCACCGTAAGCTCGTTTCCGTTTTTCTTATGTATTACAAATGATGACAAATTACTTATTCCAACAAAATGTATTAGTCAATGTACTCAGACGTCTAACGTGTTGCATTTCGTGTCCAAGAAAACTTACTTATTAGCGCTGCCTGTTAGCGAAAATGTGTATGTCAATTCCGGAATCCCGGGATTCGTATACTTATACTAAATCCCGGGATTTCGGGATTGCAATCCTTAACTCCCGGGTAAAATAAAAAAGGAAAGCAAAAAATATTTTTTTTTAAATTTTGTAAATATAGTCTTCTTCTTATTGATCTTTAGTTGATATATGGCCATTGTCCTTTCCATGTGTTGAATCCCTCTGTCTCTGCTATGAGTGTTATGCCATCGAGTGAATCGCAGCATGCAAATAGTTTTTCTATGGATATTCTCTCCAGACCACTTCTATTTCATTTCGTTGATGGTTCTCTCAATGTAAACATTAAAAATTACGGTAGAGAGTGTCACAGCCTTGTCTCACTCCTTTCCTTATTCTTGCTTCTTCACAGCTGAGTCCAGATTTAATCACAGCTACTTGGTTTTTATACAAACTGTCGGTGATTCGTCGGTCATTGCAGGACACTCCAATTCCTTCCAGAATTCCAAGAATTGAGGTCCAATCCGCGTTGTCAAAGACCATCTCTAAATCCACAAATGCGATGTAAGTCGGTTTGGTCGTCTCCATTCTCTTCTCTATGAGCAGCTTAGGACCTCTTCTCTTGTACCCTTACTATTCCTGAATCTGGATTGATCTTCATCTAGGAACTCCTCAGCTTTTCGTTCTATTCTTCCAAAGATAATCTTTGTCAATACCCTTGATGCATGTGTCGTCAGGTTTATAGTCATACAATTCCAGCAGTTCTCCGCTCCCTTCTTTATGGGAATAGGTGTGATGATATTTTTCTCGAAATCCTTGAGTATCTCTCCTGTTGAGTACATGTCACAGAGGGTTTTGTAAAGAAGTGTTTCCCTACTGCGTTTTTAATTAGTTCTGCAGGAATACCATAAATTCCAGATACCTTATTCATCCGAAGGTTTCTTCCTTCTGCGTCTATTTTTGATCTTAATATTGATGCTCCCATATCATCTTTCTCGACTTCGCTTTCCTCTTCGACTGCTTTCGTGCTGAACTTGTTTCTGTCGCTTAACTCTTCCAGATATGCTTTTTGTCTTCATTTTCATTCAAAAGTTCTCCATTCTCGTCCCTTATGGCATTGCATTTTCGCTTAGTTCCTTTAAGTGGTTCCTCACTATCCTATAGGCAGCTTCCGCCTTTCCAAGTGCAAGGTTGTTTTGTACATCTTCGCATAGATTATTCATCCACATTTCTCTAGCTTTCCTGGCTTCGCGACTTATTTCGTTCTTTATTCTTTTGTATTATAGCTGCCCTTCTTCTGCTTTCACATTCTTGTGCGTACTTCTTTTCTTTATTAGATATAAGACTTCTTCCGTGATTCATGGCTTCTTCTTGACAACTTTTCTTCTCCCAAGAACTCTTTTGTCACTTCCTTCTGTGCACATCATATGTTTTCCCGGCGCTCTTTCACGGGGTTCTCTATTGTATCCACCCCTGTATTGTTTCCAAATCCTTTTTGAAATGCCAGCTGATGTAGAGCCTCCTTCAGTTTTTAAACTTGTTATACGTTCTTCACAGTTAATTTAAGTCTTTAATTTATTGAATTTCGGATGGCATTTCATCATTAATTAATTATTGTCACTGTCGATGTCTGCCCCAGGGTAGCTTTTGCAGTCCTTCGTCCGGTTCCTAAATCTCTGCTTTACTCAAATTTAGTCTATTTGGAATCTTCTTCTGTATACTAGCGTTTTCCATGTGTGTGTGTTCGGTGTGATTTTTAAACAATGTGTTGGTAACTGCTAACTTATATTGTTTTCAGAACTCCAGTAGTCTCTCTCTTTTGTTTTTGTTTACAAATCCATCTTTTCCAGTTATTCTTCCATCTTGATTTTTGATGTCGATAGCGTTCCAATCTCCAAAAATAATTAGATTTTCTTCTCCCCTTGCATGTTTTAAAACTTCCATGATATCTTCGTAGACAATTTCTTCTTTATCTTCTTAGTCCGTCTAGGCATGCAAACCTACACCACTACGGTATCTACAGGTTTGGTCTTGGCCTTCACATTTATTGTACTTTCATTGTACTGCAGGAACCTCTTCACACGCATTCCGGTGCTCTTTCTGAGTATTATCCCTCCTCCAACATTGCCATTTACTGATCTCTCATGTATAATCCTATAGCTTTCACTTCAGAAGTCTCCTGCTTCGGACAATTTCATTTCGATGATTCCTAATACGTCGAGGTCCATTCTTCGCATTTCCACCTCCAGGTTCTCCAGGTCCGAAGCGATCTCGCGTTCCACGTTCCTAAAATATTTATCACACTTGACTTATGTACTCTCTCGGGAAGTTCCTGCCCGCAGATCCAAATGGGGAATTATTTTACCTCGGAAATAATTTACTCGAGACGGTTCTTGATAAAACGTCTTGATAAAAAGAATAAAGTAGCTGCTACTCCTCGGGATAATAAAGTTGTGGTTTCCTCTTGACTTCCTCATCGCAGTGATACAGCCATTTAAGTAAATGCTACTGCACCTGTAGTGAAATGAATGTTGCTGTAATGATCACTGTGGTCTCCACCTTCACTCATATGAAAAGAGCTGCTGTCCTCTCCTCCGGGTGATGAGAAGCATAAACGTTGGCGGACTCCCGTCGCCAAGTCACGGCATCTTCACAGGTTCTGTATTATTTTAAGACCTAACTTACCCAGGGGTAGCACAATACCCCCTCGGAATGCCGTCCCTTTTTGTCCACGACTGCTTATTCGACGTCTAAACTCGCTTATCTTGCAGCTAACCTGTATATCTAGAGGTCGACCCACCATCCGCAACCTGGTGGCTTTAAGCTCAACCGCGAACAAAGAAACCTCCAAAGTTATAGAATA
Source organism: Platycnemis pennipes (assembly GCA_933228895.1). Taxonomy (NCBI): domain Eukaryota; kingdom Metazoa; phylum Arthropoda; class Insecta; order Odonata; family Platycnemididae; genus Platycnemis; species Platycnemis pennipes. Next base: position 21,424,129 of record OW121850.1, on the reverse strand, counting down.
AATTAAATAACCAAAAGGTATTGAATGTTACTTAATTCTACCGAGTATCGAAGGCCTCGATCAACTTAAACCTGTGGAAGATAAGCTAACAGCTAGTGTCTTATTTCAGAAAAGAAATTTGGTATTTATTTCGATACTCTTTTAGATCGGACGGATATTTTCTCATAACTTGCTAGTTATCGACGACGCAAGGAAGGGTGAAGTTCTGCTAATAGAATACAAGTTTTAAAATTGATTTTAATGTCTGTAAGTACAGTTATTTATATTGAATACACCCGAATCAACTGGTGCTTAAATCTATCGATGGTGGGTATACTGCTGGATACAATGGAACGCCGACAGTACGTCATATTTCCCCAGGATGGCGCCACTTAAATATGCATTCCATTGTGACAGATCTCAGCCTGCCAGAGCGAAGTAAGTGTGAGACATTTTCATTGGCCTGTGGTGGGTGCTAAGGCATTCGGAAAACTTTTCATGAGTAATTCCTACATTTTGCAAGCATTTAAAACACTATTAGATAACTTTTAGTAGTACTTGATGTTCAAATAGATTTGCAGTAATTAGTTGTTCAGAGGCAGCCTTTCCCTTTTAAATTAAAATTGCACATAATTAAATTTTTGTTATTTATTATCGGGGTTTGCGACATTTCCAACGCTAATAGTTCCCAAATTACATTCTTTCCCTTTAAATAAGCGTATGCATCGAAGGAGTGTCCTGCAATCCACCTTGGTGTCAGGATGACTGAGGACGAGTGATCGCCTAAAATACACAACATAAGGTACTAAACATGCACCATTACACATTATATTACTCAATCACACTAATAGTTTCGCACATGTGCATTATACTCTATTAGGAATGCTGATTCAGGCGCAGGGGTCCTTCGAAAATTTTGGCGACGTGGATGCTGGTTAAATTATGTACCTACTCAGTCAAAACATATTTAGGAAATGCACTACAACATTTATTCATTATTACTGCTTTTTTATAGTTCCATAACTTAGGGTAATGCGCATAAATGATAAGTAATATGAAATACCTTGGCGAGTCAAGCTTTAAAGTGAGTGCTATGCAAAACATCGTTTATTTTCTAAATAAGTTGATAGCACAGAAAGAAAAAACACGAGCCAAATCCACAAAAATAAATTTTACTACGACCCAGGTTTCACTGTATTACAGCAGTGGTAATATGTACAGTGTAACCCGGTTCGTAGTAAAATTTATTTTTGTGGATTTGGCTCGTGTTTTTTCTTTGTGTTATCATTTCGCTTCCACTCCATATCGCCTGAATCTTCAGAATTAGTTCTGAATAAGAATTGCAACGGTACAATTTCTAAGTAGTTATGTAATGTTTATATTATTTCTAAAATTTAAGTTAAATATATTTAGAGTTACTATACCATAAAATAGAGCTAAAGTTAAATAGTATTTCTAAAAGTAAATAAAAATTAAATAATATTTCTCAAAGTGAATAAAAATTAAATAATATTTCTAAAAGTAAATAAAAAATGAACAATATCACCAAGGGAGTGGGAGTGTAAACAACAGAACAATGGTGGAGACTTAAGAAGGAAACAGACGTAAACCAAGAACGGGACAATTGAAAAAGAAGAGGGAAGAAGATTAAGGAGGAAGTGGACGCGAAACCACGAGAAGACGATTAAAAAGGAAGAAGAGAGATAAGGAGAAAGCCGGTGCGAACCAAGGAGAGGACGAAAGAAAAAGAAGAGAGAAGTGAACGACATACGGGAAAGAGGTTACATTTTGGCGCCACAATGTGTTGGGGCACGACCACTCGTTTAAATACAGAACACGGGAGACCTGAGATAGTAAACTAAAAAACATGGCGGGGGTGACTAAGAAGTTTTACGAGTTAAAAAAAGGAGATATACAGAACTTATTGAGTAATCGAGGAGTACAGGTTAAGAAGTTAGAACTACAAGAACGGTTAAAATTTATATCAGAGAAGGAGAAGTTAGACCTTAACACGCATGAATTCGTGGTCGAGACAGAAAAAAATGGCTGAAAATCAGATAGAGGTCATAATTAGAGAGATGAGAATGGAGGAAGAACGGAAGGAACGTGAGAAGAAGGCGGAGGAAAAAGAAAAGAAGATGGAGGAAGAAAGAAAAGAACGTGAAAAGAAGATGGAGGAAGAAAGAAATGAACGTGAAAAATAGACGGAGGAAGAACGAAAGGAGCAAACCAGAAAGGACGAACAGTTCAGGGAGGAGTTGAAAGAACGTGAGAAGAAGAGGGAGGAAGAAAGAAAGGAGAAAACCAGAAAGGACGAACAGTTCAGGGAGGAGTTGAAATAACGTGAGAAGAAGAGGGAGGAAGAATGAAAGAAGCAAGCCAGAAAGGACGAACGGTTCAGGGAAGAATTGAGAGAACATCTGGAGGAAATGAAACTAGGACTAAGGGCGATGAAGGAAAGGTTGATGAAGGAGATACAGGAAGGATTAATGAATTTCCGGAATTGTCGGCGGAGATGCGACAGCAATCAACTAACAAGATGGCGGAATTGTATCGACATGCACTTAAAAATTGAGAGAAAGGTGAAGGAGAATTGCATCCAAGTTAGTGGGTATACTATTCAAGTCGCCTATATAAATTAACGGATGAAGGTGCGGAATGTGTAATATACTTGGCTATTTACTAGAAGCTTGAGAGGGTCCCAAGTCACCTTCAGTGCTACCCTTAAAGAATTAATCGCAATCATACACGCCCTCAAGAAGAATAGGAGTTTTATTTTGGGATCACGAATATTGGTTATTACCGACCATAAAGCGCTGTCGTTCATATTTAAGTGCCGATTATTAAATACAACGCTGTCCCGTTGTATTCTTAATATTTAGGAGTATAATTTTGAAATCAGATATTGCAAAGGAAAAGATAATATTGTGGCGGACATATTGAGCCGATACCCGTGCGATGCACCGGAGAAGAATTAGTTGCCGCAAGAAGAACAGGTGATAGCCATGATTCTCACCAGAGAACCCTCGGAAGAATTGGCCGAAGGAATGAAGAGTCTTTATCCAACAGCAGAGACCGGGACCCGGGAGACAGGACGGAGCCGGAAAATTGAAGACGGCGTGTCACTTTAATAGTCCCATAGTGCCAAGAGTCGAAAAGAAGGAAATGGGGGACGAACAAAAGAATAAACAAGAGGAAGAGAGAAGAATACTGAATATACCCGAATCACCAAGGGAACTCTTAATGGAAGGAGAAGAATGTGTCCCGGAAGGGAAGAAATGTTCGGAAATCGAAAAGCAAATCGAAGGTATGAGAGTGACTGCATTAATAGACACAGGACCAGAAATAACGTGCGTCAGTGAAGAATTTTATTTGGAAAATAGTAAAGCATTTAAAAATACCCTTGAATTACCAGTTAAGGGAATACGTATACTTGGGGCCATCGGGAGAAGGAGTGGACGGATTAAAACGCAGATATTCCCTAACGTAATCGTGGGGGAGATAAATATAAATATAATTAGCACGGTAAAGCAGGCAAGGTTTGCACGCTTATAACAGTTTCGTTTTCTTCATTTAATGTATGTTTGGGTGCCGATTTTTGTGTCCGATCAAAATGATCGATGAGGCATACCAATTTTCATGTTTTAGTTCGTAAGTTTAATGTCGTGTTATGTATTTTCAGTGTAAGGAATGAGGAAGAGTTATATGTTAATTTTCTTTTCTTCACACAAAATTCAATAACTTGTTGAGAAAATCTTTTAAGGGGAAGCTTAGAACTGAAGGCGTTGGGGCTTCAGGCTGACAGGAGAATGAGTAAGGGCAACAAATTATTTTTGTTTGAAGGCTTCAAAAGAAAATATTTACGCTTCACTTCTATATGTATTTTAATGGGGCTAATGTAACGGTGTGATTTCTAAGTAGTGATGAAATGTATATAATGTTTCTAAAAGTTATATGACTATGCATATTTAGAGTTACTATGCTATAAAAGAGTAAAGTTAAATAATATTTCTAAAAGTAAATAAAAAATGAACAATATCACCAAGGGAGTGGGAGAGTAAACAACAGAACAATGGTGGAGACTTAGGAAGGAAGCTGACGTAAACCAAGAACGGGGCGATTGAAAAAGAAGAGGGAAGAAGATTATGGAGGAAGCGGGCGCGAAACCACGTGAAGACGATTAAAAAGGAAGAAGAAAGATTAAGGAGGAAGCCGGTGCGAACCAAGGAGAGGACGAAAGAAAAAGAAAAGAGAAGTGAATGACATACGGGAAGGAGGTTACAGTATATTTGGTTTTGATGCCACACACCTGGTGGCATAATTCGTGCATTGGCAAAGAAACCTCCTTTACAGCCATAGCGTTGGGTAGTGGCTCCTGTGTTGATGATGCGGTTCCTAAGAATGAAGGGAATTTTTTTACTATGGGCCCTGCTTTGATGATATATATTTACATAAAAGTCAATGGATAATCCAGGTAGTTGCATGTTGATGTAAGGGCTATCCCAAAGGGCATGTTGGTGCATGTTTGATATTGTCATAAGCTCTTTATAAATTGCTATGTTTTGACTTCACAAGAAAACAAAAGTTAATAGTTTAACAAGATTAAAAAGGGCGATTTTAAATCAAAAGTAAGAGGGCAGAAGCTGGAGGAGGAGGATAAATTCAGCCTTATAGGTAGTGTGCTGAAAGGAAAGAGGTATAGCAGCATTGAAGTCAGAAGGAGAATCGCATTGACAAAAGAAGATTTAACTCGTAGACATGAATTAATGACAGGGGTATTGAGTAGGGAAGTAGAAAAATACTAGTGGAAAAAGGTTTTAAGTTTCCGGGGTTCTCTGCTGCGTTATTCCAATATTCGGAAGATAACGTTTCGTACCCATTGCAGGATACATCATCATTCCGTCCCAGTATTTCTGCGCCGAAGGCGCACAGATGCACCGTTCCGGTGAGCAAAACTCACCACTTGTTAACAATAGCAAGCGCACATGACGGGGGATATAATATATCGTGTGGGTGTTCTTTGCGTTAAAATTGAAACTTACATAATATAACAGGTGAACTTTGTTAATATAATTTATAAAGGATAAAAATAAATAAAAATAGAAAAACCAATACTAAATTGAAGGAGAACATATTTACAAATTAGTAACAAAGAAAGAATGGCAATTTACCGTGAGTAAACATATTTTTGGCGTTTTCGGAAATTTTTGTTTTGATTTTGGGAGTTTTTGTATAAAATTTTCATTTTTTTTGCTGCGGACAGCGATTTTTGCAATTTCTTTATTTTTATTAAAAAAGAAAGCTTCTTTTTGGTATTAGAAGCTACGATTGAAAAGAATAAGAAAAATAATAGGAAAGATAAATATAATAAGTCTATTGAGAGCTCGCAATGACATTACGGCGAGACTCATGAGCGATATTTTTTTAGCCCTGAAATTGTACGACATCGCCGGTGTCGGACCGAATTTCAACTGAATTTTCGACGCGAGCGGTGAAGCCGCTCGCACCTTTTTATGAAAACAAAGAAAAATAAACGAGTAAAGAACTAAATCTAGGAAGATTAATGAATAATAGAATAGGAAAGACTCATAAACGAGTAATAAACTTAGGCAGTGCATGTGTGGATAGGGAATCATTGGAATATTCCCAAATGTCGGAGATGAGGGGGTTTTGCGTCCCAGACAGTCCCAGTTTGCGTCGACAGACAAGCTGCATCGTAGTCAAACGACTCAGCTGTAACAGGAGCCTTAATGTTCTATTCTGGAAAATTTCTAGTGTGGTCCAAATTGCTTCGCGACACGCAAAAACCGTATAGAAAAATGGGGCGAACTACGACAGAATAAAACGAACGCGTGCTTTGTCAGGCAAGGGGAAATCCTTGTGGCAGAGAGAGATGATGGCCTGGCGGGCGGCGATAGCCTTGCCCCCACAGGTTTGGAGATGTAGACGGAATGAGAGTTTCGCGTCCAGAATGACGCCTGGGAAACGATGTGCGTTGGATCTCGGAATGTATTGTGCGTTTAATATTGCTCGAACTCTTGGTTCGAGCTTTGGTCTGGGCGAGTAATGGACGTGCGTGCTTTTGTTTGCGTTGATTTGGACCTTCCACTTCTTCGTCCATGTATTAAGTATGCGTAAGTGAAGGTTGAGTTTGCGGATATTAGTGTCTCCTGTTAATGAGGTCGCCGAAATGGCTGTGTCATCCGCGTACATGTAGAGATTTGTGAGTGCGTGTTTTGGCATGTCGTTCACGTACAGATTAAACAGCCAAGGACTTAGCAGCGAGCCTTGAGGCACTCCAGCCTCCGCAGATCTGACCGACGACGAAATCTCCGACGGCGACGCAGAATTTCAATGTTAATTTGGTGATCTGGGTTGGAGAATGCGTGCTGCGCAACCGCTGACTGCATGCAGTGTTTGTTCTGAAGAGCCCTCTTATGCTCCGCCAATCTGCATGATACTGCTTTCTTCGTTTGCCCGATGTATTTTTGGCCACAGCTACAGGGGGGATTTCATACACTCCTTCGTATGCAGGATGGTGTCTTTTGCCTTCGGAAAAAGATCTTGTATCTTAAGTACGGTGGAATACCTTGATTGAATGTCGAACTTTTTTAGTGTTCTGGCGATTCTTTCCGTCGTGCGTGCCTACGAAAGGTAGAGTGGCAAAGTACTCCCTTTAGAAGTTCCGTTCGGAGGTCCTTTGGATCTGTGTTTTCTTATTCTATCAAGGAGGCGCTTTTTGTAGCCGTTTTTAATCATTGCCGATGATAAATGTTTCTCCTGTGCTTTTAGTGATTTCTCATCCGAAATAGCTTCTGAGTGTATGAGAGTCTTAATTAGGGAAGTGTTTATCTGCGGATGATGGTGGGAAGAAGCCTGCAAATATCTATCGGTGTGCGTCTTTTTTCTGTAGACACTATGTCCTACTTATCCATCGGTGTTCTTGGATACTAGGACACCCAGAAAGGGGAGACATCCATCATTCTCAATTTACACCGTGAACGTTATTGCCTGATGTTGGGCATTTAGATGCTGATGAAATTCTCCCAGTGGTCGTCTCCCGCGTGGCCAAATGACGAACGTGTCATCAACATATCGTAGATATAGACGTGGCTTATTTTGATGTCATGCAAGGGCTCTCTTCTCAAGATCTTCCATAAAGATATTTGCCACTACAGGTGAAAGAGGGGAATCCATGGCAGCGCCATCAGTTTGTTCGAAATATTCGTCATTCCAGCGGAAATAGGAGTTTTTTTTAAGCAGAACTCGATGATATCGATGTACAGGTATTCCTTTGGTAGCCCTTCTTCCGAAAAATTCCGTATTATATCCAAAGTTTCATTGGCAGGAGCATTGGTGAATAAGGATACTACATCGAAGCTTACCATCAAATCATTTGGTCCTAGCCTGATATCTTTAATTATTTTAATGAAGTGAGAGGAGTTCTTTACGAAGGTTTCCGTCTCTCCAGTGAAGGGTTGAAGAGCTTTGGCCATGTATCTCGCTGATTTGTAAGTTGACGAGTCAATGGTGTCGATGGTTAGGCACCGAGAAATGCCTCCTTTGTGTATTTTTGGCAGTCCATATAGTCTTGGTGGTTTCAGTGCGGCTCGAATAAGTTGCTTTTGTTCTTTTGCTGTGAAACATGACCGTTTTCTAAGTGCCCTTTTCAGTTGTACCATATTGACTGTAGGGTCTCTATTGATCCTTCAGGAGATGTTACTCGCCAAGAGTTTTTATTTTTCTGTCTTATTCCATCTTTGGCATAACGACAGTGGCGTTTTCTTTATCCACAGAGAGTATAAGAATACTATTGTCGTTCTTAAAATCCCTCAAAGCCAGTCGTTCCTCTCTGGAGATGTTCCGTGCAGGAGGTCTGGTTTTCTTGAGGATATGAGACGTTTCATCCCTTATTTCCTCTGCATCTTCTTTGCGGAGCGTCTGGATGGCCGATTCTACACCTCTACAAACTCACAACCTACCATCAAAACGCTTCGAAAGCTTTCAGCAGAAATACAAGTGAAACGTTTAATAGAGATCGTGGCATAAAATGGCGCGAAAACTTGGGCTTTAAGGGAAGATGAATATAGACTTGGGATGTGGGGCTGGAGAAGGATGGAGAAAGGAAATTGGGTCGAAAGGAGGAGAAACGATGAAGTGCTAGATTTTGTAGGAGGGGAAAGAAATTTGATTGAGGAAATTAGGAGAAGGCAGAAATCGTAGATGGAGAAAGTAATAAAGGGCGATGCTGCTTTGGAAAACGTGATTGAGAGAAGGTTGGGTAAGCGGGGAAGAGGAAGGGTAGGCGGGGAAGAATGGGTAGTTCAGATAGAATGATGGGAGATAGGAGGTATGATGGGCTGAAGAGGGACATAGTGTGAAATTGGACGTCGTTGGTAGATTTAATGTCCATTTAAACCTACTTTACCGGAAGATAACTAATAAAACAATGTTTCGACTATAATATAGCTACTTTTATTTTTAAAACACCATAGTTTAAGAAAGTTTGGTGAATATTCACCCCATGCCACACACTTTTATGGTGGCTGCAGGGTATTATGTAAATGTAGACACTGCGCGAGAGAGGATCTCCTTCGTTTTCCGGATTTGACGTAGAACCCGAATCCAGGTCATCGTCCCAGTCACGTTCTGATTTTCATCACGCTCGCCCCTCAAAATACACCCAAGACACCCCAACAGTGAGTTTTAGTCGTCTCCCGAATCCAGGTCATCGTCACAGTCACGTTCTGATTTTCATCACGCTCGCCCCTCAAAATACCCCCAAGACACCCCAACAGGGAATTTTGGTCGTCTCCCGAATCCAGGACATCGTCACAGTCACGTTCTGATTTTCATCACGCTCGCCCCTCAAAAAACCCCCAAGAACCCCAACAGCGAATTTTGGTCGCCTCCAGAATCAAGGTCATCGTGACTGTCACGTTCTGATTTTCATCACGCTCGCCCCTCAAAATACCCCCAAGACACCCCAACAGTGAGTTTTGGTCGTCTCCCGAATCCAGGTCATCGTCACAGTCACGTTCTGATTTTCATCACGCTCGGCCCTCAAAATACCCCCAAGACACCCCAACAGCGAATTTTGGTCCCCTCCAGAATCAAGGTCATCGTCACAGTCACGCTCTGATTTTCAGCACGGTCGCCCCTCAAAATACCCACAAGACACCCCAACAGCGAGTTTTGGTCGTCTCCCGAATCCAGGTCGTTGTCCCATTCACGTTCTGATTTCATCACGCTCGCCTCTCAAAATACCCCCAAGACACCCCAACAGTGAGTTTTGGGCGTCTTCCGAATCCAGGTCATCGTCACAGTGACGTGATAATTTTCAATACGCTCGCCCCTCAAAATACCCCCATGACACCCCAACAGCGAATTTTGGTCGCCTCCAGAATCCAGGTCATCGTCACAGTCACGTTCTGATTTTCATCACGCTCGCCCCTCAAAATACCCCCAAGACACCCCAACAGCGAATTTTGATCGCCTCCAGAATCAAGGTCGTCGTCACAGTCACGTTCTGATTTTCATCACGCTCGCCCCTCAAAATACCCCCAAGACACCCCAACAGTGAGTTTTGGTCGTCTCCCGAATCCATGTCATCGTCAGAGTAACGTTCTGATTTTCATCACGCTCCCCCAAGACACCCCAACAGCGAATTTTGGTCGCCTCCAGAATCAAGGTCGTCGTCACAGTCACGTTCTGATTTCCATCACGCTCGCCCCTCAAAATACCCCCAAGACACTCCAACAGTGAGTTTTGGTCGTCTCCCGAATCCACGTCATCGTCACCGTCACGTTCAAATTTTCATCACGCTCAAATTTTCATCACGCTCGTCCCCCAAAATACCCCTAAGACACCCCAACATAGAATTTTGGTCTTCTCTCTAATCCACGTCATCGTCACCGTCACGTTCAAATTTTCATCACGCTCGCCCCCAACATACCCCCAAGACACCCTAACATAGAATTTTGGTCTTCTCTCGAATCCACGTCATCGTCACCGTCACGTTCAAATTTTCATCACGCTCGCCCCCCAAAATGCCCCCAAGACATCCCAACAGTGAGTTTTGGTCGTCTCCCGAATCCAGGTCATCGTCACAGTCACGTTCTGATTTTCATCACGCTCGCCCCCAACATACCCCCAAGACACCCTAACATAGAATTTTGGTCTTCTCTCGAATCCACGTCATCGTCACCGTCACGTTCAAATTTTCATCACGCTCGCCCCCCAAAATGCCCCCAAGACACCCCAACAGTGAGTTTTGGTCGTCTCCCGAATCCAGGACATCGTCACAGTCACGTTCTGATTTTCATCACGCTCGCCCCTCAAAATACCCCCAAGACACCCCAACAGCGAATTTTGATCGCCTCCAGAATCAAGGTCGTCGTCACAGTCACGTTCTGATTTTCATCACGCTCGCCCCTCAAAATACCCCCAAGACACCCCAACAGTGAGTTTTGGTCGTCTCCCGAATCCATGTCATCGTCAGAGTAACGTTCTGATTTTCATCACGCTCCCCCAAGACACCCCAACAGCGAATTTTGGTCGCCTCCAGAATCAAGGTCGTCGTCACAGTCACGTTCTGATTTCCATCACGCTCGCCCCTCAAAATACCCCCAAGACACTCCAACAGTGAGTTTTGGTCGTCTCCCGAATCCACGTCATCGTCACCGTCACGTTCAAATTTTCATCACGCTCAAATTTTCATCACGCTCGTCCCCCAAAATACCCCTAAGACACCCCAACATAGAATTTTGGTCTTCTCTCTAATCCACGTCATCGTCACCGTCACGTTCAAATTTTCATCACGCTCGCCCCCAACATACCCCCAAGACACCCTAACATAGAATTTTGGTCTTCTCTCGAATCCACGTCATCGTCACCGTCACGTTCAAATTTTCATCACGCTCGCCCCCCAAAATGCCCCCAAGACATCCCAACAGTGAGTTTTGGTCGTCTCCCGAATCCAGGTCATCGTCACAGTCACGTTCTGATTTTCATCACGCTCGCCCCCAACATACCCCCAAGACACCCTAACATAGAATTTTGGTCTTCTCTCGAATCCACGTCATCGTCACCGTCACGTTCAAATTTTCATCACGCTCGCCCCCCAAAATGCCCCCAAGACATCCCAACAGTGAGTTTTGGTCGTCTCCCGAATCCAGGTCATCGTCACAGTCACGTTCTGATTTTCATCACGCTCGCCCCTCAAAATACACCCAAGACTCCCCAAAAGTGAGTTTTGGTCGTCTCCCGAATCCAGGACATCGTCACAGTCACGTTCTGATTTTCATCACGCTCGCCCCTCAAAAAACCCCCAAGAACCCCAACAGCGAATTTTGGTCGCCTCCAGAATCAAGGTCATCGTGACTGTCACGTTCTGATTTTCATCACGCTCGCCCCTCAAAATACCCCCAAGACACCCCAACAGTGAGTTTTGGTCGTCTCCCGAATCCAGGTCATCGTCACAGTCACGTTCTGATTTTCATCACGCTCGGCCCTCAAAATACCCCCAAGACACCCCAACAGCGAATTTTGGTCCCCTCCAGAATCAAGGTCATCGTCACAGTCACGCTCTGATTTTCATCACGGTCGCCCCTCAAAATACCCACAAGACACCCCAACAGTGAGTTTTGGTCGTCTCCCGAATCCAGGTCGTTGTCCCATTCACGTTCTGATTTCATCACGCTCGCCTCTCAAAATACCCCCAAGACACCCCAACAGTGAGTTTTGGGCGTCTTCCGAATCCCGGTCATCGTCACAGTGACGTGATAATTTTCAATACGCTCGCCCCTCAAAATACCCCCATGACACCCCAACAGCGAATTTTGGTCGCCTCCAGAATCAAGGTCATCGTCACAGTCACGTTCTGATTTTCATCACGCTCGCCCCTCAAAATACCCCCAAGACACCCCAACGGTGAGTTTTGGTCGTCTCCCGAATCCAGGACATCGTCACAGTCACGTTCTGTATTTCATCACGCTCGCCCCTCAAAATACCCCCAAGACACCCCAACAGCGAATTTTGATCGCCTCCAGAATCAAGGTCGTCGTCACAGTCACGTTCTTATTTTCATCACGCTCGCCCCCCAAAATACCCCCAAGACACCCCAACAGTGAGTTTCGGTCGTCTCCCGAATCCATGTCATCGTCAGAGTAACGTTCTGATTTTCATCACGCTCCCCCAAGACACCCCAACAGCGAATTTTGGTCGCCTCCAGAATCAAGGTCGTCGTCACAGTCACGTTCTGATTTCCATCACGCTCGCCCCTCAAAATACCCCCAAGACACTCCAACAGTGAGTTTTGGTCGTCTCCCGAATCCACGTCATCGTCACCGTCACGTTCAAATTTTCATCACGCTCGCCCCCAACATACCCCCAAGACACCCTAACATAGAATTTTGGTCTTCTCTCGAATCCACGTCATCGTCACCGTCACGTTCAAATTTTCATCACGCTCGCCCCCCAAATTGCCCCCAAGACATCCCAACAGTGAGTTTTGGTCGTCTCCCGAATCCAGGTCATCGTCACAGTCACGTTCTGATTTTCATCACGCTCGGCCCTCAAAATACCCCCAAGACACCCCAATAGCGAATTTTGGTCGCCTCCAGAATCAAGGTCATCGTCACAGTCACGCTCTGATTTTCATCACGGTCGCCCCTCAAAATACCCACAAGACACCCCAACAGTGAGTTTTGGTCGTCTCCCGAATCCAGGACATCGTCACAGTCACGTTCTGATTTCGTCACGCTCGCCTCTCAAAATACCCCCAAGACACCCCAACAGTGAGTTTTGGTCGTCTCCCGAATCCAGGACATCGTCACAGTCACGTTCTGTATTTCATCACGCTCGCCCCTCAAAATACCCCCAAGACACCCCAACAGCGAATTTTGATCGCCTCCAGAATCAAGGTCGTCGTCACAGTCACGTTCTGATTTTCGTCACGCTCGCCCCTCAAAATACCCCCAAGACACCCCAACAGTGAGTTTCGGTCGTCTCCCGAATCCATGTCATCGTCACAGTAACGTTCTGATTTTCATCACGCTCCCCCAAGACACCCCAACAGCGAATTTTGGTCGCCTCCAGAATCAAGGTCGTCGTCACAGTCACGTTCTGATTTCCATCACGCTCGCCCCTCAAAATACCCCCAAGACTCTCCAACAGTGAGTTTTGGTCGTCTCCCGAATCCACGTCATCGTCACCGTCACGTTCAAATTTTCATCACGCTCGCCCCCTAAAAAACCCCACACACCCCAATAGAAAATTTCGCTCTTCGGATTTATCCGAAACAATCGCTCCCTCCACCGTAACCACCCCCCCATCCCATTACCAACCCAAACCCTACCTACTCCCATAACCTCAACCTATCCCGACCCCTCCCCCAAATATTATACTTCCTCCTCCTCTTGTGTCTGCTTTAGGTAGCAATCAGAGGGAGAGAGACGACACTCGTCACATATGTACTAGCCTGAGAATGGGCTGACTAAATTTGTCATATACTTTTCGGTTCAAAGTGCTTCAACATCACTCAAATTATGTTCACGAGCAAACCTCTGCAAAAAGTTGTGTATCACTTTCTGATGAAATGTATTGCTTGGGCTCTCTGCACCTTTTGAAGTACAAGTTCCATTCACAAAATAGTGATATTTATCTGTAGTATCAATAAGCTCCTTTAGTTATATTATAATATCATCCAAATCACAGGAAGGGAGAAATTGTTTTTTTAATATCAAAATACAATGTTGTTGCTACAGTCAATTTCTATTCTAAGTAAAAGCAATTTTTGAGAAAAGGTTGCAACTAGGGAACAAAATTTTTACCCTTAATTCGACGAACAAAGTACTTCACTCCATGTTTTGAAATTATTCTAGTATTCTTCTAAAAGTAGCGGTCTGTTTGCCGATGTAAATTTTCTGTAGCTCCCGGTATCCGAGCCAGGGTCCTCGGGATGGTAGATCAGAGCCACAGCACCAATCCGTTTGAGTTGGCCGCCATGAGTGGGCTGTTCCCGTCAGATTACAGAAGTTAAGCAACGTTTAGGCCGGGGCAGGGGCCCACTCACCCGCCCATCCACCGACCCGATCCCCCCTTCCCATACTCCCTCCCTTTTAAGAATCTTCCTAGGCCCTTATTTCAATGTCTACCACCCCCCCCTCTTCCCACACCTCTCACCCCACCCCTTCCCCTCCCGCACCGCCAAAATTAAAAACGCCCTCCACTTCCTCCTCAATTTCGCCAACGAAAATTTCGAAACCTTCGTTGTCAATCAAAAATGCCCCATCACCCATTGAAAATCAGTCTATATTTGGTAAATTTTATTCTCCCCGACCCCCCGATTGACCTCTACCTCAAAAGTTTGATCATTACCTGCCCGCCCCTTAATGTCGGCAATGTAGCCCAATAAATAATTTTAGTGTCTATGGAATCTGCGTCATCGTCACCTTCGTGTTTTAAATTGTCATCACGATCACCCACCAAAATACCCCTAAGACACCCCAACAGGGAATTTCGTTCTTCGAATTCATTCGAAACAACCACTTCCTCCACCGAAACGACCCCACTCCCCAACCCATTCCCAAACCAAACCCTACCCACTCCCACAACCCGAACCCATCCCTACCCCTCCCCCAACTACTATTCTTCCTACTCTTCTCATGTCTGCTTTCGGCAGCAACCTGAGGGAGAGAGATGTTAGTCGTCACATCTATCCTAGCCAGAGAATGGGCTGATTAAATTTTTCATACATTTCTCGGATCATTGATCTTCAAAAACGCTCAAATTATGCTCACGATCACACCTCTGCAAATAGTTGTGAATTACTTCGCGATGAAATGTAATGCCTGTGCTCCCTGCACTCCCTGTAAAGTATAAGTTACATATATAATGGTTATAATGGTGATACTACACCATCAATACGTTCCTATAGTTATAATAACTTCCAAATGGACAGGAAAGGATCGTTAGCCTCTCTATAATATTTCTATAAAGCGAGAATGCCAAAAACCTTTTAACTATTATTTTAGCTATCTACACTTAAACCAAAAAAGACAGGATTTCCGTAATAATTGTAGTTCGTAAGGTACACGTATTGGATAAAATATTACCTGATAAGTAATTGAAATTTAAAATGAAAAGCGTAAGAATGTACAGTTTTTAGTATTGAAGCACTTATTAAGCAGCATTTTCTGGAATAATTATAGGGTGTAATGGTAACAGAAAGAGGACTAAATCCTTTTTTTAAAACTTGATAAAGAGGAATATATATGCAGAGGGCCCACAAAATTAATTGACGCTTTTGATAATGGATAAACACTTACGGTCAGAATATTTTTGTATTGCTGAAAACAAATTCAGTTTTTCTAAAAGTACATTTTTTACCTACATTGGTTAGAGGAAAGTAATACCTACTAAGTGGTTGTGGGAAAAGAACTTCGGAAAGGGAATCTGCTGGAATCAGTTAATGTAAGTGAAGGTCCTAACGAGACATGAGGTTTCACATTGCCGCAATAGATGAAGTAGGGGTCGGCGAAGGAGCTTAAAAGTGAAATATTGGTAGACCGTAATTGTTAAAACGAGGTAGGAAATTCTTAATAGGAAGGAAATGTGTATTGTTGTCGGGAAAAATTCGTGCCTAGGTGTATTTTTTGCAGGTACTGAACTATGTACTGGTTTTCATGGGCTGTTTCTTCTATAATTTGTTCCTGTTGGAACATATTTCTCTTGTTCATAAGACATAAGTTCACCTCAGTTATTGGGTACCTCCTCCTTCATCATAACCATTCATAAATTCTGAGACTGATTTGGTCACAACTCCGAATTCTCCTATTCCTTCCTTTACATTGTTTTCAATCAGCTGCATACGTTTCTCACAAGTCTTTCCGTTACTTTTCCCTCAACGATTGTTTCAATCCGCACCTATTCTTAAGAACTCTTTCCGAAGTGGCGGACGGGCAAACCTCACTACGAAAGCAAATATCAAATGCCAATCGCATCCAAAATTTTGTGAATAATACCAAGGAAAAATATGTCGTAAAAGATAGAGACCGAATTGTATTCCTGAGACCTATAGGAATTATTTGAGCAGTATTGGAAAAACATTCTGTTCGAGGCATAATGGTCGGATCGAATACACGAATTGATGTGCACGGAGGCCATTTGATGGTCGATTTAAGATTGTTTAAAGTAGTCTGATATTACCTCTATCCATCAAGCAACCGCGGCTCAAGTGGGTCAAAATGATTTCAGTGTCAATCCTACTCCCTCACCGAAATTTCCTATATTTAGCGTTAAACAGCGAGAGTGGGAAACTTCAAGGTTTTTATGTTTAATCATTGAGGACAATCATTAATATTCTCTTAAGCTGCAATATCTAATAAAAAGTTTTGAGGGTCCTGCTGCACAACGGATTGACTTCCTAGAATATTTTCCCAACCTATGATCAACTGTTCAAATGACTGGGGGTTAGTGAAGCAGATTATTCGTGAGAGTTTCTCCCGACTCTATAATCAAAGCAAAATTTCAGGGCACTGGCCATTTCCTCCTATAATTTATCCTTAAATTATAAACCTTGTAGTAATTGAAATAAGGATTTTAAAACAGTGTACTTATATCTAATATTTTTCAATTCATTAAAATTTGTAAGGTTATGAATAAATACAAAGGACTGCCGGGAAAAAGAACTTAATGTCAAGTTAGTTAAGTCCCATAGTTCCTGCGCCATATGGCACTGTGTCGGCCTGCAAATGCACTGTATATCTACGTCTACGTAATACATTGCGAGTCACCATGAGGGTGTGTGGTAGGGGGTGAAGATCACCTAGCATCAGTACGTCTATGCTACTGAGAGTTACAATGATCACTGTATTCCTACCAGGGCACACTTTCAAGATCTTCTGCCAGATTTGGATGCGCATATCGCGTAGAGGCCATCAGAGGAGACCTTGGTCTAAAATCTCCTTGTATTAGCATGCATTTTCTTTTTCTTGCGCAAAAAAATTGCATTAGGTATCTTAGAAATCGTGGATCATTATAGGAATTTGGCACCAAAAGCCATAAATAGCAAGTTAATGTAATAGTGTAACTCACGTAAGATAGCAGCCTCTTTTTTATCAATGATAAAGTCAATGTCAAAGATAAATTCTTTTAACATATCTTATTGGTAATTACTTAGTATTTGCTATTGTTTATACTACGGTATTCTGTGTATCATCCTTATTGTTGGGTAATTTTATAATAACTTTTAGATGCACATTTTTACTAACGTAACACTCATACTTGCTAAAACTCTATAATGTATGGGTATGTTTCAATATTTAGAATTTGAGGATTTTCCAATGAGAATAGAAACCTTGAAATTGAGAAATTTAAAATAAATTTACATCTAAAAAGGCCACATAAAATAGTTTTGAAATCAGAGAAGCGTTGATGTAGAAAGTCTTTATATTTGTCTTCAAAGCTAAAAAGAAGTAACATTTTTTTTAACGGGTTCAGGAGATGCGGTAGTGTAAAAAAACAGCGCTCGATTCCCACGTACAATGGACCTAAAAAGACTCATGCATTCCAATGATACTAATTTTTAACCTTTATTATCTCACTAACTCTAACAAAAAGCATTTACAGTTGCGAGACCTGTTCATATCTTGAGCCTGTAGTGATGCATGCAAGGGATACGATTCTTGATGGCATATATGGTTTTCAGACTGTTAACACCTCTACAGCCTGGGTTAGTTGATTACAATCAAAATGGTTCCCAATAGCCGAGAAGAAAGTGAGAGTTGAATTTACGATTAAAACATTTGCCTCTCAATGTTCTAGAACTGGACTTGGTAATGTGAACTTTACGTTGATGCTGTTTTCCGTGAATTGACAGATACTGTTTTCATTAGACAGGCATTGTTTTCATCGGTAGTCTTATTATTTAGTAATCTTCGTACTTTGATTTATACTAATTATTCTGTAAGTCATCAATATTATTTGGAAGGTTACTTGATGATGCACCTTTTTACCCGAGTCACCAAGGCTGGACGCGTGTCTAGATTAAATCGCAATATTCGGCCCCCGAAACTTTGAAGAATCACGTGATTTATGGACGTTCAGTAGGACACTACTCTGGTCAATATTACCATTATTAATGGATGCGGGAAATAGCTTCTTGAACTCTATATTACGTCTACATGTTCCTCTGCTAGCTAACACAAGAGCGTGTGGTAGGTGGTGTTCATCAGCTTCGAAAATTACTTTCAGAAAGACAAAGAATTTTTGTTGAAAAAGATGGGTATAAAGAGAACTTTAGAATGAGAATGAGAAGAAGGAGCTCCATAGAGAGCAGACCCGTTGCGGAAGGGTGAACGAAGAAAGCGAATTTGGCTACAAGTGCATCGTCTACCTAATGAGATCAGAGACCCAACAACTAGTTTCATAGAATGGTAATTTGAAATGGAGTGCCTGGTTGAGGTTACTGTTGATAAAGTCTCGCCTTATATAGGATTTTTTACTTTTTATTGTGCTAACCATCTGTATTTTGTTCTTCCACCACGTGTCGTAATCATTCGCAGATGACAGAAGACCTTGATCTTGAAATCCATGCAAAGGCAAACGATATGTTAATTGTGCTTACACGTAATTTTCCTGTCTGAAATTTGTGCGAAATTTGAAATGACAGCGAAGTGATGACAGACCCCATGAGTAATGCTCAATTATTTAGCGGCTTAGGGAAGAACCAAATCTAGTTTCTAAATTTAGTCATTCGTTAACAGTTTGCTTTGCTATGGGATCGTTCATAATTTACCATTATGTTTTTCTATTGAAAATTGTTATTATTATTGCCAAATGGTGGATGTGAGTAAAGCTAACAGTTATGTACGCATCATATGTGATGGTACACATTTTTGGGGTAAATAAACCAAATTTTCCTGCTGGAAAAACCCGCATAGCCATAGTCAATCTTACATTCAGACCTTTTCCAAGTAAAACCCTAATGATCGAAGGCCGAAGTCATCAATCAAGACATCCTACCAGCCAAACCGAAACCCCAACCATATTTCCACAGCGCACCTGTAATTTATTGATACCCACAACAATTTTCATCATTACCTCGAAACTCTAAAATCTTCTTCCTTCTTTCCCTGATTATGCCTAGCCAACCTTAACTAAACGCCTCTCATCCACTATGTAAATACCCAAAGAAAATAACCATTTGTCACGGTTGACATAATAACATAACTGAACCAATATTTCGTTCTACGACTGCCAGATCCTTTCCTTTATATCATTAAGAGAATTTCGCACAACACCCAATAAGGGCAAACAGCCCAAAATGGAGTGACAGGCTCTCTGACAACAACTCGGAAATCCGGTGAATAAATGAATACGTGGCTTTGCTCTCCGATGAAGCATGCGAGGAAAAACAATTTCACTACACTCCGCTGTGTGGTTGCAGCATAATAATGATGACGGGAAAAATTAGCGCTTCAATTTCGTATGAATAAGGTAATGAGGAAGTGATAAGACGATCGAAGTCAATGTTTACTAACATCAATAGAAGGCCATTTCCGCGTTCCTTATACTTTCTAGGTCAAGTGCACGATGTCAGTGAAGGAGTTGACTTGAGATAGCAAATTAAGTCTTCGAGTTGAGGGCGTGGGCGAAGATATGATAGTGGGAGTGGGGAAAGAGGAAAAGTGGGAGACTGGGAATGCGAATCGAATCGCTCCCTCAGCGGGTGAACGGGGGTTATCGTCGCCTGCAGACGGCGAGGACGTCTGGGAGTCAACTTTCCCCTCTAGGTGCATCCCTCTATATTCTCTCGTTCGAGAGAATCGCCTTATTCCGCCTCCTGATCAGAGAATTCTTGCCGTGTATTACCGTGTATTACAGGTGACTCTCAGGTTTTGAAACCAGGTCATTACGCCTGCACCATTTCTTGCGTTGGGTCTAATATCTGCATTCGGGTGAATTATGGTGCTGAATAACCAACAAGCAACATTAGTACGTTCTTAGGGCATCAACGGAAAGGGTTACCACGGAAATTAGAATTTGAAAAGTTTTCAACTATGAATGAGGTAGGCAAACAAAGTGAACATCATCTTTCAGTATATTTTGCGTCATTTGGAAATATATTTTAGTTATGGCTTAAAATAGTTAATATTTTGTAGTACATATATAAGGGGCAACATCGTATTTTATGTGCTAAGGGTCTCTATTGTTCTTATTCAGGCCGTGACGAGAGGAGAAATGGCTATTATTACATTATAGGTAAAGATAAGTACAGGTAAAAGTAAGGTAAGTACATTGCGATGGCGTATGAGAAGGTTGGTTAGGAATTTTAGATTTGCAGCCAGAGGAACATTTTCATGATAATCGCTAAGTTTTATTTGAAATGTACGAGGTGCATGAACTGAAAATGTTTTTATTCCATCTCATTCGTGTAAGCATGCACTTCAGTTAATTTTTGACCAAGTGGAATAATGTAAATTGCGTAAATTATGGCATCGTAAAGGAGTAATCAAAATTGATTTCTTAAGCAAGTAATATGTAACGTATTTGCAGGCTTACATTTTAGAGTATGGGTACTTTTTAATGCATTCGGATCCAATGGGTGATTAGGATCATAAATTACTTCAAGAGCATTGAGGGAAACTAGTAGTTTACTAGTATCGCGTGGTTTAATGACCAATATTGAAGTTGTACTTTCTAGACTATTTTCAGATGGTTACTAAAATATTGGAAAAAAATAGTGAGCAGAATATCCCAGGTAAAGTGCATTCTATCAAAAGAAGAATCTACTTACAGCTGGAAATACATGATTGGAAGTAAGGAAGAAATTCATCAAAACGTATATCTAGAGCATGTTTCTTTACGGCAGTGAGACATGGACGATGACAGAAGCGGAGGAGAAAAGGGTGGAAGCATTCGAAATATGGTACTATCGAAGAATGATGAGGGTAAAATGGATCGACTGTGTGAAAAATGAAGAAGTCCTAAGCAGAGTGGGAGAAAAGAGAAGTCTGCTGATAACTATAAAAAGAAGACTGGACCTAATCGGCCATATCTTAATACGTGGTCTGATGAAGACAATCGTCGAAGGAAAATGAACGGGAAGAGTGGAAAAGGCAGGCCTCGTATGAGTTACATAGAACAGGTCTTTTAGTAAGTGAAAGAGAGGAAATAGGGTAATACGAAGAGGTTGGCCGATAGAAGAATCGAATGGAGGGCTGCGTCAACCAATTCTAGGATTGTTAACCGATGATGATGATTATGATACTAAAATATCACAAAATTTGTGAGTGACGTGGCGTCTTGGTTGACATCGTTCAGGCAACGGCAATGTTTGGAGTTCGCCGGTGTCTGGTAAAATATGTCAGAAGAAGCCGACGTTTTTGCAATGTATACATAGATATTACGCAGATGACGACAGCTGTATCACACATTAGAACACTTCGAAACTGTGTGACCGCATTCTCATCACAGCGTAATTTTATCTCCATGTCACTGAGGACGTTCAACGTTTGTGTGATCATCAATATTTCATTCTAATCTATGAATGACGTGAACTCGATGAGGGAATCAACTGTATCATGACATCCACGAGTGCTATTAGTAAAGGCGATCAGGCCAGTTATCTGAATAGAAAAATATGGACCGATGCGAATATCTTGCTATGGCTCGCTCCCGGATATAAATATACCTAATAGTAATATAGCTCTAATTGCTTTCCGTTATGTCGTACGTCATCTTTTCCTTTTCTTACAAAAGGCCTCAGAAATAAGAGCTTTCACCGAAATATTTTCTGTCCTACCTACGAAGTGTCCTCGAATAACCTAGAGGAGATTTCATTCAATAAATGAAGATGGTAGGAATCTGGATAAAAAT
Source organism: Platycnemis pennipes (assembly GCA_933228895.1). Taxonomy (NCBI): domain Eukaryota; kingdom Metazoa; phylum Arthropoda; class Insecta; order Odonata; family Platycnemididae; genus Platycnemis; species Platycnemis pennipes. The sequence continues at coordinate 21,402,268 of OW121850.1, read as the reverse complement.
TTGACAAAAAAATACTACATATTAAATTTTATCTTATAAAATATTCTTTAATTTACGTCGGTATGATCAAGAAAATGTAATGGTTTAATTGGTATCAACAAATTATACTCCTAGGAGCTGTTGCCCGGATACGGGTTAGTAAATATTTCAGATTATAATGTCAAAGCATATTACTGTGAGGTAAAATAATCCATGCATGTTATTTATAAAGGCATTTATCTTATTTTCTACATGTTATTCTCATAAATTGAAATCACTGCAACGTCTTCGTTCTCTTCGCATTCTTTGCCCGATGTGTGCCGTAAAGTTATAAAAGATGATTAATGGATTTCGTAGCATGTGTTTGAGAGTGTTCAAGAAAATGTTGATTAACGTTGGTAACGTATTCGATGATAGAATGAAATAATATTATTAAAAAAATTACCAGCAAAGTATAAAAAGCAATTTCATAAGGTGAGAGCAAATATGAGTTACGTCTATTCCCTCATTCGTAGGAGTATGGAAGTATTCTGCTGGGAAGATGGTACAAATTAACATTATAAAATATTATACACTGGGAGATGCGAAACTGGAGGATCATCGGCGATATTTTTAAATGGAAAAGTTGAATATAAGGCAGGAAAAGGTATTGTCATTTATGAAAAATAAGCTTAATGGTATTTATTTCTTGATGCTTAATATTATATGGCATTATTTCACCTGCATTCAAGTCGTCTTCCCAAGTTCAGCTAAAGTTACCTTCGGACGGCCAGAGGTAGGAGTCCAACTTTAATCGATGTATCTATCTAATTGCCCGAACGACGTCGTGGCTGGACTGGGACAAGTTGAAGACTGAAGGCGCAATTGGGGAATTCTATTGATCTACCGGACTTTCACTAATATAAATCGGCTCCTTAACTTGTCACACGCTTGGATGACTCTTCTTACTAGCAAATGTACTCTATGAACGGGGAAGTTCCAAAAATCGTGTTGAATTCAGTAAGAAATGAAGGAAAGTTTCCTGAAATTTCTTATTTACTTCACTCAAATACTATCACGTTCACCTTTTTAGTTGCATTTGCTTTGGTGGCAAGCGTACGTGTACGTTTCGTAAGATGGGAGTGACTGCTCTGGAAATCAATTGATTATTCAACGACGGATCCCTTATCCTGGAGTTACTTTAGATTCGTTTTCCTCAGAAATGGGAAGGAGCCAAAAGAGTTGCAACACTCTTGAAAGACTTTTAAGTTTATGCTTGAGTTGAATTCGACCGTATCTTGCGCTGCGTGGTAGAGGAGCATTTCATGGATTAAATATAACCTCACAAGTTTGTTGTACTTCTTGCGAAACACTTGACAGAGGAGTCCCTTCACTTCGATGTGAAGATACTACATTATTAGGAAAGGGGACAACACCTTGGAATGTTGGAGCGGTGGGAGATCATCAGTGAGAGATCGAAGAAGAAAATCGAATTTACGACTTTGTGGAACTCCTCCTTATCCCTCAACCTTACTCAATATTCTCACAACGAACTCCTTCCCACTCTTATTACTCACTCTTGAACCTTTGAAAGGTCACCTATTTAAAATACCCCCTTCTGTTCACCAGTACACACCCCCTCAGTCATTTTTTCGTCAATCATTTCCTCCCACCTTTTGTACTTTTTTATGCCTAGTGGATGTAATAGCTGATAGTAGATCTGAAAGTGACCCCTTAGGCGTACAAACACGTGCTGTGCAGTGTAACTTAAATATTATGGGCGGTACAACTTGTGCAGTGTAATTTAATTATACTTAAGGATTTAAAATATATGCTTTATTCCGCGTTAATGCATATATCTATGAATATATCAGATCGGGGGCAAGAGATTGAAGTTTGAATGTACGTAGAGAGAAAGAGATTGCTGATAGCATCAATAAAATGTACTACAGTTTATCTTTATTATAAAGTTATAATGTATTTTACATCTTATACTTCAGATACATCAAAACACTCTCTATGGTATTATAATTAAAGAAATATAAATACTCTTATTTTACATATATAATTTACAGTGGTTAAGATTTATTTCGGAAGACCTCTCACATAATATTAGTAATGATAAATTAAAGCGTGTTTAGCATAACAATTCGAGGAGGACATTGAGAGCGGACACAACCCACGCTGGAATAAATTCCATCATTGGCAGAATAGAGATGACCATTTGGAGGGCAGCGCAGATGTCCATCTTGGCGTTCTCGTAGATGAACGTGTTCTTCTTCAGGAAGTAATCCATCTTGGAGGTGGATGTGTAGACTGCATGGTTGGGAGTCCCGGAGACGCAGGCAACCCCGAACGACGCGATGCCGAAGAGCTTGTTTCCTGATACTAGGGGCGCCCCTGGGTCCGCCTAGGCAATTAAATCAAGGGTTTAAGTGTAATTTGTAATTAACATTAATATCTTGTTGCTTGATTGCCTTAGTGATGAACTTACAAGGCAGCCGTTTCTTTGGGAGTCATCAGGCGCTGGCCCAGAGCACAAGACTTGGTCGCTCACTGCTTTTCGGCTTCCGTAGGTTTGGTTGCATTCTTCTGTGGAAATTATGTTAACGTTGGCAACTTTGAGAGAATGATCCCCATCATCCTATAGGTGAATGAAGAAGTAGTAGCATTAGAAACAGTTTTATTAAGACAGAATAGTGCAATAATGCACTAATAGTAAAATATCATCATGAGTGCTCCTTTGCCGAATTTAATAAAAATATAGCCCATTATGATAGAAGGTAGCGAGGCTTGGGATGAAAATGCATTGCATAACATTCTCTTTGTTAAAACCTTAGTCGTTGAATAATTGACCAGTGGAGATAAGTTTCATCTTAACTCAAGGATATTGTAAGAAATTCTCCGTATTCATTATTCCTTGCTCTATGGACTAAAAATGTATTAAATATTTTCAGAAAAGCCAGCTGATGTACATATTTACGTAAGCATTACATTATGAACAAGTAGCTTTAAAAAACTCATTTGAAGTGTATAATAATATATTCTTTATACATTTTTATGTCATATCGTAATCGCTTGTTGAATGGTCGCAATAAATTTGCTACCTTCTCTGAGGGATGATATATACCATTGACGTTTTATAAATAACCACGCTTGTTGTATTATTATCAAATGTGTTGACTAAAATTTTAGTTAATTTAGAATTACTAAAAATTACAAGGCATCAGTAACAAGGATCTCAAAATTTGCCTAGTGATTTTCTAAAAAAATTACATGACTTTATTGTTATGAAATCTGAGCTACCATCCTGTTGTAGCTATGGGGAATGATATTTGTCGACGCATTGCAAAAATAATACTTAGCAGACGATTGCCAAGGCTGAATTCAAAATAAACTGGAAGAAGTGACACTCACCAATTGCGTGATCCATCCGCTGACCAGCGCCGACTCTCCGGGCTGAAGGTGTTCATCAGAATTGGGTATCGACACACTGTCGACGTATCGGCCGAACCGGAAAGGTTTCTTCACCTGTAAAGGATACGAGGAGGTTAACCTCAGTCCATTTACTAAGAAACGGAATGGACCCTTCATCATTTAAAATCAGGGTCTTTCTGATGTGTGTTCAGATGTTCGAGCCGTTTATGTGACTTTCCTGCGCATCATTTTCACCGAAGTTATATTTCAGTGTATTTGAAGTCATGTGAGGGATATGATTGTAATCGTGGATTATCTAATACTCTTGTTATTTTATCTTTTTTGTAGTCTATTTTTATCCACAACAACGCATCATTAACGCTCTACTTTTCATTTTTATTAGTTGTCTGTCGTTAGTGTGAAAATCTGTGATGAGATAAGAAGTATTTTATGTGTAGAGCAGAGAGCCTTTCTTTAAAGTAGGTTTCTTAATATGGATCTTAAGATGGATCAATTAATGCTTAAAAATGATAATTTTCTTAGTAAAATATATTCATTGTTCCAGTGATAGTTTAACAACTCGTGAATTAAATGTCTGGTTTTAACTAATATATATATATAGGTTCATAGATCCTTATCAGAAATGTATGAAGCGAGTACTACGCCAGGGAATTTTTTGACTTTTTGAATAGTTGTTAATGGTGGGAATGATATGTATCGGGAAATAACCACTCAACTATAGGTCGATTGCTAACACTCTTTCTGTGCTGTAATCTTGCAGTCCTTGATGGTGTACGGTGAATTTTGTACTAACCTTTACCAATGCGACGTCATTTTCTAGTGAGGCGGGATGGAACAGGGGATGTAATTGCGTTTTTGCCACTTCGTGGATGGCGTGAGATCCTTTGATTAATTGGTTGCCCACTGCCACTGACAGCTCTTCGGCATTTAGACTGAAAAGTCGTTGTCAAGATATTCTGTGAATTACTTCGTATTGTTAGATAAGACGGAAGATGAAGATAGTCAAATTTTATCCAGTATGGTGTGGATAAAAATTTTCGTAGAAGCTAATCGATTATAGTCAATAATACAAGGTTTTTATACAAGGTTTTTAGTCAATAATACAAGGTTTGCAAAAAATCGTGCTCTGACAAAGAAACATAAATTTTATGCATCAATGCTTCATCCGGGTCGTGTATTCAATTCAGTGAAAAATGGGTGTTCATACTCACTGTTGAATGCAATGTGCTGCCGTTAACACATCGTATTGGCCGAGGATTGCGCCACTGCATACATGTCTTCCGTTGTGTCGGATGTCCGCCTAGGAGTGAAGTGGAAGGGAAATTACGCAAGAGAGTCAAATGCAGTAGAATTTCGAAATGCCTGGAGAAATTAAACCCTTTATGTGATTAATAAAACTTTTAATGAAGAATGACGGAGATGGTTAAAAAAGTTCTCTACTTGACCATGGAAACTCAAGATTTGGTAAATAAATTACTTTTTCATCATAGTCTCCTTGTAATTCTTAACACTTTGACCTATGACTATCAAACATCTAATTATCCTTGATGTAATACGCGTGGTTTATGTCAGCAAAATTAGCGCTTGTCTCTGCTATGATCTCATATATTAAAGCAAATCTTCGTCAATTTTGTATGGAAGTAAATATTCGTCAAGAAAGAAATAATCAGTAGAATAGCACCGTTGAAGAGAGCCTTCTACCGAAAGAAGAATCTACTTGCAGCAGGAAATACAAGTGTAGAAGTAAGTGAACCATGCATCGGAACTTACATCTGGAGCATGTTTCTTAATGTCTGGGAAGCATGGACTAAAAAAAATTAGCAGATAAGTCAAGGATTCCAAAGCATTCGAAATATAGTGCAACAGAAGAATGATGAACATTAGACTGAATATAGACTGCTGCTGAACTCAGTGTAATAAACTGATGGTAACCCCAATAAATGTTTCCTTAAGGTTGTCTAATTTCAAGAATATGATTGTTAATAATATTGCATAATTTTTTGCATGATATAAAATATATTATTATAATAAGTGATGAATTATGTGAAAGGGAGAAGTACGTATATGAGAAGAGATTAGCCGGTAGAAGAATCAAGCTACATCAAACCAATCCCATGATTGATGACCAATTATGACCAAGTCATTGTGTCTTTAATGACATTTTCTTCAATTGTTGCTTTTTTTTAGGCGTCATGAGAGTCAACCATCTAGTATCGATAAAAGAACACGTTTGAATGATCCTGAACCGTGAATGGAAGTCTATTTCTGATCGTAGATTCAAAATGTGGAATGACACCACTCTTTGTTGCATATGCCTGTGAAAACTGACCCCACAATTATTAGAGTGAAAGGATAGCACGATCTCTCACTTAAATTTAAATCTAATTTCAGAATGCATAACGCGTCAAGTGATTTGGAATTCATTTGCGGGCGATCTTGCCATGCTAAATCATTGCTGCCGGAAGCTTTCATTGTTTCCGAACTAACCCGTGTAACTTACACCAGACAAATTAGCCTCTTGTTTCGGTAAGAATGACTTACACGTTTTAATTTATGTGTAAATATTCACATCCAATTCCCAATTCCCATCCTTGTACATACCTTTCCTTCCGACCTGAAGCAGCTATTAGTGAAAAAACAGACTTGAAAACACAGATGATGTACGAATAAGGCACCCAATCTTAGCGTGACTCATCTTTTAGCGTAACTTATCTCGTTGCGATTCATTCTACGACGTCTGTGGTAACCTAGGCCTCTATTGGCGAGCATATGATTATCTGTTAGTGTTCTGAAAAAGTAGAGTAAATGTGCCATCAACCTCCTTTACATCAGTGTTACACCTAGCCTAACTCATGCGTTCAAACGGAAAGGAGGCACAGTTGCTCCCAACTATCATAGATTCGAGGTCCTTTATGCGTAAGACATCGTTATATAGTGCTGAAGAAAAAAACATATGTACCCTCAAGACTTTTCCTTAGTAACGGCTTTCATTCGCATATTATTTTTTTTACCTCTGTCACATTAATGAAATGAAAATTTTCTTTGTGTTGATATTCGTATAAAATATTTCATTCTTAAATTATTCTGTACAGCATACCAAGCTCGAGCCTCAAATGCTTAGAAATTCCTACGCATTCGTAACATAACTTTTATTTCTCCTGGTTTTGATGATACCCACCTGGTAATGGAGCTCATGTTCCGGCGAAATAATGTTCTCACTTGCTCCTCCGTTGAGAAGCGGTCGTAAGGTCGCTGTAGCACCGCCTGCGAAAATAACATTAATACATCAATTAGTAAAAGAGATAATGTACTTAAAAGGCGTTGATGTAATATTTTGAAAACGCCCCCGTACTATATTTTTTCACGTGGATATTGTGAAATTCTATTCCTTATTTTACGATGTAAAACACTTCCTCTGTGATCAGTTTTGTAGTACAATTTTGGATTTTGTTGTGTGTAACATCAGTAGTAGTAGGAGGTCAGCAGTAGTCTGTCAATAGTGGTCAGTTACTCGTGAGTAGTCAGGAGAAATCCTTATTCATTGGTAAAGGCTACAAGAGGTATTCGAAGAGGATATTTTACGTCAAATTCACTCCTTGAAATGCGATCAATGGTTATGTATTTTATAATAGATGATGTATTAGTAGGTACTTTATGCTACGTAATGCTGCCGAGGGAAAATTTGGTGGAATTGAAATAAAATTTGGATGATTCCTATTCGTTTCTTTGCTGAGACACAGATTTTACATAGGTTTTACATTTTACATACATTTTACATTTTTACATTTTTACATACATTTTACATTTTACCCATTTATCCCTTTACCTGGCGTAAATGTCCTTAATGGCCTAAATTGTCGGTGAGTTCTCACAAATAATAATTATATCAATACTGATTAACAAACCAAGAATGTTTAGCGTAGAAATTTCTTACGTATCTTACATTTTTAGCGTAGGTATTAGAAAATAGGGCATCATAAAGTTATATTTATGCTTGAAATATCTAGGATGGTAATGTTAACGAGTTATTGTATAATCATCAACATTGGTCAACAATCCTATGTCTGGATCTACGCAGCTTTCCACTCGTCGGCCAAACTTTTCATTGTGACGTAATTTTTCTTATACATTCCTCACAACTTGTTCCATGTATCGCATATGAGGCCTACCTTTCCATTTTCCCCGTTCACTTTTACCTCGACGATTGTCTTCATCGGGCCATCGTATCTCAAGCTATGTCCTATTAAGTTGTCCCTTCTTCTTTTTAGAGTTGTCAGCAACTAAGTTATTGTATATGTTTTGATATAATGTCTGGCGATAGTGCCATTCATAGTGAGTTGCGATGCTCGCAAGCATTTCCCTTGATCGTATGCATCGTGTGCCACCCCTCGTAAAGTAAGTAAGAATGTCTCAATAATGTTAGAAATCCAACTTATTTTTCGCATTTGTTCTTTAAACTCTAGAAGTTACCTTCCTTACGGAGTATTGGTACTCACCCAAAGTGACGACGAAGAGTGTGAGGGCTATCCCGAGACTCTGCATGTTGCTGTTGGTGCACTAGAGATTTAGTTAACAGAAGAACGAAGTACAGTGTACGAAGAATCTCTCGGCACTAGACTGCATCTGCGAACGCCTGCATTTAAATATGTTCCGAGGTGCTCGAAGCGGTGGCGTTATCGCGGAGGTCACGTGTGACCTCTATACCATAGCAAGGGATGTTTGTGTTATAGCTGTTATCAATAGATACCTCTTTATTTCCTTAGGGTAATTCTCGGCCAATCACGGTGCTCCATGCACATCTTTCCGCGAGTGAATGAGGAATGTCCCGTAATTGGTCATGCGTACGAAATGCTTCGTAATTAGTTGGGGAAGGTGTCTAACGCCCTTATTCTGCGGCTTCTTCCATATGAAAACTGGAAATTTCTGGCCTACGAAATAGGCAATGGGGTACATGATGTATGCTTTTGCAGTTTTAATGCTTTTCAGTTGTAGTCACTTAGCTTTAGGCTCTCACGCTCAGTGTGTAACAAGTTTCGTCACTGATTAATTCCGTTTAAAATGTTTGTTGCTTATACTTTACATTATTTAATAAAATAGTTCACCATGTGTCTGACTGGTTTGCTATGAATCATGCAGGATATTGTAGGTGGGCCTTTGAAAGCTACCAAATACCCTAATTTGATGGTTTAAAATTCTGTGCCAGAGAGTGCGAATGCAAGAATAGGTTCACTAGAGAGGAACCAATTTGATAAATAGCTTGTATGGTATACCCTTATCATATATCCTTAAATTCAATTTAAAAAATCAATTCACAATCAAGTTTAACTGCAGCCTGCTCTTATGACGCTTAGTGAAATACTTTGTTCCCAGCGGTAAAACTAGCAGGTTAAGAAATCAGGACACTATACGAATAGGATCTTAAGAATTATTGGAAAAATTTAGTAGTAAAGGCCGTTCTATTAAAATATATGTGATATTAACATTTATTTATAGTCAGAGATATATTTATTGCGTGGTTAATGTTTGTGCAATTTCATGGAAATTTCTTTTGTTAGGCAGGGAAAAATGTCATTCACTACTGCTATTAAGGTGCTGATTAAACCCCTCAAAGTGGTTTTCCTTTAATTATTTTTAATGCCTGCTGTTTTTTTGTCAAAATTGTCTAACATTACCTGATGAGATGATGTGGTATTCGAGGATAGGCAGACCCATGCAATAAGACAACCAGCTGCTTGAACCACTACTGCTTTAATGATCGCCCGACCAACCTGTACATCAAGGACACCACCTGTGCGCCCTCTATGCGTTATTCATTTTTTTACAACACGTACACTCCTCAGTTTTTTAACATCTTATGCAAGAGGATAAAGCAAATCACAAAAATAAATAAATGAATAGCAATAATAACGATAAGCACCAAAAAACTCAGAACATGGTGGATCATAAATAACCACAATAATAATAAATGGTAGATAACAAATAACAACAATAAGTAACAAGAATTACAATAAATAGCACCAATAACCAACAAATTTCATGACAATAATAACAATAAATATCACTAATAACCAACAGATTTCATCAATTCTTATGATTCAAACAACCTAGTCTTATTTATTATTCTACCAGATCTTGTATGATACTGATCCAGTTTCTCTAAAAACATTTCCTCTGGATCTCGGTTACCTTCCATCAGCGGACTTCCACTATTGGACTTGGTGGCTGACCACCGAGGGGAAATGTGAATACTATTCCTCCTATACTCCTTCCCTCCACAGTCTCTGACAATATAGGAACGAGGTTCAGGAGACTGAGCTACAATTTGACCAGGGCTCCATAATGATTTGGGCGACTTTTGGAAAGAGACTCCATCCCCAACATGGAACCTTTGTTCTGCGTGAACATGGCTATCATATTGTTCTTTCATTTTCTTTTGAGTTTTAATTAATTCATCTCTTGCCTTTTTAATTACTACTTTTGGTTTTAGCGACTCAAAGCACACTGGAATGTTGGTGTTCAATGATCTAGACATTAAAATGTTGGCTGGTGAAGGTACACTTCCTCTTGGGGTATTGCGCAGGCTTAAGAGTGCTAGGTATGGATCATCTCCTGAATCCCGTGCCTTTTTCAGTACATTTTTTACAGTTTTAACTGCAGACTCAGCCTTTCCATTGGACTTGGGATAATGAGGGCTAGACATGTAGTGACCAAAATTCCAATCACCAACAAACCTCCTAAATTCTGCAGATGCAAAACAGGGCCCTCCATCAGTATATAACTTATGTGGAATTCCATGCCTACTGAAAATTGATTTCAGTTTGCAGATAACAGTACTGCTTTTAATGTCATGTAGTTCGGTAGTCTCAATAAAATTAGATAAATAATCCACCACTACCAGATAGTTCCTATTGTCCAATTCAAAGGTATCTGCCCCGACATCTGACCAAGGCAACTCAGGAACCTCGTGACATATTAATGGACTACTTGTTTTATTGTTTTGGAATTTAGCACATGTTCCACATGATTTCACAAAATCCTCAATCTCCTTATTCATATTAATCCAAAATAAAGTGGATCTGGCCCTATCTTTCATCCGAGTTATTCCAGGATGACCAACATGAAGTTTTTCTAACATCTCAGACTTAAGTGAACTGGGAATTACAATTCTATCCTTTTTAAATATAATATCTCTAATAATACTAAGCTCATCTTTAAAATCAAAAAATGGCTTCAACTCATCACTTAATACTTTCTTATACCTGGGCCAACCACATCTTATTTTATTCTTTAACCCTGATAACACTGTGTCTGCGATGGTTTTTGTTTTTATCAATTCCCAGTTATTCTCGGTCATAGGAAAATTATCAATTAACATATTCACTTGCAATTCTATGTCTTTATCAAAATCAAACTGCTCATCCACACTATGAACATTAAAGTCCCTTGATAATGTGTCTGCAATATATAGTAATTTTCCCGGCTTATAGGAAACCTCCAACGTGAAAGGCTGAAGTTGAAGCATCATTCTCTGCAGACGTACTGGTATTTTATCAAGTGGCTTCTTAAAAATCGAGACTAATGGTTTATGATCAGTCTCCACCTTTACCCATCTGCCAAAGACAAATTGTCTAAACTTCTCACACCCAAATAATATACTTAGCATTTCTTTCTCAATTTGAGCATACCTTGTCTGGGTCTCAGTTAATGCCCTTGAAGCATATGCTATAGGCCTATTATTTTGAATCAATACTGCACCTAGCCCACACTGACTAGCATCCACAGACAACGTTAAGGGCTTATTGGGATTGTAGTAGGCCAATACAGGGGATTTAATTAGCTTACTCTTCAATTGTTCAAAACACTCATTTAATGAACCATTCCATTCAAATACTGAATCATTTTTTAGAAGTTCCCTCAATGGTTTAGTAGTTTCAGAGAAGTTTGGTATGAACCTAGAAACATAATTAAACATTCCTAGTATCCTTTGTAGACCCTTTTTATTTTTAGGGGGTTCCATATTACTAATGGCTTTTGTTCTTTCATCGTCAACCCTAACACCTTCAGCACTAAATTTGTGACCAAGATATGTTACCTCAGTTACATTAAATTGACATTTATTTTTATTAAATTTGAATCCGTTTTCCTTTGCCCTTCGCAGTACTAAGGACACAGTTTCTTTTAGTTTCTGCAGAGAGTCTGCATAACATAATACATCATCTTGAAATGTAACCACCCCTTCAATATTCTCAAAAATTTGTGACACAATTCTATGAAATAATTCTGGGGCACAATTAAGACCAAAAGGAAGACGTTTAAATTTCCAGCGGCCAAAGGGTCCTGCCTGAAATGTGCATAGCCGAGAACTATATTCATCCAATGGGAGCATCCAAAATCCTGAGTTTGCATCAAGTTTTGTGAAATACCTGGCACCCCTAAGTTTGAAAGATATTTCCTCGAAAGTAGGAAACTGAATATGTGATCTTTTTATTGCTCGATTTAGAGGTCTTGGGTCTAAACAGATCCTAATATTGCCATTTTTCTTCTGTACAATCACAAGCTGACTCACCCAATCTGTTGGTGTGGTCACCGGTTCAATGACTCCTAAATCTTGCATTCTATTCAATTCAATTTTAAGTTTTTCATGCAATGAAAAAGGGATTTTTTTCGGTGGAAGAACCACTGGTTTAACTAGTAGATCAACTGTTATGTGAATGGTGACCGGAATAAGACCTAGCCCCCCATCAAATAACTCCAAGTATTCACTTTCAATATTGAGTGTATTAACCTGTTGCCTTATTTTTTGTTTATCTATCACATTATGGCAAATGCCATTGTCCAAAATAGTATTAGCTACTAACCCTAACATTAAACAACTCTGTAAACCAATAATGTTAACACAATCACTATTGACAACATAGAATTTCAAATGATAAGTGCACCCTTTAAATATACAACTCAAAAAACAGTAACCGACTACATTAACTTTCCCATTTGTAAACGATATAATTGAGGCTTTAGTTTGTTTAACTACTTGCTGGTTTACTTTCAAATTAACAAACTGACTGAGCGACATAATATTACATTCAGCACCAGTGTCAACTTTTACTTGTACATTAAAATTATTGATCAAAAGAGTCTCAGTCCACACAACCTTATTGCCGATATTACTGATCACACTGATCAAAAAATTTTCATCGTCCGATTCACCATCACTATACGAATTTTTTCTTTTGAAATTGATTTCATTTACTTCCCTTGGTATCACACTTTTACACATGCTGGCAAAATGATTAGGCACCTGACACTTAAAACAGCGCTTACCAAAGGCTGGACATCTATTAATGTCATGAGATAGTCCACACCTACTGCACTTCCTCGGCTGTGATAGAAGACCTCTGCTTGCATGTTGAAACCGGTTACCTGACGAACAGCTGCTGGGAGATGGTCTTCCAAACCATCGTCTGCCTCGGTCCCCCCTGGTTCGTTCATCGTACTTCTTCTCCAGGACATCTACTTCAACCGGTTCTTCTTTCACCTGAATCTCTTCTTGCTTAACTTGTAGGGTATCAGCTCTCAAATCAGCAACCACTTTAGCCTGGCATAAACTCAATGCTTTGTTAACAGTGAGATCTGACGTTCTCAACAAACACGCTTTGGCCTCCTTGTCCAGAATTCCACTAACAAATCTGTCTCTGATTAGCTCGTCTCTCAAAGAGCCTAGATCGCAAGAAACACTTAGATTTCTCAGAGCTGCCATGTAACTTTCGTATGATTCAGTCTGCAGCTGATGTCTACTGAAGAACTTATGACGTTCATATGTCACATTCTTTGCCGGGATAAAATACGTATCAAACTTTGTCAAAACAGTGTTCAAATTCACCCGATCTGACTCGCCTAGGTCAAATGACCTAAATATCTCGTGTCCCCTCTCTCCCATATAATATAGGAGAAGTGCCACTTTTCTCTTATCTGTCGCCTTATCACTAAGAAAAGCTTCTACGTAAATGGAGAATTTTTCTTTAAAAATCCCCCAGTTCGTGGCGAGATTTCCACACCAGTCCATCGACGATCCCTGGGCCGATGCCTCAAATTGATTATTTGAAGCCATTACGACAAAAGGACAACTAGAAAACTTTTTTTTACCGCTGCCACCATGTGGTATTCGAGGATAGGCAGACCCATGCAATAAGACAACCAGCTGCTTGAACCACTACTGCTTTAATGATCGCCCGACCAACCTGTACATCAAGGACACCACCTGTGCGCCTTCTATGCGTTATTCATTTTTTTACAACAAACATTATATCGTATTTCTTGATCTTTGCTTATAAAAACAATCAGTATTTTTTAAATCTTAATTTTTTAAATGCGTTATTGGGTTATTTGTTTTCAATTCAAATTAATGTCTTTTAATGATATATTTTTAACGTTTACAAATTAGATTTGATGGGGTAGACTACGACGTTTATTTGTAGTATAAGTATTTTTGGTTGTATGATTTCCACACTCACATTTCAGGTTTTGTGTATTTTTATGAATTACTCTTTCAAGCATTTTATGGTAAATAAATGAAAATTTGAAGGTCCATTATTGATTTTAGGCATTGATAGCAGTTTTTTGCTGTTACACGTGACCGTAGTTAAAAATAATGTACCGATTACAATACCACTAGTGATTATCCAGTCGATTTTGGAATGAGAAGTCATTATCCATCGTTGACTTTTGATAAAAGTGGGCTACTGGAGATGCTGAGATACTTTTCGCCCTTCTTCATCTTTCAGACAGTTTCCTATTCCTGATTATCAAGATAACTGAGATAAATTGTGCATGTTCATATGAAGTAGAGATCTTCGGTCTTAGAAGAATAAGTTGTGGATTAAAGGCGAGAAAATATTTTTAATGCCAATTTCATGTTGGGTCTGTGGGAGTTAGTCTTTAGTTAAAACTCCTTTGATACCTGTTCCTTAAAAGAGGCTAACTAGTGCCTGCACGGGCTTTAGGACGATTCATCGATCTAGTATGTTAACAACTTTGGTCTTCAGTATAATGAACAGAAGGATATAGAAGAAAATGTCTACTTAGGATAAGATCAATTCGGGTTCTGAAAAGGAGGAGCGATTCTTGATACTACAATATTAATGCGGACATTTAATGTAAAGTATTTTTGTGCACAATCAAAATTTGTTTGCTCGTTGACTTTGAAAAGACATTTAATAGAGTTTAATGGCATTACCTATTGAAAACACAGAGGGTTAGCATGCAGACATGAAGGACATATTCGGAATCTACGTATGGAACAGTGTGCTCAGGTGAGGATAGCAGACGAGGAATCAGATTGGTCAAGAATAGGATGTGGAATTGATTAAAGTATAAAATTATTTTATTTTGCTGGATCTTTTTAAGCAGTTTTCAGGCCACTGAGAATGCATTACATAAGTTCCTTTTCCAGCTCCAAAAGTTCGCGTCCTCCTTTCGGCGACTGTGAAACATGAAAATATAATCTGGTGCTTGAAAGTGTTTCGTCAATAACCTCTTGTTCCTTTTTACACTGTTTTAAAGGAGTTAAAATGCCTAATATTTTAATTTTATAGTTGCTAAAATATGTGAAAGGGAAAATTATTATCCCAAGGGATTACTTCAGGAAAAGAGGTGTGGATTTATAATCCCTTTCGCAGGTAGGAAAGTGAAAGACGATTCCGAAGAAAAAATAAGAATCACCGTTGAAGAAACGTAAATGTGAAGTTTAAAATTATTGTAAGGAATTAATTCTGAACTGTTATATTCACCTTAATATTATCCTTCTATTTAATGAGTTTAATCCTAGTTATCAGGATAGGAAATAAAAAACTACTGCAGTCTTTGTATGAATTGAGACGCTTCCGCTCCGTCTTGTGAGAAGAAAAAATATGTTTTAGTTCCTATGAACGCTGTAAAAGTGTTGAATGCTACTCATTATAACAAAAATTCTTTCATTAATACATAATTTTTGTTGTGTCATTCGAATGAAAGCTGGAGTGTACATTTGGTCATTCTTCATTACTTTCTCATCATACAAAGATGAAAGTCCTGTGAGAAATTTGTTTTTTTTAAATAGTTACTTTTCGTGTATTTTTAATTCCATTTGGTCTCCATGTTGATTGTTTTCCTTTTCTAGAAGTGTGCGAAGTGACATCACGAATAAAATTTGTCTTCGGGGAATATTTATCTCCAATAGGAAAATGGGCTATCGGTTAATTCTCCAATTACTGGAGGGGTTGCTGTTTTCTAGGGTTGTTATCGCATGGAGTTCATCTCGTAAGGTCATTGATTTCAGTCCTTTGTATGGCGTGAGCATTCACTGAGACATAGATAAGTAAATATCCTGCGCTACCAATGGTGGCTGATTGAAGGAAAACTGTGCATAATAGATCTTCTTTCCTAGCATGTGTTCAATAAAATTTAAGATTAAAATTTCTATACGGCGATGGATTATCTAAGAATAAGGAAAGTGGAAGTGGATCAATTGAATTATCCAATCATTGAACGGGGTCATAGCTTTCATGGCTTATTATCGCATGGAGTTCACCTCCAAAGGTCATTGAATGTTTAAGTATCATGCAGTGTGACTCCTCACTGCAATATTGGAATGAAAAGCATTCTGCGTTGCCATTGGTCATCGTAATGGTTAGGTTGAGGTCATTACCAGGAAAATGTTTCATTCTAGACTCCATATAAAAAGGCGGGTAACTCGGCGTGGAACCATCTAACGCATTAGTGACCGTGTAACAAACGACACTTCCAGCATGCAGTGCACGACTTTGTTGCTGGCCCTTGCGACATTAGCCTTCGGTGAGTATTCCCAATAATCCTTCCGTTCATTGAAGTACCGATGCGTGAGTGATTACCGAACCATGTATTCTAGGTTATTTTTATTTTCCCAGCCTGTTTAATTTCGCAAGGAGCGGGAGAAATCAATATTATTCCTGAGCGTGGTATCTTATATTTTGTAAATGATTGAGTTCTTAATTGAATCCCGGAATGTGTTTTTCAGGGTACTCTGCTCATTATGGTCTAATGATTTCCTTTTCTCAAATGTTTTTTCTCCTCAATCGATGATATGATGGCCGCATTGCATTATGAAATTGTTTTTCGTTTCTTTGCTTGATCGTGATAATGTATACCATCTTAAAAAATAATCATAGTGGAAATGTCTAGACCATTGATAGGCTGGGTGAAAACCCCTATGGTGGCTTATATATCTAAAGAAGCAGTGAATTTGACATGCAATACGGAATTATTTCTATGATGATGAAATATGTAGTTCTTTTATGGATGGTAGAAAACTCAGACGATGACTTATATATCCATAGAAGCCGTAAATTTTGCATGGAATACTGAATGATTTATAATTTTTCATATTTATGGAAACGACTATTTTTAAATAATATTATAATAATATGAATTTAATAGTGATGTCATTTCAACCATAATTTAATTGCTAAAAAAGCCTATGTTTCATATTATCAGTTTACACATCAACAATCTCATTTAGTGCAGTGGGTAGGGTGTCTGCTCTGTCTTCCAGAGATCGCCATTGGCGCCTCCGCGACGGCTATTTTTCTCCCCCTACCACACACCCTCGCGGTGGTTTGTAGGGGATCGCGTATATACACGTAGATACTTAATGTGCATATAAAATTGCTCTCGTAAGCCTTTGGTTTGATTGGTAGTAAATTGAATAGTTCCCAGTATAATGCGAACCTAAATCTACTTTCATCTGATTTGCTAGTGACTACATGTGCCATTTTTTTACCCTTAGGCTACCGTCACTCCGTCGAGGGTTTTGGCGTTTCCGGATCGAAAATGAACATGGAAGCTCATCCAATTATAGTGAGTAGTATGAAAAAACAATCTTGCAAACGTGGGATGAGTACAATTTACCGCTAAAATATAGCAATGTATAATAAATCAATAATAAAAGCTCAATACACATTTAAAAAATTTTTTGGCAAATTGATCGTGTACATATTTACATAAAGAATCTTAAAGACGTAAAATACTCTTCTCATTATAAAAATGTGTGTACATAATGATCTGCATAATGTATTTTCAATGGCCTAGATATTGTATGGGCTCCACATTTACCCTGAAACATTCTTTCATCTCTAGGCTTCCGTGCGGTTCATGGGTCATCACAGGTGCAGCGGTGCAATGGTTAGCGAGAGAATGCTGTTGACTGCTGCGCAATGCGTACAGAAGTAAGTGCCAAAACCATTGAAAAACATTTATCACGACATGAAAGTTATACGTGTTTCATCCATTCAAATTATATTGCATTTAAATATTAGTAATTCGTGCGCGCGTTATCAATTTCCTGATAGATCAACAGGTACATTCTTCCACGTAAATACGAATATAGTTGAGTAAATTTTATGATCTTGCGCAATTTCAGGGCTAACATAAACTACTTGGATGTGATTGCTGGCGGTGATAATAAAGTATATCAGGTATTAAAAGTGACTGTCCATCCAGCATATAATCCATGGAACCAAGACAACAATTTTGCAGTAATCAAGGTAAACTACTCTTCCTAACTTTGTAGACGATAAATTAAGTCATGTTATATGGTATTAATATTCTCCATTCCCCATGTTTTGGGATTGAATCTTTTGTTGAGCCTCCTTTCCAAATATTAAGCTTTTCTTGCTGATAATAAGATTCAGTTTTAACTATTGGTATGTGTTAGATATTTTTTATAGCAAATATTTTTTTCTTTTACAGGTAAAAACTCCTTTCGATCTGGGTGAACATGTTGCATCAATTCCTTTAGCGACGCAAGCTTTAAATAATTTCAGTGGACAAGCTGTAAGCGTTGAATGGAACAGCCAAAAGGTATCATATGACCCATAGATATTGAAGTGCTTACTATTAGTTTGGAGTACTTGTAGAACTACATTGTAGTAGTGCAATAATTATGGTTGGCACACCTTCATCAAGGCTAACTAGCTTAACTTTGGAAATGTTAAAACTTCATTGAAATGAGAATGGAAAAAATATTTTACTATTGCTATTTTGTTATTCGATGTGGTTATGCATTGTTCTATAATCTGTTTCAGGATGAAATGCAAATTACGTATGCGGCCTCCATGTCTCTCACGGATTGCCCTCCCATGCATCAAGTCACAAGCCAAATGCTTTGTGTAAAAGCTCCTGGTCTTAAGGTAAGACATTCGGAAATCGATCAAATTCCATTTCTCATTATTTTTCCTGAAACACTTGATGCCATTAGTTTCTTTTATTTTACAAACTAATTTGCTTCTTACTAGTTATGTACGCTAAATTATCGCAATCCGTTAGATACTTTGTTGACGTTGGCCTTTAATAGGTAGCCAACTGTTATTCGTGCATCATTTTAAAACCCAATTTATTTAAATACCATAATTTTAAGTTGAGTATGATGCAAGTAATGTTGTTTCTTTTCATTGGAGTAAAGAGCAAATGTTTTTTTTGCATCTATGTCCCTTTTTGTTAGGCGAGTTACCTTTAGATTTCATTGGCAATGTTTATTAAGTTTTTCAGTGACAGAGGTTTAAGCTTCTTTACACTGGCAAATTAGTGTGCCATTGAGACTGTGCGTCAAAAAGGTCCAACTCAGTACACTGCAGAAGAACGCTGCGTTTTCCTTTGGCTATTACCTGACACTGGAAAATCACATTTGTGGTGCTGTTACTGCACTCAAAAACTATTCTTCGTTTCACCTCGAAGGAACGCATTAACCTACAAGTTAAATACATTTCTTTATAATAACTATTATAAAGACTATTATAAACTAATAACTATTATAAAGACTATAACTATTATATAACTCTTGCTCCATTCGTGGAGAATATATCTTCGTCTCACAATTGTATTGTGGCTTCGGAATAAATTTCTCTTAATCATGAGATTGCATGCAATATATATAGCGTGTTAATTTACGTGCAATTAGCTTTTACTGATTCCTAACAAGTTATAAGTCTAGCAAGGGTTCGTTCATTCGCCGAGCATTCTTTAACTCCACTCGAAAAATTATTCGAGAAAGAGGGATCCCGAAGACTTAAATAAAGGGACGTTTCGGTGGCGGAATGATGGGAGCGTTAAGAGATGATCCCAGCGTTTCCTCGCTTGCTCCCAAGGGCGACATCGGCTCTCCCCTTCTCCACGAGGGACAGCTCCACGGCGTCCTCTCCTCGGCCCACGGTGAAGCCGAGGTGGGGGTGTACGCCCGGGCCTACCCCTACGCCAGTTCCTTCGTGGCTGCGCAGATGAACAAGGACCCCATGGAGGACGACATATGCGCCGCTCTGCAGGTCATCGTCGAAGCTCTGCAGGACAAGTGGTACATCCCGGACTTCATCATTTCCGCTGTGGAGTACCTCCGCCAATTAATGAAGTGCAATGTGTGAAGACATGGACTCCGTTATTTCCTAAAGAGAGAGAGATATTGACTTTTAAATGCCACAAATGTGATGTGATCAACTTCAGAGGAGATTTCTATGTTAGTCGATGACATGATGGCATCCTCTTTACTGGTTTACTTCATACTTTTATTTATTTTGTTCTGCTCGTTTATTATTTTATATGTATATATCACACGTAATATATAATTGCATTCTCTATACTAATTTGTAGCATACCTAGTTTTATTTATGTGTTTCTGCTCTTATAAATGTATACGTAATGCAATAAAATTTTACTCTGCGCCGAGAATATTCCTTTTTCTGCCTTCCATAACTAGTTAATTCAAGAGTTCTCATTTGTTAATCAGTCTACACCCCTGACCTGCCATAATGTTGTGGCTTCTGACATTTACTTCGCAAACTAAAATACGGATACAAAATCTCCACAATCAGTGCCAGTCCGGGAGGATTTATCCACACAAGCGGGATAGCGTTTGGCGCCCCAAGCAGTTATTTGGCTTCCCTCGCAAAGAATTGTGTTTTTGTTGTATTTTAATCTTAATATTGTCTTCATCTTAATAGGAATTTCGAGCCTTAAAATAACAAGCTCTTACTTACACATTATGGACATGGATTATTTCTTCATGTAAATTAAATATTGCGAAGACATTCTACTGTAATTTTATTTAATTATTTAATGGACTACTGCCCTTTTTCAAAATTATTACAGAATAGAAACAAACGCACAAAGAACAACTTTATTGATTTGGATACATTTATAACATTGAAAAAAAGATGTTTTAATTCTATTAATACACTTATAGGAAAGTAGAGAGTAGATAGTAAGTTGAAAGGTCAAATTACTATTTTAATAAAGTATAAATGGAACAAAGTAATGCAACAGCTTATACATTTGTTTACATTTTTATCGTGTACGTGATAAATATTGTTCGTATGAGTAAAAAAATTATACTGAAAATGTTCTAGTCTTTAAATTCGCAAAACCTTTCAAAAATAGAATCTGTGTCAATTAACTTCAAAGTGTCGCTTTCAATGGCTAATGATGGCATCCCAGTCAATCGCTGTTGAGAAAGTGTTGATCTAAGGTATGTCTTTATCAACTTCAATTTTGAAAAACTTCTTTCGCCAGTAGCTACAGATATAGGTAAGGTCAATAGGATTCGCAAACTTAAAAAAGTGTTGGGAAAATAGTCAATAAAATTAGTGTCTGTGATATAAGATAATGAGCTTGGTGGAGAAGATTCAGCTGGAAGAATGGGTGCTAACATCAAACATTCGTCGCATAGTTATTTCCCGTGGATGTGAGAGTCATCACCATCACTTAGGAAATCCTGAAGAGTCATGCATACAGCATTTAGTTTTGTACGATCCCATTACTGCAGACCATGAATATCGTATAGAAAGCTAAACTTATTACTATGATTGTCCATTGGCTCAAATGTATCCTTTAGTGAGTTAATAGCTGTATCCAGCGTAGAAAAAATTCACCTTAAAGTTGAGTTGTACTACTTCAATAGGAACATCGTCAGATTCACACGTAAATTGCTTGGCCACTCTCCTGGAACGGATATGCTTTTCTTTTTCAAAATCTGAATGGAATCCAAGTTTGTCGGCAAGCTCTTCTGCATCAGTTATCACGCTATTAAACCCCTCTTCAGACCTCATTTTCTTCAAAAAAACTGCCAACACTTTCGGCTAAATCTATGGCATTTTGTAAATTTTCAGCAATCTTTTGGAGAACTTTGCTTACCTTGTTGATTTTGAATCAAATTTCGTACCAGACAACTATGCAACAGAGAAATTTAAATATTTGTCATTTTTCTGCGATACCAATAGCAGTGTTTCTTCCAAAGGCATCTATTTTATGATCTTCACTGGCTTCATAAACAGCATCGTAAACTTGATCAATGTGGTATCGAAGAGGCTCAAATGCATTATTCGGCTTTCCCATCGGGTATCGCTGAGAGACTTCACAGTTACATTAGATGCTGAAAAAAATTTGAATATCACTTGCACCTAGCTAAAGATTGTCAGCGACAGGACATGACAGCGCTGCATCGTTTACGACTAGGTTTAATGAATGAGTTCCACATGGAACAAAAAAAGCTCGATGTTTATGGCCTTTGATTCTTTTTTGCACTCCCATCTTTTTCCCTTTCATATTGGAGCCATTATCATACCCTCGTCCTCGCATATTATTCAAATAAAACTGCCGTCTTATCACCTCGTTCAAGAGAATGTCAGACCTTCACCAGTAGTGTCTAAAACTGGAATAAAACCAAGGAAATGTTCTTTAATAGCTATGTCTTCACCAGACTCTGCTTGAACAAAACGAACGATGATCGACATCTGTTCTGTACGACTGAAATCTGGGGTACAGTCAAATACAACAGAGTAGTATGACGCTTTTTGAAGTTCATGTAAAATATAATCTTGATTGCATGTTGATAACACAGTAATGAATTCATTTTATATGTGTTCACTAAGATAATGAACATTGGCTTCATGAGAACTTGCTCTTCGAAAGTGCTCTTTCAAGACAACATCAAATGTGGCAATGTGCTTTATTAATTTCAATAAATACCCGTTATTCTTTTTAAACAGTGTATCCTTTGTTCCGCGAAATGCCAATCACTGAGTTCCAAGGAATTGCATTACACTGTAACCTCCTTACAATAGGTTGTTCATCTCTCTCATCTTTTTCCTTCGTCCTCCCCTTGTTTCGCACCGGCTTCCTCCTTAACTCTCTTCTTCTTCCTTTTTAATCGTCCTCTATAGGTTTCGCGCCCGCTTCCTCCTTAATCTACTTCCCTCTTCCTTTTTTATCGTCCCGTTGTTGGTTTTCGTCTGCTTCCTTTTTTTTAGGTCTCCACCCTTGTCCTCTTGTTTACTCTCCGACTCCCTTGGTGATATTGTTTATTTTTCATTTACTTTTAGAAATATTATTTAATTTTTTATTTAAATTTAGAAATATTATTAAATTTGAAATCTATTTTATAGTACAGTAAATCTAAATATATTTAGTTCTATAACTTTTAGAAATATTATAAACATTTCATAAGTACTTAGAAATCGTACCGTTACAACACAAAGCAACCTTTTAAATACTTCATTCCAATGTTCACTCTCAGCATGAATGAGTCTTTGGTTTAATCATCAACTGTTTTGCCTAGGCGCAAACGCAGACGTAATTCTCGCCATGATTGGCATGCTTTTAAATGGCAATGGTATTTCTCGTGTTGGGCTAGAAATCCGGACGTATTTCGCCGGTCTGAAAATCCGGATGTGCCAGAAAGTGAGATACTCTCAGCACTAAAGTTTACAACAGTAACAAGAAATTGAATTTTTTGAAACAGAAGAAATCAGCCACTCTCTGCGGATTTCTTCTCCGTTTGATAATTTTCTTTTATAGTTTGCCGGAGCAAATCTTCTACCAGTAGTATCGACAGGATATTCAGCATCAGTTACTTGAAAAGGGCCGCTTTCTACAATTGTTTTTCGCATACCATCAGTTGCCATCATCAGGTCAATCATCAGTTGACAAGTCAAAAATTGTCGCGGCAGGTGGTTCTTCCTACAATTACAATACAAGACGTAAGTTTTGAAATATTAAATGCAACTGATTGATGTATGTATGCTTTGAAAATTACCGTATCTTTGTCTTGGACAAGAGGATTGGATCCATCTAGATTATCATTTGGTTTGGCACATTCTGACATCCTAATCAACTCACTGACACTGCCGCATTCAGTTTCATTCATCCTTACTCATAAGTAATGAAATAGTTCTCGTGACCTTTTGTAATGATACCATTGAATTTTGCAAAGTTGGTGGCAACTCATCTCGTGATTTGGTAACAAATTAGCAATGAACAAATAAAATAAAATCTTGCTTGTAATGGTATAGCTTCGACTCTTGAAGAGACAGTTGTACTTGCTCTATCATCACCTGAGCTCGGTGTTTCCCTGTTAGATGGTTCGATGCCTGTAGATGGCAGTGTGAAAAAAATTCTCATCGCCTTAGCTTGCTTCTGAAATTCTTCAATTTCTTGCGCTCTTCTTTTTCGATAAAACGTACCGGACGATTTCTACCTGTCTTCAACCCAAAAAGTCAAGATTAAACGCTACTGGTAAGACGCGAATTAAACGTGAAGGCGGGTGAATAATGGGCAATTATAGGCAATAATGGGCAATGGGCAATATGCTCAGCGTACCTGAACGCATAATATTAATACAAAAGTATGAAATAAATTTTGTAATAATTGAACATCAATTAGATTTAATTTAAAAATACCTCTCGATATCATGCTTGTTGCGGGTGCTACATTTGTGCGGGAGTTAAGCATTTGTGTTTTATCACGTGCCAGATGAAGCTGTCAACGGAAAAACAGATCAGGTTTTGATTATGACTTAGGCTAAATTTTATTGGGGATGACTTGTGGAGGACGGATCCCGCGCAAAGAGCGGGAGGATGCTTACGACGAGGTGTATGCGTAACCAAGAGGTATGTTTTTGACTATCGAGGGAATATTGAACAAGGGGCTAGAGGAAGGGGTTTCGACGGAAAAAGAAAGAACATTAATTGTCTCTGTGTGTCTAGCCTCAACAAGCAATGTTATCCATTCCTATCTTTTCAAAACATTTTTTTGCATCAAAGGAAGTGAATTGAATAGAATCAAAAGAAGATTATAGACTCTTTTGCAGGGTTCCGCTGGTTGATATATGTGAAGATGCCTCCTAAATCGACACCTGAATCTTCATAGAATTTTAGATTAACCTATATTCACATTTAAAAATGAATAGGAAACATAGACTTCTTGTCATCTGGATGGTTGAACGTTACTTTACTCGCATATTTTATTTGAAAACTTCTTGTGCAGTTTATTAGCAAGTCGTTTCAGATTTATAGAGAAGGATTTAGCCCTGCGCCTTTGTGAAATTGATATACCGTTTTAAATTATATAATCAAAAGTATAATTACCGCAGTAGGCCGTGTAAGCCGATAAGAAATTAATGGAAGAAAAATTAAAGAAAGAGAGAATGTCATTAATGCAGTAATGTGGTTCTTTCACATCGAACTCTCAGTGACATTATTGACACTAAATTGACTTTTAGTATCGTTCTTAATTTTAAAGCAGATTTCAATGATAGGACACTGCGGGAAATGACTCGTTTTTCACGATGGATTGGAACTTACCACAGCAGACGGCGAATAAAGTGAGGGCTAACGTGGACATCTGCTCCATGGTCATCTCCAGCTTGGAGAGCTAGGAATCGTAGATAATGTATGAAGGTTGGGCGGTTCAAAATAAAATACAATAGTAATATTCCACACTTAATTTTTAATAATAACCGACCCGGGTTTCGGCAACTCAGTGCCATATTCTAGGCTGAGATTGACTGCACCTGAAATTGACTGCATACAAATATATATAGTATTCTGTGCACTGTCTCCCGAAATTTTTTATGTTTACATCGAGAGAGCCATCAATGAAATCAAGGAGAAGTGTTCTGGAGTGAACATCCACGGTGAGACAATCAGCATGTTACTATTCGCTGATGGCATAGCTCTCATAGCAGAGACAGAGTAGGATCGGAATGAGATGCTAACAATCATGGAAAGGACAATGTCCAGACATCAGTTGAAGATTAATAAGAAGAAGACTAAGATATTAGTGTGCAGCAAGAGAGAAGAAGCCAAAACCAACGTTATACTAGGAAAACAGAAACTGTAAGGAATGAAAGAGTTCTGTTACCTGGGAATCAGAGTAACCAACGATGGACGAAGCAAGAAAGAAATACTTAGTAAAATAGCCCAGACAAAGAGGGAATTCTATCAAAAGAAGAATCTGCTAACAGCTGGTAATACAAGCTTAGAAGTAAGGAAGCAATTCATCAGAACGTATATCTGGAGCATGTTTCTTTACGGCAGTGAGAAATTGACGATGGCAGCAGCGGAGAAGAAAAGGGTGGAAGCATTAGAAATGTGGTGCTACCGAAGAATGATGAAGATGAAATGGATCGACCAAGTGACAAATGAAGTCCTGACGCGAGTGGGAGAAAAGAGACGTCTGCTGAAAACTATAAAAAGAAGGCATCCTAGTTGGCCATTTCCTAAGACACGATGGCCTGATGAAGAAAATCGTCGAAGGAAAAGTGAACGGGAAGAATGGAAAAGGTTGGCCTCGTATGAGTTACATGTAACAGGTCATAAAGGACGTGAAAGAAGGAACTACGTTAATATGAATAGGTTGGCCGATAAAAGAATCGAGTGGAGGGCTACGTCAAACCAATCCTAGGGTTGTTGACCCATGATGATGACGGAGGTGTTTGAGAATTGTAATCTAATCATGGAGGTCAACTATGACTTTTATCTGTTCACGGCAAATAGGTGTCTTGATTGCTTTTCAATGATTTCAATTGCGGTTTTTGTGTCAGCCAATCACGAAGCTTGCTATCTCGGAAGTCGTGATTTTTAGGAGAGGACGGGTAAGGCCTGTCATTCATGTCTGCAAATGATAATATTGACGACATGTGAATGACAGGTATCGAGCGTTTCGCATATTAATTGAACTTTCAAGTTAAATTGATGCAGAGAAATGTAGTTCGTGATTGTAAAAATTGCTGTTTGAATCGAACATGTTGTTCACGCCAGCGAGCATTCCTTTGTTTTCTAAGGGTAAGAGTCAAGAGGGCGCTGCAACCTTGAGCGACGACCGGAACAGAGACGAACCAGCTTGCCGGGAAGGGAGTCATCCCGTAGTGCTCGAGGCGAAAGCTTCGCCCGGGAGTCACCCGAGAAGTCAGTCAGAACGACATACAGTGAGGAATTCAAGCTGTTGCAGAACTACAAGCCTCTGATTTTGTACCGCCAACGTGATTCAGAATTAATTACGCTATCACTCTGAATTCATTCGGGAGTATTCCTGACCTCCAGCTTTTAGTGTGTGCAGAATCGACCGAACAAAATTTGCTAGCAGAGCGTGTTTCCTGGTGCAATTCTCCAGTGTTCAGTGCGTCTTCGTTGATATCTTTTAATTCAAAAGCATAAATTCAGCACTGCAATACGCTGCAAGTTCCTGAGGACGACTTGGAGTGCACTCGTAAACTTCGGAGAGGAGTTTGCTGCCCACTTCACCAGGACATAACGTTCCATTCGACCTGCGCCTTGGTGAGGGACGTGCTGGAGGAGTCGGGTAGAGTTCCATCGTCCTTGGCGAGCAACGGCCAGCTGGACTGCACGGCGTGTAGGTGAGAGAAGTCAGGAGCTTATCCAACCCACTCAGTATTCGAGTTTCTTAGCTGCTCTTCATTAAAAGTCTGATATGCATGAATAACTTTCTCCTCTCTTGCTGTTGACTCTTACTGTGTCTGAACGAGTATAATTTTGCTCTCCTTTAAACTGGAAAAATGCTAAATTACGATAATTTCGGTTTCTTCCGAATTCAATGCTCGTTGTGGTTTAATCAGATCGAGTGTGCGACAGTATATTTCGTATCTGATTCCGGTATTTGTTATTCCGGGTATTTCGGGCTTGGAGGATGTGGTCTCGAACCGCGTTTGGCATCATCTCTTGAGGTAGTTGGAAGGCGGATTGGTGGCAGATTTGCTACGGAGTTGAGTGAGGGCTTCGATGCAGGTATCCGCGTCCTTCCTGTTGTCCTTCCACTTGCTCTTCTCTCTTGTGGTGGTCATACCAGGAGTTTGCAGACAGTAACTCATTCCTCCTTCAAAGCTCCACTGTTCTTCCGCCGAGAATATTTTTCTCCATCTCATTCCCATTCACCATCCACCGCTTTCCGATCCTCCGATACTGTTTAATGTTTACTTCTGGGAGCTTCAGTAATTATTTCATCTTACCAATTATATACACATCTTCCGTGGTCAGTCGATAGAATCATTTTCGAATCATCACTACGTTGATAGTATCTGCCTCCGCTACCAGTATCCCATCACACACCTAGTCGATTTTCACTACCATACAAACGTAATAAACTTATATTTTCATGCAAATATGTGATATTATCAATTAAAAATGTTTATAAGATTAATTGCACTTCAGCCCTTTATAGGAAAAGCAAAATATTTTTAATGAATATCAGCGACGGTTCATATTCGTTAAAAAAAACCACTCGAAGCACTGAACACTTACTGTAATTAAGGCTAACTAGTTTTATGCCTCAGAATTCTACCATTCATTTTATAAAGTTTTATTTAAATTATTTAGTTTTATTTATTAAAATGAATCACTAATTAAGGGTTAATAATGTAATCTGTCTTATTTGTCCTTCATTTGAGATGTTTGCTTTCCAATTTGTTGTGAAGTTAAATTACTAATTACGACATTTTTGTCATATTAGGGAAATAAATGAATCTAAGATGCTGTTGCAATGACCCGCAGGTGATCTGAGATCGTGCATATACCAATGGAATGAACATTGCCACAACAATCATTAAGCTAAAACAGGATTTGAATCGAAATCTCCTATTTGTCGGAAAGGGGTATTACCCAGTCATATAATTAATCAATTAATGTTCAAAATTCTAAAGCCCAAAAAAAAGCGTAACTTCTCGTGTCGTCCACGACGGCGCTTATGCCAAAGATCGAGATACGGAGCCCAATCGTTCAGCTCACGGGAAATATGTGGCTTTTGGCTTATTTTTCCAACTCTAGTATTTACGGTGGCTCTCAACTTTTTGCAACAATTTTCAACACAATTTTCTGCTACAAGGCTCGAATATCGGCAACTGCCGATATTCGAGCCGCCGAAGTTAAGCAACTTTGGGGCCGGGGTCCACCCACCCGCCCGTCCACTACCCCGACCCACCCTTCCCGCACTCCCTCCCTTTTCAGCATCTCCCCCTGCCCCTAAATCAATGTCTCCCATCCCACCCCCCCCCCCAACCATTTCCCGCTCCGGACCGCCAAAATTCCAAATGTCTTCCACTTCCTCCTCCATTTTGTCTACGAAAATTACGAAACCCGCATTGTCAGCCAAAAATGCCCCATCACCAATTGAAAACCAGTCTATATTTTGTAAATTTTATTCTCCCTGCCCCCCCATGATTGACTTTACTTCAAAAGTTTGATCGTTACCTTCCCGCCTCTTAATGTCACCAATATAGCCCAACAAATAATTTTGGTCGTCTAGAGAACCCACGTCATCGTACCTTCACGTTCAAATATTTCATCACGATCGCCTTACAATATACCCCCAAGATACCCCAACAAAGAATTTTTCTCTTCATATTCATCCGAAACCACGACTCTCTCCACCGAAACGACCCCATTCCCCAACCCATTCCCAACCCAAACCCTACCCACTCCCACAACCAAACCCATTCCGACCCCTCCCCCAACTCTTCTACTTCCTCCTCCTCTTGTGTCTGCTTTCGGCAGCAAACAGAGGGAGTAAGAAGACACTCGTCACATCTATCCTAGCCAGAGTATGGGCAGATAAAATTTTTCATGAATTTTTCGGGTTTCGGCTCTTCAAAAACACCCAAATTATGTTCACGAGCACACCTCTGCAAATAGTAGTGTATCGCTTCGCGATGAAATGTAATGCTCTGTACTTTGTAAAGTACAAGTTCCATTTATAAAATGGTGATATTTATCTACAGTATCAATACGCTCGTCTAGTTATAATATAATATCTTCCAATAGCACAGGAAGGGAGAATTCGTTATTTTTTAATATCAAAATACAATATTATCACTATCAGTCAATTCCTCTACAAGTAAAAGCCACTCTATAATATTTTCATAAAGCTGGAGTGGCAAACACATTTTGGCTATTTTTTAAGAATCCTAAACTTAGAACAAAAAAGTCAGGGTTTCCGTAATTATTATAGTGCGTTAGGTACACGTGTTGGATAAAATATTACTTGATAAGTATGTGAAATTTAAAATGAAAAGCGTAAGAATGTACACCGTTTTTGTATAAAAGCACTGCTTAAGCAGCATTTTCTGGAATAATTATAGGGTGCAATACTAATAGAAAGAGGACTCAATCGTGTTTTTAAAACTTGATAAAGAAGTATACATATGCAGAGGGTCCACAAAATTAATTGGCGCTTTTGATAATTGTATGAATATTTGACGAATGAACATTTGAGGACGGGAAAAATCGGCGCTTCGATTTCATATGAAGAAAGTAATGACGAAGTGATAAGACGATCGAGAGTCAATGTTTACTAACATCAATGGAAGGCCATTTCCGCTTTCCTTATGTTTTTTAGGTCAAGTGCAAGATGTCAGTGAAGGCGTTGACTTGTCGAGTTGAGGGCGTGAGCGAAGATATTATAGTGGGGAGTGGGGAAAGAGGAAAAGTGGGAGAATGGGATTGCGAATCAAATCGCGCCCTCAGCGGGTGAGCGGGGGTTATCGTCGTCTGCAGCCGGGGAGGACGTCTGTGAGTCAACTTGCCCCTCTAGGTGCATCCCTATAAATTCTCTCGTTTGAGAGAATCGATAGTTTTCCACTCTTGAACAGAGAATTCTTACCGTGTATTAAGGGTGACTCTCAGCTTTCGAAATCAGGTCATTGCGCCTGCACCATTTGCTTGCGTTGGGTCTAATATCTGCATTCGGGTGAGATATGGTGCTGAATGACAAAAAAGCGAGATTAGTACGTTCTTAGGGCATCAACGGAAAGGGGTACTACGGAAATTAGAATTTGAAAAGTTTTCAACTACGAATGAGGTGCATATAGGTATACAAAAATGAACGTTAATAACTTTCAGTACATGTAGCATAATTTGGAAATATATTTTATTTCATAGCTTAAAATAGTTAATATTTTGTAGTACATATATTAGGTAGCAACATTTTTTTTGTTCTAAGTTTCTCTATTGGTCTTTTTCCGGCAGTGATGAGAGGAGAAATGGCTACTTGAAATATATTACAGGTAAAGAGAAGTACAGATTAGGTAAGTGCGTTGCGATGGCGTATGAGAATGTTGGAGCCCTATTACTGTTAATTTAGCGACTTTGGAAGTTTTTAAATTAGGAATTTTAGGTTTGCAGCAGGGAGAAAATTTTCTTGATAATCGCTTAGTTTTATTTGAGCTTCACGAGGTGCATGAACTATAAATGTTTTTATTCCCTCTCATTAGTGTAAGCATGCAGTTCAGTTCATTTTTGACCAAGTGGAATAATGTAAATTGTGTAAATTGTGGGATCGTAAAGGAGTAATCAAAATTGTTTTTTCTCAAGCAAGTAATATGCAACGTATTTGCAGGCATGCATTTTTAGAGTATGAAGACTTGTTAATCGTTTCGGATCCAATGGATGATTTGCTTCATAAAATACTTAAAGAACATGGAAGGGAACTAGTAGTTTAGAAGTATCCCATAGTTGGACGCATCCCATCAGTAGTGAAGCTGTTCATTCAAGCCCATTTCCATATGTTTACTAAAATATCACATAACTAGTGAATGACGTAGCGTCTTGGTTGACATCGTTCAGGCAACGGCAACGTTTAGAGTTCACCGGTGGCGACCGGTCCTCCTAGAGGCAATCAAAGTTTTTGCATTATGATGCCTAGATTTTACGCAGATAACGACAGCTGTTTCGAACATAAGAACACTTCGAGATACAATAACCACATTCCCATTACAAAGTAACTTTATCTCCATGTCACTGAGGACGTTTAACGTTTGTGTGAACCTCAATATTTCATTCTAATCTACGAATGACGTGAACGTGATGAGGGAATGAACTGTTTCATGACGTCAACGACTGCCATCAGTAAAGGCGATCAGGTCAATGATCTGAACAGAAAAATATGCACCGATATTACGTCATCTCAATACTTACCAGCTGACATTGACAGTTAAAGATATATGCCAGCACATATTAAATACTTTAATGTCGATATTAATTTATTAATGTCGAACGTCTCGTTACCGTAGGTTAATTTTCCTCAGTTTTTACGTCAAAGTCAATTCTTGGGAAAGAGATCATTGTAGTGGTTTCCCAATGCCTTCCCAACGAGAGTTTCTTCACACCATCCTGCGAATGCCGCCGCACAGGGAGTTTTGAGGTAGCCTACCTAAGGAACAAACGCTGCATGGACTAGCTTTCGCCTGGATCCTGCAGCAAAGACAAACATTTGAAGATAAATCTTTCCATAAAAACGCGCTCTGTGGTGAATCTAAATTATAAGATATAAAATTAAATGCACATAGCATTTCTGTTGAGAAATGTTGATGATAATTGTCTATAGTTCATGATGCTTCGCGGCATGGCGTCGACTCCTGTGTTCCCTGAGCTACCAAACATGTGGTGTGCACCAACGTCTCCGAGGTGGATTACTTTCTCGAGAACAACACGTTTGTATCCCAGAATGCCAAATCCAAGATATGTGCTGCCCTCCATCTGGTAATCTCTCTCCTACCAATGATACCTTTTGTTCCAGGCTTCCTCATGACCGGCCTCTATTTCGTCCTCCAATTAATTTGCTAGTTAATATCTTCGCTTGATTCGCTCTCTCTCTCTCTCTCTCTCTCTCTCTCTCTCTCTCTCTTATTTCCTGGAAATTGTTTCACCGAAAACAAATGTAAATTTTGATGGAAAATTTGTATTGTAGCAGCCGTATTTGTGCTTCCCTAAATTATATACCATTGGAAAATCTGATAAGTAGCATATGAATAAAGGTATACTTATACTCTCAATATAGACCTCTTGTTAACGATTAAGATAATGAATTTTTCCTCAAGTTGATCGGAGATCAGCTCTACTCCATCGTGCGGGATTGAAGTTTCCATCTTTCCAGGTTATTATGGCATTAACTTTAATTAAGAATGAGTGAAATATTGTGTGGCTGCCAATTGAGAGGCGATTTAATTTTAAACTTTGTTATGGGTACAGTGAATAGTCGTCCATATTTGGGGATGGCCACTTGGCAGTGAAGCTGCATCATCCAGTGTAAGATTGAAACATGAAGAGTCTTGGTGATATTCAGGAATGACATCCATTGCATTCAAGGGATATCATTGTTACACAGATTTAACAAGTTCTCGAAGGATCATAAATTTCCACTACGCGTCGCATTAGGTGGTATTAAATTACAATAAACCGTTGTTGTAAACAGTGATCTTTGATCGGTTCGGGACCACCACCATATGGCACTTAGTGGCCAGTAATCCCTTTTGTCTTGCAATTTCCCTCCTGAATTCAAAATACGTCGTACGTACTCAAAATGCATTCAAAAAGCTTATTTATTTATACCTATTCCACTCACGTTCAGCAATCATCAGTCCTTCATTGTAACATCGTGCATAGTCCTTGGTCCTTCCACTTACTTCTATCAGTGTGCAAGAGATTACTGTGATTATTATTTCTAGCATATATTGCCACCTGACAGTGAAAATGTGCACCTTGTAGTGGTCCCAAAAACTTGGTCGAGTGTCTTACTACGGCTCGCTCATCTGGATATAAATATGCCGTTTTTTCAGCTGTAATAACTTCTCATTATGCCGTACGTCTTGTTTTCCTCTTCTTACTAAAGGCCTCAGAAATTTGAGTTTTCACTGCAATATTTTGTGTACTATCTACCCAGTCCTCGCATAACCTTGACGAGATGTCTTTCAAAATTAAGCAGGATAGAAATCTGGATAATTTTTGATAAAAATATGTGGCATACTACATTGTATCTTATAAAATATTCTTTAACGTACCTTGGTATGATCAACCAAAATATTATATTGTAATATTTATTATCAAATTATACTACTAGGAGTCGTTGCCCGGATTACTGGTTAATAAAAATTTTAGATTATAATGTCAAAGCATATTACTCTGAGGTAAAAGAAACCATAAATATTATTTATAAAGGCAATTATCTTATTTTCTACATGTTCTTCTCGTAAATTGAAATCAATGCTACTCCTTCGTTCTCTTCGCATTCTTTGCCTGATGTGTGTTGTAAAGTTTATCGAAGACACTGGGCGAGATAAGTTGTTTCATGGATTTCGTAGCATGTGTTAGAGAATGTTCAAGAAAATGTTGATAAGCATTGCCAACGTATTCGATAATGGAATGGAATAATATTTTTAAAAATCTTGACCAGCAAAGTAAAAAAGCAAATGGACTTTCATATGGTGAGAGCAAATATGAGTTGTCTCTTCCCTCATTCATTGGAGTATGAAAGTATTCTGCTGGGAAGATGGGACAAATTGACATCATAAAATATTATACACCGGGAGATGCGAAACTGGAGGATCGTTGGCGAAATTTTGAAATGGAGGAATTGAATATAAGGTCGGAAAAGCTATTGTCCATTCATGAAAAATTAGCTTAACTGCTATTTATTTCGTAATGTTTAATATTTTATGGCATTATTTCACCTGCTTTCAAGCCGTATTCCTAAGTTCAACTAAAGTTACCTTCGGCTGGCCTGAGGTAGGAGTCCGACTTTCATCGATATATCTATCTATGCCCGAACAACCTTGTGGCTGTACCTACTGGGACAAGTTGAAGACTGAAGGTGCAATTGGGGAATGTTATTTATCTACCGGACTTTCACTAGTATAAATCGGCTCCTTGACTTGTCACACATATCTTGGATGACTCCTCTTACTAGCAAATGTACTCTATGAACGGGGAAGTTCCAAAAATCGTGTTGTAATCAGTAAGAAATGAAGGAAAGTTTCCTGGAATAGCTTACTTATTTCACTCGAAAACTATCACGTTCACCTTTTTGGTTGCATTTGCTACCGTGACAAGCGAACGTGTACGTTACGTAAGATGGGAGTAACTGCTCAGGAAATTAATTGATTATTCAACTACGGATCCCTTTTCTCGGAGATATTTTAGATTCGTATTCTCTGAAATGGGAAGATGTGACTAGGATGATTAGAGCCAAAAGAGGAGCAAAACTCTTAAAATACTTTTAAGTTTATTTTAAGGTTATGATTGAGTTGCATTCGACCGTATCTGGCGCTGCGTGGTGGAACAGCGTTTCAGGGATTAAATATAACCTCATATGTTTGTTTTACTTCTTGCGAAACACTTGGTACAGGAGTCCCATCACACCGACTTCAATGTAAAGATCCTCCATTATGAGAGAAGAGTACGAATTCTTGGCCTGTTGGAGCAGTGGGAGATCATCAGTGCGAGGAAGAAGAAGAAAATCAGAATTACGACCCCGTGGAACTCCTTATCCCTTTCACCTTACTCAACATTCTCACAAGGAATCCCTTACCTCTCTTAGTACTCACTCTTGAGCCTTTGGATTGTCACCTATCACAATACTCCTTGCTATTCAACAATATCAAACCACCCTTCCTCCTTAGTACAATTTCCGTTATTGGTCAATCATTTCCTCCCCCCTTTTGTACTTTTTTATGGCTAGTGGATCTGAAGCCCTATGATAGAATTGGTAATGACGCTTTAGGCGTCGGAACACATGCTGTAATTAAGTGTATTTTAATTATTAGTGGGCAGTACAGCTGGTGCAGTATAAACACAGAAAGAAAAAAACACGAGCCAAATACACAAAAATAATAAAATTTACTACTCACTACAGTTTCCACTCCATATCGCCTTAATCTTCAGAATTAACTGTGCAGTGTAATTTAATTATACTTTAAGATTTAAAATATATTCTATTTTCCGTTTTAATGCATATATCTATGAATATATCAGATCAGGGTAAGTGATTGAAGTTTGAATATTAATTAGAGAGAAAAGTTTTGTTGATAGCATTAATGAGAAAGGGTTTGTTGATAGCATCAATAAAATCTACTAAAATCTACATCTTTATTATAAAGAAATATTGTATTTTACATCTTATACTTTATATACATCAAAACACTTACTATGGTTATATAATTAAAGAAATAAAAATAAGTCATATTTTATGCATAAATAATTTACAGTGGTTAAGATTTCTTTCGGAAGACCTCTCACATAATATTGGTAACGATAAATTAAAGCAAGCTTCCCGTGTTTAGCATAACAATTCGAGGAGGACATTGAGAGCGGACACAACCCACGCGGGAATAAATTCCATCATTGGCAGAATAGAGATGACCATTTGGAGGGCAGCGCAGATGTCCATCTTGGCGTTCTCGTAGATGAACGTGTTCTTCTTCAGGAAGTAATCCATCTTGGAGGTGGATGTGTAGACTACATGGTTGGGAGTCCCGGAGACGCAGGCAACCCCCCACGACGCGATGCCGAAGAGCTTGTCTCCTGACACTAGGGGCGCCCCTGGGTCCGCCTAGGCAAAGATATCAAGGGTTTAAGTGTAATTTGTAATTAAAATTAATATCTCGTTGCTTGATTGCCTTAGTGATGAACTTACAAGGCAGCCGTTTCTTTGGGAGTCATCAGGCGCTGGCCCAGAGCACAAGACTTGGTCGCTCACTGCTTTTCGGCTTCCGTAGATTTGGTTGCATTCTTCTGTGGAAATTATGTTAACGTTGGCAACTTTGAGAGAATGATCCTCATCATCCTATAGATGGACGAAAAAGTAATAGCATTAGAAACAAATTTATTAAGACAGAATAGAGCAAATGCACCAATAGTAAAATATGGTATTGGGTGCTCCTTTGCCATATTTAAAAAAGAAATAAGTTCATTGTGATATCGAGTAGTGAGGTTAGGATTGAAAGTATTGCATAACATTCACTTTGTTAAAACATTTGACGCTGAATAGGTGACAGTAAGAGATAAGTGATAAGAAATTCTCTGTATTCATTATTCTGTACTGTATTGACTGATAATGTACAAAATATTTTCAGGAAAGGCAGCTCTGTATAGATTTACGTAAAAATTCTATTTTGGATAAAAAAAAACCTCATTTGAACGGTATAATAATATATCCTTTATTAACATTTATGTCAAATTGCAATCTTTTGTTCAATGGTTGCAATAAGTTTACTACCTTCTCTGAGAGATGATTCATACTACTGATGTGTTATAAATTACCACGGTTCTTGTAATATAATCATATGTGTCGCCAAATATTTTAGTTAATTTAGAATTAAAAAGAATTTCAGGGCATCAATATCAAGGATATCTAAAATATGGCGAGTGTTTTTCTAAAAAAATTACATGACTTTATTGTCATGAAACCTGAGCTACCATCCTGTAGTAGCTATAGGGAATGATATTTGTCGACGCATTGCAAAAATAATACTTACCAGACGATTGCCAAGGCTGAATTCAAAATAAACAGGAAGAAGTGACACTCACCAATTGCGTGATCCATCCGCTGACCAGCGCCGACTCTCCGGGCTGAAGGTTTTCATCGGAATTGGGTAACAACACACTGTCGACGTATCGGCCGAACCGGAAAGGTTTCTTCACCTGTAAAGGATACGAGGAGGTTAACCTCAGTCCATTCACAAAGAAACGGAATGTACCCTTCATCATTTAAAATCAGGGTCTTTCTAATGTTTTTTTTTCAGATGGTTGAGGATATGATGCGCCGTTTATGTGATTGACTGACTTTCCTGCGCATCATTTTCACCGAAGTCTTATATCAGAGTATTTCGAGTAATGTGAGAGATATAATAGTAATAGTGGAATATCTACTACTATTATTATTTTATATTATCCTTCTTTTGTAGTCCATTGTTATCTGTATCTACTCCTCATTAAGGCTCTACTTTTCATTGTCATTAGTTTTCTGTCGTTAGTGTATTAATCTGTGATGAGATAAAAATATTTTTATGTGTAGAACAGAGATCTTTTCTCTAAAGTAGGTTTCTTAATGTGGAAGTGGATCAATTAATGCCTAAAATGATAATTTTCTTAGTAAACCATTCATTGTTCCAGTGATGGTTTAAGAACTCGTGAATTAAATGTCCGGTGCGAACTAATGTCTTTAGTGTCACAGGTCCTTATCCGAAATGGAGGAAGAGTGTACTGGGCAAGGAATTTTATTACTTGTAGGATAGTTTTTAATGGTAGAGATGATATGTATCGAGAAATAAGCACTTGTCTATAGGTCGATTGCTAACACTCTTTCTGTCAGTAATCTTCTAGTCCTTGATGGTATGCGGTGAATTTTGTACTAACCTTTACCAATGCGACGTCATTTTCTAGTGAGGCGGGATCGAACAGAGGATGTAATTGCGTTTTAGCCACTTCGTGGATGGCGTGCGATCCTTTGATTAATCTGTTGCCCACTGCCACTGACAGTTCTTCGGCATTCAGACTGGAAAGTAGTTGTCAAGATATTCTGTGAATTACTTCGTATTGTTAGATGAGACGGAAGATGAAGAGAGCCAAATGTTATTCATTAAGGTGAATAAAAAGTTTCGTAGAAGCTAATCGGTTATAGTCAATAATATAATGTTTTTGTAGAATAGGCTATTTTTGGTCCCTGCGTTATTAAAACTAGTCTCTAACAAGGAAGCATCCATTTTATGTATTAATGCTTCATCCGGGTCGAATATATATTCAATTCCATGAAAAATCTGTGCTCATACTCACTGTTGAATGCAATGTGCTGCCGTCAAAACGTCATATTGGCCGAGGATTGCGCCACTGCATACATGTATTCCGTTGTGTTGGATGTCCGCCTAGGAGTGAAGTGGAAGGGAAATTAATCAAGAGAGTCAATTGCAATAGCCCTTCGAAATGCCTGGAGACAATAAACTCTTTATGTGATGAATAAAACTTTTAATGAAGAATGACGGAGATGGTTAAAGAAGTTCGCTACCAGACCAAGGAAACTCAAGATCTTGTAAAAAAAAATCTGGAGACATTAAACTCGAAGAAAACAGCAGAGAAGTCAAGAGTTCCAAAGCATTCGAAATATAGTGAAACAGAAGAATGATGAACAGTCAATGGATCAACCGAGTGAGTAACGAGGAATTTCTCGGAAAAGCGTGAGAAAAGAGAAGTGTACTGAATAACCTGAGAAGACGACGAGGCGACTTAAACTTAATCGGTCA
Organism: Platycnemis pennipes; assembly: GCA_933228895.1. Lineage (NCBI taxonomy): Eukaryota > Metazoa > Arthropoda > Insecta > Odonata > Platycnemididae > Platycnemis > Platycnemis pennipes. The sequence goes on along the minus strand of OW121850.1, from coordinate 21,363,522 downwards.
TATCACGAGACATGGTAGTCTGATAAAGACGATAGTTGGAAAAGTGGACGGGAAGAACTAGGGCTCTGGGGTTTTTCCGGTGTACCGGTTCAGCGGTTCCGTTTTTTTTTTAAATCGGCATGCCGGGTCAGATGTGGGAAAAAACCCGGTGCACCGGGGAAGCGGTTCTGAAGCGGTGCACCGGGGAAGCTGTTCTAAACCGGGGCACATGGGCATCTGCTCTGAACCGGTGCACCGGGGAAGATGTTCTTGACATACTTAGAAATGGAATCTCAATTTAGTCTGAAAGTGCGTGTGCTCAATCACATTATAGGTGTCTCTCTTCGAAAATGGATTAATATTCTTCTTTGTTATGTAGATTGAAATAACTGTCAATGTATTCCCATGCATTGTGCATCATCATGTGCATTATCATTGACAGCACACCTCTGCAACTTCTCTCTGCAACTCTCTGCAACCTCTCAGGCATGACTTTTACCTGGGTAAAAGATACTTGGGCATACCTTTGAGGCCCATAATGGAAAAAATGCTAGCATAGAATTAAGATATTCCGAACCAATTTTAGGGAGTACTGCGCTCTCTTCAATTTAATAGTGAGAAAATTAATAGAGAAAAAGTACATGGATGCTTCGTGGAGAACATTCAAGTACAGTATTCCGTCCGTGGGATGGAACGTTTAGCCGTGGTCCCCTTTGCACCTTTTATATAAGAGCAGGCTAATACCGACACCAGGTTTCTTACCACCCTTTCTCCTTTCCATTCTACTCCCATTCTTCTACCTTTACTCCCGGTCTGAGCACCAATTAGTGCAGATATAGACTTGAAAACACAGATGAGGTGCGAATAAGACACCCAATCTTAGGGTGACTCATCTGTTTGCGTTATCTGATTCATTCTTCGACATCTGTGGTAACCTAAGTGGACCTCCCTATTGGCGAACATATCTGACATAAGTCTAGAGAAGTAGGGTTGATGTGCCATCAACTTCCATTACATAAGTGTTACACCTAGCATAAGTCGTGGGTTCAAACGGCAAGAAGCCACAGTTGCTGCCACCTATAATATATTCTAAGTCCTCTATGCGTAAAACATCGTTATGAAGTGCTGAAGGAAAAAACATGTGTACCCTCAAGAGTTTCCCTTCGTAACCGTTTTCATTGGCACATTATTTTTATGACTTCAGTCACAGTAATGAAATAAAAATATTCTATATGCCCACAATCGTATAAAATATTTCACACTTCTATTATACTGTGCAGCATACAAAGCCCAAGTGTCATGTGCTTAGAAATTCCTACGCATTCGTAACACTACTTTTATTTGTTCTGGTTTTGATATTACCCACCTGGTAATGGAGTTCATGTTCCGACGAAATAAAGTTCTCACTTGCTTCTCCGTTGAGTAGCGGTCGTAAGGTCCCTGTTACACTGCCTGCGAAAATAAGATTAATAAATCATTTAGTAAATGAGATAATGTACTTAAAAGGCGTTGATGTAATATTATTAAAACGTCCCCATACTATATTTTTTCACGTGAATATTGTGAAATAATAGGTATTCCCTGATTTTACGATGCAAAACACTTCATCTGTAATTAATTTTGTCATCCAATTTTTAGATTTTGTTTTGTGTATAATCGAGTAATTTCTTCTTCATTGGTAAAATGCAACAAGAGGTAGTCGAAGAGGATATTTGACGTCGAAATAACTCTTCGAAATGCGATCAATGATTATGTATTTAATAATAGATTATGTATTAGTACTTTATGCTACGTAATGCTGTAGAGGGCAAAATGGTCGTGGAATTGAAATAAAATTTTGATGATTCCGATTCGTTTCGTCGTTGAGACACAGATTTTACATAGGTATAGGGTGAGAGCCACTCTTTGAGTGTGTGGAGAGCGCTCATAGTACTCCAGTACTTGATCCTTCGAACGGGACGTTTAAATGTGGAACCCTTTCTGCCTTTCGTTATGAGCGTCCTTTCCCTGAGTATTCCTTTTTCTACCCATTTATCCCTTAACGGGGCTAATGGCCTAAATTGTCTGAGTTCTCACAAATAATAATTATGTCGATACTGATTAACAAACCAAGAATGTTTGGCGTAGAAATTTCTTACGTATCTTACAATAGTTTTAGCGTAGGCATTAGAATATAGGGCATCATAAAGTAATATTGATGCTTGAAGTATCTAGGAATGTAATGAAAACGAGTTATTGTGTAGGTTTTCTAATATAATGTCTATTTCCCTCGCTCGTATTCAACGTACTCCGCCCCTCGTAAAGTATGTTTAACAATGATTTACTAAATGTAGGAATCAAATTTATTTTTCGGATTTGTTATTTAAAATCCAGAACTTATCTTGCTTTCCGGACTATTAGTACTCACCCAAGGTGACGACGAAGAGTGTGAGGGCTATCCTGAGACTCTGCATGTTGCTGGTGATGGACTTGAGGAGGTGCTAACAGATGCACAAAGTTCAGTGTACGAAGAATCTCTCGGCACTTGACTGCATCTGCAAACGCCTGCATTTAAATATGTTCCGAGGTGCTCGAAGCGGTGGCGTTATCGCAGAGGTCACGGGTGACCTCTATATCATAGCAAGGGATGTTTGTGTTATAGCTGTTTTCAATAGATACTTCTTTATTTCCTTAGGGTAAATCTCGGCCAATCACGGTACTCCAGCACATCTTTCCGCGAGTGAATGAGAAATGTCCCGTAATTGGTCATGCGTACGAAATGCTTCGTAATTAGTTGGGGAAGGTGTCTAATGCCCTTATTCTGCGGCTTCTTCCTTATGAAAACTGGAAATTTCTGGCCTACGAAATATGTAATGGGATAGATGACGTATACTTTTGCCGTTGTAGTTCTTTTGAGTTGGAGTCACTTTCAATAGGCTCTCACGCTCAGTGTGCAACAAGTTTCGTCAATGATTTAATCCGTTATCTCGGTATAAAATGTTTATTGATAATATTTTAGATTATTTACTAAAATAATTCACGGTGTGTCTGACTTGATTGCAATGAATCATGCAGAATATCGTAGGTGGGCCTTTGAAAGTTACCAAAAACCGTAATTTAATGTTTAAAATTCTGTACCAAACAGTGTGAATGCAAAAATAGGCTCACCCTTACCTAGAAAGAAACAAATTTTGATTAATAGTTTGAAAGTTACCAAAACCGTAATTTCATGTTTAAAATTCTGTACCAAACAGCGTGAATGCAAGAATAGGCTCACACTTATCTAGAAAGAAACCAAATTTGATAAATAGCTCATACGGAATACCCTTATCATATATCCTTAAATTCCTTATAACAAATCAATTCAAAATCAAGTTTAACTGCAGCTTGCTGTTATGACGTTTAGTGGAATACTTTCTTCCCAGCGGTAAAACTAGCAGGTTAATAAATTAGGACCTAAACGATTAGTATCTTTATCAATTACTGGGAAAATATAGAAGTGATGGTCGTTCTATTTAAATGTATGTGATATAAACATTTAGTTATTGTCAAAGATATAATTATTACATGGTTTTCATGCTGTTTTTTAATGGCATCTTTAACGTTTACGAATTTACTTGAGGGGAAAACCACGACCAAGTGCCACAAGAGTTAGATTGTTCTATTTCCACACCACATTTCAGGTTTTGTGTATTTTTATAATTTACTCTTTCAAGCATTTTATGGTAAATAAATGAAAACCTGAGGTCTATTATTGATTTTAGGCAGTGCTAGCAAGTTGTAGTAAAGTAGAGATCTTAAGTCTTAGTGGAATAAGTTGGGATTAAAGACGAGAAAATAATTTAATGCTAATTAAATGTTACGTCTGTGGGAGTTAGTCATTAGCTAAAACTCCTTTGATCCCTGTTCCTTAAAAAAGGCTAATATGTGCCACAACGGGCTTCAGGATGATCCATCGATATAGTATATGAATAACTTTGGTGTTCAGAATAATGAACAGAAGGATATAGAAGAAAATATGTCTTCTTAGGGTAAGATCAATTTGGGTTCTGAAATGAGGGAGCGATTATTGATACTACAATATTAATGAGGACATTTACTGGAAAGTATTTTTGAGCACAATCAGAATTTGTTTGTTCATAGACTTTGAAAAAACATTTAATAGAGTGCAATGGCATTACCTATTGAAAACACAGAGGGTTAGAATGCAGACATGAACGACATATTCGGAATTTACGTATGGAACAGTGTACTCAGGTGAATATAGCAGACGAGGAATCAGATTGGGCAAGAAGAGGATGTGGAATTGATTAAAGTATAAAATTATTTTATTTTGCTGGATTTTAAGCAGTTTTCTCCCCACTGAGAATGCATAACATAAATTCCTTCTCCAGCTCCAAAATTTCGCGTCCTCCTTTCGGCGACTGTGAAACATGTAAATATAATATGGTGCTTGAAAGTGTTTCGTCAATCGACTTCTTGTTCCTTTTTATACAGTTTTAAAGGAGCTAAAATGCCTAATGTTTTAATTTTATAGTTGCTCAGATTTAAAAAAATGTGAAGGAGAAAATTATTATCACAAGGGATTACCTCAGGAATTGAGGTGTGGATTTATAATCCCTTTCGCAAGTAGGAAAGTGAAAGACAATTCGGAAGAAAAAAGAAGAATCACCGTAAAAGAAACGTGAATGTGAAGTAATAAAATTATTGTGAGGAATTAATTCTGAACCGAAATATTCTCCTTAATATTATCCTTCTATTTAAGGAGTTTAATCCCAATAATCAAGATAGGCAATAAAAAACAGCGGCAGTCTTTGTATGAGGTGAGACGCTTCCGCTCCGTCTTGTTTGAAGAGAAAATTTGTTTTAGTTCCTTTGAACGCTGCAGATGAATTGATCAATACTCACTGTGACAAAAATTCTTTCATTAATATGTTATACTTTTGTCAAAATAGAATGAAAGTAAACCAAATATATACTCCATATATATTTGGTCATTCTTCATTACTTTCTCATAATACGGTCATGTGAGAAATTTGTTATTTTAAAATTGTTATTTTGAGAATATTTTTAATTCCGTTCGGTCTCCAAGTTGATTGTTTTTCTTTTCTAGAATGTACCAATGAAAAGGTTTCTGTATTATAGGGTTGTTATCGCATGGAGTTCACCTCGTAAGGTCGTTAATTGCAGTCCTGAGTATGGCGTGAGTATTCAGTGCGATATTGATATGGAAAAATCCTGCGCTACCATTGGTGGCAGATGATTATATTGGCGTCGATTGAAGGAAAACTGTGCTTAATATACCTTCTTTCGTAGTATGTGGTCAATGAAATTTAAGATTAAAATTTCTCTACAGCGATGGTTTATCTCCTTAAGGAAAGTGATATTCTCTAATCATTGAACGGGGTCACTGCTTTAAGGATTATTATCGCAGGAAGTTCACCTCCAAAGGTCATTGAATGTTTAAGTATTATGCAGTGTGCCTTTTCACTGCAATATTGGAATGGAAAGCATTCTGCGTTGCCATTGGTCATCGTAATGGTTAGGTTGAGGTCATTACCAGGAAAATGTTTCATTCTAGACTCCATATAAAAAGGCGGGTAACTCGGCGTGGAACCATCTAACGCATTAGTGACCGTGTAACAAACGACACTTCCAGTATGCAGTGCACGACTTTGTTGCTGGCCCTTGCGACATTGGCCTTCGGTGAGTATTCCCAATAATCTTTCCGTTCATTGAAGTACCCCCGATGCGTGAGTGATTACCGAACCATGTATTCTAGGTTATTTTTATTTTCCCAGCCTATTTAATTTCGCAAGGAGCGGGAGAAATCAATATTATTCCTGTGCGTGGTATCTTATATTTTGTAAATGATTGAGTTTTTCATTGAAACCTGGAATGTGAGTTTTAGGGGTACTGCTATGTATATTGCTATCTCGACAGTGGCCTTCCAAGTAGAGTTTCAAGATTTTCCTTATTCAAATGTTATTTCTCCGTTTTTTTATAGTGATTATTTATTCTTTCCTTTAAAATAAGTACACGGGAAATAACTAGTTCTTTTATGGAAAGGTAGAAAACTCAGATGATGGCTCATATATCCACAGAAGCCGTAAATTTTGCATGGAATAAAGAATGATTTATATTGCTATGTATTTTCATATTTATGGTAACGACTATTTTAAAATAATATAATAATAATATGAATATAATAGTGATGATGTCATTTCAAACATTTTAATTGCTAAAATAGCCTATGTTTCATATCATCAGTTTACACATCAACATGTTGATGCAATCTCAATTAGTGCAGTGGGTAGCGTGTCTGCTCTATCTTCCAGAGATCGCCATTTGCGCCTCCGCGACGACTATTTTTTTCCCCCTGCCACACACCCTCGCGGTGGTTTGTAGGGAATCGCGTAGATACTCGTAGATACTTAATGTGGATATAAAATTGCTCTCTTAAGCCTTTGGTTTGATTGGTAGTAAATTGAATTGTTCCCAGTGCAATGCGAATCTAAATCTACTTTCATCTGATTTGCTAGTGACTACATTTGCATTTTTCTTACTCTTAGGCTATGGTCGCTCCGCTGAGGGTTTTGCTGTTTCCGGATCGAAGATGAATATGGAAGCTCATCCAATTATTGTGAGTAGTATGGAAAAACAATATATCAATCGGGGAATAAACTGGAATCAGTACATTTACCGCTAAAATACAGCAATGTAGTATAATAAAGCAACAATAAAAGCTCAATAAACACAAAAAAGGTTATGCAAATTGATCGTGTATATATTTACACAAAGAATCTTTTAGACGTAAAATACTCTTCTCATAGTAAAAATGTGTGTACATGATGATCTGCATAATGTATTTTCAATGGCCTAGCAATTGTATGGGCTCCACATTTACCATGAAACATTCTTTCATCTCTAGGCTTCTGTGCGGTTCATGGGTCGTCACAGGTGCAGCGGTGCAATGGTTAGTGAGAGAATGCTGTTGACTGCCGCACAATGCGTACAGAAGTAAGTGCCAAAACCATTGTAAAACATTTATCACGACATGAAGGTTATACGTGTTTCATCCATTCAAATTATATTGCATTTAAATATTAGTAATTCGTGCGCGAATTATCAGTTTCCTGACATATCAACAGATACATTCTTCCACGTAAATACGAATATAGTTCAGTAAATTTTATGGTCTGGCGCAATTTCAGAGCAAATATAAACTATTTGGATGTGATTGTTGGAGGTGATAATAAAGTATATCAGGTATTAAAAGTGACTGTCCATCCAGCATATAATCCATGGAACCAAGACAACAATTTTGCAGTAATCAAGGTAAACTACTCTTCCTAACTTTGTAGACGATAAATTAAGTCATGTTATATGGTATTAATATTCTCCATTCCCCATGTTTTGGGATTGAATCTTTTGTTGAGCCTCCTTTCCAAATATTAATCTTTTCTTTCTGATAATAAGATTCAGTTTTAACTATTGGTATGTGCTAGATAATTTTTATAGCAAAGATTTTTTCTTTTACAGGTAAAAACTCCTTTCGATCTGGGTGAACATGTTGCATCAATTCCTTTAGCGACGCAAGCTTTAAATAATTTCAGTGGACAAGCTGTAAGCGTTGAATGGAACAGCCAAAAGGTATCATATGACCCATAGATATTGAAGTACTTACTATTAGTTTGAAGTACTTGTAGAAGTACATTGTAGTAGTGCAATAATTATCGTTGACAGAACTTCATCAAGGCTAACTAGCTTAACTTTGGAAATGTTAAAACTTCATTGAAAAGAGAATGGCATAAATATTTTACTTTTGCTATTTTGTTATTCGATGTGGTTATGCATTGTTCTATAATCTGTTTCAGGATGAAATGCAAATTACGTATGTGGCCTCCATGTCTCTCACGGATTGCCCTCCCATGCATCAAGTCACAAGCCAAATGCTTTGTGTAAAAGCTCCTGGTCTTAAGGTAAGCCGTTTGGAAATAGATCATTTTCATTTCTCAATATTTTTTCCAAAAACACTTGATGATATTTAATCCTTTAATTTACTAACAAATGCGCTTCGTACAAATTATTTACGCCAAATGATATGCCATTCCGCTCGATTCTCTGTTCACATATGCATTTAGAATGTAACCCTTGCTTCACTTTAATTGACAATTTATTTAAATGTCATAAAATTAATTTCAGTGATATTAAAAAATTTTGAGTGTTTCCTTTCCTTTAAAAAATTTGAGTCTTTCCTTTCATTGTTGTAAAGAACTAAATTTTTTCCTTATATGTTCCTTTATTCTTAGATGAGTTAATTTTATTTTCAAACGCAAATGTTAATTACGGCATTCAGTCACAGAGATTTAAGCTTTTACTGGGACAGTGTTCGTCAAAAAGTCCGGCTCAGTACATTGCAGAAGAACGCTACTCTTTATATCCGTATTACCTGACACTGACAAATCACATTGATGGTGCTGTTACTGCACTTAGAAACAATTCTTAAATTCACCGCGAAGGAACGTGTCAACAAGCTTACAAGTTTAATGGATTTGAACCTATAAGCTTAATGCATTTCTGTTTCTTTACTTTTTTTTCGTACACCGTTGGTGACGAACGTCTTCGTCTAACAACTGGCTTCGAAAGAAATTTTTCTTTATCATAAGATTATTTAGCATATATAGCGTGTTAATTTACGTGCAATCAGCTTTTACTGATTCCTAACAAGTTATAGGTCTAGTAAGGGTGCGTTCATTCGCTGTGCATTCTTTAACTACACTCCAAAAATGAGAAATACGGATTCATGAAGGCTTCAATAAAAGACGTTCCAATGGCGGAATGATGGAAGTGAGAGGTCGAATGATACCTTGATGGTAACACGTACTCTTTCATACGTCTGCTACTTGGTAGCGCAGAATTAATCGCTTCAAAATGTAACAAAGCTTTCAAAAGTAATGTTTTCTTGTCTGTTCAAAGCATGCCTTGAGCGAGTTAGTTGCACTGAAGAGTGTAGGACATTGGCGCAGCAAATACACTTAAAGTGTACTTCATATTTACGTGATAAAAGGGGCCTAGAAGTCATTGGTTGTGTACGCTTAAGTCCCTGTTCAAAATGGCTTATGGATATTCGAGCATAATGAATATTCAAGGACTCAAATAAAGAGACGTTTCGGTGGCGGAATGCTGGAAGTGTTAAGAGATGATTCCAACGTTTCCTCGCTTGCTCCCAAGGGCGACATCGGCTCTCCTCTTCTCTACGAGGGACAGCTCCACGGCGTCCTCTCCGCGGCCTACGGTGAAGCCGAGGTGGGGGTGTACACCCGAGCCTACCCCTACGCCAGTTCCTTCGTGGCTGCGCAGATGAGTAAGGACCCCATGGAGGACGACATATGCGCCGCTCTGCAGGTCATCGTCGAAGCTCTGAAGGACATGTGGTTCATCCCAGACTTCATCATTTCCGCTGTGGAGTACCTCCGCCAATTAATGAAGTGCAATGTGTGAAGACATGGACTCCGTTCTTTCCTAAAGAGAGAGATATATAGACTTTTACATGCCACAAATGTGATGTGATCAACTTCAGAGGAGATGTGTATGTTAGTCGATGACATGATGGCAGCCTCTTCACTGATTCGCTGCATACTTTTATTTATGTTTTTCTGCTCATGTGCTCTTACTTTATGCAAGCGAATACAATTTATGTAAGATATGTAATAAACTCTTCGTCAAGATCATTTATTTTTTGCTCTCTTAAATACCTAGTTAATTCAAGAGTTTTCAATCGTTAATACGTCTACACTCCTGACCTGCCATAGTGTTGTGGCTTCTGACATTTACTTCGCAAACTAAAATACAGATTCAATACCTCCACAAAATATCCTCTCTTGGGTACTTTGGAGCAGCAAACTCCATTACAAATATCCGGATGACTTGAGTTTTCGCTCATTGTTTCATACTCCATGTTGTTTCAAATTCGCCGCAGTGAACGGCTGATGAAGCAGTATTTAATCTCAGAGTACGACGGTGGAAACAATTTGCCGTTAATGCTAAAAAAAAGTTAATATAAATCATGAATCTCTGGGAGTAAACATAAATATACCAACACTGATACGAATTTATGCATTTTAATAGCAAGAAAAATTATTATTTGTTTTCTTCAGTGAATTTAGATCTAAATGGATGTTTCATTCTTTCCACCCCCCTTCATTTCATACGATGGCCCTCTTCAGCCCCTCCTACCTCCCCATCATTTTATCCTAACCAACCGTTCTTCTCCTCTCCCTTTCCCGCTTACTCAACATTCTTCCCTCAATCTTATTTTCCAAAACACCATCGTCTTTTGCTACTTTCTCCATCCTCGCATTTTGTCTTCTCCTTATTTCATCTCTCAAATCTATTTCCTCTCCTACCAATTCTATCACTTCATCGTTTATCATCCTTTCGACTCACACTACTTTCTCCATCATTCTCCACACTCATATCTCAAAAGCCCCAAGTCTATTTTCATAATCTTTTCTCAAATCCCAGGTTTCCGCCCAATATTAAACTTTTCACTAGTCCTTACTCAACGCCCCTGTCATTAGTTCACGCATACTCGTAAATTTTTTTTAAACCAATGCGATTCTTCTTCTCACTTCAATGCTGTTATACCCCTTTCCTTCCAACACACTATAAATCGCTCCATCTGATACAGTGAATTCCGCCGCTCAAGACTCTCATAACTCTGCCTTGCGCTTATTAAGAAAGTTTGAGAGCCAATGTTAAGGACTGACACTTAGATGACACACATGAAGAGAAGATAAATTTCCGAACTCTTAAATTATCGCATGTGAGGTGAGGGCCCTGGTTTGAATCCCATAAGTTGATGATCATTTTCAATGGTTAACCGGCCCCTGCATGAATGACTTTTGCGTCAAGTACTACGTCCGTCGAATGGGACGCTTAGTCGTCGTCTCTTGGCGCCTTTTGTTAATAGCAAGCTAATGCCAACGCCGGGTTTCTCTCCACCCTTCCTCCGTTTCCTGAAAAACTCCTACCTTTACCCTTTATCCTCCCTGGTGCAAATAGCCTCAGTTATCGTGCGATCTGAATTGGTATACTAGTGTCCCAAGGGGGTGATGTTAGTAATAGAGTAAACGGCTGGACCGATTAATTTCTTTTTGGATCATTTATTTTGTATGTTCAAATAATATTATCGTAGAAATAAAACTGTGCGTTATATTCGAGCAAATAGGAAAATTATTGTAAAACAAAAATAACTGTCAAAGCATCCATGAAACATTTTTTGAAAACGTTGGTGAAACTGTAAATGGGAAGAATAGCAAAGAAAGACCACGCACGGAATTTATGGAGCTAAGTGACGGACATAAACGAAGACCTCGGGGTCAAGTAAAACTGGAGAGTCCAGCTCAGCTTATAATACGAACTCCAACTAAGGTGCCATATACTTGCTCATTTTTTTCCGCTTTGCTTGTTTTAAATGCGTGCGTAGTTTTAGCACTCTGCTATTATTGTAATGATTTTCCTTCTCAATATTCTACACGTTAAAGCATTGAATCTTGAGCTGAAATTCACGGTGAGTGCGGCTAGATGATTGGAACGGTGATCAATTAGTAGGTGAAGTATTATTTAATTATTCGTCAGTTGTAGAATATTTTAAACTGCCCTCCATAGAGGAATATGGTGTGGGCTGGTTTCATTTCTGAAAAATCAAAGGTAATGTTTTATGTTTGAGAATAAAAAGCAAATTTGAATAATTAATGCATGCTTCTGTCGGGTAAATTACATGATTTCTCGTTATCTCTGTGAAAAATAGTCGTCGTATAGAAATAAGTTTTTGACGATTTTTTCTGTTTAAAAAAATGGCTGATATTCCGGTAAGGATATGACTGATATTATTCCAATTATCGTGAAGTGGAATTCATTTATTCTACATAATAATGTTTTTCTTCATTCGTATCACCTTGGATTAGTTCAAACATGTCGTAGAAATACAATAAATTATATAAATGCTTTTAAATTTTGCGGGGTTGCGGATAACCTGAAAGATAATCAAAAGCGTCGATGCTGAATCCTCGAATCTATTATCTTCCCTGCTCCCTATGATTACTTGCAAGTGTCCAATATTCCAAATTGCTTTCGGCCGCAGGAATACTGCACCTGTCTTATGCACCCTCCCTCCCAGATTCACCTCGACTTTTACACCTCCGCAAACTTCTCGCTGCTCCCTAACAAAGCAGAAGATTGAGGAAGGAACCAGGGATTGGATTCGCCCTCCCAGACTTGTTCAGTATTCGCGGAAATCGGCTGTGCAGCCAGGCCACCTGATCTTAGAAGCCACCTCGACACAACCAAATAAAACTCCTTTATTTCTGAGGAAGTACCAACAGCAAATTTCGTTGTTAGACTAAGGAAATGGAGCAAATTTTAACTGGTTTTCCTCCTTGATAGCGTGCAAACAAAATACCATTCACTTTACCAATACTCTCCATTGATTGACTTCGCTCACGTGGCTATCTACATCTACACGATACCCTGCAAGCCACCGCGAGGGTGTGGGGCAGGGGGTGAAGATCACCAAGCATGCACTGCCGGCATGCAAACAAGCAACTATAGGGTCTCATGCAACTACATTGTTAGTATCTATAGTATTTAAGGGATTAATAAATGCATCATGCACTACAGACTACTCTAAAATAGTTCCCCTTTCTATCCCTTTGCTATACTGCCTATTCTGTTCTCTTATAGTACGGGGAAAAATGCCATTTTGAATCTCTCAGTACCACAATCTATCTCTCTAATCTTATTTATCTGGTCGAATCTAGCATAATGCGCTCGTGTTTTTAATATGTGCCTAACACCTTCATTAAAGCTATCCGATTAAAATTTCTCTAATAGATTTAATCTGTACCGTAACCTACGCTCTGATAATGACTCCCACCCTTGAGTAGTGTTTCAGAATTAATACATGATGTATTAATTCTGAAACACTACTCAACCTATCGTAACACCTTTTAACGAACCTAGCTGCTCTACGCTGCTCACTGTCTAGTTCTCTGATCAAAACTAATTCATTATGATCCCAATCACTGGCTACATACTCAAGGTGGGGCCTAACTAGTGAAAAGCAACATCGCTCTTTTGTCTACTCATCACATTTCCCAAGTACTCTTTTTATAAATCATAGCTTTCTCATCGCCTGGCCGCATATTTCCAGGATGTGTCTTCCCCACGATAAATTTTTAGTGATTTTTACACCGAAATACCTTATGGTTTCAACGCTTTCGATCTTCGTGTTATTTATTTATAGGTACGCTCTATCGAATTATTCCTCCTCCAAAAATCGATAGCTAAAAACTTTTTAAGGTTAAGTTCTAACTGCCATTTGTCGCACCATTCGTGAATTCCATCTAATTTCCTGTCTTATTCTTTTGATAAACCCTTATACACTACAGCATCGTCTGCAAAAAGTCTAAGCTTACTACTAACTACGGTACTCAAATCGTTTAAAATGTATAAAAGAATTAGAAGTGGACCTACTACTCTAGGGAACTCCCGATGTGACTTTGTGTCCGACATAATAACCCTCACTAACTAAGTATGACAACACTCTGCTCTCGCCCACTTAAGAATTATTTTACCCAACATACAGCGTCGTTATTTATACCAAAACTCTCTAATTTCACGATTAATTTATCATGAGGAACTTTATCGAATGCCTTTTTAAAATCTAAAAATATCGCATCAACTTCAGTACTCTTTTCGCCGTTCATAGTTTCAGTTAAAATATCATGTACTAATAAAGCTAATTGTGTTTCGCAAGATCTACCTTTCCGGAACCCATGTTGGCTGTTTATGAGCAACCCCTGGCTATCCAAATGCCCCATGATTTGACTGAATACAATGTGCTAAAATACCTTACATGAGATTGACGTGAGTGAAATGGGTCTGTAGTCACTAGGTCCTATCACCGCTTTTAAAAATAGGTGTAATGTTAGCTACTTTCCAATCCTTGGGTACTGTGTGGTTATTTAGTGTTTTATTAAATATTATTTCTAGATAGGGGGCTATTTCAGTAGCTAATGTTTTATATACTCTGGAAAGAATTAGATCGGGAACTGGTGATTTGTTTTTACTAATGTTTTTTAACTGCTGCTCTATTCCGCGATATGAAATTTTTATTTCGGGCTTTTGCTCGCTGAAAGTGTTTGGCAGTGGTTCCACTGCGTTGTGTGACGATGAGTTGAATACGCTTCGGAAGAAGGTGCTTAAAGAATGGGCTTTTTCTACACTGCTGGTGACTCTAATTCCTTTATCGCTTTTAATTGTGTGCACTGTGGACCTATTTCCCTGAAGCTCTCTCACATATGACCAAAACACTTTAGGATTGCTATTTAAATATTCTCCTAACATCTTGCTCTTGAAATGTGATGACGCTTTTCGATATGATTTCCTTGCTAATGCTCTCGATTTTTTATAATTTTGATCTAACTCATTTTTTTCCAGTTTTGTATGTTCATTTCATATATTTGTATGTTCTAGCTCTCAAGTCAGTGAGTTTCAGAAAATCACATGGATTTGCACTACATTATCTTCCCATGAATAGATAATATACTAATGATGGCCCGATATAAATGAAGAGCAAGCTGTCTTAAATGCCTTTAGCTACCCTCTGGATTCTTGAATTTTTTCATTAGTAGCCTTTGCTCTAGCTATACGCTCAAATATATTGAAACATGAATTCCGGATTAAAGATTTTAAAGTCCATATTACGGCATCATATTATGGCAAGAAGGGAAATTTTTTAAATAACATCAAACATAAATAAACTTTTAACTTAGCAGTCTTTCATCTCATATTGCACATAAGATTCCTTTACAAGTGTTACATTAGTTAAGAAAAGACAAATAGCATATCATAATATTCACATGTTGTATACAGCAATTCAAGATTTATTTCTTGAATTAATTCTCAATAAATATTAGTGATGGCATTTAGCGTGATGATTGTGACTAGCATAATAGTGAAAGAAGAAGATTGAAGGCGGACACCACCCAGGCGGGAAGAACTGGTATAAGTGGAAGGAGAGAGATGACCAGTTGCAGGGCGGCGCAGATGTCCATCTTGGCTTTCTCGTAGATGAACGTGTTCTTCTTCAGGAAGTAATCCATCTTGGAGGTGGATGTGTAGACTACATGGTTGGGAGACCCGGGGATGCAGGCAGCCCCCCACGACGCGATGCCGAAGAGCTTGTCTCCTGACACGAGAGGCGCCCCTGGGTCCGCCTAGGCAAAAAAGTCAAGGGTTAGAATGCAATGCCTCAAATGATAAACTCAATATACTGCGAGTCAATTGCCTGGTACTTACAAGGCAGCCGGTTTGCATGGAGGCGTCAGGCGCGAGCCCCGAGCAGAGCATTCGGTCGCCGACCCCCTTTGGGCTTCCGTAGGTCTGGTTACATTCTTCTCTGGGAATTATTTCGACCTTAGCAGCCTTGAAGAAACCTTCTTCTGCATCCTGACAGTTTTGATGGAATAGATGGAGTTATTTCAGTGGAAAATATAATTTTAGGAATACAATAGAGCAAACATTAATTGGCAGAAAATGAAAATTATCTACTTTTGTCCGCTGGTATACCAGATTTTTAAATGTATATGTACACATTTATTTATTTACATATATTCAAATATGAAAACATATTTCCGAGGCGGCAGCATATTTAGTTGATTGTATGAATGAACCGGAAATTTGGAAGCCCGTGGTTCAAGTCCCGGCTGAGTCAAACTTTTTTCTGTTGTCATCTCGCTTGATAACATCTTCACCACTTATTTTGTGTTCGCCTATTTACGTGTTGCCTGTCCATTTTCCTCATCTTATTCTCAGTATATTTATTCCTTTATTAATATATGCATATACATATGATTTAAATTATAACATATTATCATTGATGACACTAATATATTTTTTAATGTAAGGAATTTCAAGTTGGTACGTTCCGCATTATTTTATTAATATCAACCCACACACGTTTCGACTCATATAATGTCATTATAAAGGTACCTTGCTACTTAAGTACCTTGATAATGACATTATATGCGTTGAAACTATAGTCGATAGTGGTAAAATTGGTTAGAACGTGCCAGTTTGTAGTTTTCTTCGTCCAAATGAGTTCTTTTAAGACAAGTCTGCAACTTTAAATCGTATTCTTAAAGGCGTTGGTTATTATTTTTGACAAACAATGTAAAATCACATATTTATTGCAAAATATCTAGGATTTGAGAAATCTGTCTGGTGGAAAAGGTATGTTGCGCACTAATGCGTACTGGAAGTAATGCTACGTTTTCATTTGTCCTTATTCTACTAACCGATTTCATGTAACATTTATTTGAGGATAGAAAAACGGAATAAAATGCATATCGTACTAATGATACCACCATTATGAGTTGAGAAAAATGTCTACATAAATGCCTCATATTTGCACATTGGTTTAATGAATAGGTTGAATTTTGGTTTATTTATAAATGAATAATCGCCTTATTATTGAAGATCAATATATTTCCATAGTTTTCTAAAGTGTTCGGGTCTTAAAAGAAATTCCATTTAGGTAAAAAATGAAACTTTACCACAAAAATTTGAGATATAATTAGCAAATGGTTTCGATACATCGTAAAATCACCAAGCACTAGCCCCCTGGAACTAAAGCAACTAAAGCTACGTCTTTATATGTCCTTATTTTACCAACCGATATTTTAAGCATTTATTTGATGATAGTAAAATTAGAATGTAATGCATACTGAACTAATGATATTACCATTATGAGTTGAGAAAAATGCCAAGGTGCCTGATGATGTTACGATGTAATGAAATTGGTTGTCATTAAAGTGTTAAATATTTTTATGGAAAATTTTCAAAGTTTCATTTTTTATCCAAGTGTAATCATGCAGGAGCACCACACAGTAGAGCCAAGTTTGATTTTTTTCCAAAAGAAGTTAAAACGTGCGCGCTTTCCTCTTTTTGATTTTATATACCCGTCTATTCAAGCTAAGAGAATGAAGTTTTTCCGACTGTCTCTGAGAATGAAAATTAGGAATCACTTTCCGAAAAACGATATTAGAATAAAAGAGAAGAATTGGCGCTAACCGATTCATGTATCCATCCACTGACCAACGCTCCTTCTCCGGGTTGAAGGTCTTCACCTGAGTCAGGAATTGATACTCTGTCGACGTATCTGCCGAACCGGAAAGGTTTTTTCACCTGGAAACAGAATGGAAAGAATAATAGTCGTACAGGTCCAAAGAAATCGAATTGAGCATCTGTGATTTCAGGCCAAGACGTTCAGCTATATTATCGACAATGCAGTGTTTCTAATTCGCTTATTTTTCCCAGCATGAAATATTTCTCTATTAGATGAATGAAATATATTCAATTAATGCTCCGTTGAATATATGAAGTATCCAATGGAGACCTTTTGGAGAGTCAATTAACACATGTTTATGATATTGTTTTTTGAAAATATAAATAATTATATCTTATAATAAGTTTATTTACAGTAGGTAATATTTCCCGATTGTTAGCAACCTTTACGTTATGAGTGGGATTTTTTTTCATACCTCAACTACAGTTGGACAGGTGAGTGCATGAAAATTGTGTAGGAGCATAAAGATTATGAATGTTGACTAAGTGAGTGATAGGGTCCTATTTGAGGATTCTTTATCACTTGCTGCTATGTTTTTATATTTTTTATATTAACTCATCCTTATTACAGCAATTATTTAAGTGTTATCTCTTTCACAATTCTCACGCGTAGTATAATGTTACTGTGAACTTTTTTTGGGGAGAAAAACTATAATTGTCATTCGAAGAACATATTGACCCTTCTGTGCGTCTCATTACAACGAAAGCTAATCAAGGAATAGGGATTTGCTCAATTCGTTTCTTTTCTGGTCACGTTTAATTCTATTTCCGGTTTTATGCCCTATACAATGAATGAATGAATGAATGTTTGAATGTTTATTATTAATTGTCCCAGGGCTGTGCCCCTTAAGGACAAAAGACAATGTACATAGTTAAACGAGCAACAAAAAAGAAATAAATCAGACAATCCATACAATATACAAGCTGTGACAAATTAAGTATAAATTACAACAATTGGCATGTAAAAAGGACAAATGCGACATCGTTAGGACATCGTGTAACAAATTACATATACATACATTTCTTGATTTTCAGGATATGAATATGACATTTAGTGATCAGAGAGTAACATTTCATAATATTTCATCTTAAAGCTAGCAACGGAAGAACAGTATTTTATGCTTTTGGGCAAGGTGTTCCAGAGATGACACGCAGTAACTATAAATGAATTTTGGAACTTCGCTGAGCGATGACCAGGAAAATATAAAAACTCAGGATCACATCTGGTACACATCTCTCTAGTGGAAGGTTTGGCAGCAAACAAGTCGAAAAGATATTTAGGAGATTTTTCTTTGAACAGGGAGTACAAGAAGCACCCGAGGAAGTATTTCCTTCGGGTCTTAACATTAAGCCATCGAAGTTCATTGTAATAGGGGGTCAAGTGGACATCTCTACGAAGATTAAAAATAAACCTGATGCATGAATTTAGAGCCCGGTGTAGTGTGGTGTTATCTTCTTCATTCAGGTCATTGTAAACAAGGCAACAGTAATCAATAGTGGGGAAAACTAACGATGAAATAAGCATTTTCCTAGTGTGTTGGGGAAGAAATTTTGAATGCACTTTGAGCTGGTGTAAGATTGTGTTGATTTTGCGAGAAATATTGTTAACATGAATATTCCAAGACAGACTTGAGCTCATGGTGATACCTAGATTTAGAACAGAGTTTGAATAGGGAATAAGGGTGCCGTCGACACAGATTTGAGATACATTTTCATAGGGCAAGCGATTTGTCATCTTAGGACTACCAATAATTATTGCTTTGGTCTTACTTGAGTTTAGAACAAAGTTGTTTTGCTGGGACCATACAGAAATAACTTTAATATCGTCGTTCATTTTTTTGATTGAGTCGTCAATTTCGTTGGGGAAACAATGACGATACATTTGCAGGTCGTCTGCGTAAAGCATGTACTTCGTGTGCTTTAAGTCGCGTGGAAGGTCATTAATGAAAATGGAAAAGAGCAGGGGACCAAGTACGGAACCTTGCGGCACTCCACAGGGGACTGTAGTCCAGCTGGAAATGTTCCCGTAAGTGTCCTTTACGGCCTGTCGACGGTCAGACAGATAAGAATGAAACCAGTTGAGGACCGAAGAAGAGAAATTCAACTTCCTCATTTTCTCAAGTAAAATAGCATGGTCTACCCGATCGAAGGCCTTGCTGAAGTCAAATAATACGAGTATCGTCACCATTCTCTTGTCAAACGAACTTCTAATGTCATCGGTGATTTTCAGAAGCGCAGACTGGGTGGAAAAACCGCGACGAAATCCAGATTGAAATTGGTCAAATTTATTGTTTCGAGCGAGAAAATACTCAACTTGGGAATGAACAATGCGTTCTAGCGCTTTAGAAATGTTGCATAAGATGGATATTGGTCTGTAGTCTGACGGATTCACTGGATTTTTTATCTTTTTTATAGGTGTTATAAGAGACGATTTCCAAAGGGTAGGAAATTTGGAGGATAGTAGTGAAAAATTAAACAAATCAAGGATTATAGGCATTGTGATACAATAGGAGATTCTCAACATTCTGTGAGATATTTTGTCTACCCCGGTGGAATTCGCTCTTGAGCGGAAAATGAATTTATTGAGGGTATCAGTGTTGATAATTTCAAAATAGAAATTTGAGTCGCTGAAAGGGACGAGAGTATTAGATGTAGGGGGTAGGGTAGGAAGAAGAGAGGAGCTGCTAAGGCCTGTGTGGGCAATAGTAGAGAAGTAGAGATTGATTTGATTGACAGTAATATTTTGTGCAAGAGAGTTTTGTCGGTGACGTACAAGACCTAGATTCCTTAGTTCTTTCCATACTCGCTTGGAATCTTTAATGCCAGAGAGAGCGTTGGCATAGTATTTGCGTTTGGAATCGTTGATCAAATGTTTCGTCTGGTTCCTTAACTTTGTAAATTGAGCGTATAAAATTGGGTTGTTGGAACGAATGAATGCACGGCGTATACGATTTCGTTCCCTCATTTTCGCAGAGATTTCCTTGGTCAGCCAGGGAGTGGTAGGGACCTTACGTTGAGATGTTCTCACAGGAGCGTGAAGGTTAAAGCAATTCAGAAGATTTTCATTGAATATTTTTAGTTTGGAGTCGATGTTATTGGCCTGATACACTTTGATCCAGTCAGCGGTCGAGAGGTCATCAAGGAATCTTTCTTCGTTGAATTTTTTAAAGTCACGAAAAGTAAAGGGTGGACGTTTTGGTGATGGGAATACGAATTGGTAGGAAATGGATATCTGGTCATGGGTAGATAGGAATGGAACAGGAGTTTGTGAAAAGGAGGATGCTTTGTCCAAATCATCCACAATGCAAAGGAACATATGGTTTGAATTGGCGGTCTAATATATGTTGTAGATGAGAAATGATATCACATGAAAGGGTGGAACTTCGTCAGGGGATGTAATTTCTTTTAAAATGTTTTCCTATAAGGCAGTAGTACGATTTATTAAACTCCAAAATAAATTGCCTCAACTATTTTTGTTCAATGATCTCTAGGTCCTTGAATAGTGGACTGTAGATTTTCTACTAACCTTTACCAATGCCACGTCATTTTCCAGTGAGGCGGGATCGAACAGGGGATGCAATTGCACCTTGGCGACATCGTGGTTGGAGTGCGATCCTTGCATTAATCTGTTGCCCACCGCCACTGTCAGCTCCTCGGCATTTAGACTGAAAAATAGGCGTCAAGATATTCTGTGAATTATTTGGAATTGTTAAATGAGCTAGGAGTTAGCTAAGCTGAGTTAGAAGCTACATAAAAATAGTCATTTATACAAATTTTCCGGATTCTGTGCTTCCTCAGTCTGTTTCATACAAATTACGCTTTAACAACGTTGATTTAACATCTAAATGTATTAAAACTTGATCAGAGTTGAGCGATTTTTAAAGAAATGAAAACGGGAGTATATACTCACTTTTGAATACAGTGTGCTGCCGTTACGACGTCGTATTGGCCAAGAATGGCGCCGCTGCATACATGCCTTCCGTTGTGTCGGATATCAGCCTGCGGATTATACGTATCTATTAGATTAATTACTGTGATGTACATATTCATTTAGTCGATTTCAGAAACTCTGTATAGTAAATGCGTTGAGGCAAAACTCGAAAATAATTTTGACGGACTTCCCGTTAAGATCATTGATTTTTCATTTTCATTAAATGTTAATTATGTAAAATACCAGTTGTAGGATATCTTGTATTGGTATTCATGTCGTACAAAACCTACAGCTGGTCAATTAGTCAGTAGCAGTCTGCGGAAGATACTTCTCTCTTAAAAAGTACGTATTTTGTTTTCACGTTGCTGAAAGATACACGTTGCTGTATATCGGGACTGTTTTTAGAAATATGCCTCTATGATTGCATTGTTGTTAGAATAAACAAGCGTACAATTGACCCTGCCTATAATGATTGCAACATAATTCATCGAAGGAATATAACTAAAGAAAGGATTTTGTTCCAGAATACCAGCCTATCCAGTGGATTGCGTGATTTTCACACTGAGCCGTCATTAGCCTTTACTCTCAACCGATTCAAATACTTATTATGCGATCAGAAGAAAATGTCTGTTGATTCAGTTTTCACTATTCCAAAAAAGGAAAAATGCTTACTAAGTATTCAAACATTGAATTTAGATAACTGCTAATTCTACCACTGCATCAAAAACACGCCACTGGCGTTGCCGTTGCTGCTTCGATTTTATTCCGATTCGGTATTAAAATAATCCTACACATCACTTATCATCAACAGTGATTACTAATTTATCTACATGATACGTTACAAAAGTTGCATTAATTGTCTGATGAAATTTTTCCAATTTTTTTGACGGCATGGGTAACCTTGTGTTGATCAAGATGACGTATATTGCCATCGGGAATTCCTTTTCTTTAAATAGCAAAAATTCATTGATTATTTTCACGCGCTGGCCATTTTTAAACCTTACCGCCTAATTTTTCCTCACCCTTCTCACCAACCCGAGCTGATGGGAATCTAGTCCCTGGCCGGCGGGATTATGGGTAAGATAGAGTACAGTCTTTTTGTTGTGTGGTCAAGGTAGTAGGTATTGCAGTGGTTTCCAAGTCGCCAATGAGAAAGGCTGGCCGCTCAAGTCGCGGAGTTGGTGAGTCCTTTTGGTTCCCGTCTAAATTCCCGGTCCGCCACTCTCTCCCAATTAGGCCAGCGGGAGTAACGTACGGCAAGACAATCGTCATCCCGGCACCGTTACCTCGGGACAGATGCGCTTTTAATTAAAGTACGCTGTTGTACATTGGCGTATATTCAAATTCTTCATGCTATCCCATGTATAGCGTAGATTAAAGTAAGTCCAAGTAAGGTTAGAGAGACCCGAGTAATCTTAGGATGCATATCTCCTATTTACATAAGGTCTTAATGCGTATTACCTGGTAGTGAAATTCATGCATCGGTGAAAATACGTGTTCACTGGCTCTTGCGTTGAGTAGCGGCCGGAACGTTGATGTTGCGCTGCCTGGGAAGATAAGAATTCGAAAGCAATCAGTTAAATGGACATTATGATTAAAAGCTATTGATTTAATATTGTGCACATCTCCTTGAAATTTATTTGCGTGTATATTTAGTGGAAACATCTCTCGTGTATTGACCTAAAAACCTGAAAACTTACGTCTACACTGGCATTTCCACCGATTTCATTTCTATTTCTATCACTCAGTAATGTCTTTTATCGTGAGAGGTGGTTGAAGAGGAAAACTTTCTTTATCGATATTTCGAAGATATATCTTCGAAATATCATCAATAATATTAATGAATACGTTTAGCTACGAATACTGTCGATTATATTGAGATGGTATGTAGCTAGTATGGTAGGTGAATTGAACAAACGGTATATTTGCGTTTTAAAGTCATACTTTGTGTGCTCATTTTGGGTTACTATATTTAGTCATGTTCAAATGCTAAGTTAATTTAACAAACTTTGAATGTCCTCCGTGACTGCAACTTTCAAAGATAATGAGACAGTAAAAATATTTTGCTTACGTACAAAAATATGAATTTTTCCCGAATGTGAACAATCAGTTGCAAAGTTAAAAGTACGTTTGCACAATCATAATATATGTTATATGCTTATATTTGGTGGTATTGCACCATCGATAATGGCCTGTACAAGAATTAATACCTAACTATGAGATTTTTCTTCTAGTACTTTTTCCACGGTAGATAGGAAAATAGTACGCAATATCTTTCCGCGTTGTAGCCATTGAAACGCAAGTTTTCAAATTTAATGAAAAAATAAAAAAATTACATGAGAAAAAAGAAAACTCAGTAAGAAAATTTCTGAATTCAAATTATATAGGTGATATGTTCGGTGGAAAATTAAAAGTTTTAGCCAAGAGATAATTTTCAAAAGGTGGTGCCCGGATGGTTTGTTATGCACCTAAATAATTGACGTCTCCGATGATATTTAAATTTTAAAAGTTGCCAAAACCTTAGCAAGGACTGAGACGTCCTCTAAGGATTATTGGAACTCACCCAAGCAGACGGCGAAGAGAGTGAGGGCGATCCTGAGGCTCTGCATGATGTTGGACTCGAAGAATTGTCAATCGTTGTGAATAAGGGAGCACTCGTCTATGACAGCATCTAAAGCCATCCATCCTTAAATACACCACTGGGAGGAAAAGCTGGTAATCTCTGATCGCTGAGGTCACCCATGACCTCTTTTCCCTTCTAGGAATGTTTGTTTCATTAATGTTTTTCGAGCGTTGAATTCAAATACGATGATTGGGTGTTACTCGGCCAATCAAGATGTTTCCTGCTCATCGTGACGTTTTTAGCCAGGGGAGGGGAAATATCAAACGTTGATGCGAGCGATATCATTCGCATTTATGGAAATTAAGATATATGATATCAGTGGTGCACCCAGAAATTTTTTATGGTGGGGGGTGCCCGCCAGCTGCCCCATATTTTGCAAAGTGTAAACAAAATGTTATTTTAATCAGTATATTTTTAATGTTGTAGTAGGCCATGTTAGTTATTACATGTATGCATCCTATAAGTAGCCATATCAGATTTACAGGCATAATAGCCATAAAATTTTAGGCCTATGCTAAGTTAGTTATGTGTCACAGTACATATAAAAGATCCTTTATCTTTGGTCTAGTCATACTCGAGTAAAATGATGTAACGAGTTTGCCCTATTTTCCAATTGATAGAGCTAAAGGGGGTGGGGTAGGGCCCCTTCCTCCCCCCTCCCCCGTGGGTGCACCACTGGATAATAATGAATTTAGTGGCTTCAATATGATTACCTATTAATATGCGACGTGGAAGGGGCTTTGGAATCATGAATATTGAATTATATTTCTATTAAGGAGTGGCTATTTTGTAATCGATAATCATATATAAATTCTTTAGCAAACTGTATTGTGTTATGCCCGTCATCTCAATTTAAAATTTATAATTAAATTGATTAAATAATATTTTCCTCGTTCCAACCCTGAACGAAGGGTACTAAAAATTAAAAATTATATTTTTTTGAAGTCTGCATACGAAACCATATGTTTTATCTATTTATTTGTTAAACTGTGGATTACTACGGTCGGTTTTCCCGAGGGGTGTGTGGGTGGGTTTGTAAATGTGAAAAACAAGTGGAAAGAAATTGAGATACTTACTTTTAGGAATGGGGGCCGTGATGGCATAATGGGTAGACCGCTGAGCTACCGACCGGAGGATCCCAAGTTCAAATCCCGGGCAAGAGCCTTTCTGGACGCCCCCACCTAAAAGCCTCGCGAATCGAGTTTGTGTGTGTCAAAATTGTCGCAAGATATCGCAGGTAACACAGGAAAAGGAACTGGCTCCCCCAACCTGAATGTGTAAATTTCACACGCCAATGGCTTAGTACGGGGTGAGCTCTACTCTCGCCTATCAAAATAAACCAACCTTCGGGTTGAACACACTATATACTTTGAAAAAATCGTTGATCAGATTGATTGGCGGGAATGATATGTCCAACATAAAAACTCAAGTTCTGACCCCCGGCCAAACATCTTTGAATTAATATATATGTTTCATCATCAGTGGCGGATCTATGGGGGGGGCTAAGGGGGCTATAGCCCCCCCCATTGAGTGGAAACATACACTAGATGAAATCGAAATTTTTGTAGGTTACCACTTTGTAAAAAGTATTTAGTTATATTTTATAAGTATTAAGTTATATTAGTTATATTTAGTTACAATGGAGAAAGCTCTACATTTCAAAAATCTATGTAATCTGCTCCTGGAATTTCAACCAAACATGTTGGTCTAATAATCGATAGAAAAAAAGCAAACATAGTTGAAAAAAATGGAAAACGATTGAAACCCATAATAAAAAGAATACTATTTTGTGCCCAGAACAACCTCCCCATGAGGAGCCATCAAGATGATGGCAATTTGAGCAGTGAAGAAGAGCAAGAAATGGCTCTTCAAGGGAAACAGGGTTTTCAAAGTCTCTTGTCATTTAGAATAGATGCAGGCGACGAAGACTTAAAATGGCATCTTTCGACATGCAAACGCAACAACACACTTATTAGCAAAACCATCCAAAATGATGTGATAGAATGCATTGGTGATTTTTTACGTTAGAAAATTGTCGAAGATATAAAAAAAGCCAAATATTTCTTCATAATATGTGACGAGACTACCGATGTTATTAGGAAGGAGCAACTTACATTCTGTGTACGATACATTGATATGAACAAATCCATAGTAAAGGAGGAATTTATTGGCTTCATTGAGCTCAAATCAACAACGAGCTTGGCTATTAAATCAACGATAGACGAAGAGATGTCAAAACTTGGCTTGTCATATGATTACCTATGTGGTCAAGGGTACGACGGAGGATCAAATATGGCGGGACAATTACACGGTGTGCAAGCCCGAATATCGCAACAACAGCCACTCGCAATTTACATTCATTGCTTCAGTCACTCCTTGAACTTGTGCATCACAAAATGTTGCGAAATCCCAGCAATAAGAAATGTTATGGGAACGGTTGGAACGGTTTCTGTCTCCCTATCGGCCTCCACTCATCGAGTAAATGCTCTTATCGATGTTCTCGAAAAGATGAATTTCTCCGAATCAAAGAAACAGAGACTGAGGGCACTTTACACGATGGGTCAAGAGACATGATAGCGTCATCGTATTTAAAGAGTTAATTGTACCTGTTGTCACAGTACTGGCAAATTTGATTGACAACAAAACGCCATAAGTGTCGTCTGAAGCGTACATGTTATCCTGCGCCATCAAAAAAAGCGAATTTGTAGTTGGCCTTGAAGTTGCAGCCTACTGCCTTGGTTTAACTTTAAGACTAAGTCAACGGTTGTAAAGCCCCAAGCAGGATATCTCGTCTGCTTTAGTTAACGTAACTGACAGTTTGGAGAACTTAAAAAATATTCGGCGCGAAGCCGAACTTGAGTTCAAAAGTCTGTACGAAAACTCCCTTCAAGTTGCAGATGAGCTGGGGTTTGAAATATCAACACCGAGAACATGCATACGTCAAAGAAACAGAATCAACGCGCCCGCAGAAAATCCTGAAGAATATTTCAGGAGATCAGTCTTCCTGCCCCTTATGGATCATTTTATTTCAGAGATAGATGCAAGATTCAGCAGAGGTTTCTGTGGAGTCCTTCCTCCTGAAGGCTTCATTCCCTCCAACCTATCAAGAAAGGGAGATACCAGTAGGCGAAATAATCAGTATATTTAGCAAGGCGGATGAGTGTAGAGAACTGGGAAAATGATTCATTACGCAGCTTCCACAACTAGGTGAAGAATGTCAGTATTGCTTTTTAAATTAAACCGCTGTATTCAATCGGAAGTAATTTTTTTAACTATTTTATAGCACCCATTATAAATTCCCCCTTTATTTGTTAATTATCTCTAGTTCAAAATTCAACAAGCAGTCAAATTTAAATTAATTATAATTACATTTTGAATGTTTTTTCCTATTTTAACTTCCTGACTGTTGTTTAACGTAAAAATTTAGTAATAAAAACAAATGAACTTATCTAATCATAAAATTTATGTGTCTATATTTGTGTTCCCTATCATAAAGCCAAACTAAAAAATAGATAAAGCATCATCATAAGTTTTTATTATTAATATTGCCGGTATTTCAATCTAGGCCCATGATGACCACCATAAACCTTTTACTAATAAAACGACCTACTGCATGTGCATAGTAGTGTCTTTTTTATCTAGGCATTAGCCGAAAACCGCCGTTTTTGAATCTTGAAAATCCCAAATTTCCAAAATCCGCGAACCCCCCTTCGGCTGAGGGGAATTACCCAGACCCACGGTTAGCCCCCCCCTTGGTCCAAACCTAGATCCGCCACTGTTCATCATCATGGTGTGTAATCATCATATATTTGTATAACACAATACACGATGATTATATATATTATATCATATGTATGTTCCGTCTTAAACATTTTTATATTACATTTATGTGTCAAGATACTGTATCTACACGTTATAAGGTCGCTCATCGATAAATGTTGAACAAAAATGGTAAAATTTGTGAATTAAGTATTATTCCCTAGAAAAAATAGAGCATAAACATTCGGTTTTTATTTGTACCCGACCGCAGGGGCCGAGGTAGTACCTATCGTACCGAGGGGACATCCCTGTTCGAATTCCGCCTTGGGTATAGATGTTGCATTCCTCTAAGGTTAGGACCTTAGGCTAGGCGTTACAATATAACCCTTGCCGCCGGAGCATCTAAAAAATGAAGTCCACTAATCTTGTTTGTATATTTTGTATAGTTACCATCATATCAATATTCTTTGACTCTTTAATAACAAACACGGTTTGAATTCAATTTTTGACCGCATGTGTCTCGTCATAAGTATTAACTATTCTATTCATGAATTCTTTGTCAGGAGTGATGCTGTGAGCAATTAAATACTAAATGCATTATAATAGTTGACGTTTCATATAACATGAAATAGTTAAATGCTTTTGTCACGTCGTACGTTGAAATTACATGGTAGTCACTACACCAGTAATACTGGTATCCAGTACTTTTGTATTTTAAAGCCTGTTTGGAAGCAAGCCGGAAATACTACCGTGTCACTCCTTTAAGACATTGAAACTAAAAAAAGAGTAATAAAGTGCCGTCTAAAAATAGTCCCTTGCTTTTTAAAAGCATTTCCAAGTTGTTTAGCAACGATTTATCTGCAATAGGAAACTGGACGATCAAATAAATTCTCCAATTACTGGGATGGATTTCTAGTCTTATCGTACTGTGGAGTTAACCTCTAAAGGTCAATCATTGCGTTTGCGTTATGCAGTGAGATATTTCCTGCGATATTGGTAGGGAAAGACTCCTTCGCTGGCTGCCATTGGCGGTAGACGAGTGGGTTGGCGTCGATTGGAGGAAAAAGGTGCATCCCAGGCATATTATAAAACGGCGGGTATCGCAGTGAGGAACCATCGAACGATTACACACTTGCGACTGACGGACTTCGTGTACCTCTCAGAATATACAGCATGCAGTGCAGGGCTTTTGTGTTGGCGTTTGCGGCTTTGGCTGTCAGTGAGTATATCCCATGACTTCATAGTAACACTTCGTGACAGATTGCAAAAATGTGTTGTTCTGCATTTTTGACAAACATTTAAATTAACGGTGGCGATGATAATTTGGATTCGTGGTGTGCTAATAAATGTTTCATGAGAATATTTAGTTCATTTATCAAATGTTTTGTAAGTAATTTATCGTGTGATTGGGATTAGAAATGAGAATATTCAACGTATTTAAATGTAGTCTGTTTCCTTCACGATGGAATATTTCGAACAACTGCCCAATTTTCCTGTGTTCTCTTAGCACTCTTGTGGTGCATATTATTAGGTTACTGTTTTCGTATAATTTTCCTTTTAGAATTCTTCCGTTACTCTGTTATCAATGATCTACAAAGGAAATACCATCTTAAAAATAGCCCCACGTTACTCAATATGCTATACGTATTCGAGTACTAAATGAAGAAACGATATTTTTTCCAATTTTTATTCTCCCCAATCAAATGAAGTACATGAA
Source organism: Platycnemis pennipes (assembly GCA_933228895.1). Classification (NCBI taxonomy): domain Eukaryota; kingdom Metazoa; phylum Arthropoda; class Insecta; order Odonata; family Platycnemididae; genus Platycnemis; species Platycnemis pennipes. The sequence continues at coordinate 21,334,341 of OW121850.1, read as the reverse complement.
TGATCTTTATGAAGGCCTTTTCCTCTCCGACGGATAGCAGCTTATCGACCTTAAGATCACCTTCGACCATAAGTTTCCTCCGAACTCGAATTTTCTTTAAACCACCTTGATATGGTTATTTAAATTTTTCCATGCAGGGTAATGCATATAGATTTACTGACGATAGTAAATATTAATAATTGAATGAAACTGTCATAATATAGTAAATGGATTCATATTTTGTGGCACATTTTGTCCTTAATCCGAATTAATTTTCTGTTCTCACCACATTTGCTCTTATTCCGTCGTACTTCAAGGATAGGTCCTGAAGCTCCGGGCGTATTGTTGAATACAGAAATTAAAAAAAGTTGTTTTTTCGATATTCGGACGATACGTTGGGAATAGATAGGCAGGAGACAACGCTTACTCACTGGGGGACTTTCGAATCTCGATTGATAATGCATGAGAATCCCCACGAGGATGCAGATTACAGAGTATTCCATGTTTAATCCTTCATCGGTGGGACTATATTATATCGGAGTCTTTCTTCATTCCGACTCGGAAGGTCTCTCCATCCTTTCCCTTTCAACCTAAAACTTGAATCTGTCTAGACTGTCTGAAGATCCTCGGAAATGCGCATCAGGAAGAAACGTAGCGACAGTACCAAGGAACCCATCTAGCTTTGCATAGAACTCCTAAATATATTGACATGAAATTTATCGCAACACATTTGCGGTGTTTTAGGTTGACAGTTTACAAAAAATTATATTATTATTGGAATATTATTTTTTACTTCTGAATGCCAATATTTTCAAGGTAGGTATTCATCAAATGGTACTTGAGAGTTTGGATTTCAACGCGGATTCAAGGGTATCAAATCATTCCGGAAAGACATGGCTGTGCAGAGTAATGAACAGGAACCTTTTATGTTTGCATTTTAAATGCCGTTAGTTTCAATTAGTGATTGGTACCTATACCTTCCCAAACAAGACCAAACTTTGAATTGGGACACTATTTCGATAATGTATCCTTGCCATCAGGTTATCCGTTTCATTAATTATCTATTTGTCCAATGCTCATAGTATAATAAAGAGGTATAATTATGCAATTTTTAATGTTTTTCCTTTGTAACTATATTGTGGAATCTTCCTACCCGCAGGCTACAGCCACTTCGCTGAGGGTTCTGCCCCTGGAAGGTCGAAGAGGACTTTCGAATCTCTGCCAATTATGGTAGGTCGTATCGAAATGTAATTTTTAATTCAAAGAAATCATAAGATTGTCTTTAGATATTTGTGATATATTATAGTTGTATATATAGCTTACATTTTATCTAAACATTTGTCATGTGAATGTTTAGTAAATACATGGTGAATTTCCCTGACATATTTTAGCAAAAAGTGTCTTTGGAGACAAGTAAGAATGAGAAATTATGACTCGGTACTCACCATAGAATTGAATACATTATTATTGTATCAGCACCATATTTATTATGTACCCTTCTTCCACTTCAAGGCTTCCGTGAGGTTCATGGGTCGTCACAGATGTAGCGGTGCAATCGTTAGCGAAAGAATAGTGTTAACTGCCGCACAATGTGTTCAGAAGTAAGTCTCAAGTTCGTTAAACGCACAAAATAGTATAACATAGGGTACTATTAGAACCCAATAGTTAAACTGGATGTACCCATGATTTATCAGCTGATTCAGGTACAATTTTTTTTAACCTCCCGTGGTAGTTGGTAAAAATTTATATCTTTCCAATCTTACATATTACAGGTCAAATATTGGATACTTGGACGTGGTCGTTGGCCATTCGAGTAAAGTACATAAAGTCTTAAATGTCGCAGTCCATCCTAAATACGACCCATGGAACCAAGACTACAATTTCGCTGTAATCAAGGTAAACTGCTTTCAATTATATTTTCAGACGAGAGAGTTATGACCTTAGTTTTTTCTGCACGAACTGTGAAACTTCGTGCGTGCGAAAATAAAGAACTTAAAGAACTTTCTTTAAGTTCTTTAATTACTAGTGATGATTGAATTGATGGATGAAGGCGATACTTCGTGGAAATGCGAACTTTAAACATGGTAAATGAAACAGACTTTGTACTTTCCACACAGTTTTATATGTTCCCCGATCGATATCGACGACTAAGCGTCATTTTCAAGGGGGGCCAACCTTATATGACGCTTAGTCGTCGAAATCGATCGGGGAACATAGGTATAAAGCTGTGTGGAAAGTACAAAGTCTGTTTCGTTTACCATGTTTACCAGTGATGATGTTTAACAATAACGGCTTAATATTTCTCCGCATGAAATACATTTTCTTAAAGCGAAGTACGAAAAGTTCAAACTGTTTCTCGTATATACCTAAAGTCAGCATTGGTAAAGATATTTTAATGTAATGGCATTTTCACTATTTTTTATCATACGAATTTTCTTCACTGATTAAATTATGGATCATGTAAAAGTATTTTTCATTTAATGCCTGGTCTCCTGTCCTGTCTTTTTAGTGATAGAGCTTAATATTTTGGGAAAATTATGCATTCATTTTGACGAAGTGATTTTCTTTAACAGGTTAAAACACCATTCGAACTTGGCGAGTCTGCTGCTCCTGTTCCTTTAGCAACGCATCCTTTTGGTAATGCCAGCCGACTAGATCCAGCCATCAGTGCTGAGTGGGGCAGCCAAGTGGTATTAAATTTTTAAAGAAATTGTGATATTTTTCCGTGTATTTTTTATACTTTTCTCTATATTTGACGTCGGATTTAGATAGTGAATATTGAATTTTTTGAAAGTGTTAAAAGTGATCGTCAACTGTTTTGGTTTCAGAGAGAAGTGTTTCTCGATGCGAGCGCTGCGTCTGCTTTGGATTGCTCTTCTGTGCATCAAGTGACAAGCCGAATGATTTGTGTGGAGGCTCGTGGTCTTAAGGTAAGGGTTGTATTAGAACTATTGGAGATCGAAAACATTTCGTTGTTATTAATTTCATCATTGAGATACTTATGATTTATTTATTGACAATATTATGTTTGACGTGCTCTCTGCGCTTATTTAAATTGTGAAACAGGACCATGCTGCCTAATATGGTAACTTTCGATCATTATTTCATCTTTGACATCGTTCTTGTGCCGAACCTGAAGTTGAGTTAGTGATTTGGGAAAGGCGACCGACAGCTCTGCTACTTTGTGAGGTGGATAACAGGGTAAAGGTAGGAATTTTTCCGAAACGTAGGAAGGATGGGAGAAACCCGACGTCAGCATTAGCCTACTCTGTACAAAAGGCGCCAAGGGGACCACGGCTTAACGTCCCATCCGACGGACGGAGTATTGGACTCATTGTCAGTGCTCTCCACAAGGCACTCAAGTAGGGATACCTATACCACAATAAAATCCGCCTGTGCCGGGAAGCGAACCCGGACCCTCGGGATGGGAGGCCAGTACTCGGAGCCACCACACCAACCCGACCCCTATCCTGAAGTTAATACGCACGTAAAAAGACCTCTTTGGTTCGAAGTTATTTATTTTGCCTCAAATTTATTACATAGTCTGAATCTACTATCATTCTGAAATCTGACCATATTATCATTGAGCTTTAAATTCGTGCGTAGCATTCCGTGGTATTTTAATGTAGGATTCATTTTCGGGTGTCACCGCGTGGGGCTATTTACTGACAAACTTTTCGCGTTCGTTAAAGCAGGCTTTTTTACAAAAGATACTCAATGCGGTTAAACACGAAAATTGAAACTGAGTTTTATGTGGTTTCTTTGTTCTATCGGTAGGACCTGTTCATACTGAAACAAGGAACTGTGGAACCTATTTGCTTCTTAAATTAATTAATGGAACCTACAAGTTTAGCATTTTCCCCCTTTTTTTTAAGTGTGCAGGAAATTTGAATTTCGCCTTAACTTATGAACTTTAGTATGCAGACATTTTCTTGACTTTGGTTTAAGGTTTGTTGCTGTTGTTGTTGTTGTTGTTGTTATTTGGGGAAAGCAACCGACAACTGAGGCCATCAGCGCCACAGGGGATTGAACGGTAACTAGGTAACAGTAGGAATTAGCTAAGTATCAATGAAACGAACAACGTCACTATGAAAGGGATGATCGCACAACACACACACAGTTGTGGAAATCCAGCTATTGTGGTCGTCATCATCATTCAGCAATTCTGGATCAATTTGATTCTCCTGTCAGCTAACCTCTTGGATTCAAGTGATTATTCTCCTTCACATCCTTCACCACCTGTTCCATATGTCTTACTCCTTACTTCCAGCCTCGACTTCTCTGGTACTGTTATCGTCCTTGTCTCAGTGACAGAAAGAAAAGTGCTCTAGATGTATGTTCTCATCAATTTTTTCCTTGCTTCCGCACTTGTATTTCCAGTTATGAGTAGATTCTTCTTTTGATAGAATTCCCTCTTTGCCTGGGCTATTCTACTGACTATTTCTTTCTTTCTTCGTCCATTGTTGGTTATTCGGCTTCCCAGGTAACAACTCTTTCACCTCTTCAAGTTTTCGTTTTCCTAGTTTAACGTTGGTTTTGGTTTATCCTCTCTTGTTGCACAGCAATATCTTATTCTTATTGATGTTTAGCTGATATCTGGTCATTGTCCTTGCCATGGTTATAATAATCTCACTGTGATCCGCCTCTATCTTCTCTATGAGTGCAATGTCATCGGCGAATCTCAGCATGCTAATTATTTCTCCGTGGATATTCACTCCAGAAGACTTCTCTCTGATTTCATTGATGTCTCTCTCGATCCAAAAATTAAGCAATATGGGAACTCTGCACAACCTTATCAAATTCTTTATTTATTCTTGAAACTCCACACCTGGGTCCAGATTTGACCACAGCTACTTGGTTCATATATAAAATGAGCAATTCTTCAATTATTGTTGAACACTCCAATTTCACTCAGGTTTAGAAGCATTGAATTCCAATCTACACTCACAAAAGCCTTTTCCAAATCCGCAAATGCAACGAACGTCCGTTTTTCTTCTCCATTCTCTCCCCTATGAGCAGCCTAAGGGCCAAAATTGCTTCTCTTGTATCTTTGCTCAACCTGAATCCAAATCAGTCGTCGTCAAGTAACTCCTCTTCTTCTCGTTCCATTCTTCTCTAGATGACCCTCGCAGCAGAAGAAGATCAGTTCCTTGGCAAGGAAAACACTCGTAGGTTTTAGCGGTGTTCTTGGCATACCCCGTATATATTTTTCCTATCAGTTATTTAAGTATATATGGATACTACATGCCATACCATTTACCTTGACATTCTTTTGGTAATCCCTTTTCCCTTTAGATATGTTGCTGCTTGCTCTAACATGAATTGAATCAAAGCTCTTGCGGTTACGATATCCAATTTTCATATCAACTTTTATCCATTTAAACATGTTTTTTTAGCTTGAATTCAGTTATCGCACAGACTTTCATTAATTGTGAGATAGCTTACCTACTTTTTTCAGTTACTAGCAGATTTTGAAGTTAGAGAAGAAGTTTGAGCACATTAACTCAATCAAAAAGTGAATGGATAAATTAATTTGTGTCGATAAAGGAAGCTGCACGACAACACGATGGCGGTCATCGAGGTATTACTCAAAATTTTCATTCCTCCAATCGCCATCTAAATATGAATAAAGGCAGAAGGTCGAATGATACCTTGAGGGTAACTCTAACTCTTCCTTGCCTCTGCTACTTGGTAGCGCATAATTCATCGTTTCAAAATGTAACAAGGCTTTAAAAAGTAATGTTTTCTTTTCTGTTCAAAGCATGCCTTGAGAAAGTTAGTTGCACTGAAGAGTGTAGGACATTGGGGCAGCAAATAAAATTCAAGTGTACTTCATATTTACGTGATAAAAAGGGCCTAGAAGTCATTGGTTGTGTACGCTTAAGTCCCTGTTCAAAATGGCTTATGGATATTCGAGCATCATGAATATTCAAGGATTCAAATAAGAGAGGTTTCGGTGGCGGAATGCTGGAAGTGTTAAGAGATGATTCCAACGTTTCCTCGCTTGCTCCCAAGGGCGACATCGGCTCTCCTCTTCTCTATGAGGGACAGCTGCACGGCGTCCTCTCCGCGGCCTACGGTGAAGCCGAGGTGGGGGTGTACGCCCGGGCCTACCCCTACGCCAGTTCCTTCGTGGCTGCGCAGATGAGCAAGGACCCCATGGAGGACGACATATGCGCCGCTCTACAGGTCATCGTCGAAGCTCTGCAGGGCATGTGGTTCATCCCGGACTTCATCATCTCCGCTGTGCAGTTCGTCCGCGACTTAATGAAGTGCAATGTGTGAAGACGTGGACTCCGTTCTTTCCTAAAGAGAGAGAGATAGACTTTTACTTGCCACAAATTTGACGTGAACAACTTCAGAGGAGATGTCTATGTTAGTCGATGACATGATGGCAGCCTCTTCACTGATTCGCTGCATACTTTTATTTATGTTATTCTGCTTGTAGGCATATTCTTACTTTATATGTATATATCGCACGAGTGTTGTGGTGGCCAAGTGGGTAGAGGGGAGAGTCCCTGGTTCAAATCCCGGGCAGAAGCCTCTAGAAACAACCAATTAAAATACTCGCGATTCTATTTTCTGCGTCTCAGAACTGCCTAGGATATCGCAGGTGATCCAGGAAAAGGAACTGGCTCCCCTATCTTGAGTGTGTGAATTTCACATGCCAATGGCTTAGTACGGGGTGAGCTCAGCCCTCACCTCTCAAACACCAACCTATGGGTTGAACACTGAAACAATATCAGGCAAATTTGCTGTGAACAACATCATATAAATTGTACAGATTAATCAACTACATAATACTCTAAATGCAGCCTCTTTACTGATTCGTGGTATAGTTTTATTTATGTTTTTCTGCTCGCATAGATGTAAACGATATGTAATAAAATTTTACTCTTTGTGGAGAATATTAATTTCTTGCTTACTTTCAAGAAGTAAAATCCTTGAGTTTTTCAAACTTACCTTGACGTTTGACTTTGGCCTCACAGGTTCTGAGATTCATTTCACTGAATTCATATTCTATATGTCAATGTCATACTCTATTTATTATTTACAATATAGTACGTAGTATCATGGTATATATTTTTCTAGTAAAATTATACCATGACACTCTATATATACAGTAACAACATTTATCTTCATTTATTAACCATAAGCCCTGCAATAGAAAAACTCTTTTTGGCTTGCTCTGATCATGTTTATTCTTTATAAATATAAAAGCTTTAGAGCTGTGTTAAGGAAAAAACTAGAGTTTTAAATGTCATGTTTTCCCTTTATATACTATCAATACCTGCCAGATATACATCCTAACTCTCCCTTCTAATTTCTTTGATGGAGGGTCCAGAATCCAGAAAAAAGTTGTAGCATCATTTAAGAATGACTCTTAAACAGAGATCATCATCCATGGTTTTCAAGTCTGAATCCGCACTTAAAGGACCTTCAGAACATGAGGGTCAGTACTAGGCTGGGAATGGAATAGTAAAGAGGAAGGGTGGAAAGAAACCAGGCATCGGAATCAGCCTGCCCTTAACGAAAGGCACTAAAGGGATCACGGCTCAACATCCCATCCGACGGACGGAGCACTGAACTCGATTGCTCTCCACAAAACTCTCCCAGTTAAATGTTAACCAGTTTACCAATAAAAAGTATCTTCCACTGCTGGAATTTGAACCCAGGCTCTTTGGGTTAGAAGCCACAACTTAAATCACTATATCCAGTTTCACTTGAGTAGGAGCTGTAGGTTCAATGATGAAAAATACCTTCCACAGCCGAGATTCAAACCCGGATATTCTACTGCAGTAATTCAAATCAGGGCACTTGGGATTGGAGACCAATATAGCTAACCTCTTCACCAATCCTCCCACCTAAAGAAAACTGGAGACCAGATATAATCCTCAAAACCTGGAGAGGTGACTACCATAGTTTGAAAAAGGGAGCCAACCCTCCGAAACATGGCTCCATCTGCCACGTGGATTCTTGATGCTGGTTGTTTTATCAAAGGGTTTTTCGTCGAACTAACGGAACGAACCACAAACTTTTGTGTTGGTTAAACTTATTGCTATTCCATAGGGATGTGCGAGTACTCGAAAATTCGAGTCGAGTCGAGTAGTTGGTACTCGACTCGAGCACTCGAGTATTTTCACGAAAGTCGAGTCGAGTCGAGTAGTTTTTGTCGACGGAGCCGCCAAGGCCAATAGGTTCAGAAATCTGCTGACAGGAAGCGCTATCATCAAAATCGAGTAAATCTCTGGTTACACGATAGATAACACGTACGAACATGTACTTACGTACGTTCATTTACATTTGCGTGAATGGTTTCATGTACGTTTACGTGAACGGATTCATGTACGTTTGCGTGAACGAAGGGATGAATCGGTGATTACACGGTCCACGAAACCGCATATGAACCGTACTCCTCCGAATATAGCCCCTTTTTAGCCGAAATCTTCGCAGAAAAAGTCTGGGGGGGACTATATTCGAGCTCAAAGCACCTATGTCCGTTGTAAAATTCCATCCCATGAGTTTGAAGGTTTATATCACAAAAATGAGTGGTTCAATTTTAAAATAAAGTATATCGAAATAAATCTTGTTTATTTATACGTTTAGTAATGTCAAAAATATATTTTTAGTTGGTTATATTAATTAATTTTTCGACCGAGACAGATAAAATCTCCGGATATTATTCAAGTTCCGGGAAGCAAGTTTGACGCCCACTTGACGATACACATGAATAGCCACTTCTCTTTTCTTCGCATAAGATATGGAACATATATTTATATTAGACTAAACAAAGTTTCAAATAGATTACTCAGTTACTAATTATGTTACGAATAATATTTAAAAATGCGCTATCTCAGCTTGCGGAAGTCGGAAATTTAGTTCATTTTGATGGTATTCTTAGTGTTTGAAAACTATGCACGTGTAAAATAACTTAACAAATTGGGAGAATTAGATATACTTCCAACGTGTATATATTTATTTTGGAAAGCGAGCTCCACAGGACTTTTGGCCTGGAGAGATAAGCTGTTCGAGGTTGCCAAGTTATACGCTACCGTAGGTACCGCGCGCACCAAACACCACGCGAGAAAATTTCTCTAGCATGCACAGGAAAAATACCCTTGCCTATGCTTGAATAAAAGTTTATAAGTTGCAGTATTCACCAAAATAAAATCAGCGATAAGAGAGATAGCTTTTGTCCCCTCATTTCTCGGCTTCTCGACGAAAGAAAGAAATTGCATTTTAAATTATCTTCAACTCCGTCTCGAAAATCTTTGCGCGAGGAGGCATAATGACGGTATGCTTCCAAAGATACCGTCAGTTCTTAAACTGACACTGACTTGCATTCTTAAAGGCAATACTTTTTTCCGCTATTGTCGAGTCCTCATGACTCATTCACAGCGATAGGCGATCTGCTTGCAGCAGAAGATTCCACGCGCGCTACCTTTCTCTTACAGGCATGCTCTGGACATTTGAGCGTGCTTTTATAGCCGAAAATAAATATATATAGATATCATATAATCAACGAATTCTACTGAGATTTCATAAGTGGATTCATATTAATGACTCGAGAGCAAGAGAAAGGTCCAAACGGTGATTTCCGGAACGGAAAGCGTGCGGGACGGAAAATAACGCAGTCTGACAAATTCATCAATAACAAAAATATTGATGAACTTAATGGTATGAAACTTCGTATAACTATTAACAAAGCCCTTAGCTACAATATTTGAAAAGGAAGTTTGATATCTCGATCTGTGTTGTTCTTACGATGCCCGAATTCGATGGATCCATCCGGTATCAAAAATAAATTCGCTCAAAATCCGTTCTTAAACACGTACTTCAGTAAAAAAATTGTAAAAATATTTTAATACTACCAGTAAACGTAGAAATAAACAAGCTTTAATTTCATATACTTTAATTTGAAATCGCTTTAGCCATCTTGGAGATATTGGTCTTCAAACTCACGGGTGAAGGAAATTTTGTAACGGATGGTAGGCATCCTATTATAAAGGCATTACGGATGATATAGGTATCGTATAAAACTTATAAGTTTTACTCTTCCATTTTTTATTTCCTATTTAGGATTATTAATCAGATCATTAATTCCAAGTTCCTAGTCATATCTTAAGATAGATAATTATAAATATCTATAGATAATTATCTATAATAAATGTTTGTTCAAATATATTTCCTTAGAAATCGAAAACTTTTATCCACAGGACTCTATACAAAATTCATATACCGGCTCACATTCATCCATGAATGAAAATTCATTGTTCAAACATTATTAACTTGCATTAATGGATATTGGAAATAACCCATGCTGAAATTGGGTGTTCATACATCGTGCAAATGGGGGTGATTGACACAGGTCATTTTTATGATTCTAAGTTCTATCATGTTTAGGCAGAAATCGTCGATTTTGAAGAGATGGTGCCAAAGAGGAAGAAAAGTATAGGTTAAAAAACTATGTAATTAACGGCCAATGCTAAATTTGAGGCGCGAGCTTATCAAATATTTACTGCACAAACAAGGCATTTTGTATGAAATTCACTGTACTGTTGGACTAACCCCGGCATACACGACATCACTGAGAAAGTGTTTAGCTCTGAAAAGAAATACATTGGAATGCGAAATACAAGGAATGCTCTTCTAATTAGGCTTATGTATTCCTTAAGAAAAAATATTTTGCTTCCTGGCTTACTTTCATTACAAGTTAATAGGGCATGTCACTCATATAGGCCTCATATAATGCCTACGTACATTCTAAGTACCATACTGCAAGCTAATTTATACATTTTTGAGTAATCCTAGGAATGAAGGTAATTTTCTTATTTCGAGAGCTACCGGAAAATTTCCATTATGCCTTTTGGCCTGCACTATGTGCCATATGAATTTGACTGTTTTTTTAATTATGCATTAGGTAGGTAGACCTGCCATTTGATAGTCAGATTGCTGACTAACTTTAATTGCGATGACTTAAGTAAGAACTGGGTCTCTTCACTCATGTACAATAATGTACAAACTCGACTCGACTCGACTCGATACTCGACTCGAGGTCAAAAAGTGCTACTCGCACATCCCTACTATTCCATACTTCTGATCAAGAGTAATTGCTATACTAAATAATGTAAATATTTTGTTGGGCTTTATTCAAATGGGGGTCATGGAAGCCTGGTGGGTAGAGGGCTGAACTATCGACTGGAGCGTCCTGGATTCAAACTCTGGCCAGAAGCCTATCTGGACACCCCTACCTAAAATCCTCACGATTCGATTTTCTGTGTCAGAATTTCGTAAGAAATTGCTGGTGGCCCAGGGAAAGGAACTGGCCCCCCTACCCTGAATGTGTGAATTTCATGCACCAATGGCTTAGTATGGGGTGAGCTCTACCTTCCAAGTAACAAAAGTATATTTTTTCTTAGTCAGATACATTGCTGAAATTTACAAAACTTTTTTATTTACATTATATTACAATTTTAATTGGATCAGTTGATGGGTTTTTGAGAAATAAAGTTTTATGGTCTGCATAATTCTTGAGCACTTAAAAATACCGGTACTTTTTGTATTCTAACTAATCAAAAATACTAAAATATAGCATAAATATAAAATGTATTTGCAAGAAAAATTGTGATATGATTGGATTTTCTGTAGGTTTTTGGTTACTTGGTAAACACTCAAGCTCTAAAGAAACTCAAGTGTGCATTATATTTTTGGTGACAGTAGTGAAAGTTTCCTTAAACAGTGAAGGTCTGATGTTGCTACCACTGGAATCTCTTTCATCCTAAGGTGGTAATTAATAGGGAATGTGGGTGTTCTTGTGCTTCTAAGGCATTACCCTTTAACCCTGACTCCCTAAATAAATACTTTCTTAAAACCTTACTACCTCCATAAATCACAAGTCAGCCTTTGCAACAGGGCTCCTAAATAATCATCCAGTTATTCCATCCTCTTTTAAATGGAAATGGGTGACAGCACATAATATTCCGTTGATTGTAAAAAAATGAGATTTTCCAATTGCACTGACATTTACGAGTTGTCAACAAAATTGATAAAAAATCTTGCTAGTATAATTGATGAACCACTTGCATTGATATGCAATTCATATTTACAGTCTGGATGTTTCCCTAAATCCTTAAAGTTATCAAAAGTTATCACCATATATAAAAAAGGCGATTCAAGTTCAGCTTCTAGCTATCGCCCAATTTCAAAAACCCCAATTTTTAGCAAAATACTTGAGAAAGTGATCAAGAATCAACTCTATGAACATTTCATAACTAATAATTTATTTACATCCTCACAGTTTGGATTTCGCAAGGGTCAGTCCTCAATATCTGCCTTGAGCTATGCTGTAGGTATAATATTAAAGGCTTTTGAAGATAAAAACTCTACTGTCTAAATTCCTTGTGACCTCTCAAAGGCATTTGATTGCATATCGCATTCCATTCTCCTTAATGAACTTAGTCATTATGGTGTCAAGGATAATGAATTAAAGATCTTTCCATCTTATCTGAATGATCGGTCACAGTGTGTTTATATCAATGACAATACGTCCATGCCCTTATGTGTCGAAAATGGGGTTATGGAAGGATCTGTGCTTGGCCCACTTTCGTTTCTGGTCATGATAAATGACCATCCTGCAAATGTCTCTTGTTTGTCAAACTCTATGCCCATGACACAACCTTCCTGTACAAACCTGACAATGCTTATCACTCTTTTAATTCAATAATGACTGTTGTAGGTCTGTGGTTTACAGCAAATTGACTAGCCGTAAATAATGATAAAACTCAATTGGTGGCACTTTAACTTTGCACAGCTGTAAATCACCCAGCAAATGCTAAGCTTTTGGGTTTTGAACTAGATAGAAAATTTATGTGGGATTCATATATCTCCTGTATCCATGGCAAATTATCTAAGGCAATATTTATGCTAAGAAAACTTAAAGAACTCATTCCCAGGCACTATCTGAAATCAATATGCTATGCCTTTTTTCACAGCCATCTCAGCTATGGCATTGAGTTGTGGGAGCATGCTACTACTTCCCGTGATTTATTTACTTCACAAAAAATAGCTATAAGGATCATTTCCAATTCACCCCCACTGGAGCACTGCAAACCAATTTTTAAGGAGTTTGGTATTCCCACTCTTTATCTTTATAGCTCTATATCCCAATCTTTATAGCCTTTACATTTATAAATGTCTTTGCTGTGTGAAAGAAAATCTTATTTCTTTTGCCACAGTGGAAAGTGTCCACCACCACAACACTAGAAGTAAAGAGAAACTTGTATTACCATACCTCAGGCTGACTAAAACCAATGAGTCATTTGACATTCTTAAGCTGAAATTCTACTGTATGGGGCCAGACATGTTTCCATGACAAGGTTTAAGAAGGTACTTTTACTTGGCTTATATCTAATGCATTTTGTTCTATTGAAGAGTATTTAGAGTGTAAAAAAGTAGACAATGTATTCTAATTGTTTTTATGTTACTTATTGTACCTACCTTTTTTAATTTGACGAGGGCTATTGCATTTCTTGAATGTTTAATATCTAATAAAGAATATGAATACAGTATAACCCCAATATAAGGTCCACCCGATATAACGTTTCTCCGCATATAAGGTTGGTCACCAGTTTTCCCAAAAAAATCTCAATCTTCTCTTTGTTAAAAATCCCGCATATACATCCCCACTTATATAGTTTATCTGCTTATAAGGTATGTTCTCCATAATTTCAAGGTTCGTTCATAACGTTTTCAATCAAGGTTTAGTTGCTACTGGGCTTTGAGCTATCACACAAGGAGAATATATGTATGTGGTGGCCTATTTGTTGCCGATGAGTCTGAGTGAACGGTTCGCATTTGCTGGCTGATAAAGTGCCCGATTTCTTGCTATGGAGTCGATTCATACATTGTGGCAGATAAAGTATTGTTAGAACTCACCTAGAAGGTCCATTGAGGGTCAGTTATTAAAGTACAAGAAATCTTAGCAAAGGCGTTTATTCTAGAAATGCACATGCACACGTGCAATAGTTTCTTCTCTTGATTATCTTGAGAAAATCTTGATACAAGAGGAACCTTGATAGAAGAGTGAAGGTGTTAATGACTAGCATTTTTAACTTCAATTTTCTTTGTTTCTTGTACTTGAGGCCATCATCATTAGTCATTAATCCTCAGATTGGTTTGACGCAGCTCTCCACTGTGTTCTTCTACCGGCTAATCTCTTCATATTTACGTATTTCTTCTCTTTCACATCCTTCATCCCTTGTTCCATATATCTCACACAGGGCCTTCCTTTGCCATTCTTCCCATCCACCACATTTTATTTCAGGTAAATCTTGCACAGAAATACTTGCAGATTGAAGTGATCAGTTTTAAAAAATATGGGTTAAAGCTGTGAAGCTTGAATATCTTATAAGAAGGAAGTCGGGAAGAAATGGTTGACAATTTTTTAGAGTATGCAAGTACAACTTGTACTAAAATTGACAAAGATATTGAAAGCAGAAGTCGCAAGCATGTTAAAAAAATGATGCCAGGAGAAAAGGCCAAAGATACAGGCTTGACACAACAGCAGGAAGTTAAGAGTTCTTTCTATGTTTGAGTGCATAGATAGTTTCTTGTAGAGCTAAAAACTAAATTAACCAATGGAAAATGTTTACAAACAGTTCGCTGCTGTTCATCAGATGAATCTTGTAATAGCAAGTGATGACCAACTTCCCCTTCTAGTTTAGCCACTAACAAAAACATTTGATGATTTTGAGAAGGAAGAAATGGTGCCAGAAATCATGAGGCTTTGAAGGCATCTATAGGCTTCAGGGATTTCTAAAGATGATGCAATGTCATGGTCCGCTTTGAATATGCTGCAGTTCATTATCGAAATGAATTTTCAAGAGTCATTACTAAATATTTGTGAAACCCTAAAACTATTTTGACTGTAAGTGTGTCTGTTTCTTCATGTGAAAGAAGTTTTCTTAACTTAGTTGAAAGCTATCTTCGCTCAACAATGAGCCAATCCCATAAGTCAGACCTAGCCTTAATATCGATAGAGAATGCTGTTGCTAAGTGAGTAAATTTTGATGTAATAAATCAGTTTGCAGAGATAAAAGCTCGCAAGAAAAAAATTTAATTCTTAATACTGTATTATTTAAATCTCTAACTTTTGGGTTTGATT
Source organism: Platycnemis pennipes (assembly GCA_933228895.1). NCBI lineage: Eukaryota > Metazoa > Arthropoda > Insecta > Odonata > Platycnemididae > Platycnemis > Platycnemis pennipes. Next base: position 21,319,199 of record OW121850.1, on the reverse strand, counting down.
TCTATTGTAAATAAAATAATGCTCTGAAATAACAACTCTTCATTTCATACCTATTAAATACCATTGCTGATGTAATAGCATGCTTATGTAAATTTCCTCAGGCCATAAGCCGGTACTGGTACTTACATCAAAGTTATTAAAAGAGTGCTAGGATGCATTTAACCTAGTATTTTGTGAATGCTGAGTAACATGACGTAATCCATTCATAAATAGTTGATTCTGGTTCTGCTGGAATACAAGAAAAGGCATCTTCCTAGTATACTTGCGAAGACTATGTCAATGTTATAGATTACAAATAGGCCCCATATCGAATAGTGCCCCAAAAATGTTGATACACCTCTGCTTCCATCCCTTCCCATGTCTCTTCAACCATTTCTTCCAAGAATGAGAAAAACAGAACACGTGATAATGGATGTCACTGATCCACTACTTAACATAATGCTGCTCATAGCAAAACCTCAGCTGCTACTCCAACACTTACTATGAGATTAATAGGACAAAAACTTATAAAAATTTGAAGAAGCTGAGTTTTACACCTTTTTGGGACTTCAATTTCCTTAAGACTCGGTTAGTATGATGCAAGGACCAATAGATTGGAATTTACTGTTGTAATTGATTGTTATTGATCTACCGCGTAGGACAGGTTTTGTTGGAGTTTCTCTTCTCAACTTTGCATTTCATTCATCTATCAGCTAACTGCTGTTTCACTAATTAAAATAACATACTTTCTACCCCACTTTATTGTATCCATGATATCTTTTCTTTTTCTTCCTCATCCTCATTTTCCCAGCATTCTACCCTCATTCTTTGGCATTCTATCCCTCCTTAGTATTCCATCCACCTACTCTGACTTCTCCTATTTTCCCACACCAATAGTCTTCTTTCTCCAAACATGTTCAGCACTTCTTCATTTGTCTGCCTTTCTCACCATTGCACTTTTTTCATTCTCCTTTATGTCTATATTTCTGAAACTTCCAATCTTTTCTCATCATCTTTCCTTGGATTTCATGTTTCCATAAAAAAACTATACTCCATATAAAGCTGTTTGCTACCCTTCTCATTATGTCACTATCAACATTCTCCTCTTACATTCTCTCTTCTGGTAAACATATAATTAACCAAAGGAACTCTTCTCTTTATATAATTACTATTACACCTACTTCATCCAATAGGTATGTACCCCAATATTTTCCTCCTGTTCGATCTGGTGCCTTTCTACTCTAATATTAAGTTTTTCATGATAATCTCATAATTATTCTTTTCTTGTGATTATTCTTTATTCTTATCCTATCACAATGGAACTGTAAAGCATCTAACAGTGATCGAAGCCCTTTGGCTCTCCTGCTTGGTCATCAGTAACCCCAACCAATATAATGACCACTATTACCTTTTTAATTATAATTACACTTGCAACAAGCTCTCTAACACCCAACAAATACAGTCAAGCCCACTTATATCAAACCCGTTTATAACGAATTGAAGGCTATTCCCCGTCAAAGAGAGGCTAGGAAAAAAGGGCCCACGAAGTTTGGTTATTACAAAGTAAATCTTCGGCCCCCTCAACTTTGTTTTAAATGGGCTTGACTATAGCATTCTTCCGCAGAAAATTTATTGAAATATCCATACAATGTGTTTCATCTGTAATCCTCCAGTACTTAATGATGTCTTATCATCTAAATACATTTTTTTTATCGAGCTGTGCTATATTGTCAAATGTTTGAGTATGGTATCCTCCACTACATATCGCTCAACACAGTTATCTTCTTAATCCATTTTCCTCCCACACCTCTTCAACTTTTTCCTCTGCATATATATTGAAAGGTAATGGGATCAATGGACTCCCCTGCCTCACTCTTTGTCCTAATTTCGCCTCTCCAGATTCAAAATCTGCTCTGCTTACTTGAGCCCTTTGCTCTATGTGTAGGTTCCCAGTCAGTTTGATATTAACCCTAGAGTGGTGATGACTTGTCTCAAGGACCAAAGGTAAAATCTTATTTGTGATGCTCGCAAAATATATAATGTTCCAGTGCATGCTTTTCACTAGCTTCCTATTTTACGCTGCTCTTCCCATATATGAGCCGATATATGAATCAATTACATTTCGTTACATAAGGATAATTCAAGTAAATACTCCTTTAACCTTCCAAAAAACCCCAGAGTCCATATTGGTCCAGGAGACTGGCGTCACCACTTGTGTGCTGAAAATTCACGTCACCACTTAAAGTTTGATTATTTTCCCACCAGTTCTTCATGTTGTTTTCTCAGTCAGCATTATTATCCCTGTTTTAAAGCTTCCCAGCTCTACACCATATCTTTTTTTCCTATCCAGTACTCTTCTTTAAAAGTATTCAACTTCTATCATGCATTTTCTGAATGAATTAGAGTACTTAAGACCACGATGAATATCTTTCTCTGTGTTTGACCATATGCGATTTTCTTTGGTTGACAACTGATTCATAATAACAAAAGATTATACCTCTTATAGCCAGCAAGAATTATAATCGCACATGATGACAAGTGATTTGTAATCTGATGATGTTGCAGTGGCAACGAAACCCGGGTCGGAATAATTTTTTAAGCGGTGGTAAATTGCAAATTTTGTATTCTTTTCAATTTGCTATCTGTTTTTTTTTTGTAAATGACTAGCTCATTTGCCCCAATTTTACAATAGGTTAAAGTATTACCATTTGTGCTAGCTCAAATAATTCCATAGTAAATGGAACATTAGACATTTATGCATCATTATATTAGGTGATCATATGTTCTCATTAGTAGGTACACAAACTTTCACAGGAAGTGCATCATATTCAGGCCAGTTGTAGCAGCCGTTTTGATTCTCAATTCATTCTGATGGCGAATCAAAACGGCTCAAGAACTGATAATCAAATTGTATCAATTGCTTTAACCATTCCACAAACTCACCATTAAAAGCCAATTATTACTAATAACTGGTTATATATCAGTCCTCTTCTTATGAGGGAGTACTCTTTTTCTGCTTTACTACTTCTCCAAAACTTAACGTGAATGCTTTCTTCTGTAAACAACCTAATCTCTCTTCAGATAAGCATGCTTTTTTCCTCTTTTCATTCCATCTTAAATATTTTTTCTCTTCATGCCCTCTTTTTCTACCTCCAACTTCCATCCAGCAACTTATTGCCTACCTTTACCATCTTCTTCTGAACCAAAACTTTCTGAAGCTGACAATCTTTTTCCCTGCTAGTTCCCCATGGTCTAGGTCTTGGAGACTATAGATCCATATATTATAATTTCTTTACAGGATCTTCCTCTCCCAAGTGTTGAACATCTGCTCATCCTGGTTTTTCAAACCCAGGTTTCTCAGGCATATAGGACCACGGGTTGAAGGACAGCTCGATATAAGGTTTCTTTGGTTCTTCAACTCAATATGTGTGACTTAAATAGGCGCTGGAGGCCAAAGTAGGTCTTATTCCCAGCATTCACTCTTTCTTTGATTTCCAACCTGTTATCACTATTTTCTGACACCAATGAACCTAAATATTAAAAGGAAGACACTCTCTCAAATTGGTATCTTCCTGCTGCTAAATGTGCTGGAGGCTCATTTCCAGTTCTATTCATAACCATAACCTTAGTTTTTCTCCTCATTTATAACTAGGCCTGCCCTTATTGATTCCTCATCAATTTGCTGAAAGGCTTCTCTCAGCCCTCGCTCATTCCTGCTGATTAAATCCACATTGTCACCATATGCCAGATATTGTACTGTCCAGTAATTAGTACATTCTAGCTTTGTACCTTTTTTGTGGATTGGGCATATGAGTGCACAAGAGCATTCTTTGGGCATCTTCTCTTCTAACCACACTCTTACAATAATATTGTGTACTTCCTGCTGGAGTCTATCCCCTCCATATTTAAGCAGCTCAGCTGTTATTAACTCCTCTCCTGGAGCTTTATTATACTTCATAGCTTTTATTGCTTGTTCAGTCTCAACTCTGCTAGGTGGTGGAATCCTGACCTCCTCTTTTGCTTGGTAGATATTTCTTATGTCTTCAGCTCCTCTACTCCTGGTCGATTTAGTAAGTCTTCAAAGTACTCTGCTCCTCTCTCCAGCACTCTCCGTTCATCGCCAGTCAAATTACCTTCTCTGTCATTGATCATGAACGCTCTTGCCTGAAACCCTTTCTTTTCATCCTTTATCTTTCTATACATCTCTCGAGTTTTCCTTTCAGCTGCTATTTCTTCCATTTTACCAGTCTTCGTGTTTTCCCATGCTCTCTTTTTGCACCTGCATACATGGGAAGCCACTGTTTTGGCTCTCACAAATTCTTGACTTCATGCACGTGTCCGTCTCTGCAGCATTTTCTTTCTGGCAACATTCCTCTTTTCAGTGGCCACTCTAGATTCCTCATCAAACCAGCCTGATCATCTTTGTGGTTTCGTGAAACCGAGTGTATCCTCTGCTGCTTTCCGTATTGCTAATTTTACAATTTCCCATTTTCCTTCAATATCATCTTGACAATGTCCTCTCCAGCTTTCCAGAAATCTTTCCACATTCTGGGCAAAGGTATCTCTAACTGCCAGGTCTTCTTTAAGTTTTGATCTTCTTTAATTCTTCTTTAAGATCCTTGAGATCCTTTGTTGGTACATATTTTATTCCCACCATGAAATGGTCAGAGTCAACGTCAGCACCTCTTTAAGGCTCTTCATAACTGTAATGTCTGTGCCATATCTGGTGTCAATAAGCAGATGGTCTATCTGATTTTTAGTGACCCCGTCAGGGGAACACCAGGTTGCTTTATGAATATTTTTCCAGGGGAAATATGTGCTTGCCACTATCATGCTTTTACTCACTGCAAAGTCAATCATCCTAGTACCAATGCCATTAGATTCCTTGTGCAAACTTTCCCATCCAATCGTTGGCCTGTATATTTCTTCTTGCTCTACTTTGGCATTCATGTCTCCTAATATTATTTTCACATCATCAGCATTCTGTACCACACATAAAAGAATCCAGTCGGAAGGTACTGTATCAAGACTAGGCCTTAGAATACCTGCCTCCTAATGAAAAGAGAATTATTTCTTAGTCATCCAAAGATCAGTTCAACCTAATCTTCTCTCATAATCTGCCATATTGTATATTTCTTTCAGCATGTCATAGAAGCTTTCCTTGATTTCTTCTTCCGTGGGAGCATATGCGTAGAGAAGTGTGATTGGGAAGAATTTGGATTGGACTCTGATGGTGCATAACAGCTCATTTACTGGGTTAAAATGTTTCACTTGATTGACAATGTTGTGGTTCACTACAAAAGCAGTTCCAAAGGTATTTGTTGTGTTGCCACTGTAAAACATTGAGTAATCTATTGTTTTTATCATGCTGTTTCCTTTCCACCTTACCTCCTGTAGTGCCGGTATTTCCACCTTATATTTTATCAACTCTGATTTGATTTTCTAATGCTCCTGATCTATACAGGCTTCGTACATTCCATGTTACCATCCTAATTGTTTGCCATTTTCTATGCTTGGGTCGTGTCCATCGATCCAGTCCTGTTTTGAGGCTTGATTTTTGTTTTGTAACAATATGTTTTTACTGGGTGAGCCTCACACCAAAACCCCAACTTGGAGGACCACTTAATTTTCCCACTTAGTCTATGCTGTTCCCACCTACTATTATGTCTGAATTGGTTTTCTTTTTATGAGAATCCATCAATTCTTACCTTCATCATTCCGTATCACACATAAAAGAATCCAGTCAGAAGGTACTACATCAAGACTATGCCTTAGAATACCTGCCTCCTAATGAAAAGAGAATTAGTTCTTAGCCTCCCGAAGATCAGTTCAACCTAATCATCTCTCATAATCTTGTACCTATGCCCTCCTCTTCCCAGGCCTCACTCACCTTTTCCTCAATGCAATTTACGAGAAAATTGGAATCGACCCCATAGCTGGGGAAGATGAGGAAATAGGGATCGGGTTGGTGTGGTGGCTAGAGTACTGGCCTCCCATCCCAAGGGCCCGGGTTCGATTTCCGGCAGTGGTGGATTTTTCAGTGGAAAACCGGTCCCCACTTGAGTGCCTAGTGGAGGGTATTTCAAGTTCAATACTCCATCCGTCGGATGGAACGTGGTCCCCTTGGCACCTTTCACTAAGAGTAGCCTAATGCCGACACCGGGTTTCTCTCTACCCTTCCTCCATTCCATGAAAACTACTACCATTACCCAGTTATCCACCTATCCTATATGCCAAAAATGACCTCATCTGTCGGTCGCCTCCCCTAAATAACCAACCAACCAAGATGAGGAATTAATTATTTATTTATTCAAGTTAATGCTGCAAGTAGGCAAATACGTGGTGACAGTTCTAGAAGACATGCTCATAAAATAATATGTTCATCACAATTGAAAGAAAAGAAACAATATGTTGTATTAACATACATTATACTACAAAAATTAATTTTCTCATAAAAATGCTAAAAAATGACTTATAAATGATTTTAAGGATAGGGTTAGCGCTCAAAGAGTTCACCAGGCAGCCAGTTCTAATCATGAATATCCCTATTTGAAAAAACTTTCTTTTCCACACTAATTTTGTTTCCTCAGTTTTATTTTATGTGGATGGTCATTTCTACTTATATAATTTGGCATATTCATGGCTCCATGTAATTCTTCCCAGCCCTTGGCTTCTAAGACAATCCTGTGTACTGCACAGGGTCTGTTGGTTTTCTTTCTCATTTTAAGAGCCCCATCCCAAAACTTTTATCATCTGCATCACGTTATCAGTTCTCTTGTGTCAACCTAACACATACCTGGTGCATCACAGCACACAGAACAGACATACCATTTGAGTGATATGATTCATATTTTTGCAGTTAGATTTGGGAATAATGAGATGTTTCAATTGAAGTTTTTTATGCTTCTTTTTTAGTCCTTTGAGTATATTTTTCAGCAAACATATCTAATCCAGAAAGTCTTTGTGTGGAGTATGCATTGGCATAAAACCCCTAAAGTGGATGATGGGATTTCATAACCCATTTACTCAAATAAAATGCTCTTTTTTTGAACAGGATTTGCCAGTCAAGAGGTTACTAGTATGTGTGTACTAAGATTAGTATGTATGTACTTTCATTTTAAAGCAACAAGAGAATGACAGAGGACATGCATGAATGTTCCAGCATTGGAATATATAGCATGCACAACCAATCGGAGGCAAATTGATATACACATCGAGTCTAAAGAAAAATGAATACTTAACATTGGCAAGAGGTTGAGTATGGGTTGCTTGGGATTCTGTGCTAGAGTAGAAGGATTAAACAAGGACAGCTAATAGAAGGGACTTGGCACAGGTAATTGATAATTGGTAGAAGGGAACTTATACATGGAATCATAAATAAGCAAATAAGGTGCACCAAATTGATAAAGGAGATGTTGAATAAATATTTTGCAACTACAATTGTAGTTCTACTACAATTCAATGCAGCTTTAAAGCTGCATTGAATTTACAGGAGAACTGTACACCACCTAAAAACTGTCTTTTGTTCACACCACTTTCAACAAGCTAGAGGACAAAAATATAACCTTTGCTCTAAAAAGAACTAAATTGTATAAGTGAGTGTGAGTGAAGGAAATGATAATTCTAATTATCATGTTATAACAATAATATTTGCAAAAAGTGCTTATCTAAAATTAATGAATATAAATACCACACTACATTGTGTCATATTATAAAGCTGAATTTCCTTTTATTTTAAATACAATTTACAAAATGATCTTGCATATAGGTACTGAGGTTAGGAAACCTGCTTGGAATCAAAGGATGATACAGACTGACAAGGAAAGCCACACGTCCATAGGGGCTGTGTACTGGAGTCTTTCTCAAAATTCGTTGAAAGAATCTTCAGAATTTTTCAGCTGTTAGCATTTCTAGTTTATTATTATTTATTTGCTTTAACGGGCAAAACGCCCATATTACCATACAAACACATTATAAAAATAATAAACAAATCAGTACCATAGAATCATAAGTTATGCAGTCATAGAATCAGAAGTTATAAGATACAATAATACAACCCTAAACACATTATAAAATACAATTATTTGAACATTCTCAGTACCATAGTATCAATATAAAATACAATATTTACGTCACAATAAAATACAATATGTACGTCACAATAAAATACATCACAATAAAATGCAGAAAAACATCATTGACAGATGTCACATTCCTTATAGCATACAATCTTTAAATTCTTAATTTGGATAACAGAAGAGTTAAAAATATCCAGTGAATTCCCAAGGAGATTAAAATTCCTTAATATTCTTTCAATTGGGGCACCACGTCCATAAGAAGTCCTGTGGTAATTGTTCGAAAACACCATGTAATTCCTAGTATTGTGAGATGGGACTCTTAGATTTACAGACCCAAGAAGATCTGGAGAAACAATTCTATTATTTAAAAGTTTATACAAAAATAATAAGTCAGCCTTAACACTTCTATGGGATAAAGTATCCAATTGTAGCATACAAAGTATTTCCCCATAATTGACGTCCAGAGAGAATCCCTTGATTTTAAAATTAACATACCTAAGTAATTTGTGCTGGATTCTCTCAATACGTTTGAGTTGTGTACTCTTGTATGGCCACCACACAATGGAGGCATATTCAATTACCGGACGTATTAAGGTAGTGTACAAATGCCCAATAATGTCGATGTGAAAATTCCTTGAGTTCCTAATCACAAAGCCGAGACTTTTCATTGCTTTCTTTATAACATAGTCAAGATGAAAGTTAAAACTAAGTTTACTGTCAAATAAGACACCAAGGTCTTTAATTTTATCCACATTAGTTATTACCTTACCATCAAGAGTATAATAATTGATATTAGGTGAAACTGATTTGCTAAATGAAATACAATTGCACTTAGAAACATTGATGCACAAACCATTTTGTTGACACCAAAGGGAGAATCTATCCAAATTTTCTTGTAGATTATTGACATCATTCATATTGTCAGCAACAGAATAAATCTTTAAGTCATCGGCAAACATTAAAAATTTAACACCGGAAAAAATAAATGACACATCGTTTACAAAAAGCAAAAATAGCAATGGACCCAAGTGAGAGCCTTGAGGGACCCCGGATAAAGCAATCATTTCATTGGATATCTGGTGATTGATTTTCACAGAGAGCCTTCGATTTGAAAGATAATTTTCTAACCAGGATAACAAACAGCCTGAAAATCCAATACCCTTCAGTTTTAGTAATAGTAACGGAATGTTGACTGAGTCAAAGGCCTTACTTAGGTCTGTATATATTGCATCAACTTGATGCCCATTTTCAAGATTCACTTCAATGAACTTACGATATTCTAGTAAATTAGTAGTAGTTGATCGACCCCTCATAAATCCATGTTGTGAATCACTGATAAAGTTTTTAAAAAGAGGAGTCAGCTTGTTTACTACCAGTTTTTCAAACACCTTGGGTATAGATGACTGTATAACCACTGGCCTGTAGTTCTTAACATCTCCTATGTCACCAGACTTAAATATAGGGACAATGAAGCTTAGCTTCCACATGTGATGATAAATACCAGAGGCGAGTGACTTATTGAAAATCATAGTCAATGGGTAAGCCAAAAACATACGGCACTCTTTCAGTATAGATGCTGGGATTCCATCAGCGCCAACACTTTTGTTGCAATCGAGAGACTTAAGAGCAGAATTAACTTCCATAACAGAGATTGACAAATCTGGTAAATTCATTTGGTTGAAATACTTATCGTCATAAGAGTATACATTACCTGAAGAATACACACTTGAGAAATGTTTAGCAAACAAATTGGAAATATCAAAAGGATTATCTGCTTGCAGGCTATCAAGACTCATTGTTTTCGGCCAACCATTTGAAGATCTAAGAGTTTTAATGTAATTCCAGAAATACTTAGGATTTCGTGACAGGCTAAGTTCAATATTTTTAATATGACCCATATAGCAGTCTCTGAGTAGATTCTTGACACTTGCCCTAAGTTTAGAAAAATTGTTGTAGTGAGTTAATAAACCCGTCTCCTTATAACGCTTATGCGCAATCTTCTTTTCAGTTATGAGATCCCGAACCTCCTTAGAATACCAAACAGGAAATTTCCTTTTTTTAACATTTACAATGGGTACATATATTTTGATGGAATTTAATAAATACTCATAAAATTTGTCCACCAAGCAGTTGAAAGGTAATACCATAAGTGAAGGCCAGTCAATATTTGAAAGGTGAGCAGATAAACCCTCAAAATCACACTTCTTAAAATTAAGCACTTGATGAGTATATTCCACCTGTTCATTGGGGGATTGGATGAATGTAGTTAGTAACGGCGGGTGATGTGAATCCGGTTCAACCAAATGGTCCTCACATTCATCCACAGTGATTTTATCAAATGAGCTAAAACATAAATCTAGCAGTCTATTGTTCTTATTGCACACGTGGTTAATTTGTCTTAAATTTAAAGATAAAAAGGTATCATGGACTAGCTCAGATGCACTTGAGTTATGTACCTTAAAAAATTCAGCACCGTTTACCATAGATATGTAGTCGGGCAAATTAAAATCACCTATAAATAAAAAATCACAATTAGGATACATGTAAACTACATTCTCCACTGTTTCACAATATTGTCTATATGTATCCAACGTAGAGCCAGGGGGAATATAGGCATTGCACAGAATCACTTGACTTAAGCCAAAAGTAACACTCAAAATAACAATCTCCAAATTATTCACAGGTAAAATTATTTGTTTGGCACAAAAGGTATTCTTTACCGCTAGGAGCACACCACCACCTCTTCCTTTACCCGTTGCACTCACAGACCTATCACAGCGAAATATCACATAATCTTGCAAACCCAGCTCCATGTCGGATATACTATCCACTAACCATGTCTCAGTTAAAACAAGAATATCATAACTGTTAATCAAAGGAACACTACATCGAAAATCATCTAGTTTACTACGTAATCCCCGGCAATTTTGATAATACATCATACATGAATGCACTTTTGGTTTCAATAGTTTTTTGACAAGACCGGAACGATTTTTGGGTTCCCAGAGACATACCTAATAGTGACATTTCATCATTCTTCCTCATTTTGACCCACTTTAATTTCTCCATTCTTCTCCAAACCTACATCTCAAAAGCCCTAAGTCTTTCTTCCTTAAAGCCCATATTTCCCCACCAAATACTGCCACTCTCTATACTAAACTTTTAGCTAATCTTTTCATTAGATCCTTACGTAACACTCCTGCCTGCCTCACGCCTACAAGTAAATGCTTCTTTTGCCAATGCAAAGTGAGAAGGAGAAAAGTAAAGTGGGTCAAGAGGAGAACAAATGATAGTGCTACAGTTGGTAGGAGAGGAGAGAAATTTGATTAAGGAAATTATGAGAGTGAAGAAGGTGTGGATGGAAAAGTTTATAAAGGGCGAGAGTGTTTAGAAAGATGTAATTGAGGGAAGAATGTTGGATAAGCAGGGATGAGGGAGGAGACGATTGGGTAGTTTGGATAGAATGATGGGTAGAAGGAGGTATAGGGGCTGAAGAGGGGTACTGTGTGAAATGTAAGCATTATGCAAAGAGTTAAATGTCCATGTATATCGTTTCAACCCATTTTAAGCCGAGGTGCGAATGACCTTCGCTGTCGAAGCACCCTCAAAAACGAATTCTACTACTACTAACATACTCTGGTAGAAAACTACTAACACTACGATAATAATTTTTTGAATGAATGTCAGTGAATACTTATGGTTGAAAAGCGGTTGGGTCAGAGTGGTGACTAGAGAACTTGTCTCCCCATCCTGAAGGCCCATGTTCTAATGTGAGCAGTGTTTTGCTTATTAATCAATGATATACTGGCCTCTACTTGAGTGTTATGTGGAGGGTACTCCGAGTTCAGTTCTTTATCCATCAGATGGGGCATTAAACAATGGACCCCTTGCCACTTTTCATTAGGATCTTCTAAGACTTCCAATTTATCTTCTTTCTTCCTTCATATAAAAAATTCTCTACGTTTTCCCAGTACACCCACTTATCTTTAGTAAAGCAAATGACTTTAGTGTGAATATATAATCTCCCCCCTCATGTGAATATATAATCTGTTATGGTTGACTCGTATGGTAGTCCTGATGATGCTGCAGTACATTGAAGCATGTCGACTCATCACATAAATTTTATAGTGGAAATGTGTGAAGCTTAATCACTTTATTTCCTACACTGGATTTCCACAAAGTATCGGCCTCCAACATCAATTTCGTTCCTACATCATTGCTGAAATCACTGTATCACCCTTTAGCCAGTTTAGATAAAATTTGAAGATACTACAATAGTTATAAATATGGGGTAGCATACGGAAATTGGAATTTACATAGTAGAAAGTTGCCATTGGCTTTTTATGTTATTTTCATTCCTGTATTCCAATTGGATGTTTCAGTTGAAATGCCGAAATTTTCAAACAAATATAATACAAATATTATCATCTAAAATATTCATCTGTAATATCACATTTTATCATTGGATTATTCAATACCTTATGAAACTTTTTGTATGTATTGTTGTGCTGCTGTTCAACTTCCTCTTGCAACTCCCAAATATATTCATGTACTTTTATGAAGCTGTATTTTAGGATTTCAGGATCAATCAGGAATCTCCAACATGCATTGGAATGTACTTTTAATTTTTTTTAATTCTGCATATGAATTGAACTAAAGAATAATGAGAGATAAATTTAAAATTCTCTAAAAAAGAATCCTTTATTTTTCATAAAATTTTACATACAAACACATTACAAATCCAAAATAGACACAATATATAATGAGTAGCCAAGCAAGTGAATTTAAGCTTCTATTCACTTCTTGACGGCTTGTAAAAATATACCAATGTTCACTCCTAAGTTTGATGTAATAAGTGAAAAAAGATCTTATCAAACTAAGAACATATTCATATGATGATACTTAGTAGGTAGTAGAACATTCATGTTAAAATAACCTTCTAAAAGTAGTATGGTTTTAAGACTGGTGATTTTTTTAAGGAAATATTGCCAGCAACAATTGTTCATGCAGCTACAAGTTTACAATGAAGTTTAGCATCTCAGTTTTAAATTAGGTAATGAATGTGGCCAAAGGCTTAAGGAACAACAGCACAAAACAAATGCATGAAAATGTTGCTGGAGATAGATGGTATTTTAATACTTAATTTTGTGACTTCAAATGAGATCATACAGCATAAATATCCAACTGAAAATACAGTGAAAGTGTATTTAAATATGTAAATTTGTACCAAAATGTTCAAAGTTAAAAGACAGCAATCAGACTCTGATCTTTAATGGCTTGAAAAAAATTAATATTATTTTTGATTCATAACTTTTCTACCTAAATAATTCCTTGTCAAAGTGAAAAAGAACAGCATGAAAAAGTTAGTATTTTACTGAGGCACTTATGCTTAAAATTTATTTATAAACCTGGGCTACAATTATCAAAATACATGTCTTCATATATCAATTAAGTGGCAGCACAAGAAAGAGAATGCTAATCATGAAAGGGCAAAATGCCACATTTTTACTGTAACTATCTTTAAAGAGTTTCTGTATTGGTATTCTGTTTTAACCTTGGATAGAAAAAATAAGAAATGACTCAAAAACTCTGATCAAACAAGCCTGGGCTCACCAGAGGGAGGATGTTTCTCCAAATTTATTATATAAAGGGCTTTTGATGAGTTCTTTGGTTATCAAGTTAAAAATTTTGAGATAAAATATGAGAAATATATACTGAGGTATTTTCATGGATGTGCTTATGCAGAAATCAGCTTCCCATTGATAATTTTTCCAAGAATAATCAATAATTTCTTAGCATCTAGTAGGCAAATATGCAGTGGAGAACAATGTCAATAGAATTGAGGTCACTAGATATTTATTTGATTATCTGTATGCATAATATGCTGGGAAAGCTGTTACGTATTCCATGTATTTTCTGATTTAATTATTGGATAGCATACAGAGCTAAAAGAAAATTAAAGTAATGTAAGACGGAATAAATCACCATTCCCAATATGCTTGTTGCACCACCATACTGTCACATCACCATCAATGGTGATAATAATGTCAAAATCATGTTACGAGCCATAGTATACCTCCCTCCCCCTTTTGTAATTTCAAGGTATAAGCTCGCCATTGGTTAGGTACCTTTAATTATATGGACAGTTCTTTTATTTGAAATTCTCTACTAGACTTCCCGTAGAGTATTGAAGACAAGCTCTTATATTGTCCTGTTACTCCACACCAAATTACTCCCATGTGAAGGTGAAAAATACTATTAAACTTTTAGTCTCTCTTCCTCAGACCCTTACTTTTTTCACTCTCTGGAATAAGTGAATAGAAAGCACTCGGAAGGCAATCAATTCATGGTGTTTGTGCCTATAAGAGGAGACCATGAATGATCTGATTAAAATCACTCCTTGTTAGAACTATGAAACATCTGCATCTTTGTCACCCAGTCACAGGGTGGTAAAGATGCTCATGCTTCACAACACCATGGAACATATTTTTTCACAAGCGATAATGCATTACTTTTCATTTGAATGAATATAGAAATTCAAAATTACAGTCTCTAAATCCGTATTTTTGGGTGAGCAAATAAGTGATCATCTCACTCGAGTGGCCTTGATGGCATATATATAAGATACACGGATGCCAGGTTATGCAACTTAACTGGAAGATTTTACAGGTCCTTCAAAGGGCCTTAGTCCGAGGTCATCGTCTCGTCATGTCGCCCACCAATTCACCCTGTCAACGACTTGTTGACGTTCATGGCAACGTGCACACACAACTGGAGTCTCTCATCTGATCAAGTAAACGTCTATTCATTCGCCCCGATATCCCCACAATGCAGGTGCAATCTTGAACTCTCCCACTGAAAGAAAATCGGCGTCGACGACACGCCCCTTGAACTGAGTCTCAATCGAAACTTTCTCCGTTTTGGAGCCATTCTCACGGAAACATAGTTTTTTTTCGTGTCCTCCGTGCAGTGGAGGGGATCACTGCCCTTAAGGGAAGAGGCGAGGGTTGAACCTCCCCATGAGAAGGATGAAGCCGCTCGGGTTGTGGCGCACGAAGTAGAGGAAGGGGCGGTCGAAGCGAAGCCTTGGCAGGACCACCTTGGGCCCTTGCGGGGGCCTCGGGATCCTCGCCTGACGTGGTCTCAGGGCCAGGGGCAGTTCCCGGGCCGCCTCCGCCGCGGCGAACGCGTACGACTGCTCATCCAGTCCTTCGTCCTCCCCCCACCCCTCGGACGCCCTCCTCCCCTCCCTCGAAGACTCCTGCGTCGTGGGTGCCGTCGACGTTTCGGCTGCGCCCTTCGTCGACGTTTCGGCTGCGCCCTCCGTCGACGTTTCGCCCGATACCTCCGTCGTTTCATCCGTCGCTGCCTCCTCCTCTTCATCCTCCCCTTCTTCGCCGCCTGCCCTGCCGGTCCTTTGAGCCGAGGGGTAGGTCTCGAGGTGCCGTCTGGAGTTGCCGTCCTCCGCACACACACCGAAGGCTGTCATCTGGATTGCGTCCGATAAGTGGAGGGTGCCTCCCAGGCTTCCGTCCAGGCCCCTGTGCTCAAGGAATGGCAAAGACAGAATTAGCGACACGGTTGCGTAAAAAAATAAGTGTTCCAGGGCAGATGGAACAAATAATTTTCCAATTCAGCTCAATCAGTAATATTAGGATCGCGTTGGCGTGGTGGAGCACGCTTCCCATCTCTGTGAACTAGAGTTTGAATCCTGTCGGTGGCATAGATTTCTCAACAGCACACAGTGCCCGACCCTGAAGTCCGACTATTTGACCAAAGAATTTAACGTCCGACTTATAACTTTATGAGCTCGAAAAAATATGGAAGCTGGGTTGGTACACTGTACAATTGTTTTATTTAACAAAATTGCGTGAAAACCTATTTTTACTAGTCGTTATTACGTTTAAATCGCCCAATAACGAAAAAATGTGATTTCTAAGGGTTTAATTGCCAATCAGAATTCGTAGAGAAAGTCATTTTGACGGTTACTAGGATCAGTAAGCTGAGTGCGTATTTATATTAAGTTCTCGCTATTGATAGTGACACCATGAAAGAAGGATCCATGATCCCACCCCTAATTTAGCAACAATCAAAATGTGGTAACACTCGGGATGATTACCACTAGTATCGTCGGTTTATCTCATCTTTCATCATATTTTGTTAACTCCCAGAAACATTTCAGGGACGATCGTTAAAAATATTTTAAAATTATCAAACACACATCTCCCACGGATAATGAGGTTTAACAGTAAATATCCCTTTTAAACCCTTGAGCACGATACGTGCTAGATATAAGAATGAAATGTCACTCGTACCAATTCCCTAAAGCTATGGATTTTGTATATCGCTCCGACCACATGACGCAGCGTTTAAATTTTAACTAATAATAAAAAATTATACAAATTAATAAGGACTAGCCGTGGAAAGCGGACGAGGAGCGCCATCGCCTAGGAAACCCAAATTTTGCGAGTTCCAGCTTCTCCTCGATCACGTAAGTCGTATTTTTTCTTTACGTTGCATTAAAACGACGATGTTATACTATACACACTTGGAGTAACTTATGCCTACGAAGTGAAAAAAGCATGCATATGTGCATCATCATTAAATGATATTTAGATTATTATTCAATAGAGCAATAATTAAATGAACATTCTCTTTTCGTGAAGACAATTCAACTATATTTTTCAGCCCAAAGAGCAAAATTCTAAAGGTTTGTGCAAAACATATTATATTACGGGAATGTATTGGTTTAAACCCTAACCCCCTCCCCCCATTCCCGTCCGTGCGCCACTGTTTAAGTATAACTTGGAAGCATTTGGAATATCTTAAGATTATTTCAGCAACTACATCTACATAATATCTTGCAAGCCACCATGTATATGTGTGGCAGGGGGTGAATTCACTCCAAACATGCATTGCATATCATGCTTAAAAAGGATTGAAGTCGAGAAATAACAATTAAAAAATGTAAACAGCCAAGCAAGCATGCACAAACATGACGTTAGTTGGGTTAGGTTAACTTAAGCCTGGTTCACACGGTGCGTTTGCATTGATGCATGCAAAATATCTATGGATGGCGCATGGATATTTTGCGTGGAGTGCTGATGGGTGCCGTGCGTTCTCACTTGCTGGAAATGGAACCGTCAGGGTAGCTGCCGGCTACCCTGACGGTTAGCTTGGTTAATTTCCAGGTTAGGCACGGTGCTACTTTTCTTTCGTTTTTTCCTGATGGCTGTCGGCGCCGGACAATCATCTTTGAGTTTCAAATTACGTGATCAAAGTAAAGGTTTAGCCATGGTGGAACAAATCTGTCATGGTTCTGTTTTTGCATAGATATTCTAAGCAATCTTTTCCAAAACAGTGAATCGAAACCAATGTTCTTGGTATCAATAGAAGGTCCTTATCAAGACATACAGCGAGGAAACTAGGTGTTATGCAGATCGCAGGTCGAAGAATCATGATGAACATATTCGTATATCAATCAATGCGGCTGCGTGACTTCTGGTACGATTTACTTGTTGACAAATGGAAAAAACGAAGTAAATGTAATGAAATATACGTGCAAGCCACGGGGGCACGAACAGTAAATTACTTGAAATGCTGTAGCTTCCGTTTTCACCTGAATGACATACAAAACCAGAAGGGGTATTCTGCTAGGCACCACTGGGTGTGGCAAAAAACTGAACTATTTCGGAATGGGAGACTGCATCAAGGATAACAGCAGGATAACACGCTACGTGTGAACCGCTACCCATCAGCGAAGCGACCTTGGTGGCCAACTTCGTCGCCCACTGAGTAGCACATACGAAATCCAGCTAGCTCGCACTCTCGGAAAAAATGCACCGCGTGAACTGGGCTTTACCCAACTAGATTAAGTACCTACTACCTTGGTACTCGAAAGGTAAGCGCGTCGAATGGCGTCGGCCGCCCATTCCTAACCTGAGATCCGCCTTTCCGCCGGTGAAGAGGTCCGGCAGTCCCATCCTGGTAAGGGCCCCGGTCACGTTGAGGACGGAGCGGTGTGCGAAGCGCGGCAGCTGCACCTCGATGGGCCCGCGGGGCACGGCGCTTCGCAGCAGGGAGGACCACGAGGCCTTTCCGCCCTGGGCCAGCCACGTCTCGAGTCGGGCGAGGCCTCCGGTGGGTTCGTCGGGCACGGACTGCCCGTGCCGCCCAGGCAGCACCAGCACCGTGCTCACCTCGCCCCCGCCGTGGCGCAGCTCGAGAACGGTTGCGTCCAGGCCGGGGTCGTGACCCGCGAGGAACACTCCGCGCCACACGACGGCCGGGATGGGGACGAGGCGACGTCGGCGTCGACCCATCGCTGGAACCTCGAAGTACATCTCGCCGTCGGTGCCCGTGCTGGAAGCCCTCTGGCAGTCGGCCTGCGGAAGGAACGAAACATAACGATCAGGAACATGGCAGGTATGAGTATGGCGTTAACACACTTTTCTGCTCTCAGGGATACCTCTTTCTATGCAGTGCAGACTTAGGGCCATATTCGGAATCTCAACTACGGTCTCGCTTCCACTGCTTATGTCCTATAATATCTACTTCGAATCTATTAGGGTGCAGATTCACCCCGAAAAGTTGGTATAACCAAGCTTTATAATGCTTCGACCCATATCGAGGAGAATCCATATACCTTTCCGTGCTCGTAATAGAGATTTTGTGACGTAGGCAGTAGGAGCGAGACTGCAGTTGTGTCGGTGAGGACTGCGCTCGCGGCATATGCATTAGGGGGTATCGAATCACGAAAAATGTTTAGTATCGGAAACGTAATAGGTTGGAAAAGTCGCCTTTTAGGTTCAATAATAAGTGTGAAAAAGCACGGCTCTAACAAAGTTCATCCTGAGCCTGACCAAGTAGTTCAAAAATAAGAAATTTTAGTGAAAATTGCGTTTCTTTTAAGATAATTTCTTGACGGAGCGTACATACATGTGATAAAATGGCTCGGCCATCTGGTCCAGCGGGCGTGGGTGTAGTGGGTATTTAAGGGACAATTTCACGGGGCGAAAGGAGTCGACTGGGTTACTGTGACGTGACCGTTCGGCGGGCGTTGACAGGTTATGACCTCGTGACCGCGCCAGCCGTTTCGCCGACTCCCCAGCTGGGTTACTGTGAGGTGACCTTTCGTCGAGTGTTGGCTTCGGCCGGGTTATGAACTAGTGACCACGCTCGCCGTTTCACCGATCTCACCCGCGACCCGGAGGTCTTCCCGAGTCCCTACCCGAGCCAGAGTTGAGGCAGCATTTCTATTGTAGGTAACTTTTGATCGCAATTAAATGTTTACATTTTGACTCAGCCTCAATTCCCTCTAACAATAAGACGCCGCCACTAAGACAGTTGACATTCTAAATATGACCTTTACATCTGTTTTCACTGTACGCCGAAAGTGGCTAAAAGTCGTAAGCTTTACCAAAGGAATGTCGCTAAGGTCGCATGCCAATAGTACTCTCCTCCCCCATTTAATTGATAATATTTTTCTTGGTTCGTTTTATCTTTCCCAAACCTTTTATTCAAAAATTGATACCGATGTCATCTTGTTGCTAACTTAACGTCTTCTCACTCATTAATTCTTGTTCAGTCGTAATACTTGGCAATAAGCTTACGTAAGCGTTGCTCCTGACCATGGGTGTCGTACGCCCATTTGACATTGTTTGGCTAGCTAGCACCAGCTATCGCCTTAGGTTTTTTACTCGAACGGTTTAAGTGTTTGCAGAAGGGGAAAAACAGTTACCTTGGGCTCTAAACATCACGTGACTTCCACGTCTTTCAGTAAATCTTGAAATATTCGTATGACTTTCGGACCTCTTTCGGTTGGCAACCTTTTGTCATCGAAGTTGTTTATACTGGGAATATCGTTAGTATGATCATTGTTTACGGAAGAAGTCAAACCAGTAAAAATATTTCATTTCGTTCTAACGTGAATGTCCACGCTTTTCCTTAAGTTCCCCTTTTACCCTTAGTCGCTAAGTTATTTGAGTTCTTCTATAGTGTCGATTTCGGAGGACAAATCGAAGGAGATAAACATCAATCGACATTGATTATTTTTCCCAATGGCTATTTTTCAACGTCTGCATTCATTAAAAATGACAATGTAGTCGTTTTTTAAATAGCTCTACGCTCAAATCACAGAGAGCCCAGATGCCTAGGTTGTGTGATTTTCTTTGGGCATGATCCTACTCTGAGGACAAAGCCTTCCTGGCCATATGAATGAATTTCATCCGCTGTTAGATTCAGTATTTTGTGAGTTCTTCCGGACCGACCTTCGAGTTTATCATAGTCACCGGGTTTTAATGGGTATGCCATTCATCACTTTTCTTTGCTCTTTGCCATTTTGCGAAACGTAAATGTGACTATTTTTCACTAGCGTCTTTTACTATGGAACTTCTCGAATTTTTAAAGCTGGTAATTTGAAAATATACCATTGTTGAATAAATGGGTAGAATAACGTTTTCAGAATTTCTAACCTTCAAATTTTCATTATTACGAGGATAAAATATCTAAAACGAAACTGTCGTCACTCTAAAGGAAATTAGTCACCGGTATATCATCGCGCGCATCACCGTTCACTATGTTTTTAGTCCTCTTTTAGAGCTAGGAATCTGCCTCCCTTGCATATCGGTCCCCTTCCGCATGGGTAATTTACATGCTTGCATTAAAGTCTCCTAAGAGATGAGTATTACTCTCAATTTGAATTTTATCTTTAACTTGAAAATCGTGTTGAAAAATACGATACGGTTCGCTTTCACGTTCAGTTTTGCTAGGCATCTTTTCCACTTAGGACTTCTCAGGCATTAACATTTCTTACGGGACCTCGTTTTCTGCAATGCGGAGGACGCCACAAAGTTTGATCGCCGACGATTAATTTCAGCACACCGCCTACACAGAGAGTTGCTCGGCGAACTTTAAATTTTGTAACGGTCCCAATGTATTGCTGCCCACGTATCTCCCTCTCACCCCCATCCTTTCCTCCACTCTCATTCGTGGGATTCGCACGACTGTCTTATGCGAAGGTGTCAAAGCCATTAAGAGGCCGAAACTAGCCTGTGGGCGTAAAAGGGGAAAGATTTTTTCACTTGAAGAGATAACAGTCTGTCTGTTTATTTATTGTCTGTTGATTATAAAAAAGATATATTTTATTATTATTGTTACGCCGGTCCGTACAGGTTTTACGGGTTTCCCTACACCTTGGGCAAATGCCGGACCTTAGGGCACTCCCGTGTACAAATATGATACGAATCTATGGAAACAAAATGACTGAATACAATCAAGAAAGCTCTAAACCCTGAAGAGGATATTTAAATCCTAAAACAGGGCTCCTCAATTGTTAAATTATTATTGTTATGTATGTTCTATTCTTGTTATTGGGGAAAATAAACGATTTTTGAACTTTGAACTTAAACTGTGGGCGTCTTGAGGAGGGTAGGCTGATACGCCTTCCCTACCCCAAAAGGATATCCGATCACCGTCTGAGAGTGGCGTAGTTTATCTTTCTACTGACTACCCTGATAGCCACCTCGAAGGTGTGTGGCAGGGGAAGGCTAATAAGCGTAGGAGTCCATACGAATACTTCAAAAAGCGTAGCTAGTGCTTTCGTAACAAATGTTAGCGGACGCTACTCTCAGAATACAAAATTGCCTCCAAATACTAGCTGGCTAAGCTTCCTGATTTACGCTTTTCACACCTGTCTCCTTTGAGAAGAAAAACTAAAACTCCGTTAAGAACTACGTGGGGGATCGGGTTGGTGTGGTGGATATATGCATCCCACCTGACAGGCCCAAGTTCGAAACCTGACAATGGCCCTGATTTTGAATGGTGTCCAGGCTCCGAATCAAGAGTTGTGTGGAAAGTACTTCGAGTGTACTACTCCGTCTGTCAGATAGAACATTAAACCATCGACCCTTGGGCGCTCATTGTAAAGACTGGTCTAATGCTGATACCGGATTCTGTTCCACTCTTCCCCTGTTCATTGAAAAAGCTCAAACCTTCTCTGAAAGCTGACATTTGGGTTGAAGACTGTTGTTTCGGATTATAATGGGTAAAATTTAAAGTTAGGTCGTCTTCTTATGCAAACCCTGAGGGTGTAGGTGGGTGATGGAGAGAGGCGATCCAATGTTCTTCCGTTTGAGTTGCATGAAGTTGCTGGAAGAAACTGTGGTTCATCGTCTCAGAGTACATACCTCGAAGAAGTTGGCCGAGAGGGCGGCGAGAGGCGGTCGGAGTCGAAGGGAGGACCCTCGCAGGTACTCCGGTACCCTTCCTCTTGTCTGCCACCTCACCAGGTGATTGGTCCTTCGGCGGATGACGTCGTTAACGTCGTTGAAGTCCACCTCCTCCACGTGGCCCTCGTAGAAGGCCTTGGCCCTTGCCTTGTAAAACTCCAGCAAATGGCCCTTCGTCTGTAGAGGAAAAATACGGATTACACACGTGGTAGTCAGCGAAGAGGCAGATGACGTACAGCGTCTCAGCTGAGTCTGATGTATTTTCCCCAAAAAAGCTAGTGTGCACTTTAAATTAATTTAAGGTTTGGAAACTAGCTACTTAAGTGCATAAATCCTCACTTTATTCTTTGAAATAAATGAGTGGATCGGTATGCCGATGGAGTTGAAACTGATTCTTTGTGTACAAAACATGTATTCTTACCTGCGCAGTTATTGTAGAGATGACAGAAAGACCTCCCACAGCCAAACTCAAGTTAGTTCCAAAAAATGTGTGTGGAAAAACGTTATAACGAGGTTTAGGTACTAAATGATGAATGTAACGCCACTTTGAATATTTGTTGCGTCGGATGGTAAGGAAATTTTTCCTTGACCATTTTTGATAAAGATTGGTCTTCCGGTACTTGCAGTAAATACATTACTAGTATAAGTGCCTCAATGTTCCTAGTGACTTAAACCGACGGCGAGTAAATTGGAACATTTTTTGGACTATTAAAAGCTTAACTGTAAGAATTGACAAAAGCATAACCGAATTTATAATGTAATTTTACTAGACATAGTAAAGATTGATTAAGCAGTTGGAAACAACACGCTCAATGATAAATACGATATTTCATAGGAACTAGGAACCATTTGCCATTTATTTCTAAACTGTATATTGTAAATGCCCGACGTTGCCTTGGCAACGTAGATAGATTTAACGAGATATCGGAAAAAAGAAAAAAAATGCTGTTGTGTAGTGTACGAAGTCATTCACAGGTACAGATTTTCATCATAAATTTGAATACTGAACGTGATTATATAGTATGTAGTTATGTAGTATATTATGAACGTTGATATTTCAGCTTCATGGACCCAATATATTCTCACATGCAGCGTCCTAAATCTACCTCTCTTCTCAATACTTTCCAACCCTCACGTAGATTGTTAACGTAATCAGTCGATTAGATGATTAAAAATGGGAATCATTATCAGACCGTAGGTTAAATGTGGACTTACTCTCTTCACTATATTCCGAGACAATAATTTCCCAGATGACGTTAAAAATATTTTGCGAATTCCGACTTACTACGCGTGACTCAACAATGAACATCAAATTAGGGTAATTGATTGCCGAACCGACGGATTTAAAATGTCTTTCTTTCCTCTTACAATTAGGCATATGAATAGTTGTAAATATATTCAGTGGTATATATACAAGCCTGGAGGTCGTGATGCATATTGGGTTGAGCGCAGAGCTACCGTTCGAAAGGTCCCGGGTTCAAATCCTGGAAAATACTTTCTGGAAACCCACACTTTAACCCTCGCGATTCGATTTACTGCGTGTCATAATTTCGCAGGAAATCACAGGTACCTTGGGGAAGAAACTGTCTCCACCACCCTGAATGAGTGAATTTCACACGCCAATGGCGTAGTACGGGGTGAGCTCTGTCCTCACCTATAAAAAACCAATCCTTCGGATGGAACACTAATTTATTATATGCTAGCGTATCAATGGAAGGAGTATGTAGTGGCATATTGGTATAAGGACTTTACTAACAGCATGGTTGTGCATGGTTGATTGGCTATTTTAGTCTTTTTTTAAACTGTCTAATTTGCCAGTCATTTTACCGAATTAAATATATGAGGACATACTACGAAAAGCAGAATAACTTGCAGCTGGAAAACAAGCGTAGAATTAAGGAAACAATACATCAGAAAGTACTTCTGGGGTACGTTTCTGAATGGCAGTGAGGCATGGACGATGACAGCAGCGGAGAAGTCAAGAATGGAATCTTTCGAAATGTGGTGCTGCAGAAGAATAATGAAGACTAAATGGATCGACCGAGTGAGTAACGAAAAAGTCCTGAGAAGCGTTGGAGGAAAGAGAAGTCTTTGGAAAACCCTGAAGAAGGTAGGCCTGAACGAGACAAGTTCACCGGCCATATCATGAGACATGGTGGACTGATGATATCGAAGAAAAAGTAAACGGGAAGAATTGTAGGGGAAGGTCTCTTGCGTGATAAATAGAACGAGTGATGAAGGATGTGTGAAAGAGGAGAAATACGTAAATATGAAGAGATAAGCTGATGGTAGAATCGAGTGGGGAGCTACGTCAAACCAATCTCAGAATTGCTGACAGATGATGATTTGATTGATGCTTCAACTAGAATAGAGTTCGGTAAACTTTTGTGACGGAAGAGCCAAACCTGTCCCGTACAATAACTTAAAATTTTTTCAAGAGCCACAATAGAATTTTAAAATCAATGAAAATTTACGATAATATAATAACAAGTAATAGTATTAAATAAATCCATTTAAAATCACTCCAAAACTAATCTTGTTGGTTTTGCGCGAGCAGTGAGCTTCCATTTTCTAAGAAAATTTATTGATACCCGGTTTGTAAAGTGGTTTTTTAATTAACAGGCGATTCCCAGTCTGTATCACTAATTGAAACCTTGTTAGTTTCATTTACAAATTGAAAATAATGATATTTTAATGAAACTACGATAGTGTTATTTCCATTTTCAATTTTACTTCCGAGCCATATTTACGAACCTCAAGAGCCACATGTGGCTTGCGCCCCATGAAGTAGAATGTAGCTACTAATCATTCTTATGCCTGATATTTAATGCATATTTGGTGTAAATACTCTCCCTGCCACACATACCTTTGTGGTGGCTTGCAGGTATGAGGGCAGGTAATTGTAATTTAAAATGGGAACAGTGAATTTAGAAAATTAATACATTGCAAATAAGAACAACTAGAAAAACTACTGTTGTATCAATGTAAAAACCACAAACGTAACCAGTGAAAAACGTTAATGATTTGTTAATCACCAAATCAGAAACCAAAGCAGCATCATACGTGCTGGGTATTATGTAGATGTAGATTTATCATCGCGGAACGGGAATAAGCGCAGGTTGTCTGCGTCGCCTCACCTTGTCGCTGTAGAGCTCCCGGACGAAGGCGGCGGCCGAGACGCCCGGGCTGGTGATGACCGACTCGGTGACGTTCTGCAGCACGAGGTGCGGGTTGAAGGTGATGACGTCGTCGAGGTGCAGGAGGTCGTTCATCTGCTCGGAGGTCGGGCCGCGGGCGCCCAGGAACACCATGGCGAGCAGCGAAGAGATGGCGAACGGAGACACGACCAAGCTGCGCGTCTGCACGCCGCTGCCGTGCGTGCCCCGGATGTTAGGGACGGACTGGGACGCTCCCGTGACCTGGAAGGCGAATCGCCAATCGGTGAATACCATGGGGTCGAGGTGTGGAAGGAGGAGGAGGTTGGAGCGGAATGTAAAGGGGAGAGCGAGTGATGCGAGGTGATACCAGCAGTAGCCGAAGATGGGATGAAGCAATAGGAAGAGGATAGAGAGCTACAAATACATTTTACGAAAACGGGAAAAGATTTATAACGGCGAGAAGAATTTTATTGGAGTAAGGAAAGAGATTTTCCATATTCTTCGTCTGGGTTAACAAAGAAAAATTGGCATTAAATAAATTGGCGGGTATGGAAATATTTTGAATCACGGATGAGGAGAAAAATGCTTCGAGAGATAAAAATGAGGGAGTGACGACGAGAATAGAAAAATAAAGACAATAGAACATAGTCAATAAAAAGAGATAACCGTACATCGCGAGAATTGTGTTATCTATGAGTTGTTATGACTAGAAAAGAATGGCAAAAAAATTGTAAAGGAAATATTCCATTGCAATTATTTGAAGACGTTCAAAGCAGCTGGAAAAAGACATAGAGCATGTAGAACGGTGAGGAGATTCCATCGAATGTTTCATAGACTAGTTCCATAAGATAAGAAGAAGAATTATATGAGCTCTCTATCGAGAGTAAGATTTGATGGACTATTAGTTAAGATTTGATGACCGTTATAGATTGTGTGCATCTTAAACAACTTCATCGTGTGACCCCAATTTAGTATTGGCATTATTCAAAATTTTACTACGTCACTGAATGCAAGAGAGAAAATTCATATTTTATAGTTATTAAGTATCATTTGGTGAAATGGAGGGGCGTGGGAAATATTGAATACCATTTAGCCCTACTTTCACCGGTATAAAACTAATGATAAATAAATAATTTGGACGTTGGAAATTTGTCCCAGCCTTCTTCGTTAACTATTTTTAACATAGGCCCTTTGCTTCAAACATATTGTATCAATTATGAATAGACATTTATGAGGCCAGATTGAAGAATAGCATATCTTTCCGTAAAATAAAAAGAAGCTTAGGAAGAGTAAAAGAAATGGAAATAATTACCAGGAATAGATTAAATGCGTATATTGAGTAACTACGTAAATGTTTGGTACAATAGTTTGGTACTGATGTTGTTGAAGAGGAGAAGGAAACGTACTGTGTATTAACATCCTTTTACTATTCTGCATCTTACTATTCATACGTGATATTCAATTTATTTTCAAAAAACTTTAAATAATTCCTAGATACATACCTGTGAGTAGAGGGAGAAAGCCAGATCATTGCAGAGGTCTACAAAAAGTTTCACGTCTGGATCGAGGGAAGAGGAAGTGGCTTCCAGCCCCATGTTTCCGGTGGGAGCCGGAGGGAAAGCTGGCATCAGTGGCGGAACGTGCGAAGATATTCCGGGGCTGCTGGATACAGCTGCGGATGCCGTCGAGGCCTTTTCCGTCGATGATGGCAAATCTTCCTCAGATGGTGGATTAACTGTGACGGGCTCCTCTTTCTCGCCCAGGCGGGTCGAGAGTCCATTCGGGTCTGGAAGGTCGTCGGGGGATGATGACGGGGGATTGTCAGTTACGCCACCGACCTGAGATGTAGCGAGGGGTATGCTCAGTGGGCGATAAGTAGTCGGTTTGACTGCATCCGTCTTGATATCTACTGATACTGATGGGATCCTGTCTTCTGTGGAGGTTTCCGACGAGACCTGTGTCGTGGTATCTACCGATTGTTCTGAATCTTCAAGCTCCATTGGTTTGGCTGTTCCGTCTTCTTTCTCCGACTCGTCAGGTGACTCGGTCGAAGAGGACTCCTCGTCTGCGGAAGGGCTTTCCGTCGAAAACGATTGGTCTCCCTCTCCATCGGCTATGACCTCAGTCGAAGAGTGAATCAATTCCAAATGATCCGTAGTCGTTGCTGGCTTTGTGCTACCCTCACCAGCTTCATTCTCGTCATCATCATTATCATCGACTACTTCTGGATTTTCATGCTTGTCCTTTAGCGACGACGGTGATGACTCCTCCACTTCTGTCTCCTCGTCTTCCGCATAAGTGCTCAGTAAGGGGTCGCTTTGCTCCTCTGCCACCTTATGCATCTCCTCCAGCAAATATTCATCGTCAGTTTTGTTAACCAAGGGCTTTATGGCAGGTTTTGCACTTGTAACCGTCGAATACTCTACTGAATTTTCGGTGAGTGCTTGTGTTACTGGATCTTTAGTTAACGTTGTCCCGTCACTAAATATCTCGGACGTAACCGCGGACACCTTTCCTGGAAGAATATTTTCGGTCGTTACTCGCTCATCTGAATATTTATCAGTAGTTACCTTTTCAGGATCGTTCACTTTCTCTGTAGCATCATCACCACCTTTAAACAACTCATAGCGTTGTGTTGTCAATGTGGCGTCAGATTCTCCCGATTCACTAATTACGGAAGTACTCTCAAATCGCTCATCTACATTCGGGCCCTCCGTCATGGAATCACTGACATCCTCATTGGCATCCCCTGCAGGTTTTTTCTGTCCATACACATTTTCGGTGGTAGTCGCCATGGAAACTCCTGAAGTATGCTCAGTGTGCGCCGTGAATGTAATTTCACCTTCATCCGAAGTGCCAGCGCTTGTAGTAGAATCGTAACCATCATTTCCTTGAGATGGAGCCATAGTTGTTTTTAAAGGCTTTGAAACTTTCGTGGCATCTTCGGCAGATTCCTCATCGGGAATCACGGTAGTACCGTCTGTTTCGACTGCGGCTGCTGTAGAAGAGCTACCACTTAATCCCGCAGCGTCGTAAGTGGAGGCACTGTCATCAGCGTCGGAATCTGTAGTAGAGCCAGAAATTGAAGGGGAGAGGTGATCGTCGTAATCAGGCTTGACTGAAACCCTTTCATCGGTTCCGTAAGCTGTTGTGGTTTCTTCGCCTAGCGTAGCAATGTCATCGTGGACTGCGTGTACTGCATGTGTTGAAGTATCCGCCGAAAGGACTTCAACGCTCGACATTTGTGCTGGGGTCGTGTTCAAGCTGGTTTCTCCAGTTGCTGCGATTTCTACAGCTGGGTTAACAGTTGGTATTCTATCCGTATGAACCATGTCTACCACCGGTATCTTCGGTGTTTGTACTTCTGAATCATCAACAAAGTCAGAGACCTGGGACAAAATTCCACTTACAGATTCCGCTAGCTCATCTAGTAGATCGCTATCTTCATCGTCCTCTTCCTGTGCTGATGGAGTATTCTGGTCTTTAATGTAGTTTGTCTCTGTAACTCCAATTTGCGCTACAGAAGGTTTTTCCTCGTCGCCTACAAGAGGAGGTAAGAGTGACGGCGATGGTTCCTGAATCTCCATTTGATTAGGTTCTTCTGGGCCTCCTTGAAGAGATATATTTTCCTTTTCTGTCGTAGTTACTTCTTGGCCACCGGCTTCATTGAGCGAATCAGAACCTCCCATCAACTCGGAAAATTTGTCGGAAAACAATCCTAGTAATCCCTGAATTTTTATAGGGTCCTCTTCTTCCTCA
Organism: Platycnemis pennipes; assembly: GCA_933228895.1. NCBI lineage: Eukaryota > Metazoa > Arthropoda > Insecta > Odonata > Platycnemididae > Platycnemis > Platycnemis pennipes. The sequence continues at coordinate 21,289,997 of OW121850.1, read as the reverse complement.
TCAGAAGCGTCGGTGGAAGTCTGGTTGTTTTCTGCAAAGAATGCAGATAAATCTGCCTCCTCTGGGGGCTGGAAATCAGTTGTTTGGGCGAGAGTAGGGATTTCATCTACATGGAGGTCAAAAGGAGGCAAACTCTCGGCAGAGGTGGTAGCAAGCTCTCCAGGGATCTGAGTTGTAGTGCCGGCGTTCTCATGCAGTTTGATTCCCGAGGAGTCGGCTGTTTGCCCTGGAAGGGGTTTCATGGGCGTGAGTGTAAATTCTGGAATAGGATCTGAGAAGAATTCTGATTCATCAGGCTGCATTCCTGGTAAAACAGTTGGTGGGTTTTTATTTGTTAACTCAGAGTGGTCCATTGATCCCTCAGGCAAGTCAGTTTGGGTGTGAACAGCAAATTCATCTTCGGAGCTTTCTTTAGTTGCCTCGTCGTCCTCAATCGGCTCTATCGGAGAACTAACATTTACATTGTCACTTTGTGTTATATTCTTGAAAGGCATTTCTGGATGTTTGGGGGGAGTAATCTTCTCTTCTTCCAATGTACTTTCCGTTGGTACCATGACAGTCGTTTTTTCGTCTGCGTATATCAAAGTAGTCACCTCAACATCATCCTTGGCAGTTGAAGCTTGAGGTGTCGCGCTTATGTGATAAATTCCATACTTTTCGGAGACGTACTCTGTTGAATCCGATGGTTTTGCCTTGTCTCCTGTCTCGTCGGATGCGTCATCCGTGGGACCAGAAGTTGAGGAATCGTCACTATCGCCATATTCTTCAGAGCTCGATTCTGTAACCTGCTGAGAAAAGCCTGAGTCGTTAGCGACCCCGGAGTCTTCACCTCCGCCGCTTTCTCCGCCCACACTCGACTCTTGAGAAGAGGAGGAGGCACTCTCATCGCCCGTGACTTGAGAGCTTGCGTCTTCGCCTGAAGAATCTGTCGATCCGCTGACGTCCTCGCTTCCTTGAGAGGACGCGTCTGAGTAATCGTGACTCCCCTCGTCTTCGGCCATCGGTCGCTCCGGTTTCAGCGTCGACGACGGGGGCGGAGGGACCTCCTGCACGACGGCCTCTACTTCCACCTCGCCCTCCTGAGGTTCCGAGCCGTTCTTCTGGATGGACGCCAGCAGTTCCTCCGCGAGCACCTGCTGGACGTTGGCGACGACCTCTTCCTGTGGATCGCCGGCTGCGGGCGCAGGGAGGGTGCTGTCCTCGAGGTCTGCCGTCAGGGCCGCAAGCCTGTTCGCGTCATCGCCGCCCGCTATGAGACTTTGAATCTGTTCCAGTGTCATGAGCCGACGGACGAGCTCGCCCGATTCGTCGAACGTGTAGAACTCGTATCGGTCCGGTGACATAAGGGCTGGAGGGCTGCCGACCGGACGTTTTTGCGTCGAGAGCGGGCTGTTAGCAAACGTTTCGGATTGTTGACTGCTGCCGGCTGCGTTGTCGTTGTGCACGGGAGACTCCGAAAGTAGTGCCGCACCACCATGGCCAAGGTCCATTATCACAGAGACAGACGTAACCACGCTGAAAAGGGTTGGAAAGGATTTATTAGAATAAGACACGTTATAATCCTAAAATCCGTAATCTTCGAAATATTTATTAATTCGTGATGAAGCAAGAAACTATTTAGTTGAGATCTTTCTTAGAAAACGGCTGAGTTATTCTTTTTTGCATTATTTTACGAGAGTTTGCCTTTGCAAAACGTTTATATCATTTCACGGTATGATAATTATACTAGCATAATCAGATGAACTAATATGGGACTCATTACCAGACCATAGGTACAGGCTTGATGTCTTAACTAAATTCCAAGACAATATTTTTACTGATGACTTTAAAAAATATTTTGCAAACTCCAATTTACTGTGGTGGACTGGACCCTGGACATAAAATTAGAGAAGTTTATTGCCGAACCGACAGTTTTAAAATGTCTTTCTGTTTTCGTACGATTAGGGATATGAATAGTTGTAAATATATTCATTAGTATATAAACAAGCGTATTAATGGAAGGCATAGGTAGTTACATGTTGGTATAGGAACTTTAAGCTGATCCAACTAATAGCATGTTTGTCATTCTATTTAAATATTTTTATTTTAATGTTAAAGATGTCTCAACGAGAATATAGCTACTAGTCCTTGTTATTTAAGATATGGAATGCACATTAATTCACCTCCTAGCACACATATTTGTGGTGGATATCAGGGTATTATGTAGAAGTAGGTATTTTAAATTGTTCCGAACTTAAACGTGCCCACATTTGGACAGGGATACGATTGAAATGAGACCGAGGAAGGTCAAAGAAAGAGCGGTGCGGCGGGCCCTAAACGATATGCGCCTTGGGGCCCGCTGCTGCAGGTCCCATCCGATGGACGAAGTAGTGATCTTAGTCCATTCTCCACATAGCATTCATGAGGTATTTCATTGGCAATATTTTTCGGGGATCAAACCCTAGTCCTTAGGGCAAGCAGTAATATCATTCCCCCTTATTCAATTAGGGGATGTAACTTGTAACTCGTTCCAAAATTCCGACGTTTGAGGATTTACGAACATTTAAAACTGATTATTCGTACTTGGAAAATACTAGTAAGTGGGGGTGTATCGAAAGACTATGTCGTTACTTGAAGAGCCAGTAAAAAACAATAAAAACCTTTTTTTGCTACAAAGTTAAAAACATACATGATATCCATTTCATTCAGTGCTTCAAAACCTCATTCATTCATTCCCTCTAGGTTTCTTTAATGCCCTCATTATGAACACATGGATTTTTTTCTACTTTCAGCTCGAATGTGATAGATATGAATTGAATTTGTTGGAATCACTGTTGCCATCATTGCAAGACTGAAATCTATTGTTAAGCTATCATAGTCCAGTTATGGTGCCACACAATTAATACCATGTTTCAATTTCCAGAACGTCCTATTATTACCTTGATCCAAGAACTCTCCGGGTCTCGTCTGAATCAACTTCATCGGGCAGAGGCTCCTGCCTGCCTGTGGGAAGGGCCAGGGCCCCTATACCCACGAGGGCCAGAACTGCGAGCAGCCGGGGAAACATGACGGCGCTCAGATGGGCGGCAGGACTGCCGATCCTGAGCCAACCGGCGATCGATCCTCGGGCGATCAAGAATCCGGATACTGCCTGTGGAGAGGAGGAGATGCGTTAAAATAGAGGTACCTGATAATGTTTGACTTACACCGATTTGATCCAGCAAAGTGGAATTCCAACTCATACTCGGCGTATAACTTAGAAAAAAATACAACATATATACAAATAAATCGAATAAGCGCTTAATATCGGATGCTATGGCTGTTATTTGCAATAATTTTTGTTAAGGAATGAACGGAATTGTTGTAGAATAAGATATATCCGTATCAGTTTAAAAAAATATATTATTACCTAAGTTTTATAACGTATAATCGTTTGTAAAACCTGAACATATTTTGTCTCCATTTGAGACAATTTTTTCACGTGAAATAAACAGCATGCATACATTGCATTGCATTTTAAAAAGTACTGTTTTGAGCATTGAGACTTAAATTTGCTGATGGATATACAATTGACTGCATGCAATATTTTACACTTTGATCACATTTATCTTAGGACAATTGTTAAAGAAGTAATTACTTTTCTGCGATCCCTACGTTCTCCACCTTGGTGGTGATAACAAATGATGGATTCATGGGTGGAGGTAACTTATGCTACGCGTAAGTTTCGTAGGCAAAAAAACTCCTTAAGGGCCTTTCCGGGCCCAAAAAAAGCTCCCATGTTCGGTATCGTCGGATTTGAGAACTCTCATTTTAAAACTCCCTTCGGAGCATTGTGTTTGCGGCAGATTTTTTATGCTGAGATAAAGTTGAGAATGGCGAGTAATTTTTTTACGACCGAACTGTCACTTTTATCGGGCAGAATAATGCCACATGCCCTCTTACGTTCTTGCTCTCGTTCCAGGAGATGCAACCACTCTAGATGTTCTTGTTGCAGTACATATTAGTACCACTAAGTACGAGGAAGGAACATGGCGTAGTACAAATCGAAGGACCCGAATTTCCAGTTACGTTGGAGAAGGCTTTCTGCCAGGACAGCAAATTGACGTGAGTCTATTAAAAATATTTTTTTCATTTGCTCCAACCCCTGGGGACACACTACCCTACGTTTAGGTTAACGCCCACGCCGTTGTATCCGTAATTAGTGAGGTGGCATTGACTTTTTTCCTTATCATCAAGGACCTAGGTAATGAATTTCGGTTTCAGCAATAAATAATACTTTGCCGACAAGAAGGCGGGATGCCATCACATCTAGATCAATTTAGGACACATTTAATGGGCCATCCACTTCGAAAGCATAATATGGTCAGTGAGGTTTTTCGGAATGTCAAATGGTGGTGCAAACGCATTGAACCTTCGTTTTTATTTTACAGATTACAAAATTGCTGAATGTAAAAATGTCGGTATTTTTTATTTTGAATGCGTAGTAATAGTTTAATTGCACTAAGTAATGTATACATTCTTTACGGTCTATTTCATTTTTAACAGTTTTCAATTTTACCTGTTTTTTTATGTTAACGATCTTCAAACATTCACAATTACAAAGTAAAGGCCTCAAGAGCATAAGACTGAATTGCAAGTGGCTGACATTTCGGAGAAAAATCGCTCTTGGGAAATTTGAGGAAAAAAGGTGCCGATTGTCACCCTTGGATGGAAAATTTTCACCCCTCGTATTTGAATGGATTACTAGAAAAGAGCTGATGCTAAAATTGGCCTTATTTGACGACGCTTCGAAGTATTAAAGAAAGTTGTATCGCACAACACTACCAATTTCCTTGCACAAGTGACTTTTTGATTTTCAAGTTTAAGATAAGTTTAAATAAATGATTTTATTGTAATATAACCAATAATGTAGGTATGAAATATACTGGTCAAAATGGTTGTAGAAACTACTAAAAACTATTGTGACAACGAAGGACGATTTTGATTCAATTATGTTCCTATCATGCGTAGAAAAGCATTTCAATTTGTTCTCAAGTAAACTAAGTATCATTTTCATTCTTATGGTTCCCAAAACTCACACGGGAGTTGCACTATCCTTGAACAGATACAGGTACTGGCGCTGATGTGCTGCGGGTGAACAATATTCTGACGTCAGTTTCTTGGCCTTCCTAGGTTTCTTGGCCTTCACACCGCACAGTGGTCGGAAATCGAAAAAAGCTCAACAAAATTCCAAAATACCTTTTTTTATACATTAATACTCAGAAAAGATTGCTAATTAAGAAATGGTGCATCATGTGCCATGATTCTTATCTGTTCGTCAGATACAGGGGCTCAAATATGACCATATTAAAAAAAAAAACTCCTGAATCAGTTTATCTCCGAATACCTTCCAAGTTAAATTGATGGTGACTATCTATTAACACAATGTTTCGCCTTAACAATACCTGAGATTAAAATATTTTTTGAAGCTTTTTAGTGCTATTCCATTACAAAATGCAGGACGCTGTTTTCAGACAGAGTTTTTACAAAAAGTAGAGAATATCCAGCGTATTAGGGATAGACCTGTCAAGTGACGTATAAGAGAACTTTTTCTTCTACTTGTTGTAAGAGAACTGAAGAGAAAATAAAAACAAGTTTGCGGCGCCAAAAAATACATATGATAATCCGACTGCGCGTCCGGGGTCTAGCTCCACGCGGCGGGGGCTGGATGTCTCGCCTACATTGATGAAGTGACATGGACCCTAAAGCTTCCAATTCGTCGTTTTTCAGCAGTACATATTGCCTCTACTGACTCTATATGGATGAAATCGAGAGAATATTAAATCATGCGACGGATAAGTTTACACGACCCTGCACCTCCGAGAAAATGAAGTACCTACCTGTCTCGACGGAGATGATGAAGATGACTTGATTCAAACCTGTGTTTTAAGGGACTATTCACTAAAGGTGCAACGCTTGGAGAAGCAAATTATCGGGAATTAGTTTGGCAAATAAGGGAGCCAGAGTTTAGGAGGGGTATGACGTTAAAGTTAATTTGGACGAAGAGGAACGGATAAAAAAGTTTTTTGTGGCGTTGTGCCTTTGAAATTGGTCCATTCGATTTAATTATCTCCATCAACCTGATTTGATGCCAATGATCCCATCGGAAGATGAATTAAAACGAGCGTGTTCCTCTCAGATAGAATGGCACGCAACAGTCGAATGCTACGTTTCGCAACCGACGCAGTTCACTAAAAGCAGCGAATCCGACGAAATTGGGCCAAGCCATCCGACGTCCGTCCTTCACGGCTGATTATCCTCAAACCTCGCAGGAAACGCGAAATTAAAACGGGGAGGATCTCGCCTTCCCTCGGACCCTCGGCCTTTTGGTCCATTCGTCAAGAGTTGCAATCCCGAGGAGTGATTTGGGATTGACTGCAGGGAGGAGATATTCGTTCGCTATGGAGCCTGCTTCGTTTCTAGAAACCAATTTTCCTTCTGGCACCGAGATAAATCTAAAAAACTGTGTGGTTATTACTATTTGGAAGAAGAATAATTCATTAGAGCGATTCTTTACTATTAGAAAAACGGAAATTGAAAGCTTTGAATCCATAAGGTACTTCTACATCTACACGATACCCTGCAAGCCACCGCGAGGGTGAAGATCACCAAACATGCACTATTGACTTGCAAACAAGCAACTATAGGGTCTCATGCAACTGGATTGTTAGTATATATAGTATTTAAGGAATTAATACATGAATCATGCAGTACAGACTACTCTAAAATATTTCCTCTATCTATCCCTTTGCTATGCTGCCTATTGTGCTCCCATATAGTACGGGGGAAAAATGTCATTTTGAACCTATCAGTACGAACATCTCAGCAGGAAATACAAGCATAGAAGTAAGGAAGCAGTTCATCAGGACATACATCTGGAGCATGTTTCTTTACGGCAGTGAATCATGGACGATGACAGCAGCGGAGAAGAAAAGGGTAGAAGCATTTGAAATGTGGTACTACAGAAGAATGCTGAAGATTAAATGGATCGACCGAGTAAGTAACGAAGTGCTAAGAAGAGTAGGAGAAAAGAAAAGTCTGCTGTCAACTCTAAAAAGAAGAAGGGACAACTTAATCGGCCATATCTTGAGACACGATGGCCTGATGAAGACTATCGTCGAGGGAAAAGTGGACGGGAAGATTGGAAAAGGCAGGCCTCGTATGAGATACATGGAACAAGTTGTGAAGGATGTAGAAGAGAAGAATTACGTCACAATGAAAAGGTTGGCCGATAGAAGAATCGAGTGGAAAGCTGCGTCAGACCAATCCTAGTATTGTTGACCAATGATGATGATGACGAAAATCTCTCTCTCCAATCTTATATATCTGGTCGAATCTAGCATAATACGCTGGTGTTTTTAATATGTGCCTAACATCTTCAGTAAAACTATCGGATTGAAATTTCTCTAATAGATTTAATCTGTACTTTAACGTACGCTCTGATAGTGATTTCAATCCTAATTCTTGTATTAATTCTGAAACCCTACTCAACGTATCGTAACACCTTTTAACGAGCCTAGCTGCTCTACGCAGCACACTTTCTAGTTCTCTGATCAAACCTAATTCATTCGGATCCCATACACAGGCTGCATACTCAAGGTGGGGCCTAACTAGAGAAAAGTAACATCGCAAAGACGCAAAGTACTTAGGTGTTACAATCAATTAAGGTGGGGAAGACACACCCCGGAAATATGCGGCTGAGCCAAGAGAAATTAAGCTTTATTGAAAGAGTACTACATCTACATAATACTCTGAAAGTCATCATAAAGGTGTGTGGCAGTGGGTGAATTCTCACCAAACATGAATTACAAATCATGTTTGTATATATGCAAATAGTATATGTACAAATCATCATCACAAAACAAAAGGATTAGCAATATACTAGTCTAAACTTCACTATTTTAAAAAGATAAAAATAGCAGAGCAAGCATGCAAAGATATGCTATTAGTTGGGTTAGCTTAAAGTCATAGTGACAACATGCAACTACCTATTCTATCCATTGATACGCTGGTATTGGATATATATTTACCGCTATTCATATCCCTAAATGTACGAGGAAAAAAGGACGTTTTGAATCTGTCAGTTCGGCCATCAATTTCTCTAATTTTTATGATTATGTCCTGTACACCATAGTAAGTTGTGGTTCGCAAAATATTTTCAACGTCATCACTGAAAATATTATCTTGAAATTTATTTAAGAGATTAAGTCTAAATTTCAACATGCGATCGGACAATGATTCCCATTTTCATTCATTTATTAGACTGGTTACGCTAATATTGTTATCGTACCGTCCCATTACACGATATTCTGTGCAAACGCTCCAGTTCATTGTTTTAGCCAATTTCGTAGGGATCCCATACACTGGCAGCATATTCCAAATAAGGTCTAACAAGGGAAAAGTAGCTGATTTCTCGTACATGATCATCACATTTACTCTGTACTCTTTTGATGAATCACAGTTTACGATTAGCTAAACCCATTATTTCACGTATGTGTTTACCCCAGGAAAGATCATGTGCCAGACTTATTCCAAGATATTTAGTCAAGGTGGCTACTGATAACCAATTTTCAAATTCCTTGACTTTTCCCTGATGCCTTTACCAATTTCCCTGAAGGTGATATCAATACATTAAAAGCTATAAGAATGAAAAAATATATGGAACCTCCCCCTTAATGAAAAAATATATTAAACCTTCACAAGTTAAGCCCTCACACTAATTGTACACACTTTTAATATATTTTTCGCTGCCGGGTGTCGTATTTCCGTGGCCGTGCATGTTTCCTTCGGTAAACTTACAAATTGACAATGTCTAATTCTTTAAGGAAGATGTGGCGCGTCGTGGTGGTTCTGGGAAGTTGAAGATTACAGAAAAGCCATCGAAGGGAAAGTTAATGGCCAATTTACTGGCGGACTCCAGCACAGGTATCACAAAGCTACGCGAAAAATACAAACCAATGCCAAGTTCTTGGACTGGATCATAATCAGATGGCACGAGTTTTAAAATCGCATGACAACATGATTAACGTGGTCATAACCCCTTGATTGTAAGAGGGAACCAAAATCGTTAAAATATTTGTATAAACAAACGAAAAGTAATCGCGCCACTGCGAGCGCAAACAGGAGGTAATTAGCAACGGCAGCGTCATATTTAGGAATGCCATATTTGAGGTGGTTTGTGACCTGACTAAATTGCTTCGAGAGGGAGCTAAGGGGACCATTCAATAATTACGTCGAGCGTGAAAGGTGGGGAGGGGAGAACTTTTCTTATGGTCTCGCGAAGGGGGGTATGGAAATCGAAGACGATCTTACGTAAGATTTTGTTTACGCGTATGATCGTATTTGTATTACCGTTTTAATAACCATCGTCTCATATTTTTAGAACTGCAACCACATGTTTACTACAAGCTAGTGTGCTACGTCTGTACCTCTCGACCTGAGTCTCGGAAGTTTAAAAAAAAAAAAAAATTCGCGAGGTAAAATCTTCCGAAAAAACATAGCCTCGGATTCTTTGTGATGAGCAGAATACACGGTGATCATGAATTTTAACACTACTAGGCAAATATCGCCTTAAGGATATACAAAAGGGATACATTGTACGACTGATTCACAACTGAATGTTCAACGAATTGACGGGGCTTATTCTATGCACTTCGGCGACGGACATTAGTTTTAGTTGGTGAAATGTTTTGGTGAAATAAAGGGTGGGAAAGACTGCCCCGTAAACGCAATGGTAGAAAAATAACGAGAATTTTCCTAGTTTCTCCCTGACTGTTACGAGAATTCCATGACTATTCCCTGACTTTTCCAGATTTCCAAAATTCCCTGACAATTTCAGGTTTTCCCGGTTTTCCCTGATGATCGCCACCCTGTTAATGGAATTCAGTTTGTTTATTCATTATTTCTTATGTTGTGTCAGGAGGAGAGCAATTTTTTTCCAAAAATTCATTGCTACACATTTTTTAAAATTTTTAAAAAATTATAAGTGCTCGGGAAATGTGATGAGAAGGCAAAAGAGCGATGTTACTTTTCACTAGTTCGGCCCCACCTTGAATATGCAGCCAGTGTATGTGATATGAATTATCTAAGTTTGACCAGAGAAATAAGCAGTGCGCATCATAGAGCAGCTAGGTTCGAATAATGTGTTACGATGTATTTATTAGTGTATCAGGATTAATATAAGAATACGATTGGGAATCATTACCACGTCGAAGGTTAAGGTTCAGATTAAATCTATTACTGAAATTTAAATTGGATAGAGTTACTGAAGATGTTAGGCATATATTAAAAACTCCAGCGTATTATGCCAGATTCTCCAGATAAATAATATTAGAGATATAGATTATCGTACTGATAGATTCAAAATGTCATTTTCCCCCCGTAAAATAAGAGAACACAATATGCAGCTTAGCAAAGGGAAGGGTAGGGGAAATATTTTAGAGTAGTCTGTAGTGCACGATGCATGTTTTAAAATTACTGAACCATCTATGCTACGAAAATATATAATTAATTATATTTAGATAAATACCTTTCCAACCTGTATTCAGTTCATTATTTTGTAGGTAGTAACCATCTAGTTGCACATGACTTATATTTAACGGTTTTCCCTTTAGTAGTAGAAATATAGCTCATAGTTGGATGTGATTAGTGCGTTTTTGGTGATCTTCACCCCCTGCCAGACACCCTCGTGGTGACTCTCAGGGTATTCCGTAGATGTAGTCATAAAGCAGAAAAATAGTGCGGAATAATTCAAATCGCCTGTTCCAATTCCACGACCGAATCCGTTTACTTTTACTGTGATTCGACTTTTATCTCAAATTGATACAGACTTCGGCATGAAGGCAGCGATTTATATAATAGTTCAGTGAAGTAGGGTAACTAACTATGGTAAAAAACCTTGTAAATGTATTAAAATCTCAGTTGGTTCTAAAGCTTCAAATTGAAACCAATTTCAATTGAGTGCGTAAGTTTTTGTAGGCACTCGTTCGGTTCTTCAATTTTCTTGTGGGATGGAATTACTCAAATGCTATCGGGTCCTCCTATTCTTGTACTTGACATCTTGATTTTCGTGTGCTACACTGAGAACTCTCGTCTGGATGCTAATTAGGCACGTAGCCAGGTGGGGGGGGGGGGGGGGGGGGAGGGGCTTCAGGCCCCCTTGAAAGTTTTTCCCAGTACTTTTGTGGTTCTGATTTAACTGGGCATGATCATCCGAATTACACTGATTACTCCGCAATTAATGCAAGAGTTAAGTGTCTTGGAACGTGATCACAAGTTTGATCATGTGTGTGGCTAATAATTGTTCCTATCAATCTGGTAGATATTTATGTACGCGTTGAACTTCTCTTCTGGGGCCGGTCAAATTAACCGTAAGCAGTGTACTTTGACAGTGAGAAGAGATAGGAATGGGCACTACGAAAGTGAATACACAGCACTGAAAATTAAGTGAAGAGATTTGTACTACGTCGGCCCCGAACGGGCTAAGCTGATTTGTTTCAAGTTACGCTCTACCAGACTTAGCTTCCCCCCCAGAAGCAAATTTCTGGCTGCGTGCCAGATGTGAATCATTATTGTTTTCCTCGCTCTGAATTACCGACGAAGTAAACCTTGGGACTGGGAGCTGGATTGCATTCTTTAAATTATAGTTTAGTCTTGGTGTGCGGGAAGAGATAATTTGCCTGGCCAATTGATCAAGAGTCAGCAAGATTTATCAGATACCGCCGAGGCTTGCTTATTGTCTTAATCATTTTGAGCGTATCAAAGACAAAACTCAATGCCTTCCAATGCAAAAGCAAGTGAGATTCGACTAGCATTCGACTGATCATCAGAATTACGATATGCGATTTCTACGAGGCTTCGGCCCCGACATCCACCCCGGCGAATACTATATCTTATCTTCCGAGTGCCAAGCTCTATCGCATCCATCCTGCCGACTGTAAACTTCCTTAACATGCCAATTCCACCTTTGAACGGGCCGCAAAAAGAAATGCAAGGTGGTTGCTGGGAGTGCCTGGTTTATCGTCAGGGGAAGGGGCACTGCGAGGAGTAAATATTTCTTTCTATATCTGCCTGCCACCGTGAGGGTGTGTGGCAGGGGGTGAAAATTACCATGCACGTACTACTGACATGCAAATTAGGAGCCACATTGATACTAAATCATGAAAACAAGTTAGGTACAGCGGTGACGTGCAACTAGATGGTTAGTGTAGATATACATAGTAACGAATTGATAACTGGTTAGAAAGATTTTCACTAAATGTAAGTGAAAATATCTGTATTTACCCAATATGCATAAATTAGTAATGTTAAAACATGTTTCATGCACTACAGACAATTGCGGCAATTTTTTAGCTACCTATCCCTTTGCTATGCTGCCTATTGTGTTCTCTTATGGTGTACGGGATAAATGTATTTTGAATACATAGGTACGACCATCTATCTCTCTAATCTTTTTTATCTGATCAAGCCTAGCATAATTCGCAGGGGTTCTTAATATATATCTAACCTCATCTGTAAACAAATCAGCTTCAAATTTACTAAAAAGTTTTAGTCTAAATTTTAACCACGGTTCTGATCTCATCTATGCCTTAAAAGGAATTCACGAGTTCATTCCCCTTCCGGTGATAATGGCGCTGTCCCGTGACGAAAATACGTCTGAGCACTGGACCCGTGGTAAATGGTTGGCTTTGAGTTCGTATCTCTTGAGCTTTTTTTTGTACCTTACGGTGGAGGGAATTCTACCGAGGCAACTTCCAGCTGCCGGCCGAACGATTTCGAGCGGAGAAAGTTCATCGAACCGCCGCCGGCCGCGATGAGCCGTGATTGGTGGCCGCGGAAAGGCGTCGTCGTTGTCGATGGCGTCACGTACACACACGCGCGAACGCGCCCGGAGCAGATCCAGTGCGACGTCATACTTGGACGGACTCGGAGGGTCAGCAGCGCGACCTTGCCTTACCTCCTCCCCCCACCTCCCCTCTCTTCTCGCCTTGCCTCCAGCGAGAAGGTGAGAGCGAGATGCTTCCTCTCGTTCGCTCCGCGTGCCTAATTTAAGAATCCGTATCTCCACACGGATGTTTGCAACGAAAACATCTTGACAGTTAACGGCTGTACGCTTGCGGTGGAACGACTTCACGATATCCACTAATTCTTGAAGGAAAGAAGTGAGAAAAATTCCTGTTTCCCGTGCTCGGCATCATACACTCGAATACAATTTTCTACTTCTTCTTCCTGCTCTTCAAATACTACAAAGTACAGTCCAGTTTTTGGAAAAAGAATAGCTCTCCTCCTAGCACTTAAATAATAAGTAATAATGAATTAACAAACGTGGAATCCATTAAATATTTGGACTAAGACTGACACATGATCTTTCCTGGGGTAAACACATACGTGAAATAATGGTTCAAGCTAATCGTAAACTGTGATTCATCAAAAGAGTACTGATTAAATGTGATGATCATGATGGTACGGGAAATCAGCTACTTTTCCCTTGTTATACTTCATTTGGAATATGCTGGTAATGTATGGGATCCTTACGAAATAGGCATAAATAATGAACTGGAGCGTGTGCAGCGAAGATCGGAAAGATTTGTAAAGGGACGGTACGATAACTATATTAGCGTAACCAGTCTATTAAATGAACTAAATTGGGAATCATTGTCATTGAAATTTAGGCTTATTCTCTTAAATAAATTCCAAGACCATATTTTCAGTGATGATGTTAAAAATATTTTGCGAACCCCAACTTACTATGGTAGACTGGACCATAATCACAAAATTAGAGAAATTGATTGCTGAACTGACAGATTCAAAATGTCTTTTTTTCTTCGTACAATTTGGTATATGAATAATGGTAAATATATCTAATACGAGTGTTTCAATCCATAGCATAGGTAGTTTCATGTTGGTGTAAGAGCTGGAAGGTAACCCAACTAACAGCACGTGTTTGCATGCGTACTTTGCAATTTTTATCTTTTTAAATATTACAGTTTAGACATATATTAATACTAATCCTTATAAATGCATATATGTAGTGCATGTTTGGTGAGAGTTCACCCCCTGCCACACACCTTTATTGCTTGCAGGGTATTATGTAGATGTAGATACATGCATTCATACATAAGTTGGAAGTAGATAGAACCGTGGTAACCGGTTTCATCTACTTACATCCATAATTCCAACCGAAGTAGATGGAGCTGTGTAAGATCCACCTCACCTCCGCCTCAGAAATATTTGTTCAGTACACACGCGGGACGTAGGGTACCAGTTATTTTAAATTATCCGGTTTTTCCATTTGAAACAATAAGTATTTAATTCAAACATTGACATTACAAGTAATGGGTCTTGATAAAAACATTTTGAGAGATTTGCCTGAATATTATTTAGGCTATGTTTTAATACGTTCCTTTATTATAATATATATAAAGCAAAGAATACTCCAATGGCCGTAATAGTTTCGCACCACATGAAGGAGAAAAGGCAAGAAACAAATGACAAACTGAAGTTTAACCCGGATGGGCTACCTGAGTTGATTTACGAGAAGGCTAATTCCTCACCGGTGACCAAGCACAGGACGGATACACTCAACCCAAAAAAATGGGAAACTTTCATATGTGGAATGTTATTCCACGCCAGTGCGCATAAAAAGGATTAGTTATCATATTCTAGTCTAAACTTCACAATTAATAAAAGATAAAAACAGCTGTTAGTTGGGATAGCTCTTATACCAAACTTTAACTACCTATGCAATCCATTGATGCACTTGTATTTATGCTATTGGATTTATTTACAGCTATTCATATCCCCATTTTTTAGAGGAAAGAAGGACGTTTTGTGTCTGCAAGTTCGGCAAATAATTTCTCTAATTTTATAAATATTGTCCAGTCTACCATAGTAATTTAGAGTCCACAAAATATTTTTAACGTCATCACTGAAATATTATATTGGAATTTGTTTAAGGGATTGTTTAAAGTTCAACCTTGACAATTATTCCCATTTAAATTCATTTAATAGACTGGTTACGCTAATATAATAATCATACCGTCCCTTGACAAATCCTTCCGATCTTCGCTGCACACGCTCAAGTTCATTATTTAGGCCTATTTCGTAAGAATTCCATATACTGGCAGCGTATTCCAAATGAGCTATAATACGTGGAGCTGTTCCTTGATGAAAGCAAGCAATAGGTTTTCTTCTTTTCTGTCATATCTAAGTATTTCTCTGACTATGTCTTTCAGTGTAATTTTCCACCTACCTTGTTTATTTTTAGCTGCACTCGAAAAGTTTTTGTTCTAAGTCATCAGTTTCTTTCATTCTGGGGCGGTTATCATTGTTTTATGTTTCTTTTTTTCGCCCCGAAATTCTCGCAGGCGAAAGAAATTATTTCGACTATTGAGTAATATGAAATGCAGCCTTGGAGAGAGAGTCTGGGGTAGTGATTTTCTTGGCTGCTATTTTTGTATTTTTTCGCGCCCATTTCATTCCATCTTTACACTTCGTGGCTTTCATGATTTCCAAAAATTTGCTCAGCTTCTGTTCTCACCTTACTTTTCCTTTCTATCTGCACCCGTTGAGTACTTAAAGTTCTGATTGTGAAGTGATACCTTGCTTCGGAAAAAAGTATAATTACCTTTATGCCAACATCTATGCTTTTTGCATGCTTCATCTTTTGAATCGAAATTTTTGCACCACTTCTAGTCGTTACATAATAATGAAAGTGAATGTTTAAATATGGTTCAATCAAGAACCAAGAATCAAAATAATTTATACAAATCCTCCCAATGGAACTTAAATTTCCCAAACCTTCGAACGTCAATTCCTCTAAGGAATCCATCTAAGTTTTATTTGTATTGGCCCATATCGGAAACATCAGGGGCGGAAAAAGAATTAGCCACGAGTAATAACTGCTAGCCGTGCAATTTTTCCGTTACATAGAGGTACAAAACTGTGGAACATAATGCTGGCATCATCATTTCACATCACTGAATTGCAATAAAGAATTGGTTATAAAATCCCTAACATATGTGCTGCAATTTTTTGAGGCGTGAAGTATTAAAACAATATCTTACCGCACAACAACTACCACCCTGTTGGTATAAAATAACTCATTTAACGGTGCAAATTTTTGCTTAAGAATGGAAGCCTTCGAAACATGGTGCTGGAGGAGAATATTGAAGATAAAATTACTAGATAAAGTGAGGAACGAAGAGGTGTACAGTAGATCACATGGAGAAAGGACAATGTGGAAAACCCTACGGCAAAGAAGAACCCGATGGATTGGACGTACTCAGGGAAAGACGTGAAAGAGAAAACATATCAGGGCGTGAGGGAATTAACACTGAACAGGGCAGAATGGAGAGCTGCAGTAAACCAATCCTAGGATTTAAATACTGATGATCTTAGCTTATAATGGGTTGTGGCCATTTTCAGCTCGTCCATATATCACAGCCCCATCGCGGCCAGACTCGAGTGACCCGGGTTCACTCAGTGTCGTAGCTGACGCAACACTTGAGTGGGCTGGTCACATTTTGGGTGGAAACCCTGAGAACTGGGACCCTACCTGCTGATACCTTCCTCCCCCCCTTCCCCCCCTTTGCTTTGGCGGTGACCTTGGCTTATTATTGTGCCATCAAAGCCCGGCCGCGGTGTCGCAATTGAAACGCCAACTCCCTTGCGGGCGGCTTAACGGCTCAGCGATTTTTTTTCCGCGTCATCGCGGTTTTTTTAATCGAAGCTGTGGAAACGTATCGCGTGGGCGGAGAGCACTCATGAATAGAAAGGAAATGAAATCACGAACATGACGCCACCAACTTCTCCGCGCACTGGTTACTTTTACGATAGCATGAGTAACGTTTCGGAAGGTCAAATCCCCCGAGTTAAATTTGAAAGTATATGGGCCACGGTTACTCAGCGCATCGCACACTGTAGCTAGTTGTGGTCATCGAAGGGACTCTATATTTAAGGAGCAAAGCACTTACAGTAGAATCGCTGAAATTATGATTTATTCGCTCAACAATCCGATTAGTTTTTATTAACCTTTTTGAGGAACATTTTTCCTCTCTGACTTCCTAGACAGAAAAGAATTCTTTTGAGACTCTCCTCACGAAAAAACATACTGATGAGTCTTAAGTTATAGCTTTGGATCAATCATATTCACTATTCAAAATATTCCTTCAACCTTTAATTAAAAATGGCAAAATTTGGGAAAGATAAATTTAAATGTATCTGCATTAATACAAAGTTTTAATATCAAGATGATAGGACCTGCTGGGAATTTGTCTGGGAGAAAGAAGCTGGTACGGACAAATACACCGTATTTGTCCGTACTTGGCAGATCAACTTTAGCACTGAGCATCCACTCCTCAGATATAGAATAAGTACTTAAATATTTATTTCTTGCATACCTGCGAATGACCGAGCATCGTGGAAGGAATAGGAATTCTTCTTGATCCCTGCGCTGTGATCTCTCCAGAAATACATCATACGCCTACTGACTATGCAAAATATGAATGGTGGAAGGTTTCATTTTCCTTGTGCAACAACCACGGCCACAGTAAAAATAATCCCTAACGTCTAATACTGCAATATTTCTACAGCCTTTTCACGCATTTTTTTCCCTGACACCTTTTCATCACATTTTAACTCTTTTTTTTTCACGGCTGGTACATATGCCTTACGGCAGCGGTTCGCATTATAACATGTAGAAGTATATCATCCTTTGTTTTAATATCAATGATGGTTTTTTAAGATAGTTTCTTATTTTATATAGCTTTATATACCTTTCTAACTAATTCACCCTTTCGGGTCTTTCATTATTGACATTATTGTCCCCTAACAGAATTGATGCCTTAGGACGTCCAATACTAAGTTCCCCTTTAACTGTGTCACCTTCTCTCTTGCCGTCCGTAATTCCTATTCTGTTGCTCCCTCTCCCAGTGTTACGCAATATTCTTCTCTCTTTTGTAGCCTTCAAAAGTTCGTTGCCTTTGCATTCATCCTCATCCTTCCTTACTTTTTCTTCGAACGTCTTCATCAATCGCCTTTCAATTCCCTATACAATCCTTCGTTTGATTCCCTTCTATGCTATCGATAAACAAAGACTTTTGCAGGTGTATAATTAATCTCAGTTATTATATTTTAATATAATAACTTTCTTTTTCTTCGTAATGCTGCTTTCCTTATCTTCGTAATTGGCCTGAATATGGATTAAAAATTAATTTATTCTTTTATTTCATTTAGGCAAGCTCTTTTCTCATTACTTTCAAATGAGTGTGTTTAAAATACATTTTAATAATAGTTATTCATTTCCATCATCATATCGCAAAGACAAAGCGCTTTTGCAAATGAGTGAAGGTGTGATTTTGAGAAGATATTTCCTCCTCTCAGCTGATATATTTTGAATAAAGTTTTTCAGGGGACTTCATCGTAGGAGGGTTTGGTGAACAATGCAGTATCGATTTCAAGTGGCGCAAAAAACTAGAGCTGAGTAGAAGAAATGAGTAAACTATTCTCTGTGAGCGATTCAGCAAATCCCCCCGGAATCTAAGGTCCGCGGGCTTACCAAACTTACTTCCGGGCTTAGGCGCTTTACATTTCTTAGGTTTAAGATCTTAGGTTTGACGTTGCAATATAATCTCATTCGGCATATCAGCTAAAACCCAAGTCTAATAATACAATTACTAAGTATGAGGACTCCAGGGATTAATGAGATATACTTTTCCTAAATTCATCGTCTTCGAACAAAGAGAAAAAAATGCCGTCTGAGAACATTCAGTCGAGATTAAAAAAAGAGAGATAGTAAATTTAGACAGTGAAATTTTTTTGAAAATGGGCCTTAACTCATCTGCTTAATCTGAGTACCCGATAAGCCACAAAGATGGTGTGTGGCAAGGAGTAATTATCGCCAAATATGCACTATACACGTTTTAAATGCAATAAAAGTAAACGAATTGAAATAATCGATGAAGTTCTCGGAAATTTTAACACGAGGGAAGCAACTCTCGTTGATATGCATAAAGAAGACAGCACTTCTTACCGTATTTCGCCCTTTCCTCACCTTCCTCCAACAATTTACTTCCCAACACTCACTTCGCGGCCTTTATTCAGATAGTGGCGGATGAAAGGGGCTGAGGATGCTTTCTCAATTTCCCTGGGATAAAACTAACCTTTCTTCCACTCTTCCAATTACCGTCGGCTAGCTCATTATCCAGAGACGGAAAAGCAACCATAATATAGGCAAAAACTGACAGAGACACTTGCAATTACGTCGATTGGATGCAATTTTCGGCCTTCCCTCATGTGTCGCGACGTGGTGGGGGACCCTGGGTCGTCAACGCGCGCGATCTTGACGCCATTGTTTTTCCATTTGGGCGCCCCTTCCCCCGATTGGCCAATCCGCATGACACTCCGTCCGATATCGCCCCGGCGATCACGCTCCCATGGCAACGCAAGAGATCTGCCACACGGAATGCGAAGCGTGCAATGGTTGCGGCTGCCAGGCGACCCGTGCGCACACGCAAAGCAGACTATTCACGCGAGAAATTCCCCGGAACCCCCCTTCCCCCCATAAACTCCCCGCGACCCCTCCCCCACCTCCTGGCACTGGTCGAGCGCGAGAGTGGTTTATTCATAAAAAAAAGAGTGAATTTGCATGGCATCCCAGAGATTCCCACAGGTGGAAAAGTTAGCCGTCTGCTCTTTACGTATTCGTCGCGATATCCGAGAGGCGTTTTATTCTTTGTATCGACGTCTGAATTTCAATCGTGGGCGCTTCCAGTCGCCCAGTGATGCCACCTAGGTCGCTCCTCCACATTCCTGAGGAAGTGCCTCTTCCTCTAGTGTCATTACACTCCTCGCGTCATCGCGTTTCTGATTGGTTGGCAGCGAGAAGACCAGAAGGCTCATTCCTAAGCAGCATCATCTCATTGCGAACATTTGGAAAATTTAGATGTTTGGTCTACATCGTGCATGGTATTTTTCACTGCTCATCAAGTAATCTAGAATCAGACAATATATAACACTTGAACAAACGCTTTAGAATCATCGGTCCATCGCCAGCAGCGATTTAAGGATAACGTTGATGGAGGCGCGATTCTCAGTGAAATTTTTGGCTAATTAAATGGTAAAAATAAAATATCGGGGTAATTCTTCACTTCTTCACATATACGTAAATATATTTAGATAAATGCCATTATAACCAATAATCTCTATATTACTATGTAGATACTAATCAATTAGTTGCACGTGACTCCGTTATATAACATGTTTCCATGCAGTAGCCTAATTTCATGTAACTAGTGCATGTTTAGTGATCTTCACCCACTGCCACACACCCTCGCGGTGGCTAGCGGGGTATTGCGTAAATGTAGATGTTCACTATATTCTACCTATCGCAGATAGCCACCTCGAAAATGACTTACAATTAGACACTGAAATATCATAGTAGAATGAAAGCTGAACAGGAGTTTTTGAACTAATTTTGACCACAAAGAATTTTAAGAGATCACGAATCCGAGTCGGTATAAGTCAAAGTAAGACATACATAGCGTGATTATGGCCAAGTCCCAGGGCTGTGTACCAATAATTAATCGTTCTCATTGCTGTAGTTCATTTTTTCCAGGAAAAATATGTGTTCTAGAGGATGCACGTTTCATCAGAGAACACATTGTTATGAAATGGAAAGCATTAGGTCCCAGGGGATTTAATAAATCACTCGTTCTGTCCAATATCATTTCTATCAGTCGTCATTTTTTAACCGAATAGATAAATGGATTACGTTAAGTCTACGCAATATCCGGAAAGCTAGGCCTGGGCGATATTGATAGTTCAATATCGGGATACGATAATGTTAGCATGTCGATATGTGGCGATAACGATAACTCATGTCGTTTGGCATCAATTAAATCTGTAGGGGAGGAGGAATGGTTACCATCGCTTAACGAGTTAAGACGACTTCTCACTTCGGGATAATGATGCCTTGAGTGAGTAGCTCTAGTTGATGCTCATCGTTTAGTTGATTGGTTCCCGCCCAAGGAGTTGACGCATTCGAAATGTCCCGTGCCCCAAATATTCTGTTCGGAACGTAAGTCGAGGGCGTTTGTCACCCCATAATTCATGCCAAGAGTGGAGTCTGCCCCAACCAAACACCCTTGTGGTGGCTTAGAGGGTACAATATACAAATTAAATAATATCGACCAGTAGACATCTCACTGAGTATCGAAAAGCCTGAGGGCCCCAATAAATCCCTAACTATAAGCCTAGGTTTCCTGAAAGACATAACTTTAACTAATGTGATTATATTCAAGCTATTTTTCCTTACAAAAATTTTAACAAGGTGAGACTATAAGGGAAGGTATTAAGTTCCGTTAAAACTCTTAATTAGGCTACAGGAAAGGTGAGCCGTGGGGTGTTGGTGAACTATCTTTTAGGAGACAGAGGATGGGAGGAGAAAAACTCGGTGTCGATATTAGCCGGCTCAAAACGAAAGACGGCATTTCTTTTAATAATATGTATTTATTAGTAGAATTAAGCGGTTGGATGGTACACCCAAGTCAGACTCTGAGTGATACTTGCTTAAAATGTTGATGATGCAGTGTATGTAGTTACAGTGTGGTACTCGAGTGTGAAAAATCGGAAAAAATTGAATATTGAGTGTGTACATCATTGAATTGCAAAGTAGGCTTTCACGCTGGCAATGATTTCCCGGCTGAAGTGTGTTCACGGTATTGACTCGCTAGATGTCGCGCGCGAGAGAAGACCCCCTCGGATCGCCGCCATCCCATTGGTTGGACGCACGGCTGCTCTCTCAGTCCAGACACGTATAAACGATGCTCCTTGCAACTATGTGCGACCAAAGGTTATTTAAGTCTGGCTTATAGAAGTTATATGTAAGATCAGTGGAAAAGCTTGCACTTTAAGCGCAAGATTTTCCTCCGATCTTCCATTAGAGAGGATAAAAATGTAAAAGTACTCGAAAACCACGAAGCCTATTGAGAAATTCAAATCAAAATTCGCCCAGGTATAAAATAGAAATAAATAAATACTTATAATATATTGTAATTACAATTTATATTTACTATTATTATTTGTATTTATATTTAATTAAAATATTCTAAAGACAGGTATAATAAAATAAAATAGACACAATCAATTCAATTCATTTTATCTCAATTTTTATCGAATGATAATTTAAGTACACCTAGGAATGGATACAGACATGGATTAGATCTCGGAAATGGACTCCGTTACCGAAGGATGCAATTATTAGTTCCTCCCCCGCACAATACGCGATTATGATACGGAATACTTGTAACTTCAATATGACTTCATAGACACACACCTTCCCTTCATATGATACGCAATACAAACACGCTGAAAATAAAAAAAACTTAAACAGTTTCTGCTGAAGGCTTTCGCAGCGATATGATTGTAGGTTTTGAATTTTCGGATTTCTCTGCTGTGTTGTTCCAATATTCGGAAGATAACGTTTCGTACCCGTTGCAGGATACATCATCAGATCTATGATCTGCGCCGTTGAATGAGATCGGCCGGGGTATTTATAGTGTCTTCACTCGCCATATTGACGGCTCGTAGGGGTGTGATGTGCATGTTGAACTAAATTAATTTTGGTAAGATGAGACCAAGAGAGAAGCTCAAGTCACGGGAAGTCCACACTAGAGTTAGATTCAAGCGAACTTTAAAATGCGACCCACATGAGAAAGTCATTTTCCTTTCTTTAAAATGACTTCATTTGCCATTTAACGTGAGTTGCTTCCGTTGCGTCAATTCCCCACTGTAATTATTAATATACAATATATATCTAAGGCGAGGAATGTCCCAATGTTTTAGGAATGCTTAGTGAAGTGATATGATATTTTTGGTGGAAAATGTGGGGCCTCTGTTGAACCAGCCATATTTGCATGCGTGCATTCCTCCCTCGAGTCCTCAGAGCTCCTGGTGAGTTTAACACCTGATGGCAAGGCATGTCACTCCCAGTGGAGACTCTCGAAGAACGAGACATCTACCCCAGCCTCCTTGTTTGTATAACTGTACGCCATTGCCGTCCGCTTGACAGGTGACTCCCAATTAGCATCGGAAGAGCAAACGATGCGCTTCTTGAAGTGATACCCGGTCGTCATACATCCTCGGAAAGATTCGGTCGTTACCCTTTTCTAATACCTAGGAGCGAGAAATCTCGACGGTATTCACTCGAGTAAAATAAAATGTTGATTTAGATGGCCTTAAAGGGACTTGACATCTTGAAGTTTTTCTTTTTACCCTTGTAGTCTCTCCTGTCTCGTACAATTTAGATTCAGGCATCTTCTCATTTTGCTACATTCTCATGGGATGTTGATTCCCTTATGAGAATAATGAAATGAAAATCAACACTCCGCTAAATTGTCCGTTTATGTAAATAGCTTGATTTTCTTAAACAAAATTCCCTAGTTTTGGCATCAATATACTCTAATTGAACTAGAAATTTGGAGAATTTATTGGAATTTGCGTAGGCTCCACAAACCAAACACGAATGGTTTGCAAATTTAGTGTGTCTGAACAGCTCATTATAATATCATTCACTGTTTTCACTTGAGTTCTTCTCATCTGCCTCAGCTATAGAGTCCCCAGATGAGATAATACACAAGTGTAAACAATGAATGAGGTTGTATTGAGCGGTTTAAGCACACCAAATTTGCCAAGCATTCGTGTTTCGTGTTTACATTCGAGAGAAAACCGACGGTTTCAAAAACAACCCCCCACGCATCAGATAACTCATTATAATTTCCCTCTAAACCCTAAAAGGTCGGATGTTGTTGTCGTGCATACGGTATTAGCTCTCGTGTGTAGACGATATCGTGTAAGTTCACAGATCTTCAACTGTGTTCATTAAGGTGCGAAATGTGGAGCCTACGCAAATGGAAATAATTCGCATTGGGTCCACTCATATGAAAAGTTTAGATGACAAAAATCAATTGCGATGAACCAGATCAGGTAATGTGACCACAAACAAATAAAAAACTTAATTATTTTACACTCCGTCCGTCGGATGGGACGTTAAGCCGTGGTCCCCTTGGCGCCTTTCGTTAAGAGTAGGCTAATGCCGACGCCGGGTTTCTCTCCACCCTTCCTCCGTTTCCTGAAAACTCCTACCATTACCCAATTACCCACCTATCCTAAATGGCTCAAATGACCTCAGCTGTCGGTCGCCTCCCCTGAATATCCAATCCTTAATTGCTTTATCTTCGAGCTGAGCACTGGCCCACCGCATGGTAAATATTCTCTCGCATCATCCGCCGGTAGAATTTGCACTCTAATCGCTTCACCATGAGACGGACGTAAGCACTCGTTTCCTTTGTGAAGTTCGGAAAATTGTCGATTGAAAGACCTGAGGTCTCTGCGAAGAGTGACCTTCCTTCCTTATCTAGTGCCGTTCCGTGGGACATCAAATGGTCGCGAGGATCTAGGTCGCCAGTGCGACAAGCAAGGGCACGCGCACTCCCGTTTCCAGTGCCTCCATCGTCGACCCCAAATTGCACGTCGCTGACAAAGAGCGCATTTCCGCCCAATTGCTTCGCGTCCATCTCCGATTAAGATAAAGACAAGTGGACCGCTTCATGTTGTCCGTGGCGAGAAGAAGGCTTCCGGACCGTGCCCGCAATTCTTCCTTCAACTTGCGTCATGCATGGTAAGTTGTCGAAAGAACTTTATCGAGAGACGCACTCTGTCATACGTTGGTCGTTGTGACGTATTCCTAATACGGTCGCCTTTTTTAAAGAATTGGTTTAGGTTTTTTAAAGGCGTTGTCGACGTTACAACTTGATTTTCCAGAACAAAATGAGGCAGATCAAATTTAAAAGTGGGAGTTCACAAACAGGAGCAGGTGAAGAAATATAGCCAGCTAGTACTAAGCCAGAAAAAAAGGATTAAATACCACAAGCGAATTTCGAAGGATAAGGCGAATGAGACGCTTACTCGGAGAAAGAAGCTAATGACAGCGCCGGATATTCATAAATTGTTTGCCTTAAATATCTGCTGATCAATAACGGACCTCCTATCGCGTTACTTTTATATTTCAATCTTTATAAATGGAAAATGGCGCGAATCCCTCAATTTTTTTCCACACTCTAAACCTTAAAGTCGTTAGAATAATCATTCGGACGGTTTTTTGAGCAGTGTTTTTCTATATGAATTTGAGTTCGCATTATTGATAACGGTAGCGACACCATTACAGAGAGATCCGTGATCTCACCTTTCATTTTACTGTAATGAAAATGTTTCTGAACTCGAGAAGACTAGCAACCCTTGCCACTGTCGTTGATCAATCTTGTTTTTTATTGAACTCCTTAGGTTACCAAGGAAAACTTATCAAGTCTATGATGATCAATAGTAATAGTTTTAGATAATAAAAGTATTCCGAGGCCTTTTTACTGAAAATTCTCTCAAAAATAGGGCTCTTCAATGTTTAATCAGTTGCCATGTATGTAGAGGTGCCAACTCAAAGGATGAAAGCAAAGAATGATGTAACCTGTTTCCTTAAGCTATGAATGCTGCATATCATTCCCATAAGGTGGTGCTACCACATTAAATCTAAAACAAATTCAAGGTTGAACAACTTAATAAGGACTGGCCGTGGCATGTTTATATGAAACACATCAGCTAGGCAGTCCAGATGATGCATGTTCAAATCTAGCCTTGAATCGTGTTTAATTTAGCGTTATGGTAACTTCAGATATGTAACCTCCACATTTAGAGCAATTTAAGCGTAATCTACAGACTAAACAACTTAGTTAAAATCCAAGTAATCGCAAGAGTATTCTTTTCTATAAGTACTTGATTCAACATTTAACCAGACAGAGAAGTGCATACGCAAGTGAAAATACTACCGTTGAAATGACTCTGACATTTTCTGTGTAGAGATTTGAGCTAGAAAATATATAATTATGGAAGTATAATAAGCAATATGAATCAATAATCAACCATTTTGTCCTTTTCCGAGAAAAATTAGTGGGCAAAAAAATTCTCTACGCATGTATATTCGTCTCTACTGAAAAAGTAACTTATAACGTAAAAGTTACTTTTTAAACTTGAACTTTAATCAGATACTTTTTCAGAAAAGTAACTTTTAACTTTAACTAGTAGCTTTTTAGAGAGATTAACTGGAACTTTAATCAGTTCACTTTTTTGGTACTTTCCCAACTATGGTATGGAGTGGTTGGAGTCTAATCTTTCCAAGCACCCTATTTTGGCTTCGTTGCCACCTATGGGCTAGCATGCCAATGCCTCCCCTTGGTTTTTGTAAGCAGTCCTGTCTCTCTCGTTCTCACTTCCCTTCCCACCCGTGCTTGCCGACCAACAACCGCGTCCAAACATTCCCGTGCATCGCGAAGGATTCTCCCGTGAGATGGCGCAGGGAATCCGCGGCACTTCCGGAACAGAACCCTCGTCGCGACGCGCCGGATTTCGAGGTCCAATCCGTCGCCGCCGTTGTCCCAAGGACGCGCCCATCTAGACGCGACAATTCACTTCACATTTGTGAATTGGATAAGAATGAACGCCCTGGAATGAACGTCTTCCGGTGCCAAGTCTGTCGCGGCTTGGTGGCAAAGAAAAACAGGTTCCCACTCATTAATGAGATGCGACTCGTAGTAACTTTGTGGAAATCAGTAAAAATAGACGTGAGTTGAACTCTCTAGAGCAACTCGAAATTTTAAAAAGATTGCACGACCCGATTTGTATTTTACTAATTGAATGTTTGTTTCAAGCTTCTTCCCCAATCCTAAAAACCTTGAGTCACCGTTCTTCTGCAGTCCCTTTCTCAAGACTCTTTTCTCTTCTATTCTTTTCTACCAGCCCGACGTACCTTGAACCCCTGTGAACCCCCCTCCTTCAACCTTACTTGTATAAGCACGTAATAATCGTTTACTCTTGTCGTTTATGAACCAGATGATGATGCCAAAGAATTGAACTCCGGTCTGTGCCATTGTATTCTTGACACTTTGGTTTGTAAAAGTGAATTAATTCATAGGTTCCAACTCCCTTCCTCCGGTGTTCTCACGGTTTTAAAAAAGGGACATATTTCTTTAATGTCTTCGAGTTTTATTGGCCGTAGACGATCCGGTATCTCCAAATTTTCCAGTAAAGTTTCTTCCTAATATTAAGCTTGCAGTTTTGATCAAAGAGGACTCTTGAACGTAATCAGATA
The DNA here is from genome assembly GCA_933228895.1 of Platycnemis pennipes. Taxonomy (NCBI): domain Eukaryota; kingdom Metazoa; phylum Arthropoda; class Insecta; order Odonata; family Platycnemididae; genus Platycnemis; species Platycnemis pennipes. Next base: position 21,262,786 of record OW121850.1, on the reverse strand, counting down.
AGACACTAAGTAGTTTTATACATTCTCGCCCATTTTTTGTTATACTCAAAATTTATTACGTTAAATATTTTTATTTACATTTTAAGGGATGAGTTTCAAATAGAAGCATGTAAAACCACTTTATTTGGTATCGGAGTTCATTTTAAGAGGTAATGTATTTCACAATACTATAAGAATTGCGTGCGCGGCGTTGATACATTCCTGAAATGCAATTGCCCCCTACCTCACATCCTTGCCGTCTTATTCAGGCATTTGCAGAAGAATTTTTCTGCCTGTCATCTGCGCCAATTTGGTTTTTATTACAAATGACCTACGTGTAAGTGAAAGTGTTATCGAGTAATTTATTTCATTGCAACTAAGGATATATCGCACCGCCTAAACTATATTCGGAAAACCAAAGAGAACTACATCACCCATGCCCGAGACAGCTTTCCAACTCACGACCCTTTGGTTGACAGTCCTACGCCTTACCTATCTAGCTACCCAGGGCGATGTCATTATTGTTTCACTAGAAGTTGTTCGAGTACATTTTTCATAGGATTTGTTGTGTATCTATCCCACATGATGAGTTTCAAATAGAAGCATGTAAAACCACTTTATTTGGTATCTGAGTTCATTTTAAGAGGTATGTATTACTTAATACTATAATAATTGCGTGCACGGCGTTGATGCATTCCTGAAATGCAATTGCCCCTTACCTCACATCCTTGCCGTCTTATTCAGGCAATTGCAGAAGAATTTTTCTGCCTGTCATCTGCGCCAATTTGGTTTTTATTAAAACTGACCTACGTTTAAGTGAAAGTGTTATCGAGTAATTTATTTCATGAAGATGAACGTACCAATTTCGCCCATATTGCATAAAAACTTAGATAAGTCTTTAGGTCAATGCAAAGCACTTTAAAAATGTTTATTCAAAATGATAATAACGGAGAACTCTATGAGATTTTGTTCTAATCAACGCTCGAGAATGGTATTATTGCTCCAAACACCTATTTTTGGTATTTAATTAATTCCCATTGACCACCGCGATATTATTGAGCGATAAAATTAAAGGATGTTATGCGATAATACAACTAGTGGATATTGTGGCATATATTTCCATGCTTTGAAAATGAAGATTGTGTTACAGATTAACATGCCGCCATTCCTTACCGAGAGAGTTTGGAGAAAACTATGTGCTTAAAGATAGCAAAATGAATAATGGAAAATTACAAATAAGAGATATTTTATTCATAACTGTATAATAAATTGGTCATTTAAAGATATAAATCTGCTAGTTACGAATGCGTAGCACTTTCTTCTCATTAATGTTACAGTATGGTAGTCAATGCCTTATATTTATGCGCAACTGTCAGTCAGAAAGTATGTAAATGGTATTGAAGAAATTCCTGATATTCTAAAGCATTCCTACACGAATACAGTTGCTTACTCGAACTTTCCCTTTCTTTTACTCGTCATGCTTCCTCCCTTCAATTCATTTACCGACTCGGGAAACATGATTTTATCCGAGAGGTCCACATCAAGAGCATAAATGTTAACAGGCGTATCTCTCAGAGATATCTTGACTATTCACGTCAGGGATGAACAACAAAGCATCGCACTGTGTTACAATTAGTATCCGCCGATTGAAGACGTTCATACATAGGTTTGTCAGTTTTTTCATTATTAGATTCTAAGGCAAAAAGGAATCTTCGCTTGCTTTTAATCCATGAATGTTTTCCTTTTTTTAACGGAGAAAATTGAAAGAAATTTTAACGGAAAAAGATATGTGAAATGTAGCAGAGCTTTCCGCACAATTACGTCTGGAATCAACGGCCAAGTTTCCATTAGAGGTCAAAAGCACGAGTGAGGAAATATGTTCGTCGAAGCAATTGACTCCGAAGGTGAACGGAGGCTTCAATGGATGTCCTGACAAAATGCCCTTGAACACGGAAAAGCCCAGTGTACTACTCGTGGCAAAATTGCGACGGTGTAAACGCTCGTTTGGCCCTCGTGGCCGCCATATGGAGGGAAGCAAAGTGTACTTACCGATAAATCTGGAACAGAAAGTCAGCTGTTTGTCCTAGTCTTTTTCCAGGCACCTCCAAAAATCTGGAAGAGAAGAAAGAGGCGTTATTACTAATACAGCCCACAAAGTAATTCAGAAATTGAGCTTCAAGGATAGGGTAAGTTGAACATTTTGGACTAAGTGAAGGAGATTAAAAATACGTACGAATAGATTGTTGAAAGACATATTCGGTCCTGCTGGCTTAGTTAAATTTTTGACGCATATATATATATTCAATAATAGTGTAACTCAGTGTAATAATAAGTAATAATAGTGTAATTAGTGACCTTCCGGCTACTAATAGAGAAGAGAATAGAGAAGAATCTACCGACGTTTGTTGCATTTGTAGATTTGGAATAGGAATTTTACCATGTGGATTGGAACATGATGCTAAAGGTTCTTAAAGAAATTGGAGTACCATACGATGACCGAAGAGTCATGGGCGATGGACGAAGTAAAAGAGGAATTGCCAGTAGAATTTTCCAAGCAAAAAGGGCATTTTACCATAAGAAGATTCTGCGTACAGCTGCAAATACAAGCGTGGAAGTGAGGAAACATTTCATTAGAACATACATGTAAATATGGTCGTCCGAGCAATTGCCATTCTACTATATGGCAGTGATTCATGGACAATAACAGCAGCAGAGAAGTAAAGGCTGGAAGCATTTGAAATGTGGTGCTACCAAAGAATGATGAAGATAAAATGGATCGATCGAGTGACAAACGAAGAAGTCTTAAGAAGAATGGGGGAGAAGAGATGCCTGCTGAAAACCTTTAAAAGAAGACGGGACAACTTAATAGGCCACATCTTAAGAGACGATGGCCTGATGAAGACAATCGTCGAGGGAAAAGTGAACGGGAAGAATGGAAAAGGTAGGCCTCGTATGAGGTATATGGAGCAAGTTGTGAAGGATGAAAAAGAGAGGAGCTACGTCAATATGAAGAGGTTGGCAGATAGAAGCATCGAGTGGAGGGCTACGTCAAACCAATCCTAGGATTGCTGACCCATGTAGATGATGAGTGTAACTCAATACATATATATAAACGAAATTTAACGGAAAAGGCATCATCAAAAATAATCCAGTGCTAATATTCCAATTTTGACCTTAAGTCGTGAACGAGTAGTATGTGCCCTTAAAGCAGAAGCATCGGAAAATATAGGTCGTTATTTGATAATTATGTATCCTCCTCTTTTCTTAGCACCCTACATGTTTTCTAATTGGTTTTTAAGCCTTAAGATTGCTATATATTGTCGTTTCAATCACCAACACCTGGACCGGAAAAGGATTTGTGAATACTTTGTCTCATTTTTAGTTTTTGCATCGGTTTAGGAAACTATTTTCATGGGAAATAATCATAGACTCAGGGTCAACGGACTAGAAACATTTCTAGTAATCCTTTGCAAAGTCATTTCGGTGCAAAGTAAGGTTTTTCTACGGAGTATTCTTAAAGGAAGGCTTGCCTGGTGTCGTTCTTTGTTTCATGGCGTATTTACGTTATATATATGAATGCATGCTGAGGTAAGGTTTTACCAATTTTAGATTTTTATGTGTACATAATATTCACATGCCTTTGATTGCATGTGAGATTAATCAGACGTCGTTAAAGACGTACTTCAATGGCATTGGCAATGTGTGTTCTCTTTTTTTTTACGTTTCTTGTTTTAGAAGGTACTTGAGGCTGACCATCGTTTACTACGAATTTTATCAGCAGAAAGCCGCATGTAAAATTGTTTTCAAAACTCTAGAATGTTTTTCTTACGTTACATATTTTCTTATGTATCTATTCTGACTGCTACCTATCCATTACTACCCTGTTTGATCATTCTTATCCCATCTCATTCGACGGCGCATCTCGCTCGCATTCTAGATCCCATGAGCGATATTGCCGAAATAGTTTCGCGCTTGCATTCTTTCGGAGTGGGTAAGCATTCCGTCGCGAGGAGAACGGGAAGGGTTGGTTGGAAGGGGAAGAGGAGGAAGAGATAAGGGTCGAGACTATTCCGCCAGAGCCCAAATGAGAGTCGATGCACTCGCGGATAAGCACATGTGCCGAGTGGCGAGGCACGTGGAACGGAGGGGGTAGGATTGCCCCCTTCCCCTCCTCTCGCTCCTCCCCGTAACCGACTTTCAAACACGTAACCCCCACCCCACTCCCACCGCTCCCGCCAACTCCCTCTCACCGCACCCGAGTCCGGTCCGTCACTCAATCAAGGACAGGATGTGCAGAAAGGGGAGGGTACGAGGAGAAGTGTGGGCGATTGGATGAGAGAGGGAGAGAGAAAGAGGTTACGGTCCGTTCTCCCTATTGGAGATAGTTCTGCTTTAGACGATGTCAATGGGCCTAAGAGAAAACTAGCGTGAGGATGTTGAAAGTTGTAAAAAAAAAACTGGACTAAGAGTCGAACCAAGGACCCTTCGTTTGCCGGGCCAATACACAGGCCACCGCCAAAACCAAGACTTCAATCCCAAAGGCAATTGTTTTGTAAGATCTATGGAAGCTCGCCTTTAATTAAAGTCCATCAATGGATGGCGCACGTAAGGTGGAATTGTAAGTAAGTAAATTTGATTGCTTTCAACAAAAACAATAAAAAATACTGAATTTATTACAATATGAGAATAAGAAAGCTGAGTTGCCTCGAAGGAGAACCTGTGCTGAGGCAATCTTCATAATTGTATAATTCTTCACTAACGTTTATATTTTTTCACACAAAAGTGATATTAGAAAGTGAAAGTTTCATAAAAAAGTAAGAATAAACAATAAATGCCATTTACATCTGATTATTTACTAATATAAGTATAACTACAAAACAACGAGTAATTTTTTAAAATTTTTTTACAAGGAGAAAAACAAATATGATGACATCAAAAGAATCTTACAACAATTGTGCTTCAAGGAAGCCATAGTCCACGAAGGTAGATCGCGAACCGCGATAAGCCACTACTGAACGATTTTATCTTGCCACTATGCACAATAAGCAAGAGTGTTGAGCATTGCCAAAGGAAAAAGGTTTTTCTGGTCCGGGGATCAAACAATGGATCTTTGATTTGCCGGGGCAATGCGCAGACCACCACGCCATCCATTCCCAAAGGCAATTTGTAGGAGGATCTATAGGAACTAAATACTGTGCTTACCGGCAACAAAATCTTGCGGGCATGAGGATGTTGCAAATATATGTATACTTTTATTTATCTATTTTATTTTTTATTTTATTTATTTATCGCCTTAGGAAGATAAAATGGATTGACTGAGTGACTAACGACGAAGTGCTAAGAAGAGTGTGAGAAAAGAGATATCTAAGAAATGGTTGGCGAGTTTACATTGTGGAAGTTAGTTTTCATTATAAGAAAGATAAAACTTAGTTCTTTTCCACAAATATATTTAAACAAATCTACCGGTTTCGGCCTTCTCAGGCCATTCTCAAGATTACAGTGTCAAGGTTACAACTGTAATCTTGAAAATGGCCTGAGACGGCCGAAACCGGTAGATTTGTTTAAATATATTTGTGGAAAAGAACTAAGTTTTTTGTTTTTTAAAATGAAGGAGATGTCTTCTGAAAATTTTGAAAAGAGGGCAGGATAACTTAATCAGCCATATCTTGAGACATGATGGCCTGACGAAGACAATCATCGAGGAACATGTGAACGGGAATAATAGCAAAGGAAGGCCTCGCATGAGATATATGGAGAAAATAGTGATGGATGTGAAAGAGGTGAATTGTGTAAATATAAAATGATTATTTAGGTGTTTTCGCGGCGTATTTTATTATGTGAGTGATTATCTGGTTCTCCAACGAAATGAGTCATTCATAACGTTAGTCATGAAGGATCTGGCCCACTCGAGAGATCGAGTGGAGAGGTGCGTCAAACAATTTGAGGGTCGTTGACTGATGAAGATGTCGCCTTGAGGTTTATCAGTCTGTTTTTGCGGGAAAAATCAATCGTGGTAGAAAAAAATCAGGGAGCAAAGTAAAACCGATCACGTAAACCTCAACTTATAACTTACAAATACACTAATTGACTGCTCTAAATTCAGGATTCAACGGAGTACATAGTATAGTACTTAAGGAATTTTTCTGGATCACACGAAACTTTGAAAGATAATTTTTTGGAATTGTTTCCCACGCTGACCTACGTATTTCATGATTCGAAAACATTTTGAAATGCATGAATGTCTTGGAAAACTTCATAGTTTCTTCCCATTATCTTCCTTTGACCCTGGTCTTTTCTCAATAACGCCTTAATATTCTGACGCTCGCTCATTTTCGCGCTTCCACATTGATCCTACTACTTTATCTCTTCTTAGTGCATGTTGACCTCAGACCAAACATTCATCACAATTCGATAAAAAACCTTCGAAACTGATATATCAGTGGACTTTTTTTTACGTTACCTCTTCCCTTTCGATATATTTTCCTCTTCCTCAGTTTACTTATAATTCATTGATTTATTTCCACTCAGATATAAAGAGGTGCTCCGGAGTAATAGACAATGATTATCAACGTGATAACTGTTTACCCTAGGCCATCTAACGTAACAAAACCATGTTTTTCATTCTCAATATCATGTTAGCAATTTATGCATTATCAGCCCTTAATTCTGAGAGTTGGATTAGACCCCTGTGTGCGTCTCCGTCGGAAAAATGTTTTGTGTGCTAGTTAGTGAGTTACGTCCTCCATACCTCTACCGCGGTGCTCTTGTCCCCTGTCTACAAGTAGCGGGCAGGTTAAATGTGGTTTGGCACAATGGATCTAAAGGGTCTAAGTGCCAGGGGGGCTCCAGAAGGCCCCCGCCCACCCCTCCAATTTACATTTAGTGAGGTACGGCAAATTAAATAAAGAAGACCTTACAGATGATAAATACGAGATGATGTGACATATTTAAAAAAATAACAATTCTCAAGTCACTTGTTCACGTGAAAGGAATGCTGTAGAACCTCGCAGAAAATATAAGGTTTGTGCTATTTTTTTCAGGTCAAATTTCCCACTTAAGGAGGAAAGATTTCCGTTCTCACGGCAATTGAAACACTCTGTTCGATTCAGATTCTCTCCGCAGCCAACTTCTTCATCTGGCCTTGCCGCCTGACGATACGCCACAACAACTCGTTGGGAAGCAGGGAAGGCAATTCGATCCCCTCTTCCTGTCACCACCATCAGATTCCGTCACTTGCGCATCTGCTGAGTACCCTGCATTCAATTTCGACGTTTTCTGGCATGGGAGAAAACTTCGAACACACTTTAACCCTGCTTTCATATTTTATCCCGTTGATGCGTGATGTTTACGCATGCGTGGCGCTTAAGATGGAAGCCTTCGCCTTGCTCAGTCGCCTCATTCTCTTTCCTCCTTTCCTCCTTCCCACCCACATTTCGGGTCACCAATTAAGGAAAACAGCGAATCGTGCGCCTAAAGTTCTAACCCTTGAAAGGGAAAGGCTCATCACAGAATCGGAACGCGATGAAGATGCACATAATGTCCGGGCTGTTTCTTCCTCCAAAGCTTTCTCTCAAGTAGGTACCATTCCCGTTAATTTATCCATTTATCAATATGCAGGGAATTTATCTGGGTGAATCTCCGATTGGCCCCAGGACCTACGATCTACGATATTGTCCCGCATTTCCCAAAATTTACCTCAAGAGGCTGGAAAAGAAATGATAATAAATTATTGTAAATGGAGCCATTATACTTTGTGTCTCGTCTCTTCATATACTTTCAGTGTTGAATGAAAATGGTATTCTACTCGGAAGTCTTTGGACATATGGAGAGCCTTTAGTCGTAAAATTCGAAGAATATGAGCCCCTCATCCCCAAATTCATCCCATTCTGCTCCTCTAAGCCTCATATTCTTTGTATGCTCGCCTATATCTATTGTAAATCGCGGTATGCGTTTCTTTTCCTTGGTTAGTTAATGCGTGAATTCTCCGACATTGTAAAATATATTTTGATGCTCCTGTTGGATGGTTGAGCTAGTGTAATGAATGCTTTTTCTACCTCTTCTGTCATCGTCTGGTGGATACATTTTCACATTACGACCTCGTATGGGTGGGGGGTAGGGGAGTACGATGTTTCCGATGGCCAGTGCTGGAGTAATTGAAGAATACGGTTGGGAGATCTTTGATGATGACAATTCGGAGTTACAGTTAAAAGGTCGTGTGTTAATCAGTGTGGGGTGGCCAGCTGTGAGGGAACGAGACCAGTGTGTTAATGAAGAAGGAGACAAAGGAAACGGATTGTGACAGGGGGATTTTTAACTTTTCCCGTCCTGAGGAAGAAATTAATTGAGTGACCCCTATGCCTTGGCACGGACGATGAAGTTCAGGAGGATTGAACGTCGGCCGCAACAAGGTTTTATTGGTTGGACTGAATCGCAGAGCGGTGATGTGCGCTGTACACTCTGGAATCGCTGGTTTCACTGACGCCCACACGGATACGACAAAAGAATCAAGTGCCGTCCGAGGAAAGAGACAATGAGCATTGTCCTTCCCCTTCCCACAATGCCCCTCCCCCTCCCACGTGGTCGCCAGCACGCAAATGGCCGCCCGCTCCCACGCCGCAGCACCCACCCTTCCCTCCCCCCCCCCATCTCTCATCCAGGATTATCTGCGTGCGACGTGGAAATCCCAATCCACCCCCTCTTACCCCTCCCCCCCTTCCTCCACCGAAAAAATTATCCCCGCGTCCTCGGGGTGGGTGGGGAGAAGCCCTTGCGATTCAATTCCTTTCAAGGGCGCACGGGATCTCTAAACTGGAGCTGGCTGCTTGAGTCGCAGCCGTGCTTAGCTCTTCCCAATTCAGCGCCTTCTGAGCCTCGTGGTTCGATTGAAATGGTTTTCAGTTTCTTCCACGGTCGTAAATTTCTGGTGTAAGGCGCTTTTAATGCCTCGGATATTTGTCAATTTGGCTTCATCGAAAGAAAATAGTGTGACTCTTTTTTTACGTGACGTAATGCCTCTTCTTGAAAGGTATCTTATGGGTGATGAATTCGTTTGCTCTATGAAATGAAAAGATTTGATGCAAATAAGGATAAGCTCTCATAGATATCGGTGGACGAACTTTTTTCTCTTTTTATGATAATGTTCTTCTGAAAACAAAAGGCAGAAAAAAAATGTTTGGTCATATAGATTTGTTTCCAATAACAAATAAATGCTGCTAAATAAAAGGAAAACATCAAGAGGTTTGACTACTTCTTTGTCATCTGAAATAAGTCAAAAGGGTATTCTTTTTGCTATCCCGGTGTACACGTCGTAAATAGTCTTTCAACCAGTGATTTATATAATTCGCAGAGTATCAATCTTCAACAATTTTCCATTTTCTCTTCATGCTCATTTGTTTTCTGTAACAAAGTGATCCAGGTGAGTATTGGACTCAGTTGATTATTATGTTTTCACGGTATTCACGGCTTAGTTGGCGTCGTAACTACACTGAGAAGAGATATAGAATGTTCTTATTTGCATGTTACTTTGAAGCTTTTATTCTGTTGTAACTATGCTTTCGATTAACGTACGTGGGTTCACACGGTCTCTTGGATATAATCCAAGCCGATCGTAGTTGAACGTGTATGTTTGGTGGACTGCACTGGTGAAATGCACTAGCCTTAACGTCATTGACTAACCAATGCGCTCTAAACCTCTCATACGAGCTGGAGGAGATAAGAACTGCTGGACTTAGTCTGATTCTTATACTGTAGAACAAGTTTTTCTTGAAAAATAGCAGATAGATTTTTTCCTCTCTAGACAGGAAAAATGATGACAGATTTCAAAATGTATTTCGCTAGAAAATATTGTACGGTCAAATTATTGATATCAAACTACGGCAACAAATGATAGATATTTTTTAGGACCAATGAGTCTAGGAAGATAAACTTTACGATGGCGTAATAGTTTTATTTTGACTCTTCGAATCTTATCGGCATGAATCTTATTGAATGACAATGATTAACGCCAGATCCACTGAAAAGATTGCAATATTAAAGGTAATATCCGATTCATCTAAAATTCTGGGAGAGAGTGTTAGGACGAAATATCAAGAAACACGCACAGTTGGGTCCACTTGACACCCAACATTCCTTATTGGAATTTTTGCGGTTGCACTCCAAGGAAAAACCATCTCACATGGTGACTACTAAAGTAAAATTCATGGAAATAGCCGCAGTTCCGGAAGGAGATACGGTTGGTTAATTAAAGGTATCACCCTATTGGGTTGGTTATGGAAGAATTTCAAGGTGGAGATAAAATCTTAATTAGTACAAATGAATCACCAACGTGGAAAAAATGCCTTTCCTCAAGGCTACATTCCATCAAAACGGAGTCATTAATCACACTGCAGGAATCACCTCAGAGTTTCCCCGTATTCCGAAAACTGGTCAACTCTTCTAATGGGAAACGAGCAGGAAAACTCGTCCAACTGTTTGTGATTACCATGAGGAAAAGACGAGGAAATACCATCGGACTATTGTCAAGACCAAGGGATAGGTGAAAGCGTAAATACTAGGATTTAAAACTTTTAGAACTTAATTCCAAATGTTCGGAAACAATCGTGCATAAAGAAATTTAGGGTGAAGCTAGACAATACCCCACCAAGAAACTATCGAGTTTTTCTTTCGAAATCTTTATTTTCTAAATACTCCATGACGTAAATGCGTTATTATTAATAGTTTTTTACCGGTGAAGGTAGGTCTAAATGGACATTAAATTCCTCCCACACCCCCTACATTTCACACGATGTACCTCGTCAACCCCTCATACCTCCTGCCTCCCATCATTCTATCCAAGCTACCCACGTTTCTCCTCCCTCTTCCTCGCTTTCCCAACATTCTTCCCTCAATCAAGTCTTTTAAACAACCTCGTCTTTTATATCCTTCTCCATCCATACCTTCTTCCTCCTAATTTCTCCGATTGTAAAATTAAAATGATTCACCATCAAAGAATGCGTCCTTCACTTTGAGGTGTTCCCTATGCTTTTTTTTTTGCTATACTACGCTCTAGATGTGAGTCACGAAGATTCAACCGTCACATTTTGTTTTTTCGTCGTTTCTAGAAATGGAAAAAAGTTGTCCTTCTCATTAAAACATATTAATTTATATGTTACAAGATTTTATCAAGCCAGTCCACAAATTCAGCGAATGTCATACCAACCTTCCTCAGGGCGATCCTAACCTGAAGTCACCAGCGAGGACCTCGCGCTGCTATTGGCCCGGAATGAGCGTGCGCAAAGTAATTTGAGACGATGATGTTGGAAACGCCATGACCGCCCCTTAACCCTTACACTCCCAAGCGGCCGATATATCGGCCGCGGCCTTAGTAGCCAAAACTCCCAAGCGGCCGATATATCGGCCGCTAGTATCGGAGACTATTATTCAGTAAAAAATATGTTTATGCACATTAAGTTTCTTTTATATGAAAGAAAACATCTTTCTTCGTCATTTGGTGGCAATTGTAAAATATTTACGGCATTATGAGTATTTTTTAAAGACTTTTTTTTCAGCACCTTGCGTGAATATTTTACGTGCTGAAGTGAACCGTAGATTGTTCGATTAACGCTTGTAAATCTGAACCCTATTTAGTCTCCGTTGAAATCTTTTGGAAAAAAGAACTGGAAATGATATATTATCGAAAGATATTTCTTTTCTTCATTACTACTAACATTATGTCGTTATTTCTGATCTATTGCATTTTCATTGCATCGCGGAAAATGCCACCGCGGGTGACTAATTTGCCCTTGATGTTCGCAGTGAAACATATTTTTCCTTACGAGATTCTATGCTACCAACTACTCCTTACAGTTTATATCTTTCTTTTATAATGCGTTCATGAATCTACGTAATTTTCTATTCCTGAAATATATAGCGAATAATCCTCCTTGCGCGTCTGGTACGTGATAAGTTCAGGATATCTTCATTTCAAATATAATCAAAAGGTATGCGTAAAAATAAACTGCATATGAAATGTAATACAGGAGACTAGTATTAAAACTATCGGTAAAATACAATGTAGCTTTTCATTTACATTGAAGATAACCATGTAATATCATATGGCGTAACGAACGATTTTTTTCTCATCACACTGGTGACTAATGCTACGAGGAATCGCCGAAGAAGCTTTGCGTCCGCAGTTTTCTATCGTGAAATGATACTTTGTTATCTTCGTAATTGAAACATTTTATCCTTGCTGACTTTGCTTTCTTTGAGTGAACGCCTTTCCAAATGGTCTTCAGTCTCTGACTGCGTGCTTCCCTGTGGAGTTCTTAGTTCGCAACCACACGCGCGTGTTCGCAATCGCTGAAGGTATTCATTTGGTAGTGCATCAATACAAGAATTTTTGTAAAACTTTAGCATTCTTTTACAGTGGTGAATATTTTTTGTAAAAATATAACCACACAATGGCTGGACCATCACATATAGGAGAAAAAGATATTTTGAATATATTAGACGATTCATCCGATGAAAGTGTGACTGATTTCTTTGAAAGTGACAGTGAGACGGGGAATGACAGTGATGAAGATCAACATTCATTGCAGCCTTTTGATGAGCAGTGCAGTAATGAAGACAATTGTAATGCAGAAAATGGAGAATGGAGGGAAGTAGTGCCACCAGAAGAATCAACTCCCACACATTACCATTTCCAGGAAATGACCGGCCCCAAGCGTGTGCCTCCCCGTAACTCTCCTCCGATTCAATATTTTCAACTTTTTTTCACAGATTTTCTCATTACTCTCTTTGTTACTGAAACAAATCGCTACGCCCAACAGTACATCTCCTCTCAGTCTGGAAGATCATCACCATCAGTGAAGTGGGAAAACATTTCATCTGCAGAAATGAAAGGATTCTTGGCATGTATTTTGAACATGGGAATAATCCGGAAACCTACCATTGCTTCGTACTGGTCACAATCAACATCCCAAAGTACCCCTTGGTTCGGAAAAATGTTTCCGAGGAATCGTTTTCAGCAAATTCTGAGATTTTTTCATTTGGTAGACTCTGAGAAGTGTAAAACACGCAATGATCCCGGTTATGACCCATGTATCCGGTACCAACCCCTTTTAGATCATGCCAATAGAGTATTTAGATACCATTATACCCCTCACGAGGAACTAAGCGTGGATGAAAGTCTAGTAGGGACTAAAAATCGTTCAAGTTTGTTGCAGTACCTTCCAAATAAGCACCATCACCGCTGGGGAATCAAATTTTGGATGCTTTGCGATGCGGTGTCCAATTATTGCCTGGGATTCTTTACGTATAAAGGTAGGGCAAGTGAGGAAGAAAGATTGGAGATAAAGGAACATGGACTGGGATATACGGTGGTGATGAAACTTCTTGGAGTGAATAATTATTTGCACAAGGGCTACCATGTTTTTGTGGACAATTTTTTCATGTCAATTCCACTGGTGAATACTCTTTATGAAATGGGCACGTATATTACTGGCACTGTCAGGAAAAATCGGAAATATCTACCAGAACTTTTCAAGAAGAAGTTTTCCGTCGGTGAGAAGGTTTATTGCCGTGCTGGATGTGCCTTAGGATGTGCATTCAGGGAAAGAAGTTCCCAAAAAGGACCGGTGATGCTCCTTTCGAGCAAGTCAATAGCAGAGGATAGAGAAGTTACGAGAGTAAGGCAAGGCCGGGAGAAAAAATATGTAAAGCCAGGAATAATATTAGAATACAACAAGTTCATGGGAGGAGTGGACACATCAGACATGATGCTGTACACATATTTAGATGAAAGGAAAACATTAAAATATTGGAAAAAGGTAGCATTCCATATTATTGGAAGGATGGTGTTGAATAGCTACATATTATACAAAGAAAATTTTAGTGAACCCGGAAAACCTCTTTCGAGACTTTTATACACAACAAATGTGATAGAAGTGTTAGGGACAGAATGGTTGAGGAATAGGGATGAGTCCAGAGGGAGTGGACGTGGTTCACCAGGAATTAGGAAATTGGGCGGCCGTAAAGAGTCCAGATGCTGTGTATGCAGCACAAAGGAACAAAGGAGAAGATCCAGGACAGTGTGCGTCCGATGCAACCGGGGATTGCACGGCGAGTGCTTAGCTAAACATAAGTGCTAGCCCCAAACACCGTGAGTAGCTCACAAATTTACATTTATATTTCATATGTGACGATCAGAAAGAAGTGCAACTAACCTCCTAATTGACATGGAAAGTACTTCCGAGAAATATGCTGTAAAAGCAGTTGTTTTCATGCTGCATGTTATCCGTCAACATTTTACAAATTTAAATATTTATGCTCTGGTAATCCAATTATTTATGGTTATAATACTAATATGTTAACTAAAAAGATGTATTTTGTTATATTTACTGCATATCATGTTGTTTATCATATTCATTTTGTCATTCACAAAATTAAACAGTTGGACAATTTCATAAGTTACACAGCGAGAGTAGGCCTCAATAGCGCTAGTGTAGAGGTATACTATATATATTTTTATACCATAACCTATGGAATAATATGAACAAAATTAAGCCAAATTATTAATAATAAAGTGCACTATATAAATACATACTTTAAAGTTGCATCTAATAACCAAGCTTTACTGAGTAAGCTTTTAAAAAAATTTATTTATAAAAAAATTTAAAAAATAATTTAATTTTTATTTTTTTATAACAAAACTAAAGAAGCATTAGGAAAAATAAAAATGGACATGTAAACAACCAATATTTATTCATAAGTGTATTTTTTTTCATATTAATATGTGGTAAAATAAAGACAATAGAATTTTTTAAAAGAAGAGAGAAAATTTCGTTAAAAAAGGGCTGGTATTTTTGGACATGTACACAGGAAAAGTGCTTGGGAGCGAAAGGGTTAAGTAACCCTGTACTTTCTTATAGTAACAACCTGTCGTACGAGTCTGAAAGGCCTTTTTCTGGAGCTAGCACAAATATTCATTATTTCGCAAGGGAACGCCCTACCGTACTTCTCAAGGAAATCTCGAAAGCTGAGCCTTGGAGAAATTTGTAATCCAACCATAGTCATAAGTATGTATGCACAACTTTCGTCGTTCATGCTTATTTTTATAACCTGGGTGAGAAAGAAATCTCTTCGGTCAGCTAAAAAAAGTTGGAACTTACCAGGACGTTCAACAAAATTTAGGAGGATGAAATATAGGTTAAAATGGGAACCAAACATCCACTAATTAAAGTAATCCTAGTTATTTTTCTAAACTGGAAGAATAAGTTACCTGAAAGAAGGCTAAAATGAATAATTTTATACTTGTGAGGGAATAACTCAAAGTGTCTTTGTGTAAAAGCATTAAATCTAAATATTTTGGATGTACCTCTCGCCATAGATTCAAATGCTCGTGACAAAATATCTAATACCGCTTCTTCTGTTAAGTCTCCACGATTAAGAAGTAGAGGCAAGGCAGTCATTACGCTGTCCTCAACATTGGACTGAATATCTGCGTCACTCTTTACATCTACATCTACATAATACCCTGCAAGCCACCTCAAAGGTGTGTGGCAGGGGGTGAATTCTCACCAAACATGCACTACATATCAGCCATAAAAAAGAATTAGCAATAACATTTCAGTCTAAACTTCACCATTTAAAAAAGATAAGAAGAGCAAAGCAAGCATGCAAAAACATGCTGTTAGTTAGGTTAGAAGTCTTATACCAACATGCAACTACCTATGCTATCCATTGCTACACTCGTAATGGATATATTTACCGTCATTCATATTCCAAACTGTACGAGGAAAAAAGGACATTTTGAATCTCAGTTCGGCAATCAATTTCTCTAATTTTGTGATTATGGTTCAGTCTACCATTGTAAGTTGGGGTTCGCAAAATATTTTTAGCATCACTGAAAGTATGGTCTTGGAATTTATTTAAGAGATTGAGTCTAAATTTTAACCTTGGATCTGACAATGATTTCCATTTTAATTCATTTAATAGACTGGTTCATCAAGGACCAAATCATGTGGGTTAAATAAATTTAATATGCCACAGTTAAAGGTAATGCAAGAATTACTGGCTCTGCTTTAATAGCAATAAGATATGAAATAAATAAATTGACTGGGTGAAGCTTCTTACCTAAATTTTTACGTAAATAGTATTTTTTTATATGAAAGCGAAAAAATTATTTGTTCGACTTGGCTGTTTTGTTTTGATTTTAATATAGTTAGTGATGACCCTAGTTTGGAAGTAGTCTGCTTTACTTAGTTTATGCTGCAGAAAGTATGCTTTAGGTATACTGTAGACCTTTGGGCCAATAGCTCAAAACTTCTTTTGATTATCAAATCTTAAGTAGGTATTCCTGAAAATCCTGGTTGTCGTTGTTTAATAGATAGAAAAATATATTCATTTGAATGGTTTAAATCAACTCTAATGCTGCTCTAACATCTAAACTAATTCATACCCTGACTAAGTTCCATTCTAAACTAGATTTCATTTCATTTAGATGCAAAGCAAAATCCATGCTTGAGTTTGTAAGTGAAGAATCAGGTAAAATTGATAGAAGAAAAAAATTTATTTTGCAACACCCGCCATTTATTTCAGCATTTTTAACTAGTCACAAGATTGTACTCATGATCCCAAACAGAAATTGAATGGCTCTTAAATTTCATAAGCTTTATCTTCTGTCATTGGCATGTATATTTTTCGGCTTTATTCGAATCTGTTACATTCAGATAGTATCTAAAATACCGCCCTATCATTAAAAATATACCCTGTATGTTCGCAAAATCATCACTTCTGTGCAATATATTGGTTCTTCCTTACGCGGCGACTGCTCGCATTTATTTATGTCGTAAGCGACCACTCACTGCGCTAGTTGTCCCCATGATCTGAGACGATAGTGTTTCAATGCACGTAGGGAGGGCGTGCCTTCGGTGTGCCTCCACGCAACTCCAGCGCCACACCTTCCCAAAGATTCCCACCGTCAAAGGTCACGGGGATGCTGTAGTCGGAAAAACTTTCGCTGCAACTAGTGTCACCTTTGCGACGAATTAAAATAAGTCTGCCGAGCTACGCCTGCGTAATGTCACGCGGATGGAAATCACTCGCTCAAGGAAGGAAGAACTTTAGCGGAGAGAAGGCGGTCTTCCTAGGATTTCAGGGAGAGAGAGAGGCGTCGGGGGAGGAGTTTTACTGAATGGAGGAACAGGGTGTCTATTACGGATCTTTCTATAAGGCAGTTATCGAACGGTAAGGTAGTTTCCGTTCGATACGAATCGTTCGACAACTGAAATGCTATTACGGTCCGTCTGTTGATATCGTTCGATAAATATGACGATACGGCGGAGGAGTTGTCGTTCGTTACGGGGCAAATAGTACGATAAAGCTATTACGGTTCTTCATATCGAACGGTAGCGGCTTATCGAAAGCACGATATCCTACAGCGGGTTACGGACCGTCTGTAACTCCCTTGTCGTTCGATACGGGAGTTCACCTACGACATTTATTCAAGGAAATGAGCAAATATATCAATGGATACTGTATTCTAATGGTTACATTACTATTATTATTGAATGCACTGCAAACTGATATACCTCATAACGCAATGAGGTGAGAATTAGAATTACAATGACATTATTTCTTATCGTTCAATTCGGGAGTTCACCTATGATGTTTATTCAAAGAAATGAGCAAATATACCGATGGATACTGTATTCTAATGGTTACATTACTATTATTATTGAATGCACTGCAAACTGATATACCTAATAACGCAATGAGGTGAGAATTAGAATTACAATGACATTATTTCTTATCGTTCAATTCGGGAGTTCACCTATGATGTTTATTCAAAGAAATGAGCAAATATACCGATGGATACTGTATTCTAATGGTTAAATTAGTATTATCATTGTATGCACTTCAAGTTGATATACGTTATAATGAAATGTGGCGAGAATTTGCATCAAATTGTTTTACACTCAAAGTATAGGTAAACGCTGAAACATAATGCATGAGATTGCGTAACGAGGCATAGCTCGCAACTATTAATGCCTCAATCTATTGTGTAGTTTACAAGAACCACTCTTTCAACAGGCTTCTTAAAGGATTTCTATCGAGTTTTATACAACCATAGAATTGTACTCCGTATAAATTCTTTGCAGGGCGCAAACTGCTTATCGACAGCGGTGGCCGAGTGGTTTAAGGCGTGATATCAATATTTTTGACGAATGTTCGGTTCCGACCACGTCCAAATTTTTTTGCTTTCGAATACTTTACAGCATGGCTGTTAGATGCTGATCCCGTACGTTTACGGCAGTAACAACAACATATTTTTATTTTAAAACTATTTGCTGGATTTCCAATCAACCCCTTGAGAGACATTCGAGGCGAATTTCGGGACTGTGATTACGGGGAAGAGGCTTCACATGCTGACAGGCTTAATATGTTTCGATGACAAGGATTACTCTAATGTAAAGCAAAAGGTTTCATAGTTACCATGCCCAAATGGAAATTCAACATTAGGTATCAACAATTTATACAGTGACTTCTCTTCGTAAACTATATTGAACGTATGATGTTCTTACACAAATTAATCTTTTTGCATTGTGAATGAGTAGTTGAAGAAGATGTATCGATTTGTTATCTACCAATACTTGAGCTTGAAAACCATGACTGATGTGTAAAGGCTTTACATTTTAAATGCTATGCTTAAGTATAAGAAATGGAAGGCTTATACTCTTGGCTGCTATTGCTGCAGAAGGAAGGAGGGTCATATTCCCATTGTTATGCTTGTCATGCTCGATGCTATAGGTTAACCATATTTAATGCATAGCATGAACGATAAGTTTAACAATTATTATGATGTTAAATTGAGGAATGGATGGAATGAATTATGTCACCGTAAGCTGTATGCATGTTAAAACATGGGACTTTTAAACTACATCGTCAAAAATATTAAGTACTGTCAAATATAATTATAAACATTTTGCTCACTGACCTTTTATTTAGTGAATTTCGTTTCTGTCCATTTTATATGATGGTATGAAACAAGGCAATTAGATAGCACGATTAACAGCATTAATATGAATGGTTTTGTGTCGTAACTAACAATGCAGCAAGAATTACGGGAGTAATGAAAGCCAACAATCAAATTAAATCTAGATAAAATTCTGAAATTAAATATTCACGTTTGTTTTAAAGTGTTTGTAAATATTTACTTCGTGATCTCAATGTTGCGGTTTGGGGTTATCGTTCGTCATTTGTTAGCATAGATCTTCTGCTGTTTCCTCTGCAACGTCACACAACGTCACCGATGTACGATAACTCCCCGAAGACAGCCGAAGCTTATCGAACGAAAGCAACGCCCGACCCGTAATAGCACGTTAGACAGCCTCCATCATTTCGTTCGATAGTGGTATCGTACGATATCTCCTATCGGCGGAAGTTCCGTAATAGACACCCAGATAACATTTGCGGCATACCTACATCATCAAACATGGCGGGGAGCGCAAATCATACTGCATGTACCCAGCGCCACTGTTTACAAACGGTCTATCTATGAAACACCTTTTCGCGCCCATTTTTGCCCATAATGTTATTAATTGCGGTGAATGTGAAATAGACCTCTGGACAATTTTTTAAATCTCCTTGAAATGCTACTTAAAAAATTGTTAATTATACTAAAACACCTTAGCGATGAAAACTATGCATTTATTTAATGTATTTTTCGAGAAATAAGCAAAAGAAATGCCCAGAAAACACGCCCACTCTAAAACGTATTGTGATTGGCCGGCTGAAAGTGACGTCAGCTCCTGCAATGGAGAGGAAAACGGCGGAACGTACTGTACCTGTGGACGTTGTTTTCAACATTTGTTGTATATTTAGATATCTTTGGTGTGGTTAAGGAAGGCTGCGAACATATATGATTTCTTTAGAAGGTATGGAGTCTGAGTTTGTCAAAGCTGAGGCAAGAAATCTTCCGAAAATCTCAACATTAGCGATGTTTTCATACGTATCAACACCGTGTTTAAACGTAACTTCGTTCAATCTTCGAAGAAAACATGATTCAAACGGAAATCCAAAGAGTTAAGATGGCGAGGTAAAAGCATGTCAATGTTTGAAAATGAATGTTCATTTGAATTTTGTAATATTCATAATATGGCGATGATGAATGTTTTGGTGTTAGGGTCGTTCGTGAGGAACACGACGATGATGCCATCGGCTATGTGCAGGTTAAGCTCGATAAAATGTTGTTCGTGCTCGTGTATGCCCCGAGCATAAACTAATATGTTGTGGAAGCACATATTTTGATGGATGGCGAAGACAAGTAGGTATACCTACTTGTCTTCGCTATAGACTATAGTGAGCATTTCGTGCAGGGATTGCGTACGTCAAGTTCGGGACCACAAAAATAAGATGTATTATGGGCATCTACTTTATCCATTTTTTACTTTGAATTACTGCTCCAATATGTGTCGACATCTCTCTATTTTCAGGCACATTATATCATTAATGTATCATTTGGGATGTTTTCAAGGATTCGGATTAAGGCCTGGTTACACGATACATTAACCCGTACGAGTTAATGTGTATATGCATGAACGCGAAAATTTCCCGTGTAACCACACCAAAATGTGCAAATGAATGAATGCGTGAACAGAAAATAGATCCTGTTCTATTTGGTTCATGCACTAACGAACAAGTTGAGCAGAAACCATTCACGCAAATGTACATTAACCCGTACGTGTTAATGTATCGTGTAACCAGGCCTTAAAGGCCTAAATAAAAAATACAATGAACGTGAAAATCTTTTGTTTGTAGTGGCATAACATTATGGTGCAGTTATGAGTTTTGATACGATTTCCAAGAACTTCCTTTTAGGGAAATATATATTGGGCTATTGAGACAAAGGGGGATTAAAAAACCCTTGATTACCGAATATAACGAGGAACTTCAAAATTCAACCTGTGTCGCAGCAAGCAAGTGCGATCGTGATCCTAGATTCTAATGTTGTGTGGTGTAATATTGGTGTATTTGGCATATTAGCTGATCTCGACGCAGACGCGGTATGTTGAAACTTGAATCTAATGTGTTAAATCGTGAAGGTAATGCAAAGAAATAAATATTCCCGTCTACAACTACTTTGGTTTAATAAATTGTTTTTATGTGCACAAATAGCCATTCACGCATCCATCGTTCACGCTGACCTTCGAAAATTGAAATTGACCGGTGAAAATTACTGCTTGCGATTAATAAAAGTTAGGACATCTAATCTTGAAAAGTAAGCAGCGATAGGTTCAGTGGGTTCAGTCTTTTAATCATAATTGAAAGTTGCTTAGCGAACTTTTTCAAGCATGGCATATTGCCTGATATGGAAAAGATTTTTCGTGACATATGTCCAGCACATTTCCCTCGTACTCTGATTACTGATTTGTGCATGCATTAAATTTCCTAGCAGTTTTTCAATCAATGAAAAAACTTTACCGAATAATATTGAGCCCATATGTCAATCGCATTAATACTACTACTGGCGGCACTTTTTTTGGCCTAGTTTCTGCAAAAATTAAGATACAATTAAGTTTAATTTAGTTTCCAGAATTGGTAAAATGAATATAGACAGAGTGAACGTTCAAAAATGCACACGTTTGATCGCATAGACAAAGTTTCATTTCGCTTGCACTTCTTTCTTCACCCATATTATCCTGTTTCGGGTAATTAAAAAAATAATTGTTGGGACGCATTTCCGTTGGTGTCATTATATTTTGGCACAAGACAACATTTAGAACAACGCTTTGGCATATTAAAATAAAGTGCGTTCATGAAAGACGATTCAATAGTGATCTCCTAAACGCTTCAAACTTCGCATAGAAATATACGCACCGCGACCGCTGTTGCAGGACCTGACGTCATTCAAGATGGCAGCGATGCGAATTACGTTTTTGCGAGGGACCAGCTCGTGGCGATTCAAATGCTTATATTTTAAAAATAAAATACTTTCTGTCAAAACTGCTTTCGCAGCAAGTAATTTTTTTGTTTAAACTCTACGAAAATGCCTTTATTGGAATATGTGTCCAGAGACCTATTCATGATCAAAGGTCAGGTATGCTATCATTATTTACGTCTGCTCTGGTTAAAAGTCCAATACATTTATATTTTGTTGAAAATTATACCAATCTTAACGGTGAAGTATGTCAAAAATATTATATCTTGCGGTCTTTTGGAAATTGATATTTTAAAACTAAGTTACGTCCATGGTGTTTATTAGTTCTTTAATTTCCTATTAGGGTTCTCATTTGTATTATTCTATCTATATATATAAAAATGAATGTATGTGTGTGTGTGTGTGTGTGTGTGTGTGTATGTATGTCCTTTATGCATTACTACACCATTCATCGGATCGCCATGAAACTTTGGGAAGTTGTTGAGTACATTCCCGAAAAGAGGACTACGAAATCGATATTTCAATATCGATACTTTATCGATATAATATCGCTAAAGTATCAATAAATTGATACATTATTGATACAAAATTGAGGTTAAATTATTTAGTTTTTTAAAAGGAATGTATCGTTGCAATATCGATACTGTATCGAATGTATATAATGTGTTTGTCCTTTATGCATTACTACACCATTCATCGGATCTCCATGAAACTTTGGAAAGTTGTTGAGTACGCTCCGCGAAGGTTTCTACAAAATCGATAGTTCAATGTCGATATTGTATCGATATAATATCGATAAAATATGGATACATCGATACATTGTTGATACAAAATTGAGGTGAAAATATTTAGGTGTTTTTATCAAAGTTTTATAAAGTATCATACAATATCGATACTGTATCGATACAATATTGATAACTTCATGCATTACCACAACATTCATCCAATTTCCATGAAGCTTTGGTTAGTTGTTTTGTTCACTCCATGAAGGTTTGTACAATATCGAGAATACAATATCGACACTGGAGACGGGATGTGCATTCCATTGAAGTTGCAATTCATTGAAACACTCACGTGCAACATATTCAAATCATCCGGCATGGGACAAATATTTCAGAAATGCCAACTTATTGCTTGGGATGAATTCACAATGGTGCACAAAGCAACGCTCGAGGCTCTGGATCGATCATTGCAAGATTTCCGTTGAATCCTGAGACCATTTGAGAACGCATTAATATTGCTTGCACTACATTTCAGGCAAACATGACCTGTAATTCCTCGATTGACAATAGCGGATGAAATAAATGTTTGCCTGAAATATTCTACTTTGTGACGTCATGTAAAGACGTTAAAATTATATACAAATATGCGTGTCCAGCTGCAAAACAATCGATCAGCTGAGATATATTGTATACCCATAAGAATTGTGAAATTAAACATACTATAAACGTGCGCTTTCCATTTAACCAGATTGAGCCACAGCAACGCGTGGCCGGGTCAGCTTGTTATATAATAAAATCTAGTCATTTTTGCATTATTCTAATATATTGCTGCTCTATTACTTTATATTTCCGCAATTAGCGCTCATTGCGCCTTCTTGCCATATTTGAAGACGTAGGTATGCCGTAAATGTTATCTGTTCCTCCATTCGGGACGGCTCGTCTGGGAGAGGCATCGTTTCCTCACCGGTCCACTCCTCCTCCTTCTAGTGCTCTCTGAGTCACTTCGGTGTCGGCGAGCCGTGTCTCGCCCCGCGATGCAAATCTGCCCCGGGCGGGCGGGGGCGTCCTTCCAAGGTCGTCGCCGCGACGTTCATTGTCTCGCGCGCCTTCAGCGTCGGATGTGCTCCACGTGATAAATCAGGGGGCGTGGGGGGGAGGAGGATCTCGTCACAGCCGAATGGCAAGTGTCCCCTTCTGCCAAGGACGATGTCGGGCGCGTGGGTTGCGGAGGAAAGAGGTGGAGAGTGTTCCCCCCATTCACGCCGATCTCCCTGCGTCGGTTCATTCCTAACAGTAATGGTAGTACTGGGTCATAAGTTTCTCCAACTGCAACCATATAGCTGCCCGTGCCTCTTGTATGTTACATGTTTCCATGAGGAAACCAGTCTATTAAATGAATTGAAATGGGAATCATTGTCAGATCGCAGGTTGAAATTTAGACTTAATCTGTTCCACAAATTCCAAGGCAATATTTTCAGTGATGATGTTAAAAATATTTTACGAACCCCAACTTACTATGGCAGACTGGACCATAATCATAAAGTTAGAGAAATTGATTGCCGAACTGACCGATTCAAAATGTCCTTTTTCCCTCGCACAATAAGAGATACGAATAACGGTAAATATGTCCTATCGGAGAGTAGCAATGAATAGCATTGGTAGCTGCATGTTGGTATGAGTACTTAAAGCTAACCCTACTAAGAATGTTTTTGCATGTTTTCTTTGCAATTTGTATCTTTTTTAAATAGTGTAGTTCTGACTACTATATTAATACTATTCCTTTTTTATGCATGATATGTAGTGCATGCATGGTGAGCAATCACCCCCTGCCACACACCCTTGTGGTGGCTTGCAGGGTATTATGTAGATGTAGATGTAGATGAGGAAATAGGATTTTAGCTCGTAGTTTCATGAATGTAGTAAATGGTCCGTGATCTCCAACCCCTGCCACACACCCACGCGGGAGCTCGCAATGTATTGCGTAGATACAGATGAACGTCTATAGCCAAAACCTATGGGTTTTTGAGTACCCGACTGTATACATGAGGCGACTACTTGAGCAAGTCGACGAATACTCGAGCAAGCACATCAGAATATGAGAACCCTACTCAATACTGAAGCAAACACCCGAGTAACTCAAGAAAACCTTGGCATTTTACTGGTTTCTAAGGATTCGGAATACTCAAGGCATAAATGTAGAATTAAACAAGAAGTAATCTGGTAAAATAGGATTTTCTCTAAGGCATTAGGTTCTTTACAGACACTCTTCAAACTCGGGTGAAAATAATATTTTGGTCGACATAAGGGTAGTGAATACCGTAGGTATTTTGTATACGCAGGCGGTCGAATGGGAACAGCGGTGTTCATTTAAACTCTCCGATATTTTTCAAAGTATTGGGAATTATCCATAGTACTCATTCGGATTGTAGTAATCAGGTTTATAGTCGTCAATTTATCTATTCAAGTACTCATGTAATAACCAAGGTATCTAGGTACTTATGTACTCGTTAGGTACCCTGGTGTTATTAGTAATATTCTCGAGTTTTTAGGCACTCCAGCGGCTCAGGTTATACCACAAAATGTAATCCAATATCTTTATATTGAGAAAAACGCAACACACCACGGGCGGGATTCGAACACGCATCCTCAGTGTTTTCTGATAGCCGGCTACCGCGGCCGGTCCATGTAGTCATACAAATGCTCCACTACAAATGAGGGAATACATATGGCACACTCGTAGCTGAGGCTTACACCGTCCAGCCTTATTCAACGTAGATGTAAGCTTAAATAAATAAGGTATCGATGCCCAAGACGTGATTTAAACTTGTGACCTTTGAGTCGCCATAGCAACTCAGGCTGGCGCTTCACTGGAGTGATCATTGCGGCAGGCTATTTTCTTCCTGTCTGGCAAAACAGGTGACTAACTGGCAATTTTGTCATCCCAACTGCTATTATCAATAGTAGAATTTGCGGTTAAAGCTTGTTTTCCTTGCACCAGATGGGCTAAATATTATATGGCCCGGTGAAATGGGCTAAACCAAGGAATGAGTTTACCAATTAACTATTTCCTAAGATATCGTTTGCTGCCATATACGTATTATGCGTTGTTATTATATTGCAATTTCGCAATGAGTTCATAACCACAAAATACGTCCTCTAATTTCTATATTTCCTCCTTCAGAATTACGTCTTTAGGATTACGTTCCACGTTTTGGATTGGGTTCTTTCCAAGAATTTCAGCTGTATGGTTTACCTATTGGGAAACGAAAACTGGTACCACAGAATACTTGGAATAGTAGATTTAGAAAAAAAGAAAAATAATGACGTCAATCTGTTAATGAAATTTCACATTCGAAATTAAATATAAAATGTCACATCCGTGATAATTTCCTGTTATCTCAACTTGTGATTTCAGCCGCAGAAAACGGAGCATAAAGAATTCGAGGACTTACAAGACGTTCCCACTTAAAAATTGCGTGCATCAATAATATTTGTATCATAAGGCCTTCACTTTCATCTAAATAATCAAAATCTACGATTCAGCCAATATATACTTGTTGCATGTAAGTGTTCAACTGGTATGTAACGGAGTAGAGAGAGCAGTTCAGTTGCGTTACAGACTTGACGAGGCTGTATGCAAATTGATCGAATACGCTTCCTGGAAAAGAAAACCATAAGGCAACTTTATTGTGACCATAAAAGTCACAGCCACGGACGTGCGGCATGACAATGCACGATCAACATGTATACTGCGATTAGGGCGTGTTCCCCTTGATCTTCTCCCACGTGGGGCGAGGCAACAGTAAGCCATTTGAAAACGGATTCATGAGCACAGTTTACTGTTGTCATTTATCCTTCCCCAAACGGATATCAGTAGAGTTCGAAAGTACACCAGTACAGTACATCATCCCGCTCGATATAGGAGCCCAGGAACAACGGGAGTGATTGCTCATACACAGCACTCGAAGAGAAAGTACTTGCTCTGAAAGGCGTGACGGTTAAGTTGGAAGAGGTCATAGTTGGCGTGATGCCATGTAAAAGTGAAGTTACATTTTAACGTATTTTGGTATTCATGAGTGCTATAGAACAAAATAAACACCATCGGAGGCGGATCAAGGATTCCACGTCCACGATCAATTCACCGCGATGGTTAACGTTAGAAAGTGAGAAGACCAACCTAGAGGACGGATTTCTCTATTCAATTGATTAGTAAACTAGAATCGTTTCTAAAATTGACAGTATCGGCGGTAACTTGGTGGAAATTCATTGTTAACAAAGAAGAAAAAAGTCTGTATTTCCACATGAAAACGGGTGGAAACTAGCGGGTGAATCCGGTCGTGTCGTTATCAAAAAGTTTTCATGTGGAAATTCAGAGTTTTTTTTAAGAATCGTTTCTGCCTCTAAGATGCTTAGTTTTGAGAAAACACAACCCCTAATTTTGAATTAAACGAGTGCAGTTGGCTGTGGACGTATTTATCCATTTTTATGATTTTTCTGAAGATCGTTTTAACTCGGATATCTACGAGTGATACGCGTTTGAATTTGCTTTAAAATGGGAAGGAAACTGTTGCGTAACGCCATCAAAATGGAAATTAAATTTATGGGTGGTATTCAAATTTTTTAACATCTGCATAAAAGACTATGGAGCTGAACTAACCATCAATTCTTCCTAGATGCAAAAGGATCCCCCCCCCCACCCTCCCACTACTCATCCCCAACACACCGCTTTGCTCAAGCGTCAGGGCTAGTAGGGTGACCGACACACCCCCTCGAGGGGTCCCATTATCGAAAATAACCGAGTGCGTGCAAGAGAATGCATTCGGCAGACAGTGGTTGGCCGGCTGGAGTTGGAAAGTTGAGTGGGTGACGAAATGCACACCGCACCTCAGGGTAGAACTAAACGCTGCCTGTTGAGTTGGGAGACTGCACTGAAGTATGTTGGTGGGAAAGCCACACCCAATCTCCATTTGAAGCTCTTTCTTGGATGCTCACCCCGAGACCGCTCCTGATGCTTAGATTTTAGTTAATTGAAATGCTGTAGGCCAATAAAGTGCGGGTTTAAATAATATTACGTCAAAAATAGCAATAAAACTGGATAAAAAAGGAGCTATTTATATCTGCTGAATGCCCTGCAAGCTTTCACGGGGGTGTGCGTCAGGTGGTGAGTTTTCACCAAACAAGCATTACGTACATGAACTAAATTATGTTGAAATTTAGGCTTAACCTTCTAACAAAATGCCAGCCCAATGTTTTCACTGAATACGTTACAAACATTTTGCGCACTCCGACTAACTATGATGGACTGGACCATAATTATAAAATTAGAGACCTGGATTGCCCAACCGACAGAATTAAATATGTTTCTTCCATCGTACAATTAGGGATATGAATAGTTATAAATAAATATTTAAGAGTATATCAATGGATAGAATAGGTGGTTGCATGTTGGTATAAAGACATGTTGGTATAAAGGTAATCCAAGTAACAGCATGCTCGAAAATGCTTGCTTTGCTATCTTAATTTTTTATGTTTCGAAGTTTTATGTATTTATTTATAATTACTAATTCTTTTCGAGCATGCAATGCCTGTAAATGGGCGATTGGAAAATAAGAGCGTTCAAATTCAGTGATCGAGAACAGTTAGGAGATAATACGATATGGTGGGCTTAGGAATATTTCGAGAAGGAGCGAGAAAATGCAATGGACCGTAAAGAAGACAAATAAGGGTGTTCTCGTTATGGTGGAGGAAGAAAGGAAGTTTCTGGAAGGAATTAGGAGTTTGAATACGCGGAAGGAATAAGTGGTTGTTGGAGATGGGATTCTGAAGGTAGTTATTAAAGGATAATTCTAAGGAAGCGTGGAAGAGGTAGGAAGAGAATAAGTATTTCAGATGAAGTGAAAAGAGGTCGAGTTGGATAGCCTGGCGAGAGAAATAATGCTAAGAAATGAACTTTCAAGAGACGTGGGAAACGTAGAAGCTCTCCATCAAAAGTTAGCAATAATCGGCAGATCAGGGTGAGGAAATGACAAATGGGTGGTGTTTTTCACTTGCTAGGCCCCACCTTGGTTATGCTGAGTACTATATAACACTCAAAAGAATTAGGTTTGACCACAGAACTATCCAGAGAACTCCAAAGCGTAGTTAGATTTACTATAAGTGTCATCATCATCAAGAGTCAACAATCCTAGGATTGGTTTTTTACGATATTCATGGTAACGAATAAAATAAGACTTTTAGTCAATTCCACACATTTTTTTATATATCCGAACTAGGTTTCGACAATTTTTTTTTCGACAAATTCTCAAGGTGAGAATGACAAAAAAAATTGTCGAAACCTAGGTCGGATATATAAAAAAAAGTGTGGAATTGACTAGGATTGGTTTGACTCGATTTCGACTCCACACGATTCTTCTATCGGCCAACCTATTCATATTAACGTAGTTCCTCTCTTTCACGTCCTTTACGACCTGTTCTATGTAACTCATACGAGGCCTACCTTTTCCATTCTTCCCGTTCACTTTATTTCGTATAAAATAAACTGTGATTAATAGTCAAAATTTTAAGTGTTGCATGGCTATATATGTGACATTTTGCTAGAGAATTTGATTGATTTGATCGTGACATTTTCCATTAACTGTGGCATAATGCCTCTCGGTTACAGTTGGATAAGCGCGGACTGGTATTTTTCCATGCCTGTATGTTGGTTGGTGTAAATTCATTCACTCTGATTTGAAATGCATGCCTGGTATTAGTTCACCCCCTCCCTCAAACACCATCCGTGTCTTGTAGGGTACTATATATGAACACAGGTGAGTTCCTGATAATAACAATCAAACGAAACGCTGAAGTGACAATTCCATGATACTTCTTACACTGTAAAAAGTTGATCTGATTTTCAGTGCGATCTGAATTTAAGCGCTGTCTGGTTTAAGGCAGGAACACGGATGCAAGGTGCGGAAGAGGCAGGGACATGGATGGTTGGTACAGGAGCAGTTAAGTAGGAAGCAGAGGAAGCAGGATTCTGGATGGTCTGATTTTCAGTCGTTCACCTGCCTTATTT
Organism: Platycnemis pennipes; assembly: GCA_933228895.1. Taxonomy (NCBI): domain Eukaryota; kingdom Metazoa; phylum Arthropoda; class Insecta; order Odonata; family Platycnemididae; genus Platycnemis; species Platycnemis pennipes. Next base: position 21,233,106 of record OW121850.1, on the reverse strand, counting down.
TTAGACAAGATATTACTGCTGAAATTCAACATACCCTGTCTTAAAATTGTTGCATCTGAAATTCAGATCGCTTTTGTATCTTAAAATCAGATCTACTTTTTACAGTGTAGAGTTGCCACGCTATTATTAATCTTCCTGCGGTTGAAACCAATGACGTGTGTGACAATCAATCTTCAATATCATTGCGAGAAGAACTTTATGTAGAGCCTAAATCTATTAGGATTGTCGTGTCGCGAATAGTTACCTGGTGTGGACTCTTCCTTATGTAATTCCCGAGAGGGTCGGCAAGGATAGCGATTGCAGCGCACCTGTTGGCTCCGAAGAGTGAGAATGCACCCCTACTAACTCTCCCCTCCCCCCCACACTCACCCCTTGCTTAATAAACCCGCGGTCGTTACGCCACTGCGTACGACGCGCATAAAGCTCTCATCACCCACTTTGTCCCCCTCTGCGCGTCTTCACCACTCCTCCGCGAGCTCTTTAAGAAGGCGTCCTCCCCCACCCACGCCCTCGGGCGACCTCCTTTCGCGTCAACTGTACGAATTCATAGCGGACAGGTAACGAGCTGCGCGGAAGGTTGGGAATTGGCGAATCACGCTCGGACTTATCTGTGGCGCTTTTTGGACTCCTTCCTGGTCGATTTAAACCCTTCGCGCTTCACTTAGGGAAGTAGGGAGACGAGGGAAGACTTTCTCTGCAATTGCGTCGAGGAACATCCATTATTATTTCACTGTTCCCACCTAAAGAACACGAATCGACTTCACTGGCGTTTAAGAACAAGAAGAGTGACACAGCACAGTGACCAGACGACAGCGAAGGCATGCGGTACCAGGTCAAAGGGGTCAAGTAAAAGTTCCCGCACCTTCCCAGAAGGGATCGTTGCTCATTGGTTCTCATGAATCCGTCTCCGTTTGGTCCGGGGGTATATTAATCCGTGGTCCGGGGTAAAAACTAGATTTTCAAAGCACTTGAGGTATGAGAATGACACGAGCCGAAGCTGTGATAGAATTGCTGGCATGGTAGAGTCTATCATCCTCCAACGAAGCACCAGAAATTACCCTTACCCATGATACACGTTCTATTTTGGCATATTTGTATATCAGATATGTACAAATGGGCATAAAGTTTTATTTACTATCGTTGACTTCCATACATGATGAATAGAATAAACTTGGTTGTATTCCACAAAACTTTTATTAACCAACCGGTTTCGACCTTCTCAGCTCCTCATATAAAACTTTTGTGGAATATAACCAAATTTATTCCATTCATCATGAATTCATTCCACAAGGTAAACTCGCCAACAATCGATTTCGACTTCCATACATTTTGGTCATTTAAAATTATTTAATTGCATGTTTTCCGCATGTAAACTGGCCTGCTATCTCCAAAATATTGATTTCAACAAAAGAGCAAAGTGCACCGAAAGTAAACTCCCTTGTGATATGCAAAATTAGGTTTAAGTTAAGATCGATAAAAACGAAAGCGAATAAGGATCAAGGGGTTATTAGATGAAGACGAAATTGAATATGATTTAACTAGTAAAAAGTTGTTACGTGTCTTGTTCTTAATTTATATTCGGTTAGATTTTGGGAACCTTATATGCCTCAAGATTTAATTGCTCTTTGCCGAGTTGGAGGAGGAGATGTTAAACGGTGCAAGGACATGTATAGTGATTCAATGCGCTATTTTGAATTAAGATATTTATTCATCGTAGTCAATACCTGTCTTATTTTATTTCCATATTACTTCACCTTTTTCTTTTCTTTCGATGCTATAACACCTCCAGACGTCATCCTGTCATCTAAAGCGATCAAACTCTATGTTACTGATCGGAGACCCGGGTTCAACTCCGGGAGAAGTCTCTGAGGACAGGTCTGGCTTAACTCAAGCTGTGAGATTTTCTGGTACCTAATCTCGCTTTGGAAACACTGTCGGCTCAGGGAAAGGAAACGACCCCACTATCCTGATACTTAGATTTTGTATTCTCAGTGAACTAGTATTCACAATCCGGACCTCGCTTCAGGTCACCCTCGGTCCACAAGGGACATATTTTCGTGAATTGAAGCAGAAAGCTTATGGTTCACAATGTGGAAAATTAAGAGTTAACTTTAAGCAATGAAAGACAGCACATCTCATCACTTCAAATTGTATGGGGAAATAAGGGGTGAGTGAAAAATTTATTTTTATGAGTGAGGTTATGAGCAATATTGAAGTTCATACAAATATTGAAAGTAGCCGAGGAAAATGCGGGTAGGTTAAATGTAGGTTAAAAATACTAACCAGAAATTGATATGAAGTGATTCCTCGACATGCGTAAATAATTCTTTCGGGAATCACATTCGTAAGCCGAAATCTTTGTAAGCGGAACCGTAATTTCCCTGAGGCCTCCACGGTAAGTTTTTTGAAATATTAAAAAGAACACTCGAGGTGACAGTGATTCTAAAGACGATTGGTACGAAGACTCAACTCCAAAACGTCTCAGTTATGTTAGCGTGCCCATCCACTAAAAGTTGTGTTATCCAAATCCAAATTCGTTTGTCGAGACCGGAAAACAGCGGCAAATATTTTCCTTAGCCGGGTTACTCGTTAGTTGAGGTATCACTGAATGAAGTTCCTATCACATAAAATACTTATTTGACCTCAGCTTTAAACGTGAGAAAAAAAATAATTAACTCTCACCATTACCAAAATTCGAATGATTTTTCAGATTGGGATGTTTGAAATGTAAAAGTCTTCATGAAAAAACTTAACCCGATGGAAAATTTGCATCACGCTTATTCTTTCACGCAATCACTAAAGATTTATCGTGGAGAGGACACATCCGGGAAATATTCGGCCGAGCGAAGAGAAAGCTAGGATTTATAGAAAGAGTACTTGGGAAATGTGATGAAAAGACAAAAGAGTGATGTTACTTTTCACTAGTTAGGCCCCACCTTGGGTATGCAGCCAGTGTATGGGATTCTAATTAATTAGGTTTGATCAGAGAACTAGACAGTGTGCAGCGTAGAGCAGCTAGGTTCGTTAAAAGGTGTTACGATAGGTTGAGTAGCGTTTCAGAATTAATGAAAGAATTAGGATGGGAATCATTATCAGAGCGTAGGTTGAAGTACAGATTAAATCTATTAGAGAAATTTCAATCGGATAGCTTTACTGAAGATGTTAGGCACATATTAAAAACACCAGCGTATTATGCTAGATTAGACCGGATAAATAAGTTTAGAGAGATAGATTGTCGTACCGATAGATTCAAAATGGCATTTTCCCCCGTACTATAAGAGAACAGAATAGATAGCATAGCAAAGGGATAGGTAGGTGAAATATTTTAGAGTAGTCTATAGTGCATGATCTACATCTACACGATACCCTGCAAGCCACCGCGAGGGTGTGTGATCACCAAGCATGCACTACTAACTTGCAAACAAGCAACTATAGGGTCTCATGCAACTAGATTGTTAGTATCTATATTATTTAAGGGGTAAATACATGCATCATGCACTACAGACTACTCTAAAATATTTCACATACCCTTCCCTTTGCTATGCTGCCTATTCTGTTCTCTTATAGCACGGGGGAACTATGCCATTTTGAATCTACCATTGATGAATGATGCATGTATTAACCCCTTAAATACTATAGATACTAACAATCTAGTTTCATGAGACCGTATAGTTGCTTGTTTGCATGTTAGAAGTGCATGCTTGGTGATCTTCACCCCCTGCCACACACCCTCGCGGTGGCTTGCAGGGTAATTTGTAGATGTCCACCTTTCTGACGCCAGCAATCGATGCTGTGTACCGGTATACCGTCGACACAAGTTTAATTTCGCTCCCGGTGCGAAATGACCTCAGTCTCTGGAGAAACTGAAAATCGAACGGTGCCCCGCTATGGAACCGATCTCGTCGGTCGATGAGTGTGGTGGTAGGGGGCAGAGTGATGCACTATGGGGGGGGGGGCGGAGAGAGGAATTTCCCGAACGATCGGAATCCGCCGCCCGTTCAAATCCCTGGCAGAAGGGAAGGAAATGCAGCCGTGGAAGGAAGAAGGGGGTTTGCCGAGATGATCCGTTCCCACGCCACCGCCTCGAAGAGCGAGGGTCGTTGGGCCTCACTGACCACCGATGTCGTTGATCCCGGAGGGAGGAGAGGGCACAGCGGTGAGACGGAGAGAGGAGAGAAGGCCTTTAGGAGGAAGTACGGCGAAGGAAGTCGTCGCGGCCGGGCGCGATGGCATTGAGGTCTCTGATTTATTTCCCCTGGACAAATGGCGGATGGCTCTGAGGGTAGGTGGGGTGTGGTTCGCCGGGAGGTCACGGTAGAGTGGCTGGCTCCGGGCCGAGCAGAGATCGAAACGTCTTCTCCACCATTGGCTTTTTTCCCAGCGCGCTGCCCATCCTATCCGCGCTGCTTGTTATCTGTTCCGAAAGATGATCGCGAGATATGTTTGTTTTCACGTCTTGCGATGAACCACGGGGCCTTCTAGATAGCAGGCATGTACGCGTTCTCAGGTCGCCAACTTCGCGTTACAGTCAATTCCTCTTCATGATTCAAGTCTTAATTAGGGGGAGCTAATCTTTTTGTCCCCAAAATTCGCTGTAGGTAAAACTTGTTAAAAATATTGCTAAGGATCCATGCATGGATATGCACGATGAATGCCTCTAGTACATTCATCGTGATGTATATTATGAGGAAAAATGTAAAATAATAGTTCTGTCATTTTTTATTGCTTCAAAACCTGTGCGCTCAAACTAGAACCCATTTTTTTCTATTGACTTCGAAGCATGACCTTCTCAAACCAAGCGCCATTCCCCATGGAAAAATAAAAAAAAATCCTTTAGGTAGGATGGAACGTATGTACATACATAATGTAAAACCTACCAATGGTATTGTTCACATGGTAACCAGCACATTTCTTTGGCTAAATTCATGTGGAATTGGATTCCCGATAAATTATCCTGACTGAAGGCCTTACTCAGTTACATTTTTGCATGACACTTCTTAATTTACTTTCCCTGAGGAAATCGATAATCTCTTTCACCCGGGAGGTATTTTATTCTTAATGTTTGCTAAGAGAAGGTATCTACATATATACAAATAATAACTTTTAAACCAACACTACGGTGAGTGGAAGGGGGTGACCCATCACCAGGCATTAATTATCAATCACGGAAAAAAACTTACTACCATGCAGGCTTGCAAAAAATTACTACTCCGTCAAAAATATTTACATGAAACCCAGATTGGCAGTACTACCACCCCGAGGAAAGTATTAAGTATGCAGCAAAGAGACACGCGATGTTGGCCCAAATGACTCCATGTATACGACTATCTTTTGCATGAAATAACCTTAGTATATACTATGAGTGCTTTAGTAGCTCAAGCTAATTTATATTTTCATAAGGAAATAATTGGAAATTATAATCGCTCATACATCCTCTGCTCGAACTTAGCCCCGTAAGTTCGTGCCCGCAGTTGGTGTCATGAATATTTCTGGTACTATGCCCGCGCCGTTATATAAATGTGCGTATCTAAATTGAAGCTGCTTCTTTTTGGGATCCAAGATTACCAATTGCAGTAATGATGACAATAATTATACGAATATAAAGCATACACAATTCTCGGCGTAATCTTTTGGCCCTGCGGGACAGTTTCTATACCTGCCATTAAAGGGTTAATGACACCCACAAACATATTGTTGGCCTTTTAGGGATATGGAATTGAGGAGTTCGAAAAATAAAAGATTTTATGAAGGAAAGAGAGTTCAACGCCTTCTCGCACTTTCTACCTATCGCAATGAGCAACACGGATAATTGAAAATAATGGTGAGCGATGTGGGGGCGAAACAAAAATTAAAATAAAAAGGTTAAACCACTGATTGAAACTGTTTATATCGATTTCCAACTTTAATACCACCAATAGTCTGATATAATAATTGAAGAAGTATGTAGAATAAACGTTAATAGTTCAAATTTTGTTCGTGGAGTGACTAAATTTGCCCTACCATTCCAAATTGAGCAAAATTGCGAGTGTGCCTCGTACATTCCTAAGGGACAGGGATGCTTGGTGTCAATGACAAGTAAATACATATTACATTTCGAAAAATGTATTCCAGAAGTTCGCATTAGGAGATTTAATTATTATTTGATGGAGATCTCAGTCGAGTCTTTTGGTCCTCTAAAGAAAGAATAATGGCATATATTTCGGAAGTTATACATAGGCGAACAGAGAAGGTATTGACTGACCTAAAGCAATAATTTCGTTGTTCTCCAGGATCTTTCCCCTGCACGTGGTGAGAATATCTTCAGTGCATCACTCCGTTGGTTGTATTATTGTAAAGGTTGATTGCAGAAAAAACGCATCTTGGGAAGTTAAGATGTATAATGATAGGTTAAGATTCTAGACGGGAACGACCTAGAGTAAGAATTTTATGAATTTTATTAATGACAATTATGTTTATTAATGCCAATCACTCTGACTGCCATCCGCCATGCACAAAGATTATCCTTTTTGCCAATGGACGTTACAAACTTACTTCCTCAATATATCGAATCCTAATCCCTGAGAATAAAAATGTGTATTGACTAATCCATTATATTTTTCTTCATTCATTCTAAAATTCCATTAGAATGTGGAATGTAATAAACAAACATAGGTATTGAGCTGGATGAATTGTGTTCCAACTATATCTACCTATCACCCTGCAAGCTACTGGAAATGTGTTTGGCAGGGCATACTACTAGGGCATTTACTAGGCATGGATTATCAATCAGAAAAAACACTTAACTACAATGCAGGCGTGCGAAAAAATATTACCCCGTATGAAACCAAAAGTAATAATAATACCACCCTGAGGAAAATATTAAACATGCAGTCACGGTACACGTGATATGTTAGCTATAATTGACACTACAATGTTAGTTAAAACAAAGCAGTATGATCGGGTACTTAATTGGGCAGTCATTTCCATAAATGAATGAAATTACGAACTTGTATTTCCTGGAGCATGCCTGAGTTAGTAGTGTTAAAACATTCACACGTTATAAAAAAATGAATACATTCTAATATTATTGTTAAAATGTAAAGTACCTATTCTGATTTCCGCATGTTATTTCACTGTGACCTATTACTCTCCCAAATTGTGGGAGGAAAAACCCAATTCTTGAACCACTCCGTCGTACTATCAAACTCTCTAATTGTATCTTCGTGATTAACCTGCCGTAGTACGCTGGTGTTTTTAACATACTCGATGCATCCACAGTGCACCTATCTGTTTGAAATTTCTGCAGGGGATTTTTATCGCTATTTTAGTCTACGAGATGATAATGATTTCTAAACTAATTCTGCGAATAATTTGGATAGACTGCTACAGGGGCAATCATCCCTATCTCACCGACTACTGTAAGGGGAGACGTCATCTTGCAATAAGGTGCCCCACTTTGAGAAACAATGCACTGCGGCCTCTGTGCAGTGCGTTCATTGTGTTGCTGGCGAACAGCCGTGTGCAGAAACAGCAGCAGTCGATGTAAATCGAGGGCGTAATACAGTTATGCACATGAGCCAGTGTGTGAGCCAAGGGATATAAAGGGCGGACGATCGCGTGGGCGGGAGCCAGCCGCCCTGACCCTCTATCCCAGAGAACATTGCGCTTTGAATGCCCTAACGATGGCTCTCCGCTTCCGGCTTGCCTGGAGGATTTTATGACAGCATTGCGGAATATTAGAAAGGCGGAATCCAACCCCGTATCATGGAACGTGGATTATATTCAACCGTACAGACGTTTTTGGTTGAACATTTTAATTTTACCAGGGAGATGGTGAGATTAATCTTCCCACACTGGTGCCCTGAGTCCGAATCAATGCTGTATTAGTGGTTGAGATTTTCATTGCAATTGTGGCAGTTAATTAATTCCCAAAGCACAAATATTTTATTTTTTAACCAATCAAAGTCACAACGTTACTCCCTCAAAATCGCCAGCAACATGACGTTTTGATTGGAGATTGCAGGATTGTCATTTGATAGTATAATGACATTTATCTTTATCTATTAGTAGTACATTTATCTCTCCAGCTCCTCAATTTTATACCCCTAAAAGGGCAACGATATTTTTGTAGGATATCAATAACCCTTTAAGCGCAGACAAAGATACCGTCCTGAAGACCGAAAAGACTGCGCCGACAATCTCATAGGGTTAATATTAGTGTAATTATGGTCATCGTCAGTTGCTATCGTCAATTGCTAGTATCCTACTAGGATTCCAATTGGATATCATTGTATGTTCTTCCGGCCGTCTATCGGATAGGTAGTAATACTGTAGACCCCTTGGTGGATTTCGTTTAGACTTGGTTGATGCGGACGTTGACTTCCTCATCTCCCTTCTTCCCTTACATCTGATTCCCAACTGAATACCTCTCCTCCTGTTCTGGGACGCCTTTGAGTGCAGAAAACAATTGAAACTCTGCTGATGCTTAAACCAAGAATTTTAAAAGTCCATTTATTGTACGTTTCCACTTGATTCAAATCCACAAAGACAGTCACATGACGACTCGCCGCGGAGTGAGTCAGGATATTACAATTTCATAGGAGACAATGCATTTTTTATTGAACAAATGGACTTCATTTTTTTATATTAATTAAACACAGGATATATATAATTTATGTTAATTAAATAACGGAAACAATCAATATTATGAATATCGACTTCTCTCTTCTCATCAAGAATATTTTTGTATTTAAGTCAGTCTCCTCCTAAGTATCGGATCCATGAAGAGCTCTTCATTTTTAAAGTAAAAATATTTGTGGAATTCATGTTATGAAGCTAAAGCAAATAACTAATGAAACGATAAGCATTAAATATTTGTACACAACTTTATATGTATGTTTCAACTACGGCGATGAAAAATATATCATTATCATTGATCGTTAATTTCGTGAATTCATGCGGAGACTTGGCGATACTTTAATCCCCGAAGATGTAAATAAAATTGATTATCATGCACATGAATAAATATTACCTATCTCTTGCTCCAAATTTTAGACTGACAGCGTTGAATTTTAGAGTGGCTCCGAATGATGGGGATGAATAGAATCCGTGTGTAGCATCACAATTGAAGCATCGGTGTATCATCTTGGCGAAGGTGTATACACGGTATCATTGTGGATATTGCATGAGCCAACGTCGATCTGGAGTGACAAGATGTCGATCGAATGCATCTACGGCTGTCCCTCAGCCAAAGGTTTGCTGGGGAAAGGGGGTGGGGTCATGAACACGCTAACCAGAGATGTCACTGGAATCGGTCGGACATATGATTGCCATGGAGAGTATTTTAGGCGTAAACCTTGATATCAAAGTAGGTGTATAGGCTTGATATAATGGTTTTTGTTGCTGTGATGAAAAGTGAGTTCGAATATACGAGTTCGTCCTACTTCAAGTTAAATGGATGTATAACTGATCGTTAACCGATTACGTTTAATACATCCAAGAAAAAAATTAATGTAACTCTTTCAGGCGTATTTTTTTTGGAATTTATGCCAAAAGTGCTTGGTTATTCCGTATAAAAGTAAACTAAAAAGGAATGGAATAATTGAAAAACTTATTTCAAAAGTACCCTACTTATTTCAAGGATTGTAGAAAGATAATCCACTTATAAGATAGACAAGCATTGTTTTGGTTGTGTATAAATTGTGTTTAAATCATACGCATGATGAATTCGTTTTCAATTATAAGCATACTTTGTTTAATGGATACTCTCTTAAATATATCAAGATATAACATTAACGTAGAAGAAACCTATGTTAATGGGATATTATCATACACAACTATAGAGAAGAAATTATAAACTAAGAGTGAATTCATGAGTCCATACCCAGGGAAAATTTTCATTACGAGTTCAAGTGCAAGCTGCTAAATTTATTTAAAAAAAACTCCCCCGAGCCATTTCAGATCACTTCCACCTTAACATGCATCATACGAAAACATCTAGCTGGAGATATGCGTTATTATGTCAAGAGAATAGAATTATAAGCCATGAGATAAGACTAGTCTATGTAACTAGTCGAATAAGACTAGAGTATGTAACTAGTCGTTTTCTATTTACGGTCCGATTCCAAGTTGCCGTCGGTAAATGAGACTTTGATAGTTTAATTTGGTTATATGTGTTATATGAATGAAATTGTGAGTTTAATTTTAATTTTTAATTTCAGTTCGGAGAGACATGTACCCATTCATAGACCCGCGTCTGGCTCGCGAGCCGAAGTTTTTCCATCCGTGATCTAGAGCAAAGATGATGTGTGTACCTTCTTGCCTTTGAAATGGACGACTGTATATCCGTTTAATTTAATCAGGACGGACAAGGTATAAAAAAATGGCACGCTTTTCCCGACGACTGACATTTGTGACTCACTTTCCTCACAAGCAGATTTATTTTTCTTGCGGTTCCCTCTCGGAACATTTCTCATGCTGCCCCCCTTCTGTCTGTTCCCCTACTCTCCCCCACTTTGGGAAGGAATGTAATATCTGTGTGTTCGGGAGGGGAAAGGCTTGAGGAAGCTCGTGTACCGTTTCAGCGGTTGCCTCATCACTTCTCCGGGAATTCTGAGATGTGATTTATTCATCTTGGGAATGACGAGGCGCTGAATTATTTCCTTTGGGAATGGCGCGACCGAAATAATAAGTTCAATGTCACGGTCGGATAACCAGTTCCTCGAAAATATTGCGAACACTGATTCCATGCCACCGATTGATTTTTTTTGTTCCTGGAGAGTATTTATTCACCGCTGTTGGCAGCAAACTTCCCAGAACCAACCGCTCTTGATGTAGCACAAAACGTCGTAGCGGATTATGCGACGGAACTACGGAATCAAAGTATTTGGCGTTATTAGGCAAAAGTGTTACTTATTTAAGAAACTGTCCCCGGCCAATGAATTTCTATTGAAACGTCACCACTGGCTTAGTTATTTACGCACTTACTTGAATTGTTTTCGGACGAGAGGTATGTCTAGAAAAACACGGGCAAAAAAGCCTTTATTATTAGGCGAAACAGTGAAAGCACTTTAAATTAAGGACGTTAAGGACTGATTTAAAGACGTTAAATGAAGGACTTTGCTTGCAATGGTACTTATCAGGGTAATTTAAGAGTTGTTTTAAGCCAAAAATGGCTTAACCCATTGGCCCAAGTATGGCCTGTAGGCGTAGAGATTACCAGACAGTCATCACTACTCACGTGTGAGATTCACTCATCAGTATAGGGTGGCAATTCCTTTCCCTATGTCACTTGCAATTTCTCAGAAATATCGGGTTTCCGAAACGTAAATTACTTGGTTTTTATGGTATACTTCTAAAGGTCTCCCTCGTGATTCGAACCTGGGACCTGTGGTTAGGAGCCCAATACTCTACCCACTGATCTACCGTACTCCAAAGACAAAGTAGATTAACAGTAGTAAGTTAAATTTCTAGGAATTAAATCTCATTATTATTCGAAATAATTTAATTTTTCCAAAAATATTTCATTGATATCTAGAACGTAATCATGTTCACATCTCACCATATAACGACTGATTCTTCGTAATTGGTTTTAGTCAAACATTTCGATAGAAGAAACGGTACGGTTTAGATCAAATAAAGATAACAAATCTCAGTTTCATTGTTGGCAAATAATTCCTCATGCAAATGAGTAAAAATCAATTACTTTGCGAGAGAAAAAAATGCTCATCCTACGAACGTTACTGACCACCGTTTGCTACAATGACCTCCAATGTGAATTTTCTCGTAAAAGACTACAACAAGTCGAGTGTCTGCAGGAGAGTGTCCATGGTAGAGGACGTAGGAAAGTGTCGATTGTACAGGATGAATATCTGGTCCCGTCAATGAACCTGTCCCAAATCTTGTAGGAACGGTAATAAGGAATGCATGGATATGATTTAGAGAATGATATAATGATGAGATTTAAGAAAGTTACTAAAAGTCCTAATAGTTTTGCACACGCGACATGAAATGCAAAAACACAAACTGAAGAAAAAATTACACTCGCAGTACACGACTAAATGAGTTGACCTGTTATACGAAAGTTTATCATATTAAATACGCCATGATATGGGCTGTGATAAAAAATATGATATTGTATGGATTAGGCAATTAGCTTATTTTATGTGAAGGCCTTGAAAAATATTCATCAGGAGAAAACGGGGTTATAATAAGAGCCAAACAGTGTCCTAAAATAAGCCTCGGTTTTCAAAAGTGAAAACTTCAATTCCTTTCATGAAGGCGATTAAAAAAAAACAACATTATTCTAAAAATACCAAATTAAAGTTTTCTTCTCTTACTCTGCGTCATCCGCTAGATTTAAAGACGTTACTAAAATGATCCCTCTACTGCTATTTGATTAAGTAGTGACTACCCTTCCTGTGTTATCTCTGCACAACCATAGGGTGCTGTTTAAGGAACAATCCTGTATAGGGGCACGGAAAAATTTAACCAACCATTTAAGTGCACACAAACACGCACACTTCACCTATTCTCAAAATATTGTTTATGCGTTTTTATCTTCACTGACTTAATGTACGGTAGAAAACCGTTACAAATGAATAGGTCGGGAAAGTTTCCTCAATATTGGGTAAATGAAATGCAGTGTGTACATTAGGGTGTCCCTTATTTTGCAAAAAACAATAATTCTGCGAATTTTTTTGGGCTCACCCCCTAAATATTTTCCATTGGGTCAGATTTACTCAATAACAAAATTTCATCTAAATAGGCCGATAATAACCCGTGCCGACTTGAGCTTGAAACTTGAATATTAGGAATAATAGGTTTTGTAGGTTAAAGTCAGGGAAAAAGCTTTTGATACATGTTCATATATAATTTTATGTTACAATTTAATACATTTTCACTCTTAAGACTATTATTGTTTTCAGTATTCTTTAGTTTTTAGTATTATGTGGATATTTTCTTTTCAGTGTTTCTTTCTTGCAATCTGGGCACATTATGCGGTGTTCTTGAACAAAACACAACACAAATTGCTTTTGCTCTTCATCTACCGTCAGTAGTCCATGAAAATCTTGCATTAATTTAACACCCCTTTCAGATCTGTCATTCACAGCTTTCAGCTCCGTAACTATACTTTGAGCTTCTAAATATGAAGTGTTGCTCGCTTATGTCGAAGGACATTCTTGAATAAAACTAATGTCCAACTTCAGGCAAGAGAACAGATCTCTGCTTTTGGATGACAAAAAGTCGTCTATAGTTTTCACTGAAATGAAGATAAGACTGAACTAGGAGATGTATATTAACGAATTAAAACTTAAAGAATGGTAATCAATATAAAATTAAACTTATCATATAATTGTCCATCCAATTCTCCACATAGAGGAATAATCTCTTTTCCGTGTGTAGATTCTCTCTGGCCAAATATACTACCATTTTGATTTTGATTTGTACGTCTACTTCATAATCAAAGAGTGATATGACAGACAACTATTCGGATAAATACCACATATGGAGACTAAATTTTTTTAGAGCTGCTTTTGAAATTGTGGAATCTATCTTTTCATATGATTTTAGAACTTTTAAGAAGCGGAGATCTTGATAAGGAGCTTTTACAGCTGCACTGCACTGAAGCCACATAAATAGTAACAATGAATAGAGATACATCTCTTAAGAGATTTTTATTTACACTGGATAATTTAAGTTGTGATCTTAGCAGAAACATTTTTAAACAATAAATAGCTTTGCTATCCATCGAGCTTGATGCATCGCCCCAGGAGGGCGTATTTTTAATTTTTTTTTCCGAGCCTCCTCCCAAAAACATTAGAGAGAGCTCTTTGAGTTCACGATAATCACCTCTCTGTGTTAATCTAATTCACTTTCATAAAAGTCTAGCATTTCTTTTATTTCCGACTCACTAAAAAACATTTCCACGTTCTCTTTGCCACTTTGAAAATTATTGGCATTGACACTTTCCCAGCTTTCCCTAAAATGTTTAAAAAGTGGTATGTCAGGACTGCTTGTTACATCACGTACTTTACATTCACATGCACTTCGTAAAATAAGTTCATATATGTGATGACGGCACGGAAAAAACAACAATTCCCTGTCCAATTTTTGCTCAAGTAAGACACATGCTCCATTAAAACGTCCAGTGTTTGATGCAGTTGTGTCATAGCAGAGAATGTGTACATTGTCTTCTATACCCCAATACCATAATGCGTTCCAAATAGCGTTCGCTTGCTCTTTACCAGAAGAATGCTGTAATTTTGGAACCCTGATGAGCTGCTCACTGTCCTCAAATGTAACAACAATTGGAAGTCTTTCTTCATTTGGGTCCCTGACATTTAATGCAGGCAACAGTTTACCATCGCAATGAACAGCAATAGTTGCAGGTATATCATTCTTGAAAGTAGATCAATTTGTTTCAGAACGCTCTCTTCCCTTCTTCTGTCTGATTCGATGAATAGAAGATTTATTAATAGACAGTTCATCGGTATTATGGCCAAGTGCCTCTGCTGTCACCTGAAGGATGTATACAGAATCTCTTACACTCAGCTGGCATCTTTTCAAGGCAGCCACTAATTTAGAAGTGATAAAATCTTTCGTACCACGCCTTGTAGCATTCTGCATTGATGTACTCTCAGAAGTCTCTCCTAAAAATTTACCAACGTTGATTTCACCTGAACTTGGATGTGCGTTATCTGAATCTTCAGATGATGAAGAAGGAGGTACAGCAGACGATTTAAACTCTGCACACAGCTGTTTCTCTTTCCTTTTCTCTTCTTCTAATTTTCTTCGCCTCGCCCTTTCTTCTTTATCCGCGAGCTTTTGGTCTACTCCTGCAAGGTAGCCTTTACGTCCTGGCTCTCGCTGCCGAAGTAAAAAACATCCTGTCTTCTTCCAACTTGATCATTTGAAGAGCATTGGCATGTGCAATGTCAAATAGATTTTCCAAATTATTGGTAAACTCCTCTTCACATCAAGTTAAAGTAGAAGGTTGGCGTGTAAGAATCACCCCGCACGCCCTTCCCCATGTCCAACTCTGTAGTATTGTTGACGCGATGTTGACGAGTAAGAAACGTAAACAGACACATTGCAATAGCTACGGTACTTTGAGTGAACCCTCCCCATCGTTACCCACCGTAGGTTTTAGGCGACCCCCTCGCCCCCCGAAGTTGGTATCGTGGTTTCTGCATGACCCCTAAGGACAAGCTCAGGCCGGCTCAGGCCTCAGCGCTGGGTGGAAAATCCAGACTTGTTCTTCATGAGAGTTCGCGCTCAAGTCGGCACGGGTTAGAAGGCTCCGCTCTCAACAAAATTTTGTAAATGCATGTTTTAGAGTCATTCAAACAAAATTGGAGGGTGAGCATTCAAAAATTTTGAAGTCGGAAAATAAGGGACACCCTAGTGTACATATTGGAAAATTATGTTATGCCTCGCGTTTGATGAAAATTATGAAAGCGTTAAGAAAAAATTTGAAATTTGAAACTTATAATGCATAGATGGAGAAAATGTTAATTTTGATATTTGTATCTTCGATGAGGATCCGTTAACTTCATGATGTAAACGCAAGGAGATGCAAACGTTTCATATCCGTTGCATCATACAGTTCCCGGGAAGTCATGCTGCCTTTGCACACACCCTTGGGAAGGCAATAATAAAGCGAGGTTTATACCCGCTATTCGTTATGCCCCAAACCCCAGCATGAACGCAGTTGTCATTCTCTTCAAGCACCACACTCTATGAAAAAAAAGCATTTCTTGACACGAAATTCGGAATTTCACTCGCGTGTGTCACGCAGTTTCACCGTCAAATCAACACTCGAGTCGTTCGTGAATTACGCAACTGGAACTAAATATCGAAGTGTGGCATCACTAAGCTTTTCGTTTCCATCCACAAGGTAGAAATACGAACGCTTTCACCGTCACGTTTCAGAGGCAATCTGAGGGAATCTTTCATGTATTGGTCATCGCATTTTCTAAATATTTTCTAGAGATGTATGTAAAATTGCTCTCAAAAGGTTTAGTTAAGTCTCGTTTATTCTCCCAACGCTCCATTACTGAGGTATCCTGTCTAATATCGCACGTGGGTTCAAGGAATCTGATTTTGTTCTTCTTTTACGATAGTAATGTGTGATATATCAATTCCCGATTTTCATTTTCAATAACGATATCCGCTCCCTCAACTGATTACAAAGGTTTATTTGGAGTTAAAAGGTAGCCAAAAACATACATTTTTTACTCTCACTTGGCGGTTCTCGAACATTCGATTCTACATTCTTATGTCTTCCACTTTTTACATGTACTTACCATAAATACACATTCCATTCATATTGTCACTCATTACAATTTTTAAACCATTCCCACAATTTTTTTCCTTAAACAACTATTTCTTCTATTTCCATCATTGTACCTTTCCTCTCAATCTGAAGCGCGGATATGGACTTGAAAACCACAGATATGTAGCTGGCCATATTGGTCAATTTCCTTTGAGTTCGAAAATTCGGACCTGATCAAAAGTGAGAAAAGGCAAGGGAGCGTGACAGCGGAGGAGGGTGATGAAATTGAGATCCTTCGCCTCGTTTATTGTATCGAGAGCTTGGATGAACTCCGTGGAAGAGGAGGAGAGATCGCTTCTTCTCCCTTTTCATTCGACGGAGTCGCGAGTCCGGGAACGAGAGAGTGACATTGCGGTGGGCGTCGAGGGGAATAGTGATGTCCTCCCGCCGCCATTCAACAGGGCCCTAACCACACCTACGCGAACCCCCATCCCCCTAAAGTTGGCATGTCGTAACTCTTCTCCCGTACCCTTCTCCTCGACTCCGCGCATGTGTACCGCAGGGTGACTCACGTGGTCCACCCAAAACTGACGGCAGCGGAGGTGTCACCAAGGTCCGATGTTCATTTGTAGTAATCCTACATCACCATACCGGGCATTTCTTTGTCTTTTCTGGTCGAGATTGGTATTTTATAAAGGACATAATCTTAGTTGTTGAGATTTTAGAAAGGTTATTTGGTGCAGTGGTATTGAAGTTAGAAGGAAAATCGCATAAGCAAGAGAAGCTTTTACTCGTAAGCGTGAACTAATTACTAGGGCTTTTAATGGGGTAGTAAAGAGAAGACTAGTGAAAGGTTTAGTATAGAGCGTGGTACTATCTGGTGTGGAGACATGAACTTTAAGGAAAGAAGATGAAATTTACTTGTAACTTTTGAGATGTGAGAATGGAGAAAATATAGTGGGTCGAAAGGAGGACGAACGGCGATGTAATAGGGTTGGAAGGAGAGGAAAGTAATTTGATTGGGGAAATTAGGAGAAGGCAAAAGGTGCGGATGGAGAGGTAATAAATGGTGATGGTGTTTTTAAAGACGGCATTGAGAGAAGAATGTTGGGTACGCGGGGAAACGAAAGGAGAAGAACGGATTTTTGGATAGAATGATGGGAAAATCGGAGGTACGGAACACTGAAGAGGGACATTGTGTGAAATGTAGGCACCGTTGGAAGAGTTTAACGTTTATTTGGACATGCCTTCTCCCGTAGAATTCTAATATCAGTAATTTTGCTCGGGACTTTAGTTTAGGATTTTTCACGAGAAAGGCTATTTTCTTACGCAATGTAACCAGGATTATTCCGTATACTGTTTGAGAAAGTTTATTTCATTTGGGAAACGATGAATGGCCTGTTTGTTTACCTTATTTTTGGCGATGGGTTATTTTGCTAAGGGTATTTTTTGAAGGAAAGGTATTCTTGGATGGAAAATAATTGGTGTGGGCAGGAGATTGTATGCTTTTAGTTTAATCTGGGAAAGGAGGTAGGAGTTAAGGGAGTTGAGCCACATATATAGGGCAGCTAGGGTTAGGAGGGTTTTCCCGATGCAGTTGAAGTTTGCATAGGGTAAGAGAAAGGTTGTCAAGCGGAGGTGTCACGCGCACGGGCGTCGAAACGGGCGAATAAAGCCAAGCATCGGGATACGAGTGAGATAGGTCAGGTGTCGGCAAGGGCGTGTCCCATTCCGTCGGTCGGCCGCCTGTTCCGCAGGCACGCACCGAGGACACCGCCGCGCCATTATTCTACCGAATATTGGTCGGCGTGGGTGCGGCGGCGTCGCGCGGGCCGGGGGTTGGGGGGGAACATCACAGCGAACAATGGGAGAGGTGGGAGCGCTTGCCAACGCTCGCCAAAGTTGTCGCACCCTCCCCCACGCGTATTCCCTGGCTCACTAACCCACTCACCGAGAGACGCTTGGCGATCCGGGACAGCTGGACTCGCCAGCCTGAATCGCTCCATCAGTTTCCACGCACACATCCACGAATAATGCCCAAAACTTTATCTCGTTCGGGAAGATCATACATCACAGTGTTGGAGTTTAAAAAACGCTCATTAATTTATGGCATCATCATCGGCCAACAATCCTAAGATTGGTTTGACGCAGCCCTCCACTCGATTCTCTAATCGGTCAACCTCTTCATATTGAAGTATTTATTTTCATTTACATTCTTCACAACCTGTCCCATGTATATCATACGAGGCCTGCGTTTTCCATTCTTACCGTTCACTTTTCCCTCTTAGATGATTGCCTTCATCAGGCCATCGTGTCTCAAGATATGGCCGATTATCTTGACCCGTCTTCTTTTCAGAGTTTTCAGCAGACTACTTTTTTCTCTCACTCTTCTGAAGACGTCTTCGTCCGTTAATTAATATATTTTTACGAAAAAAGGTCTGCAGATCTATAAGGGAAGAAGGAATTTGAGTTTGGGATAGAGTGGCGAAATTATTACAAAACTATTAATTATTTCGGCCAATCAAACTGTCGTTTTTGTCTAACCTTCTCATTGGATGAGTAAAAAACTTTAGCACTTTTCCACAATGTATTTAAAATAATAAAATTACACAACACGTGTTTCGGCTTACTAAGCCATCATCAGGTGTACACTCATGAGTACATTGTGGAGAAGTGCTAAGGTTTTTAACCATCCAATATGTCTCACTTCCACTACGTGACGCCTGATACTGTGAACAAGAGCCTTCTCATATCATTCCCAGGTCCAAATATTGCCATTTTACCCTGATGGATTTGAAACATTATCAGTTGCATCTGACTGCTGCTGTATCAATATTTTAGGAATCAATAAAGCCTTTCGTAATCAACGAAGGTGTTGCGAAACGTAATGTTCTCCATATCCAGTTGCTTAAAATTCACATGCAGCACTTGTGCAAATGGGTTCACCCAAGTATTCAAGGAAGGGAATAAGTTAGTGCTCAAACGACCGAGAGAGGGATAGGTAACCCTATGTTTACCAATGGACCTGAAAATGATGCCATTTTCCGTCAATCTTTAAGCTATCGTCTAAGCTACTCCTTCACTAGTAAGTTAAAGATGGCCGTGTGACTCATGATCAAGGGTAACTCACAGGAGAAACACCAGTTTCCTCAGAGCGTCGAGGAACAAAGTTCTTGAGCCAGGAGCAAGTTGCTTCTTCCATCGCTTCGATCAGAAAAAATTTCGCTGTCTTAAAATCTATTTTTCAAATGTTACCACTACGATCTGACTTACCATTCAGCATTGGTTTTTTCATTCAGCATATGTAGTGCATGTTTGGTGAGAAATCACCCCCTGCCACACACCCTTGTGGTGGCTTGCAGGGTATTATGTAGATGTAGATTGGTTTTTTTATGTATTTTTAATATTTTCGTAAGCCTTGAGTTTTTGCGGTAGATTTAGTCAGTGATGCAGCCTTGGATGTTCCAGTAATAATCCCTGTCTGATTTTCTCTATGATATGGGCGCAAAGCTGAACTAGTAATCGCACCTTTTTTCAAGCATCTTCTTAACACTTTATAATCTATCTTGATTCCTTACTACGTGATTTCGAATCGCTGCTCACGCTACTCGCTCTGCAAGATGAAACGAGCTGTACTCAACGCAGTGGACAAAATAAAATAAACGACGATCGGCCATTTCGCTCCTGCGATTAAATAATAGCGTTGGTGTTTTGTTGCGAAGAACCGTGATCGCGTGCCGGGTCCTCCGACCTTCATTTCATGGAGTTAGGAACCCTAATCACGCAGTTAGCATTAGACTTGGATTTTACGTGCTTCAGTGACTGAGGTTATATTGTACTGAGGCATCGTAGTCCTCAATCCTGAGGTAAACATAACATTCATTCCGGGGCAATACTAATCCGCGACCTATGAGCTGTGAAGCGCGAGTTACCGACCACGCCACCGCGACCGACACCCAAGGTCGTAATACATGACTCGGGGATTAGTTTATATTAACAGGACGAAAAAAAGAGGAGTGATGGGGATAAAGGTCCAACTTGATGTGTTACAATTTGCGTGACATACAGGATTGGTCAACTTTAACCTTTATGGTTAAAGTTGACCAATATATGGATTGGATCACAGGTGAATTTTTCCCATAAGGTTGCCTATCTCCATAGGGATAGCGCCGGATATCGGAGTGGTGGGAAAAGATCACGAAATAAATGCAGAACCATCTAATAAACAAATAAGTCCTGAACATTTTGAGGCTGGTCATGATTTATTTTTGAGTTAATTATTTGGCGTATTATAGCGACGCAAAAATGGGAGATTTTTTAGCTATCAACAACCTATTGTAGCTGGAGAACTATAGCACCTCCTTCAGAGAACTCTTTTCTCGTTAGAGAGCGTATTCAAAGAGAGAGTAAACAATATAGTCTGGTTTCAGAATATCTGCATAAAAGACGGAGATTAATTAAATTGTCATGAATTGGCACACATTCCCTCCAAGATAATTAAATTTTTATGAATTGGCACATTCTTCTGACCTCCTATTTATTTACGGCGGAACGTCAAAGCAAGTGATTAAACTTTCGGCGCAACAAGAGCGAGCCGACGTGGAGAAAACCCCAATAGCCCTCCCCGGACACCACACTACGGAGGAATATCTGTGGTTAGCTATGTCACGTCGATCTTTGACAGACCTTAAAATAGCTTCTCCTTCTATGGTTAAGTGGCTTAGCTAAGGGGGAAAAACCTTCAGCCAAAAACTTGTTCTTACGTCCTTCAACGCAGCCGTTCCTTCTTGTGGAAATCGTGAAGGATTTCAATTCCAGATTTGATGACTTGAAGTAACTTTATATACTTATCCTTAATCATCAAGGGAAATATTTCGCTGAATTATTTAGGCTTGAAATTTTCCGAAACACCAAGTACTTGTGCCGTATTGCACAGTTGTCTGTGCGATACGGCACAAGTACAGCTCTTCCCCCTCTTCACAATAGCGACGCAATACGAGAACAGAGCCGCGCCCACTCTGGCAGGGCCCGCTTAGCCTTGGGGTCACCGATGGGTGATTCATCGGCTACTATGTGCAGACTAGCCACGCGGTATCACTCATATGGAAGCATATGCTCTCAATATTGCCCGTAAGCTACCAAAAAAGGATCCTTTAGTATAACTCGTAGAGAAGGGAGCTGAGGTCTCAAAGGAAAATCGTGAAAACTCGCAACAACAATTATACAAAGGTCTGTTATTGTGTTGAATATCAGGCAAATCACCAACCTACCCACGGAAGTCATTAGAGAAAATGTACAGAGAGATGGGAAATAACGGATAATTTTGAGTACCAAGAACGAATTACAGATTTGTAAAAAAATATTTAGCATTCGGAATGTAGTGTTACACAAGGATGATTAAGATAAAATGGATCGACAGGGTGTCTAACCAAAAAGTGCCAAGAAGAGAGAGAGTAAAGGGAAGCCTTCTGAAAACTTTCAAAAGAACACGGCATCATTTAGTTGGCAATATCATGGGACATGATGGACTGATGAAGGCAATCGTCCAAGAGCAAGTGAACGGAAAGAAAGGCAAAGGAAGGCCTCATATGAGATTCATAGAACAAGTGATGAAGGATGTGAAAGAGAAGAAATACTTAAATGTGAAGAGGTTAGCTGATAGGATACTCGAGTGATGAACTACGACAAACCAATCTAAGGATTGTTGACGATGACGATGAAAAATATTTAAGCATCCGCGTTAAGATGATTCTTAGATATTTTATTTAGAGCCAACCAGCTTCTCTCATTCCCTGCTCAATGGAATTGAAGCGAGCTCTATTAATCTTTGAGAACGGAGTTTGTAAGGCTATCTAAGGAGTATCTTTTGAGGAATATTTAAAAAAAGGTGGCATTTATTCCTAGATAAACAAATTGAAGATTGTAAAATGCATATAACTTTTGTTAGCCATGCAAATAATATACGTTTTATCTGGAACATTCACACCACGCATCATGGAAAACTATTGGTCTGTGAGGTAATTCGGTTGCCGAAACGTTTGTCGTGACCAAATCACTCGGAAATTCCGTCGAAGCAATCGCGTTTGTATGTACGTGCTGGGTGGAGAGTGTTCGCTTTCGCCAAGACGTAAAGTGTCAAACCCACGATGCTGTTTTTCCAGACTTGCTTTCCAAAGAGTGACGAGAAAGACGTCAACCCCCGTGACCCCAGTTTGGCAATCGGTTATCTCTCATGTTTTATCTTTATGCGTTTCCATTTATTTTCATTTCTGATGTATTTCATGATTCAATCGGAAAAAAATTATCGTGGAAAACCATCGATGACCAGAACACGTGTTGCTTGAAGAGAAATGTACGTGTTGCATGCGCTCGTGACACGCGCTATCTTTTTCGATGAACTGCATTGTCGTTTGTTCGACGTGACAGTGATCAAAGTGCTGTGAGCCGGGGGAGGTCCATCGCCGGTGAGTGAGTCGGACATCCGCAAAAGGAGGTCGCAAGGCTCGGCCCTTGGGGCACGCTTGGGCCGCATGCATTGCCGTGAGTGAGTGCGTGGTGACTACGGGATCGCTTCACAGCATTTGTATCACTTGTCTCCAACTCTGCTCAACAACGCGAGTCTCTTAATAAACATGTGTCTACAGGGAAAAAACAATCCATGTCTGATTTTAATTTAGGGTTTCATGACGAATAATATTTTTTGCAAATTTAAAAATTGAATTTAAAAATACCTACAAGATCAAGTGTTGTCTTGAGTAGTTGTGTTTATTAGAAATTTTAAGCTATAATCGGATCGAATGAAAATTTAATGATTAGGGGACCGATAAATCATTTTGCATCCACTTACAACTATGGAAAAATTTTGACGTTAGAAACTGTTGGATTTTTTTCCAACCCCACAATGTGTTAATGTAATTGATTAAAGGAATTTTAATAAAGTTACACAAGCCTCCTTGCTGTAAAAGTGGCATTTGCTGTTAAAATTTCGTATATTAAATATTATTCATCAATTAAATATAATATACGAATTTTAAATATTTATTATTAAATATTCGTGTATTATATTTCCTATTTTAAAGTTGTCGTAGACCGACTCCAATATAATTTTAACAACGGTGTCCCTAAGACCCTTGCCTAAACTCAGTGAAAAAAGTGATCAGATATCTGAAATTCGGATTCTTAACTTACATACTAGCCGCTGTCCAAGAAAACTTTTTACACGAGTTAGGTACCTGAGTACTCATCCATGGAATCTCACCTGTAAACTCCCTAGATAAGATAGTTTAATGAAATAGAAAAGAATGAAAGCAAGTCAATTAATCACATTCACAACTTCATTAGATAAAACTTTCCTAATTATTTTTGGCGTTAAGATTTGCCGTGTTACAGAAAATAAATCTATGCTAGTGATTTAGTTATTTCAATCATTAAAATACTGAACTGCAGACAAGTCGAAAAAATATTGGGGTATATAAGCCTCGACCCGAATATCAGCCAGAATGTGAATAAGTCGAGAGAAAAATAAAAAACAAAGAGGAATAATTAGCTGGAGATTATTGAGATTGATTACCAATTTTGAGCACAATTCCTATTCTCGTCTACCGTGGCTTCGAAGAAAAATGTACGCAAATCCTTTTTTGGAGCCCAAACTGCCGCGGAAAAACATTCCGAGGCTCGCTTTCTACCTGGACACGTAAATAACTGATCCGCTTGCGTAATAGAAACATAGATAGAAAAAAGAAAATCTCCATTACCCCACTCCGAGCGGTGGCGTCCAACACCACCGGATGTCTGGTCTACTTCGGTGAGCGATTGAAAACGGGAATTAAAGCGTTCGCCGTGTGGCACCCCGTCCATCAATAGGACCGCGATTGAGTCAATAGAGTGAAGCAACGCCTCCGCTACCCTTCGACCACCGCCACCAGACTCACTCTCCCGCCGCTTCAAGCGCGACGATCGCGAGCGATTCGATTCCTCGAACAAGCCTCGTTAACTCGTTAAAATTAAGGAGAACAGAGTTTTGCGGATTATTTTCCATTTCTCCGGTGCTGCTTTGTCTTAATTATTTTTTAAATTAACTCGCGAAAAACGCGGTTTATTCTTCATATTTTCATCTATCGAATGGCATTGAAAATTGCCAGAGGAAAAAGGTTTCCTAGACCGGGAATCGAACCACGGACCTTTGTAACTAGTTCTCATTCGCCTTTAATTACGGTCCATTAATGATGGAAGGCATTGGGCGGAATTCCGCCTAAAAGCAGTCACCATCCACGTTAATTTATAGGATAGATCCTATAAATTATCGCAACATCACCACTGTAAGATTATAGATAAAATAATGGAAACGAAAAGAATCGAATTTATAAAATACCGAATTGGAAACTGAGTAACAACTAAAACAATCTCATTCGTTTTTGACCCGTTGACTTCGTCGTTATACTTTGATATTTTTCAAAAACTGTTTTTCTTTAAACACAATAAACGAACATTTTTCCAGGTGTCTTATTCGTTTACAAGTATTATTATCATGATGTTTTTCAATTCAGATTTTTATTGTAAGCGCATATTTTATATTCGTCGCAGTGGCCTTGTGAGTTGAAATCTGGGCATATGGTTCTTGGAGGTTACAGGTTCGAATCCAGGGAAGCCTCTTTGGAAACGTGAAGCTAGTCCCAAGCTTGTCAATTTTTGGATTCCACATCTTCTTGAGGGCGTTGTTCTCCGTCTTAGGATTAAGCTAAGTAGGTTACACGGTGCGATATTACCTTGGATGTTGGAGCAACTAAAAGTCTATTTCTGCATCTGGGTATTAGTATCTTGTGAACTTCACCTTCACTCTATCCAAATCGGTTTTCGGCTTTAACACTGCAGCGGTACTTATTTCAGTATTTCACTCTACTAAACTGCTTGCATGAAGCTATCATTGGTTCCACTGCTTATTGCTATAATTTCTGGAAGAGTGACTCCATGTATTAAAAGAATACCATTATAATTATGTATTCTAACGAATCATAATTTATGCTCCCCCGATTATCGGGTTGGAAAAGTAGGTACGGTACTGGCCTCCCACCCTGAGGGTCCGGGTACCAATCCCTTCAGAGATTTTTAAGTTGTATACCAGTCTCTTGTTCTTTGTCTCCAGTTGAGTGTTGAACCGTGGAGAGCGGTTTAAGTTCAGTATCGCGTCCGTGCGATGGGATGATAGACCGTGCCCCTTGGTGGCTGATGCCGATGCCGGGTTTCTTCTCTTTTCCGCTTTTTCCGAAAAAATGACTACCTCTACCCAAGTACTCACCTATCCTAAATGATGCAAATGACGTTAACAATCGGTCGGCTCCCAGAATGCCAACCTACTACAATTTTACTCCCAGGCTTGTTTCAAAAGTTTCGCGTCCTTGTAGAGGGCCTAAATAATCCCAAGGGGTCCTCGCGGCCTTGTAAAAGGGCCTAAATGATGCCAAGGAGTCCTCGTTAATGACACAAGAATCGAAAACGATCGGGAAATAAGAATATTTGTAAGATTATAAGTTCATTTGTTATTACATAAGGGTACATTTTTAAAATGTAACATTTAAAACTCCGAATAAAGCTTCTGGAAAAGAAACTTTGGGTCAAATGGAGGCTAATCTTAAGCCTCTCTTTTAGGTCGTGCTAAGCTTTGAAATGGGGATAGCTACGTTGTGAATCAATAGATTTTAGCTGAAAGGTTTCATGTGTTTGGAATCGGAGGTGTATGGCTTAGGAAAGCGGTGAAGGGTCGTCGTCCAGCTACGCGCTCGAAATCAGAGGAGTTCTTTCTCATCCCATGCTTTTTCCCACCCGTCGTTTGTCTGTACACAAAACCGTTCAGCGCGCAATTAGCGCGGTCGGGATGTGCCGAGCGCGCTATCCCAGCATTCAGCAGCCGAAACGGGATTCGCCTCGGGACGTACTTGCGTAGTGGCCGGAGAAGGTGAATGAGTATGGTTCAGTCCCGATTGGGAGGGTAACGTCACGGGCCGACCAGTTGCTCTTCTTCCCTGTTTTCCTGGAATGGCGCAAAACTGCGGTTTGTGTAACCCTTTCGGGATTTCGCACGTCCACCACGGCCATTCACGATCGTCCTCTCCTCTTGCGGCATTGTGAACATCTCACAACTCGCCACAGGGAAACGATTAACCGCCAGATGGACTTGATAAAATGGAAATATATTGTTAGGGATTCTATACACATGGCTTTCACATCCTTGAGTAAGATGAAGAACGAGACTGGCGCAACAAAATTCGTCCAATTCTAAATAATTGAAAATTTTCAGTGAAAGCCTTTTTAAAAAGATGGATTATTTTTGTTAAACTTTAAATCAATCGCTGCCTCTGATTCAAACCTACTGATCCTTAATATATTAACGAAAGCCGTGAGCTTTAATCCGTGATTCGGGTTTCGGACCGTATCCTATCCCCATCCCTTCCATTCCTATCCTTATACCTTTCCTCCCGGTCTGAAGCGCCTATTAGTGCGGAAACAGACTTGAAAACACCCATGAAATGAAAAATCCCACAAAAGCAATGTTTCCATATTCTTACAGGATGTATATTTCTTCATTTAAGTGGTGCCTTGTGCTTAAGAGCACCTTTTATGATACCAAACCATTACTTCAGCTTTGTTAGTTCCAATTTAAATGGAATATTTGCCCATACCACCAAAATAAACTAGTGAAAATAGATACCATGTTCACCTAACTGAATGGTAACGACGTGTGTCATCTTTGTTATTCAGTTATGCGGCAAACATGGCGAGGTCAATTCAATATTTACCATTCCATCTGCCAAGCTGCTCTAAAATTCGCAATTTAGGACATATCCGCTACCGGTTCCTCGTCCAGCTGGGAGCCTTAAGAGATTTATCAAGAGGGAGGCCCCGTTCGGCTGTTTGCTGTGTCTTTTTTTCTTTTTCTGCGGTTGCAGTTTCGTGACATCAAGGATTAGCACTCGTTACGAAGAGTGAGGGAGAAGAAGGTAAACAGTGGAATACGGAACACGTCCCTTGTCCCAGAAAAAGAGGTCAAGTTGCCAAATTTTAGCACCACTTAGGTAATCCAGACAACGGCTTGGGAATCGCTCATCTCACGCGGCTTGTTGGATTTCCCATCTGGCGCGGCACCAGAGGTCATTTGCACATTTTGAGGGCAGGGTTAGCGGTTAACTAGGGGAGGGAGAGAGAAAAACTCTGGCGTCTGTATGAGCTAACAGACATCAAAGGTCGCGAAGGGGTCACAATTTAAAACACGGGCTCTCTCCGTCGTGATTGAAGTATCCTACTCCTAATTAAAGGTTTGTAATACATTTCACCATCTTAAAGAGGAATTGGAGGCGAGATGAATTTAAGTTTTTGTATTCCATGCTTGGTGTGCAAATGGCACTGCCTTGGTGTGCCTAAAGCAAAAAGCAAAAACGAAATAAATAGCCAGGACTTAGCCATTGTTTTATCACAGTATTTCTTGGCACAGATCTTTAATAAACATGCCTCCATTTCGTCCACTCCTGCCACTGGTACCGGTCACAATACTTTTAAATTAACGACATTAGCAATAAACATTTTAAAATTATTAGGGGCATATATTGGAAAAACGGACTGTCAAAGTAAAAAATGAATTGGGAACCGCTGTGTAAGACTCCCTAAATACCTCTTTCTACCATTAATGCTAAACGAATTTCCATATTTGTAAAATCTGGCAGTAAAAATATCCAGGTATAGAAATCCTTGATAGTTCCAAGGCTTCACCATGCCGGACAAAATCTTTCCAAGAATTTCCTAGGTGGTATTGACGGCCCGTGATTATTATCACGGCGGATATAGAGTGGCTTTCCGTGAGTCCAGTGCCACTCCCACAACGGACTGCATTCCAGAAACCACAGTGCTTCGATTTATTAATCGTGCACCCACCATTGTATATAGCTCGTGACTTATTTGGCTCGTGAGCTTGAAATCACAAAGTGGGAACTAGATGCAAACTGGACTATGCTGGCTGGAGGTCGGATGCTCGTTCCCCTTCAACTCCCACTCGCCAATGAAACGGATTTATTCCAAGGATCGGAAGGCAGTGGGGACATCGAATGAGCTCCACGGCCGAGTCACAAGCTCCATTGAAACTACACGTCTTTCGCACCCACAGGCTGAAAAGGATTGTAGATTGCCATCGAGTTGCATGGATCTAAGGACTGGAACCACTTTAAGCGCAAAATAGTCCTTATGGATTCGATCTTTGCAGTGAACACTCCGGAAAATGTAGAATTATTGGGAAAAATTTTAGCAAAGCCGCTGCAGCAACCATAATACGCACAAGACTAACATTTGTATTACCAAAACAGTAACGTTTAATTTGAATAAAATTAGCATGTGCAAAAGCCATTTCAGTAAGATCATACAACGTAAGAAACAGTTGTAAAACTATTGTGAACTATGTTACCACCTATTGTTCTCTTTATCGACGTTACCTGTGGTTTCCTTTCACGTTGCACAAGTGGCTACCAACATAGTTTAACTAACTCATTCCAATACGGAGTAATTCACAAACTCAGCAACATTGTGTCCTTTTCAGAGTGCTTTTCGACTAAGGAGAGGTACCAGCCTTTTATTATGAGGCAAAACATTACGTTATTTATTGAATGACATAACGTGTCGTTAAAATTTTTTGATAGACAATAAGTCGTTAAATTATCAGAGTTAGATTAAAACGTTAACGTTGGTATCAAGAACAAGGAAGACTTATGATTACAAACTAAAATAAGAAAAACAGTTGTAGTCGTCTGATATGCTAGCGAAAGCGATGAAAAAAGTCACAGAAGGAAGCGTAACATGTTAATTTGCCTTCTTCCTTTTTTAAATAAATACCTATCATAATTCTACCGGCATTTACAGTAAACTTTAAAATAGATTTCAATGGTTTGATTAATGTCTTCACGAATCCACCATTTTCACGGACTTTCACTATCACACTAAAATTTTCTGATAAGAGAAATCTTCATCATATGTTTGGATATTTGGTTTCTTCATATTGTTTTTTGTTTGCGCTTAGCAAAATATTTGAATTCATATGTTTCAATCAAAATTCAATCGAGTGGATTGTCACCCTCTATCCCGAAAATGTCTTTAAGTTTCGTGGGAAAGCTTAAATAGCACGTAAATAAAATGTTCATAGGACTGGCACTTGTGTGCAGAGAAAAACAACGCATGAGTAGAGGTAAACCCGTCTGTTTTCGGATCTTGGCGGAATGATGGTAACTGATCTCATCACCTCTATCTCTCTTCACCTCCTGTAAAGACAGACTCTCTTTCTGGCTTCTTTCCACTTGGCTGACGAGCGAACTTAAATCACCTTCTATTACCTTTCAAAAATGTTCTTGAAATGCAGTATTAAATGATCTCTGATGAGCCCTTGCATTCCCCAAATCTTGTCCAAGGTTCAATGGATGTGAAGTTGGCTCTACTCCTGAGAGAGATTTTCGGTGGAACGGCAAAAGCCCTCTCGTCGATCCGAAGTAATTTAAGCTGCGTAGGTAAAGGGGGGTGAGGTCGTGCTGGGGCCGTTATCATGTGCGTGACCTGTGGAATTAGTCGGTTACGTTTGAGTGGGGCGCTAATCGTCTGTCGCATCCACCTCGAACGGAAAAGACCTTCTTGTCCGCATTCCTAGGGCTCATGACAGCTGGCGCTCCCTCTTCCCCCACCTCTTTCCTTGCCCTTACCCCATTCTTCCTCCTCCAAATCGCCCGGTCACTGTCTTACGAAGGACACAAGCCTTAAAGGTCTTTGAATTTCATGACTCACTTAAAACTCACTTCTCAAAAGTCTGCTATATTTTAGCCCGGGGTTTATAAACCACGAATCATCAAGGAAAAAATCATTCTATACATTTTTATATTTTCTAGATTTTACTCTGTACTAGATTTATTTCTTTCTGGCATTAGATGCCACTTTCTTGGATGTAGTTCTCCCCTATGTTTCGCCCATGTTCGTCCAAAATGTCTCTTGGACAACATTTTTACACTTCTTTACTATGCAAATCACACGCAAATAAAATCTCTGTAAATAATCTTCAGGTTGCACCTGAAGATGAAGTCTTACTTCGGAACCCGGGTAGTTTCAATAAAGTTTTTTTTTTCGTGTGGAACAACGAGGTCAGTCTTATCATTGGCATGATGAATCGGTTCCATGAAGTCACGCCAGAGACCGTCAATTAACTTCTTTACTACTCTTATACTTCACCCAACTCTCTGTTTTCTGCTTAGTATTATTAAATCTATTAGAGAAATTTCAATCGAATAGCTTTACTGAAGATGTTAGGCGCATATTAAAAAAACCAGCCAAATATGCTAGATTCGACCAGATAAATAAGATTAGAGAGATAGATTGTCGTACCGATAGATTCAAAATGGCATTTTTCCCCCGTACTATAAGAGAACAGAATAGGCAGCATAGCAAAGGGATAGGTAGGTGAAATATTTTTGAGTAGCCTGTAGTGCATGATGTATGTATTAACCCCTTAAACACTATAGATACTAACAATCTAGTTGCATGAGACATTATAGTTGCTTGTTTGCATGTTAGTAGTGCATGCTTGGTGATCTTCACCCCCTGCCACACACCCTCGCGGTGGCTTGCAGGGTATCGTGTAGATGTAGATGTAATACGGCGGTTACCCCAATGTTTGGATGTATAAACACGACTTGGTGAATTCCCACATATTTAATTGAATGCTAGGATTACTCAACGGTCGAAACCGGTGATGCAATCCTAGTATCCAATAAAATGCGTGGAAATTCATCAAGACGGTTCATACATCCAATCATGGAAACATTCCACCAAGAGAGACCTTCATCAGTTCATTATGTAAACCTAATTCCAATTTTATGTTCAAATTATCTGTGCTTACAAGTTACTTAAGGTAGCTGCAGAAAATTCTTGCTCTTGTCTGTTTCACTTTAATCGCACCATTACTCCCTCCTTACGTCATCTGGTACATATATTCATATTTTCACGTATATGTCAGCTACAGAGAGAATGCTCTGAAATTACGCTTTTAAGCTTAAAACATTTCCACTATATTCCATCAGAAATAATGGCAAATGCTGTGACATCCTAAAATGATAAGAATATCTCGGCACTTAGTTTTAAGTTAGTTGAAATCGTAGACGTTTGCAGCCTTATTTAAAAACAAAGTTTTTTTCCATTACCTAATTCACGGCAAGTGGGATCCTACTCTCCATGTTTGTGTGATAACTAGACTGACAGGATGGATTCATGCCACAAAATTAGCCGAGCATTTTAAATTCCCAAAGATTCCGTAAATATATTTATAATTCCAGCGTTGCAGTTAGCTTGTAGCTGAAGTGTTCTATCCACCTGCGAATACAATACGTAGCGGACTCTGAGAGTTATTTATTGTCATATCATTAAATTTCCACGAATTTTTCCTGACTCGTTATATTCTCCAGGCTTCTCGCGCACCCGGAGTTAGATTTTCCCTCTCGACCAGAGGATTCCCACGCGCATGACCGAATAAGACTATCGAAAGAGTTCATCACCTCACTTCCCTTCACACTATCTCCCCCCTCCCATCGCGAAGACTTTATCGCTCAGCAATAGTGTGAAACTTGGAACATCATTTACGAACCTCAATTTACCTCTCCTTGTTTCTGAGGCTATACCTTCCTCCGAATCTGAATGAATGCGAACGTAAAGAGTAACGCCAGATTAAAGTTTGGAGCGGGTTATTTTCAGTTCGTCTAAAGACCGCGTATACGAATCCGCCGTCGCTAATTATTTTCTCTAATCTAACTTTGAGAGATAACCAGTAATCGTAGTCCTTTGGATGCGAATACTGGGCATTGAGTTCCAATTCGCCAATTATCCCACCGCAAAGATAGTAGGAAGAAAACTTTAAGTTAGCCTCAGTAGTCGTGTTGGTGTAGCTCCGGCCTGGCATCTCACAATAGCAGGTCTAAATTCCATTAAGAATATTAACGTCGTGTTTGTCTAAGCATGAACTTAAGCTGGGTCTTAGCAGTTGAACTTGAAACCATAATTTACTATCATGACTAACTTCAAATAAAATATGTTGCTGGGACAGTGTTGGAAAATACAAAAACAATACGCTCTTATGAATGAATGAAAATCAACCATCTTGAAATTTTCGAGAAAATAATTGTATCAATCAAGTTTACTCCTTCAATTCCAGAAAAAAAGTACTTTCAATCATTACTGCAATGTGGGGATGAACTTACTAGAAAAAAGCTTGTAAACTCAGGCAAGGAAGTGACGAGTAGCGTTTTGGATTTTTCGAGCACGCTACAAGAGAATTTAAGCATTAAAAGATACAGTTTTGATTGATATTTATTGATCTGTTATTCCCAAGGTTAAATATTTACCCCAACACAGCTAGATATTTCGTCGGTTTTATGCTGTTTCAATTGGTGAACCGAAAAACTTTCTCCGAATGGAATTTTAAAAAATAACTTACTGATTTTGATACGATAACCAACCTAGGTTCATTTATCTCACCTCCTCTTCCAAATTTTCCTGCGCATGATAGTGAAAATGTCACATTATTGATAACAACACGACAAGAGCGTATGTTCCCGAAAGAGAAACCAAATCCGAAAACGTCGGGTGGTAGCTGGCCAAGAACCGCTTGCACAAACTGATGAAGGGTTTCAAAGAAGGATTTTTGTCCAGATTTCAGAATGGAGAATTTTAAACTAGCTAACTTGGGTTTTTCCTCCTATGACTTCGACTGGTTGGTTGCATCGTCAACAAGTGCGCCGTTTGTCGCGATGAATCTCCGATTTCGCGCGCCACATGACGAAGAAACCTGTACGACCTGAGGGCCTCAGAGCTGAAAATAGGCATGGCCATTAAGACGAACTTCCTTTCCTAATTAGACCTCGCTGGGAGATCAAACGCCTTCTACTTCCCAATTAAAAGCAAACAAAGGTTTCTCGGCCGGAGATTGCGTGGTGAAAACCCCGATGCGTTCCCTACGAACGAGTTTCTCACCGCCTCCTCTCCTCTCTTTCTCTCCATTTTTTTTCCTCCGTTCCCTTGGCAAGGTCGACACGTCCAGGGGAACGGGGAAGAAGGAATGAGGAAGAAAGGGCGAGAGAATAAAGTGGCCGGTTGCGTACTTGCTCCTCGTGTGCCATAATATGCTCAATAATTCATTCCGATTCCGATTGGAAAAACTGGCACTTCTTGCAGAGCTTGACTTTGCCAGTCAATGAGGTTACAATATTCAGGATCCCCAATGATAAGCCTACTAACAGCTAATCAAATTGTTTTGCTCTGTTCGCGGGATACTCACCGAATATTTCTTCTAGTGATATTGAGTTCATTGAAGTTAAAATTATTTTATTCATTCGGCTTCATTCATTGTTAGCTCTAGCTTATCACTGGGGATCCCGAATAATCTGATCTCATTGACCGCAAGAACCAATTTTTTCAGTCAGAATTTTTTAAGGAAATACCACTATTGTCAATGAAAGAAAAAGTATGCGTGGAGGGAAAATTCGACCAAGACTCATATTTTCCTTTAAAGTTAGAGAATTGTTCTCCCGCACCAGCATTTATTTAGCCTAAATAATTTCAACATTAGTTTAAAATAAAGTATCACCCAACATACTGATAATTCACAGAAATCTAACGTAGTAATTAAGTGTAGGTACTCAGAATTTTTCTTTTACGATCTTTACAATGAATTTAGCAAAAACATCTATGGTGCTAGTATTTCGACTATGTAAAAATGCATTAAATATTATCTACATCCACGAATAATGGATTCCTTCATCAATACCACTGAAAATTGTAAACTTAGCCTTTTATTTTGAAGACGAAGAAGGATAAATTTAAGTTCGAGTTACTACGCTAATCTCGAATAAGAAGCATATTTCATGCATGGCTATATGAATATTGCGGTTAATGTAAAATAATGTTGTGCTGCTCAATCGGAAAAGTCAATCACATCAAAAGCCCAAATCCAATCGAAGCAAATAACAAAATACATGTTCGGTGGAAATTTACTCCTGTTATACAAACAGCGAAGCACTCAGCATATTTTTACGACGAAAATCCTTTGCTTCCATAGCGACAGCATTTTAAAATGATAATGGGAGGTTTTTAAACAGGTTTTAGGTGTACTTTTATCGTCGATACTTCATGCAGTTCCCCCCTTCTCCCTGCCATCCCTACGGTGGTTTGTAGGGCATTATGTACATTATCACATTTTGACGCCAACTTCTTTTGGAAATCAAGTTTACAATTAAAATACCCCTGTTGCCCAGCAGTGAAAAACCAATGTTTTGAAGTCTTACCGGTAAGGATTCTACCGTGTATTGGAATTCTTGAGAACGATCTATTTCTCACGGGGAACAATTTAAAAATTTGAAAAATATTTCATCACCAGTGTGTTGGAAAAGTAAATTTAAAATCTGAGAAGGAACCCCCAGGTTGCGCTCATCCATTTTATGTTACTTTCTTCGAGTTCGTTTACTCATTTTTGCTCAGATCTCGGCCATTATGAACGCATTGGAAATGAACCTCATCTACATCTACATCATCTACGTAATACCCTGCGATCTACCGAAAAATTTGGCCGGGGTGAAGATCAAAAAACACGAACCATTTGCATGCAACTAAGATCTACCAACCCATGCGGCCATGCAGCCTCTACTGAATACTTTAACAATAAGTATTGACCTACCTATCCCTTCGCTATGTTGCCTTTAAAGTTCTCTTATGATACGCGGCTAAAATGACATTTAAAATCTATTGGTAATACAATCTATCTCTCTTATCTTATTTATCTGATCAAAACTACAACGATAAGCAGGGGCTCATTATGAATGACAAAATAACCTTTGTATTTCCACAATTTATTCTCTCACAGTATGACCATGGTTTCCACGATTAACGTCATCCTCAGGTCATCCTAACGTCATCCTGATGATGACGTTAATCGTCGAAACCATGGTCGTAGTGTGAGAGAATAAATTGTGGAAATACAAAGGTTATTTTGTCATTCATGATGAATACAAGTAAATTCCATAAAGTGACGCCAGAAACCATCAATTTTATAAGCAGAGGCTCTTAATATACGTACTATATGTATCATCTTCACTAAACCTATCCGTTTTAAATTTTTGCTGGAGATTTAATCCGTACTTCGAGATTGGCTTCGAGTAAATTCCTAATTCGTTCCCGGATTCCCCTTCCGGGTCTTTCCGTCCGGCTTCCGGTCGTCGCGGCCAATGGAGGCCCTCTTGGAGACGTGCCCATGGGCAATGGTAGGCTCCCGGGATCCTCGCCGACTCGCCTTCCCCACGCACTGAGGGAGTCGGGTACCGTTCCTCGAAGCGGAGGGAGGGAAGGGGTGTGGGAGGGAGGAGGGTAGTAGGGGTGGGCAGGAGGCGGAGGTCGACGCACGAAATTTCGGACTGCTCCGTGCGGCTGATGATTAATTCGGGAATGGCAACGCGAGTCATTTTCAGCCCCTTCTCATGAGAAACTCACGCTCATGAGGTGTCTAACGAACTTAATAATAATAACAACAAAAACATTACCTTGGCAAGAGAGGATTATAACGGTAGTTAAAGAGGTGGCGAAATTTCCACATACTTAATCTTGACATGCGTCAATTATTTTTGTCTGACATACGTCAATGTATCTCCTGCAGAAGTTTAAAACCGATAGGTTCTGGATGTTTCGGGTACCTTAATGTCACCAGCGTGCCACGCCGGGTCAGTGCACATGGAGAAATTTAGAGAGATCGATGATAGGACGGAGAGCTTCAAGAATTCACAATGCCGTACACAATTAGGGACAGTGATGGATTACAGCGAGGATACATGGGAAAATTAGAATGGACAATAAATATGGAAGGACAATGGCCAGATATAAGCTGAAGATAAATAAGAAGAAGACTAGGACGATGTGCAGCAAGATAGAAGAGACCAAAACCAATGTTAAGCTGGCAAAATAAAAACTGGAAGAGGTGAAAGAGTTCCGAGTAACTAACGATGGACGAAGCAAGAAAGGAATAGTCAGTAGAATAGCCCAGGTAAAGAGAGCATTCTATTAAAAGAGGAATATACTTGCAGCTGGAAATACAAACGTAGAAATAAGGAAACAATTCATCAGAACGTACATCTGGAGCATGTTTCTTTACGGCAGTGAGGTATGGACCTTGACAGCAGCGGAGAAGAAAAGGGTGGAAGCATTCGAAATGTGGTGCTACCGAACAATGATGAAGATAAAATGGATCAACTGAGAGACAAACGAAGAAGTCTTAAGAAGAGTGGGAGAAAAGAGAAGTCTGCTGAAAACTCTAAAAAGAATACGGGACAACTTATTCGGCCATATCTTAAGACACAATGGCCTGATGAAGAAAATCGTCGAGAGAAAAGTCAACGGGAAGATTGGAAAAGGCAGTCCTCGTGTGAGATACATGAAACAGATTTTGAAGGATGCAAAAGAGAAGAATTACGATAGAAGAATCAAATGGAGGGCTGCGTCAAACCAATCCTAGGATTGTTGACCGTTGATGATGATTGTGAATTTTGGCGTGGAACTTGGAATGTTGTGATTATTTTTAATAACGTGGCATGTTTTAACACTGCTGACCCAGAACGCTCTAGAAAGTATGAGTTCATCATTTGATTTCGTTATAGAGGTGATAAAGTTACTTTGTATTGGCTGAATATTCGGTGTCACTTGTGGCTGACGTTATAATGTGTGCTTACGATAGTTACAAGGAAGCAGTCCGGGCCAACCTTCGCGCGGGGTGAGGATCTCTATGGGTCAGTGACATGAATAATCGGAAAAGCTAAACAGATGGGAATACGAAGCGATAGAGATCCGGTGTTGGCGCAGGATGTTGAGGTTGAAACTCATGGATATAGTGAAAAACGAAGAGAAGACCAAAGGAAGAAAGATCACTCTGGAGCACACTACGTTAATGAAGAACCAGATGGATTGGGTACCATTACGGATCTGTCAAGAGCATATTCGAAGGAAAGATCCCACAACAAAGACCAAGGGATGATATGATGCACATAAAGAGGCAGAATTCCCACATCAGAGTAAGGCGGTCTGCTCTTTTCACTACGCTGCTGTGTTTCACTGAAAGGTCGAGTATCCAGGAAATCACACAGTTTGGGTTTCCTATGGGAAATAATATCTCGCTATGCGTTTTAATTTTCATGCCCCAGTTTGAGTCGCTTCTGCACCCGTGTACGTTACCCTGGAGAAGACGCAGACATTTGCGCTTTGACATCTAATTCACGGCTCGTTAGTGAAAGAAGTCCATTCTGCTTCATTTTTGGCAATTTATGGTGTCATTCACACAATTATCTTTTGTCATAATTGATATATTTGGATCCACCAAGCTATTTGCGACTCTGTAAAGTTAGTTGAGCGGTGAAAACTCGATCCGACCCGGCTGTAACACCGTAGTGACGAATTTCTTCGTCCGAAATCTACCAGGGCCCAATAAAACTTGAATTCCTCCTTTATTGTAACATAAAATTTACGAAGGACTGTAATAAGCTAAAATTACATACAATAAAACAGAATGCTCTACTGATGGTCAAAATTCGCACACGAAAAATTGGAAATAACGAAAAAATCAATGTCCTCAAACAAAAGTTCTCTTGTGAAAATAAACTTGTCATGCGTCATTTTTTACCTTGATTGATTCGTGATTCCCTTGCAAAGCTTTTACACTGAGAATACCATGTCTTTCTTCCTTTAATTATATATATTGACTTAGACAGCGGAATTACAATTAACTGCTGCTGACATTGAATTAATTTTTGTTGAAAATAAAAATTCTTTTATTTTCAATTAAATTTTTTATTGTTTGAAAAATCGTCAGCGCTCGGACAGAGAAATGTCAGAAATACAACGTATAAGAAAAAGTATCAATCTACCACATGGCAATCACAACCTAAAGCATTGTACAAAAGATGTTTTAATTTTATATTGTATTAGTATTTTTTATTAGCAAATTGATTTTTACCCATGAGTTTTTATTGCTGTAAAATTTGAGTTTTCGTCATATGCATTATTGTATAAGTATTTATTGAGGGCTGGTTAGGTTTATGTCTTTCATCTTGAATGCGCATACTAGCTGCCAACACTGTCAAATCGATTGATGCTCACCTGGATATGTATAGCAGTGTGGCATTGGTCGCGTTCAATAATAATTTATGTGCAATACCTCCATAGCACGTGACCCTCCGTGTCTTCATAGGGCTCTGGAGTGAAAAGCGCGGAAATTCTTCGGGTTGAAGCGGATAGTGTTAGTGTACTACAAGCCACGATTCGCTCACGGAGGACCGGAAGGAGTGTTTGGTCCGCGGAACCCTTTTTCCTTTCACGTCATGCATCTGCTGCTCTCCAGAGAGTGGACGGCGGCTAACCGTTAAAAGCCAGCAGATGCAGCGGCGAGCAACGAACCCTCCTCCGCGGAGGGCCGTCGGAAGCGTGACCCGCGCTTTCCGAAG
Source organism: Platycnemis pennipes (assembly GCA_933228895.1). Classification (NCBI taxonomy): domain Eukaryota; kingdom Metazoa; phylum Arthropoda; class Insecta; order Odonata; family Platycnemididae; genus Platycnemis; species Platycnemis pennipes. The sequence goes on along the minus strand of OW121850.1, from coordinate 21,194,316 downwards.
ACTTTGTTTGCTTTGGTGCTCGCGAGGTCATTGTCTCCTCTCCACTACCGCCTTGGCATTCGCTGGAGGACATCCTCATCTCTCACTCCCCGAGCTAATATCCCGCATTTCCTCCTCGAGTACGGCTCGCGAGCAGGAATTTAGAATGTTCGAATTGTGACATTCTTGCGAACGAATTGTTTTCACCGTCTATGTTGTTGTCTACTTGTTGATGATAAGGAAACAAACGCTTGAAGAGGTGAAGCTATCTGGCAAATCGAAAAGCTAGCGATGGACAAAGCTAGAAAGAAATAGTAGAAAACCAAGTAAAAAGGGATTACAACCAAAAGAAGAATCTACACACAGCTGGAGATATAAATTTGAAAGAGGTAAAACACCAATTTAACTTACATCTTGAGAAATAATACAAATGTGCAATTTCCACCAATAAACTATTTAGTACGACCTATGTTTTGCTTTTTACCGCATATTCAGGTAGCATACTAAGTGTGCAACGACATATATAGGGATTTTGGTGAGGACGTCGTGGCCGTTGTCGGATATGTTCAACAGAGATTGTTGCAAGTGCTCTCCCTTCAGCTCGCTGAAGAGGGCCACCTTGTGGCCGAAATACGCGTATCCGACGCACAACCTCGCTTTGTCCTTCCACATTGACTACGCTCTTTTGAGCTCTATTCTCCCAGTAGGTGTGCCCATTTGAGTGTGTGAGTGAGTGTTTTTCGGAGTGCTTGTGAGTGCGTTTGCGATCATATCCCAGGCATCCTGACCAGGGTCCCATCAGCCCTGTGAAGGATCCCAATTGGGTTGAGCGTGTGTGTCTGTGGTTGTGTCACTGACGAGGAAGTAACATTCCCGTAAACCACCACAGGAGGGTTTTGTGGTTGAGAGACTGTAGTTGGTCACTGCTGTCGAATTGACCCTCCCGCAAACCAACACAGCAATTGTCCTTGACGAGGGTTGCCAATATTACGGCCATTGGAGAATTTTATTTTATTTGTCACAGGCCGTAGAGCTCATCTCCTTAGATCTGAACTTGTGTGTAATTATAATATGGCGTCAAGGAATCAAGAGAGGCAATTTAGAGTCGCTGGTTGGAAATGTGGATGACCTAACCCGCCGTGTGATGTGCCAATGACGTTGATGGAGCGAAAAACGGTTTCTCCTCTTTGGATTTGAGCAAGAAGAGCAAGACTCTTCCAAGCTCTGCGATTCACTCAAGTCTTTCACTCGCAGCGGATGACAGTTACTTAACCAAGTCTTACGGGAGAGCCACGGTTGTACGATATTAATGAGTGTCACGTTGCATTTCTATTCCGAATGGCTCTTGAATAGATAGCAAAAGGTGATTGAAGGAGAGAGGAGAAAGGGATAACATTGGGTATTTTACGATTATGAAAGACGGGATGATGTGAGAATACATTGACTTAATTTTCTTCCATTCGTACATTCGAATGGAACAACAATTAGGATGGGAGAACTGAAGGCACGGTGGCGTACGTAAGAAATAAGTTGCAATCTTATGTCAGAAGTTTACGTTCATGATGCGATGTTTCAAAGCGGTAGAGTATAGAGCAGTCGTAACACTTTTCCCAATAATTTTCAATCGCAAACTATTTAGAAAATGCAGCAGCAAAACAAGTCAATTTCAAATATAACCAGTTCAATTACGTTTCACCCACTTTCACTCAGACAAGACCCTGCTAAATCACTTCTATAAATCACTTCGTCTTACTTCCTTCATCTTGAGATTGCCTACGTTGATTACCCTGCAGTGACGATAAAAAAATTGAAGGGGAAACCGTGCCACTCACCAACGAGAGCGATTTCATTGAAGCTAGAGAATGTATTTAGTTTTAATTTTTAAGTGCACAATTATTAAACGGAAAATATGAAAGTAGGCATGCTATTATTGAGATTATGATATTGAGACACACTGACTGGCTGAAATTTTCCATGGCTTGCTGTTATTCTTTCAGAATCGCTTCGTTACATGGCGGAGCTTGAATATTTGAATTAATAAAGAAAGAGGAACGGTAGGTAACTTTAAAAAAGTGTTCAAACCGAATAGTCGACTTGCTCACCCCAAAGTATGTAAGATTTTATCGCTTATCACCACAGACCCATTAAAGAAATGCTTGCCTCCTGATACAAATCCCACATCAGGAATGGATGATGATTCGAGTAAATCAAATGGTTTTTCTAGACTTGTATTATCGCTGCAAGGTAAACTCAACTTCGATGAGGTTTTGAGCACACTAGTGAATGATAGTAGATCTCTAATTCAGGTAAAATTTAGCTAAATAATATAGACCCTTAGCTCTTCACATTAATTGCCACGCGAAAAAATTTCACCTGGACAGGGAATCGAACCACTGGTCTTTGGCTTTCCGGGCCACTGCGCAGACCACTACTCTACCCAGTATCCCTAATTCGCATGGAAATTATACTAAGGTTCAAGGTACTAGATGTTGAGCCCTCGCGGTCTATCAAGGATGGCAACGCAAGGGGGAAAAATTCGAAACCTGAGGAAAAAATAGGGGACGTAACTCTCGGTTTAATTCTTGCAAGGTTTATCCGCAAAGTACCCTGATGGTAGTATATCATGGTAACCATTGTATGATGATTAATATTTAGATAAATTATATATCCTTTAACCTGTTACTTCGCGTTATGTGGGCCAAGAGTGGAATATGCCTCCAGTATTTGCAATCAGTGGGAAAAGGGATTAATGAAAGTATGATATGAAATTCAGAGGAGATAGGCAATATTTGTGAAGAATTGTTATGGTAAACGGGGTAAGTGAAACTTCGTTGATTTGAGGCGTTCGGATGAAAGAACTTTCCGAAACGAAGACTGCAAGCAAGACTGCGGCTATTAAAGAAGTACAGGGCATACAAGTACACCTCCGACACCGGGTTTATTATAAGAGCCCCACATTGCATTGGTAGACAGGATCACAGGGACTAGATAAGAGAAATACTCAACACCGAAGATAGATTCAAATACACGTTCTTTCCCCAAACAATTTGGGACCATAGCAATTTCAAGATCTCTCACTTCACGATGCTTTCATAACATAATTTACTTTAACATGGCAATGGAATTGCACACGATTGATTAATACGAATTCATGAAGCAAAGAGAGATGGAATTAAGGTGTTGGATTTTTTTTACTGTAGGCTTTAGGTATGACTGCATGAAATACTAATATGTTTAATGCATACCTGTGGTATTTGTCAAATGTTTCTTTGCATGTTGGATGAAAAATATAAATGATTAATGTGTATCCCGCATAATATCTATCGATTTATCTCCTTAGGTACGTAATATAAGTAAACTTAAGTGCATGTATGTACGTAGTGCATGCTTGGTGATACCTAACCCCTTGCCATACACCCTCGAGGTGGCTTGCAGGGTAGTCAGAAGGTGTAGATAGTCTATCTTTTGGTGACCACTTAGTTACTATAAGGTCTAGGGAATTCTACTTTCTATACGGACCGTTCAATGTTTTACACATCTTTGGAAAACAACCCACCGTTAATTTTCTCCGGATATTCAGTTCTTACTTAGGCCTACGATCAGCTAGTGGTTCCCAACCTCATTCGGGTCGTGACGTTGGTCCGCTCGAGTCTAGACTGAAGCGACCGACTTGCGAGTGGACCAGATCTGGGACTTCGCAATCCCAATGAGGCTGCAAACCCCCATCGGTAAGAAGGCCTTACGGTCAACGTTTTTGTGATGGTAATCGCGCAAAGACGCGGGGAAGTTTTTCTTTTTGGGGACAAAGCGTGAGAGAAGGAAATTAACACCGGGCCGCATTTGAGCCACCATGTCGTTGAGGCATCCCTTGAGGAAATTGTGAATTTTTAGCGGAAATCTCTGGAGAGGACGCAGATAGAAACGGAATAATGAGGCAAGGAATTGGAGAATGCAACATTTTTGTACAATGATTTATTTTTCCACACACATAAAACGGTAGGTGAAAGAAGAAACAATTTTGTCTAAATTTCGCCCCAAATAAAAGCAGTTCATTATTATTATTATGAAGAATGACAAGCGATTGGTCAATTTATGCGTCAGTAGTTTTTTGGCCGTGTCACGTCATGAAAAAACTCTTCTAAACGCCGCCAAATATTTTCCAGGGAGTGTACACAACTTTTACTTCGGCAGCCTTTGCTTGATCGCAAAAGAATACAATTATTTTTGCAAAAAATGGATATAAATTGAATTTTCTGATCACTAACGGAAGAGATAATGAAGAAAAGTTAAGAGATAGCCTGGATAACCTAGCAAAAATCATGGTTTGCCGAGTATGACAAACGACAGCGCCAATAACCTAAGTACGATGTTGCGAAATGTATGGAAAACTAAACAAGTCCTTTCGTTATGCAAACTAAGTCAACCTGCTCAGTAATTACACCTTAAAATTCTAGTTAGTGGAAAAAGCCATGAATTCTAGAGTCAGTTTAATTAGTTTTGGCGAACTGATTCCGACTTGTGTTGTTTTTGACGAGTACAGAAACACCGTACTTAGCAAAGACTTGTTAGTACGTCTGTAAAATATTGGGAAAATATATTGAAGGTTAACAATGCAAATCGAGAGCATTGAAACAGAAGCAGCCAGTGAGGGGGATATCGAAGTAGGAAGTAGCGATCAATTGAAGACGCTTCCACGGCCGAGAAGGAGTCGGAGGGGTGGAAAACGACTGTAGTCAATCTCCAGACCGAATACTTAAGACGGTAGAAGAAATCAAGATGGAAAAGGGATGCGGATAACACGATTCTCCGGCGGTGACAGTCGCAAAGTAGGTTTAGCGAGAACGCCGGGTTTTTCTCCCGCCTCATCCCCATTCCCTTCCCTGCCCTCATTACCCACCTTTCCTCAAAAGGTGCAAATGACCTCCGCTGCCGATCGCATCCTCACCATACGCCACTTACCAAGTTGCGCCTTTCGGAATTGAACCACCTCGTTCACTCTCCAACGATCCTGTTGATGCAGGTTCCTTAGTCGTGACTGAGCGTCACTGAATAGATTGCCCTCCACTTTGGCTATGCTCTTCTATTCGTTGTGATACGATTTGCTGGCGTTTAAAAGGTTTCAATCATTTTTAACGCAAGAAACCCAAACTATAGTAAAAGATTCCACATGTTTTTGGAAAGGTTGCAGGTCAACTGTGATAAGCTACTACGTGCCATTGACCTGGAAGTTGTTTCTAAATTTAAGTGTTCACCTCCGTTGGCGACAGACTATAATTTATTTAGAGTATTGATGAAAATTGATTCAATGTTGGGAAAAAATATGATGCATTCTCATTTCATTCCCAGAAATTTAATGCCTTAGATAAAAGGCCTAGAGACGGTTATAAGCTAAAGTAAGTAAGTGTCATAATTCATAGAAATTTTAACAGGAAAAATGAGCACACACTGCAATACATACGCATGGATACCAATTGCGAGTGTTTGTAAGAGGTTGATATATTTATGTTAAAACATTCAGAATTACATCAACAGAAACGCGGAAAATTGTTTCCTTTTTTCGCGCAGAACAATATTGTATTTATATTTAGTTCTGATGAAACGTAAAGTGATAATGTCGTGCCACTAGATCTTTAGGAATAAATTAATTACGAAAAATCCGTTAGTTTTGAAAATATGGTTATTTTATGCGATGGAAACGTATTTGTAATCATTGCGTTAAAGTCATCAATGTCAAATTAATTTGGATCAATGTATTTTTCAGTAGTTCACACAAACCGAGAGAATAGGGCATCACGTTATATTGTAGAATATTATCTCAAAACTAACGAATATGTGCGTATATTTTCTTTAAAAAATTGATCGTTTTGTTTTTTTTTGCTATTTCCGACTGCACTATTTCCGTCAGTTTACAATTCCTAGTATGATTAATTAATTCGCCTTCCATGATTCACGTCAGATTGACGACTGGTTTCCACGACATGACTCAGATACCTCGTATCGTGGAGATGACCAAAATCGCGAATGAATGGTTTGACAGCGATGCAGGGAGAGGAAATTTTATGGGGTGAATTTGGGGAAACGGGTGTGACGCGTTGCCACAATCAGGGAATGACCCAACATGGCCCGACGATCGAGCGAAAGGCTCCATTGTCAGAGGCTGTCCCTATCGGATCACTTTCCCCTCGTTCGCCAAAGCCGCTCTTGAATAGCAGCGTCCGTACGTAAAACACTCTCGTTCCCCAGCTTCACTCTCACCCAGCCGTGGAAACTGAACGGTTTAACACGAAGCCCTCCGCTCGACGGCCCGATCACTTTCTCACGGCAGGCGAGAGGGATCCGTCGCGCCGTACTCTTTCCGAGCTAAACTACGCAATCGCAGTGTTCTTGAAGAGCCTGGGAGAATATCAAGTGTTTCATAGTCATCCCCAAGGAATCGAGGCGCGCTTAACCCAGTACTCCTTAACCTTTTCAGCTGCTGATACCACTTCAATTCTCAAAATGTGTTCTAGTACCCTTCACAAAAATTTCAATTTTTTGTTCACTCATGATTAAATCTGTTAGAGAAATTTCTATCGGATAGCTTTACTGAAGATGTTAGGCACATATTAAAGAAACCAGCGTATTATCCTAGATTCGACCAGATAAATAAGATTAGAGAGATAGATTGTCGTACTGTTAGATTCAAAATGACATTTTTCCCCCGTACTATAAGAGAACAGAATAGGCAGCATAGCAAAGGGATGGGTAGGGGAAATATTTTAGAGTATTCTGTAGCGCATGATACATGTATTAACCCCTCAAATACTATAGATACTAACAATCTAGTTGCATCAGACCCTATAGTTGCTTGTTTGCATGTTAGTAGTGCATTCTTGGTGATCTTCACCCCCTGCCACACACCCTCGCGGAGGCTTACAGGGTATCGTGTAGACATAGATGATGTAGATGTAGATGAAAAGAAAAATTGGGCCCTTGGATGATGCAAAACTATGCACACTACTTAGATAACGATGTTGTTTTTCTTCCATATCAATGGACTAGATTATTCTACAAAAGCTACACTACGAATAATTGCTCATTTGCTGGTTACGCTGAACTATGTGATCGGAAACATATTTTCAGGGTATTGACTCGCATCCCCTGAAGAAGGTTAACCTGGGATGTACGCACGCCTACCCTTCGTTATAAAAAACAGCAAAAACACCCAAAAACTGGTAAGCATTATAAATGAAGTAGTAGAAGTAAAGTAACTCGATGAACCGTGCAAAAACTTGATCTCTTTTCTGTGACCTGCGGTTGAAAATATAATATCAGGTCCTATCGTAAGAGGTTATCCATTAATTAGATTGGAATCTACTGAGGGCGGGTGGGATTATAATTTAACTGAAACCCAAGGGATGCTACTAGAATTAGAAATTCAAGTAACATCCCTCGGGTTAAGGAATCCACCCTTTCTTATTATTCATATGGATATCGAGCTAAGTCTGGCGCATCATAGTGGCAAGGAGGTCGCTCTAACGCTATAGCAACTTCTAAAAAGATTTACAAGGGTTTTCTTTGTGAAGAGTATGAAACTGAGAGCATTGCTGGGTTGACTTTTTTGTTTCATGTTAATTAGTAGAGATCGTTTTCTCCCTTTGCCTCTAAAATAAAAAATCATAATATTAAATGTACGGATACTACATAATTTATTAAGATTAATCACCATAATGTGTTTAAAAATGAAGCTCGATAATAACCACTACTACGACAGGAGAGTATAATCTACTAATTGTTTAGTAGATTATACTCTCCTGTCCTACGATTGCAATGGATGAGACCTGTTTTTCTCTTGGTGCATGTTACATAGTCCTACGCTGCATAGCGTGCAGTGAGAAACCGTTTCAGAGTCATTTGCTGGTAGATGCAAAACTTTCCGCTACAGTTAGGAGATAAAGTACCAAAGATGGCGGAATTCGATTAGTGACATTAGGCATGTGTCACCAACAAAACCATCCCTGCTTATAAGTGATATAATTTTCCAAGTGCTTAGAGTATAACATTACAAATGGCTGATAGATATTTCGAAAAATTTACAAAGATATCGAAGTAGAGGAGCGAAGGAGTCGATGGATGAACGGAGATAACGGCAGTGACCAAGCTCTGCGTTCACACTCTTAGCACGAATATTGTGAATGAAGTATGACCTTAAGTGCCCATATTCCATTTTGAAAAATGCTCTAATCGGGCAATCGAGGATACGGTCACTCGCTGCACGGACTTGAATTCGTCAGGCAATGAACGCTAACGGAGCCTCGCTTGGGGCTAAAATCTTTTTTTTTTTACGCATACATTAAGGGACGAGATCGAAAAATAACTGTACCTGAAAATATTTTACTCATAAATTATCCGTTCACTCAGTGAAGTATGGAAATTGACCGCAGCGCTGCTAGCGATGCCTTGGTGGTGGTTGCCGTACGCACCAATGCTAACACATTTTTCAACCGGTGGTCTATACACTGTCTGCCTACGCGTTTTCTCATGTGCAGTGATAAAAATGTTATATTGCACATATTTATAGCTACGATCTAGGTTTCGAAATGCTGTATGCCACATTTACCGGTGAAATCATGCCACTGAGGTATACGGGTATCACAAGTGAATTTAACGTTATGTATTGCACTTAATGTAAAAAATGAACAACATCCGATAGTATTGGAGAAAACGTTTAAAATAAAATATGTTTTAACAACTGATTACAAATAATTTAATGTTTTTGCATTCCGTAGATTTTCAGTTGAAAGTGAGAATGCTTCTGGCTGTCGAGGATCAACCCCACAGTATAACTATTGAGAATTATTAAGTATAAGTCTTTTGCTAGGTAGCGTAAATCTGAATCATATGCGCTGCTTTCTTTTCAGTAACTTGTTTATCAGTCCACAGCTCCTGGTTTTTAATAAACAAGTGGCAAACATGAAAGACGATAAGACATACTGTGGCCATTGTAAAATATTACGCTATTATTGATTTCTAAGTTTGAATCCTACAGTCCAATCGCTTATCGAGAAATTATGAACATGGGAAACATCTCATTTTAAGGGCTGTTTACAGGCCTACTCGGGTAAGGGTGCATTAGAGCAATGAGTGAAAAATTTAAAGTACGCCAAATTGAACGCAAACGCGTGTTAAAATAGCAGAAAAATTATAGGCGGGCAATGGTTGTAAAACTATTTCGTAGACTGAGCACGAAGAGTTTAGAGAACAGATGAGCTAGGCTCACGAAGGTTTTCATGGAGATGCTCCAGCATAAAATAATATTCCCCCTAATAAATATGAAAGAGACATGCTACAAGTGAAACATATCCAGTCGTTGTTCGGGGGGAGTACAATTTCAACCATGATGTATTCGGAGAACACTTCTGAATGGAATCTTCTTCGGAGGGAATAGAAAAACCACGCATACCGATTCAAATTCTGACAGAAACTGATGCATAAATCATGGCCGGGAGAGGTCGCACCACCTTCACGCGGCGTCCAATCCTAGAACCGGAAACGGGAATGCACGGGCCGGACGGAGGTGCACGCCCGATCCAGTCCCGGCCGGCGCTCGGCAAGGCGGAGGGTAGGGGGGGGGGGCGGGAGAGCTTGCGGTAGCAATTCGTTCCGGCACATGGGAGTCCATCGGGCGGCCATTGCCTCGGAAGAAGACTCACCTCTCTAGCCCCCTCGGGATCGCTGCGGAAATTCCGACGCCGGAGGAAGAGGCTCCCGGCCGACAGGAGAGAATGGATGAAGGGTTGGCGCCGAAGACGGCGGGCGACACGGCCAAAGGCTCACCGATGCAGGGACGCGCCGCGAAAGCAGCTCGTCTTTATCTGTCCACCTCCTTCGCTTACTGCACCACAATAGGTTTCCTCGCCATCTCACCAAGAGTTAAGGTGTGCGGAACGTCGTGCCCGCCAAATGGTGCACCACACCGGAGGGTACCACTCCCACACAAATCACTTCCTGCTGAGGCGGACTCGGGCGTCGAAGTCTCTCTGTCCGGAGGACGAGGAGTCTTCGGGTGGATGGCCGCGGAGGGACTGTCGGGCTGCGCTTCCAGTTGTAGTGACCGCACGCGGGATCGACACACACAACGCCCGGCGCCCGCGCTGACGACCGGTTTTATACCGGGGCGGCGTTGGAGGGGGCGGGGGGGCGAGACAATAACAACCTGCGGCGGCGGCGGCGGTGGCGGGGAAATATGGGCGAGGGGAGGGGGGCGGAGGGGAGGGATGGAATGAGGGGAGGGCGGTTCACTTGCTTCGCAGGGGCTGCCTGACACACGGATTCACCCCGATGATTCGGATCACGTGCGTGATTCATTCATTCGATCCCTACGCGCTGAATCGGTGATTCGCTGCCCGGGAGGTGACTGGGAGCCGCCGGTGCACTCCCGAGAATGTCATCGATGGCTCTTTTGTATCGGTAACAATGTAAGTGTAAGGAAGATTCGGTTCCCGCCACAAGTGAACTTGGCGGACTAATGTAAGGATTCGATGCCACACGCCTGAAATTCGATATGAAACGCTGGGACATATCTTCATTAACAGAGCTATCTGCAAGTCATCACGAGGGTAGATGGTAGTCACTAAACGTGCCCTGAGCTAATGTAACTAAAAAATTTGTCACAATGTGATAAGAAAAAAAGGTGTTGTTTAGGCATTCAGCTAAATGACTAAAAGCTACATCTACGTAACACCCCATGAGGCACCACGAGAGTGTGTGGCAAGGGATGAAGATCTCCAAACATGCGCTACTTACCTACAACTAAGAGCGACAATACTAGTACTTCATGGAAACATGTTAGATATAAGCTAGAATGCAACTACATGGGTAGTATCTACTGATATCCACATGGTTAGTGGACGCTAATAAAGACATTGATTGGTATTAATTGGTTTAAGCATTTGTTTGAATTCAAATCGGTGTTTTTCAACTTCAGGCGAGCAAGTGCTCAGTTACCACGCGTCAGTTCAGTTGAAAATTTTTCGATTTGCATGGTTCCTTGAGGAAACAGTCATATAACGCGCTGGGACATACCTGCATTTACAGAGCTATCTGCAAACCAACTCGTGGGCAAATGGTAATCAGTAAATATACCCTTAGCTCATGTAGCTAAAGATTTGTTACCAATTGATAATAAATATAATAAAATGCCTATATGTGATAATAAAATATGAACTTTTGAGAAGGTTGGTAGAAATTAGTTGGGCACATGATTTTGCAAAGCGATTTAGCGTGATATCGGAAGAAGAGAAGAAAATATGGTGAAGTGGCGACGAAATGCTGAAGTCCTGGTCAGCTAATGGAGATATGGGAGGAAATACATGTATGTCAATGCATGTAAGAGGGGTTAGAAATTTTCGGACTTGGGAAAGCAAATAGTTGAAGAAGTCATTGACTGTAGATGAAACGAGGCATCCAGAAATATTTTTTCCGAAAAGAGCTACATGTTACCTGTGGGCCGAGTAATGAAGACTATCGTATTTTACTTCTCGACTCCTCTACCCAACTCACTCTCTGCCTCCTCTAAATTTCTTTCAGCACCTTTCTCTTCCCCCCAACAGTGTCCAGTATTTCACCATTAGTCCCAGTCACTGCTAGCTATACGGCGATAGTTTGGTAGAATGGATTGTTTTATCTTAATCACGCCCATCATGATCTAATTAAATTCTGTACTGCATGATGCATGTTTAACATTCCTAACCTATGGATGCTAGGAATATACAGACAAATATATCTAGAGAAATGCCTTTCATAACCAGTAATCCCGCATTATTATGTAGATACTAACCATCTAGTTGCACGTGACTCATATATAACACGTTTCCATGTAGTAGTATCATTGTAGCACTTAGTAGCAAGTAATTAATGCATGTTTGGTGATCTCCACCCTCTGCCACACACCCTCATGGTGGCTCGCGGGGTAATACGTATATGTAGAAGTCATTTTATTGTTATTGTCCTTTCCGCTCAACATGCCTTAGCCATCTTCAGATAATCAAAATTTTCTGCGTGGATCATCGATGATGTTTGGCCCACCTATACCACCCAGTTGTTCTATGTACTTATCGGGATGCGTTTTCCATCAATATGTAGCGCAGTGCTGACAAGTAAATATTTTTTCATAAACTCATTGTCACGTTAATGGAATTATAACGAGTTTTATAATGACGTGTCAAAACCTCGAAAACGAGAAGGTCAGAATGATACTTTTTGATTCCATAGGTTACAAATTTGAAACACAGTCCAAGTCCTTTTGAGTTCCTTTCGGATCACGTTTCAAATCCTTCTCTTCCTATAATTCTGTTATATGATCTTGCTGCGTTATGGAGAGAGTCAGAGGAGGTAACGTTTTGAAACATATTATCACTGCGTCCGTGTTACTCTTTTGTCAAGTCGATGAGATTCAGTCGAGGATCTGGGAGGCTTAAAAATTAAAACAGTTGCCGTGTTACCTTTGTTGCCAACACTCGTCAATATGATGCCGCTAGAACTGCGGGAAAAATAAGCCGGGTTCCTCTAAAATTTCCAAAAAATAAGCTATATATTCCGCTAAATACTTATTAAGTTTTACTGAAAATCTTCTACAAGCAAACCAGCAAACCACTGCTAGTGATCATTAATTATTTTTAATAGTATACTAGTATTTTGCAAAAACGTATTATCCTCAATGAATTAATAAGCATATTTAAAAATATATGAACAAGTAATGCCAAATGGTTTAATTGTATAAATCATTTTAGAAAAATTGTCACAAACAGTAGATGTTCTTTTGCTTAAAAATTCAAGAATTAATGATTTCGTTTCATTGTTTTCAAATTTAATTCTATTTCTGATGTTCTTTTTAAATGTTGATGTGTATGAAATATCGTGTAACATCGTGCCTGGGGTTTTGCATGTAGGGCAGAAGCCCTGAATGCCACAAGAAGAGATCCCCGCATGACTCAATTAAACAGTGGTTCATACAAATTACATAAATTTTCTGACTCCCCTGCCATGAGCGCAAAATACCCTTAGACACGCACCTGGCGTGGTAACCCTAAGGTCTACGGACCCATTCCCGAAGCCCGTCTGCCTTTGGTTTTAAATTTAAGCTTGGTTAGTCGGTTCGCATTGTATTTAGTCGTGGGAGTAGTGACTTTAAAACCCAAATCCTCTGTTGTTAGAATAAGGTGACATGTTACTTTCCCGTGTGTTGGCTGAGAATATAAGAATGAATGTTATTGGAGATACGATAAACAAAGAATGTAACCTCTGCAGGAAGAATTGCTCGGTGAATCCAACATTAACCGTTGATGGATAAGAGAACATAGTTGTGTAACTTTTGATGACCGGCTGGCTGAAAAAGATAAACGATCTCCCTGAAAACTTGGGAGACGGCTTGCCGCCGCATGAAGGAGAGTGTCTGGTCGCGCAAGGGCCAACGGGTGGAACATGAGAAGGGCGAAGTCTTCTCGAGACTTCGCCATCTCTGCACTATCTAGCCAAAAACGGAACGGCGACGGGGAACCACAGTTCCAAGGCAGAATTCTGAGCCGCAGTTCTGAGCCATATTGTGTTCACCTAACGGTGAACTGCCGTGATGAAACCTCTCTCACAGTCACGCGAAAAAGTCACCAACTCCAAAATGAAGCGCAAAAGTAGCCGTATATGTTGACCTTTACCTGCTGACTCCAGGTTTAGTGTAGTGACTCTATGAATACCTAGGACATTAGGTGATAGCAGCAGTTTATTGAAGCAGCAGTTTATGGGGAGAATATTGCTAGAAGACAGAGAAATAGGGAGTGAAACAACTGGAAATATAGCCAGCAAGAGGGAAGATACTAACATATGTGGTCCAATATTCCATAAAAATCAACCCTGACCGTTGGAACACTACTCACCAAGAGAGACTAATTTACGCATGTCAATTTACCGCAATGGTGGTGGCCTTAGTTATTTGGTGCGATGAAGGGTAGCTGGGTCCAGCCCATTTAGCGTATGGTTAAAATCATTATGTCGGCACGTTGCTGTTGATTTTATTTACTTTTGACTGGTATGATGATGGTTAATTGTAATCGTAGTCAGCCTCCCAGTTTCATGAAAGTAGGGTGTGCACGGAGTAGTATTTTTTTCCCGCCTACGTGGTAGTAAGTGTAAACTTATTCTCCCTGATTTGCAATCCCTGATGATGTATCACCCCCTAACATACACCCACGGTGGCTTGTCTACGCGTTCTACTTACTAGTATTTGTTAATTTTTGGAGAGTCCCAACATACTTTTTCCCGCTCATGTAGCCTCCGTACACACACTCTTTTCTTTGATATTTATCTCTCTTCTGCCTTAATGCCGTTAAATATACCAATTATTTTTCTCTCTCCTCCGCGTCTATCAAATAGCAACCCCTCCACAACTACATAATACCCTGCAAGCCATCATAAGGGTGTAAGGCATTGGGTGAATCCACACCAAGCATACAATACATGTATTGTACAATGTATTGTATGCTTGATATGCATGCATTCCTTTTAATGCATGATATGTATATCATGCATTAAAAGGAGTAGTAACTATATTGCAGTCAAAAATAGCGATGTAAAAATAGATTTTAATGGCAAATCAAGCATGCACAAATTTGCTGCTAGTTGGTTTTGTGTATGGTCCTTATACTTACATGAAACTACCTATGCTATGCATTGATCCACTTGTGTATATACTATTGAGTATATTTCATTTTTAAATCTGTTGGTTAGGCAGTTAAAATATCTAATTTTATGACCATGGTCCAGTCCACCATAGTAAGCCGGAGTTAGCTCTAGTGTCGTCTTCAATATTCTATCACCACTTCAAGTGCCCCCTTTCACCTTTTTGCCATCTCCCCATTCCTTTGACCAACCTTTTATTCTCTATCATTTTTAAGGATTTCTCTTTCTTTTTCCTCTCCATTCCGTTAGACCCTCCATTATTCTCCTTTTTAACGAAATATGATGAGGCAATAGATTTGTAGATTTATTGGGTCAATTTTATTTTTTCTAATGATGAATTGCTCTATATTTTTGATTGCTGTGAATTGTATGAAAAGGGAAGGGCGCAAATAACTTAGTTGTCACTTAAATCCAGCTCCACTTATTGTCTTTCCACCAGTTGTATACCAAATGCCCTAAATTTCTATTCATCCTCTTCCCATAGTTATCTGGTTTCTGAGCAATGCAACTCGACGCTGCATATTAAAAATGTTTGCCTAACCTTTTTTCGTGTCTCTATTACGAACCCTCCAATTTATTCCCATCTCTTGGCATATGCTCCTTCGTTAGTGCAATTCCTTGCCTAATATCCGAGGAATTAGTGCATGTTAGGTGATCTCCACCCCCTGCCACACACCCTCGTGGGGGCTCGCAGAGTATTACGTAGATGTAGATGTAATTTTAAGATTAATGAAAACAAACCGTTTTGCGTGATATATATTATGCCTGTTCATCTTCTCTCATTCTAAGCCCTTTTTCTTGTAAAAAACACTTTTGTTTTCCTAAAACGGATATTTATACAATATACGTCACACTACATCATTAAATGCACTAATCAAATCCAGCAGTTCCTTTACCGATGGAGTAACGCTGAATTAAATTCGCCAGTACATTGGAGAATTTCATCACCTACATTTATTCCCACTTATACCCTTTCTATGCCTCTTACGAATTCCTCTGAGCATGCATAGAAGAGTTGGTTATGGGTATCCATGCATCTCTAGTCCGCTTGACACATCTACTTCTACATCATCTACATCTACACGGCGCCCTGCAAGCCACCGCGAGAGCGCGTCGCAGGGGGTGAAGATCACCAAACTATTGCCTATTGACAACCTATGCACTATTGACATGCAAAGAAGCTACTGCATGGAAACATGCTGCATAATAGGGTCACAAAACTGGTCACACTGGTCAGCTTGACTCCTCTGAGGCATCTCATCCTTACACTCGCTGTTGAGTTACCTGTCTCCAATAACTCGTCTATGTTCAAATCAATTAATTACTTAAGTGATTTATTTCAAGTATAGACGAACATGATTAATTGGTCAATTAATCACGTTCGTTATCTTCGTGCCATGAAATGATGATCAAATGCTTTTCTGGTAGATTTACTGAGTATATTCGTCTCAAGATATTAATTGGGTTAGGCTTTCCATGGCCAATTCCATGGCAAAAAGAGCATCAGTATAAGCTTCTTGCTCCTCCGAACGTCGGCCATGGAAAGTTTAACCTGGTGCAAAGTGGAAATGATTATGTCCAGGTCATGAAATGCTCTATATCGCAGTTCACAAAAACAAAACGTGCTTAACTGACAAATATATATCTTCATCTAATCCTTGTAATCCACCGCATGTATGTATGGCTGGTGGTGAATCCTAGCTACCGTCGAATAAACAATCCTACTGTAAACCACCAATTAATCTTGCTATCTAATCAATTTCGATGAAATGCCAATTGAATTTACCGGCTCGTAGGTGCTTAGGAAATACAGTTTTTAATTTAAAACTATCATTATACGGGGAATTCATTGCTCAACATTTATACAAATGATTGTGGTTAGATGCAAACCTTTAAGATAAATACATTTAAAAGTTAGGCATTGTGTATTTGTTGCGTCATGCAGGCAACCAAAGTTAGCCAATAAGCTTCCCTATTAACCCTAATTAATTACCTACTAGATTTTATCAATTATTAAAGACAGGAAAATAAATTTTAATTATCCTAATATTAACCATATTTCTTCTTTAACATCAATGAATGGACCTACCGAGGAAAAAACTGTTTGAACATCAACAATCTCTCAATACCCTGTAAGTCACTACAAGGATGTTTGAATGAATACATAGGTCCGGCATAAAAAGAAGGGTGATAGAAATAATATTCGTTTAAAATTGCATAAACGTGGATAAAGACAGTGAATAACTGTAAGCATACTAGAGAATGTGTAATAATACCAGCGTAAATAACCCTGTTATGTACACTGTACAGCTTGATGTAATAGTCGCAGTGAGTTGACTAGAGCATGGAAACTAAATAGATTGGAATGATGGAAAGCCTAAATGTACGAAAAAAATTATTTAACACCTTACCTACTGTAAACTGTCACTTACCGTCCAGTCGGCACGTCGGTCTACCGGAAGGAGTTACTGACCGATTAGGGTATTGGATCCGTCACAGAAATGTAGCGGAATTGGATGTGCAGGTAAAACGGATAGAGGGAGGAGTCATAGACCCAAGTAAAGCCACTCCTGAGATTTGATATCAGAGTACAGTTACTCCAGTGTCTGCTGCGTCTATGGCCGGGTTCTAATGTCGTCGTATGGATGTCACGAACGGGGCCAGAGCAGAAAAGCAGGCCCCTGAAGTGCGCCAGCATCTTGAGCCAAACTATTTTAGGTTCCAGCGCCTTAACTGGGCTTGTGGCCGAGACTGTGTAGATTGTTCCTCCTGGAAGACGTGCGCGGTTGTTCCTAATAGGTTGGCATAATCAACAGCCCCGCGATTTTTTTCGATGCTGCAGTAGAGTTAAGAGAAATTAGGAGCGAATATGTCAGGCAGTCGTTGGCAAAGAGTTTAGACGTAATCTCTTAACAAAATTCCAAGACAGTATTTTCACAGATGATGTTTAAAACATCTTTTGAACTCCAATTGCTATGGTACACTGGACCACGATCGTAAAATTAGAAAAATCTATTGCCGATCCGACAGATTTAAAACGTTTTTCTTACCCTCGTGTAATTAGGAATAATAATAATATATAATATAATATTTTAATGCTACAGCAAGTTATAATAATACAAAATTTGAATGTATTGAATATATTGAATGTACGAATATGAATAGCTGTAAATACATTCAATAATACGCATGTATTATTGAATATATTTGACTTTAGATATACATACATTAGAAGTCCTGCGTCTTATGCTTTTAGCATTAGATATCCGATTACATAAGCAATATAGCATCTGATTAGATAAACAATATTACAAGTGTAAATTTTTGTACCGATATATTTAAAATGCCACTTTCCCGCATACTATAAGAGATTATAAATGGCAAGGGATAGGTAGATGAAATATTATTAGAGTAGTCCGTAATACATGAAGAATGTTTTAACATTGCTAACTCATGCATGATAGATAGATGTAAATTAATATATTTAACGAAATTTCTGACCAATACATGCAATGTATTTGTCAGGAATGCACGTGGGCAGGAATGGTCAGGAAACATTCATGCATGCACTATAGACATGCGAACATGCTACTATTGGGTCTCAGGCAACTATATTGTTAGTATCTACATAGTAATTAAGGGATTGGTTGTTAATACATGCATCATGCACTACAGACTACTCGTGCGTAATATATACTACACTAATATATTTCCCCTATCCCTTTGCTATGCTAACTATTGTGCTCTCTCACAGTACGGGGGAAAAAATGACATTTCGAATCTATCAGTACGACAACCTAGCTCTCTAATCTTATTTACCCGGTCGAATCTAGCATAATACGCTGGTATTTTTAATATGTACCTAACATGTTCAGTAAAGCTATCCGATTTAAATTTCTGTAAGATGTTTAATCAGTACTTTAACCTACGCTCTGATAATGATTCCCACCCTAATTCTTGCATTAATTCTGATACACCACTAAACCTATCGTAACACCTTTTAACGAATCTAGCTGCTCTACACTGCACAGTGTAGTTATCTGATCAAACCTAATTCATTCGGATCCCGAACACTGGCTACATACTCAACTCAACTAGTGAAAAGTAACATCACTCTTTTGATACATTATCACTTCAGTACGGTATAGATACTAACCATTTAGTTGCACATGAATCATTAATGCATATCTAGAAGTTTTCCAAGAAATAGTAACATGTAGAAGCATGTGGAAGAAGTAGTAACCTCTTACTTTCATGCATGGTGATTTTTCACTCTCTGCGACGCACTCTCACGGTGGCTCCTAGGGTATTACCTTCATCTATATGGAACAGGAGAGTTCAAAATATTATGAGCCGTATATTTTCGTGCGCATTCTGGTCGAGGAAAAAATGAACGGGAAGAATAAGATAGTGAATTCTCGTGAGAGGTCCATGTTAAAAGCGGTTTAGGATGCATTAGAAAAGAAATGAGAAGAGGTTAGCCGATATGTGAAATCAGTTGAGTACTGTGTCAACCCAATTTTGGGATTGACGAAAGGGAATGGGAAGAATGGAGATGAAGGATGTATTGGGAAAGTAGCAAAGAATGCGAAAGAGAAGAATTACTAGTAGTTGTGTGTACTGATGTTGGGATGGTTGCAACTATGAGAGGAGGCTCAAGTGGATAGCTGGATTAAACCCATCTTAATATTTTTGACCTATGGTGATGAGTGTGGGAGGAAAAAACACGTATTAGACGCGTCGAGCGTTATATCTCTCTCTTATTCTATTTTTATGATATAATCTGCCTCAGGAAGTTTTAAATCACTTTAACGTCTTTATAAATATTTTTAATACCTTTTCTTATATTGTATTAACATGACTTTTAATTAATTATTACATTCACTGATCCACCCTAAACCACACACCATATAAGTGGCTTGCAAAGTTCTCCGAGGATGTAGCCAAGAGAGGGGTCAACCTGCTCCGCTCAAGAAATCGGAAAATTCCGAGGAGGTGTAGAGGATGGCCTCAGCGTCTAAGTGGTATTCACACGGTGGCCAAGTGGCGTCTAGAGCGACGCTGCTTCCTGCGGTGAGGCCAGGTGCCCCGTTAAGAACGCCACGGTGAGGCTTTGTGTGCCAAGTGCTAGAGTAGGAGAGAGGATTCAAGAAAAACCTTATCACTAAGTAAACACCCGCTTTTGTCCTTTGAAACATTCGGTTTTCAAGAGTTTCATGGCTTTTTCTGCTATTGGCTTCAAACTGGTTTTTCCCGGGTACAAAAGATCTAGCGAATAACCATTGTAAGCTTGTATAGCTAGTGGATTTCTACGAAATTCTAGCCGGGTGAACTCTTGGTGAACAAAGGGTTAACAAAGGAGAACTAGCAGCGCTTCATATTCTTGAAAGCACTTGCGGTGTATTTTTGTTCCGAGCCTCACGGAAAACGTTCATTGATGAAAGTTTTTGGTTGGCTTCTGGCAACTACAGGCCCATGAGCCAAGCAGAATCGTCACACAGGTATCCTATGGAAACTGTAAGAAAAGTAAAAGCAGTGCAATTCTTCGTTATTATTGCCACTTTGAAAACTACATCTACACCACCATAATACCCTGAAAGCCACCATAAGGGCGTGTAACAGGAGATGAATTCTCACCATACATGCACTAAATATCATGCATAAAAAGGATTAGTAATAATATACTAGTCTACACTTCACTCTTTAAAAAAGATAAAAATAGCAAAGCAAGCATGCAAAAACATGCTGTTATTTGGGTTGCTTTTACATTCAATGAAGAGGTAGAAGAAAAATCATCTTCATTAAGACTGAATGCTTAACTCTTAGTTACTTGTGTGAATTTCATGAATGGTGATGTTTCACCCCCTTCCACACACCCTCGCGGTGGTTCGCAGAGTATTACGTAGATCTCACGATATTGTGATTTTCTCTCTATTGTCATTTCATGTTTTATAATCGATAATAATACTTCACTTGGAATTGCCACCACATATTTCTCTCACCTAGAAGACAGGCTTGCATCTCTTCTTTTACAAAATATATTTTCACCACAATTTTACTACTCCATGAGTAACCAATAGTTTCCACAAAAATTCATTTCCACTTGATAGTTGAAGAACATCCGGATACTTCGGTAACGTGTTTAATGGGAATTATAAATTAATGCGTTTTCACTAATTGTTAACGTTAATATCCCCATCTACTTGTCAATTATTTATCTACTCACGCATGGCGGAATAATAACTAGTACGTTTCTAGAACGAAGAAGTATCGTACCTCTTAGGTTATGTGCATATAGCACATTTTTTGTGATTAATCACCCATGTCACACACCCTAAAATTCGATTGCACAGTACTCCGTAAATTTAAACGTAAGGTTACCAGATGCCCAGTTTTTCCCAAATATGTCTCTTTTTTCATTATCTCCAATAGGGGCTGTGATTACTGGAACCATCTGGAACACGTCAAAAATCTCTAATATTTATTTATTTTAATGAAATATATTTCCTATCGTCAGGGTATGTAATGTGATAGGTTCGCTCCTGTTCCTTCTGTAGATAAATAATATCAGTGAGGTGGTAAAAAGTAAGCTTGTAAATAAGTAAGTCTATTTTCCAATGACACAGTAGTGTACAGGGAAATTTATAGACCAAACGATTAAGGATATTTGAATGATTACCTACAAGCAATTGGAAATGGTGTGATACATGGCAGTTAGAATTAAATTTTAAAAAATGTCTTGTAATGAATTTTTGGAAAAAAAAATAGTTTTACTCCTAGCACTTACAGCATATGGAATAATAAATTAACAAACGTGGATTGTATTAAATATCTTGGAATAAGACTGACGCATAATCTATCCTGGGGTAAAAATATTCGTGAAATAATGGGTCAAGCTAATCGTAAACTGGGATTCGTCAAAAGAGTACTGGGCAAATGTGACGATCATGTACGAGAACTTAGCTACTTTTCCCTAGTTAGACCTCATTTGGAATATATTGCCAGTGTATGGGATGCCTACGAAATCGGTCTAAATAATGAACTTGAACGTGTGCTGCGAAGATCGGCAAGATTTGTAAAGGGACGGTACGATAACCTTATTAGCGTAACCAGTCTATTACATGAACTAAAATGGGAATCATTAACGTACCATAGGTTGAAATTTAGACTTACAGTTAGTCTCTTTAAATTCCAAGACGATATTTTCACTGATGACGTTCACCCATTGGCTTCGTATTGTTTACTAGTTTTTTGGCACTTATTTCACTATTTTTTATCGAAATCATGATTTGTATTTATGTTTAATTGATTAAAAACATTTAATGGCTCTTATCGTGCATTGTTTTGCATTAAGAGACTATTAATTATTCATTACCGACACTAAATGAGAAAAATATTTGAATAAAGAAAAAATGAAATAAATATATGAATTGAGGGAGCCGGCGAATCGCCGGCTCTTTAACGGAAGGCCAAGTTCTGCCAGCCGGCGAATCGCCGTCTTTTTAATCAAATATTATGCGACCTTCAACTTACTATGGTAGACTGGACCATGATCATAAAATTAGAGAAGTCGATTGCCGCGCTGACAGATTCAAAATGTCCTTTCCTCCGACTAGGGATATGAATGGCTGTAAATACAATCAATAGTATAGATACAAGTGTATCATTGGATACAGTGGCGTACCAAGGTGAGGGGGGGGGGGGGGGCAACGGGGCGGCCGCCCCTGGCACCGTAAAGGGGGGGGAACGCCAAAATTAAAAAACAACCTTTTTTCAGTTTAAGGTGGCTGGGTCGAAATTTACAGATGTATGGATTTTGTTCATAATTGCAATATTTGTTCCTTTAATTATGCTCTAAAATTCTACGAGAAAATGTGTCCTTCTCCATTGGAGACTGTGGTCAACGCTATTTTTGCGATCTGGTATGTCTTCCGCTTGCAGCTAATCCTCTCAATGATAAAATTGCAGGGCAGCTCCTTGTTGTATTCGACCGACAAAGTATGTCTGGAATTTAATTTTCATTGTCATCACGGATTATGTAATGCATCTGCTAACCCTATTTAGATGTATGATGTCATTTCGGAAGGCTACACTTTCTAAATTGAATTTTAGCTTGATCTCGTCGCACAACACATGGGGCTTACATAGTTGTCACAAAACGATACATCTGTTAGCAAGCAGCGCTCTTTTTATTTGCTAAAACAGAGTCGAGGGGTTATGTTTCTTACCTTGAAAGAGTGAAAGGCGGTGAGTAATCTGAGACCGTTTTAACGGTCCCCTGGAACATCGCGGTGGACATAGTCACTTCGGTACACTGTTGTCACGTACAGTTGAAAAGCATGCAGCTTCGAAGTATCTTGCCATTTGGAAGAGATTCAAGATGACCTGGGAAGAGATCTACATCTACATAATACCCTGCAAGCCACCATGAAGGTTTGTGGCAGGGGGTGAACTCTCACCAAACATGCACTACATATCATGCATAAAAAAGGATTAGTACTTGTATAGGTACTTTTCAAAACTACGCTATTAAAAAAAATAAAATTAGCAAAGCATACATGCAAAAACATGCTGTTAGTTGGGTTAGCTTATATAAGTCCTTATACCAACATGCAGCTACCAATGTTATCCATTGCTACACTCGTACTGGATATATTTACCGTTATTCATATCCCTAATAGTACGAGGTGTGCTCGAGTGCGTCACAAAGTTCAGTTACCAAGCCCCTGATGACTCGATATATGGAGAAACACTTAAAAAATAAGAAACCACATTAAATATAGTTTATCTTTGATTTCAAAAACACTCGTTTCTCATTCAAGCGTGCTCCATAGTAGAATTCAGCCCACATATTAAAGCCGTTGCGCAAGAAGAAAAACTATGCTGTCGGTTGTATCATTATTGTTTTTACCTTATGCTGTAAGAATTGATAATAGTTACATCTACATCTACGTAATACCCTACGAGTCACTACGATGGTGTGTGGCGGGGGGGGGGGGGGGGGGGGGGGGGGGTGAAGTTCACCAAACATACACTACTGACATGCAATGGGGGCGTTTACTCGGAACCGAAATCGCAATTTTGTACACGAAATTGTTAGATGGAAACGTAAAAAGAAATTTAGTGAAAAAATTAATCTTGTAACCATAACCATTCACTCATAAATCAAAAATTAAAATAAGCAAAAGGTGACGCCCACCGAAAATGCTGCTGTGATAACATTGACGTCACTTTCCTCCCGTCCTTGACTGCTCGTATGGGAAGGGGAGGGAGTGGAGGGGGATTCTCGGAAGGTCTGCTCGCACAGATGCTGTCGTAACTGCTCCGATTGGCAGGGTCAACTGTGTCCACCCCTTTGCGATAAGGCGAAGTAGCTACGTGGGCTCAGTTGTGATTGGAAGAAGTCGCAATAAGTCAGAGGTTTCACCACACCCAATTTTCCGAAAGGGTTAAAAACATGTTTTTCGACGCCTATAACTCGAGAAATAATTGACGGATCAAAAAATGGAAAAAACGGATCTTTTTATTTTAGAAATACTATCATATTCGGCAATAAAAAAAGATGGGAAACGACCCCATTAGGCTACTACATGGAGATATGCTAGATAATAGGGTCACATGTAGCTAGATGGTTAGTATTTACATAGTAAAAAAGAGATTGGTTGTAGTACTGGCATCGTGCAATACAGACTACTCTTAATAATATTTCAACTACGTAGCCCTCTGCTACGTGCATAATGTGCCTATTGCCTATTGAGATGTCTTATGGTACGCGGGAAAAACGGCATTTTAAATCTTATGGTACAATGTACGACAATCCATCTCCCTAATCTTAAGTTACTCTCCAATCTTAGATATACGAAATCAGATAACTGAATTAAGAGTTGAAGAATCTAAGCAGGTAACAGAAGAATGAGAGTAATTATCTAAGAAAGAATGAAAATCATATAGACGTGAAATAAAAGCATTTGTAAAACGAAACGAGGTGGCAAATTTGAAATTTTTCCACGCGATATGGGAGAAAATCCAAATGTTAGTAATCAAGAGGATACTAACATTAGGCAATATTGCATTTGAAAAAAGTCATCTCTCAGATGAATTTGATTTTATTTAGAATTACAGATTAGTAATAGAACTCGTATTGTAGTGGCTAAAATATATTATGTTTCTTTTAGATCAATACGTGCCTGGTGTTAGTTCACCTTTTGCCATGTACCCTTGCAGTTACTTACAGGGTATTTTGCAGTTGTAGATGTTAACAAGTTCATAATCTCTCCCAATCAGTAAAAAAATCATTTTTAAATTGATAAAAAGCCGTCCATGTTGAACATTAACTTTTCAATCAGGTTGATCTCCTCTCTCTGAGCACAATCGTCCGAGTATTTATTAGATGTAGATGTAACAATGATGAGAAATAAATAAGTAATAAAATTGTATTAATTAGAAAATCAAAGTCTAAGCATCCTTGAGCGCCTAAGCATAAACAAGAAATCTGCAAAATATGCAAAAAATAGAGAGAGCGTAAGATACACTTGCAAACCTGAATTGTATCTATTTACGGTCTATTACTGTCTGTTATTGTTCAAAGTAAAATATCTATTAAAAATATATATACGTCCGGTAGTCTCTCTGATCTCAGTTTGATGGAGGCATCCGATTATTTGATGAAACTTCCGGCATGGAGCATGAACTTTGTAAAACTCCACCTTAGTTTTTTATGCTACCTATCAATTTAACCAAAGCATCAAATTTCCACTTTACAAATACCTGTGAGCAGGGTCGTATTTACCATATGGCGTACCCGGCGGCCGCCGAGGGCCTCGCGATAGAGAAAATGTATGCATATATACATAGTTGTAAGTAACCTGGCGCTAACTAGCAGAGTATTCATAGTGATAGATATTTGTACTCATTATGAATTGTCTAATGATGCATGGAAAAGTTTGTGAAGCTGGTAGGTTGCAAGGCAATAACATTGGGGGCCTGATTCAGGATTCCGCCGGGGGCCTCAGAGGTCATAAATACGTCCCTGCCAGTGAGTCATTCTAGCGACTATACTTGCGTGGAAAGCATGTATAAAAACAAGAGGTGGATGCATTTTTCAGATACTTGGATTCATTAAACGGGTAATAGGAAAATGTAACGTTAAAGCTAAGGAGAGCATTGTTAATTCGCGTTAGTAGGCTAACAGTGGAATATCTTTCTATGATTTGGGACCCGTTACGAAAGGGATAAATAACAGAATTAGATAAAATTCAGAGAAGATAAGCCAGATTTGTAAACAATTGCTATGATAAGGGGGTAAGTGTCACTTTTATTCAAGAGAGAAAGAGCTAGCCAGACTTTCTAAGAACGATTTCTTGTATAGGGTGTCTCGGTGTCGAAGGTAAACTCGTCAAGGTTTATTAAGGTCCCACACTGCAACGGTAGGCAGGAGCACTCAGATAATATTAGATTCATAAGCTGCATCACAAATAGATTTAAACCCTTTCCTGGAACATTTCGGGATAATAGGAACTTAATGTTTCTTTCTAAGACTTCTCACACCATGATTTCTTCATAAAATAAATTTCCTTTTGCATAAACGTGCTAACGCACACATTATATTAATACAGATTAATGAAAGTAACAGATACAAGAATAATAAAGTACATCATGGGCTCTATGCAGTGTATAAGAAACATGGTAAATTACAAAACACCCATATTATTTACGAAACAAATTGATTTTTGAAGGAAAAAGTCCGATTGTAATCAAAATAAACTAAAATGTAGATGAATCCAGTCACGAATAGGGGAGCAGGGATGAGACTTATAGAAAGAAAGACGTATCGATGTTAGTTGAGCGTCGTCAATTGACTGAAAACATTGATTGAAAAAAGGCGTGTAAGTATAGTATCGACTGCACCGTAAGGTTTTAGTTCGACTAGTTTTGGGCGGAATTCATTTAAGGAGGTTGCACGTGAAATGAAGATGACGGGTAATTGTTTGACAATTATTTATTTAGACAGTTTTGGTGGATATATAGCAGGAGTGTTATCGAGGGTGGGCAATACTTAGTATTATTGTTCGCTATGGATGATGGGTCTGTGATATCCAATGTACTAAACAATAGCGTACGCTTGTCAGCTCGGCCTGAACCTTCTTACGTCTTCGGTAAGCCTTCCGCTCTTGTAATATATTTTTTATTCTTGGTAACACTCTGTTCTTCTTGACAGGCAGAAATAACTTGTCTTCGACATAACCACCTAATGACACTGACCTTTATACTTCTTTATGTCGCAATGGAATTTTTGTGTGATATTTTGGCTTTATAGTGAAATCTTCGACAAATCGTCACTTTCCGCTCACAATTTTCACGTAAATTCTTAAACTGTCAAGTACTCAAATAAAGAGTTGCAGAACTCTTGTTTTTCTCTTCAATTTCAGCACTCGGTTGGCATAGATCGTTTATTATAACCGAAGTTACAGCTGTTAAACACACCAAGCACATTCCCGAAATATGACTCACATAAAACAAGAACTCGTTCAGGAAAAAAAGAGTTGGGCCTCGTGGCAAATTTACTGCATTATTCTGCGCAATAAGTGAATCACTAGCAATTTTGATGTCGGGTATGGCGTGAATGCGCGCGCTATTTCCTATAAAGAGAAGAAAGATGGTTTGAGAAATCGTCCGAGCGACACGGATGACGTTGCAGGGAGTCGAATCGATTTCCGCTGACGATTCCAGCGTCGTTTTTAGATCACTTTCGATCATCGATTGCATTTACCGCTCTTTGTGGCGGTTATGCCTACCCCACCAGATTCATCATTTTGAGATTGTATTTCTGAGAAATACTCAAATACTCAAATGGAAATATTTCAGTATTTACTACTCTTTCTCTAGGATGGCTAAGTGCTGCACTCTTGCCATCTTTAACTTCGGCTGTGTGAATATTCAAATGCTCTTAAGGCTTTTTTAGGTGCATACTATAACTCGATGTACCATAATTATTTTGGAAAAAACAGCATTAAACTCATCCAAGGAAGATTACAGGATTTTAGGTTGATTTATTTCCAATCTCAATATTTTGTCTTTAAAGTAGACGTATGTGAATACTAACCGCGAATGCTCAAATACCTCGAATACTAGAAAGTATTCGAAATTCGAGACTTCGATAATTTTGCTGAAAGAATTCGATCTTCGAGATATCGAATAATTATGCTAATTACGCATGTTTGGCGTGTTGATGAACTACATACATTCAAAACTGACTGCATATTAATTCAAAACTGGACCGAACATGGTGTATTAATACTTTGTACTCACTTATTAATGTTTATAAGAGTTAACGTATTCAACGGCCCATAATTGGTAGAAAAAATATTTCATTATATATCTGACATTTTGAAACTTGTAACTTTTTACTTCAACAGGCAACAAATTAATTTGCAGAATAACGTTTATCATATCAATTGCAATTGTAGTAAGGCATTGAAAATTCGAGATAATCGATTCTTGATTTAACATTCGAATTCGAGAAATCTGCTATTCGACCCATCTCTACTCTGAAGAGATGGTGGGATTAGGATTGTGAGATAGCTATTGTAGTGTCTTTCGTTCTCACTAATATTCCATTCTCTTTTCATTGTTTCTTTTTCTCTTCATTTATTTATATTTTATTCCATTCTCAGTAAAATAAATTATCTGATGAAAATATATATGCTTTAGGACCTATCAAGACTGGAGGAATTAATCTTGATGAAATTGACTGTAATGAACTTTTGGCAGAAAAAAATACGATCTCAAAATGTTGACTCTGGTGGGGTAGGCATGACTGTAACAAGTGAAGTAGAGCTACACACCCATTTTTTTTCTTTTCCAGCAAATTTCTCGGTTGGTGACTTACCCCCTTCTGTCACACATCTTTTAAGGGGTTCCTATAGATGTGACCTATATATGTATCCGATATTTTTAAGGGAAGTTAGGTTTCCTATAGATTATTTATTTTGATTAAAACTTTCCCTAGTATATGCTAAAAATCATTACGTTTAAAAATGGCATGGGGCAAAAAAGTCGATTTACTTGTACAATTCACTCTGGTGTATTCTCTTGTCACAAGGAGAATCGTATTTATTACTGCCTACTTTTTGGGACAGCCAAAAAGTAACCGTATTGTAGTAGCTAATTTAGGATTCGATTGCTTGCCTGGTGATGCCCATTCCTGTGTTGGTTTGAACTGTGTTAAGTATATATAGTATTTTTATGCTTAATTCAACACACTTCCTTCAATTTTGATACATTATTAAATGACTTAACTGTATCTTTTTTTCATTCTTTGCTGATATTCCTCCTCCTCGACCTTGAGTATCTCTGAGAGTTTAATATTTCAATTTTATAGATTAGCTAGGCATTTTAGATTTTAAACATGCATATTTCACTCGACCAGTTCCGTCAAATACTCAAAATCATTAGGTTACATACACACGTTTGAAATCTTCCAAGTTCAGTTATTCTTTGAAAAAACAAGTTTCACAAAATTGAGCCAGAAATTATGTCAAGTAATTTTTACATTTTCTACTTTTGCTGTTTTATTCCAATCCACCTCACCCTCCAACCTTCTTTGCTCTGCGGAACTCCTTTTATTCACGGAGATGTCTTTTGATGATTTTTTAAGACTAAAAATTGAGTATATCAGATAACACTGAAGGCGTCACTTTGTGGAAATTTGTAATATTCATGGTAACGAATAAAATAATAAAACTTTTAGTCAATTCCACACTGTTTATATATCCGACCTAGGTTTCAACAAATATTTGTCACACCTTGAGAATGACAAATATTTGTTGAAACCTAGGTCGGATATATAAACAGTGTGGAATTGACTAAAAGTTTTATTATTTTATTCGTTACCATGACTAAAAATTGAGGACCGAAAACATTTTTGTTCTACTATATTAAATTGTCGACTAAATTTATGTGTGAAAAAAGATCGCAGGCTTTCCCGGCGTACGCTGGAAGTGAAGGCTATTCGGGTGCTCCACCGGGTCAAATCCTCCATCGCTGCCGACGTTTCAAGGAACGAGTCGTTCCCCATCCTCAGGGCTGTATCTGAGCATATACAGCCCTGAGGATGGGGAACGACTCGTTCCTTGAAACGTCGGCAGCGATGGAGGATTTGACCCGGTGGAACACCCGAATAGCCTTCACTTCCTAAATTTATGTGCTTCGCTGTATTCCGTCTTGCGTTGGTAGTGTTAAGAAAAACGCGCTACAAGCTATCAGAGCTGATACGGGTGGTCCGTAGAGTTGTGCTTACGACGCGTGGAAGGCAAGGGGTTGTTCAAATCCTGCGTGAATATCTAATATCCATGTCGAAGGAAAATTTTTAATCCTAGCGAATGTTTAGTCTGCCCGGGATAAAGATTTTGATCATGCGCAAATACTTCCTTGATAGCGCAGGCCTTGGTTGGCTTCGGAATTCTTATCTTTCCACTACAGAGCCAGTGGCTAGCAAATAATGTGCTGTCTTGGCAGGAGAAAAATTCCATTGGTGATTTTTCGTGGACCTTTTCGAGTTGATATTTCGAGAGAAGGCGATCTTTTTCCTTGGCGATTTTCTTCCATTAATGTATCTAAAACTGAAAGTTCCTAGTCTGGGGGGGGGGGGGGGGGGGGTAAGTTCTTGCGTAACTTGAAACGAATCAGTCTTGTCCGTTCGGTACCGATATGTTACAAAACTCTTCCCTTAATTTTCAGTGTTTGGTATTTACTTTTACCGTGCCCAATCTTATCTCTTCTCACTTGTGAAGTTCACTGCTTACCTCGTTATGAAGCAGTTAATTTGACCGACCCCAGAACAGAAGTTCAACCCATACGTGCATCTCAGATTGATAAGATTTTCATTACACACGCATGCATAAAATTAGTGATCACGTTTCAAGACACTTCATCATCATCATCATCATTGGTCAACAATCCTAGGATTGGTTTGACGCAGCTTTCCACTCGATTCTTCTATCGGCCAACCTTTTCATTGTGACGTAATTCTTCTCTTTTACACTCTTCACAACTTGTTCCATATATGTCATACGAGGCCTGCCTCTTCCAATCTTCCCATTCACTTTTCCCTCGACGATAGTCTTCATCAGGCCGTCGTGTCTCAAGATATGGCCGATTAAGTTTTCCCTTCTTCTTTTTAGAGTTGTCAGCAGACTTCTCTTTTCTCCTACTCTTCTTAGCACTTCTTCGTTACTTACTCGGTCGATCCATTTAATCTTCAGCATTCTTCTGTAACACCACATTTCAAATGCTTCTACCCTTTTCTTCTCCGCTGCTGTCATCGTCCATGATTCACTGCCGTAAAGAAAAATGCTCCAGATGTATGTTCTGATGAACTGTTTCCTTACTTCTATGCTTGTATTTCCTGCTGTAAGTAGATTCTTCTTTTGAAAGAATGCCCTCTTTGCCTGGGCTATTCTACTCACTATTTCTTTCTTGCTTCGTCCATCGTTGGTTACTCTGCTTCCCAGGTAACAAAACTCTTTCACCTCTTCCAGTTTCTGTTTTCCTAATTTAACGTTGGTTTTCGCCTCTTCTCTTTTGCTGCACACCAATATCTTAGTCTTCTTCTTATTGATCTTCAGCTGGTATCTGGCCATAGTCCTTTCCATGGTTGTTAGCATCTTATTCAGCTCCTTCTCTGTCTCTGCTATGAGAGCTATGTCATCAGCGAATCGTAGCATACTGATTGTTTCTCCGTGGATTTTCACTCCAGAACACTTCTCCTTGACTTCATTAATGGCTCTCTCGATGTAAACATTAGAAATTACGGGAGACAGTGCGCAGCCTTGTCTCACTCCTTTCTTTATTCTTGCCTCTTCACAGCTGGGTCCAGATTTAATCACAGCAACTTGGTTTTTGTACAGACTGTGTATAATTCTTCGGTCATTGTAGGACACTCCAATTCCCTTCAGAATTCCAAGCATTGAATCCCAATCCACGTTGTCAAAGGCCTTCTCTAAATCCACAAATGCAATGAACGTCGGTTTGTTCTTCTCCATTCTCTTCTCTATGAGTAGCCTAAGGGCCAATATTGCTTCCCTTGTACCCTTACTTTTCCTGAATCCGAATTGATCTTCATCCAGGAACTCCTCTGCTTTTCGTTCTATTCTTCTGTAGATGATCCTGGTCAGTATCTTCGATGCATGTGTCGGCAGGCTTATAGTCCTAAAATTTTCGCATTTCTCCGCTCTCTTCTTCTTGGGAATAGGAATGATGATGTTTTCTCGAAGTCCCTTGGAATTTCCCCTGTTGAATACATGTCGCAGATGGTTTTGTAGAGATGAATTAATGTCTTCTCTCCTGCATTTTTAATTAGTTCTGCAGGGACATCATCAATACCTGAGGCCTTATTCATCCGAAGATCCCTTACTGCAGCGTCGAATTCCGATCTTAATATTGATGCCCCCATATCATCTATTTCCACTTCGCTTTCCTCTTCAATAGTGTAGTCTCTATGCAGTGTAATCTGGAGTATAATGCCCAGTTAAAATCAGAACATCAAAATTATTGGGAAAAAATTTCGGGGGGTGGGGGGCTGAAGCACCAGACGCCCCCCCCCCCTTGCAACGTGCTTTCCCATAATGTGCTATTTTGTGAGAAACATATCATAAGTGATTATTGGTTGAAACTTTCGCGGATCATTATAGATGTATGTATTTGTTGTACGGGTGTACCCCGCTTACTATTTCCAGGTGTGATACCTGACGTTTCGTGGCCGTTGCTGTTCACTTTATCAAAAGGAATGAGGTATCTGTCGAGTTGGTGGAGTTAATAATACATGGTAATAGTACATGGTAATAGTACATGGTAATAGTACATGGTAATAGTACATGGTAATAGTACATGGTAATAGTACATGGTAATAGTACATGGTAATAGTACATGGTAATAGTACATGGTAATAGTACATGGTAATAGTACATGGTAATAGTACATGGTAATAGTACATGGTAATAGTACATGGTAATAGTACATGGTAATAGTACATTGTAATAGTACATTGTAATAGTACATGATAATAGTACATGGTAATAGTACATGGTAATAGTACATGGTAATAGTACATGGTAATAGTACATGGTAATAGTACATGGTAATAGTACATGGTAATAGTACATGGTAATAGTACATGGTAATAGTACATGGTAATAGTACATGGTAATAGTACATGGTAATAGTACATGGTAATAGTACAGGGTAATAGTACATGGTAATAGTAGGTAATAGTACGCGGGGTACACCCGAACAACAAATATATATACCTATAATGACCCGCGAAAGTTTCAACCAAGAAATACGACGCCTCTACGGGGAGGAATACCGTCGCGGATCGAATAAATTCGACCAACTGCGCTGCAAGAAGTCATCCCTTCTCTGCCAACTGGCCTTCCTTCTATGCTGCCGAGATGAGGAAATCATACCAAATATTCTTAGACTGCATCACCACCTTCATTCACGCCACACGCCGAGGATCCTTCGACAGGCCAGTACGTCATTACTACGAGCAGCCATCCAAGACACCCGACGTGAACTAGACAAAGTTGGCAAGAAGCTACTTGATATTAACCTGTTTCTAGCCAACTCAATGAAGAAAGAAGACTTTGATCGACTGGACAAAATGACAGCGGCCCACATGGAATCCGTAGCGGAAACCAGGAAGAAGAAGCAACGAAATAAACTCGGGAAACTAAATGACTCGCAGAAAGCACCTATCCCATCAAACGAACCAGATTTGATTGTAAACCTATCAAGACTCCCACTTGATGCCGTATTGAAATCAGTTATAAAAAAGGACTTAATTTCTTCTTGACCCCGACTAGGATTCCGGTGGAGGAAATTATCAGCGGGGTTGAAAGCGCCATCGGACACCTATCCGGGGACGACGCGGAAGTGATACGACATGACACATGCAGAGTCCTAAGAACGCCTAACATTAAGAAACCAAAACAGAACGTCACCAAGCAAGAGAAAGCAGTTATAAAGAACCTCAGAAATAATGACGACATCGTCATCTTACCAGCCGACTAAGAGAACTCCACAGTTATATTGGATATGGAGGAATACGAAAAGAAGATGGAGGAACTCCTGAAAAATGGTCCTTTTCACAAGATTGAGAAAGATTCGACCACCCGTTACAAAAGGAAGGCAACCGAAGTCGTCAAAAAATGGGTCAAAGGTGCAGAACTTAAGAAGAGACCGACCCCACAGGACCCAAAAACTCCTTGCATGTATGGACTCCCTAAGATCCACAAAGAAGGCATACCACTGAGGCCTGTTGTTAGCGCTATGCAACTGCATACAAGCTAGCCAAGAATTTAGCGGGAGTATTGCAGCCTAAGGAGGAAGAGGCTAGCTCATTCAGTAAGGGACTCGCAACATTTTTTGAGGATCATCGAAAACATCCGGGTCAGTCCTAGTGATGTTCTCATCAGTTTTGGCGCGGTATCGCTTTTTACCAGCATTCCCTCTAACGAGGCGATCTACATAATCGAAGAAGAATTGGGTGAAAATATCGCCAAGTTGACGGAGTTGTGTTTGACCAACACCCTTTTCCGGTGGAGGAACAGCTTTTACGAGCAGACGTCCGGAGCAGCTATGGGTTCGCCTATCTCCCCAGCGGTAGCGAATAATGGCAAAAAAATAAAACATGGCAAAATTCGAGATGAGAGCACTTAAAAACGCGATTATTACGCCTAAGATTTGGTTGAGATACATGACGGCACTTTTATTATATGGATGCATGGCCGAAAGAAGCTTGATGCATTTTATGGTTACTTAAATAGTATGAACGACAATATTGTTTTCACAATGGAAGTAGAAAAAGATGGTAAAATTCCATTTTTGGACGTATTGGTGCAAAGGAGAAATGATGGAACTCTGGGACACGCGGTGTATAGGAAACCCTCTTCCAACAATCGCTACCTCAAGGCAAATTCACACCATCATCCCGCACAGCTAAATGCGGTACTCAACACCGTAATTCAGCGTTCCTGCTGAGTTGGTGACGAGACCAACTTCCCGTCCGAAAGACAGAAAGTGGAAGCCATTCTACAGAAGAACGGATATGACAAGAGAGCCATCTCCAAAACATTTTACAAAATCACGACCAAGGATAAGGACGGCCCAAAAGAAGGACTCCGGACGCAGACAACATTGCACCCAAGAGATCCTTCCTTCCTTACGTCCGGGGCGTAACGGATAGAATAGGAAACATCCTCTGCAAACATTAAATCAAAGCTGTGTTCAATACACATTTAAAGTTAGAAACTGCCTGAGGAGTGTGAAAGACGCATTACCATTTCAATTGGAAGGAGTGTATGAGATACAATGCCAAACTTGCGAGAAGAAATATATCGCCGAAACCGGACGCTCCGTTAAAACCCGCTTAGAAGAACACCAGCGGGCTATTCGACTGGGACAACCCTTAAAAGTATCAGCAGTAGCGGAACATGCAGCCTCGGGACACGCGATTGACCTCAAACAAACAAAGATAATCGCGAAAGTGAAAAGCTTCAAGCCCCGGCTGATCCGCGAAGCTTTGGAAATAAGAAAATGCCAGCAAAATTACAATAGGGACTGTGGCCTCCAAATCAGCCGCACGTGGGACCCTGCTTTGAACCGTAATAAAGAAGCTATGACTACTCCTTCCACTCCTCCCCTTTCCATCCTTTTCCCACCATGAAACCCCTATATAAACTCCACCAACTCGACAGATATCTCATTCCCTTTGATAAAGTGACCAGGAACGGCCACGAAACGTCGGGTATCACACCTGGTAATAGTACGCGGGGTACGCCCGAACAACAAATATATACATCTCATAAGTGTGCAATACGATAACTGAATGTTGTCATACTTAATTAATCGTCTAAATCTTGAACATGCTGTTGAAACTAAATTTGCATCAGCAGTAGCCAGCATAAAATTTAATAGCCACCGACATAAAATGGCAGTGGCATAGTACAGACCTCATAATTCGTTTTCAACTGTAGGAAAATATTCCATTGCATGGCTTGTAAAAAAATGTGTAGGTATAAGGTATTCTAGAAGCGTCATTAATTTTCCGCTGTATTTTTCGACAGTTGGGTTAAATTTTCAGCGATTTCAGGAGGAGGAATTCACTGTTTAGAAGGGATATACACGTCAAATTATACGACCATTATAAGGATTCTGAAATCTATTTCAGAAGAATCTTTTGATCTAATTTCATCCAAAGTTTCGATTTACAATTGATACGCACGTTTGAACATGACGAGTTGAACCTCCACCTTGGTCATTCCTTGTCACATACCATCGCGGTGGCTCGCATGGTATTACGGAGATCTTTCTACATGGGAAAAGTTGTAATATGCTACACATCTGAAAGAGTGATTCAAATAAAAGGCCTTCTTCAGTTGATTATGTCAAAGGTGGCCTGTTACGGAGGAGGAACACTCAGACATTGTACGAAAAGAGAAAGTTCGTTTCTGTTCAAAGGAAAATGAAGAATTACGCTCTTTCCGCGGCATGGCCTGTCTATGGGTGATCCGAAAAGTAAAAGCCCTCAGCTCATAAATCCATCCGAAAAATAGACTTAAGGACAGGAATTTATACGACTTGTATATTGCTTTGTCATAAGTTGTACTCCACGACCATCTATTTCACACCTTGACGGGTCCATTCTCTGGAGAAGCTGCTGATGCGTTCGTTCGCTTTAAACGAAAGCTGCTCATTTTAATCTTCCATTTTTATGGAGATTCAGCCATTACCATAGAGATTCTTCTCGTTTCCTTCAACAATCTTCCTTTTCCTGTTTTCTCTTCATTATTTTAGAGAAATATTTTCAATGGTGTTCAGCATATACTTAATTTAATAACTTACTATGCATATAAATAATAGAGCTATAAATATAGGCTTATATGTATAACTAAAACTAGATAATATATGTATAAATATTTACCTACTATAATTATAGACTTAATCTCTTAAGTAAATTGCAAGACGATATATTTAATGATGACGTTAAAAACATTTTGTGAACTCCTACTTACTATGGTAGTTTGGATATTGAACATAAATTTAGGGAAACAGTTCGCCAAATCTACAGATGAATGATGTTCTTGTATCCTTATACAATTATGTATCTAAATAGGTTTCTGTTTATTGAATAATATACACTCAAACAAGTAAATGCGATAGTCTAGGTAGTTTACATTTCGGCATAAAGTCTCTTGTCTAACCCAGCTGACACCTGCTTTTCTTTTTAAATATTTTCTTTAAGTGTTATGCTTTGACTAAAATGTAGCTAAAATCCTCTTTTAACACGATAGGTAGTTCATAACTTGTGAATATTCACCCCCAGTGTCATGCCACAATAACGCACATCACTCACGTCTACTTTGCTCGCTAGAAAAAGTCTAATAAAACACCTATTAGATAACGTTCTTATTATCTCTATATTTGTGTGATACTTCATTAGATTCAATCCAAGGTTTGAATTTTGCCTGGTTTTCTCAGCGGCACAAGGACATTTGCAGTGTCTTCGTCACCAAATTAATCAGACTTTCATGACAATGATGAAATGTACTACGAAAGGCATATGGCCAAAATTTTCACCTTACGATTAACTGCAATACTTGTGGCCATTTGCAGGCAGCGGGGCAATTAACTGAGCCAAACTTCCCGTTTTGTTCTCCTCTAGGATACGGTTGCCGGAGGAATTACATAAATGATTGCAAAAAGTACTTCTTTACTTAGTGTGCAATATTTTTCCGCGAGTTTAAATGACCGATCTAGAAATGTTCTCATTATTGCACTAACTGTTTTTGGATGCGGTTTTTTGTGGTTTATTAAAAATAGTGCCATCAAATTATTACGATTGCATGCAGAAGAATCGTGGCCTCCTAGAAAATAAATAACCTTTAAAGGTGGCTGTAATATCCCTCACGAGATTTTGAAGGACGTAATTATAAGGAAGGTTTTGGAAGGAAAGTGATGCAGGAAAGAGGGATGCATAGGATTTGGATTATTCACGAAATGAAGAATAGGATAACAAATTAGTAAAAATATTTCATCTAATTTGGCAGAGGCTATTACCTTATTTTTTTGTCAGTTATCTGTCATTGTTCCAGATGGGATGAACGACCATACAAGCCAATATGATGAAATGATGATGAAATTCTGAAAATAATAGGCGACATTGAATTGCCCTCATGAAGTCTATGGATGCATAAACGAAGGTGGAATGAATAATGAAAAAATAAGCGGAATGTCTGAGAAGGCTTCATCGACATCTACCATCTTTTCGTTTCCTAGCTTTCATTCATTGGCGTAAGCAGCTAATTTGAGGGGAAAGAGTTAAGTACTGGAGAAAGGCGGAAGGAATCCAATCTGAAATTGAGATGGAGTTCAAGTGTCGAGGTGGTGGATGGTTGAGTGGATGATGCCCTGCAAATTATGAGCATCCCAAAAGACGCATACACTTATTCATACACGAAGCATTTAAAAATGAGCACAAGCTTTCCAGCTTTTCCATGACCTTTAGTCAAATGTAATACTTACTCGAGATAGGTAAAAAAATAACAATTCGTAGAGATATGTCTATGCTTATTCAAAACATATATAAAAGTAATAATTTCACTTTCGCTTTCCATTTTATAATCCTGTTCGCCACTCCAAATCCAATTATCATTTTTAAATGAAGGCAGTTGAGAAAGAGAGAGGGAAGAGAGTATTTCATAGAGCAAGGAATTGGAGTTGAATGCACGAAGATATTAGTTTAGTGTGATTGGAATAA
This sequence comes from Platycnemis pennipes, assembly GCA_933228895.1. NCBI lineage: Eukaryota > Metazoa > Arthropoda > Insecta > Odonata > Platycnemididae > Platycnemis > Platycnemis pennipes. Next base: position 21,155,807 of record OW121850.1, on the reverse strand, counting down.
CGTAGTTGACTTATCCAAATGACTTTTAGTGACAAATACATTCTGTAATCATAAGAGTGGAACCAAGAATTGAGAACTAATTTACCTAAAATATTTTTGTCTTCGTTTACGAGAATCAATAATATTTCGAATATTTTCTTTTTCTTTCCCAGTTTACTCTCACGTGGATTAGCAGGACTTTTTAAACTAACAATATGAAATATTGAACTCAGCCTTTTCACGTTTCCTTTATTGCATTTGAAATGCTTATCATTGAGGATCATATCCACTTATAACCAGCCCTTCCTCCGTTCACTAAACTTATGGCTAAACCATGGACCCCTTGGCAGTATATTTACGCTATGATTTCCGTACAATGTCATCAAAATGCCTTGCAAAATTATTTATAAGCCTTTTTTACAAATTAATTCACGTGGAGAGATTTCCGTTGGAAAACGAAGACATCACAGAGTTTTTCATGAGGATGGCTGAAATGGTGAAGAGAATGGAACGGAAGAGAAAGTTGAGAACTCGTAGAAGGTGGAAAAAGAGAATAGAAGTGATGGAAGACGGAAGAAATGAAAGAGGAGGAGGAAGTAGTATACTTCAGAGGAGACGAAAGAACATCGGAAAGCATTTGAAGAAAAAGATTTTTTAAACACAGTAGTACCACCCGTTTTTGTGCAATGGCCTTCCACTTATTTGCATACAACCAACCTGGAGAAAAATAGTTCTGACAATAGTTCTGAGAAAAATTGTTAGTACCTAATTCCTGGAAAGTAAACAATCATGTTAATGCACAAAGTAATTATGCATTAAATGCAAAAACGTTAGTATAGAGTTTAACAGAAATTTTGGAGTACGGGTATAATTGATCATAAGTGGAATATTATAAAGTTTTATTACTTAAACACATAAGAAATGCCATTTAAACAGCTAATATGTCATTCGGAAACCATATGATCCAAGCATACTTCAGATGAGCTCTTCTCCATAAAAAATAATATATTTAATTTAGTTGTACTTTTACTGCGTACTCTTTGTTTAACAAATCCTCTTGTAACTCTTTAAAGCAGGTCTGCAAATATTTGGAATGCGACTTCCCAAGAAAGATTTGAAGTTAGACTCATGTATGTACTTGCTCATATTACTAAATCGTCGTTGAGCCATAGAGGAGGGATAATGGTTTTATAGGCACTTCAATGGTCAAAATTACTGTATATTTCTAGTTTTTCAATGGAGAAATAATGCAACCCATGAATCTCCACCACAAATGTGCCACCGTGTACTAAAACACATATCACAGGCTATCCGAAGTTCCTATTACTCATCGAGTAAGCCAGCCTTTTCTGGAATAATATCGATCAATAGATAGCAATTAAAAACGATAAAAATCTTTACTTGTCAGATTGTTTTTCTTAATATAAATTATAGGGGTACTTTGTGAAAGAGAGTAGAGGTATTGAAATACTTTTATGGAGTAAAGAAGTGGGAATTGCTGCTTCAGAAAATTATAGCTTAGTTTCAACGATTCGTGAGAGAATTGGGAAAATAAAAAAATATATTCAAGCTCATTAAACATTGAATTACCTACATCATAAATATACCTAAATCGAACGTTTGGATTACATCTGGATGATACATTACTCTATTGGAACGGATTCAAAGCCTATGTCCTGGTAAAATATTATGCTTGGACTCTATTTCCGTTGGAATTTCAGAGAAATTGCTAAATAAAGTCACGGGAATATGTTACATAAAATGAGTTCATACCGCGAATCCCATCATTTTGATGTAAATAGTCGACCTGGATACTCAACCAGTTGACATTGTTATAAATCAAAATAAGCAAGGAAAGAAGGAATGTGGTTGGTGGGAGGAATTATTTTTCATGTTGTCAATTTTTTTTTGTCTCGGTTCACTTCTTCCTGCGAATCGGTCAGCCTTGTCCTGGCAAAGGCGTCCATGGAAGATGCTCCCTGAACGGACGAACTTCTCCGGCAAACGAACAATTCGAGCTTCCTCTCAAGCATGAACGACCGACAAAACGGTTCGCGCAACCGATTTATCGCTTCCGACCCCGGAATGGAGGATGCGGAGGGGGAGGCAGGTACCCCGTGGGGGTGTGGGGCTAGCGAAACCTCGGCCAGCAATGCATGTCACCTTGGCGAGATCAACTGGCGCACCAAGTTTCCCGAGCTTCCGAGGAAGAAGTCGCCCATCGGGGAGCGGTGGCCAGAGCATATTTTGATGGAACGAAGGTCTTTGAGTTCCTGGAAGGAGACGCTGGAGGATTTGGAAGAGGCGGGCAGCGAGTGGGACACGCATTGGGACGAAGAGTGTCGCAGCGCAGGGGAAGTGTCCATGGACGAGGAGAGGATCGAGGATCCCCTGGGGATTCAGTCGATGGAGGAGCGGTGGTGCGCTCATCTGCTGAGCATTCTGGGAACGCGGGGGACCCTCGACCGCCTCTTCAACCCCCTCTCCAGCGTGGCGTTCGTCGCGGAGGATGCCTATCAACTGGAGCGGAGAGAAGGTGATGGTGGTCTGGGTCAACACCCTGTCGGGTCGTGCTCTGGAGCGATTCGGAGTCGTCACGCCGAGCTCACTCGGGGACGTGGACAGATGCGCGTGGATTGAATAGCATCTGTGGCCCCGTCTGATTGCATTTCAGGGTCCTTCTTGGGGGGTGGGGATCATTTCTCAAGGGGTGAAGCATGCTCAGTTTAGGGGTCTCAAACCCATAGTTCCAGTCCCAATCTGGAGATCGCTAAAGAAGTTCGAGGGGTTGCGAGGGTGAGGAATAAAACGATTTGTTTCAGGCTTTACTCTGTGGAACTTTTTCATGTTAAAGTGAAAAAAACTTGAAGTAGTATGATCCACACAGTTCATAACCACCGACCAAGGTTTCGACGGGTCACCGTCATTATCAAGGATGAGAGGAATCAGAGTGAGGAGTAGTCACTTGATATTCCAGTTATAGCAACTGCGAACCAGGTGAACAGTGTATGTCGGGGTTACGAGTGATCACCATCGATGATTTAGGAATCGTGAGTAAAAGAATGTTGGAAACCCTGCTTTAGGCAATGCCCGGAGTGGAATTGGAATCTAAAAATTGGGCGGGAAGGCCACATGTGATACAATTGAAAAATTATTTGCAAGCTCAAACAATCTCTCGTTATTAGATTCAATGTTATGAGTAAGCAGTTTCTGTTGGTAATTATTTCGAACCGGAAACATCCAGACTGTTTCTCTGGTATTATCAAAGCTTTTTTAAGCGGGTAGTATTATTTCACACTTAAAACTATTGTTAAATGCGGGTTGAACAGCTCTTTTTAAGATTTTTTAAAACAGCACCACAGAACCGTTGAAATAAGCCATAAACACATATCAAGTGCAAAAAAGTTTCTCGCAAGAGTCTTGATGCTTTGCTAACACTTTGGTAGGGCTTGAATAAAAAGATAGGAAACAACGAAAATAGTATAATTTTTACCGCAAGATTAATCAATACGGGCGCATGATGTTTTAAAGGTCTTCATTTGTGAGTAATATTGTCGTGGAAATAACGTGCTTAATGTGAAATCGAGGTTAATTATAAAAATACCCTCATACTCTGTGACACGGTTGTAGGCCGGCTATTTATAAACTAGTTGGGAGCTCTACTCGTTCGATAGCCATTGCAATAATTTCCCTAATTCTGGGAATATAAATGCAGCGTTGAATAGTTTTCCAGTTGGACATTTATCGTATCAGGACAGGATACACCCGGGGCTTGCTCACCTAAGGATCACGTCAAACCTAACCACTGCCCGGAACTAGGTAATTAGGCATGTTTTAGCTATTTCTAACGCTCCTTAGGTAGTTAGTTCATTAGATATTGTCTTAATGGCTAGTGGTCTTATATATTAAAAGATTGTCCAGGAAACTGTAATCAAGAATGTATTAAGGTCACACTGGAAACGTTACATACGCCTTTATTTCTCAGACATGTTGAATTCAGCTATGTCTACACACATACACATGTTATTATATAGTTAATCAAAACAACGCTTCAATTGGTGTTTTTTCTTAACATACTGGACTAATTTTGACAAGCAGATGACTTGCGGTTTCACTCATGGGTGGTAAAAATGGACAGAAAATAAATCTTTTACATTCAATTGTCCTTACTAATGTACATACGTCTGAATATTAATAATATATTCGAATGATCAAATCTGTATACTAAGGTATTGCTTTAGTGAAATTAACATTTTCCGATTCGTATTTCCAATAAGGCGATGAAAAATAGGAGCGTTAACAAATAGTTTCGCCAGCTATCCTGCTGGCGTCCTCAGGTGAAGGATGCTCAGTGCAAGAGTCTGTAACCCATAATGGATGCTGGTCTCATTAAAGATTATAGCTTGTCTTCTAAGGCGAGTTGTGAAACCTTGTGGCGGAATCCTGTACCAAAGCTGATGAAACCGTATAAAATCACTGGGTGTTTTGAATGGATGCTTGACACAATAAGGCGACATAATTCCTTTTGGAATCGCTGGACCGGAAAAGGTTGAGAATAGAATTTTGTGAAGTAGGTCGCAAACATTATACTGGGGTCGTTTACTATATCTTTTTATTTCCGAATCTGATAGTGTTTGTAAAATGAGAATACCCATATTTTTCCGTTCTGTGATCCGTCAATTAGTTCTCGGTTTATAAGCGGTGCAAAACTGACGTTTTTAACTTTTTCGGAAAGTGGGGGTGCAGAGGACTCCTACATCATCCACTTCGTCCAATCACAATGGAGACCAGGAAGTGCCTTCGCATTATCGCAATGGGGTACACACAGCTGACTCCGCCAATGGAAGTGGTTGCGACAGGATATCTCCAGGCAGACCTCCCACCCCCACCACTGCTCCCTTTCCCTTCTTCCTCCACTCATTCAAGGAATATAATAGAATAGAATAACTTTTATTTCGAACCTGGGATCCCATGTCCCCTAGGTTCAGGTGGATACATGACACATAATGAATTTAATTGCAAAAATACAAATACATACATAAATAATGATAAAGGCCTCGAAGGGCATCTAAAAAAATATTGAAAACAAAAATAAACCAACGTTTATTTTTGTTTACAATATTTTCAATATTCGTCTATTTTCAATATTTGTCAATTTCAGGACGGGAGGTGGATGGCGTAGATATCCTTAATACAACTTGTTCGGTGGGCGTCACCTTTTGCTTATTTTAATATTTGATTTATGAGTGAATGGCTCTGGTTAGAAGATTAGTTTTGAACCAAAATTAAGTTTTCGTTTCCATCTAATAATTTCGTGTACAAATGGCGATTTAGTTTCCGAGTAAACGCCCCCATCCGGTTCCCTACTAATCTGATCTAGTTACTTACTCGTGTTGCTCGAGGACCTGCGTTCTACCAGGCCGGCTGCGGGAATCAGTTTTCTTTTAATCCGCAGTAATCTTTCTTTACACCCCTTCAGGATCAAGGGTCACTGTGTACGAGGGCGAGCGGAAAGGACGAGAGAAGAGTTTCAGGCCTCCAGTCGTAAATTGTCCTTTCTTCGAGAGGAGAGAGAGGGCAGAAATATTTTGGACACGGAGTCGGTACGAAGGCCTTTGGGACGCCGGCCTGGACGTTCCAAGTGGGAGAGGAGTTTACAGACTCCCATACGGTAAGTCACTATGAGAGTAACTTTATAGCCTAAGAGAAATCGCTGAAAAAATCAGGCGCGTTGATAGAATGAGAAATTACAAGTCACAGAGTTCGCGAGTGGACTTGGCAGCTTCCATTTACACTAGTTTACCGAATAGTTATCATCCCTTACTCTGGAACTTCCAGCAAAGAAATTTTGACTTATAAAATAGCCCTCAGACCTAATGACTGGTGTATTATGTTCCATACATTTTTTTATTTTTGCTATCACCATGTAAGATATCATTCCATTGCAAGGTAATAGTTCATTTTTGGCGGTGATTGACATCCTGCAACACGCTCCAATTTTACTTGCAAGCTACACTGACGATATAAATAAAACATAATTTTCCTGCACTTCGACCAATGAATAAGTAGTTGAAACAGCAGAATGTTGTTTGAGAATACATTTACAAAAATAATGACCGGAAGGTACGATTTAAGTTCCAAATTTTGTCGAATTTAATAAGTTTGCAATTTTTGTACGCGGAAAACCCTGCATAAATGTTTGTATAAAAGTTTTAAACAGGTGTTTTCAGTAATATGCTATTTTTAATTGCGAGCAGATTTTTCCCTCAGTTTTTTGGAAATAAATTTTCTTCACTCAATCATTTCTAAACTATGAATCATTATCTTTTTATGGCCATTGGAAATTGGGATTTGTGGGGGCCTAAAAGTTTGAAGTTCAAACAGATAATGAGACATTATAATTATCTCATTCCAGCGCCACAACACCTTATTAAAGCTTTACTAATGTAATTTGATAGCCGTTTTGATTCTTAACTTCTTTTCCGGCACAAATGGGAGACTCGTAATAAGTGCGCAATCGTGAAATAGGTGAATCATGAATTCCCTGGCAAAAGTAGTTTTGCGCAATCCTTGACGTGGTTTTCTGCGTCCTCTCTTCACTGTGCTCTTCCTCCCGCTCTATTATCCACTTAACCTCGAATGAAACAAAAAAAAACTCCCCCATGCACTGCTTAATGTAATGACATGTCTTATTTTTGCTGCATGAGATACCCGCAAGTCGTTCATCCTTACATTATAAATACTGCTACCCTAACCTTTCGGAGTATCCAGCAATAATGATTAATTTATCGTTTGATACATAAATATATTACAAAAGTGAAGTTTTTCATTTAACCAGGAAAAAGCATCAGGTAATTAATTAAAATAATAACATTTTGGGTGATTTTTTAAAAAATATTTAGGAGAATTTTTCATTTTATTTAATATTAATAGTGAGTTCGATAATGCGTTATGAAAATAGAAGTTATTTCACACCATAACAAATGAACTAGCATGTCAATTTGATACCTACACATTGATGAAATGATTACTAATTAGAAAAAAAATTCCTAAATACATTTATCGGTATTTCCATATCATGTATGTGTCAGTGATGCTGATACATGCATCATGCGCTATAGAATACTCTAGACATTTTTTACCTACCTAAGCCTTTGCTATGCTGCCTATTGTGCTCTCTTAAGGTACGTGGGTAAAATGAAATTTTAAATATATCGGTATGACAATCTATCCCCCTAATCTTGTTTATCAGATCAAACCTAGCATAATACGTAGGTTTTTTAAAAATATATATCTAATGTCATCTGTAAACAAATTTGCTTCGAATTTACTTAAAAGGTTTAACCTAAAATTTAACCTGCGTTCTGATAGTAATTCCCATCGTATTTCTTCTCTTAAACTCACAGCACTAATACAATTATCATAACGGTCTTTAACAAATCTAACTGGTCTCCTTGGCGCACGCTTTTATTTCTTTATCGTACCTTACTCGCACGAATCCCATATACTAGCGGCATATTCTAAATGAGGCATGACAAGTGTAAAATATCTTTCTTATCATACTCTCTCATCGCATTTTCCTAGAACCCTTGTTACGAATCCTAATCTACGGTTAGCTACATTAGTTATTTCCCTGATTTGTTACCCCCCGACATGTCTTCAGTGATGGTGACGCATAAGTATGTATTTAATAGATTCTGCGCTAGATATTTTCTTTTCTTTGATGTAATAATTATTCCGGGGAAAGCTATTCTTTTTCCAAAGGCCATTATCGTGCATTTCTTCAAATTTAATTATAACTGCTCAACTAACACACCAATCATCAATAGAATCTAAATCCTTGGCTAAGGACTGACTGTCCTCTTCGTTTCTAATTTCCTTATACACTACTGCCTATCGGCAAAAAGAAGGAATTTGCTATTTTTAACTATTCTATTCAAGTCATTTACGTGGAGAAGAAATAAAATTGGGCTTATCCTGCTTCCCTGGGGAACACCCGATGTAACTTTTACTTCGCCTGAGCTAACACCATCTAATACCACCCTTTGAACACGTTGATGTTCGAGGTACGAGGTATCCTGCCTACTGTATTATTTTCTATACCGTATGATGCTAACTTCGCGAGTAACATAAAGTGGGACAACTTATAGAAACACTTTTCTGAAGTCAAGAAACGCTGCGTCTGCGTGTACGTTACCTTCTCCGGAAACTAAAATATCATGAACAAAAAGATCTAGTTGTGTTTCGTTAGACCGACCTTTTCTGCTCCCATGTTGGTTTGTTATCAATAATCCCTGGCTATCGTGGTGTCCCATTATTGGTGTAACTATTATATGCTCTATAATTCTTCATGATAGTGACGTTAATGTAATTGGTTTATAATTACATGGCTGTTCCCTATCGCCGCTTTTAAAAATTGGAGTCACGTTTGCTATCTTCCAGTCTTTGGGAACCGCGTGTTCTTCGAGGGATTTATTAAATACTACTTTAAGATACGGAGCCAATTCGAGAGTAAATTCTTGATACACACAAACTAGAATTTCGTCGAGGCCCGAGGGATTGTCCGGGCTAATGTTTTTAATAAGGAGTCGATTCCACTTCAAGATATATCGATCGGGGCATTGATTGCTGAAATTGGTCTAGTATAGTTACGTCCATACTACGCTTAGATTGATTAAAAATGCTCTGAAAAAAGGAATTTACCAAATTAGCCTTATTTAAACTGGAGGTTAATATTTCGGCCCTATTGTTTTCCAAGGAAAAACTGTATACGTTTTAGTTCCCTGTACTTCCCTAACAAATGACCAAAATATTTTCAGATTTCCCTCTAGTTGTTCTCCGAGTACCTTTATCTTGAATTCACTAAACGCTTTTATAAGGACTCTTTTCGCGGCTATTAAATTTTATTACATTTGATAATATTGTTTAGATCGTTATTAGCTACATTTTTCTTTATTTTTCTTAGTTTCGCGTGGCTAACTCTTTGGCGTTTCAAACATTTTCTAACCTCCACGTGGTACCACCTTGGTTCTCTCTTTTCACTCTTAAGGTCACTTTACACGGTCATTGATACTGCGAAGGCTGTTGCGAGAACACTTGCGCAAGAAATATTGCACCGTGTAAAGCGACGACTTGCGAGGAGAGGTAGTGCCACTGCGCGAACGCTTGCGAGCAAATCAGCGCATGTTCTAATCTGATATATGCATTCGCCAAGTTTGAAGTTTATTTCTCTCACTAGATGATGCAGATGTAGCGGTAACGAACTGCCTGGGGAATTATAGCAATTAAATAGGCTGTTGACGATTGAGTTGGGCGTTTTTGTTTGCACTCAACTCCTTAGGTGGTGAATAAAGTGCAATAATGATGAGCTGGGCGATTAATCACGTGGAAGCTTAAATTTCGTTCGCAAAGGAAGAACTCCTTACCCTGGCCCACAGCCGTTCGTTCATGGTGCAAATGTTGGGCTAAGTATACGGGACTACTACTCCACTATTATGTTTAAACTATGGCTTAAAACATATTTTAAAGTGGTGGTAATTTATCGCATCTTTCACGTCCAATTAATTCCTACTTAACAGATCTTGACGTTATGCGATATATTGATGGTATTACCGCTGCTGAATGGTATATTGTCACTAACATAATGCACAGACGATTGCACCGTGTAAAGTTGTCAAGCAAGCGCCCTCGCAATTTTCTACGTCACAGACGACTGCTCAAATGGAAGCAACATCAACTTGCGCAGTTTCAATGACCGTACACGGTCTTTATAGTAATGGGGTACATATCTGTTGACAAATGACCTTATAATTTGGAGGAACTCTTTTCATGTTCTCTCTGTGTCACTATTTTTGCTGAAATTCTTCAATTTTTCAAAGGAATATTTAAGTCACGCCTAAATCCGTTCCAATCTGCTTTACTAAATAGGTGAATCTTTCTTTTACTTTAATAGTTTTTGCTCAATTCAGGGAAAATTTAAGGTATACTACCTTATGGTCACTTATTCCATCGACATTTTCAACTTTAATAACCTTTTCATGGATGTTTGTGGCAAGGAAATCGAGGACGTTCTCCCCTCCATTAGGCAAGGTTACCACTATATGATGCAATGTGTATCATGCTAACAGGGTCAGTAATTACTTACAGATTTCTTGATCCCTACACCCATGCTTTTGACCATGTGCATTCCATTCTCTTGATGTGTATTGAAATATCTACCAACTATAATCTGACGCTCGTTGTAATGGGACTTGAAGGACTTGAATATTTCTCGAGTTCTAATACTGAGTGTACGTACAAACATACATATATTACGTACGATTTTGCGCATTGAATGGAACACCAGACACTTTCTATTGTATTATTGGGAATCACTTCTATTTTACTGACTATTGTGTTCTTAAGTGCGATAAATACTCCCCCTCCCGGTAGACCCTCTCGATCTCTCCTGTTTACCCTAAAATTTACAGGGGCAATTTCACTATCTGCAATTAAGCTTGTTAACTAACCTTCGGTTCCTATAATTATATCAGAATTAGTACTCTCTAAAAGATTATTGAATTTGGGTATCTACGATATGATAGGTAAATACAACTTAAAATATTTAGATGAATGCCATCATAGCCAATAATCTCTTTATTAATAATTGGATACTAACCATGTGACCATGTGATACATGCAAGTGACTATTATCGAACATGTTTCCATGTAGTGGCCTAGTTGCATTTCAATAGTGCATGTTAGGCAATCTTCTCCTCCTGTCACACACCCTTGCGGTAGCTTGCAGGTTATTGCGTAGATGTAGATGTGATTTGGGAGGGAGGATTTGACTTGTGAAGAGGGACTCGAACTCGCCGGAGCCCTCCTCATATTCTACGAAATATAATCCCTTTATCGAAATAATCAACCTCGCTTCGGTCAAGAGTTTCTCGCTAATGTCAGAGGCGTGAGTCACCCGTTTTCTTCCTTCCTGCCGCCGTCGATGAAGCCGTCGGAGAATTCTTCTTGTAGTTTCGCTCGAGCACCTGGCACTCCTAATGGGGGCGCTAATCCCTACGGCTGTTCCGAGAACAGCAAGGCTTAGTGTTTTCTAGTAGTCTCAGCGATGGCTGCAAGGGGAAAGGTCTCAGTGACGATTGGTGTGGAGAAATGTTGGCTGTAGTCTCACAGTAGCCTAACCATGCTGACGAAAGAAAAAACTGGCAATTCGTTTTTTCTTTCGCTATGATATTCCACCAAATTAAGCCTGAAACTACTACCTTTAACCATGCTGAATCCGTGTGCATGATTAATGCTGCAAAAAATACTTCGCCCGTTTCCATTTATAAGTAGGAACTTATCAACGGCTTTTCATTCCTGGGATTCCGGGATCGACATGGGCGGAATTCCGACATCCCAGAGTTTTCCTTGAATGAATAATAGGAAAGTTTGGAGAGGAAAATGATGTGTTTGTAGAGAACCAATCTATTACTTATTCTGAGCGAAAATATCTTGTGAACATACATCTACATCCTCGTAATACCCTGCGAGCCAACGCGAGGGTGCATGGTAGAGGGTGAATATCCCTAAGCATGTGTTAATTACATGGAAATAAGTGCTACAATGCAACAAATTCACGGAAACATGTCAAGTAAAAGAGTCTTTTGTTACTACAGTGACAGTATCTACATAGTAATGAAGTGATTACTGGATATAAAGCATTTAGCACTGTATTTATCTGCATTTTTTCTCCATTTTCCTAGCGTGTATTGGTTAGTAATGTTAAAACATGTATAATGCACTACAGACTACTCTAGCAATATTTAACCTGCCTATCCCTTTGCTATTGTGCAACTTGGCTATGTAGAATGTTGGGAGGGAGGATGTATGAGGGAATGTAGAGGGAAATCGTGTGAAATGCAGGTGTGTGGGAGAATTACATGTCCATTTAGAACTACCTTCACCGGCAGAAAACTAATGTTGATGAATACCTCTTAACTCGTAAACTCGTAAAGTTTTTTTTAAGTTCGTAAACTTGTTAAGATTGCAGGAGTGATTGGATAATTTGGAGTCATGGAGATAATTTAGTGTTAATAACGAGTAGGTTCTCATTTCATTCCTTCCTTAATCTTTCATTCATATCTCGAAAATACATTTTCCCATGCTCATCACATTTTTGGTACGATTTTCCATTCCACAAACTGCAATCATTTTACTGGAAATGGTTTGTATGGTGTGAAGGACAAAAGATTATGCATATATATTTTTTGGTGAACGCCTGGCTGATTGATATTTTCACTACCATAAACGTGTCATTTTTCTTACAAGTTACAACCCTCTACTACGAAAAGTAAATATTTTGGACCAATAGGAAACGTAGCAAGCCTTTTTGCAGAAATAAACGAAAACGGGGTACAAAATTTCACACTTTATGCATAGGTATGATGACAGGCGTCTAGAATGGCAGAGATCAAGTAAGAATGAATGAAAAGATAAACGCGTGCTAAAGAGAAGTGATCTACATTTAAGTTACACTTACGCAATGCAGAAAATAAAAATTCGAGGAGGTGAAAGATGATTGTAATCTGGGAAGCCGAGTAACCAGCGTTGGACGAAGTAAAAGAGAATTTGCCGAGGTGAAAAAAAGTCTGCTTACAGCTGCAAATACAAACGTGGAAGTGTGGAAAAATTTCATTAGAATATACATCTGGAGCATTTTGCTATATGTCAGCGAAGCATGAACGATAACAGCAGCAGAGAAATTAAGAATGGAAGCATTTCAAAATGTGGTGCTACAAATGAATGACGAAGATAAAATAGATCGACCGAGTGACAACCGAAGTCTTAAGAAGAGTGGGAGAAAAGAGGTGTCTACTGAAAACCCTAAAAGAAGACGGCCATATCTTAAGACACGATGGCCTGACAAAGACAATTCTCAGGGAAAAGTGAACGGAAAGAATGGAAAAGGAAGGCCTCGTATGAGGTATACCAATAGAGAAAGTTGTGAAGGATGTAAAAGAGAAAAATTACGTTGATATGAAGAGGTTGGCCGATAGAAAAATTGAGTGGAGGGCTGCGTCAAACCAATCCTAGGATTGTTGACTTATGATGATGATGATGATTTTCATTTTACCTTTGTGCACATTTAAATTTCAGTAATGTGGTAATTTGTCGAAACATGAATTTGCGGTCTAAATTAAATTTTGGTGTCAAAATAAACAATATATAGATCGAAAGTATGCTGCGAATCGTTTTATATATTAATAATTTTCTCCTGCTCACATCGGATGGCAATAGTTGAAAATATGTGATTAAAATCAGGAATATTGTTATTATTGCGTAGATAAATATTTTAGCAGTATTTTCATTGCTTGATTAACTTTTAGCCATGCATTTAAAAAATGTGGATCTAATCTTTTCTGGAATCTTTTGAGACAGAGACATCTCAAATTCAAAGCCGCGTGCTTCTTTTCACCATCTGAAGTTAATGGTATTCTGTGGCATGAGATTAAGGGACTTTGAATCTTACCACAGTATATTTACCATCGATGGGATTGAAATATTTTTTCTGCATAGGAATGTGATTATCTGATAAAGGTCGAGCTGGGAGATTCAGGAAATAAGAATCAGCGTTGCTCTAGGACCACACTTTTCATCGTCTAGGTTTTAGTCCTATTTCCCCTCGCTATGATCCCTAATTAATGTATGCCGATGCCAATGCAAACACAATTCCACCAAACCCTCAGCAGCGTATATACTTATATGGTCATATGGTCGCCGGAAGCTTGTTGATAAAACTCTGTTTCTTATGCCAGAGAAGTTCCAGTTCCAAATCGGAGTCGCTGTATGATAAAATCTTAAGTTAAACTAAAGTGGAGAGACAGCATCGGAATCGCACCCTGAATGAAAACCATGGCTTCTTATCGTAAGGAACTGACATCCAAGTCCTGGGTAAGTGATTTTGCCTGCATTCTTGAGCGTAAAATTTACCCATATACTAGCTCTACTCTCTCCATCAAATAAGGAATAGGGCCTCAGGTAAATAATACCACAGATAGCCGATCAGTAGCAAATTTTTTCTTATTCTGCATTACAGTATCATTATACTGCAGTGTCCAACCCGAAGGTCGGCATGATGGTCAAGGGTAGATAAAAGATTATACCCTATGCCGCGTGAAATACACCCATCGATGTGGAATGGGGTCCAACCTCTTTCCCTGTGAAACCTGAAGCTTCCTAGAAGTATTTAGTACCCTGAAAATCACAATTTTTGGTTAGGCAGGAAGTGCGAAAAAGCCTTTCGCGGACTCGATCCCGGGACCTCCAGCTGCGTGGTCCTACGCTTCGGGAGTACCACTCCGTCTTTTCATTCATTGTCATGGATTTTCCGGTCTTTCTTTTGATTGTAGGAAAATTAGCGATTTCACCGACTTGCGAAACGGCGGGAGTTTCTACAACTCTGCGCCAGCCACGGGTGACTCTAGCCACGACGCTTTCTCACCCTCAGATTTTAAGGCTTTATTTTCATCACAGCGAAAGAGAAACGTGAGCTGCTGTGTTAAGCCCGCGAAGACCTTATGTACCAAGTCGACGCGGGTACGTTCGCAAATATCCACCGCGTGTTGCCTGTCCACCCCGTGTCACCAGACCCTCCCTGAAGGAAAAAGCAGCGATCTCGACGAATTAGGCGGGTGACAAGCGGCCCTTGCGAAAGCATGGGGAGAGGCGCCCGGCCCTTCGCGCGACATTTCGAGGGGGCGAAAGGGTAAAGGGTGAAGATGAGGACGGGGTCGGTCGCCTGTCCGAGGAAACAGTCAGCATCAACGCCTTCGTTCACGCCAATGGTGGTGACATAACCTCTCGCTGGATTTCGAGGGAGTGACGCAACAATTGACGATCGCGCTCGGCCTCGGTGGGTGCACCCAGAAGCTTCCTGAGAGGGAGGAATGTTTACTGAGGAGGATGCCATGAGGACCGACGCCGACAAATGTTGATCGGGGCCTCCTCACTGAGACCGTAAATGTCCCAAATTATATACGAACTAGGTAACCCGTGCACTTTTCGCACGCACATTCGCACAAAATTTCGCACTTTCACGCTATCAGGGAATAAGTATGTTAAGGAAACGGTGTAATTGGGTTTTAAATAGAGAAGAAGGTGTATCATAAAGTACTTTCTTTATACTTGTTTTCTTGCAAAAATGTACAAAACATATGAATCCAATACAGGCAAGAGAGGTTGGTACCAGTAGGAACAATCATGACGTCTGTTACTGAATAGTGGCACGCAATTTACAAAACTTCTTTAAAGACAATATTAGAAGTAACAATGTTGTCGTCTGTAACTTTTTGGTTATGAGTTTCTTTAACACAAACATAAATATCACGGAAAGTGCGAACTCTAGAAAATGCTACATACAACTGTCCATGCGAAAAAACGGGTTCTGGCAAGTACAATCCGGCTCTGTGAAGAGTCTGACCCTGTGCTTTATTAAAGGTCATTGCAAAGACCACTTTAGCATGAGCAAGTTATGTTCATAAATGTTTACAAACTATTTTTGTAAGCGAATATCATATAAATATGACATCAAAAAGTTTTAATTGCATTCACTTACCAGATGACCATTCACCCATGTACAATCACTATGTGCATTTCGTACTATTTTCATTTTAAACCTTTGTTTGAAGTTTAAAATAAAAAAAATGTGTGGAATCAATATACCTCGAGCGAGTAATCGACATGGAAAAATCGAAACTTTAAGTCAAATTAATGGGTAAATAGTGAAATTTGAGATTGAGATTGTATTTTTCGTCAGAAGCCGGTGATTCAACGTTTAAAATGATACCTCATTTATCACTGTAGGTGCAGTATTAACGGAGCATGTACGGAATGACAGAAAAAGACCATTCTGTAATAATATAAATGATCCTACGACGGGGAAATCATAATACAATGTATAATGTATTATACATTGTATTTGAACAAATATATTTTTGAAAAGGTCGTAGCTCTCCTTTTAAATAAATAAATTCCAGTTTAAATTTATAAGCCGGAGGGCAGTAGTTATAACAGGTGGATCCATTTAGCTATCTAGGTAGTGTGTTGAAGGGAAGATGGAAAGGCAGTATTGAAGTGAGAAGGAGAATTGCACCGGCAAAGGTAGCATTTATTTGTGGGCGTGAACTAAATGACAGGAGCGTTCACTAGGGAAGTATTAAAAAGACTAATGAAAAGCTTAATATATAACATAGTACTTTATGATGTGGAAACATGGGGTTTAACGAATTGAGATGAAAATAGACTTGGCGCTTTTGAGATGCGGGTGTGAAGTAGGATGGAAGGTACAATGATGACGATGACGATGATAAAAAAACGAACGACGAAGTTCTAGAATTGGTAGGAGAGGAACAAATTTTATTGAGAAGACTGGTAGAACACAGAGGTGTGGATGGAGAAAGTAATAAAGGGCAATGGTGTTCTGAAAGATGTGATTGAGGGAAAAGTATTATGCAAGTGGAGAAGAGAGAGGAGAACCTGTAGTTTGGATAGAATGATGGGAGGTAGGAGGTATGAGGGGCTGAAGCGGGACATCATGTGAAATATATGCGTCGTTGGAAGAGGTTAATATCCATTTGTATCCACTTCACCAATGAAAACCAAATATAACAAAAATAATAACTAATCTAAGATCGCAAACATCGATGTTATGTTCCCACTGGTATTCCCTCTCCCCAAGTAGAGCCTGTAAAAATATTTTGTTGGTGGGACGATCCCCTTCATCGCGT
Source organism: Platycnemis pennipes (assembly GCA_933228895.1). Classification (NCBI taxonomy): domain Eukaryota; kingdom Metazoa; phylum Arthropoda; class Insecta; order Odonata; family Platycnemididae; genus Platycnemis; species Platycnemis pennipes. The sequence continues at coordinate 21,139,065 of OW121850.1, read as the reverse complement.
ATTATGAGGAAAGAGAATTAGAAAGCAAGCAGGTGCCTTTATAGGTTAGGGCAATACTGCATGTGGAAATACTAATCCCGGGGCCAGGCTTAAAAGGGTTCATGGATTAATAAGTTCTACCTGCCTGTTTCTATCAATGGTTTGAGTTGTAAATATTTTGTCAGCCATGTCCTGAGAAGCGTTTGGTGGATTGTAGATATGAAAAATGCGAATGCTTTAGATGTCACGCTCGGTAAAAAATCCAAGATAGTGTTTATGGTTGGAGTAGGGTTAAGAGGTAGTAACCTGGTAGCTTGTCAATAGTGCATGTTTGTTGATATTCACCCCCTGCCACACGCCCTCGCGGTGGCATGCAGGGTATCGTGTGGATGTAGATGCATGGTGATTACAGTGTAATATTATATAACACTGTAATCACCATAATCACTGTAATAATTACAGTGAAATTATATCATTATAAGCTTAGTTATCCTTTATGTTATGAACAGATAGAATGAGTTTGCATGCATCTTACTATGGATTGGAATATGGGTCTTCTTTAGGGTGGTTACCTTTTTAGTGGTCGTAATTCATTAAATATTTTCAGTTTCAATGTGTACTAAGAAAAAAATTAATGTTCAGCTAATGAAAAATAGTTGAATGTAAAGAACTAAGCTCTAAAATCTTAAATTATTGTTAAATGTAAGACGATAATAATAATATTCCAATTAGAAAATTATAGATTCTAACATTGTTTCGTTTAATCTTGTTGTATGTACCTCAGAAGATTACCTTTCATCATTAAACATTTTACCAAATAGTATTTTTTTAATGTAATCATTTAGACTGAAAAAGTGAATGTTGAATAGGTAGGTATACTATGAGAGGAGAGGAACTTGGTCGGTGAAATTAAAAGGAGTTGGCAAAAGAGGATGGAGTGCGTCTCGAGTGGTAGCAGAATACTCGAGATGACGATAGTGAGAGGAACGTTAAGTAAACGCGGAAAAGAATATGAACTCTGGAAGGCGAGGATTCGTTTGGAAGACACGAAGATTTAACATCTATATCTACATAATACCCTGCAAGCCACCATAAAGTTGTATAGCAGGGGGTGAATTCACACCAAATATGCATTACATATCATTATTAAAAAGGATTAGTAATAATATACTTGATAAAATTCAATTTTAAAAGAGGTAATATAGCAAAGCAAGCATGCAATATCATGCTGTTAGTTGATTTAGCTTAAAGTCCTTATATGAAACATGAAACAACGTATGCTATCCATTGCTACACTCGTATTTATGCTATTGGATATATTTACAGTTATTCATATCCCTAATTTTACGAGGAAAAAAGGACATTTTGAATCTGTCGGTTCGGCATCAATTTCAATAATTTCGTGATTATGATATAGTCTACCATCGTAAGTTGGAGTTCGTGAAATACTTTTAGCGTCATCAGTGAAAATATTATCTTGGAATTTATTTAAGAGATTAAGTCTAAATTTAAACCTACGATCTGACAATGATTCCCATTTTAATTCACTTAGTAGACTGGTTACGCTAATATACTTATCATACCGTCCCTCTACAAATCTTGCCGATCTTCGCTGTAGACGTTTAAATTCATTATTGTTCATTTTTTAGGCCTATTCCATAAGGATCCCATATATACTGGCAGCGTATGAGGTATAACAAGGGAAAAGTAATTAATGCATCCTACATGATCGTCACATTTACCCAGTACTATTTTGATGTATCCCAGTTTACGATTAGCTTGACCCATCATTTCACGTATTTAAGGAGGGATTTAATCCAGAAAACGTATGTTGATTAGACTCGAAGGTAAGAGAGAGTATCCTCAAGCATATCAATGCTGGTGGGACACTCTTGATGAATCGTGTCGGTAGAGTTCACGTTCTCGCGTGATTTTTTTTTACGGTTGGTTTAATTGTTCACGGTTGTGCAGGCTGAGACCTTACAGGAGGACGCAGATACAACAGGAGCCTCGAGGAGGAGGGTGGGGGAGGAGGCGAAGGGGGTGGGGGAGGATCGTTTCGGCCGAGTGCCAGCGGGAATGAGGAGGCGGAGAGAGTTTTTGCGCTCTTTGCGCCCAGGAAGCGGGATTACCCATCGCACCCCGCGCTCGTCCCAACCTCCACGTCCTCGTCGCCTTGATCGCCGTGAAATCAGCAAGACAAGCATGCATTCCTTTCTTGCATTTTACGCGAATATACCAGCTCACTTAACCATTTATCCGAGACATTTCCATTGCTGGTTAGTACATTAAAGATTCAATTTAAACTGAATTGGACGAAGAGCATTCATAAGAAAACTGAAGTGAATAATATTCAACTGCAAAGCAATAAGGCAAAGGTGAATGCAATTTAAGGAGGAAGTTAGAGACCGGAGCAAGTTAAGAATTTCAGTCATTTATTCTGCATTTTGTACGACGTAACGTAATACTAAAGCGTAGGTGAATGAGACGTTTGGAAACAGGGTGAAGTTATGTCAGGAGTCATTGCTAAAAATGTTAAGAAAAGATGAACAAGATCTTTATCCGGAGCGTGTTGTTGTATAATTATGTTATATAATTGTTAGCTATGGACCGTAAAGAAAGAAGATGAGTAAAGACTGGAATGCTTAAGATAAGGGTATGAAGAATAATGAAGAAAGAATGGTGGATGAACAGAAAGACCAACGAGGATGGTTTGAGATTTGTTGAAGAGGAAAGGAAGTGGCTGGAGGTAATTAGGACGATGTGCGATTAATTAGGTTTATTAAAGGCAGTGATGCAGGGAAGCGCTGGAAAGTATAGTAAAGGGATGGAATAAGAGAAAAAGGGCATGAGCGGCGTAATGAATGCAAATACTCAGTCAAAGAGGGAAATAGCGTAGGGAACAGAAGTATCTCAGGAGAAGTTGTCTGCATGGAAACCTATAGATGACCACTGCCTGTATAACCCACTCTTAATTTTTCAAAATTTTATACGTTTCCCCAGCACCTGTTCCACTATTTGGGCCAGTTAATCATACTTATCAGCAATAAATACTTTGCCGAAAAAGACATGGAGTCATGCGATTCAAAAACATCCCTCAGCAAGGAAATATGAATCTCTCAAGGGAAATCACCAAGGAGAAAACCCATCAAAAGGTGATTAAAATTATTTACGGCTATTCTTACAGCTTGAATCCATTCAACCCCGTTACCGAAGACAGTATAATGCTCAGAGAGGCAGTAAAAGCGATACTTAACGTCCAATGCCTGCTGTTGCAATCCTATCGCTATATTTTCATGCCCATGATGAGGTAATTACCAGGGAGTTGCTGAACGCTCTTATGCCAGAGCGAATATAATCCATTATTTACGCCACCCAGTAGCCCCCTCTAAGGGGGCTGCTCCGTTGCACTCTGAGGTAACAGATTATTCTTAAAATAAAAATAGGACAGCATATGAAGGCGATTTTTATCATAATTCCTACTCCTTGGATACTTGTTATTTTCGCTATTGAGATATCGCTATGCCAGTTTCAGAATAAATCGAATATGAATATGTAATTAAGTTATGTATACTGAGTTTAGTAGCAGAAACTCTTTGAATATTTATAAAGATTTAGCTCTATACGTCTTGCATATCTATCGTGCAAACCCTTCCTGTTTACTTGGTTGCAAGATGGTAGAATACCTTTCCTGCGTTGAATTATGAATCAGCTCCTAAAATTGCAATATCCTTTGACATCTCGCCATTGCTAGCAATGGCAAACAGAGAGCAAGTCTCACGTAAGGGCATTTTGGACCAAAATGAAGAAACAACTGATCCTTCTAATTCAATCGGGAAATACATTCCTAGTACCAATATGAAGAGGCCTTGTTAAATATTTTCGAGGGTTGAAAACGATAGTGTATGCAATGTTATGCTGTTTAGACCCATTTTTCCTGTCTTTCTAATCTGATCTTCATAATCAGAATTTTTGTCACCATACACAATAAATTATCTCCCACCTCAACTGATGGTTGATTTTAAGCATTACAAAATAGAGCTATGGTTATCATCCACAGTTTTATTTAGGCATAATTTCCCGCTTCACTACGCTGTGGCATAGCCATACATATAGAAAGGTTGAATAATCGGGAAGCCATCGCATAAAGGTCTTAGCCGGATTGTCAGATAATAATAATTCATCAAAGGACGCGATGGATTGGGGAGGAGAGGTCTAACAGAGAGCAATCGAACACCATTGATTTAATGAATCTTCAACAAATTTTCAAGGCATCAAGCCTCGTAGAGTCTAATTGTTGACTTTCCTAAGATCACCTCGCGCTCATTCCCTTATGAGCAATTAAAGACCTACACCAAAAGTTAAACTAAACCTATTTACTTCCAAAAAAGCCTCCGGAAATAGTTACTCGTTCTAAGGCGGCCTATTGAGGGTCCGAAACCAACAGAATGTTCATCACTAATAGAAGGACTGATGAATTATTTTTCTGTTGTAATTTTAAGCCATAGCAAAGTTATCGTTTACTCGGTTTATATTTTAAATGATATTATATTGTCAGTGCTCGTGATATCTCACCTATATAATGACTTTGGATGTGAATTGAAGTAACCCGTATTTAGAATGGACACAAGACCAGAGGTCGTCGGGAAATAGCTGCTAATGACCTCACTATTGGGAAATCTGAATCGACCATGACAGATGAGTTTATTTTATTTCTGCTGCGGTCTCTATGGAACACTCGTTAATTTTCGCTGCTATCGACGGAAACACTTTCTTTTCCGTCTTAAATGTTTCATCCTCCGCTAAAAAAAATCCCCCATTTACCGAAAACGTTGCGAAGGTTTCCGAGTTGGAAATGCCATAGTAGTCCAAGTTTCCGCCCATTATTATTTACATGAATAATAGCTTTTAGCCAGATGTTATCCTTCTTATCGGAGGATCGGCTGAGATCGCTGCCCTCATCAAAGGCGTTGTACTGTGACTGGAAGTGGCAGAGTTTTGGTGACCTTCCAGCAACCGACCGGCCTCATCTTGGCCTGCAGCATTGGCCATCTAGAACCCATGTCCGTTGGCAAGACGAAGGTCTATTGGCAATAATCAGATTCCCTAGAGGTGCCGCTGGATTATGGCCAGCTCCGAAATCAGGAAGAGGGAGCGAAAGCGATGAATAGAGTAGAGGGCCTAAGGAATGGAATTAAATCAGTAGGGAGAGTTATTTCTCTTGGGCACTCAGAATCTTGTTCAAATTCCATCAACAGGCCAGTTTTATGCAGCTTAAGCCGAGTTTACACGATGCATTTACACGCGCGGGTAGATGCGTGAACGCATTCACCATCAAAATTACACCGTGTAAACACTCAAAATTGCGCAAATGCGTGAATTCGTGGACAAAAAATAGCCCCTGTTCTATTTTGGTGAATGTGTGCGAGCAATTTGTAGTCGTTTCGCAGTGCCATCTGGTGGTAGCTATCATAAACGACATATTCATTCAGTTGTTGGCGGCTTTTCGTTTGTGCTTCAGTGTGTTTACGTGCGTCTTACTGCTTTTTATATTTCGACCCTTGCTTTGTCTGGACCTTTATTATACCGAAGAAAATGAAGAAATACTCTAATATATTATTGATATGAATGTTCATGTAATGCATGTTTACTTATTTTGTGGCGCACTTCTGTGGGCAGTGACGAAAGTTTTAATTTTGTAGTAAGTACATCGTTTCCATCGGCATTCACGGAATCGCATGTAAATGTGTTTGGTAACAACTGTTATCTATTATCTGTTGTCAATAACAATAACTGAAGTTCAGGTATGATGTCGTCTGTTTCGTAGAAGTGGCGCTTGATACTAGTAAAACAAAAGCAATCGCGTAATGCGTATCTAGAAAATGGTCGAACAATTGCGCTAACACAAGCATCGTGTAAACACTCCTCAAGTGCGAGAACGCGCATCTGTCCAGACATCTATTCACGCATCTGTCCAGCAACGTACTTGCGCGGGTAAATGCATCGTGTAATCTCGGCTTTATAGTTGATAGATTTCGGCTTGCTTGCACCGAGACATAGTAGGCCTTAGATAAGTTGCATCGAGTATTTAATGTCATTCAGTAATTAATGTAAAAGTGGGATAAAGAACATCATGCACGGAGATAAAGGCGTCCATTTTGTATGATTAGTAGCTAGGTGTTTAAGTTTTTTAAGTTTTCCTTCTCGCATTCCCTCTAACTTGCCTCTCGAATAGCCACAGAGCCAATGGATAGTTATTTCATTTTGGCTCAGGGACAAAATGATATCTCAATAGCGAAGAATACTCATGAACATTCCAGAGGTTTCGTTTGAATAAGTGCCAAGTTATCATGTGAGTTTCTCTCTGTTTAAAGTCATACCTGAATATTCAATTAGGTATTAAGAAGTAAGTAATTATGTTCCGGTGTGACTCAATTTAGATTCATTGATGTGCGTGGGTGGGTCTAGTGAATCGAAGTGATGAATAAAGCATAAAATATGAGCAAATTCCGTTCAATGTGGTCACAGTAAACACAAAGTTGATGACTAAATAAAAATATTAGCATCTATCAATATAAATTTTCTTCATAAAGAAAACTATTTTTTTCCTATACAATGGAAGTGATTTTCATAAAACCACGGTAGATCTCATATATTGAGGAGAGATTGATGATTTTGTGAAAATAGACATTGGGTGAACAGTTGATACTGAAATCTCAAAGAAGTCTCTCAGTTGATCGCCTTAATCGTACGAATGAAGAGACGTTACAGGTTTTATCTCTCCGTTAGATGCGTGAAAATGGGGTTAATTCTTTTCTCTCCAAATTCCTCGAATGATTACTTCCTCCTGTTAATTATTACTTCAAGAATGTAAAAATCTATGTAAATGAATTTCGCGAAAATTATTTTTAACTTGAAATGGTAGAATGGAGAAGAAGCGGCAAATAATTAAAAATTTAATTAGAAACTATTAGATTAAATTTGATTCTTCTTTAGCTGGGCATTTCAAGAAACTGAAGTTAGAGTATCAACTTTGTAGTAGAATAATACATATAAATAACAAAGCAGAGTTCAACTTTGACACTCTTATTATCGGCATTTCCATGCGTTCTCGAGAAATTCATGCCTGTGGGAAACTTCACGCGATCACTCCCCGCTTGATGTACGGAATATGAGTGGGTGAAATGAATTTACGTTTTCTGTGACCACGCTGAACGGCATTTGCTCAAATTTGCTGCATTTATTCATCACTTGCTGTTCTTTTGAGCGGTTATAAGGGGATCGGTCAGGACGCATTTCTTCTCGCTTGCCCCTCGGCGTGTTTTCCTCTCATTTCCCACCAGCTCCGAGACACTGATCGAGTTCCATCCGACCGTCGGCAGAGTTCTTCTTTAAACTTTTGGATAAGGTGAAGGCCATTCTGCGGGGCTAAATGTGGTTCCTCATCTCAGCAAGTGCATCCTTTTACCATGAGCGTGTCTCCCAAGCGCGACGTCTCCCCACCGAACGGCGCGAACGTTTCGCTTGCTTGACTCTCGATGCCTTATCTCGGTGGGAAAAATTCACGAGGGCTCTGGAGTCTTTTAACTAACTAACTAACTATTTTGCAGGCTGAAAGAAGCTATCAACGACGAAAAAGCTATGGATCGCCCAGTAAACATTGAGGTGGAGTGGAAATAAATCTTAAAAATAAGAAATTAGTTACGTCTTTCTAGAAAAATCAATCTAAAGTAGACGTAAAAGTAAGTGACCATATAGAATGAGAATGGTTGAGTTAACCGGCTTCTTGGATGATGATGGGCTCTAACTAAAGTACTGAAGACACTTGGTGGAAAATAGCGTTAGCAAAAGAAGCGTTTATCCACAAGAGGGAACTTATGATTGGAATCTTAAGCAATGGTATCAATAAAGGGTTATATAAGTAGGTACTTGATATAGATAGCATAGCGCTACGTAGCGTATCTCTTCGTGATTTTGGGACGGAGAGATGTGTTTGAAACCGTCGAGATTATCTCGAATGGTGAACCAAGTCACGTGGTACAAACACGAATGGTTTGAATATTTAGCGTGTCTGAACCACTTGTTACAATTTCATTAATTGTTTTCAGTTAAGTTTTTCTCAACTGTCTTGACTAAAAACCCTACAGATGAGATAAAACACAAGCGTAAACAATGAACGAGGTTATAATCAGCGGTTTTAACTCGTAGATTTTTCGAACTATGTATTTGTGTTCGTACCACGTGACTCCTTGGTTACCTATTCGAGATAGTTCCGACGGTTCAAACACACCCCCCGTGAACACCGCCCTGCGATTCGCACTTGTTAACCACCCAGGAGTGCTAGGTTCAGTGAGATCACGTGGCTCCCCGTGGAAGTAATGATAGTGGGCAAGATTTGGTGGCGAGAAATTTCAGGAGTGTTACCCTCCTAACCACTCTCTCAATCTATCTATTTCTCCCTCTTCAGCACCGGCCACCGCCGATCCTGCAAGCAACTCAGCCAACTGGGGTTCCAAATTCCATTTAAGCAATTCGCTTCGAGAGTAAAACTTTCCTGTCTGAAGGTGAAGCAAAATGATGGAAGGGCCAAACACCGAGGCCGTCAGAGGAGATGGGTTTTCATGGCCTAAGTAAGGTGGCATTGGACTCGGAATAATGGGGGTTTTAATTAACTCTATCTTTGAATCGAAAGATATAAAATCGTTGAGATCTAACTCATATTTTTAAATCTAGCTATCTGAAGAACTTTTTAAATTTGGCAGATATTTTACTCATTAATTTTCAGAAGAGAAAACTACATAGTATGGCCGTCATAAGAATGAATAGTTACCAATGAAAATGAATGTTTTAACCTGACAAGAGCGTATTTTTTTCCTTTTCAGTCATTCATTTCAGACAAACTATGAAGCTATTAAATTTATTGTCTATTACAATATTTAATGTCCTTTTTGTCAGAAAAATACGTTTCATGACGTGGGCCGCTAGTATGGCAAGCATTCCAGATTCATCATCATAGACCAACAATCCTAAGCTTGGTGTGACGCAGCTCTCTACTCAATTCTTCGAACGGATAACCGTTTAATTATTACCGTAAACATTCTTTTTTACATCTTTAACAAATTGCTCCATGTATCTCACTCGAGATAATCTTTTTCCATCCTACCCACTTCACTTGCACCTCGACGCTGGTCTTCTTGAAGTCATCATTCATCATATTTCAAGATATGGCCAATTGCGTTGCCCCGTTTTCAATGTTTTTCCCCCCTCTCTTCTTTGGGCTTCTTCGTTAGCCACTCGACCTATCATGTACACTAAACTGCCGATTTTTCGTGCTAATGACTGCTAAAGGGTGCACGGATAATCGGGAAACACGAATAATCCACTGTATAGTTCTTTCCGGATTAATTTCTGTACGGTGCGCCGCCAAAATAAATAAACTCCCTAAAAAAATAACAAAAAAATACAATGGCAAGATCCTCGCTGTACATAATAGCAGTATATGACAAAAAAGAATCCAGTAGAGATGTCCCGGCCATAATTAAAGCCAAAATTTCCGATTCCATTTTTTTTATACATAAACGATTTGGGTACCGTAGTAAGTAGTAAGCTTAGACTTTTTACAGACGATGCGGTAGTGTATAGGGGTATATCAAAAGAAGAAGACAAAATCGCCTAGCAAGGATTTAGATGCAATTCAAGAGTGGTGCGACAAATGGCAGTTAGAACTTAACCTTAAAAAGTGTGTAGCTATCAATTTATGGAGGAGGAATAATTCGATAGAGCGATCCTATAAAATTAGTAACAATAAGATCGAAAACGTTGAAACCATAAGATATTTAGGTTGAACAATCACTAAGGATTTATCGGGGGGAAGACACATAAGGAAAATATGCGACCGAGCGAAGAGAAAGCTAGGATTTATAAAAAGAGTACTACCTACTTGGGAAATGTGATGAGAAGACAAAAGAGCGATGTTACTTTTCACAAGTTTGGCCCCATCTTAAGTATCCAGCTAGTGTATGGGATCCTAATGAATTAGGTTTGATCAGAGAACTAGACAGTGTGCAGCGTAGAGCAGCTAGGTTCGTTAAAAGGTGTTACGATAGGTTGAGTAGTGTTTAGAATTAATACAAGAATTAGGGTGGGAATCATTATCAGACCGTAGATTAAGGTGCAGATTAAATATATTAAAGAAATTTCAATCGGATAGCTTTACTGAAGATGTTGGGCACATATTAAAAACACCAGCGTATTATGCTAGACTCGACCAGATAAATAAGATTAGATAGATAGATTGTCGTACTGATAGAATCAAAATGGCATTTTTCCCCGTACTATAAGAGAACAGAATAGGCAGCATAGCAAAGGGATAGGTAGGTGAAATATTTTCGAGAAGTCTGTAATGCATGATGCATGTATTAACCCCTTAAATACTATAGATACTAACAATCTAGTTGCATGAGACCCTATGGCTGCTTGTTTGCATGTTAGTAGTGCATGCTTGGTGATCTTAACCCCCTGCCACACACCCTCGCGGTGGCATGCATGGTATCGTGTAGATGTAGATGAATTACATGTTCGCAAGCTTCCGATGGCGTCACGAAGCCTGCCGGAAGACATCGGACCAATCGGTAGAGCCGTAGTGAAAGACACCATCGGAGGAAAATAACAAAAGTTTTCTTACCTTAGAGACCACTGCCGATGCACTAAACAGATTGGCGATGCACGGATAATCCGCAGCCCGGATAACGCGCCCACTGATAATCGTGAGTTTAATGTACATAGTATGTCATTGAGATGCACTCAAAACGCTAACTTTATATAAAATAGTATATATCTATATCTTCGTAATATCCTGCGAGCCACCGTGAGGGTGTGTGGCAGATGTTGGGGGCTTGAATAAAATCAATTCATTTAATTCTGAGGATTCAAAAAGAACTTTCAAGTGGCAAAAGGATAAATGCTGTTTATTTTAATCTTGGGTTAATATTTGCAATTTCACAGCGCAATAAAATTTAGTCCTGGAAATAACTTTCTTCCATTTCCATCTGAGGGCATTCACTGTGACGACTTGCTCGGCAGTCAGTGTACGGTGCATGAAAGGATTCCAATGGATTCTCTTAATTCTACCCTCAGCATAGTTCCAGTCACGTTTCACTCAAATCTGCTGTCACAGTGGTATATATTAATGAGCCACTCGCTCTATCGAGTTGATTTTAATCGTTATTCCGTTCCCCAAAATTTTGAGTTTATTTAATCTCGTCTTTCATATCGCCGCTCCTATCTCCTTCTTCCAATCTAAAGAAGGGCCTTCCTCGGTGCCGATGTGCTACCATCATCGCATCTGAAGACGTTTCTGATTTCCTCCTTCCTCCTGGCAAACCCATCTTTCTCCCCCATTCACTTCAAGTTCCGATCGCCCTTTCTATCCTCTGCATCCACTCAGTTGTGCTCTACCATGCACCTATATCTTCGGAGTACACTGCAGGCCACCTCGAGAGTTTGTAGAAGAGAGTGAATAGTCAACAAATATGCATTACGTTCATTCGAATAGTAGTTAGTACAATAGCCGTATGAAACCCCGAATAGCTGTAGAAAACCAAGTATGCTTCGGCAAAGCATTCTTGGTGATGACCTATTGCTGACTTACAATAAAGCATGCTTGAGAAAGAATAATTCATATTCGGACATTCTACGGTAAGGAGCGACGTTAAGCAGTAGTGGCAACATAAAAAATCACTAGGTAGTGTGAAACACGATATATGGCAACATCTATCAAACCGAAAGAAAAGGACTGGCAATTTTCCACAAAAATAAAGAATTTTACTTGACCGGTTTTGGTGTACAACACCATCTTCAGGTGAAAATTATATCTCAGACATCTGTATATATACAATTTTAGTGAGGGGAGGGAAAGGTTGAAAGGGGGAGGGGGTAGGAGGAGGCCGGGGGGGGGCTATGGAGGGGTTGGAGAGAACTAGGATTGGGAATTGAGAGGAGGGTGAAAGGTGGTGGGTGTTAATGGGTAAAACCAAGCATGATGGCGATATGGGGATGCCCCAGACCACGAACATGCATAAGGACTGTAATCGGCCTAAGGCGCTGCATGTATTGCGTTGATTCCGGAACTTCCGCTTGTTAACTTTTCCCTGGTGATGTCGCTAGCGTTCCAAGTGCCGCGTACTTTTCTGTGAAAATACATGGCGGCAGTAGGGAGTTTTGTGACGGCAAGCCACTTATCTTCTAATTTTTCAGCTCAAAAGCCACCCTCAGAGATATCGATTACATCATTTATTCTTTGATGTTAAGAATTGTGTGTGAGACTGTTGGAGGATCAATATCATTCCTAGGGAGTGAGTACTTTAGTGGTAAAAAAATCTCCAGACCACGGAACTCTCTGCAGGCATTTGTGCATTTTCGTTTCTGGCGTTGGACGTTTTCTAAGCACATCAGCCATCACTACCAAGAGCAGTGTTTCGTGCAAGGATGCAAGACGGGATATAGTAAAACGAGGGAAGAAAAGCCAAGCTGGATGTGAAGATCAAGTGATTGTTCAAAGCCACTGTAAGTACACATTGTGTTGTTAATGCTCTGCATTTGTAGTACTCTATTTGTTTTGTTATCAAGTGCAATATCATTAACAATAGTGCTCATTTGTGGCTCAGAATAGTACGAAAATCCGTAAACGTTTAATATTTCCGCTTTCTCGTCCACGTAGCGGTAGAAAATGTGAGGTAGGGACTTGTTATTGCTGACGTGCTAAGAGATATTTCTGTGTGTTGTTTCGTTGGAACTGAAAGAATCCGAAATTGGGTTGAAGTTACTTATTAATTGAGGTAAATTAGAGATTTCTTCGAAGATATGCAGTGAAGGTTGATCAGCACGTTTTGCATATTTAATGTCACCGGGACTATATCTAACCTCTTACTGATAATGCTTTGTGTATGGAAAATGTAATTGCGATTATTATGAAGCGCCAAAGACAGCAGCACACACGGATGCTTTCAGTCTCAAGCGCGAATTGAAAATTTGAAGAAATTAATATTTCGTCGGAAACCCTCTAATTTTTTTTCAATAGTAGAACATGCCCAGCATCTGATAAATACCTTGGTTTTACCGTCATCAAAGACGTCTTGGCGGGAGTAAACTCCGTAAATAAGTAGTCAAGTGGACATTTAGTTGGGAAAGCATAGTGGATTTTTATTGAAGCAGTAATGGTGTATAGTAGGGTTTTATCGAATCGCCACATTTTGTCGGATGGTCACCAAACTTAGGATTTATGGACCATGGATGTATCACTTATTTCACATTCTAAAAAATACTAGATATGGACTAAAGCGCTGCGACAACAATTAAAATTTGATGAAGCTTCCACTGCCTTGCAAGCCATAGAACAGGATGAATCAGTGCTAATGATAAACGAAACTTTTCGCGGTAATGTTTGTGTAATTGTATTACTTATTTTTAAAATAGGTTGGGAATTTTTATCTGACCTGAAGTTGAGTTTTTGACTTTGTCACTTAATTAAATTCCTAGAAAATATTTTTACTGATGACGTTATAAATATTTGGCGTCCAACTATCTATGGTAGACTGGAGCATAATCACATAAAATTAGATAAATTGATTGCCGAACTGAGACAAAATGCCCTTCCTTCGTACAATTTGCGTTATGAATAGGTGTTATTACGGATATGGAAATGCGAAAATGGATAATACCTCTATGGTGCTCTGGTGATATTCACGCTTCTCTTAAGTTCTTTGTGGTCATGTCTGAATTATGTTATGTTTACCCTTCTCATGTTTTCAGGTGAAGATGTCATTTGCGGTTTGTAATCAATCCATACTCGTTTGACAATCGCCGTCTACTCAATGCTCGGTTGCTTAAGGAAAGAATGTCAACTGATTTCAATGCCCTGCGATATTTTACCTGAGATTATTTTGAGAATCTTCTTGAGAGATTATTGACAGGTATGTGATTAATGATCTTGTTGACGTACTCTGTGATCATCTCTGAAGTATGTTATGTTTACCTTTCTCATGTTTTCATTTTCAGATGAGGATGTCATTTGTGGTTGGTAAACAATCCGTACTAGTTTGACAATCCTCATCCACCCAATGCTCGGTTGCTGAAGGAAAGTATATCAACTGATTTCAATGTACTGCGGTATTTTAACTGAGATTATTTTGAGAATCATCTTGAGAGATTATAAGCATGTCTTTTGCTGTTGATATGGAAAGGATATGCTATTGCATGCTATGCAATTATTATATTAATGTGTTGTATTAGTCTTTGGATGTTGTACTTCATGGTTAATAAAATGTCTGCCAAGGAAGGTTTCAGTGATTATTCCACAAACTTAATCCCTCTCCTATGAGATCAAGTATCGTCGGCCACCATTTACTAATGTTTCTCTGGTGATTTACCGCGATTGAAGGCTATATTTTAATTGGATATGAAATATATAACGAGTTAAAAGGACCTTTTTTGAGCCGGTTGATTGTGAATTTTTCTATGGGACCTGATTTAATGCCATTAAAAATAAGCAAGGATTATCTGAAATTTCAATGTTACAATCTTGTATGTGAGTGCATACATATATTCCTTGCTAATTGAGCCTACCGACGGATCCGAATTTGCAGTTGATAATATCATTCTGATGACTATTTCAAGGGCTAATTGTAACTTTTTCCCTAACTATTAGAACCATTACCGTCTGTTTAAACTTCGTTACCGGCTGGTGTAGTGCTTTCCATTCGCTTGCAGGTCTGATAAAATCCTAGCTGCATCCTTGGTACGTAGAGCATGTTTGCGATGTCTCCAAACCAGACATTTAGAAGCCGTTGGTTAGTAATAAGGTGATATTATGCATATGAAAGTTTTCGTCATTTGCTCAGCCATCTCCGATATTTACTCGCTGTTACTTTAATATGATGTTATTGCATTTTACGCTCATCTCCCACGTACACTACGCATCTAAACCATCGTGTTTACATTTTTAGTTCCGCTTTCTTCCGAATGGTTGCGCAGTAAGCGAGGATGTCATTGATGCGGAATGTTTGGGTTCACTTTCTATTGGTCCGTTGACAGTCCATATCCATGTTCATGCCCCAGACCGTTAAGGGTCTACGGAAAGTTCGTGCGGAGAGTCGCATTGAAGTCCACTGTGGAAGGGGTGAAGCGGTCCGGGAGTTGGCATCCCCGGAGCGTCGGTTCCCTTTCCCCCTTTCAACCTTTCCCTCCCCTCACTGAAATTGTGTACATACAGATGTCTGAGATATAATTTTCACCTGAAGATGGTGTTATACACCGAAACCGGTCAAGTAAAATTCTTTATTTTTGTGGAAAATTGCCAGTCCTTTTCTTTCGCTACGATATTCCACCAAATCAAGCCTGAAACAACTACCTTTATAACATCTATCAAATGTTTAAACCGGAAGAAAGAGAGCGATATTAACCTTTTCATTGATATGTATATTAATAATTATGCAAATGCAGCAAACGAAGTAAAAAAATAGATGCTACACACATTTATAAGTAGCCAACGGCTCCGCCATCTTTTGTTATTCTCGTCAACAATGCTTCGAAGCCTGTTTGGAAGCGTGCTTCTGTGCTTCGGCTTCGTAGCGTGCTTCCCCCAGAGTGCTTCGCGTTCGGACATACTTCGGGTGTTTCCGACGGTACCCCTCTCCACTGGCAAGCAAGCATTGTAGTATTCTTAGCGCTAGAAGCACACGTTTCGGACAGGGCTAATATTTCACGAGAGAAACTTGTTCGTTTTGCATCCACCAGGCACATTCATCTAAATGATTAGTTTTACATTGTAGGAATATAATAATTAGTATGGAATTTGCTTAAATGCGTATATTTATAATTTGCATTGGGCTTGAAAGACTGTTAGTAGAATAACATGAGTTAGCAGAATTTAAGAATATATTCCAGATGCACTTCGGACTGTTCTCCCTCATGTCACGTATCATCTATCCGATTACTATTATATTCTCTTAATTTTCTCAAGGTGATTGGCCTTTATGGGTGATTTCCTTAGAAGGGTGGGTGGCACAATGGGCCAATAGGTCTGTGTGCCTCAGGGCCTCCTTGGAGGAACTCCACCGAAAAATAATCTATCTATCTTATCTTAATTTCGTGGGAAGTATGATTTTAAATACATCATATATACTACTGTATGTCACTCGGATCTTGTTCTTTTGGTCGTAACTAGGATGACACGCTGGTGTTCCAAATAAAATACTAATGTCAACATATCAGCTTTAAATTCACTTAAAATATTGCCTAAATTTTAACCTACCTGCTCTCTGATAGTTATTTCCATCCGGGTTTATTTGGTAGGCTTGTAACAATAACACAATTTTCGTAACAACATTTCACAAATCTCGCATATTTCTTATGCATACGTTCTAATGTCTTAATGAAATTTTAAAAACCACAATTCGTTTTAATTTTTGCCTGTATCAACCTGGTAACTTCAGTTTAATCTCTATATGTGTCACACATAAAAATATAGCAAAGGTGATGGTATACAGCAGAAATGAAGAGTCCAGCACCAGTGTTAAACTAGGGAAAGAATAGCGGTCAAGAATATTGCAATCTGGTAAGCCGAGTAATCAGCGATGGACGAAGCAAGAAAGAAACCGTCAGTAGAATAGTCTAGGCAAAATGGGAATTCCACAAAGAAGAATCTACTTAGAGCTGGAAATACAATCGTTAGGAAAAAATTTATTCGAAGTAATCTCTAGATAATGATAATTTACGTCAGTGAGACATGGGCGATAGTAAAAGCAGAAAATACAAGACTTGAAGATTTGTGGTTTTTTAGGACAGTGACGATAAAACATAGATATCTACGGAGTAATTTCAAAAAGAATTTCTTGAAGAGAAGTCTGATTTTTCACTGTCACATCATGGTCTCATTTTGACCACCTAAGCATACAATAATGAGTACGAAACATCTGCATATAATTGGTAATACTAAACTCTAGAGTAGGAATATGTGTTAAATCTTCATTTGCCTTTTCGCTATCCTTCCGGCCAGTGCTTTTTGAAGCTGAACTTATTCATTATCTATTTCTATCATCTTCTCACGGCTGTAAGTCTCGTCTCAAATGAGTGAGTCAGATACACTCTCCCATGAGATGGTTACTATCAAGCGATGAAAGTGAATTCCTTCATTTTTCCGCCTTTAATTTGGTGTCTCATCACTATTTGGGCCGGATGTGGAAAAATCTTCGAATTAATCGAGATCATGGGAATCTAAGAACAAAAAGGTGGGTGAACTTGTAACTTTCGGAATGAGTTAAAGACTCGCGAATGCGATGCTAATTGTGAAGTACGTAAAATATTGTACTCGAGAGTATTCGAGATGACTGATAAAAGTAAGTCCTACACCCTGGAAGCAAAAATTATCCTAAAGGAAAGCATAATTACTTTTTCGCTTTGCGATACTGAAAATATCTTTTCCGGGACATTTCGGTTGCTAAAAATGGCTTTTATCTCTAGGCCAAACTATATCTCTGTTAGGGAAGGAAAAGGAGTGCAGACAACGGAAGTTCTACATTAAAATGATATCCGTAATTGAGGAAACATGGCCTTTTGCTTAAAAATCCTTTGGCTAGATTTTTTTCAATTTATATTCTAGGCGTAAAACGCTATTGCTCAATCTGACTTAAGTTGTGAATTTGTGAATTGCACATAACATGTGCGTCACAAAAAGTAAGGTTATCAAAGTATTGATCTTTTTTGAGACAAAGTTTTAAACTCTAATGGTTACTACTATGGCGTATGTGTATTTCTAGACACGCATCCAACACAAATTCGATGTAGCCTTATCTCTGTATAATTCTTTCTGAATCAGCCCTCTGAGAAAATTTCACAGAACACTAAGTCTTTATGGTCTTGGGATAAAATTTGCTCATAAATAATATTTATGGCTGGTGGGAAAGTGCAGTCCAAAAGCTAAGAAGAGGTGTTACTTCGCATTGGGCAAAAGAAGGAATACGCCTCCAGTATTAGGGACCCGTGGGAAAAGGGATTAGTAAGACAAAATTCAGAGGAGGTCAGCTATATTTGTGAGCAATTGTTGATGAGTGAGTGAGTGTAACTTCTATGGTTGAGACAATGGGATGAGAATACCTTCAAGCAAAAAGACAGCAAGCTAGACTAGGGCTTTAACAGAAGTACAGGGCCAACGATTTCACCTCTGACACAGAGTTAATTATTAGAGCCTTGCATAACATTGATAAAACAGGACTACAGGGATATGATAACAGAACACTGCACCACACTCAAAGTCAGATTTTTGTTCTTACTCCAAACGATTCGGGAACATAAAAAATTCAAGACTTCTCAGGCCATGATGCCTTCATGTAATAAATTAAATAAATTGGCTTCAACGTGCAAACGAAATCGCACGCATTTGATTAAGGAGGAACCATCATTTAGGGCATGCCCGATAACCTTCCCTGATTTAAATGTATGTTATATCTCATCGTTTTCCCTATCGGATGGTGTAAATATTGCTATGTCATCGACCATTCAACTAACAATAAGATGTATGGATTTGAAAATGAAGGTTTTTCACGGTGAAATGCATTGTCCTTATGGGAGAATGATGACCTTCCTTCACATAAAAATTTTTATCTTAATTTTGGCCCGAAAAAATTCGTTAAAAAACTAAGAAAACGTGCACGAGATACTAAAGCACATAATTTATTTTTTCCAGCGCAGGTCATCGGACGCTTAACGTTAGTATTTAAGTTTAAATAAAATACTTCCGGTTTTCTTCCGAGCAAGGAGCCGGCAAGCTGTGGTGCATATGGCAACGTTGCTAAGAACTGAGAGGTCTTTCAATTTAATTAATCTTGTTCAAATTCTGTTTCTTATCATTTTAATGATTATTATATATAAATCATTATTATAATTTATATTTTTATACAACTCAATGTAAAGGCCCTAGTGCTGTTTTTGGAGTTAAATAAATAAGCAAAATATGAAATATGATATAGAAGTTAGGCAGGCGACTTGAATTTGAATCTTCATAAGGAAACAAACAGAGATGAAATTAAGATGTTGGATTTTTCATTTATTTTGCTCATTTTAGGATTTAGGCATGCCTGCATGAAATACTTCTCATGAATATGTGTAGTGCTTAGTAAGTGTTTCCTGGCATGTCAAATGAAAAGTAAATCTGGCAATGTATAAAGTGAAGCACTCTATCTAAAGCTTTTTGGAAATCAAGAAACACTGCGTCGACCTGAACGTAATATTTCCTGTGCTATCCTTCCATTGTTATTCCAAAACTTCCAAAGCAAAGTCAATCTGAAAAAATTCAACAATTCTCACACCAAAAAGCATCAACAAAATATATTCACCTTAACAAATCAAACTGCATACATTAATTCAATATGGATTAGTGAAACAAACAGAGTTAGAATAAAGATGTGTCTTTTTCATTTAAGGTTTTAAGCACGCCTGCATGACATACGTTTAAGGCTTGTATATAGTATTTATTAAATGTTTAATGGAATTTTGGATGAAAAGCAGCAGGAGCGCAGCGAGGAGGGGGGGCTAAAAACGCCCCCAGAGGAACTACAGAAATTGTGATTAACTGGTTAAAAATCACGTAGACTTAATTTTTCTTTGCTTCTGTAACTAAACATGTTTAATTTCCATTGGAATAACTTATCTTTTTATGCCTAACTACCAACTGAATATTTAAATAACATTTTGGGAATGATAAATTATGCATGCATCAGATTAGTTTTCTCTGTGAGATAGAATTGTATTCCTTCAAGACATGATTGAATCTCTTTTGGCACGATTATTATGAATCTTCTTGCCCTATGATCTTCAAATTTAAAACAAAACACTTTTTTTTAGGGAAATATACTTTGAGTTTCCTTAAATTTTCACATGAAATACCACTTTAAAATAATATTTTATTTTGAAATGTAAAAAATCAATGCTAAAGATACAAGAAGACTGATAGAATTAATGTGGTAAAATGTCCTCTAAATACAAAATGTATGTGCAAGGCACATAATAACCCTATGTAGAGGTAGACCGCTTGTGCCTACCATCTAATCCAGGTGAACCCCGAAAGATATTCCTGGCTGCACCCCTGAAAAGTAGAACACTAATGTGTGTTTTACTGTGAGAGGTTTCTATGATATTCATAGAAACCTCTCCTTAGGTAGGTAGTATAATGCCCAGTTCACACGGTGCGTTTTTCCTTGAGTGCTAGCTTGCTGGATTTCGTGCGTGCTACTCAGCGGGCGACGAAGGTGGCCGCTAGGCTGGCTTCGCTGATGGTTGTCGGTTCACACGTAGCGAGCTAGCCTCCTTGCTTACTCTTCTTAGAGCCTTAGCACGAAGATGGTTATTGTGATATTTCCGATTACGAACTGCATATAAACAAGTTTCGTCTCTATATGCTTCGATAAGCACCACAACTTGATCCCTAGTCTATAGATTTGCACTCATTTTTAAAAACAATATTGACCATGAAATGCTATTAAAAGCAGAACCAGGCAGAACCAGGAAAAAACAGGCAGAACCTTTATTTTGATCACGTGTATCAAAGCTGAACGATAATTGGCCGGCAACAATAGCCATCAGCAAAACACGCAAGGAAAATAGCACCGGACCTAGCCTCAAAAATCAAGCAAGCTAGCCGTCAGGGCAGCTCGCAGCAGTTAGCGTTTCCAGCAAGCGAGCACGCACGGCACCCATCAGCACTCCACACAAGAAATCCATCCGGGAAAAACGCACCGTGTGAACCGGGCTTAAGTGAACTATAGTGCATGTGCGTAGTGATTTGGTGATAACTCCAGAGACACACCCTTCAGGTGCCTTTCAGGGTAGTAAATAGATATAGATAAATACAGATAAATACAAGGGGTATAAATGACATAGGCAGAACTTGGTGCTACCTCCCTCAGGCGTGACCTATGCGGGGGAAATGCTCGACGGGCAGTTGGAGGGCCATGGCGTGATGCACTATCCTGACGGGAGCACGGTGGAGGGCGATTGGCAAGCGGGCAACCTGCAAGAAGACTCGCTGAAGGTGACCTTTCGAGACGCCCTACCCTATGACCTCGAGGACTGGGACTATTGCCGACCACCGGACAGGAGGTGAGCCATCCTTCCTTCAATCTACACGAGGCCACCCTTTCCTGAGTCTCGGAGGTGACCAGAATCCCTTAGACCCTCTCTGTGTTGATGTATGAAGATCTCGTGGTGGAAGAGTTAGCGATATTAAAATATTCATGCCTCTACATCCACACGATACCCTGCAAGCCATCGCGAGGGTGTGTGGCAGGGGGTGAAGATCACCAAGCTACTATCACTACTAACATGCAAACAAGCAACTATAGGGTCTCATGCAACTAGATTGTTAGTATCTATAGTATTTAAGTGGTTAATAGATGTATCATGCACTATAGACTACTCTAAAACTACTATTTGATCTACCTATCCCTTTGCTATGCTGCCTATTCTGTTCTCTTATAGTACGGGGGAAAAATGCCATTTTGAATCTATTAGTACGACAGCTCATAGTAAACAGAGGTTTACCCTACAAGCCACCGCAAGTGTATGTGACAGGGAATTTTCACACATTTCTTAAAATATTTCAATTAATTAAATTACATTTCTGCATCATCATCCCATCGTCAACTCATCATCCTAAGGTTTTCTTGACTCAGTTCTCCACTCAATTTTCCTATAACCTAACCTCTTCACATTGACGTAATTTTTCTCTTCTACATACTTGCATGCATCTTATCACATTCACAACCCTCGGTTTCTAACTTATTAAACCATCGTCGAATCGACATAACGGGCGTAGGCTGGATTCTATACTGCCTACGAATGTAACGTTGCACTGTAACGAATGACCGACACTGGGCAAAGCGGATCATGCGGTAGGCCTTCAGTAACAACTGATCACACCTCACCCACATCATTACCTGGCTTTCAGTAACCCTAGAGAGCTCTAGCGGACACTAAAAAATTTGAACACCCCACTATTGAACCACAGCTGTCTTGTTCCCGTGTAGAACGGTTACTCGGGACATGCTACACAACGTCTGGGATGAATTCTCCTATCGTGCAGATGCTTGCCGTGCTTCAAATGGAGGTCAAATTGGACACTTGTTGCGATAACAAATAAAACTTGATGTCTATTGATATTTAGCTACATTTTTATCTTCGTTTCATGTTCATATGTTGAAAAATAAAAAAAAGTTCTGATTTTCCGTAATCATAACAAGACTTTATCACCTTGCATATTAAGAATCCCTGCGTATCATGCTAGATTTGATCAAATGATAAAGATTAGAGGGACTTATTGTCATACCGATATATTTCAATTTTTATTTTTCCCGCGCACCAAAATGGACAACAACAGGCAGCATGACAAAGGGATAGGCAGTTGAAATATTGTTCGAGTAGTCTGTGGTGTTGGCTCTTAATTCTAGAGTTAGCATTGAATGGTAGCTCGTAGTTGCATTGCCGCATGACAAGTAGCTTGGTAGCTCCCCTGCCGCACACCCTCATTAACATCAACGTAATACCTTATAATAAAGGAATAAGAGTCACCAGCAGTGTAGAAAAAGCCATTTCCATAAACACCTTCTTCCAAAGCGTATTCAACTCATCGTCACACAACGCAGTGGAACCACCGCCGAACACTTTCAGTGAGCAAATGCCCGAGATAAAAATTTCATGTCGCGGAATAGAGCAGCAGTTAAAAATCATTAGTAAAAACAAATCACCTAGTCCCGATCAAATTCCTTCCAGAGTATATAAAACATTAGCTTCTGAAATAGCCCCATATCTAGAAATAATATTCAATAAAACACTAAAGAATCACACAGTACCCAAGGTATGGAAAGTAGCCAACATTACACCTATTTTTAAGAGCGGTGTCTGGGAAGAAACTAGTAACTACAGACCCATTTCACTCACGTCAATCTCTTGTAAGATATTTGAGCACATTGTAGTCAGTTCGATCATGGGGCATTTGGATAGTTTGGGATTACTCGTAAACAGCCAACATGGGTTCCGGAAAGGTAGATCTTGCGAGACACAATTAGCTTTATTCGTACACGATATTTTACTCTACGGCGAAAACAGTACTGAAGTTGATGCGATATTTTTATATTTTCAAAAGGCAGTCGATAAAGTTCCTTACGATAAATTAATCTTGAATTTAGAGAGTTTTGGTATAAATAAAGACGTTGTATGTTGGGTTACACCTAAATATCTTATGGTTACACTTTGTATTATTAAGTGGGCGAGAGCAGAGGGTTGTCATAGATGGTATCATGTCGGACACAATCAAAGTCACATCGGGAGTTCCCCAGGGTAACGTAGTAGGTCCGCTTCTATTTCTTTTATACATAAACAATTTGGGTACCGTAGTTAGTAGTAAGCTTAGGATTTTTGTAGACGATGCGGTAGTGTATAGGGGTATATCAAAAGAAAAAGACAGGAAATAGCTTAGCAAGGATTTAGATGCAATTCAAGAGTGGTGCAACAAATGGCAGTTAGAACTTAACCTTAAAAAGTGTGTAGCTATCTATTTTTGGAGGATAAATAATTCGATAGAGCGATCCTATAAAATTAGTGACAATAAGATCGAAAACGTTGAAACCGTTAGGTATTTAGGTGTAACAATCACTAAAGATTTATCATGGGGAAGACACATCCGGGAAATATGCGGCCGAGCGAAGATAAAGCTAGGATTTATAAAAAGAGTACTTGGGAAATGTGATGAGAAGACAAAAGAGCGATGCTACTTTTCACTAGTTAGGCCGCATCTTGAGTATGCAGCCAGTGTATGGGATCCTAATGAATTAGGTTTGATCGGAGAACTAGACAGTGTGCACCGTAGAGCAGCTAGGTTCTTTAAAAGGTGTTACGATAGGTTGAGTAGCGTTTCAGAATTAATAAAAGAATTAGGGTGGGAATCATTATCAGAGCGTAGGTTAAAGTACAGATTAAATCTTTTAGAGAAATTTCAATCGGATAGCTTTACTGAAGATGTAAGGCACATATAAAAAAACTAGCGTATTATGCTACATTCGACCAGATAAATAAGAATAGATAGATAGATTGTCGTACTGATAGATTCAAAATGGAATTTTTCCCCCGGGTAGATTCAAAATGGCATTATATATATCTATCGTCATCTGTAAACAAATCAGCTTCGAATTTACTTAAAAGGTTTAGCTTTAGCCTGAATTTTAACCTCCGTTCTGATAGTAATTCCCATTCCTTCTATTAAACCCTCGCGGAGGCTCACAGGGTATAACTTAGAAATAGGTGCACATTGACAAACATATATACATACTCTTGTGGTATCAGAGCTCTGGTTCTAGCGGTATGTACGCTACACTGAATTTCACCTTTAATTAATTACTCTAGTTTCACGCGTAATCGTAGGAGTTCTGCGCGTCCTTCCATTCCTACTGCAAAAGCAAAAACATCGCTTGTTTTTAGTTTTGAGCTTGCATCAGGGATTCGGGCGGTGGTCAATTTCAAACTGGCAGGCTGATCATTCCCTTGTTTTGGACAGGAGGGGGAGGAGGCGTTTTTACAGAATTCTTCCACAATTTTCCCGTAGAGGGCGGAAAACATCAATGGAGCACGTAATGAAGGCAGCCGAGTGTGATCTTTGCTCAAAAGAGGCTCGTTTCTTTTGGTTACCGTTAGGCGCGATGTTTACTCTGCTGCGAACCCCGCTCGGCCGTTTAGATTAGCGCTTGTGCCGCCTTAACGCTCTGATCACGCCCAGCGGCCCTTGCACGCATTTCTCCCCCCCCCCCCTTTCTGCCATTGTTACAGGTCACCGGTGTCGGGGACAGATTTCAACAAAATCCGTTATTTTTTACCCAGAAGAAGATCTCTCAGCAAAGTACATCGTAGGTCATTTTGCTTGGTCTCCCCGGCGAATGAGGCAATCGTAATTTCCGTGACCTTCTACTTAAGGGGAAGGAAAAATATCTTTCCCGAGATCTCCTTTTCCGAGCGTGAACATTCAGGGAACGTAAGCACAAACCATATCTCCGATTATTAGCCAGGGGTTAAAAGTATGTATATTTTTCTTACGCTTTACGCTTCCTGCCTTAAAGTACTTCTATGTTTTTGCAATTTATTTGCTATCTTGATGGTATATTCTCGATCATGTGATAAATTTAAGACAACAGAAACGTGTGTTCAAGACATATATGTATTATATGAGAAACTTTGTATCGATATTTACTTTGTAATATTTTGAGTTGTTCCAAAGGAATCCTATAACAATAAATATCCTTATTATTATTATTATAATTAAAAGAAAGGTGTACGCCTGTTAGGTCTTTTAACATTTATAGATTATTATTATTTGGTTTTCTACCGGTGAAGGTAGGTGTAAATGGACATATGATTCTTCCCACTCTCTAAATTTCACACGATGTCCCACTTCAGCCCCTCATACCTCCTGCCTCCTATCATTCTATCCAAGCTACCCGTTCTTCTCCTCCCTCTTTCCCGCTTACCCAACGTTCTTCCCTTAATCACTTCTTTCAAAACACCATCCCCTTTTATCACCTTTTCCATCCATACCTTCTGCCTTCTCCTAATTTCATCTATAAAATTTCTTTCCTCTCCTACCAATTCTAGCAATTCATCGTTCATCTTCCTTTCGACCCACTTTACTTTCTCCATCCTTCTCCATACCCACATCTCAAAAGCTCTAAGTCTATTTTCATCTTCTTTTCGTAAATCCTACGTTTCCATATAGCTCCATATAGCGCAACGCTTCATATTAAACTTTTCACTAGTCTTTTCTTCACTTCCCTACTCAACGCCCATGTCATTAATTCACGTCTGCGAGTAAAAGCTTCTTTTGCCAGTGCTATTATCCTTCTTACATCAATGCTGCTATACCATTTTTCCTCCAACACACTACCTAGATAGCTAAATTGCTCCACCTGCTCTAGTTTCCGACCTCCTACTTTTATAGTTATACTGTCCCTTTTTGTTCTTTAAAATCATCATTCCTTTCGTTTTATTCTGATATGTCTTCATCCTGTGTCTTTTGCACTGTCTCTGTAACGCATTCAGCATCATTTGTAAGCCACGGGCTGACTGGCTGACTAGCGCTTGGTCATCCACACACCTCACTGATTTTATCAATTTCCCTCCGACCTTTACTCCAGCCTCAATCTCATCCCAAGCCTCTCTCACCATTTCCTCTGAATATATGTGGAAAAGTACCGGCGATAACGGACAGCCCTGCCTAACTCCCCTTCCTATTGTAGCCCAATCCGATTCTCCATCGGATACTCTCACCTGCGCCTTCTGAGCTATAAATTCTGAGTATAAATTCCGGATCAGTCTCCTGTCTCTCCAGTCTACTCTTATCTTCCGCAATATTTCCATTAATTTGTCCAATCTCACTCTGTCGAACGCCTTTTCGAAATCAAAACACGCGAATACATCCTGATTATATTCTAGATTCCTTTCCACTAGTACTATTAACACTGCAATCGCATCCCGAGTGGCCTTTTCTTTTCTAAATTCAAATTCAACCGCGCCTAGAAATTCGTTTGCTCTCTTTTCCATTCTTCTGTTGATGATTCTAAGCACTATCTTAACCGCATGAGAAGTCAAACTTATCGTTCTATAGTCTTCACATTCTTTTGTCACCCTCTTTTTCGGTATAGGCATCAGCACGGTTTTTACAGAATCCTCCGGCCAAGCCCCCTCCTCGTATATTCTACGAACAAGTTCATATAATCTCTTCCTTCCCCTCTTCCTAGGTCTTTCAGAAGCTCAGCTGGGATGTTATCTATCCCCACCGCTTTGCCCACCTTCATTTCTCGCAATGCTTTCTCTATCTCACTATTCAGTATTGCGGGGCCCACGCCATCCTGATTTACGTCCTTTTCCTCTTCTATATCCAAGTTTTTAGGCCTATTTTTGCTATCATACATATAGCGAAACATATTCCATCCATCGACTTTGGATCTCCTCTGGTTCCACTGCTAAATTTCCCCTTCTGTATTTGATACACGGGACCGGTTTCCATTTCTTGATGCCCGATAACATTCTAACCTTTGAGTACAGACTGCCTATTTCTCCTTCTCTCTGGAGTCTCTCCATCTCTCAAATTTCCGACTCCACCACTTTTTTGTTGCTCTCTTCGTTTCTCTCCAAAGTCTGTTGTTTATCTCCTTATAACACCTTTTGCCTAGCTCTGTGTTTACTATTTTCCATTTTCTTCTTTCCTCAATCCTTTCCATCATTCCTGCTGTTACCCATGGTTTCTTGAATTTCTTTACTCCTAGCGTCTACTGTTACTCAGTACTACTGTTTTCTCAGCTGTTTCTTTTATGCCCGTCTTTATTCTTTCCCACCCTTCATCTATTGTTCCTCTTCTCTCCTCTTCCCTCATGCATCTATCCACAATCTCCTGGTATTCCCTCCTCTTCCCTCCAATCAGTGCTCCTACATCCCACTTTTTTATTTTCCTTCCTACTTTCAACCTGTTTAGTCTCATCTCACATTTCATCACCACCAAGTTATGGTCGGAGTCGGCATCTGCGCCTGGGAAATTATGCGAATTCTTTACGCTGTTCCTGAATCTTTGCCTAATCATGATGTAATCTAGTTGGTACCTTCCAGTACCCCCCGGAATTTTCCTACCTAATGCACCTACGTCTAGGGTGGTGTTAAACCACGTGTTAGTAATCACTAAATTGTTCCTCCTACATAACTCAACTGCTTTCTCGCCCCGGTCATTTCGTACACCCAGTCCATACTCCCCTACTCCACTTCCATCCCTCCCTTCCCCTACTACAGCGTTCCAATCTCCCATAACTATTAGGTTCTTCCTGCCCTTTAGATTCCCGATTAATTCTTCCAACTGGTCATATACTTCGTCTACTTCCTATTCTCTATGTCCCCCTGTCGGCATGTAAACCTGTACTACGACTATATTCTCCGGCTTCGCTTTGATTTCGATAACTAGTAGGTATTCTATCGCTTACCTGTTCCACATTCAACACTCTTTTTCCTAATGTTGCATTCAATACAACTGCTACTCCCCGCTGGCTCTCTTCCCCTCCACTGAATATAACCCTGTACTTTTCACTGTAGAAGTCCCCCTGGTCTCCCGATCTCACTTCGCTTAATCCCAAAAAATCGATCTCTCCCCTCTCCATTTCACGCTTAATATTTTCTAGTTTTCCTGCCCTTAAAATCGTCCTAACGTTCCATGTCCCGATCCTTAGCATCGTTGTACTCTTCTCTGGTTTCTTCCTCGCTGCTGATGTCTTTCTTTTCGTGCAAGGATTTCGTGAGATGACGACCGCAGAGTCCTTGCTTACCCTGCTGCCGGGCACGACACCCGCCCCACTCATTTGGTCCCGGGCCCTGTAGTTGCCAGGATTCAATTCTCTGTTGTTCAAGTCCATTGTGTTCTTGGGAGAGTTTAATTGAGGTTTCCCGCTGCCTGCCTCAATAGTGTTTTCAACGTGACACCATCACTTGATAGGCCGCCCCACTGGGGTCAGACGCCTTTTCACAGCCGCCTCACTGAGGAACAGACGCTGCGAGTACGGTACGTGGACTACCTTTCGTCAGGCTCCTACCCTTCCACCTATCTGGCATGGGTGACCCTACCAGGAGCAATATTAGTTACTCCCGCCAGTGCAGCTCTTGGGGTCACGGGAACACGCAAGCCCCAATCCCACCACGACAAGGCGTAGTCCATGAGGAAGACTTATCGCAACAAAATTTTGATGGCAGAATATTGCATGGATTTCTTCAAGTTTGGAAGAAAGAAGATGTCAAAATATCTTTGACTTGACTTGCCGCATCTCAGGTGATTCCAACTGCCAGGACAACAAGACGACTTGGTTAAGATCAATGACAGAATCGCGGGCATAGATTGTTTTTTTCGTCATACGCTAACCAGGTTGTTCTCGTATAACGTGAACAGCATCACGTCTCGAAATTGGTACTTTTTCCACTGGGTATAAAAAAATGTAAATTATTTTAGAATATATGAATGCGATATTTTTTCTGGCAAGTATGAGTTCATAAACAGATAAATCTTGAAACATGTGCATCGATTTCCCCATATGTTTCTTTAAAGTAACATTTGTTTCATTTCCATTTGCATTGGCTTTGGAGTTACTTATCAAAATTTGTGAGAGACAAATTTCGAAACGTTGGCCATTATGTTTCCCCATGTTGGCCCCATGTTGGCCCCATATGTTTCTTTAAGGTAACTTTTGTTTCATTTCCATTTGCATTGGTTTTGGCGTTACTTATCAAAATTTGTGAGAGACAAATTTCGGAACGTTGGCCATTAAAAATTTACACTATATAATAAATCAGTTTAATAAGTCGAGAACAATCATTTAAGCGATGAAATGTAGTTACAGTTATATTTTGATTCAAGTTTAAATTCCTTTGTTTGCTAGATGGTGTAGCGCTTTCAATAATTTAGGCACCGTAATGTGGAGGACGTATTTAGAAGGTAGATTCTTCTGAGGTTATCGTTGGGTACTCGTACAAACATCTAGAGAACAACTTACAAACCAACTCGAGGATCTATGGTAGGGGGTGAATAATCACCCAATATACGCTCCGAATATTAATTGCTATTCAAATATTATTCAAAGTAAAATACCTACAGGAGTTGGGATATTTTATGAACAAAAATAATGGGATTGTTAAATATTTGTGTGTAATCGTACTAAGTACATTTATTTCCATACAATGATTTAATATTATAAACCAGTGTGCCCTATTTAGATGATAATATTATTGCTGATTTGAACCTAAGAAAAACCGTGAAAATCGAAACCTCAGATATGAGCCCTGATAGGGCATTTCAATTTAGTACCATTTCAGATGCGCATCGGTCAATCGCATAAGTAATGATAGCGCATAAATAATGAGATGAGAGCGCAGTTTCTTGGCTAACAGCTTCAACAACTTCATTTTATTCTTCCAAAGCGCTCTCATAACCAACCCTTCTATTTCACCTCCATGCCTCAATGTGAAAGGGGACTAAAAAAGTGGGAATTTAAATTGCCAATATTGATGTAATCTCCAGATTATCAAAATTAATAACCCGTTGCCTCGGCTTCATTATTTTATTTTTAGATTGGACACTAGCACCAAATCAATAAAAGCTTTAACACGCTCTGTAAAAATGAATCATAACACAAGTGAACAAACTGAGCAGGATGTCTCTTTCACTTTTGCTCACGTTTTTCCCGTTCACGTTTCGCTATCCCAGATGGGGCTATCCCATATGCTATCCCCTGTCAACTTTCCCAAGTCTTTCTTTCGAATGCTTAGCGTTTAAAGGCAACTGTTTGCTTGTGAAATAGTTCAAAATACTTTTCTCGTAATTTGTTGACGGGCAGGGAGGTCTCTGTCACCATGAGGACAAGTCTCCCAATGTTGGGTAGGTGAGTCGTGTGGATGTAGTTGACACGCTCGCCTTCCTCTGGATAAGCGCCAGCCTGAGTGATGGTAGTTGGAGGGGAAAACGAAAGCGCTTGATAAAAATCTCCTTGTTATACACTGACGATATCTGTCCGTAACAATTGTATCGGGCATCGGTGAGCATTGTGTCCGATAGCGATGGAAATGGACGCGGTCGGGCGTCTCGCCGTTTGAGCAGTTTCGGAAGGCGGGTGACGTCACGGCGTCGGAATCTGCGGGCGCGCGCGGATTCAGTTCTCGTCACTCGGGACACCATTCGAGCAAGGGCGAGATATGCCGATAACGCAAACGCAGCTAAAGAGAAAGGGCGTAAGGCTCAAAAAGGGTGGTAACCGGGATTCATTTAAATGATTCCGAGAACGCGAGGCGAGGGTGAGGAATTTGGGGTGAGCCGCCTTCTGGGAGTCCGTGGGTAAGCAGCGGCCGTTGCCAAACGCAGGACCGCCGTCGTTTGTTTTCTTTCCTTCTTTCACGCCTTCCAACATGCGGACACGAAAGTCGATTCGCATCGAGATTATCGGTGGCGTTACCTATCCGACACTCTTTCCGCAAGGATACTTCGTAGAGATACAAGACTCATTCATTTGGAATACGCTGCCAGTATATGGGATCCCTACGAAATCGGCCTAAATAATGAACTTGAATGTGTGCAGCGAAGATCGGCAAGATTTGTAAAGGGATGGTATGATAACTATATTACCGTAACCAGTCTATTTAATGAAATGAAATGGGAATCATTGTCAGATCTCAGGTTGAAATTTAGACTTAATCTCTTAAATAAATTCCAGGATAATATTTTCATTGATGAAGTTAAAAATATTTTGAGAACCCCAACTTACTATCTTAGACTGGACCATAATCACAAAATTAGGGAAATTGATTGCCGAACTGACAGATTCAAAATGTCTTTTTTCCTCGTACAATTTGGGGTATGAATAGCGTGGAATAAATTCCATACGAGTGTATCAATGGATAGCATTGGTAGTTGAATGTTGATATAAGGACTTGAAGGTAACCCAATGAACAGCATGTTTTTGCATGCTTGCTATACTCTTTTCATCTTTTTTAAATAGTGAAGTTAAGAATAGTACATTATTACTGATCCTTTTCTATGCATTATATATAGTACATGTTTGGTGAGAATTCACCCCCTGCTACACACCTTTATGGTGGCTTGCAGGGTATTATGTAGATGTAGATGACTTTCTCATTGACTCAAGAATCTCTCATAGATTGTTCACCCCCTGCCACACCTTTGCAGTAGCTTACAGGATATTATGTAGATATAGAACACGAGCATGTTCCCCAGCTTTTTATGACGCAATGTGCTCAGGACTACGGAATATTGCGGTAGCCTTTTCTTCTTGTTCCCCTTCTTTTGGTCATCATCAAATCTCTTCTGGGTATGCTTCATTAATATTTAAGGGAAAATGATACTGGTATGGCCTTATTTGGGTACGAGCCAAATTAACGGGGACTTCGGCACACCCAGAATCGATTTACTTGAAGACCCGTTTCCAAAAGGTTATTTGTTTTACGCGTCCAGGTAATTAAGAGTGTATATGGTCATATATCGGTATTATTAAGACCCTCAGATCAATGTGATGCCCACATTCACAATATTCAAACAACGAACAGCTTCCAAATATTTTTAGTCCTGCTTTTTCCTTTTATTCACAGCTATATACTAATTTTGCTTTTCTCTTCGTTTCCTGATTGATATTTCCCTGATCTAGAAGTAAGGGAACTTGAAAGGAAATCTATATATTCTATATATAAAAATATAACTTTTTCCTTGTAAACATTTCCAGCCCTAGCAATAGTGTTCTAATAAATGAACTTGTAGCCTGATTATCCGTAAAACGGGAAGCCTGTCTTGGAAAAAAAAAATCAGCGTAAGGAAATCGATGTCAAGGGAAACATTTCTTTTTACATCATTTACTTGGCTGTTTGAACAGTGAGTAAGTTAGCGAGAAGTTAGTTTTATAGATCACTACTTATATATAGTAATTTCTTACGAAAAGGGCTCAACCTTTCCTCTAAGGAAATAACTTGACATTTTTCGGGGAAAATGATAAGAAGAGCTTGCACGTAACTTTTATGGATAAGCTCTGAATTTCATCCTTCTATAAATTAAGAAAAGTGCATAATCACTCTGGTTGTATAAAAAAAAGATATGATTACTTTACCAGACATAATTTAGAATGGCGTCACGAGCCACGAGATCTGAAGATGACATAATGTATTGAAACTTATGTCGTGTCAACAAAAAACCAGAGGTGAAATTTATGGTCTTTTCTCATTTTGTCCATATGGCATGCTTTATATGTTTGGGGGTAGGAATCTGAACTCGTTCTACCTTCTTGTCCTCTTGTCATACTTCGCTATCATTGTTCCAGTGAATTAGTTCCAATTGATTTTCACACCTTCAGTCCTCATATCGCGGTCCTTTTTTACCTTTTCTATACTGATGGGCTCTAGATAACTTCGTGCATATTTTTCTTGCTAACGCCTTCAGTCCTAGTATCTTCATTATAAATATGTTTTATATTTTCCCCGCATGTACTAGCTGTTTCTTGTATGTCTAATAACTATCCTGCATTGTATTTGACTACGTTTATTGCTTATGATTTTTCCACAGTGACTTTCTCCCTGATGATCTGATACAATCTTAGTTTCCTCTGCCAAGATAATATCCATTTCATCACAGTCCTGTGTTCTGCATACTCCTTTTACCTATTAGTTCTGCGTAATTAAATTTAAATTATTTCTAGTGGGTACATTTCCCTGGCTGTCTCCATGATTACATATTTTCTATACCCTGCATCTATATCATTATAGTCACTTCATGGTCATAAGTATACAATCCTATGATTGGTTTCACGCATCTGTCCACTTGATTCTATCAACCTACCTCTTCATATTTCAATAATTCTTCTCTCCCACATCCTTAAGAACTTGTTCTATGCGAGGCCTTCCTTTTCCATTTTCCAGTTCACTTTTCCCTTGAGGATTTTCTTCATCAGGCCACCATATATCGAAACAATATCACTTATGACAGCTTTAACTCATTGAAAACCTTTCTTTTTTAATATCTTATAGTTTTTTCGTAGCAAAAGTGTGATGTTACTTTTCATTAGTTAGGCCCCACCCTGAATATGCAGCCAGTGTATGAGATCCGAATGAATTAGGCTTGATCAGAGAAATAGGAAGTGTGCAGATTAGAGTAGCTAGGTTTGTTAAAATTTGTAACGATAAGTTCACTAGTTTGTCAGAATTAATAAAAGAATTAGATTAGGAATCGTTATCAGATTGTATGTTAAAGTACAGATTGAATCTTCTGCAGAAATTTAAAAAGGAGAGCTTAACTGAGAATGTTAAAAGCCCCTGCGATTTATACTAAATTTGACCAGATAAATGAGATCAGAGGGATATAATCAAAAGGTCATTTTCCCGAGCAATATAAGTGAACACAATAGACAGCAAATCAAAGGGGTAGGTAGGCGGAAAAATTATATGCAGTGAATGCTGCACGTATTAACAACTATTAATACCTTAATTGCTATGTATATACTATTCATCTAGCGGCATGTTACCCTATTATTTTACATGTTTCACTGTAGAATCCTAGTTGCATGTCAGTAGTGCATGTTTGGTGACCTTCACCCCCTGCCACACAACCTCGCGGTAGCTTGCACGGCACCTGATGATGACCTAATGGCTGAAATGCGTCGTAATGACATAAAACTTGTGGAAAAAGTTCTCACACACAACTATGTCTTGAGTGGTGAAAAATCCACTCAGACGGGACTCGAACCCGCGACCCTCCGGCAAGCAGGCAAGGACTTAACCACGCCGCCACCGGGGCCGACAAAAATCAGGAAAGCGTTATATAGCGCCGATCTGTCCAAAACAACGCCCTGCGTCACAATAGCGCCGGCGTAATCCGTTACAGAATATTCCTGTTAGTATTATTAAAATATTATTTTGTGTATTATTTTGGCACTTTGTTTTTTGAATATTAGTTGTAATTTGGGGTAGGCGAATTACAGCTAAGATCATTCGCGCCATTTTAGGATTGGTGGGTATCTGGAAAGTAGAAATATTTCAAGGAACGGAGAAAGAAACCCGACATCGGCATTAGCCAACTTTTAGCAAAAAGCGCAAAGGGGTTTAACAGTTTAATGTCCCATGAGACGGACCAAGCACTGAACTTGAAGTGTCTTCACACCGCGCTAAACTAGAGACCGGTGCACATATGAAAAATGTCTGCCGGTATTCGAACTCGGCCCCTTGGCCGTATCTACTCAAGATTTCCCACTAACCTGATTCCCTTTTGTTATTTGATTCATTGGGGAAAAATTTGAGGTACACTCGTCTCTCAGAAAGCCTTAATTATATTCCATGGCCGCATAATTTAGGTAAATGCTTCAAATACCTTCACATCAACACGCACTAAGGAGTCAAAAATCGAGGTTATGTTTTGATGGAATTCTGGAATTACCGATTAAAATTTTTATTGGCGATGTGAAATGGTGTTATTATTAAGATGTGAAGCTTTTTTGCGAAAGAGAAAACGGTTTTACTTCTTGAATTTTAATTTAAACGATATATTCAGAAAATATTACATGGGTAAAGATAAATTCAAAATTTCTTAATAGGGTCATAATCAATTAATATTCCAATTCTGAAATAGCAAACACTATCATTTTGTTCCAGCCTCGGTATATTGGCCTTCATTCAATTAATATTGCGTAGCTGATATAAATAAGTGAGAAGCAACTTCAACATTAATGAAAATATCTGTCTGAGTCACGGAATGAAAAATCTGAAACACGATTTTTTTCCTCCCCAAAATCATCCACGAACTTTCCCCAGACCATAAAAAAATGTGTTTACCATGCCCTTTTTGCCTTCGTCTCCAAGTCTTCAGGTACTACATGGATTCAGAGTTCAGTTTGTAAGAATATAAGTTAAAATTCAGAAAAAAATAACATGAAAGAAGTAGAAATGTGCCAGTTTTAAGAGGACATCTGCACAAAGTCTCAAAAAATATTTTTTTAGACCATTGAGAGCCACTATTTTCTTGTATTTATGTTGCCTGTAGTGTTTGATAGCGAGGCAGGCCAGCAGAATGGGCTATTCCGGTTCTATTCTGGTACCCGTGATGTGGTTTGGTGAGGTTTAAATTGGAGAGTACCCTATTTGTGCTCCTAAACCAAACCGGAAGAACCACAAGTAGCATGTTAATTGTGAGTACTGCATTTTGCGTGGCTACCGAAGAATGATTAAGTTAAAATGGATCGACCGAGTGGCACCCGAATAAGTCTCAAGAAAAGTGGAAGAAAAGAGATGTCAACTGAAAATCTTACAAAGAAGACGGGACAACTCAATCGACCATATCTTAAGACACGATGGCGTAATGAAGGCAGTCGTTGAGGAAAAAGTGAGAAATGGAAAAGGCAGGCCTCGCATGAGTTATGTGTAACAAGTTGTGAAGGATGTAACAGAGGAAAATTACATTGATATGATAATGTAATTTTCCTCTATGAACAAAGTCTCAAAAAACAATTTTTTAGACCATTGAGAGCCATTATTTTCCTGTATTTATGTTGCCTGTAATGTTTGATAGCGAGGCGGCCCAGCAGAATGGGCTATTCCGGTTCTATTCTGGTACTCGGGATGTGATTTGGTGAGGTTTAAATTGGAGAGTACCCTATTTATGCTCTTAAACCAAACCGTAAGAACCACAAGTAGCATGTTAATTAGCAAACATATTGAAAATCTTACGTTGGGCAATAGAAAAATCGAGTGTAGGGCTGCGTCAAACCAATTCTAGGATTGTTGACCGATAATGAATACATTTTCTGCTCCTCAGCCTCTGCAGATGATGATGTTCTGATGAAAAATAATGCAAGCAAAGTGCTCTTTATCATTCGGGGAAGATTTGCTCAAGTTACTACCATGTAATTCCCGCATATTCGATTAATTTCTCCTTTTATATGAATGTCACCGAGTAGCTCAGTGGTTGCTTGGGCTACACTTATGTCGTAGTTGAACATTTAGGCGTTACTGCCGTTGTCATTTGACTTTCACCGGATATTTCCCGTTGTGAAAGAGTCAGGGACCCTCAGCCTGAGAATGCCGTCTCAATATTGTAAGAGAAACAATTGCACTTTTCCAAAAATTACTTTAATGCGTAATAATTCTGTTGAATGCCGTCTCAAGTAAGTACTGGGGGAGATGCATTTAAGGGAAGATAATGGGCAGCAGATAACAGTAAAGGGAAAGGTAGGTTAAATGATGTTAGAATAGACTGTAGTGCATGAAGCTTGCTTTAGCATTACTAACCCATGCACGGTATTGAAATACAGATAAATATATTTCGAGGAATACTTTTCTAACCACTTACCACTTCATTAATGTGTATTAGATTGTGCAGTAGATACTATCCACCTATTTAGTTAATATTCTAATAGTTTCATATTACTTTTTAATAAACATTTCCACATGAAGTACATACATCTAAATCTACGAAATACCCTGGAGCCACCGCAAGGGTGTTTGGCAGAGGGAGAAGATCAGCAAACATACACTACTCACATGTAACTAGGAGTTACAACGATACTATTGCATGGAAAAAGCTTTAAGTATTAGATTCACGGTTTTTCCGTTGATGTAAATACTTGAGGAAAAGACGGAAAGAGCCCTCGTTGATCAGCGCCACTTCGAGAGAACTTCCCATCAAGCGGAGGGCACTCAGCTGCCCTCGGAAGCGAAACCAGGAAAGTTATCGACGGTGATCAAGAGGCAGGGATCTTCCCGCCACCGATTCTCCGTTACTTAATCTCGTGAATGCAGCCGAGGAATCGTCTTCGTTAAAGAATCCAGCGAAAGTGGTTGTGCAGCGCTCGTTTGCCTCGCATCTCCCCCCCCCCTCCCTTCGCTTTTACTTTCAGCTCGAGAAGTGAGTTGCGTCTGCACGAAGCGGACACTTACCGAGGGCGCGGGAACTTTCTCCCCCCCTCCTATTCGACCCCCAGCAAAGGGTTGTCAGGAGTGAGCCTGCGACCGCTCTATCCAGAGGTAGGCGATTACAATACGCATTAGCAATGTAACTTACGAGCTTTGCTATGTATAATCCGGTGCTGCAGTAATTTACCTGAAAATCCTAGAGTTTCTCCATCCATTTCAGCGTAAGACAGGTTTATTCTAATCGATTTTGACGTTTATTTATGACTTCAAAAGTACGAAATCACGTGAGGGCAATGCACGTCGAAATAACCAGTTTTTCGAGAGAAATATGGCGGAAAAGAATTAGAGCTGTTTAATTCCTTTATTAACCAATGATTGACTACGACACAGGTTTGAATTTGAATATGATTCAGGTTCATCATTGATTTTTGTGGCATGTAGGTACTAAAAATTTCAAGAGTTCATTATTGATGGCGTGTAATAGTTTGTAAAGTAGCAAAAACAGGGTATGTCTAGCATCCTCTTTGGGTTAATTTCTGAGAAAAAATATGCAGACGAAGAAGTATATTCCGAAACTTCATTTGCTGCCGTAGAATATTTCTTCTCTCAGATGCAATTAACCATGCAAGCAACGTGTTGCAGGAGAGAATCGGGGGAACGTCTCAAACTAAACCTATCGAAGGGTAAATATATAAGAGCGCCATATGCATTAGTAGTTCCTTAGTCTTACCTAAACTCTGGAAAAAGCCTCCGTAGCGGAAATGAAAATATAATTCAATAGTTGAAGTAGGTATGCTTTGTAATACCCGCTGATCCTGAACTCATACTCAGCTCATCCCAAAGATTACTCAAGTGATTTCTTCTCTCTTCAACCAATCCTTGGGGGTATTGATCTATCCTAAGAATTCAGGAGATCTTTCCCGCATTCATACGACTAAGAAAACGGAGGAATCTATTTCAACCTCAGGTGAAAGGTAATCCGCGTGCTCTCTTATTGTCTCATGCAATAAATTCACTATTCAATCAAGCGTAGAGGTCATAGTTAGACAGATAACTGAGAGGACTGAACGGAGAGAAATCTATGCTCTTTTAATAATTCAGAGGAAAGCAGATGACGTTAGACATCACGAAGATGTGGATTATATTTTACTTGGAAAATTTAGGGGTAAGCGCTCGTGGTACCCATTTGGATAACATTGAGTTGCGCGATTAATCAGGAAATGCATTGCTTTAATAGATTTAACACGCATAAACAGCGAATCTAAGTCAGCACCATTCAGACAAAAAGGCACATCAAATCATGAATAAAGGGCTAATTGGGGGAAAATCTCATCCCTGGAGCTGACTTTGACTTTTGTTAGGGTGGCTGTCATTAGAAGATTCTCCAATTAATTCCCATTAAGACAAGGAAAG
Source organism: Platycnemis pennipes (assembly GCA_933228895.1). NCBI lineage: Eukaryota > Metazoa > Arthropoda > Insecta > Odonata > Platycnemididae > Platycnemis > Platycnemis pennipes. The sequence goes on along the minus strand of OW121850.1, from coordinate 21,100,164 downwards.
TTTCGGAAGACCGAAAAGGATTTTGCTCATGAATGCTTCCTACGATGAAGTCATCCCCTTAAAGTTTCCTTGTCACTAAGGGACATATCTTAAGCGCTTTGCTTGGCTTAGTCCCGTATGTTAATGTCCCGCGGCAGCAAGCCCTGAGATCACTCAAGCAAAACTTCATCATCATGCGCGAAAAGCCTGCTTTCAGCGATCGCGTTTCCGGAATTTTCTTCCTTCAAGTTGATATTTATCCAAGCTGTTAAATAATGCGTCTGAATCGTTGAAGTTTGGACCTCTCAATAATGTATATGTGCGTGAAAATTCCCCGTAGGAAGCAATGTGGTGGAGGAAAGTTCGAAGATAGAAGGAGTAAAATGCGCACCCGAGGGTCGATGGTATGCTCCGATTATTGGAAATCATGTTCAGAGGCTTGTCTGCGAGAGAAGTGCTCGCAACATCTCAGCCCTTATACACGGATACGAAGTTTTAACATAATTTGACGCACTTAAAAATTTTTCCTGAAAATTGTTGGGAATGCTTTTAGCAAGGGAGAAATTGGGTCTCGGGAAGCGGAAATTAGAACAAATGTGGGCATGAAATATTACAAGAAGGCAGGGGGGTGTAACTTTCATCATCAATCGTCAACAATCCTTGGATTGGTTTGACGCAGCTCTCCACTCGATTTTTCTATCGGCCAACCACTTCATTTATTAGCGTAATTCCAGTCTTTTACATCCTTCACAACTTGCTCCATATATCTCATACGAGGCCTGCCTTTTCCATTCTTTCCGTTCACTTTTCCCTCAAAGATTGCCTTCATCAGGCCATCATGTCTATAGATATAAATTAAGATTATTAATTAAATAAGATTAAGTTGTCCCGTCTTCTTCTTAGGGTTTTGAGTAAACCTCTCTTGTCTCCCACTCCTCTTAAGACTCCTTCGTTTTTCACTCCGTGGAGCCATTTTATCTTCATCATTCTTCGGTAGCACAACATTTCAAATGCTTCAAGCCTTGACTTTTTTAATGCTGTTATCGTCCATGCTTCGTTGCCATATAGTATATGTTCAAATGACATTTTTCCTCACTCTCACGCTTGTATTTGCAGCTGTAAACAGAATCTTATTGTGGTAAAATGCCCTTTTCGCATGGGCAATTTTACTGTGTAACTTTATCCGTTGTCAATAACAATTGGTGCCGTCATCGCCATTGTTATTATTTCAAAGATTTTTTACAAGGCCTTCCAAATTATCCCGTTAACTTTCTGTAAATTTCAAGTAAAAAAACTTTTGTTAGTAATTGTATTGCGGGTTCCATTGCTAATCTAAAAATCCAATAAAATTAGAGTACATCTAAGAAATTTTGAAGAATCTTCTAATGCCACCCAGCTACTAATGAATAGTAGGTAATCACCCTGTGAGATGGACACCACACTAATAAAAATGTTGGAAAATATTTGTGAATCATGCAAAAAACTCAATGGGTTACATTGAGTCTCATTGAGGCATGTGAAAAAACAGGCAAAAACGTGCATTGCCTTTCCTATTCATCACGCTGGAGGCTTCGATTCAATCACTATCCTTAATCGTACACGAATAAAATGACTTTTAGAATCTCTCTGTCTCACCATTTACGACTCTAATTTTGTCTTTTAGTTTTAACCTTTCCTGGTGCGCTGGAGTACTTAATATAATTAATTTTAAACATCTTCAAAGAACGTGTCCGCCTATGATTTAGGCAGAAGACGTCAGCATTTCAACCGGCGATCCGTTAGTGATTCTCAACCTAGTTCTTATATTACTTTTACGGTGCTCTATTATTGATAATCTACGCGCTTATCTCTATTTGCTCTCTTCTCGGGAGGGTTGGGATTGAATCGCGCCCAATCATTATCTTTTTTGACACCGTAGTTCATATCCATATGCAATCATTTTCTCAATCATCTTTGTGTCATGTAATACTTTGATCGATTACTACTAAAACACTTTTATTTAGTCTTTACTTTAACCATGCAACTATGTTTTTATGATTGTTAGTTGCGTCTTTGGCTTGTTTTAAGTCGAGAAATAATTCATGGAGAATTACGACGATAAAGAGCATTCCTTTTTCGAGTAGAGGACATCATCATCATCGGTCGAAAATCCTTAGATTTGTTTGATGCATTCTTTCTCTCGATTCTTCTATCTGCCAAACTCTTCATATTGGCGTAATTCCTCTCCTTTAAATCCTTCACAACCTGTTCCATACATCTCATACGAGGCGTGTCTTGTCCATTCTTTCCGTTCACTCTTCCCTTGACGATCGTTATAATCTGTCCATCTTGTCTTAAGATGTGGCCGATGAAGTTGCCCCGTCTTCTTTTTAGGGTTTTGAGTAGACATCTCCTTTCTCCCACTCTTCTGAAGACTTCTTCGTTTGTCACTCGGTCCATCCATTTTATCTTCATCATACAAACGGGCGTTTAATTAATGAATTTGATCTTATTTAATTCATCTGGGTTAAATCTATGCTGTTTTCAACCGTAATCCGCATTTAACTCAACCTCACTTGCTGTAAGTTTATAGCAAGAAATTTTTATTTAGGTTTCAAAATATTTGGGGAACAATAAGAGTATCAAAAGTGAGTGAAAAAAATGTAGCATTCGTCCAATATTCTTGAAAGCATATAAATTAACAACAAAACCTCAACTCAGGTGCTCATTTTGTTGTCGCGATGTCTCGTTCGCTTTACAATACAAAAACAGTGACCACTGTGCAGTGAAGCCGGAACTAATGGGAACTTCCTAGAAATATCATGTGATATGCACTGTGTGTGTACATACTCACACTCATTATCCATCCTCCTCATCTAGCCTCCGCGAGTTCCATCAACGCCAAGACAGGTATGTCAGAAAAGTCTAATCATCCCTTTCCCCCATACAACCCAGCCCTTCCATCATCTCCCACCCCCTCCGCTTCGTACCCATAATACCACCAATCCACACCCTCCCCTCTCTCTCATTAACTTGTGTGTATACGGAAGGAATTTGTTCATTTGTACTTGATGATGACACGGGACGTGTGCATTCAGTGTGTTTGGTTGGACTTACAAAGTGTATTCTGTGTGTCCAATATTGAGAGGTTCCACATAGAAAAGCTTGAAATCATTAGTTTTATTTTTTCAAAATTCTCTGTAGCTACTGAGACCAAGATTGAATTCTTAAAGGCTCAAGGTTTGCCTCGAGGGGTTTTGAACCCTAGCGCGGAAGGATGAATACAGATCTTTTTTAGTTGAAATGGCATACTAGAGAAGCATAGCGTCTGATGCTCTCATGGGAAGAATAATCATGGATCCGAAGCTCAAAAGCATTCGAGGAGCCGTTTCCTCTGGGTCTCCAGTATGTCGGGGAAGATTGAGAGCTGTCCTCCTGAGGAAGGATTGCGGGGAGAGGAAGATAAACTGACATCCAAGGAAGGATCTCGAATCACCGCCGGAACAAGGAGCTGGGGAGGGTGGGAGGAGAAGGTGAAGGGAGTGGGTGGGAGGTGAAGGGAGTAGGAGGGGGGTGTTGTTAGGCAGTGTGTCGTCCAAGGAATCGCCAGTACATCGTCAACTACGAAAAAAAGACGAAATACCTAAGGTATACTCTTATAATCCTCCAATTACACGGAAGAGGCTATTCACATTAATACGCGAATCAGGAACGACCGATGGAGAGTGCGGTGTTAAGTTACGAAGATGGAGAAAATTGTTTTCAAAAGTCTGTTTGGTGAGGTTACCGCCTATCAAATATTTACTATTGAGAGTGGCATCCAAGCGGAAATGTCGTATCAAGACAATCCCTTATGTATTCCTAAGTTTTTCTTCCGAGAAAAAAAATGCCAGTAGATAATCATAAAATGTTTTTTTTGTGTTTTTTATCGTGTTACTTTGCTCATAAATTTTTCAATGCTGAACATAAGCTCTTTGTAGGTTGGAATGGATACTTCCAGCCATCCATATTGAATCGCGCGGCAGGAGATGAACATGGTGATAAGGGAGAAAGGCATTTGCAAAGTCTTTTGTCCTGAGAACAATCGAGGCCTTATTAGTCAGAATCCGAGGAGTCTACGAAGCGCAGTAATGTGCGCGTATCGAGACACGGTATCCAGTGATTGGTTTAGATATGCTCAGACATCGGAATGTCGATTGCAGCGATCAGTGATCAACTCCGATAGCATTTTTTCTTCTTATCTCCCCCACGCTTTATTCCTCAAGGGCCCTTACACATTGTTCGCTATCTACGCCTCAATTTATGGTAATACCATTTTCATACTCATTTGGACCCATCCAACGTATCCTCCTTCTGCCCACTCGTGTAATGTAGGTAGTGTAGTTAGAAGCGTATGGTTAAAATCTACTAGCCCATATTGCCTGCATCCTTGCAAGCGTACTAAAATTGTTTATTGACTGCAAATGCCCAACCAAATATGTGATAATAAATACATTGCATTTTAAATTCTTATGATTTGGTTGTACGTGGCTGATGCATTCATGACTAAGTTGTTTCAATTATTAAGATCCATTATGTTGCTTAGTGCATGTAGGTAGATAGATGGTGTTGATATAGTGTGTGATTGGTGGTGTTTCACCCCCTGCCACGCACCTTATAGGTGGATCGCAGGGTAATGAGTACATTTTGATGGAACATAAATTGTCGTACATATATTCTTCTTTTTCGTACTCCCTCATCGCATTTGCCTAGAGCCCTTTTTACGAATCCTAATCTACGGTTTGCTACGCTAATTATTTCCCTGATGTGTTTCCCCTATGACGTCTTCAGTGATGGTGACGCCCAAGTATTTAATACATTCTACGTTAAATATTTTCTTTTCTTTGATGCAATAATTATTCCGGGGAAAGCTATTCCTTTTCCAAAAGTTCATTATCGCGCATTTCTTGAAATTTAATTCTAGCAGCCAACTAACACACCAATCATCAATCGCATCTAAATCCTTGGCTAAAAACTGACTGTCCTCTTCATTTCCAATTTCCTCATACACTACTGTATTATCGGCAAAAAGACGGAGCTTGCTATTTTTAACTACTCTATTCAAGTTATTTACGTAGAGAGAAATAAAATTGGGCCTATTACGCTTCCCGATATAACTTTTTACGCCGCCTGAGCTAACACCAGATGGTTAATGACCGGCTAATACCACCATTTGAACGCGTTCATGTAAGAAGTCTCCTATCCAGCCTACTGTATTACTGTCTATCCCGTATGATGCTGACTTCGCGAGTAACTTACAGTGGAGAATCTTGTCAAACACTTTTCTGAAGTCAAGAAACGTTGCCTCTACCTGTTCGTTACCTTCTCCGGAAACTAAAACATCATGAACAAAAATACGTAGTTGAGTTTCGCAAGATGCTACAAACTTATCACTGTCATACATTTTTTTTACAAGCAACACTGTACTCAACCAACTCTCGACTCACTGGCGGCTACTGGTGAGAAGTTATTGGAAGCCAATAATGTCCTCGTGTATAAGCTTCCTGACCGGTAAATTTAGTGGCGTCCACTTCTGGCCGCCACAACTGGCTGTCACTACTGGCTCCGTGTACTTGCAGCTATACCATCCTCGTATGGATCCCATATACTAGCGGCATATCCTAAATGGGGCCTGACAAGTGTAAAATAGCTTCTTTCTTGCACTCTCTCTATCAACTAGCATGTAGTAGTATCATTGTAGCTCTTAGATGCATGTTAAGTTGTTCATGCCTGGTAATCTTCACCCCCGGCCACTCACTCTCGCGGTGGCTTGCAGGATATTACGTATATAAGGGAAGGGATAAAAATATATACGTGAAGGGAGCGACTCATCGCGTTTGAATTCTGACCGTCTGCACTGATATTCCTCGGATTTCGGTGCGTCGTAGTGCCAAGCCGTTCGCGCCCAAGCATTCCGAGAAGTCGATCGATCATGGGCCCGCCCACCGAGGCGCTCCTGGACGGCAGCCCCGCCGATCACCAGCACCGTAACCAGGCCGTGGTGCACGCGGTGACGTGCTGCGGCCAAGAGGAGACGGAAGGGCGTGGGAGGTCATGTTGACCGGACGCTTTTGCGCGCCCTCCCCTTTTGCTGGGAAATGATAATATTTGAGATGTCTCCCGTGCGCCGAGCGAGAGCTGCTTTTTTTTGGAATCGGTAACGGGAACGTCGCTCTGCGGAGGCCAGTGAACTCTCTCTCCCCGCCTCGGAAGGTCCTGTCCATCCCTGGCGGTCCCGAGCCGGACTCTCGGTCCGGAAAGTGATTTGCAAAAATCTCGCCGTGAGAACGCCCGAAATACTTGAGCGCGTCATCGTCTGAGGAGCGGAGGTCGGATGTGCGTGCGGCTGGAGTGGGGAAGTTGTGGGCAGCGCATGCCGGTGCGTGCCTGCGAGAGGGTCACGTGGCACCACACCGGTGCACGGCGGGGATGGCCGAACTCGCCGGAAATAATCCAATCCTCCACTATTAGATAATACTTTTGCAACTGAATAATATTTTCAGTGATGACGTCAAAAATATTTTGCGAACTCCAACTTACTATGGTAGACTGGACCATCATCACAAAATTAGAGCAATTGATTGCGGCACTGACGGATTCAAAATGTCCTTTTTTCCTCGTACAATTAATGATATGAGTAGTTGTAAAAATACCCAATAGCCTAAATACGAGTGTATCAATGTATCAGTGCATAGATAGTTGCATGCTGGTAAAAGGACTTAACCCACTGAATGGTTGAGGCCTTTACATAGTAGAAATCCATTCTAATGAAGGTAAATTAAAAGACTTTGCTTCCTACAAGTTCACTGTACCATCTTCAGGAAGTCCTGAAGATGGTACAGTGTATCGAAACTAGTCAACAATAAAAAGTGAACTTGTAGGAAGCAAAGCCTTTTCATTTACCTTCATTAGGACTTAACCCCACTAACAGCATCATATTGTATGCTTGCTTGGCTATTTTTATCTTTTATAAATTGTGAAGTACTGACTATAGCATAAATACGAGTGGATAGCATAGATAGTTGCATGCTGGTAAAAGGATTTAACCCCACATCATATTGCATGCTTGCTTTGCTATTTTTATCTATTATAAATTGTGAAGTACTGACTAGTATTAATATACTAAGTATTATTGCTAATACCTTTTATACATGATATGTGGTGCAAGTTTGGTGTGGCTATCTAGGTATATCTATTGACTACCCTGCAAGCTACCTAGATGGTGCGTGGCAGGGGGTGAGTCAGTTAAGCGAAATAGACTCACTTTCGTTCCTTCTTTACGTAAATGGACCACGCAAATGCCGTAGTTAACAGCAAGCTCATCTTTATGTTCGTGACGTAGTGGAGTAACGAGTACTTTGGAATGATGATAATTTGCAGTGCTTGCAAATGATTTAATCATTGACTGCCGAATAGCTTGAATTAAATTAGGATAAATACGCGGTACTGAAATTCGGAAAGAGAATAGATCTCCCAAATACTCATCGCATAAGTAATAAAATATCGAACGAAGAATTTTTTAATATTAAGGCGTCACTGTTATAGAAGAGATGTCTTGGTAGAAACGTTTCAGGGAAATAATAGGCGTACGAATCTGTATATTAGGGTTCGCGTAAAGGGTAAATACAAAAAGAAAGTACAATACAGACACATAAATGCAGTTATAAAATCATAATAAAAACAACATTAAAGAGATTATCGTACGGATAATTTTCAATTGCATTTTTCCCCGTGAACAATGAGAGGTCATAGTAGGCATCATAGTAATCGGATATGCAGGTGAAAATATAGTTAGAGTAGTCTGTATTTCATCTGAAACATGTACTTAACGCAACTCATGCTTGCCTCGAGACAAAAATAATTTTTAAGTAATGTCTAGCCAATTCACAATTATTAAAGTCCTTTGCAGAGAAAATTGATAGTTTCAGGCGTTACTTTTTGGAATTTACTTTCATACATAATGGATGATACCTGATGATGACGTTAATCGTCGAAATCATGGCCGGAGTGTGAGATAAATAACTATGGAAATACCAAATTTATTCTTCATTCATCATGCATGCTTTGCAGAGACTTAGCAGCACGTACGTCGTGAATGTATATTTAATACGTTTCAATAAAGCCGTAGTATTGTCACTGATTACGTCACCTGTTAGCAGGCCCGGTGACAGGATTTTCGGGCCCCTGGGCAACTGAGTGGTCCGGGCCCCCTAAATCCCGGCAAACCCCCTCACTTAATTTAGACCAGAACTGCGAACTTTCAGGTTATTTTATAACCAAAACTTACCTAATTATCAGCTTTTTCTGCAGAAAAAACTTGCACACTGTCATACATTATCTTTTCATTTACTACAAATTGTCCTTTTTTTAAATTAAACACATGTCAGTGGAATGGGATGGGAAAACAATTTCAAAATGAAAAACTTTTGGCGGTGTAACACACTTTACGTTTTCATTTTACAGTAATCAAAACTAGGACTTTCTTGAACTTGAACATTTTATAAAAAAGTCATAATAAAACGTACTTTGTTTTTTTCACGATTGGCATATTCACAATTACTCCCATCTTTTCCGAAATACGGAGATAATTATATCACCCCAAAATTAAAATGAATGCAAAGAATATTAACTTCTACAAAGCTTTGCTTTCACTACAACTCTCTCAATCAAACATAACAGCAGGGAATGGGTAAAAATAATGTAAGTTAAGGGTTTTTACGAACAGAATATATTTTGTTGTGCCTCAATTTAAGCTATTTTTGATAACTTGTTTCCTTCCTGTGTACATAATTCAAGTAAAGTAGAAACTAAAGTTTTACTAGATGAATAAAGTCTAATGTGATGTATAAATCAGGGATATGCATATTGTAACGCAGGAAAAATGAAAGATTTGAGTAGATTTTCACGATGAACAACCAAAAGCTCTGCGGTGTCCAAAATGTACCTTTCTGCATGAATCTCCTAGTAGGGTCAAAGGCTTGGACTTCTGGGGCGAAGGGGCAAATAAACGGAAAAAAAAGTCCTTAATAGTGTCCCTCTGGAACGTAAAATAATGTTTCGTGCGAAAAATACAGGAATTTTAAGGCTTTGAGGGTGTGAATGAGAAGTTTACTTTTGAGAGGAGAAACCTTGAACGCGATTTCGCGTACACTTTAAGACCTTAATATTTCTATATCCCCATGATTTTATACGTGTAGAGCTGGTGGAGGTCGATAGCAATGTACACATATTAAAAAAAGGCGAATAAGAAACGTTATGTTCCTCATGGCTTGAAAAAACTACTTGCATTACGTCATTTCCAGCTCCCGGCACGTGTCTCAAGCTCCGCACGCGCACACGAAGAATCAAATGTAATTATTGGCGTCGCAAACGAATTATCAATTTTTTTTCAGATCTACCTTTAAAAAGCATCAACAATTGATAAAATGAGTCACTTGAAAGGCACTTAACATGCCAGATATTTACTACTTAAAATGAATTTTTGTATGAAAATAGTGTAAGCCATTTTGTTACGTAATATCACCTACATTTAGGAGGAGAAAGTTAAGCATAGTCAAGTAAAAGAGTGGTTAAGCATAAGTTAAGCCCCAAATTTAAGCATAGTCACGTAAAAGAGTGGTTTTAACAGGCCTACTAGTTTTTTATCCGGCCAAATTTCTCCCACAGCGTCACCTTCAACTTAAATAGGAAAATGTTCATAGAATACTAAAGTCGGGTGTAATTTTGGCTATGTTTGAGCCCATGCATCTCGGTAACGGCGACAGAACATGAACAATTACATGCCATTCCATGGCTGCCAATCAATTATGAGTATTTGTACCAATTTTCATGATTCTATCTCCAAAAAAGCTATTCTGGAATTTTGTCCATTTTTTCGATTTCAGCCTACTGTGCATCGGTTCAAATTTTCCTTCCTCTCCTTTCTATTAACAAAAACCACACAAAATCATGACAATGCGTGTATGGGCCTTGAACTTATTTAAGTAAAACAAGGAAACAAATTTAGAAAAATTTCAGAAGGATAATTTATACATCATGTTTAAGAATTAATAACTTTCTGAAATTAGTATATATTCACAAAATTTTAAATATAAAATATTTTTTGCTTCCCTTTTTTATTTTACCCGGGAGTTATGGATTGCAATCCCGGATGAAATGACAATCCCGAAATCTCGGGAATCATTATAAACGAATCCCGGGATTCCGGGATTGACGTACAACTTTTCGCTAACAGGCAGCGCTAATAAGTAAGTTTTCTTGGGCATGAAATGCAACACGTTAGACGCCTGAGTCCATTGACTAATTCATTTTTTTGGAATAAGTAATTTGTCATCATTTGTAATACATAAGAAAAATGGAAATGAGCTTACGGTACGCGTGTTAAAGACAGTGATCGCCAGCATTAAACAAGATGGACTAAATTCCAGAAAATGTTGCCTAACTTTTGATGATGATCCCGTAATCCCGGGATTGAAAAATCTTTCTGGGATTGCAATCCTTACTGGGAGGCTAGGTTGGGGAGCCGCGGTCCCTCCCTTCTCCGTGTATGGGCGCTCTTGTATACAAAACCAATGACACAACACTAGAATGTGTAGCTTGCTACTGATAATCTGTAACTTTGACTGTAGAATAAACGATTATTTACAGTCCACTAACAAGTAAACAATAGACTTCAGGCGGGGGGATAGGGTTTCTTTTCGTTCAGGTTACATGTCGCTGAGTGGCGAATGTTCGCGGCAAAGGGAGGGGAGGTGAGTGTCGACGGTATCGACACAGGGCCCGCGCTTCTCGCTCTATCGTCCCCAAACCCTCGATGACCATAACAACAAAGCTAACGTCATACTTCTCTATTGCACACTGACACACGCTATACCTTCATTTGTTTTTCTTCACTTTTTAAGCAACAAAATTTAGTATTCTTTTTGGCATTTAAATTTATTCATACTTTAAATTTTTGTTTTCAATTAATTTATTTTGACCCGGGCCCCCTGATGGCCCGGGCCCCTGGGCATTTGCCCCCTTTGCCCCCCCCCTGTCGCCGGCCCTGTCTGTTAGTCACTTTCCTTATCGCTTGATGAGTGGTGCCAGCATCTTGTTAGCAATTCAAATATTGACCATTTGTCTTGTACTCTTAAAGGACGTTGAACAAAAAAGAAAAATTATACCGCTAGTGTACATTACTTACGTAGAAGCAGATGACCATTCGTATGATAAAAAAAATGAAAAATAGATTGAGAGTAGAACAGAGAACACCCGACATCACATGCCATGGCATATGCATATAGTCGTGTAATCGTCAGAACTCCAATCACATCTACGAAGTATCCTGAAAGGTACCTTGAGGGTGTGTGGCAGGGCGTGAATTATCACCCAGCATGCACTAATGCTCACATATATTACCAGCATAATAAGAGATTGCTAACAAATTGAAGGACCGAGAATTGGTATGGCCGCTATTGTGCAAGAGATTGCTATGCAAATCTAGCGGGACTCACCATAGGTTCCACTTTTCATCAAGCATGCAAGTAAGTATTTGAGAAATACTACCAAACTGCATTATTTATATTAATTTCACCTCACCGTCGACGGTAGAAGCCTGCTGGTATCCATTTATATCTACAAACTACCCTTCTAGCCTCCATAAATGAGCGTGGCAGGGGTTAATCTTCATCAAATATGCTCTACCTGTCGTGCTTTAAGAAGATTAGTAGCTGTATTTTAGTCGAAATATAGACATTTTAAGAAGATTTACACTATTTTAATGAACATTCCATCACAGGCTATAGTGTTCACATGCCACATAAGGGAAATATGCGGCCGAGCGAAGAGAAAGCTAGGATTTATAAAAAGAGTACTTGGGAAATGTGATGAGAAGACAAAAGAGCGATGCTACTTTTCACTAGTTAGGCCCCACCTTGAGTATGCAGCCAGTGTATGGGATCCTAATGAATTAGGTTTGATGAGAGAACTAGACAGTGTGCAGCGTAGAGCAGCTAGGTTCGTCAAAAGGTGTTACGATAGGTTGAGTAGTGTATCAGAATTAATACAAGAATTAGGGTGGGAATCATTACCAGAGCGTAGATTAAAGTACAGATTAAATCTATTAGAGAAATTTCTATCGGAAAGCTTTACTGAAGATGTTAGGCACATATTAAAAAACCCAGCGTATTATGCTAGATTCGACCAGATAAATAAGATTAGAGAGATAGATTGTCGTACCGATTGATTCAAAATGGCATTTTTCCCCCGTACTATAAGAGAACAGAATAGGCAGCATAGGAAAGGGATAGGTAGGGGAAATATTTTAGAGTATTCTGTAGTGCATGATGCATGTATTAACCCCTCAAATACTATAGATACTAACAATCTAGTTGCATGAGACCCTTTAGTTGCTTGCTTGCATGTTAGTAGTGCATGCTTGGTGATCTTCACCCCCTGCCACACACCCTCGCGGTGGCTTGCTGGGTATCGTGTAGATGTAGATGTAGATGTTCACTTCAGTGGAATGCATAATTGCACGTGTGTTTTCTACATGCAGAGAACGTATCGCTAGCCACTTTGAATGTGGATGCCGGTTGGTGATTTATTCACAGAAATGCAAAATTCATTATATACCACTGAACTGTGCTAGTTTTTGATCCCCCAGGCAGGCGGGTCTAAATGATACGTGTTGTGTTGTGCTCAAGTCGAGTGTTTGTCGAAGTGCCGAGTATCGAAGTCTGGTACTCGAGTGTTGTGTCGAAGTCTGGTACGTATCGTACGTCACAGGTTTGATAATGATACCTAGTTGTCGAAACCATGGTCGGTGTTTAAAATAGTGGATTTTTGTTTGTAATTCATCATGAACATAATCTGAATTCAATAAGTGACATTTTACACCATTAATTATACTCGAAGGTGAGCGTAGAGCAAGTATACCAAAAAAAGGTTTATCGATAGGTAACCTTAGGGCTGGGCGGTTTTCCGGTGCACCGGTTCAGCGGTTCGGTTTTTTTCAGAACCGGCAGGCCGGTTCAGATGAAGGAAAAAACCGGTACACCAGATAATCGGTTCTGTACCGGTGCACCGGGGAAGCGGTTCAAAACCGGGGCACATGGGCATCGGTTCTGAACCGGTGCACCGGGGAAGCGGTTCTGAAACACCGATGATCGTTCGCTGCTCGGCTTTCACGCCGCCGTCTCTGCTCGCAGCCAGGATGGCTGACGACCTCGCCTGTGAACTTTCCTGTGCTATAAGTTGTCCGCCTGGCTGTCGTCTTATAATTAATCGGCCGCTAGAGTGCAGAGCGAGCACTCACCCATGTAAAGCATAGTCACACACGTAACTCAACAAGATGCATCGTTTTTTCGTTATATTGTTTTTTCGACGATTACAGCGAATAAGAAAGAGTAAATAATCCTTCAGGTTAGTGTAGTAGCAATTTTTATTAAAGCAACGCGGTTGGTTTTGGGAGACTTCGTGAAGGAAGGAGCATTGTTTCAAGTTTCTACCTACCTCTACAACACGCAACACCCATGAGAGGATAATCATCCCTTCCATCCCTATCCTTATACATTTCCTCCCGGCCTGAAGCGCCTATTAGTGCGGAAACTGACTTGAAAACACCATGAGAGGATAATGTTACTGCTTACTAGGGATGCCACATCGGCTAAAAAACATCGAGTGGTCAATGTTTCGATGTTTATAAAAGTACTCACCACTCACTCATTATTCATCGACAAAAAACATCGATGTTTCGATGTATCGAGTTTTTATGCCTTCATACCCGAGGTTAGGTATTATCATAGAGGTATTAGGTATTATGCATCAGAAATTTTGCATCTTCTTAAAAACTTGCAATTTTGAAAATTATTCGGAAATCGGACCTTATTTAGTAAAATATTGATAAATAATGCGCAAATATTTTTCCATTGAATTTATTTTTAAACATGGAAAACATATCACTGTTTCATAATGAAATAAAGATAAATAAATATAATACAGCAAAAAACAAATAACACAATAAAGTAGGTGTAGGTACCTGTTCACTAAAAATATTCTAAGCTTGGTAGTATAAAAAAAATCAAATTGAAAAACAGTGGGTTTAAAACATTTAAACCTCCCAGTATCGGTAAGGAACACTCTTTGCTTAATATGCAGCGACCCCAACCTACTCCTGTTATCTTGTACCACCAAGTTGAGAGCTGATACAATCCTCTCAGAAGGTACTGATGTAGACATGGTGGATCATGTTCTTGGAAGGCAACACTGGGATGAAAACATTAACGATTTTATACCTTCACTTGTTTCCCTACACGCGAACGATAGATGGCGTAATTAGGAAAGGTTCGTTCGTATTCCTAAAAGGCTTATGATAATCAGAAAAATGAATTATTGGTCAACCAAAAAAATGTATTATACCGCTCGTTTCCTAAAACATCGCTGTGATGTTGAGTGTTTTGAAAACATCGAGTCGATGTTCCATCGATTGTCTTACCACTCGATGTTTTCGATGTATCGGCAAAAAAACATCGAGTAGTCCGATACATCGATGTCGATGTGACATCCCTACTGCTTACGTCAGCTTCAAAATTCGTGTCCGCAATGGATGGGAATTATCATACATAAGATGCGCTTAATGCGAACGAAATTTGAACATTTGGACGTTGATTATTAATGCTCAATGTTGTAAGTTCTTTCCAAGGCTTATTTTATGCCAAAGGATGGTTGAGGTATTTTTAAATGAAAAGTATTTTAAATAATGGCAAATTTCAGGAAATACGGTTACCTAAGGCAAAATTTGATGTGACACCATTGTTGCCAGAAATTTTCGAGTGGTTTGCGGGCTACCAATTTTAACAGTTTCATAAAAGGCGTCATTGTCAGACCCTTGCCCCATAATCATTGCCAAGATGAGAGATAAAGGAAATGTCGACTAAGAAAGGCAGATAAATATGAGCCACAGACGAAAGCAATCAGTCATTCCACACATATCAACTCTCTGGAAGCACGTAAATCAATATTAATAGGAGAGATTTCGTCCGTATGCACACAGCAGTCGCTCTGCCTCTAAAGAGCTTTTCATTCACCAGGCATGAGTTAGTAACTTAGCACGACGCGTTTTGTTGTTAAAACAGCATTCTCATCAAGGGTGATCAAGGAACTTGATAATGTTGTTTCAACAACGAAACGCGTTGTGCTCAGTGAATAAATATCTGTGGAAATTTTGCAATGTCTTCCATCAGCAATATTGTCAATTTCATCGCATTTCATCAATTACAATTACGTTATTAAGAAGTATATACTTTACGGAAGAAACACGTCTTAAAAAAAGTCAAATAAAAATTTTGGCAAAAAACTTTTTGGATGACAAAAAAAGTCGCGAGGAAAAAAGTTCAGTGGAAAAAACTGTTAATAAAAAAACGGTTTAGTAGAAAACACAGTTTTAGTAGGAAACGTTGGTACAAGAGAAAACACCGGTTCAGGAGAAAACCCCGGTTCGATCTATTTAACCTGTGCACCGCCATCGCAAACAGTTTTTTTTTCAGAACCGAGAACCGGTTCAGTAATTCCTGAACCGCACAGCCCTAGGTAGCCTAGTCCATTTGCATGTCGATATAAGGGGATTTTGCTGACCTCAACTATCACCACGTTTATACATGTTTACTCTGCTTTTTTAATACATTTCAGTAATTGAAATTCAACTAAAATAAAGGTATCAAATCTCTGTGAACATAATATCTACATCTTTATAATACCCTGCGAGCTATCGAGAGGGTGTGTGGCAGGATGTTAAGATCACCAGATATGCACTACTTACGTGCAACTAAGAGTACTACTACCCATGTAAGTAAGAAGTAGTAAGAACTAATACTTCACGAAAACGATTTAGATATAAGAGGCACGTGCAATTAGACAGTTAGTATCTACATAGTAACGAGGTGATTACTGGTGGTAAAGGCTTTCCCAAAATACATTTATCTGCATTTCTCTAGCATGCATAGTTTTGTAATGTTATTACCTTTATTAATATGTAGATATTAACCATCTTGCTGCATGTGACCCTATTATCTAGCATTTTTCCATGTAGTAGCCTGTTTGCATGTCAACAGTGCATGCTTGGTAATCTTGAACCCCTGCCACACACCCTCATCTACATCTACATAATGCCCTGCAACCCACCATAAAGGTGTGTGACAGAGGGTGAATTCTCACCAAACATGCACTATATATCGTAAAAAAGTATTAGTATAAATATACTAGTCTTTACTTCACTATTTAAAAAAGATAAAAATAGCAAAGTAAGCATGCAAAAACATGCTGTTAGTTGGGTTACCTTCAAGTCCTTATACCAACATGCAGCTACCTATGCTATACATTGATTCACTCGTATTGGACATATTTACCGCAATTCATATCCCTAATTGTACGAGGAAAAAAGGACATTTTGAATCTGTCAGATCGGCGATCAATTTCTCTAATTTTGTAAAAATGGTCCATCTACCATAGTAAGTAGGGGTTCGCAAAATATTTTTAATGTCATCACTGAAAATATTATCTTGGAATTTATTTAAGAGATCAAGTCTAAATTTCAACCTGCGATCCGACAATGACTCCATTTTTATTCATTTAATAGACTGGTTACGCTAATATAGTTATCGTACTGTCCCTTTACAAATCTTGCCGATCTTCGCTGCACACGTTCAAGATCATTATTTAGACCGATTTCGTAGGGATCCCATATACTGGCAGCATATTCCAAATGAGGTCTAATACGCGAAAAGTAGCTGATTTCTCGTACATGATCTTCACATTTACCCAATACTCTTTTGATGAATCCCTTTTTACGATTAGCTGGACCCATTAATTCACGTATGTGTTTACCCCAGGAAAGAACGTGTGTCTTATTCCAAGATATTTAATGGATTCCGCGTTTGTTAATTCATTATTACTTATTTTGTGAGTGTTAGGAGGGGAACAATTCTATTTCCAAATATTTATTACTACACATTTTTTAAAATTTAACTCAAACTGCAATGTATCACACCATTTTTCAATTGCCTGTAAGTCATCATTTAAATACTCTTTATCATTTAGGCATAGAATTTCCCTGTACACTACTGCGTCATCGGCAACGGTGGTGGCGTGCAGGGTTGTGCATACATGGAGGTTTAGTTAAAGCATACTTCATGCACTACAGACTACTGCAACAGTTTTTTACCTATCTAACACATTGGTATGCTAACTAGTGTTATCTTATGGTACTTGGGAAAAACGACATTTTAAATAAGTATGACAATCTATGTATCTCATCTTGTTTATCTCATCTAAATTAATATAGTTCGCAGGGGTTCTTAATTTATATATGAAACTTCATCTGTAACTTGAATCTACGTAAAAGGTTAGCCTAAATCTTTTCCTGTTTTTTTACATTAATTCCAATTCTATTTCTTCTATTGAGCTCGTACCACTGATATAATTATTATGACAGCCTTCAACAAGTCTTGCTCATCTCCTTTGCACACACTCTAATTCCTTTATCATACCTTCATCGAGGGATGATGGTATGAGGGATGAAGGGATGAGGGATGAGCGATCCCATTCTTAATTAGGCCTGACAAATAATAATGAAATGAAAAATAATTTGCCGTAGTGGAGCCTCGATCCAGAAACCTTACGGTCTACACCTTTTACCAGAGGACTTTTACCCCCTGTCTACGCCTTACTCCTATTAATAGATAGGACGACTACTGATAGATAGCGCATGTTTGCTAAAGTTTCACCCACGGCTAAAACACCTTTGCGGTGGTTAGCAGGGTGTTTTGCAGATTTACAGAGTTCGTTTTTTAGTAGCACGTGCCCCTTGAATTCATATCTAACGCATTTCTATAAAGTAGTAGTGTCGTACCTCGTATTGGCATAATAGTGGCATGGACATACGTAGAGCACGTAAGGCGATTATTATACCCCTTCCACACACCCTCGAGTTTGCTTACTGGTTAATCCTTAGTTATAGATGCACTGATAAGTTGTGGAATATTGATTTATCTTGTTTGAATAATGTTTTACGTGCAAAAAATTACTTGTGTTCTGTAGTGAATGATTAAACTCGATGGAATATTTAACTAGTAAGTATGGTGCTTCAATATTATATCTACCATTTTCTCATCAAGTTACTGTTTAAAGAAACATGGCATCCATCTCCTTATAAAAGTGAACATATTAAATTATAGATATTTTGGTAATTCAGTTACATTGAATTCTAGATATTTTGGACTAATAAAAAAACCCGTACTGTAGTAACTAACATATGATTTGACCTCTTCATTTAAATGTATTCCTGGAGGTGGTTCAACCCGATGCGACGTGTCCTGGCAGTGAGTTGAAGGTTATTATATACATTTAGAAGTAAACACATGGTAGAAGCTGGATTTGAATCGGCCAGCAGGAAATGCATAATCGGTGAAGTTTAAGTAGGTGTGGGATTGTGGCAGTTGGTGCTTTGTTTTGCCCCGAGGTCTGATTGCCTCTCACTCTACTTCATGCAATTCGTGTCCCGAATGCGCCCCGGGAATTAACATTTGAAAAGTATTCATTTCATTTCGCAGCACAAGCACAACATTTGCGACAATATGAATACAATTTTCGAGAAATATTTTTCCCCGAAAAAAAATCATTTTGACGAAAACAAATTCCAACACGCCAAGAGTCAGGTTTCTTGAACCACACACGAAACTCTGCCTTCCAAAGATACCATCGAGGATCGAACGAGATAAGCTAAAAATTACGAAAAAAAGTATGCGAGAATGGGAATGAAATAAATACTCAACCCCGTGCATCAGATTAGACACAACTGTTTATCTCATGACTGTTGATTTGGGTATGTTGAGGTTAGCGAGTGAAGGGAATGAATTGAGGGTTGTATGTCTTCAAATATTTTGTGAAGACACGAACTTTAAGCACCTTAAGGATCCCTTATGCTTGCCAATCTGGGTGACTCCAAGTGATGAAATCGTATCTTATGGCAGGACTGGCTGAGTTACGATTCGGTACACACATAATTTTACAACATGGTTGCTGGCATGCGTAACCTTTGAGAAAATGCGTCAAAAATAATATTGATGCCAAAAAACAAGCAGAGTAAAGAAGTTCTCTACACTCCTTGCCAAAAAATAAATAAAATTCTCCGTATTTTTTCAAGGAAATGACATTCATTGTGCTCAAAGAGTCAGAAGGTCTAGTAGTTGTATAATCAGTCATTTCTAACGCGTATTTAGCCCAGGGTTGACATTCTCAAGGAAATGGCTACACTAAGTGATTTAAGGAGTTTTGTAATTTTAGATACATTTAAACCTTTTGGTACTTTTGACATTTAAAATGCTCCGTAACTTAAAATGTTTTATTGTGGCTTGAAAAACTACGGCATGATTGTTACGATATTCATTATAGTTACAAAGAAATTTTAATAGTAGAGTTATAGTGACTTATGTGGTATGTCATGCACAATTATAGGGATGTTGTGAGCATAATTTGAAGCATAGATTGTGGCTAAGCGTAGATACGACAAGGGATTCAATTGAGGGATAGCTGAAACTTCAAGCATGTTGATCAAGCCACGTTTCACGCTAAAAATAATTGAAGCATTTATTTCTCAGTTTGAAATCTAAACTTAAATTTTTCATTTGCTGTATGAAGGTTTTTGTGGAAGTTTCTGGTGTTGAGAGAGTCAAAAGCGAAATCAATTGTTACACATGTGTAATTTTGTGAAGTGCGATTGAGTTTTTGATGAGTTGTTTTTGGAGAAATGCTAGCTTTAAACAGTCACAAAATTGTTTAACAATGAACAGAATATAGCTGTACTACCTGAAGTGTATATTTACAATTCTATGAATGCTTCCTAATGTCATGAGTTCGTGCAATATTTCATGGTCGACAGTCCATTAGAACTGAGGATATGTTCGCACTACAGGCTAAGCAAAAATCTCAGAGATGGAAGACTTTGACTTCCATCGCCACTCTTTCAGCTACTGGTAAATAAATGTGCGTTTAATAGCCAATATTTCAAGTCCTATGGAACGGATTGTTGCTATTTGAAGGTGTGAGATATATGTACCCTCTGCTTGATGCAATCTTATTATCTTTCCTCCTCCGTATCTCCTAGGAAACAAAGCAGTAATGGTTATTGTATCATTATTCAGATGGTGAACACCACAATTTTCCTTTGACAATTCACGCTTATGTTAGTTTTGTTAGAGCAGTTAAGCAGCAAATGGAAGCAAAATTGTAAGTGAAACGAAGTTTTCTTCAGAAATGGGATACTCCTGGCCTTAACTTTTAGAAATATTCTTCCCACTAATGAGAATAAAGTAATTTAAAAAAAATGTTAGTTATTCTATTCACGAAATTTATTTTTTTTCATTTGGTAATTTTTTTCGCCGTATTCATGTGAAAAATTACAGAGATTTTGGTTGAAAATCCTAAAAATAACAAATATTCGAAAAGGAAAACAGGAAATTGTATGGACTGAGACCTACACTGTTTTCCTCCCACTTGCTTTCTAGTACTATTGTTAAACTACATGGAATATTTGGGAAGAAAATAACTGTAAAAATCGGAAGAAATTATTGATATGAAGTTTCCAAGTTTTTTTATATATGAATAAGTGTGCTATCAAATATATTCCCAAAAATGTATCAATTTGATGGCAGAGTAATTCGTAATAGCTCTAATGGCATGGAATCCTATTGGAAAGAGGGCGAATAAAACTCTCAAACGATTTCATCTGCTCTTGAAAGGAATGATGAAGGGGCTTGAAGATTTCCCTCTACCCCTTCCTTCCTCTCGGTCAATGCGTTGAAACGGAGGCTTGACTGACATTCTCCCCCTCCGTTTCGTTCCTCCTCAGGTTCCACATCGAAAGGCTATACGGGCTGCGGGGCGCAGGTCGCTCCCACCTGACCCAGAGTTACCCAACGCCTACCATCCCGGCCGGCTGCTACGACGCCGGGGACGGCTTCTACGACCCCGCGACGCGCTGCGTGGTGAGCCCGGTCACGGCGGGGAAAGTGCTCAGGTGAGTTGCGAGCCGGATTGAATCCGACGCCCATCTTCGAGGCGCCGCTCATTTGTTTGCTCAGCGACGGTTTCCCACGCGCCTCCGAAAATGAAAAACGGTATTTCTCTCCCCTTTGCAAATTGTGTTCAACCTCCTGCGTGGTATGAGCGGGGAATTGAGCTTTGAGCAGAGTCCTGTTGCGTGAAGCTAAAATATTTTTAATCTTCTTGAACAATTTTTCAAAACCAAGACAGGCCATAATTCGAACGCATTCATCTAGTTTTGACTATTGTTAGAGATTTGTTGTTCATCTACATCTACGCGATACCCTGCAAGCCACCGCGAGGGTGTGTGGCAGGGGGTGAAGATCACCAAGCATGCACTACTAACATGCAAACAATCAACTATAGTGTCTCATGCAACTAGATTATTAGTATCTATAGTATTTAAGGGGTTAATGCATGATGCACTACAGAATACTCTAAAATATTTCCCCTACCTATCCCTTTGCTATGCTGCCTATTCTGTTCTCTTATAGTACGGGGGAAAAATGCCATTTTGAATCAATCGGTACGACAATCTATCTCTCTAATCTTATTTATCTGGTCGAATCTAGCATAATACGCTGGGTTTTTTAATATGTGCCTAACATCTTCAGTAAAGCTTTCCGATAGAAATTTCTCTAATAGATTTAATCTGTACTTTAATCTACGCTCTGGTAATGATTCCCACCCTAATTCTTTTATTAATTCTGAAACGCTACTCAACCTTGTTGACCCGGTTGTTGTACCCGGCGCTAATCATAGGCAATTTAAAATACTGAAATTATAGTAGGTTTAATATATTTAATATGGTAGGTTTAAAGTAAATTATTTATCTTCAAAGGAACTAGTGTAAAGTTGCATGCCGAATCACTGAAAGGCCCTATCAGCTATTTCTTCTCCCCCCGAACGCACAGGACTCATGGCCGTCATTAACGCGATGCATTAATCTGTTTTTAAATATATTAATTGATGGTCGTTTATGTTCATATCAAACATTTTGTTTTCTAATCGATATATCATATTCTTTTCGCGTTCGTTCCGTCCATCTGGGTGACGATAATTTTATACTGGCGTTGTTTTCACATCACCCCAAAAAAGTCCTCGTTTAATTCAGTTTCATTAAATTGAATTTAATATGCAATTATTCTGCTCATTTTGTAACCAAACTTCTGTAAGAATGAGAGTGCAGTGGCTCGGGTGACGCAAATGCGCTTCTGAATCTGAGAGCCTCCTATTCGCTAATTTGGAGTTCATACATTCATCCTGGCGTTGCCAGGATGTTCTCCAGGGGGGGGGGGGGGGCAAAAATAAGTTAACGTTCCATAACACAAGTTTATTTTTGCCCCTTCATGAAAAACATTAAGATTTCTTAATACAATTTGTATTTATTATATTTCTCCCTCTCGTTGAATGTCAACGGGTACCTTCAGCTAGTTGACCTGTAATTTTTCATTTGACTAATGAGCCAGGGGGGGGGGGGGCAAGTACCTCACCCTGCCCCACCGTGGCTACGCCAATGCATTCATCCATTTCAATACCCTTAGGCGGCTGATACTTGTCCTATGGGAGTTATCAACGATTAATCTCGGATACTAGCGAGGGAGAGCGATGCTGAGAGTAAATTGAAGGCATGAAAACCAATGGAATACAACATGATCCACGTGTGTCACTGAATAAATAAAAATTAGAATATAAAACTAAAAGTGATCAAGCCCGCGCGGGAGAAAGTTATAGGAGACTAATATATGCTGGTTACTCATCTCTTGCCTTGCGTGTTGAATCAGATCCTAGAAATTATCTCAGCTCACTCAACTGATCCAAAATTAGGTTGTCTTTATAGGAGTGACCTTTGTTTAAAACGGGAGGAAAAAGGAAATGAATTGAGCCCTCACCTATTTCTAACGATGAGTAGGTAAGCACATTTGGCCTGCCATGACCTTGAATGTAGATGTGCCATATTTATCCATACCACCCACAGGTTCTAAAGAATGGCAACGGACTTCGATGCATTACGCATATTCCTGCGTCAATATGGAGGGAAAAAGTTTTGCATTAATACTGGAGCGCAGAAGCTGGCCCAAACTCATGTCTTCGATAATATGTTTAGCCAATTGGTTTTTCAGAGAAATTAATCTAGCGAATTTAGTTTGTTCTGACTTTTTTTATTAGATCAATCATTATCTCTTACAACCGCTCCACCCATTAGATCACCCTCTTAAAACATGGTCCTCCGATAACACTTAGATTGTTATCTCCATTCTCTTCAATTACGTAGTTTTCACCACTGTCATTGTTTATGGCGTATGGAGTGTTCCTAGCCTATAATTCAATCATTTTGATCATCAATCACCTGTTCATGTGCCACACATATGAAGCAGCTATTTATATATTATTCCGTTTACTGTATGACTATCTTATTGTTGAATTTTTCAGGATACCAACAAACAGCGAAGCTAAAGAAATTATGAACACGTGTCGAAAAGCTTGGGATGAGAACGTCAACTACTGTCCGGATGCATTTGCCAATTTAAGTGACCCAGATGATATAGAATCGTTGATACCTTCTCCTGAAGGAGTGGACCAGAGTAAAAAGAGCAAATCTATAAAACTTGGGCAAGTTTCTTTCAGATTGGACAGGGAATCAAGGAACACAATTCACACGGAAGGGAGTGCGATTTTTATTTCATCACTACTATCTGGTTTAGTAAACAAAGTGTTGGAAAAAATCGGCAAACCGCGGTCGGGTAATCTGACAACAATCGAAGAGGCTACGGAGAGGAAGAAATCGAACGCCAATAAATTATATTTAGAATGGAAAAAACAGCGGAATTCTTATTGCCTTCCTTCTAGCGTGATAAGTGCTTTGGAGACGAAAAAGGAAGTTCAAAATGATGCAAACTTTATAAAATTGGAGCGGAAAAAGAACCAGGGCGCCAGTGAATTATCTCCTCCTCAAATGGCTGAAAATTTTGCAATAGTGAAACCATTCAGGCTGACGAGAAGTTATTCGAATTTGAGACAAAAGTAAGCCGTGATCCTTACATTTTCCCGGGGATGATGTGAAATTTCTCTGCATGTATAAGATGAATTGGAAATAAACGAAAATACTGGAAACAGATATTCATCGTTTTAACTGGAAACTGAGAAAAGCCTCAACTTGACAAAGAGGAAACTTTTCGTTGCGGACGTGGACATGGGTCATTCATGACAATGGGAATCGATGTCGTTAGTGTCCTCGTCAATACGGTACCTACCTATATGTTCAAACTGCTATAATAGTTTCACAAGCTTGAGACAAGCCTCAACCCCTATACAATTCACGGGGAGGATGAGAATGATCAGTATTCATGTATTCCTCGTCCTCACATCACTGTGGACTTGAAAATACTCGAAATATTTGAAAATGGAAAGAAATATAACAAACTTATAATTATTTTTCTTATAAAATTTCCTGCAATTTCTCTGACTTAATTTTCGAAAGAAGTAATTAAAGATTAGAAGAGTAGAGTAGTACAATTTTCTCATTCATAATAATGAATACTTAGACAGGTTTTGTTTTTGTCTTAAATCTTCATAATAATTGTAACTCCTGAATATGACAACAAAATGTTAATTAATTAATCCCGATTTCTCCAGAAAATATCAACATGATCAATTATCATTTCGGATTGACGATGGAAGAATCATTCCCCAGCCCAGACAAAGAAACGGCTGAAGTTTATCGGTATGCAGTTTAGCGGGCGGCGTCACACTGCTTCATGATCGCATAAATTATTGATACCAGCACCACCACAGTATTTACTTGACACGTTTTACTCAATTGTGACAACTAATTAGATTCGAGACTTGGATGAAGATTTAAATATCCTCCTTCTTTCCTTTTTCAGTTCTAAAATATTGAATTTGACACATTCTTCAAATGTGATAGAAATTATTACACCATATGATTTTCAGTATACCTACTGAATTCGGTTCGATTTTCAGTATCAAAGTAAGTGTCGTATAAAACGGCCTTTAGTGATTCTCATTCAATGCATTCTAGCAAGCTCGGGATAACAAATTATCTTATCGACGACATTACATAAAGTTCAACGTTTGTCTCTGCACTCGTTTTAACTTGAGCTGAAATTGCCCCATTCGGAGCTATCCCATGTGTACTTCCGGTATTCTACAAACGAGGCCTGACGAAGGAGAAGTAAGAAGTCGTTCTTTTGTTTTATTATTGACTTTAATTAAGTCTACTGAACGAATCCTGCGATTTTTAAGTAGGTATTTCCTGGGTATATTTATCCCACGGTCTCTTCTTGATGGAGATTGCTATGCTATTTGCAAGGACTGAGAGGCATGATGGAGAACGCTGGCCTTTTTGCCATCTGTCACAATGCCTCCTCTTTTTACTTTAAAAATTCCTATATGCGCTGCCATCGTCGAATTTCTTAAAAGTATGACCAGAAATATGCCTTGGTTTTAGCAACTTTGGTTTAGTATTAATGTTGTGCAATTATTTTATTTTTTTCTACGATAAATCTGTAATAGCTACACTTTTCGTTGCTGACGTCGGAGTTTGTCATTATTTTTTTCATTAATGACATATATACCTGCGTAATATACAATGTCTCGATTACTCAGAATGGTGAGTTAGTTTTATTATTTTTTCATATGGACATGGGTCATGACTGTGGGATCGATGTCGTTAGTGTCCTCGTCAATACAGTACCTACATGTTCAAACTGCTATAATAATATCACAAGCCAGGTGTCCACGCATTATCGATGACAACCTTTCATAACTGAGCAGACTATCGTAGGAGGCAGCGGATGGGATTGCAGAATAACCCAAATCTCAGTAGCTCACAGCAATGCAACCGTGCCTTGGGCCACGTCCAATGTTTTTCCAAGGCTCGGCGTCTCGTCTTTACAGCATCGCTGGAAGGGAACGGGAGCAACGGGATGGGAGGGATTGTAGCTATTAGTGTGGAGAGACGTGCGAAGCTATCCCCCCCGAAGGTCAGACGGACGAGAGAAGTCACAGATCACTCCAGGAGCCTCTGCGGACGATTGCTTCCCTTGTGTTTTGATAAGTTCATCCAATGACTCTCGGCCATTCGTTCCTTCTAATGCTTTCTCTCTCAATTTGACTTCCCCTGAAATACTTCCATCCCTTTGCACAAATCATAATCCGTCAACCTTGCTCCCGAAAGGCTTCATTCATGAAGGACTGGCCATTATTGAGACGCGATTGTGACCAAATTCCAACGTCCAAGCTGGAACGAATCTTCATGGTGACATTCTCTGGGCCGGATCCACCGAGGTCGTGGCGTCGTAACCTCGATACCGTCGAGGTTCAGCAAGTTCGCTATAACAAAGGAAGAAAAGTTCGCTATCCATAGGAAAGTCCTCTATCCGCAGGCAAGGGATAGTCTTCATTGTTTAAGGAAATGTAGCCAAGTGGCCTTGGCGGAAGGATCAAGAATTGCTTGAACTAGTCTGAATCTTAAAGGCGGCAGCGTAAATTGTTTTAAATGACGGATTTCTTTCGTCAAAAATCTTTAGCATCTACCAATTCTGTGGTAAGCCTCTCTGGTCATAAATTCTCAGAATATTGTGATTCAGCACTCCACTCTTATGTTTTTGGTATCAATCTTATCCCATAAACACAATTATTTTTTGTTTCCTTCTCAACTTACTACTTCTATTTCATACGAAGCCTTCTGTAATTGTACATATTTTCTCATCCACAGTTGACTGTCTTCGTGAAAATATCGTATCGAAAAATTGAGTTGTCCTTCTTTATATGGGAATAAATAAGGTTTCTTTTTTCTCTCATCATTCTGTTCTACGTTCTTATATTCTGCAACAAAATTAATTATATAACTAAAAAAATGTGAGTGTTCCTGACATGAGTGTGACGAAGCTAAAAGCTTGCATTTCAGGCATAATTTTCGTGTAGCACGAAATAAAGGCATTTAAGGATACGTAACTTTGCTTAAGAAAAATGTTGAATTAGAAGGCATGATTGAGGTATGTGCAACCTCTAATGCGTCATGCACTGCAATCATTGAATATGACGTGTGACAGGGAGTGCTAGGGAACCAGCATTTTCAAACAGGTGAAGATGGGTCTTTACAGATGTTAAATCCTTCATACTTTCCTTACATTTCACTCAATGCCCCTCTCCAGCCCCACATACTTCCTACCTCCCATTAATCTACCCAAACTACCCATTCTCCTCCTTCCTCAACCCCACTTACCAAACGTCCTTCTCTCAATCACATCCTTCAGAATACCCTCACAACTTATCACCTACTCCAGCCTCTTCTTCTGCCCCCTTATTTCCTTGATCACATCCCATTCCCTCCCTACCATCTTCCTCTTTCACAATCCTTTCTATCCATCTTACCTTCTCTTTCCTTCCCCATAGCCTGACAATCTGTTAACATCCTCTTTCCTCTAATGCCATTGTTTCAGCACTACTCAGTGACACTCTTCATGTTAGACTTTTCTCCAGTCTTTTCTTTATGTCCATACTCAACAATTCTGTCATCAGTTCCCTTCTATAAGTAAACTCCTCTTTTGCTAAAGTGATCATCCTTCGAGCTTCGATATTGTTGTACTACTTTACCTCCAACATACCACCCGGGTGGTCATATGGCAGTGGCCCTGCAATTGAAATGACAAGGAAAATGAGGGGTTAAATCAAGGTAAAGACCATGGGTTAAATATATGGCACTCCAAAATTGTATATATCAATTATGTACAATTGAAGCTCAATGAATAAGAGCAGAATGGAAAAGAGCACTCCTCTTCTCCCACCTCCTCTGTTCTTTGTCAATTATAGGTTGTGACCTCTTGCATCAAATTTAATCCTGCCTTTTTGTTCTGGAAAAATTCATTACTTTTTTCTAATGGTATATTTTCATTCCGTAATTTCCATACTGCTTTTGTAATGCAACTATGTAGTCTTTTTATAAGCCCTTGGATGACTGGCTGACTAGTCTGCTGACCATTGCTTGATCATCAACTTTCTCCTACCTCTCCTGTATCAAGTCTTTCTTAAGATGATGTAGTTCCAATATTTGTTAAATAAAATTATTGGGTGATAAAGGGGAGCCCGGTCCAATTTTGTGACAAAAACTTTTTGACTAAAAGCCTTAGGGCACATTCTACTAAGGTACTGACAAGATTAATTTACCAAAGGAATTACAATGAAGAAAAAGAAATTGCAGGATGAAGAACATAAAGGAAAAGTAAGCACCAATAAAATTTTCGACCCTGCAGCTAAATTAAGATAATAGAATTGAAATAACAAATTGATAAATTGTGTTTGGCTTTGGAGAGTGATTGATAGCATTTACTTCAATTAAGTGGCTCAAAGTTGAAATAAATATGGGTGTTGTACAATGAGAGAAGACTTGTATATATGCAATGGATATGGCCAATGTGTAGATAATGTGGTTGGGGTAATTTTGGGCCCAACAACCAAAAATAAAAGCTAATCACAAATTGGAACTCAACGTCTGATTGGTGAGGGTAGAGCTCATCCAACCAAAAGGCACATCCAATACCCCAAGCAGAGTAGGGGGACAGTTGTCTTCAACATACAGCTTACATTTTCTCAGGAAGATATGGTATATAAAAGGTCACTTAGCTTGGGTTTAAATCTACAAGTATGTGTCCAGAGAAGACACTCTAATGGCTTTGAACCCTAAATCTCCAGTCAGAGGCCTTTTCTATTACCCTTTGTATTATCTTGCTGTCAATGAAGAGCCCTTCTACCCTTTGTTTTATCTTGCTGTTAATGAAGTTGAAAGATCTTAGAATCTGGAAAGAAGCATAAAATACAAAGTAACGTACAATCTGGAAGAAGAGTTCTCCAGTTTCCAACCTGGTCGCAGTGTAGTTTTGCAACTTCATTTCGAAGGTTAAGACTGTCCTCAGGGTGAATGAGCAGAACAACAATGACACCTTGTGGGAAACTGGGAACTCTTCCTCCAGTCAATAAGCAGGGATAACCTTAGATCGCAATGCACAATCTTCTTCTATATATCTAATCAAATTTGAGGAAGCATTTATCACAATCAGTAGGAAGATATCACATAAGAGTGCCCACAGAGAAAAGATTGGCAAAATGTATTTTACTAATGCTTTGTTTGAATAGATTTTTTGGCAAAGTCAGAATAAAATCTGAGGAAAACAAAAGAGAATTAACTGAGAATAGTCATTGATGGAAGTTAAGAAAAGCAACAAGAATTATGGTGCTTGCCAGAGGTGCAAAGGTTAACACTAACTTAAAAATGCTACCAGAAGAGATGGAATAGAAAAAAAGCTTTTTCTAATTAGCCATCCTAATAGCCAAAGAAATATGAAACAAGAAGGACATAGCTATGTAGTAGAAAAGCCCAGCAAGGAAGAAATTCACCAAATGGGAAATCCACCAATAGTAGGAAACACATGCCTAGAAGTAAGAAACTTCACAAGATCATACATCTACTCAATAGGGGACTGGCAAAAACCCACTGTAGCCATATTTATGCCAGCCAAGCGTGTAAAATTAATGTTGAGTCTCATCCCCTTTGATGATTTTTATTCACTGTTATTTTACAGCATTATTTAATAAATATACATTTTGTAATAGATAACAATATGAAAGTTGTGGTATTCTCATTTGAAATGGAATGGATTCTGGAATCCTACAAAGAAGAGCATTAACGTAAATTTATATAGCTATATACATACCTACATATTTGAGAGATAGGAGTCATGAAAATAATTCATAGTCCATTTAATCCTGCCTAAGCTGGTGGATTACTAATAATAAATGTTTCCTACCTCTTGTTTGAATATTGTACATATATCTCCAGTTTTGATCTGGAAAAATGCATTAATTTACTGCATATTTTCTTTTTTGTACTTTACTCAGTCCAGCCTACTGGTGTAATAGCTGCTATTGGCCACTGCTCTGTAATTTTCACTTAGCAATGATGTTAGACTGTAGTACAGTGGTTTAGTCATTTTGGTCTGTGCATCTTCCCAGCCAGAATGGATATCACACGGCCAGTCATACTTTCTTCTTTTTGAACCTCATTCCTCATCTTCTGCTTTTCTTCTATCCATTCATCCTTGAGCTTCATGTTATCAGGTCCCCATGAGACACTGGGTTTGTAGCCTGCCTGAAGAGTCTGAAATATAGGTATGCCATTGGTCTAAATTGGCAATTGAGGTCACCTAATGATGACTTAGTACAGTGAAACTTATCTTGCAATAAAAATTTTTTATCTTAGTGAAAAAATACATATTTTATTCTGCATTAGGCTGAATTAAAAAAAATATATATATGCTTAAAATTCCAAACTTTAGGGTCAAATTGGCATACAAAAATGGTTAAACAAAGAGTTATTTTAAGATTTAGCTATGAGCTTCTGGGAGGTAAAACTGTAATGTCTGAGAGAGCATTACATTTAAAATTGAAATTGGGTTTCTCCAAAGGTAAATTTTGATTCAATGCTAATTTTATGAGTACTCTAATGCAGGTAGAGTGAAATATAAATGGCATAATATATTAAAAAAATCACGTGTGGAATGCTCAATGATCCTGTAGTAGAAGTAAATGAAAAAAAAGTAACTGATCATATCTATACTCTCTTAAGGATAAACAGAGTTAAAAACTTATTGAATTTGAAGCAGTGAAGTGGAACCTTATAAGGAGGGCTTTAAGTAACATAGAATGATTGCTTACATCAAGTGGCTTTCTGCTGGGCAGAATTCATATTTGTGAATTTTTATTTAATAAACTTGAGAAATATTTTGGGGGAACTCCTTGAGGTCCCAAATAAATGACTCCATAGCGTCATGCTTAATTTGTCCATTTTAATGAGCACATTTGCTAAAAATTTGAGAGGAAATTCTGACCTTCCATAATGTGGACCTTTGATGCTTATAAAGGGTGTACATTGCCCAGAGGGGTAACTGAAGAACGCCAATGACCATCAGGAGCCAACCAAATCCTGTAAAATGGCAGTAGATATATTCACAGTTGAGGAAGTAGTTGGAGCATATCTATATCATTTCATAAAATACATGGGTAAAATGAAAATTCACTTGGTTAATTCCACTGATTAGTTATTGGCATCAAAACCATTTACCATTCTCTAGCTAACACACGATCCCATTTCATCAATGAGTCTCATGGATGAGGCCAAATTAGTTTGAGGCAATATGATCAACATTCCATACCAGGAGGTGAATTTTTTTTAACCATTTATGAAGAATGAAATAGGTACATCCTTTGAATAATTTTTTAAATAAGAATGTGTGCTTTCCTTGCAAACTAAAATTTTGCATGTCTTGCTAATTGATAATTGTGATTTTTCATCCAGAATGACCTTAAAATGTTGGCTTTTGACACATCAGAATCTTACACCCATGCATTAGGTACCGCATGCATAAATATGCAGATTAAACCTCAAAATACTCTTTTGTATTATAGAAGCCCTTTTTATAGAAGCCCTAAGGTACACTTTGTCATTTCTTATTTGTGAATAAAGTGGCCACTGTGAAAACTTAAATTCTTTTCCTCAACTTTGACTCTAACTCCACCATAATTTTCATGAAGTACCAATTGCTACTAAATATAGGCATGTCCTATGTTAGACAGGAAGCATACCTATGGCAATATCAGGATAGATATATGATCCATATCTTAATGGCTCAAGAGTGATGACAGTATAGATAAGGATGATGATCAGGAATAGGGGGGTGAATACACCCCAGCACAGCCTCCAGTATGGGCCAACCTTGAACCTTAGCATGAACTCCACGTCTTGGCAGATGTTCTGGACACCTGTGATATGAATTAGTCAATGATTAGAGTATGGGATGAGTTCTTCATTGGTATCACAAATCATAATGCCATTCAATGCAATTTTACACTGTATCCAACATCATGCCATGGTAGACTCAATTAATGGCATTGCTTCCATTTAGGAGTGAAGTAAGTCACAACCTTCTCACTTGAAGGTGTTGCTCATTGAGCCTCATCTGAAATGTGATGATGGAGAACCTTTGCATAACTACATTTTGTTTTTACCATAAATCCATGCGATGGCAACAATTTCAAAAACTGCCAGGATGAAAATGATGAAAGATCCAGCAAAATAATCCACCAGATTTAGAATATACTGTCCACCCTGTAGGAGTAAATATTTAATATCATTATTTTTCCATTTGCTCATTAATATCATGTATTCAATCATTTGTTGAAATTTTATTGGATTAAAATAGTATCTATATAACAAGGCTACTTAGGCATCAGCTTTACACAAAATTAATTTCTAATTACATCTGCGTTTTGGTAAAACCCCATAACATTAGCAATGGATGATGTAATTTGGAATTAAATCCTATCCTGACAGTATAAATAGGTTGAAATACATATCCTAAGGCAATAGGGGCTTTTACCCTGAACCAAAATCACTACTTTGTACACGAAATCATTAGATGGAAATGAAAAACGATTCTTTGTGAAAAAATTAATCTTCCAACCAGAGACACTCACTCATAAATCAAAAATGAAAATAAGCAAAAGGTGACACCCACCGAACAAGCAGCATTATGGATTACTATGTGATCCACCTCCTGTCTTTGATTGTTTTTAGGAAAAGGGAAGGGAGTGGAGAGGGGAAGTCAGAAGGTCTGCTCGCACAGATCATGTCGCAACCGCTTTCATTGGCAAAGTCAGCTGTGTGTCCCCAATTGTGATAAGCAGAAGGAGCTTTGCTTTCTCAGTTGTGATTGAATGAAGTGGATGACGTGTGAGTCCTTTGCATGCCCACTTTTCCAAAAGGGTTAAAAACATCACTCTTTCTTCACTTATAACTCAATAACCAATTGACGGATCAATTAACTGAAAAATACAGGTCTTCTTATTTTACGAACTCTATCAGATTCGGCAATAAAAATAAGGTAAATGACCAATAAAATTGTTCAGGAGGGAGCATTTATTAATCAAGAGATAATTTGTTGGGCATGAAAATGCATGCCCAAGATGAAAAATGGTATCATTAAAAAAAATTAAATGCCATAATTGAATTTGAAGGCCTAAATGTAGACAGGATGACTGTGCAATTTTGTTAAATGCATTCTCATGACAAATTTATATCCTCCAAGATCGTTCCCCTGTATCCAATCCAGACGGTACCTACCTATGTATTTTGCAAAAGTGTTCCATACCTCTGATATAATTTTCTTTACTATTGGAGTATATACATACTCATGGAGTATATTCATCATTTTCTATGTATCTTGCACATACAATCTAAACTCAAGCCCTGGTATAACTGAACAAAAGTCCCATTCATAATAATGGATTTTGACTCAATTCATGACAATTCCTTTCAAATTTATGTCTAAAATCAAGTTGTTGTACCATTTAGCATCATTCGTTGACATCTAAACCATGGCTTGAAGCTAAAAACTTCTTCACCACCTTCATCTTACATTATTAGCCCTTGATATTTTGATTTGATTTTTATAAATCCTGTGCTCAGCATATTTTATTTATTGTCAACTATTTGTCTTTTGTGTGCTATTGGTTTTCTCACCCCAGTGTCTGGTGTAGTTTTTTTTTTTTTAGAAGTGAATTACAATAAATCTGTTTTCATTTAAATACTATCAGTGATTTTCATTCAGTTACGGACAGATGTCTTACCGGAGTTATATAGACAAGGCCAGAAATAAATCCCAAAAAGCATATCACTGCAGTCACAATGGACTGGCTTGTATTAGGGAATTGGTCTCGGTAAACTGTTACAAGGGCACCAACAAAAGGCACTGCACTACCAATCCCTAGGGTGAACAGCATCAGGAAGAAGAGCACTGAGAAAACCTGTATAAAAAAGTATGATGAATTATATTAATCATTGATCAAATCATAGCCAAAAAATTTCCTCATTAAAAACTTTTAACAAACCTTGTCAAAATATCATGTTCATTGGCATTAGGTTTTCTGTAGCATCTAAAACACATCTGGCACTTGATATGAAAGTGATAATGTTATTGTATTTGTTGACAAACATGCTATGTATTTACACATTAAGATGCACTACCTTGGATTACTAGAAGAAACTTTACTCTCTATCTACACCTTGAAAACTCTCTTTCAGTTCCTGTATAAGGACGATGACATATTCTTCCATGGCGTACGTGACAATGAAACACTGGACTTCTTAATTTTTACCTCTAGTGCCCCTTCCTCATTATTCCTTGCCTCAATGATATCCAGTACCCATTTCACTTTCCGGGATTTTAATATCTTCTTATTGAATAATTATTTCCACATTTCCATGCCCACCAGCAAAGAGCATCTTCATTAAAGCAACTTTAGCCCCTCAGACACCAAATGTTCCCTTCCTCTTCTCCATCTCTTTCCATTGATAATGCATTTTTATTTATCCTGACTACTTTGACAGTTTCATCAGGTTATCTCCATTTGCTCCTCCTTCCTGCTACGTAAATGTTTACCCAGAACCTCTCCTATATAAAAAAAATATCAAAATATTCATACTCCCCCTTACCAAAAACTCACAATTTCCCCATACACTACATAGGTACTTTTTAAGCATTTCTAAGCATTTATAGGATCCTAAAACCCATTTGAAAGACCTTTTCTCTATCCTTTGGAGGCACACATCTACCACCAATTGGTAGTGATGTCCCGAAATTCTATCAAACACTGAAAATGCCTCTATTTCATTAAGTAATTAGCAGAGCAACTCATGCCTTTTTGCTGCAGCACTGCTAGTTGCTCCAGTAAAAAGTGAAAAGCAGCTTAGCACTGCTGCAGTCAGTACAGTTGTTTCAGGAGATGGTTGATGGATTAAGTGACTAGTTTTCAGTCACTTAGTGCATCGAATTGCTATACTCATTGGATAAACTAACATAGAGTGTTGACCTGTTGTGGTTAGTTCTATAAGAAAGTGAAGGCAAAGGACCAGAAATTGTTATATGAATCTGATATTGGCAGAAAGGAAAAAGTTGGGACTTTACCATACTCTATTTGATGAGCTGTGCATGAATGAATGTAAAATTTTTAACTACTTTAGATTGTCGAAGGCTTCCTTTTCTGAACTCCTTAGTTACATAAAAGGAGACATACATGGAACTAATACAAATTTGAAGGAATGTTTATTGCTTAAATACCACTGATTCATTTCTCTCACTCTTTTTTTCAATTTTGCATGCACATAAATTAAATGAAAACAATATAAACACAATGAAACTCAACATAATGCATACTGAATGAAAGCTGAATTTCTGCACACACAGCAGTAATGGTGGCCAGCAGTGCTACTTACCACACTAATGTAATAGGTTACATGTAAAGAATATGCCCAAAAACCAGCTTTGCCAAAAGCTGAGCAGCTAGTCTCTGATCAGTTACAGGGAGAGGTTACTGATTATGTTGGCTTTGCAGCTGGTTGTTAAGCTGCTCTGTTAGCTGTCTATTGTAATTGCTGCTATTTGTTTCAGGGCTCCTCAATGAGTGGGTCTGCTAGTTGCTCTGCTTAGTTTCATAATGTAATAGACATTCAGTCAGCATATCTGATATTTTTAAATTTATCAATACTCACCTTCCTTTGCAACCAAACATATTCCCTCCCCATGCATTTAACTGAGAAGTGAAACCAGCCCTATCTTCATAACATTCCCTGGTCATCAGTAAGTAAGGAGTGATTTAATGCTCTAATAAATACAAAAGTATGTTGTATTTGTTCAAAACTCACCTGAGGAACATACTCAAATTTGGCAATAGCATCTGGGTATGAGATGAATGCGAGGCCAGCACCACCCTTGATCACTTGGGAGATGTCTGATACACCGGACTCATGAGCCAAATTACCAAGGATTGAAAAAATTGTGAATCCTGCTAGCAGGCTTGTGAATGTGTCCATGGCTGTCACTATAATTGCATCCCTGCATGAAAATTGGAATATAATTGTACATTATGCGAATTCTTAAATGAATATTCATGCAAAGTAATGGGAAATTGAATATAATTACATGAATAATAATATGAAATAAAAAGTAAAATCCATTATCAGTTTTTTAATTTACACTTGTTCTATAGTCACATCATGAACTTTTTCTTAGAAACACGTGAATATTGAGTGTCAATCAAAGTTCTTAACATGTTCAGGACCAAGGCCGCATACGCTACACTCTTGCGTACACCCGCCAGGGCCTGATGCCGCAACGTGTGCGCTCGAGCACTCTCAGAATCTAATGGTATTGCAGCGCATGCCATGAGCCAGTAAATTGCTAAAAATGGCAGTGGGCTTCAGATTTAGCTCAGCCTTCATAGTGGACTCATTGGCCTCTGTTTTTTTCTTAGTTTTTTTCTCTCGAGCATTTCAATTTTTCAAAATTTTTGGTTGACCCTGGAGGAAAGATATCAGTATTCAGGCAGTCCTGAAAGTGTTAAGGAGACACCCAAACATGATATATTTTATTCTTTTAGTGCCACAAAAATTAAGCTATATCTGCAAAAGTGCCACACAATTTAAGAAGTTAAAAATATTAAACTCTGGAGTTATCAATTAGAATTTAAAAAAAATTTAGGTAATTTAATATCCATCACTAATAAATCTACTTTGTCACAATTTTAGTCAAAAGTATATGTATATGTTATTCAATAGCAAAAATTTAATTGTTCGATTATGCAATAACCAATAATCCATGGTAGGTATACTTTTGGTCCGAGAAGCAATTGCCAACTGAAGTGCTGTTGTGCTAGCTATGGCACTGAAAGAGTTAAAGCAAAAAATAGAAAGTAACGATAGTATATATTATGGGTTTCATCATTGAAGTAGGCAAGGACCTGCCTTCTAAATATACTTTATCTTAAAAACAATTCTTCTCACATTAGGCTACTAATAGTGTCACAATGAAACAATTATTCTTTGCAATTACATGTAAGGCATTGAATATGGAATCGCAAACTTTTTCATTGTGCCACAATAGAAGGATTCCATAAAGCGGTGCCTGAGACAGTGTCTTACATAATTAGCCAATGAACTGAACTTTAGCATCCAAATGCTGAAGTATCATTTCTGTAACCAGGTATAATTTTGTCTGTTATGTGGATTTATATGTTCTGGCCGATGTAAAAAAGCCCAGGTTGTCCACCATATTGGCCTAATATTGGGCTCATAATATAATAGATGTATATTGGCTTTCTTGTACCAATGAAATGCCAATATTGGCCATGTCTGAGTCAGTGAAAAGATGCTCCATGCCCGGCTGCATGCCAAACATGAATGGAAACAATGTGTTGAATATTTAACTACTAGTCCTATTTTAGCAAAACCCCATATTGGCTAACTCTTGAAACTCTGTGTGGTTTTTTTCCTATTCCCCATCTATGTTTCTAAGCATATTAAATACAGGTTGACCATTTTTATACCTCCTGACAATTATTGGGGAGCATAAAAATGTCAAGTCACACTGCATTGAATCTGTGACTTACATAATTTTTGCTTAGTGAATATTACATGATATATGGTCATTCTATTGGTACTCAGCAACTACCAGAGAACTGTCATCAGATGAAATCAAAAAATTTATCAACTCCTAGAGTTGTTGTCATGTTTATCAACACAGTTTGTCTCTTTCTTCTGTCTTGTGGCTCATTGGTTCTCAGCAATAGGTATACCTACTTAATTTAGGAAACTCTTATTTGTCTTACCTGGAGATGAAAGAATATTAGTTATGTATATTTATATTGGTTATTTTTATCCATAATATGGTAATTGGGGAAATATTTCAAGGGCCCAAAATACCCCGGTGTTAATTTTTTAAAAATTAATCATCACAATCAGATTGGTGTAGTGGTCATGATGGCCGGTATGGCCTCTCGCCGGGAGGGCCCAGGTTCAAATCCTGGCAGTGGGAGATATTTTTTTGTAAGCTATAGTCTTCACTTCACTGCTTTGTGGAGAACATTCAATTACAGTACTCTGTCCGTTGTATAGGACATTAAGCCGTGGTCCCCTAGGTGCATTTCATTAAGGCTAGACTTATGCTAATGCCAGGTTTTCCTTCACACTTCCTCCATTTCCTTCCACTCCCACCCTTGTACCTTTCCTCCTGGTTTGAAGCACCTTTAAGTGCAAGTACAGACTTGAAAACACAGATGAACTCTCAGCACTTGTTTCTATATAAGGTAGGTAATTTTGGATGAGGTTGTAGGTGGATATAATTGTAGGTTTAAGGAATAATACTTGTATAGGGATGTAGAAAGTTACTCTACATTTCATATATTGGGTGACTTTTTTTTATTAACTTTGGTGCTGTACTTAAAGTACTAATTTGATTGGTATCAGGAGAAAACAGAACTTATTTTAAGGTTTAACACTATTGAAGCAAGAATGCTGCTGGTTTTGCCTGTATTATATTTTGAGAGGTTATCAATGTGGGGCTAAACAGGGTTGCCAGTATTGGGTATTCATTGGCTCTCATCTCATCACCAACATTTAATATAATAATAATAATAATAATAATATATTTATTGGTTCCCAAAAGACATGTCTTATCCATGTATGGAACAGGTCACAAAAATCAATTCAAAGAATCGAAAAAAGATAAACAATCAAATCACCATACAAATACCAACATCATATTATCAGAATAAAATAAAAAGAACAAATATAAGAAGAGAAACAGTCCAACATCATCCACCCTCACATAAATACCTATAGGAAATACATAATATAATCAGAATACATGGCATACAGACATAAACTCATCTATTGAGTAAAATGGGTGGTCACAAAGATATTGATAAAGATGACATTTAAATTGAGGAAATTTTTCCATAAGCCTTAACCTCCTGGGTAAGTGATTAAGAAATTTTATACCAGCATAAATGGGGTTCTTGCTGAACAGAGTGGTGTTGTGTGTTATAACCCTAAGATCATCACACCCCCTTGTGTTATAATTGTGGACATCATAATTAGCTCTAATGTTATAAGAAAGTTTATTTTTGTGCACAAAGATAATAGCATGAAAAATGTATAAGCATGGTAAAGTAAGAACTTTGAGGGATTTAAAATGTGATCTACAACTGCTTTCCTTTGGAATTTTTTTAATAATTCTAATGGCCCATTTTTGTAGTCTAAAAAGACGAAACGAGTGGTAAGAATGACCCCACGCTGCAATTCCAAAAGCCAAACGACTATGAATAAAGGCATAGTATACTGTAAGAGCAGTGGCAGTATCTACAAGGGACACAATTCTTCGAAGGAGGTAGCATCCACTAGCTACTTTTGAGCAGAGTTTGTCTAGATGTAATTCCCAGGATAGTGACTCGTGAATATATAAGCCCAGAAATTTAGTCACTGAGGAGGAAGTAATAGAGGATCCATTTAACTTTAAAAGAGGAGAGGAAATAATTTTTCTTTGGTGAGTATGAAATTGAATAAAAGTGGATTTATCACTGTTGATAAATACCATGTTGTCCTTGCACCATTCACTCATGCAATTAATGTTCCTTTGAACTACTGCATGGTCCAAGTCTTTAGAGGAAGTAAGGTGGGTTGTGTCGTCTGCATACATGTATACTGAGCCACTGCTGAAATAGTTTGGAAGGTTATTAATGTAGATAATGAAAAGAAGAGGACCCAGTATAGATCCTTGAGGAACACCTCTAGAGATTGTTAAGGGGGTGGAAGTAGTGTAAGTTCTAGTTTCAGCTGAGTAGATCTTAACGACTTGAGATCTACCAGTTAGGAACGATTTTAACCACTGATTGGCAATACCTGAGATCCCATAAATTTTGAGTTTCCTCAGCAGGGTTTCGTGATCAACAGAATCAAAAGCTTTTCTTAAATCATAGAATACCCCTGTTATATGATTCTGCTTATCAAGTTCCAGTGTGATGTCGTGAATGAATTTATACATGGCAGTTTCAGTAGATCTATTTTTTATGAAACCAAACTGAGCATCTGATAGTATTTTGAATTTATTAAGGAAAGACAATAATCTATTGTGCATAACTTGTTCAAAAATCTTAGAGAAAAGGGAAAGAATGGAAATGGGTCTATAATTGTTCATATCATGTGGGTCACCACCCTTAAACACTGGAATGACTTTAGCGACCTTTAATCTATTGGGAAAGATGCCAAGTGACAGAGATTCATTAATCAAGTACATAAGCGGATGGATGACAGAGAATTTGGCAGTACCTTTTAACAAGGAGCAGGGAATATCATCATATCCAGCCGAATGTTTTTTATTAATCTTTTCAATTATGTTATCAATTTCTCGTATATCAGTTGGATAAAGAAAAATAGAATGATCATAATGAGGCATATGCTTCATTGAATTATTTATTGTCTGC
Source organism: Platycnemis pennipes (assembly GCA_933228895.1). Lineage (NCBI taxonomy): Eukaryota > Metazoa > Arthropoda > Insecta > Odonata > Platycnemididae > Platycnemis > Platycnemis pennipes. The sequence goes on along the minus strand of OW121850.1, from coordinate 21,059,697 downwards.
TGTTGACTCGTGCTCTTAAGCAGTGTGTTAATGGAGTTGAGGAAGTTGTGATTGAGGATGTTAGCAATTTTGTAGTGATCAGAAATCATGTTATTGTTATGGAGAATAGTCTTGATGCTAGACCTATCATTATCCGAGGAGCAGGTAGCATTTTTTATAAGGTTCCATGCAGATTTACTTCTATTACTGGAGGAATTAATTATGGACATATTATGTTTTCTTTTGGTATCCAGGATTAGGTCAATGTGTACCTTCTTAATTGACTTATAGTAGGTCTTAAGAGTCTCGGAGTCACTAGATTTAAGATCACGGAAGACTTGTTTTACTCTTGCAGAAGAAGCCCTGATTTCTGGAGTAACCCATTTACACTGCATTCTTTGGGGTACAGGAGGTTTCACAGCTTTCAAGGGGAAACATACATTGAAACAATACAAAAATAAATCAAGAAAATTGCTAAATTTAACATCAAAAGCATCATCTGTGAATACACAATCCCAGGATTGTCTCTGCATTAAATTTTCGAATTCAGTTTGTGCTTGGTGTGAGTAGTTCCTTTTGTATTGAACCACATTATGCATTATACTGGGGTCACTGTTAAAATAAAACTTTGAAAACTGAGCTTTGTGATCAGAGAAGTATGTATCCATGTTTGAACTTTCATATGGAAGCAAGGTAGAGAAAATGTTGTCAATGAGTGAAGAAGAGGAACTAGTAACCCTAGTTGGCTCACTTATAGTAGATGTTAGGTTAAATGTCAGCAAACTATCCAACAGATATTTCTTCTTTGTAGAGAATGAGTTCAAATCTATATTAAAGTCACCACACACAAAAGTATTAGCTGCATTTTTAACAAAGACAGGTAGGGCATCAAGAAGAAGATCCATAAAAACTGAAAAATCGCCACTAGGAGACCTATAGATACACATTATAGAAGTAATAGTATTTCCAAAACTCAGCATTGTCCCACAGCATTCAAAGTCCATCTCAATACTAGGGTTCTTGAATTGAAAATGACGTTCAACAAGGTGACTTTTCACCAAAATTAGTACACCACCACCTTTGTGTATCGATCTACAAAAGGATGAAACGATTTTGAAGCCCTCAATACTGATTAATTGAATTTCATCAGAGTGAAGCCAATGCTCAGAAATACAAACGACATCAGGCTGATGGTCAAGCAGGAATAGTTCTAGAACATTTATTTTTGAACGTAAACACTGAATATTTAAATGTAATATTTTCAAAGCACTTAGTTTAATGTTTTGATTATATAGTATTATAGAGTATATTCCCATTGATGGCCAAAATTTTTTGTCTACTTGGGAGTTATTTTTAATTTCTAGGTAGAAAATTTTTCCTTCAGGACGGAAAAATAAAAATAAACATTCAGACATTTGAACTGATATTTTGAAGAACTTAAGAATTAGCAGCCCATAAGATTGATGGTTTTCCAAGCATGGTTTGGTCAACCATGTACGTTCATATTTAGCAATACAACTCCCATGATGAGGGATTGTTGGCCTTATTCACTTATTCACAGCTATTATTATTAGTCACCTATTCACAGCTGCGTACCAAAACCCATAGAGTTTGATTGCCTTCATACTTTGCTATATATATCAATTAATCTCAAGATTGCCCAGTTCAAATTTACCTGATCATTGACAACATTTTAATGAAATTGGCTCTATTTAAATCTCTTCTGGATGGTATTGTTAGTGTATTACCTGTAGACATTATGCCTGAAGGGGTTGTATGAAGAATAAGTGACAATGGTTCCAAATGCCACATTCAGTGAAAAGAGGGATTGAGTCACAGCTGCATACCAAACCTGAAAAGAAATAATGTGCTGAATACTTAACTTCTACTGCTATTTTAAAGGTTTTTACATGAATTTATTTATAATTAGACAAAGAAAAAACTCCATTTCTCATTTATTATTGGTACATAAAAATAGGAAATATATATATTATAGAAATATATATATACCTATAGGTACTGCAAAAGGTAAATAGCTGCTCCTGGAAAAGTAGTATATTTTCCTTAGTTTCATCCAAGTAATCTTGCATCAATATAATATTGGCTAAAATGCAGCAATTTTTATCAATACATTTCATCAGTAAAAGCACAGTAAATAGTAGAACGTAAATTTAAATGGAAGATGTACTTTTCGATTAATTTAAATTGTGGGTGAGTACCTTACAAGAAGAATCTGTAGCACTTTGACTTTTGGGTTCATTGTACCAGCTACCTTACAAGTGATCACCCATAGAGTTTGATTGTCTTCCTACTATTGCCCTTATGAGACTTTCCTCACATTCATTGGGCCCAATGAATGATGTATTCGGCTTTTATTCTGAGTCCTCATCACATCAGTGCATTTGCGATGTACGTACATATGTGGGATGCAATTTCATCCCTATCTCTCCAGTGCCTGCACCTGGGTGAATCTGTGATTCTCCCCAGGTGGAGGTGTTCCATTGCTTGATAATGTCTGGTAAAGATGCCGTTTATCCTTTGTAATTGAACCACTGCTAAGGCTAATCTTTTTACGAGTGACACTAAGAACTTCTTAAGCTATGGTTATGGCCAATTAGGTTGCCCATCTTTCTTTCTAAATTTTCACCAACTTCTCTTTTCTCTCACTCTGCTCAGGATTTCATTATTTGTTACTTGCTCCATTTATTAATTTTCATTGTTATTATTCCACCTCTCTAACACCACATTATGAATGCTTCCAGCCTTGACTTCTCTAATACAGTAATCGTTGGTAATTGTATTACCTATGTTATAACTTATTAATAAATCAGCAGTGGCATTACCTATTCTACCTTTTCTGCATCATGTCTCTCAATATATTTTCTATCTCACAGTCTAATACTCTAGATATCAGCTGTTTCTACCTGCATCACATTCATGCTCTAAATTTGATGAGATAGTCTTATTGTCAATGTACATACCTATTTCTTCAAATTATTTTTTCCTTTATTTTTCTTTATTTTTTCCTCTAATTTCATCATAAGGAAAACAAGAAATGTTAATGATTTGAAGAACCCTCCACCGAGTCCACCTTTCATGAGAAATTAACTTATTTGTCACTTTGGAAGGCATTATGACTTCATAAGTTACACAATGGAGAGAAAAGTATGTCAGTTGAGCAGTAAGCAAAAGTCTGCCTTTTTTTGAGACCATTAGGCAAAGTTTTGGTCCATGACTAATGCACATGTGTTTTTTATGCATAAAACCTCACATCTGATACAAAAGTAAGGCCTTACTCTAGTACAGGTTGTAAGGGTTGACACTTCACAAACACTTGATCTCAACTCTGAGAGCTCAAATTCAAGAATTCAAACTAGCCATGAACTATCTTAACCCTTTCGCTGCTGTGAACGTACCTAGTACGATCGCTTGGTAGGCTGCTGTGAACGTACTTTTTCGTTCGCACTGTAGCGCTTTCACTTTTCCACCGCATGTGACGAATAGGTTTCCAGAGAGTGTGCCGCAGCGAAATGGTTTACCAAGTTACTCACTGAAATGCATAATAGCAGAATTTACGCAAAGAATAATGGTCTCAGACAAGGTGAATGATTTTTTCTCTCTAGAAATTCTGCAACTCTGAGATCTTAGTTGATAGTTGATCTCAGACAAGGTGAATGATTTTTTCTCTCTAGAAATTCTGCAATTCTAAGCTCTTAGTTGATGGCCTTATATTTATAAATAAATATAAGGCCATCTTATTTTAACTGAATAACTGATTATAATTATTTATTAAGTTCAAATAAATTTACATGCGACCATAATTACCTTTTATCCAATCTGCCTTGATTGCTATTCAGTTTTTCGAAGCAAATGGAATAAAGTGCATGTAAAAAATCTAATTTATAGAAATATTTATGAGTCACTACTCCCTGTAAGCAGTGCACTCAGTAAAAATATTGCTACTGACAGTTACCTACCTTTGGATTTAAAAGTTCACTGAATTTGGGTTGGATGAAATATGTGATCCCTTCCAAGGCTCCTGGCAATGTGCACCCCCGAATCAAAAGAGTTGTGAGCACAATGTATGGAAATATGGCCATGAAATAGGCTGCCTTCCCAGAGCTCTGAACTCCCTTGATCATCAATAGGCAGATAGTCGTCCATGCGAACAGAAGGCAAAGAGTGAGTCTCCACTCGGGTACGCCAATGCCATTATCAATACCATCCTCTCTCTCGCGAAGCACATATTTCCTGTAAAAAGAAATAAAAAACGAGTATGCAATTTTGAACATGACTCATTTGACATTTACTGAACAGAGTATTGCCACATATTCATATTTAAATTGTATTGCCACAGAGTACAAAATACTGTAAGGATTCCTGTTTTTGACTCCCTTTAAAAAACAACCACTAGTATTTAACACTTCTGCTGGATGCACTGGTGCATCAACCTAAATTTAGCCCCATAAGCGAAGGATGCACCCGTGCATCCTGTGTCTTCTCTTTTTCAATTGCACCATGGTTTTTCCATTTTCAGCTATGGCCTCAAATTTACTTCCCGCTCCTCCATTGCAGTCTAAACTTTGTCAAAGTGCCAGCCGTTTCTAGGTTTTCTAGGTTAAACGGTCTATGCATCAAGGGAATCATTAGTGCCTATTCATGAAAGAAAATTACTGCAGCTCACGGCAAGCCTATTTCATGCTTTCAGTGAAAGTGTTAAGCATGAGCAAGAAGGTAGATATAGGCATATTCAAATTTTGGTGTTTTCAGTTGTCGATAAATGTTTCTCTTGACAAAGTTCTTATACAATCAAATCTCCCAATTGTGAATATGATTGGGACGAAAAATTTGTCTGTTTTTTAGGGGGGGCCAAAATTAGGAGAGGTTTTTCGATGCAGTAAGTACAACAAATTAAAATAAAAAGGAATTTAATATGTTGCATTGAAGGTTTCAGTTTTTTGATATTTGAAAAATAAATCTATATGTATTATAAAAATTATGGAATGATACAATTATTAATTTTTAATCCATAGAGTGATCATTGGCGTCATCATGATCAAAACAAGAATTGAAAACTAGACACCTAGAAAAGAGATAAGTAGAAGCGATGTTAGCAGTGAGTGGAATGGAAATGGGGAGGAGCACGAACTTGTAGACAGAAAACAGATTGCTTCCTCATTCCTAAGAAAAATCTTTTTCTGGAAAAGCTCCTTATATGCATATTTAATTTTAAAGATAGAATATAAATTCATTCATTTCTCTAAGAATAATGATAACTATGATAATTAGTGAATGATGCTGTAAATTAATAAATAAATCCTATAGATAGGATAAATAAGTCTAGAAGAATAAGAACATAAAGTAAAGTAAAAAGTTAGTAACTAAAAGTAAGTAAATAAAAGTAAGTAAGTAAGTTGAGTAAGAAGGTTAAGTAAGGAAGTAAGAAAGAATAAATAAGGTGTAAGGACTATAGATAGTCAATTTTATCACCCACAGAACAGAGAAGGTTCTTTGGCAACATTGAATGGTGTAGAGGGGGATTCGTAGAGAATATTACGAAGTTCATACAGGAGGGAGAGGGGGGATACATTGAAAAATCTGCATTATGTAGGTATGTATTACATGGATCATCACTTCAAATATTTTTGCTTCATAAAGAACATTCTCAAAGTTTTGCTGCTATAGCAAACTATAGTTTAGGGTTCTTGAATTTGCTATTTAAATGTCTACTAAATGCTTGCAATTATTTCTATACTTCTCAATGAATTACAATGAATAGCCTGAGCTAGTTGAACATTAAGATTGATGGGATGCTCTAAGTATTCCAATAAGACGCCATAGCCAAAATATGCAGGGTATGGACTGCTGTTAGAAATTTACCTATCATCATCATCATAAATGTGTTTTGGTGTATATATATTTTCCACTTTGGTAATGTAAGTTATAAGTGAAAAATCCATCACTAAGTAATACTCACAAGAAATACAATTCAGAAGAACTCCTAGAGCTGCTAATGTTTCTTTGGCCCTCAAGTTCAGTATTATTAATAATATTGTTGTCAATATACTTTTCAGATAAAAGTGTACTGTTCAATGCCAATCCCTGAGGATTTTTCACTGAATCATAGCAGTTTTCCCAATCGGGGTGGCATTTAGCCCATGGCAGTTCAGCTTGAAATGAAGCAGCAAAGTAGAACACTGTCAGGGCCATGAGGGAACAGTAATACGTCACAACGCAAATGATTGACACAATCTGCCCATATCCAATCCCTAAAAAGAAATAAATTTTCAATTTTAGCCTTCTTGTCCAGGGCAAATGTTTAGTATGCATACAAACAAAAAGGTTTGAACAAGAACTTGTTTGAACAAGAGCCTCGAGGCTACATCATCTCATTTGATTGTTTTTTTTGCTTGTTATCAAGTATGGGCAGAGACTATATCAACAAAAATTACAAAATTCTACAGGACTACCAACTGAATTGGAAAGGAAAAAATTTTGTTGTTTTTGGTCTACCTATTTACCACCCTGTGAGGCATACATTTTTGATTCAGACGTACTGTAGTGCAAAAAAAAAGCCAAATGTCAAAGCGTGCATGATGATAAAAACCAATATTTCTACTACTCATGTACAAAATATATTAAACTCAAATTTGGCAAATCTCCAATTTTAGCAACATTACACCTGATAGGAATTAAAGAAGTATTTTTGAAAAAAGTACCTAATTAACTAATTTCATATTAATGCTTTCCATGCCAGCAAAAACTGCTGTAAACTTGGAAACAGATAAAAGCAAACGTGATAATTTAAATAAAACTTAAGCCATTATTAACAACAACATTATTAACTTTAAGTCATAAAAAACAACATTACATGTCAACACACAGTCATGAGTACCAATATTTCAATCAATTTCTATCTATTTTGAAAATATTATACATATTATTATTAGTTTTCTATCAGTGAAGGCAGGTCTAAATTGGCATTTAACTCTTCCCACATCGCCTATATTTCGTACATGTCCGTCTTCAGCCTCCCATCATTCTATCCAAACTACTCGGTCTACTCCTATCTTTTCCTTGCTTACTGAATATTCTTCCCCCAATCACGTCTTTCAAAATACCATCACCCTCAATTACCTTCTCCTTCCACACCTTCTGCCTTCTCCTAATTTCCCCAATCAAATTACTTTTCTCTCCTTTTCAACTGTAGTACTTCGCCATTCGCTCTCCTTTTGACCCACTTAATTTCTCCATACTCACACCTCAAAAGTCTATTTTAACCTTCATTCTTTAAAGCTCATGTTTCCACACCATATAGTACCATGTAGTACTACATACTAAAATGTTCATTGGTCTTTCCTTTTCTTCCCTACTTAACAGTCATTAGTTCACGCCTCCGAGTAAAAACTTCTTTTTGCCAATGCAATTCTCCTTCTCACTTCAATGTAGCCTTACCCCTTGTCCTCCAACACACTTCCTAGATAGAAAGATCGAAGGTACCAGGGACTGAAGAGGGACATCGTTTGAAATGTAGAGGTGTGGGAAGAATTAAATTAGGAAGAATAGTAGGTACACTTAGACCTACATTGACCGGTAGAAAACTAATAATAATTAAATGTATGCGCCAAGGCACATCCAAACGAACTTATTAGAAAGGAAATGGCGTCGGGATATGTTTCTCTGATGGGCGATCTATTCTCGATTGACACCTCACCTTTCATGGCCGGCACCACCTCCCACATCTTCACGGTGCCCCGGTTGGAGAACTGGCCGATGGATAGCTCCAGGTAGTAGAGCGGCTTCCCGACTATGAACAGCACGACGAGGTACGGGATGAGGAAGGCCCCGCCTCCGTTCTCGTACGCCGTGGACGGGAACCGCCACACGTTCCCCAGTCCCACGGACATGGCGATGCACGAGAGGAGGAACTCGGTCTGGTTGGACCACTGCTGTCGTCCGGGGCCGTCCTCGGCCAGCGACGCCTCGCCGCCGTCGCTTTCCTCCCTCGTAGGGAAGCCCTCCGGCCCAGCCTCGAACCCCAGATTCACCACGCCCGATGCCTAGGCGGAAGGAAAAATTAGAGGCTTTAATCTCCCGCTCTGGAATAGCTGGAAGTACGGTCGTGTAGCATGTAAAATATTTGACTTTCCCCCTTTGTCTCGTGCATGATATTTCCCTCTCTTCCTTAATCATTTCTCGACCACTGGAACTTAGGTTAAATTTAAAGTTCCAATAATTTGAAAGCTTTATTTTTCTAAATATATATTTCTAAATTTACTATCACTCCTAAAGAAATAACTTAATCAATAGGACTTTAAATTCTCAATCTCTCGAGAGCCCTATTTTTCTAAAGTAATTTTCCTACTTTAGAAAAATAGAGTCATAAAGTGATTAAGACTTCAAAGTCCCAGTGTTCTAGAAAGGGTATTAAACATCCCGAAAGATTCCTTCCTCTCGTTTGTGGAGACATTCATGTTGCATTTAAGCCCATGTATTTTCCGTTTTCTATCACTATAACGCGACAACCGTTTTAACTAGTATGGGCCCCTGCGCCTCACATGTCCAGGTATATGTGGACGATTGTGGGTGAATGCAATCTTGGACTGATACTGCGCTCAGCGACTTACACTAGGAATGGAGGGCATATAAAATATACTGATATATTATAGAGGTAGTCAGGTTGGTAACGGGCCGGCTAGGAAAACCAAAGGTCGCGTGTTTTAAACCCGCCTCTTGCACTATTTGTATTTCCGACACCTACAACAACACAATACTCTGCAAAGCACTGAAAGAGTTTGAGGTCGAAGGTTAACCAACTCCAGGCATGCATTTATGTCAGGAAATTAAACTGTATTTTAAGGCTGGTTCACACGGTTCGTTTCTCCGAGATAGGTATTTTGCGAGGAGTCCTGATGGGTGCCGTGCGTGCTCACTGGCTATAAATTCCCACCGCAGCTGACTATCCTGACGGCTAGGTTGCTTGATTTTGAGGTTAGGTATGGTGCTATATTTCTTGCGTGCTTTGAAATCCCGTTATATTAATTCGAGATATTAGTCTCAACATTAGCTTATTGTTGAATATCCTTGGGTTGACTCTATAAGTTGCAATGCAATAGCTAATTACTGCTCGAGGTTGTCTTATATTTCTTGCGTGCTTTGAAATCCCGTTATATTAATTCGAGATATTAGTCTCAACATTAGCTTATTGTTGAATATCCTTGGGTTGACTCTATAAGTTGCAATGCAATAGCTAATTACTGCTCGAGGTTGTCTTGTACATCTTCCCATAGATATTTCATTCACATTTGTCCAACTTTTCTCACCTTATTACCTCACCTAATGACGTCACTTTCATTTATTATTCTTTTGTTTTAGAGATGCCCTTTTCCAGAGCGTTCATTATGGCATATTATTTTCCCTTCGATCAGTTCTATGAGTTCTTCTGTGAACCATGCCTTCTTTTTGACAACTTTTCTTCCTCAAAGAGGTTTTTTCGCCACTCCCTGTAGCACATTTTGAACATTTTGCCATCTCTTTCCCATCAAGTCCACAGTCGCGTCATCATTATAATAAGTTGACAATTCTAAGATTTGTTTAACGTAGCTATTCGATTCTCCTATCAGCTAACCTCTTAACATTTATATAAGTCTTCTCTTCCACATACCCTACTTGCCCAATATATCTCATATAAAAGTGGAATATGTCTCCAGTAATTGGAACCCGTGGGAAAAGGGATTAATAATAAAATTAGACAAAATTTTAAATGAGAACAGCTAGATTTGCGAACAATTGTTATGATAAGGTGGTACTTGTAACATCGTTGCTTGAGACAATGGGATGGGAAAACCTTCAAACACAACGGCAGTAAGCCAGAATACGGTTTTTTACAGAAGTATAGGGTCGACGAGTTCACCTCTGGCACCGAGTTAATTGACAGACGGGACCACAAGGATAAGATAAGAGAAATATGCTGAATCATAGAGATTCAAATATTCGTTCTTCCTCAAAAAATTCGTAACCATAACAACTTCAAGACCTCTCACATCATGATGCATTCATAAAATAAATATACCTTAACATGAAAATAAAATAGAACAAGTATATTAATACGGTTTAATGAAAAAACAGAGATGAAATTAAGATATTGGGTTAAAAAAATTGGATTTGAACATGCCTGCATGAAATACTAATATCCATGATGCATTTTTGTAGTGTTTTCAAATATTTATTTGCATGTTGGATGAAAAGTAGAACTTGTAATGTGTGTTCTGCATGATATTCAAAGAAATATCTCCTTACGTACGAAGCATAAGTAAACTTTAGTGAATGGGCGTGGTGCATGTTTGGTGACAGCTCACCCCAATTAATTGATTTGAGTCGATTATATTTACTCTAATTTTACTTCTAAAGGAAATATTTAGGATAAGGTCTTATTTTCGAGGCACGTTTCGTCATACTAATAATCCTGAAATGTTCACCGTTCTCAGCCCACTTCTCTTTTTGTCTCTGATTTTTTCTCTAATAATCTTCTTTTGATATCCGTCGGTATCTCCTCCATTTACTACATGTCACAGATTGTTTTCTAGAACTGAGTGAATGACTTCTCCCCTGAATTTTTGATCACCCTTGGCAGGAACATCATCGATTCCTGAAGCGTATAGAGTATATTTGGTGTGTTTAGAATATTCGGAGTTCATCTACTGTGCGACATCGAACTCTGATCTCAATACTTATGCGCCTCCTTCATCCTCCTCGACTTCATTTTTCTCTTCCATTAACTTTGCATCAAGTTATTTACGCCCTTGCTCCAAATAATCCATCCATATCTTCACCTATTCTTCATTTTTAATTAAAAGTTACTCATTGATGCCTATTATGGCATTACACATTGCGCTCCGTTCCTCGGTATCCTTCTTTACCATCCATGAAGGCAACCATTCAATGTACGGTGTTGTTTTTCTGCATCTTTGTATACTTTAGTCGTTGGAGTACTTAAAATCCAAGACAGCGACAGCAAATACAATAAAAGTACAAATGTCTCTTCTTCAAAAAATCATAATATATTCCTTCATCTTGTCTTAATAATGTAATCATATCATTAACGAATGTCAAATCTTTTTTTGCATGAGCTTTTTTTTCGGAATCGTGATCGCAAGCGTGGAAAAATGGGCATCCCTGCTCCTTGATTTCTTCTCAATCACATAAGAGGATGGTAGATAATACTCGACTAAATAAGGAGATGTGTAAGGAGAAACTAACCTAGAGTAGATGGTTAGAATCTGCCTGTTGCACGTGACTCTTGTTTCCATATAGTAGTAGCATTGCAGCTCTTGGTCGCGTGTAAGTAGTGCATGTTTGGTCAGCTTCACCCCCTGCCTCACCCCTTCGCGGTGCCTCGCAGTGTATTCTGTAGGCGTAGACGTATATAGATAATGTATTCTCTGGGTGGCGGGGGAAGAGGAGTATAAACGCAGGGGCAAACGTGTCTCCTTTTTAGATGAATGTTTCTCACGAACCACCTGAAAACTGGGCCGGATTTCAACGCGAGTACTGCCCACGAGCTTTACTACTCGTCACTTTTTTCCGAAGAGAAATCGCGACATGCCGAGGAAAGAAAAAAATAGCGTGCGGGCTGGGAACAGGAGGGGACCTTCAGGAAGGGAATGGAAGAGTTCCCCTCTGTGGAACCTTTCGCACATGCCAAGCCAATGGCAATAAAAATATTTCAGTCACCAATTGCATCATGCGATTAAGGCCATCGTCGTAATACAAGAAGATAAGACCATTGCCATTATATAAGATATAATAAGAATCATTTAATCATAATACTTAACATAATCATATACAATCGTCATTTCAATGATCACAAAATTACATCACAATTACATCATAACCAATACAAAGTGCTTTAATCACTGATCAAGATTAGTTACAAACTGGATTTGACTTGAGAGAGACTTCCTACACACACTAATAGTTCCCCTTCCTAAGAAGTCTCCTCACCATGGAGCCATATCGAGAACCGAAGCTTTATTTCATGTGGCAAATTATTGTATAATTTGAAATCATGCATAAGTGTTGTTCCTGGACGTAGTGGTTATTCTGTAGTATGGTTTAGTAATAGCTTTCCTTTTCCTTGATAACATATGAATAACTGATTTTTTCCCATAATTATTTAGACTGGCGTTAACATCCAGCATGCTGCTATACATACATTGGCAAGGGAAAGGAAGCTTGTCCAGCTTAGGAAATAGTTCCCTGCAACTCCATTTTTTTTCTTCACATGACCCATATAACTTTTCTTGGAGGTTAAATATTCTTGTTGTTTGAGATGAATTGCCCCAGAGGATGAAATCATAGGTCATGAGAGAATTGGACAATGCAAAATATGCCTGTCGAAGGACATCCTGATTCACAGTGTAGGATAGTTTCCTAATAATAAATATAACTTTACTTTACATTATGCTTTACATCAAAGCCTCACTATTGAGGTACGCCGGTGTGTTCCGTGATAAATTTTGATTAAATGTCCATGCAAAATTTTTCATGCTTTTAGATCGAGAAGCCAGCATCTAATTTAAATAATTTCCCTTAAATGAAAGTCACTTTCATCTCCAGAGGAGCGTTTTTAACTCGGGTTCCCCTCACGTCTCCCTACGTGTCTATTGCCATTTGATTCAATACATAATATTTTAATCGTCCGTGATCTATTTTTGCCCACAAAAAACAAAACACTTCTTGAGTGCATCGAAGATTGGTAATTTACCCCACCAGTACACGATGAATGTATAACCGTTAAGACCACCAACAGTTCTAATGATAAATGCAAAAACTAACAGCTTTATGTATAAATGTAAAGAGATCACTCACTAATTGTGTGCATATTTAATTTGGTCGCATGCATTCGAGGGGTGTCGAGGACGCATTGACGATCGAAATTCGAATGATTGCTGCCATGAGGCGAACTCACGCTCATTACTCATTGTTAGTGAAGAACTCACAGTACAGCTGAAATCAAAGGAAAATAAATAATTGTAGTGCACCGTGAAACTTTTGGGTAAGCATACTCATCGACTTGAATTAAGTATGCGCAATACCGTGATATATTGCTTGCGATATGGAAACAGCAACCCATGCGATATTTCAGTATGCCAGAGACCAATAACTTAGCTGGAGGAGGTTGAGGTCAATTCGCGCTACATCGGGACAAATCCGGTAGAATACCATGATAATATTTGTCGTAGCAGAACAAGGAGTTTCCTCAATCGGGTCTATAAATAACGCCACTCACGGTGAGGCCGACGAATCTCACGCTCTCAGTGCTAAAGTTACTTTCCCATTAATTTTCCCAATAAACCTGCTTTACCTTGAGTCAATTCCACAGGGTAAGAGGGACAGAATAAGCGCTTTCATCTTAAGCGTCTGAGGAGTGGTATAGATTGAAGGCCATTGACACTGACCTGCTTAAGGAGAGAAAGCCCGAATGCCATACAAAGGGCCTTATACTTGCCAAAGACTTTCTTTTTCACAAAAATTGTTGGCAAAAATTGAGCCAAGAGCCCTTTAACTATTGTATTTATGATCCTGGATATAGAAGACCATTGCTTTATGTCGTATCTAGCTATCGCCGTGTAGGTTTCAAACAAAAGATTTGCAATGAAAAATTATCCAACGTGACTCAAAAAAGTTTTCCATGAATGGAAAGCACTCGAGACATAAAATATTGGGACATACGATCGCAGAAGTGTAAGGAATACGAATAATTCGGCATCGAGGTAATTCTAACAGTTTGAGTAATTTAGAGCATCTTTGCCTCCTGTATGAAAGATTGCCCCCTTTTTTTAAAATAAATTATAGTCATATGGGATCATGCGGTGGTAATAGATATTTCTCGTACTCTATTAAATAGAGGCAGGGCAAAAGAATCTTCACCATATAAGTGACTATGGTGATTATTCCTGTTCAAACGAGCCCTGATGTGTTGCGTCATGTGTGAAGTAAAAACCGTGCAAACTGAAAAATTAATGATGGGTGGCTGAATTCTTTTATATTGTTGAAATGATTCGGTGAAATTTTTGTGCATAAATGGCGCTGAAAATAAGCCTATCATTCCCGTTAGAGTTTTTGCCTTAGTTTCATGAATCGAAACAGAAACGGTGAAAGATTGTCATCATAGGACCATAGGGCGTTTGATACCCGTTGAGACGTTGTCATATCAGAGAAATAGGAGCAAATAATATGGGAAACCTCGGGTAAGCAGAGGTTATTGCGATGGGAAGGCTCCTAGAAGCGACATCGGTCCACTTTGGGAAACCTACCACTATTATAAATATGGAAATGCAGGGCTTGAAGTTCTCAGTGGTGATCTTGATTACTCTTAAGACTAGACCGAGGGCTAAGCAGTTGTTTGGGGTAACTAAAGAACCCTTTAAATGAATTAATTGGCAGTAAAGATTTAGCTAAGGAATAATAATTTAACAAATGGGAATGAAAAAAATGTTTCAGATGAGAAAAGAGTACTGTAAACGTATTCGCTACTGTTAACATCCCATGTTGAAATGGTCACGAGTTTTACGAACAACTTAGAGAAGTAGAATTTTGTAAGGGGTAACAAAGGCCCCAGAGTAGCGAAATTGCAGTAAATAAGGTTGAAATCTTACCTTCATCTCGGACTCCTCTTGACGCCGGCTATGTTTATCGACTAGCTGCCTCCTGAATGTCTCCGCCTCGATGGAGTCCCTCGCGTCGTTCTCCTTCGTCTGTGAAGCACAAAGAACCGTCGGGTCACTTTTATAAACGGCGCCAACAACTTATATCATACGCTTCCATGAGAACGTCGGCGAAGCAGAAATACGGCATGTTTGCGTGCTTTCTTTCGCCAAAATGTGAATGCAAAAGGAGAAAAAAGAATCTGAAGGGGCATTTTGTCTTTGAAAAGGTAAAGGATTTGGAAGCATGTAATTAGCACCGTAAAATGTATCATACAATCAAGTGATTAGCAAACATATTTAGAGAAGAATTAGAAGAACGGTCATTTGAGATAACTAAGGAACTCTACATGGATATGTAATGCTACGTGTTATTTTTCAATTCTTTGTTAATACTGGAAATACTTTTAAAACATACACTCCACTTTTGTCTAAAGGATTAAAAACATCTTTAGAATTAAAGAGTAAATTTCCAATGGTTAAGTTCCAATGGTCAATATCCAATTAATGCTTTAGAAAAAAGAGGAGTCTATGTTTTAAAATGTGATACTCAGTACTGCAATTGTTTTTATATAGGCCAGACGTGTAGAAATTTTAACAATAGGACAAAGGAACATTTTAATTATTTTCTTCATGGTGACAAGTCAGTCTTTGCGTCTCATTTATCTGGTTTTAATCACATATCTGATTTTAGAGTAGAGCTTTTAAATGTTCATGACAAAGGCGCAATGCTAGATTTCTTAGAAAATTTTGAGATTGTATCTGCTTCCAATACTTTGGGAGCAAAATTGTTAAATGAAATTGTGACCTTCAATCTATCCCCATTGTACGATGTTCCCGTCCCACCTTTAAAAAGCATTTCCCCGTCATCCTGACCTTCAACACATACCATCTAACCTTCCCACTCCTGCAGTTTATCCCTCTTGGAGTATATATAAGGGCTTGCCACCGTGCACATATCAGAACCCTTGACAATGACACGGGAGTGTCGAAACCGGTAGGGTGTCTCAAGTAAAAGTGTGAAAAGATACAAAGTGAAGTTTCTCTTACACTATGAGATTTTAATCTTTTTTCAATCTGTCGCACTGCGATATACTCCATGTTGGACATATAGCTTTTGCATTCAAATGTCGCTCGAAAACTTACAAAATTTTTCATTTACCACAAATATTGAATAACAATAAAAACGGTAAATGAACGCTAAAAATATTATCCGGAAAATTCGACAATAAAGGCTTCATAGTACATCCAGTCATTAAGAATGACAAATTTTTACGATAAAACCAAAACAGCTTTTAAGTATGAAAATAGTAAGTTAAATAAGCTTACGTATAAACGCACCTTATACAAAAATCTTTGTCGGAACTGTATAATCCTCGGGGAACACTCAATCAATTGATTAACAAAAGTACCTGGTACTACGTATGCTTCCCATCTTTCTTAATAAATATTTCCGCCATAAATATTGCACAATTATATTATCATTTAATATCATGTGTGCTGAAGATTCACCCTCTACCTCACAGCCTCCCTCTAGATTGTATGCATAGTTCCCTGCAGATGCAGATCACTTTCACCTCCAGTGAATCGATCGCTTGTTGAATGGAAGCAACCACTGTCTGTCCTCTTCTTCCAGTGACCCCAAGCCTTCATTTCAACGAGGAGAGTTTGTTTCTGAGCTGTTTTATGCGTGACCTTTACGCAATGCCTTTTTTTCGGCCTTATCTTCGTCAAAAAGGGCTTAATTCTCACAAGGATTACGGAAATATTCTCACTTCAACTCATGCAACAGATATTTTTCCTCGGTAGCAATTAAGTTACCGAAGAACATGATAAATTACATTCATAATTATAGTGAAAAATGTTGAAAGGTAAATAGTAGTAACCCAAGGTGATAAGAATAAAAATGTCGATTATATCTTCGAGCCTTTGGGCAGGCGTCATGATATAGGCCAGATGGTAAAGAAAGAATAATTGTTGAATGAGAGGAAACTGGCGTTCGAAAGCATTGAATTGACCTTTATTGACGACAATATGGGTGTGAGGTAGAGGTAATTGAGCACTTCATAGCTTACCTTAATACTCAGTTTGTACGCGTTTATTTTCGACTAGTTAACACGTAAGCGTTGTGAGACAATGCTGGGTAAGCGGGGAAGAGGGAAGAAATTGCAAGATTGTTGGATGCAATGATGAGGAGTAGCAAAATGTGGAGCGAAGGACTAAAATTTTATGAAAAATATTCCCGCAGCACGGCAATCATTCAAATTATTCCATGCTCATATAAGCTTACGCTAATCATTAGATTACTAAAAATAACCTTGTGAGATGCAGTACGTATAAACTGTTCCATGTACAGTGATAAAGGAACAATCGTTCTCTTGCCATCACGCAAGCCTATTGTTCTCGCGGAAATAGCACGAGCGTTACACAAAATTGTCGGTCTTCACGCCGGTCTTCCTGTTGATTCTCCTCTGTTTATAGGGTCATTTTCCTGTATCCGTGGTAATTTTCGTTGTGAATAAGGAAGCATGCATGGGAGTGAGAAATCTCGATCTTCCTCTTTTACCCCCTCCCATACTTCCGTGCACAACTCTTTCAATGTTTGGCACATTGAATGCGGAGAAGGCGGAACCTTCCTTCAGTCGAAGTAAAAAGTATATTTTCGTACGTTATGCAACAAATGGTTATCCCCTTTGGGATCCGACTGAAAGAAGAATTGTTGCATCGAGAGATGTGGTTTTCTCAAATCAGTCAATAGAAATATTTTTTTCCAGTTTTCAAGATTTTAAAGAGAAACACAGAGGGACGCTGAGACGAATTGCTGAAGATGAAGAAGAAGAAAGAGAGGATACAACCGATCAAGAGTTGGATAAAGAGAATGAGAGGAAACTGGTGGCGTATACAATTTGAGGCCAAGGGATGAAATAAAGAGACCCAGGAGGTTCGAAAACTTTGAAATTGATTGTGACTTGGAAGGATTGTTGACCTATGGTTAACCCATAAACGGAAAATATGGAGAGCAAAGGCAGAGACCTATAAATGAAGAAAAGAAATCATTGGAAAGAAATTTAACTCCCTTAAAAGCTTCCCTAGAGGGGGAAAATGATGCAGGAGGGACAGAAAAGGGCAAGGAAACAAGCCCTCGGAACGCAATGCTGCTGGAAAGAAATAAAACCTGAAAAATAGTCAACCCTGAAGAAGCAAGAGGAAAAGAAGTTCTTACAAGCAGATGGATTTTGAAAATTAAAGAAGATGGTAGATAAAAGGTTAAACTTGTAGTTAGAGGATGTGAACAGAAAGCTGACAGTATAGATTTCGAAGAAATATTCAGTCCTGTAGTAGAAACAAGCTCCTTAAGAACCCTTTTCGCTATTCCTGCAAGGAACAATTTGTTTATTAAAACGTTTTATGTTAAAACAGATTTTTTGTATGGAGAATTAAAAGAAGAGGTCTTCATGAGAATACCTTAAGGCTTTCAATACAAAGGAAAAATTTGCCTCTTCAAAAAGGCTCTTTCTTAATTGAAGCAGGCTCCTGAACGATGGAACAATACTCTAACATCATTTCTCAAGGAGGGACTAACACAACTCGAGACAGACCAGTGCATATTTAAAAGCACTGATAACACCTGTTTTTAGCTATCCATATAGATGATGGAATTCTTCCGGGCAAAAACACTGAAAAGATGGACGAATTGCTGCTGAAGCTGAAACAGAAATTTGACATGACAACATGTTACAAACCTAGAACATTACGAGAACAAAAGATGGCCTATACATTTCTCATGAAAGTCATGCTAATCAGGTGCTGAAGCGTTTCAACATGATGAACTGTAATCAAGTGACTACACTTGTGTTACCTACTGCTGAGAAAAATGAATGAGAAATGAAATAAAATTTTCCATACAGATCAGCCGTTGGAAGCTTACTGTACCTGAGTTGTAAAATGAGACCAGATATTGCTGATGGTGTGAATTTCGAGAGCAAATCACTGAAAAATCATACCAATCAAGATGTTCTTAACGTAAAACGAACTCTTACATATTTAAAACGAACTGTAAAACTAAGACTTAATAATCACTTAAATGGAGATAATTGTATAGAAGCATTCTCTGACTCAGATATTGCTGGTGATGAAAAAGATAGGAAAAGTACGACAGGATATTTGATAATGTTTGCTTGTGCTCCATATCCGTGCTGCATTGAATTGCGCTGTTTCCGGGATCGCTTTTGGACGAACTTTTCCAGCATCATTGCAATGGAATCAATGGATACGTATTGAGACATTATGCTCCATTGTGATTTGAATTTTATTGCCTGATTTTTGTTAAACTATCTCAAATCAATTGCCATCGACGAAGATTTCGAATGCGTTCCATCTCTTCTCTTCATGTCCAAGGTCGATTCAAATGCACAAATCCGTAAAGAAATAACATATTCACAATTAGAACACCACTGAAGCATTCATTTAAATACTCTTTATTTTAACCGAATGCATACCTTCTAAATCCGTGAGTAGCGCTAGCTGTCAGCACGTATCTTTATGCGGAAAAATATGGCTGACCTTGCTTCACTAATAGCCTACAATGCCTTCATTCCCTCCAATATCCTCGTGAAAAGCACAATGCCTTTTACGGCATCCCATATGACGAACCATTAAGCATCAACGATGTTTTCATTTCGGAGACGACAGTGGCAAAGGCCTTAGCAACGCTCGGAAAAGAACCGAAAAAACAGTATAATTCTACGTAAATTACACATTTACCAGAAATCTCGAAGACAAAGTGTTAATTGGTTAATAAAGTAAGAAAGTGTAAACCTTTTCCAATTAAATACAGAAATAATTAAATAAATCGATTAATATATAGTTATTTTACTAAGCGAAGGAAAAAACTCTCGCCCTACCATAAATTGAAAAGGTCAACTTAAACCAATGTAAATATATAATTAGCGGATGGAATCGAACCCAGTTCCTGAGCCTTTTTTATATAGTATATATCACCATCCAGTATATACGCTAGAATCCTACAAAAATTCAGCTTAATCGGTTCAGTAGTTTTGAGGATATGCTTAACGAACATAGAACTGGCAGACAGACACCACTTCATTTTTATATACATACTAGTATGATGATATACATAAGATGAATTTGCTCCTTGTGATATTTGTTCCTAAGATTGTGAATAATTAGCTCGAATAAAGGAAGTGAGAATGGTCGGAGGGCATACAAGGTGTAAGAACTAGATACAGAAAAATTCAGTTCATAAAATGTATCTCGAAAATCTCAGAATAGATAGATAAATGTAGCTCTATAAGTTGGCAACAGAAAGTTTGTTTATATCCATTCACTAAAAACAGGACGGAGAGATTCGTTAATGAGTCCTGAATAATAAGTTATTGGCATATACTTATCAAATTAATTAATGCATTATAATAGCAATCAAATCCTACATTTTCGTGTAAAATGCTTTGAAAACATCAGTTTTCCCTGCTGAGGATAAAAAATTTACGCCATGTAGAAAATACTATCGGGTGGAGTCTGAGAGATTCCCTCCAGAGAATCCAACCATCCAAGACTCGTCGGGATGTGGGACTCTTTTGTCTTCTCCTCGTTCCTTCTTGCCTGTCCACTTTAACTGCTCCTTTGAATTTTACCCCAAATTGCATCCCAATCGCTACCACGTGTAAATACCAATATTCATTCATCATGGGAAAAAAGCGAAAAGAGATTTTATATGGACTCATATATCCAAATCTTCTACTTGAGAATACTTATATTTAAAAAGAAAAATATTCTGGACTGCTGGGTATATCCTGTGTCAATTGAAAAAATAAATTTAACAGTTATACCTTTAACCGTTCACTAAAGGGAAATTAATAGTGATTCACTTTTCTCACATTTACGTGAAGACGTTTCGTGATATAGAAAATTAATTTGAGGAAAGTTATTGATTTCTTTCCCAATTTTCGTGATACAGAAAATAATTATGAAGAATATTAAAAAAAAAATTAAATATGGAATCATTATATCCATGTCCCATACCAGAGAAAATTTATGTAACAAATAATGTCGTCGCTTGGGAATAAACCTGTGCCAATTCATAAAAATAATTTAATTTATACCTTTCTTCTGTTGTTTATCAGAATTTGTAGGTGAATCGTATGTTTATTATGGTTTCCTGAGGGCTTTATTTAGATAAAAATGATTAAGAAAAAAAATGAGCAGAAAATATTTCATATAGAATATTAATATCTTATACCTAAAATATACATATTGAAGAAAGAAAAAATATTATCTCGATGGATGGGTACAAACATACGTCAACTACAAAAAAAACTTTTAAAATATTACCTTTTTCTACCGGGCATCATAAATTAATTGTGAATCGTTACTTTTATCACTTTTTAGAAGTCTTTTCGTGACATATACCATACAGTCAAGAGAATAAATGCAAAGGAATTTCATATAGAATCATGATATCCATGTCTTTCAGCAGAGAATATTTATGTATAAAATAAAATATATTGTAGATGGTTTGGTAGTAAACAATGTCAAGGACGAAAAATAATTTAACTACTTTTATACTTTTAAACACTCGGCCATCAGCAATTATTAGTGTATCGTTTCCAATTTCCAAAGTTTTTCCAATTTACGTGAAGACTTTGTGGTATGTAAAATAAATTTGAGGAAAGAAATGAAACGTGATCACATGGAATATACCTTTAATATCTTCCACCTTAGTATACTCATATTAAAAACAATTATAGAATGTAGGGTAATAGACCTTCGCAAAGTAATAAAAGGAATTTTAAAAATGTTAACTACGGGGGCTACGGGGAAATCGAAAATTGGTGGTAAGTCGATTTATTCCTTATTATGAGTAGATTCGTGACAAATGGAAAAAATACAAAGAAATTTCACATGGAATCATATTATCCATGCCTTCTCCAGAGAATATTTATACTAAATTAAAATAAAATATGGTAAATGGTAGGCTGTAATACTGTGCTAATTCATTGAAAGAATATATAATATACCCTTACACACTTGGCCATCAGACATGAATATTGAATAGGTATTTATTAATTTCACATTTTCGTGAAGAATGAAGCCATGACTTATGAAAAAATTTGAGAAAAAACATTATTGGTGTCATGCGAAACCCTTATATCCTTTTCTAAATTTGTAGTAAATATTTTTATTGACATAGAAAATTAATTTGAGGAAAATTGGAAAACATATTTCATATTGAGTAATAATTATTATGTACCTGCGTGATTAATACATGGAATATTAATAAAATTAAAATTTTATTAATATTTCATAAAAATATTAAAATTACAGTTCATTACATATGGAATATTAATATAAATATATTCCACCGGAGAATACTCATATAAAAAATATTATAGACTGTAGGGTATAAAAATCTGCAAATCAATACTTAAATATGTTAATAACGCGCACATCAGAAATTGAAAGGAAGTCGATTTTTTTTCTCTTTCATTTGAAGACTCCTAGAGAGATATAACATTATTTCTTTGGAAAGAAATACAAAGAAATTTTGCATGGAACTATAATATCCATTTTTTCTTCTCGTGAATATTTATATTTAAAAAGAAAAAATATGGTAAATGGTAGGCTGTAATCCTTATTAAATAATTTGAGAAAAAATATTTAAAATAGATTTCATACGAAACCTTTATATCCATTTCCATTATCTGGTAATATATATTAAAAAAGTAATGTAAATGGTTGTGTATGGTACCTGGACATTGATAAAAATAATTTTAAAAAAGTGTACCTTTTATACTTCACACTCAGCCATCAGTAATTGAAATCAATAATGTGTGAATCGGTTTTGTTTAACAGTTTCGTGTTGTCTTTCAGTGGCATAAAAAATAATGAAGACCTTAGTGCAAGAACCAGATTATGACAACTTTTTGCGAAAATGAGATTTCCACATACACATGAAGCCCTTCCTGCCCTTTACCAGTAGACATAGTCATTTTCGATGGTAAGTTCTAAATAAGTTCAGCAGACATTGTTGGAATCTAACGTTCTTCTCTCTAAGTGCAAGAACCAGATAATAGCCGGAGTTTTTTCGAAACTTCACTTTTGGTTATTATCTTGTTCTTGCACTCAGGTCTTATTATTAGTTCAAGAAAAAATGAAAAGAGATTTCATTTAGATTCATAATATCCATGCATTCTATCTGAGAATATTTTTATTTAAAGAGAAAAACGCTGAATAAATTCAAAAATTATACTTTCAACTCACGGACATCAGAAATTGATAGTTTTTTTCTTACTTTTTTATGCTGAATTTCATGACATTTGAAGGAAAATAATGCAAAGAGATTTTATATGGAATCATAATATCCATGTCTGCTTGAGAAATTATTTTTAAAAGAGAAATTATGGTTGGATGTAGGGTGTAAACCAGTCAATTGATACAAATATTTCTTTTAATTATGCCTATAAATTTCTTGGACATCAGAAATGAATGCTGCTAGTGAGGTTCTTTTAATATTTACGGGAAGATGTTTCGTGAAGTAAAAAATGAATTTGAGGTAAAGAAATGGAAGTACATAGATTTTATAGGGGATCATGTTGACCAACCCTTCTATCTCAGAATATTTAAATTTAAAAAGAAAAAAAATCAATGGTTGGGTAGAAGCCGATGTAATATAGTAAATATAGTTTTTAAAAATTATTTCGTTAACATCTAGGCAATCAGAAATCAACATTGAATTGTTTGCATTTTCACATTTTTATTTACTTTTCTTAACATAATATTAATTCGAGTAAAAATTGGAAACATTTCATTTAGAATCACATATTATTCATTCATATATTTATGTCACCTACGTGACAGTATTTATGTTTAAATACAAAATATATTTTAGATGGATGGGTATTAACCGATATAAATTGATAAAAATTATAGCTTGCCTCTTAGACATCATTAATTGAATGTCCAATGTCACTTCTATTTCCGGACATATCATTTCCCTTGTAATCTTTTCTTCTCTTCATCCATTAGGTCCCCTGGTGTCTGGAAAATATTTGACACCAACTTTTATTTTCATCGTCTTCTGTTTGTTTTCCTCTTGTGTGTTGTCCCATTCCTCTCGGCACCCATCGTATTGGAACACTCTTCAAGTGGAGCCGTACTTAATTTTCCTTTCTTGGATTACTGGTGTCTGTGGTGTCGCTTCCTTGGATTACGGCAGTATTTATATGATCATATGGTTGCCCACGGGCTAACTCATGGTGGTTTTGTCGCCAGTCAGTATTGCATTTTTAAATTATTTATATAGATCGACACAGGTTTTTACCCAGCCTATGATAATATTTTTTCTTTCTAAATGTAAATATTCTCAGGTAAATCACGTTTATGGTGACATTGTGGGAGGAATTTGATCGATTAAAAATTGACATAATCTATTAACACAATATTTTGCCTTTATAATGTCTATGCTTCAACTATTTTTGAAGTATTTTATTACGATACAAAATGGCGAATGCTGTTTTTGGACAATATTTTTACATAAAGTAGAGAATATCTAGCGTTGAGATAGGTTCATAACACCCAAACAACGACAATATTTTTTATATCTATATTCCCAGGTAAGTGATATAATATAGCATGATAATATTCCATGCGGAATCTACTTTTAATTTTTCCTCAAGTTAATTTTCTATATAACGAAAAGTTTTCACGAAAATGTGAAAAAAATTAATCACTATTAATTTTCCTTTCCTGAACGGTAAAATTATAATTTTTTTATCAATTGTCTTTCAATTTTTATCAATGCTTTTTATCAATTGTCACAGTTTTATACCCGTAAGCACAGAATCTTTTTCTTTTTAATCATAAGTACTCATAAGCAGAAGATTTTTTTATATTAGTCCATATAAATACTATTTTCCTTTTGCTCCCCATGATTTTTGTTCATTTGTCACGAAAATCTTTATGCAAATTTGAATAATGCCAGTATCAACTTATGACTTTTAAGAGGTAAATCTGATGTTTTGGAATTAGTTTTACCAATTCATTTTAGTCTATATCCACACATCTAAAATATTTCTTGTTTTGAATATAAATATCTCACGTTTCAATTTTTTTCAAATTTATTTTACACCAGTCTTAACGTACATGTGAGCAACAAAACGATATACTATTAATTTTTGATGGCCCAGTGGTAATGGTATAATTTTTAAAATTATATTTTACCGTTGACATTTCTTTTCACCAAGCCATCTACAATATTTTTATGTATAAATATTCCCTGGTATAAAAAATGCATATTATGATTCCATATGAAATTTCCTTGCATTAATGTCAATGTATGGTGTATGACACGAAAGAATTTAATAAAAAAATGAAAAAAGGAAAGATTCACAATTAATGTTTAATGGCAATTAAAAATTAAATACAAAAAATATTTTAGATGGATGGGTATAAACCAATATAAATTGAAAAAAAATTATAGCTTGGATGTAGCTGTACTAGATATTTACATATTATGTAAATATTTAGTACAGCTATAAATTTGTACTGATTAAACGAGTTTTATCGCATGTTCCTCGTGCGATAACTCTTTGTTGTTGAAGTTGTTGCGATAAATATTTTAAAGAGGTTTTAGAATAAAGAAAAGTTGTAATAGTAGACATAGGTTTGTACCAATTCCATCGATAGTATTTTTTATTTATTTAAATATAAATATTTTCAGACATAAATTATTAATTTTTCCAATTCCAAATTATTTTAATGCAAATAAAGTCCTCGGGAAACTGTGAAAAATATATGATTCACTATTAAATTCTGATATCTGGTAAAAATATAATTATTAAAATATTTATATCATTTCAGATAGGTTTACACCCAACCAACGACAACACTTTTACATAAATATTCACAGTAAGGGGGCAATGATTAATATGATGATGTTTTCTTATGAAATCTAGGTTTTATTTTTACTCAAATTAATTTTCTATACCACGAAATGTCCTCACGAAAATGTGAAAAAAATGAATCACTATTAATTTCCTTTTGCTGATCGGTTATAGGTATAATTTTTATATTTATTTTTACTACATGACACAGACCTAATCAGATACCAAACTGTCCGGAATATTTTTCTTATTAACTATAAGTATTCTCAATTAGAAGATTTATACAGATAAATCAATGTCAACGGTGAGAAATAATTTTAAAAATTATACCTTTTACCACTCGGCCATTATTCACAGTAATCGTTACTTTTTTACATTTTGTGAAGAATGTGCAAAAAAATAGAGGAATAATATGAAAATCTATTTTATATTGAATAATAAACTCCACATTAGAGAGTATTATGTTTAAAAAGAAAAATATTGTAGATGTTTCCGTAAAAACTGTCCAAAATAAAACGAATAAGATCCCGGCCTATCTGCTGAGTGATTTTGGAAAATGTTGGCGGACGTGGACGCAATAAACCCGGTGGAGGACCCGAGAAACCTTTACTAAAAGAATACATTTTAAAGTTTACGAGGGCATCATAAATTGATATTTATTCGTTTATTTCACTTCTTCGTGAAGACTTTTCGTGGCGTATAAAAAAAATTGAAATGAAGAAATGCCACGTTCATACCAAATCTCAATATACATAGGGATATTTTAATACAAGCTCTTGCGTTCAAAACATGAAATTTCCGCGTACTCCTATGTTGCCCAAGTAATAGTCACTGTCTAGGCAATATATTGCCTTTACGCAGCAATTAATTATTGCCCCCAAAATGATAGTGGACTGTATTTTGATAGAGAAAGAGAGGAACGCCCCAGTATCGCTCCTACCTTCTCGTAGGCCACAGCAATAGTTCTACTCTCGTCCTCCTGCCCTTGTTTCGGCCGTCCAATCCGCTCGTCAGGAACTCACCCTGTCAACTCCTCGCTCCGGACCTCCTGCTCCCTCGAATTCGACTCGAAAAACGATCCATCGAATCGAGGGCGTTTTTCTTTTGTTTTCGTAGGCCACGACACCTGGCGACCTCTCTCTCATACATTACGAAACAGTCACAAAGTTTGACGCAGAGGGTCTGTGCTGCATAAGTAACATCTACTACAGCTGTATATCTAGGGGAATGGGACACTTCGGCGCGGCCACTTCGGCGCGGCCACCTCGGCGCGGCCGTCTCGGCGCAAGCCACCACGGTGTAAGCCCATCTCGTCGCGGGCCATCTCGGCGCAGGCCCACCTCGGCGCAGGCCCACCTCGGCGCGGAGAACAGAGATATTAAGTACCGGGACAGATGCTCATGTAAAAATACTAATGGCACCGAGTATCTGCTTCTTCAACAGATAACTTTTCAAAAGCTATTGTTGAAAATGATCATGCCTTGCCAGGCCACATGCCTTAATGCCAAAAATTAAAAATTATATTGACGACTATTTTTATGGGACATATAGAAGAGTGAGTTTAATTATATGAAACATAAGGACGTGCCGATACTTATGTATCATTTCATTACTAATATTCACTTACTTTTTCCCGTAATTTACTACACTTTTTATATTTTACATTAGAGTTTAGCATTTTGCTTATTGGACTGAAAAATATAGTTGTATTGTCTTCACAAAAAGATAATGTTCATTTAATTATTACACTGTTTATCGATGTATCTAAAGTATTAAAAATATTAAAAGTAATAGAAGCTGTGAATCATTATAAAATCGTAAGTTGAAATACAAAATAAATCACATGCAAAAATATAAGGTTAACGGGAAATCAGAAGAAGCTGCAGTTATTTTATCAACACCAGCGTAACATAGCAGGTTACGCCATGAAGATAAAATTAGAGGGATAGGTCTAGATAAAGAACCCCGTATTCTGGCAGCGTATTCTAAATAAGGTCTAACAAGGGAAAAGTCGCTCATTTCTCGTACATGCTCGTCATGTTTGCCCAGTACTCTTTTGCTGAATCCCAGTCTATATTTACATCTACCCAGATATAATTTATATTACCCGGATGAATCCCAGTTTAACCATTAGCTTGACCCATAATTTCTCTTATGTGTTTACCCCAAGGAAGATCATGTGTTATTAATATTTCAAGATATTTAGCGGACTTCATGTTTGTAAATTTACTATTCATTATGCAATAAGTATTAGGGGGAGAAGTAGTTTTTTTCCAAAAATTCATTACCACACATTTTTTTTAAATTTATTTCCAACTTCCATGTATCACGCCATTTCTCAATCGCTAATATGTCATCATGCAAAGATTCTCTCTCATACATTACGAAACAGTCACAAAGTATTCTCAATCGCTAATATGTCATCATGCAAAGATTCTTTATCGCTGGACTAATAATTTCTCTGTATACCACTGCATCATCGGCAAATAGAATCTTACTTTTTAACTCCTTATTGATATCATTTATGTACAGAAGGAAATTTAAAACGGAAAACTTTACTGAAGTAGTTAGGTATACACTAAGAACTCTTGCGTATTATGCTAGATTTGACCAGATAAATAAGATTAGAGATGTGGCTTGTTATACCGATAGATTTAAAATGTCATATTTCCCTCTTACCATTAGAAAATATAATAGGCGGCATAGCATATTTAAAGGTAGGTGAAATATTGTTAGAGTAGCCTGTAGTGGTAGCTCTTCGTTGCATGGTTAGCATTACATGGTAGCTCCAGTTGCATAGTCAGTCAATTTTGAATGTTTGGTGTTCCTCACCCCCTGCCACACACCCTCGCGGGGGCTCGCAGGGTACTACATAGATGAAAAAGTATATACATGTATGCTCAAATTTCTCGTCAAAAGCTCTCTCATATTAGTAAACACCTCTTTCGTCAAAGAAATTCCCCTCCTACTGCGTCCATTTCCATTTAAGATATAAACCCAAGTAAACAAACTACCTCCTACATTTCATTTTAAATGTTGTCCATATATATGTCCACACTTAGAAACATCCAGTATTAAATACATTGGCCTCGCCGTGATGGCCTGCGCCGAGGTGGCCCGCGCCGAGATGGGCCTGTGCCGAGTTGGGCCTGCGCCGAGGTGGCTTGCGCCGAGGCGGCCGCGCCGAAGTGGCCGCGCCGTGGTGGCCGCGCCGAGTTGTACTAGACCCGTATATCTAGTACAGCTGTAGTAGTATCTAGTACACATGCTCCTCGTGCGATAACTCTCTGTTGTTGAAGTTCTTGTGATAAATATTTTTAAATGACTCCATGATGAAATCAATTTACTTTTCTCAAAACGCAACGAATATGAATGCTCACAGTGATAGATGATACACTGGCAATCGAAAGTTTTCGCTTTCCGTACAGTATCTCGATCATTATTAATTCACTCTCTGGTCTCCAATCGAACCTTATTTGAACCAAAAAATCGATTAATATATACTCTGAAAATAGCCTGCGGACAGTCAATTTTGGACCAACATTGAGGACATGTCCGCAAATATGAGGGCATATGGCAACCGTACCTTTTCGCATGCAGATGATCTGAGTGCTTTAGCCGATTATAAAAATGAGAATATCACAACTTACGGACCCCATTAGCTGAAATTCCTGGGAAATTCATAATCTTAGCTCACACGGCTGTTCAAGTCATCTCATGCCTCAGTTTTTATACGTGGGATTGCCCAAGAGGTAGGAACAATTGGGAGGGACGGAGGGAGGTTTCACTCGGAGCTGGAGAATCCTAACCGTCAATGAGTTCCCGATTCCATTCACGCATCTGGGTCGAGGTCACCGAACACGGTGTCCTTGCCTGAATACTAGTTGTTCCTTGCAGACTGGCCATGGTTTTCAGAATATTTGCGTATAGAAAGAACATGAGATCTTTTCAATACAAATGTCCCGAAGGAAATATGTATCACCTTAGTATATATTGGCGGATAGTATTACCTTCAACGACCATGCGAAGAGAAATGAAAATTGCTTTAAATATATTATGAAGGTTCTAGCTGGTTTGTAATACTTATAATGTGATTGATATCACACCAGTAAATTTTCACATACCTTAATCTAATTGACTTCTTTATGGACATATTATTTTTATACCTTGGTACCGCCTGCGCATAGAAATAGATGAGGTATTCGTAATTGATGGTTGCATAATTCGTTCAACTTCAACATTGAATGAGCAAAAACAAAAAGTTCTGTAGAAGTGATAACGAAGAAGGATTGATTCAATAAGTTATGTTAAAACGGAGGAGGAAGTGGAATTTTAGGAAAATCTTTACACACGTGAAAAAATCAATTAATGATTCCTAAGAGGTAAAAACAAACATTTTAAAATTATTTTTCTCAATTTATATTGGTTTATACCCAACAATATACAATATTTTTTGTTTTTAAGTATAAGTATTCTTACTTAGGTGACGCAAAAAAACTTTTCTACCTGAAATATGTGTTAATTTTTTTTGCGAAATAAACTAATTTGTCAAAAAAAGTATTTACGAAAATTTATAAATTCAAACAATTCCTAATTAATTTCTGATGGCCGAGTTGTTAACGGTATAATTTATTAGAAATTTTTTTTTCAATTCACAGTACCTTCTACCGAAAAGTACATTCAGTGTCTTCTCAGAAAGAAAACGGCGAGGTACTCTAAAGTTTTCTGTTTCAAATCAACGATGCCGAAACCCGCGCACTGCAATTCGTAGTTGGAGCCAAAACTTAGTATATATTGTATAACCTTTAAATTTACCATTACCACGCTTAAATTTACAATTTCTCATGATATCGATGTAACTTATCAGTGTCATTGAAACATTTTAATTGGAAATGAGACGGACTCAAATAATTTGGCGAATTTCACCGCGTTTTTTTGTCTATGAACTGATTTGCATGAAACTTTATTTACACGTCCTTATTAGTGATAGCAATCAGTAAAAGTGTAAAAAATGCACGTTACTGATTTAAGTTCTTAGTAATACGAAACTTTTTTTACGCGTAACGTTATTGTACATGAGACACATTTCGTAATCATTCGATTACACATAAACAGATGTTCTTCTTATTAAAAAATAACAAATAACATTTATCATAATTACTACTAGCAAGTATCACGTTGTCAAAGGGACCAAAAATATACAAAAAGAATGTTTTATTGTAACTTTCACTTTAATTTCTAATACCGTGCCATAAACTATCAATGGTAACCATAGCGTTATTTGTCTTCTAAGTCATAAAAGTTTTAAATTAAGGCATTGAATTTATAATTTAATTATTTAAATACAGTACACAATCCTTGTAACATTTCCATAACGGTATTTATTGTACCTACTATAAAACTATTTGTACTAAAATGAAATGTTCTATATTTTTTCGACATACTTGAAAATTAATTACAATGTACCCTCAGTGAGCCACAATTACCACTCCAGCCGCATTTAGAGATTCCTTATCCTTTCACGCTTGACTTTACGGTAAGTCGCTAGCATCAATAACAATAGGTACTCACCAAAAAGCGGAACCTGCCGAGCTCTATCCAAAATGTCGACGGAGACAGGCTATCAAACGAGTCGTGTATTTCGCGCCGGGACAATGCACCAGTGGATGCGGGCAGCGCTTGGAGACTGATCGCGAAATACAAATATTTGCCGGCGGGATTTCAGGGGAGGTACAGCGAGGAGATTGGGATGGGGTGTGGAGCGAGAGTGAGGTAGGTTTCGTCTGCTAAGGGGGGCTTTATAGCTCGGCGGCAGAGCTCCTGCCGCAGCAATCAGCCAATGAGAACACGCCTTTGGAAATCATGACGCCAGACCGGTGAGCGTCGCTGACTAGCGCTTAGCCAGCTAGCGCCTGCCGCAAATATTCTCGTAAATATTCAGCCTTGCTTAATTCTCTGCGGCCAGAAGAAGGAGGCCCGGTTAATTTGAAACACCCAGCATTGATGGATAAAGAAGTCCACTATTGGGTGATTTCATGAGGGCGTATGAGTTGCATTACGAAGATAAGTGTTGTTAAGAAGTGCTAAAATTATTATTGAAGAAATAAAGTCATTGCTATCCCTGAAATAAGACTTTTGGGAAAATGTAACCACTGCGATACGTATACAAACGTGGAGTAGTTTCTCATTTCTATAGTTCAATTTTTCATCGGAGTATGCAATCCATTTTAAAGTTTTATTATTATGCATAAATTACAGCATATTGTTTATACATTGCTGAAGGTCCTGGTTTTTTAAAAACTAAAATAAAGAAAACTATTCCGAACGAAAATAAACTAAACCGCTCCCAAATGAAATAAACTACTGCTAACAATTATGAACTACGCACAAGGAAAAAAGTAGCTGAAACTCAACAAGTTAGAATTAACCGTGATCCAGAGGCTTAGGGCGACAAGTTCCAATGTCTTGCAACGGATTGCGCTCCTTCTTTTTCAGAACTGCAGAGCTGTTAAGGTTCCACCCAAGGAGGGTAGAGAACTCTACTCTATTCTCTACTCTCCTTGGTTCAACCGCTTTCCGTCCGTGGCGAAATCCATCGTCATCACCGTCGCCGACGCGCTCTGAAGCCGGCAAGGTGTCGTCCTTTGGAGGTGTTCACGGCACAACCTTGAAGCCCATTCCTCATCCTCCCCTCCGCTCCAGGTACTCAGCGTCGAACGAAATCATCGCTCACTTGGGAAAACTCTAATCTTGAGTCCAGAACAATGTTACATAAGGAAGTGGAATGATGTAGCGCATTGTCGCAGTGTTTTGTGAAACCGACGGCGCGGGTGGCTACTGTTCTTTCTGGCGATTTATAAAAAATGAAGTCCAAAACTTATGTTGCCTTAGACGAGGATATTGCGTCCGACAGCGCTGCACCTGAAAAAAAAGGTGTAGTAAAAAACTGCTCTGTCACTTAAATTTGTCATGAAACATACCTGTTTATTGATCATTATTCTACCGAATGATTTGGATCACAAAGACTTTTTTCGAGTCACGTGGTTCAACTGGATGCAGAAAATTTATTTTAATCGCTTTTAACACCTTTCACTCACTTTAAAACTTTAAAATTGAACTACAGAAAGAGGCAAAAGAAGTTCTTGGAAGAAGAAATTTTAGAAAAGAAGAAAGTGCAAGAATGAGAAAACTGAAGAAGGGGAACTTTGATACAAAAGAATAAGGAACGAAATAAGTCGCAAAGCGAGGAGAGTTGAGAAATGTGGGTGAAAAATCTTTGCGAAGATGTTCAAAACAAACTTGCACTTGGGCAGTGAGGAACCAATTCAAGGAACGGAGTGCAAGATGCAACGCCATGAGGGACGAGAATGGAGAAATTTCGATTGAATACGAAGACAAAGTAAAGAGATGGAAAGAATTTCTGGAAGAGTAATACAATGGAAACAAACTCAACACGAAAGCAATTGAAGAGGAAAGTGAAGTCGAAAATGGTGATGTGGGAGCCTCAATTTTAAGATCGGAATTAGACGCAGCAGTAAGGGACGTTTGGATGAATAAAGCTTCTGGTATTGATGATATTTCCGCATAACTAATTAAAAATGCAAGACTAAAGACATTAACCCACCTTTACAAAACCATCTGTGACATCTACTCAACATAAAAAAAATATCCAGGGACTTCGAGAAAAATATCACCATTCTTATTGTTCATTGAAGCTTTTGCGGCTCATGATGATACGTATGTTATTCGGGTGTGCCGCGTGATGTTCAGGTATTGCCCCGATGTTTCGTGACCTCTGCTGGTCACTTCTTCAGAAAGATATGAGGTCCTCGTTGCCGGTGAGGGTATTATATATCTTAGATGGGTGGGTCAAGGGGGGGAGAGGGATAGGGGATGGACGGAGATGTCATTGAAAAATGTTTGTGAAGTGTGGGCCTCCACGTGTTGCTTATTTGGAGGCCACCATTCCTATTAAAATTTTCTCTGTTATTTATTATTTCAATTCCTTCACGGTATAGCCTGGGTTTGAATCTGTTGACCTTCGCGATGACTTTAGTTTGTTCGAAGTCAATCTCATGTCACAGGGCTGCATGTCCTGCCACTGACAACTTCGATGTCTGTCCCGGTCGAGTGGCTCATCGGTGTTCTTCCAGCCGGGTTTTGACGCTGTGTCCTGTCTCCATGATGTATTTCTTCCATGATGTTCCGCAGGGAATTTCATAGAATATATTAAAAACACCGACGAGCCACTCTACTGGGACAGACATCGAAGTTGGCAGTGGCAGAACATGCAGCCCGGGGACATTTGATATGCTACTTATTTACTTGATATGCCCTTTTTTATCTAAAGTTAAATATAATGCCTTTCACGGTGTATTAAGTTCTGGATTTTACAAACAAATTTAGTTTATTTATGCTCTTTTTTCATATGAAATTGACTATTTCTGCGTCTACTTGGTGTAAATTCCTTGTAATATGTGCAGTGTTTCATAGAATAATAACTAAGTATACGATTCTACACTTATACACTTTTTTTTACTATCATCGGTGTAACTCCCTGTAATTTGTGCAGTGATTCATAGCTAAATAATAATGCGTTTCAGAGACGCGCTTTTAATACTTGATTAATTTTACGAATTTCGTTGATTTCTCCTGTTTTTCATTTTAATATACATTTTTGCCCCATCTCGGTGTTTTATTTCTTCAGAGTTACATAGAAAATAATAATACGTTTCTGAGACGCGTTTTCAATTCGGGAAAAATCCTACTATAATTGTGTATTTTCTCCTTTTTATCATCTCAAATTGACTTTTAACCACTTCACCGTGAAATTGCCTGAAATTCGTGCCATACATACTAGCAAAATAAAAATACGATTCTGAGATCGAAAACACTCCTGTATTTATCCAACTAATTGTACTGATTTTTGCATTTATTCATATTAAATTGACTTTTTGCCTCTTCTCGATGCATTTCCTCACAATTTTTCGCAGTGTAAAACGTACTAAAAACGAATAAATAATTTCTTTTTAATGCAATTCCATGTAATTTTTGCAGTATTCCAGAGCAAAATATTAAAACGATTATGAGAGGTATTCATTTCTGAATTTTACAAAGAAATTTGTTTGATGCATGCCAATATTCAAATAAGCTTGAATATTTTGCCAAATTTTGGTGTAATTCTCATTAATTATGTCAAGCATTTCATAGCAAAGTAATAATGCTTTGAGTGAGGCAATACAATATCTGGATTCAACAACCCTATTTAGTTGATATATGCTTTTTTTCATCTCAAATTTAATATTTCTGCGTTTTTTCGGTGTAAATTCCTTGCAATATATGCAATGTTTCATAGTAAAGTATTTCTACGACTCTGCTTGTGAGACACGTTTTCAATTATGGATTAACTACTACTAATTTTGTTAATTTTTCCTTAAAAAAATTGTGTGTGCCTCTTTTCTAAGTATTAAATCACTGTTCAAGTATTAAATCAATATAATAATATGATTAGAGGAGCATTTAATTTTAGATTTAACCTATTTACTTTATCAATTTTTCCTTTTTTTTTAATTTAAAATTGTCTTTTTTGCCTCCTCTTGGTGTGATTCTGCAATACGTGCAGCATATCATAGAAAAAATATAAAAAAATTCCTAGACGCGTTTTTACGTCTGTATTTATCCAACTAATTTTGATGATTTTTTCATTTCATTATATCAAATTGACTTTTGTCTTGTCTCGATGTAATTTCGTACAATTTATTCGATGTATTTGATAGAAAATAATAATACGAGTCTGAGACACGTTTTCAAATTTGGAATACTCCTAATAATTTTGTTGATTTTTGCTTTTCTTAATGAAATTAAATGAATAGTTTCTATACAGTGTAGTTTTAGTAATTTTTGTACTTATTCATTGCAAATTAATAAATTGTAATGGAAGGTTTA
This sequence comes from Platycnemis pennipes, assembly GCA_933228895.1. Taxonomy (NCBI): domain Eukaryota; kingdom Metazoa; phylum Arthropoda; class Insecta; order Odonata; family Platycnemididae; genus Platycnemis; species Platycnemis pennipes. The sequence continues at coordinate 21,024,164 of OW121850.1, read as the reverse complement.
TTCATTTCTGGATTTTTAAACAAGTAATGTTCATGTAAGCTGTTTTTCATTTAAGCTTGAATTTTTTGATCTCTTTTACAGTATTTTATAATAAAATAATAATGCTTTGAGTAAGGCCATTTCCGTTCTGGATTTACAAACCAATTAAGTTTCTTTCAGCTTTTTTTCATCACAACTTTTTGCGTCCCTTCGGTGTAAAGTCCCTGTGAATTGTTAAGTGATACATAAGAAAACATTTATACAATTTTGAGACAGCGTTTCAATTCTGGGTAATATCTACTAATTTTGTTATTATTCCTAATAAACAAAAATTTATCCGTTGGCGTCTTCTCTGTGTAATGCTCTGTTATTAGTTCAAGTATCAAATCCAAATATTAATATCATTAGAGGCTATTGTAAATTTTGGATTTAACCTGTTTACTTTCATAATTTTTCGTTTTTCAACTAAATTAGTCGTTATAGCTACTTCTATGTGTAATTGCCTGAAATTTTAGTTGAAAAACAACGGTGAAAATAAAATTTAGCTGTAAGAATTATGATACAGATTAGGAATTTTTTATTTTAAAATAAAGTAGTGTATAAATTTCGGGGAACTGCGCTGATCATTGGCGAAGGAGTCAATTTTAGTTGAAAAACAACGGTGAAAATAAAATTTCGTTGTAGGAATTATGATTTGCATTCAGACAATTTTTTATTTTAAAATGAAATATTGCAAAATTCTCAATGACCTACGATGATCAGTGGCGAAGGAATAAATTTTAGTTGTAAAACAGTGTTCCAAATAAATTTTAGTTGGAAAAATTCAGGTTTGGGAAAACGACTTAGGTTCGTTATTTTTTATTTTTATAAAATATTGCATAATTTTCAAAAAACTGCGCTGATTAGAAGGGAAGGAGTCAATTTTAGTTGTAAAATAGTTGTAAAAATAAATTTTAGTTGGAAGAAATCAGGTTTGCTAATACGACTCAGATTCAGTAATACGTTTGCAGTTTTTTCTGACCTGGCCCAGTAGTTTTATCACTGACCTAGTAGTTTTATTACTCGACTTGACGTTTTATCACTTGCCCAGTGAATTTGTCTCTTCTGAACTTTTATCACTGACTCAGTTTATTTATCACTGGCCTAGTATTTTTATCACCTGTTATCCCATCAGAATATTGAATTACTCACATCTCCGATGACATTATTACTGGTTCAATACATTTATCACTTGTCTAGTGATTTGTGAACTACCATGATCAGTGGCGAAGGAGTTAATTTTGGTTGAAAAACAGCGGTGAAAATAAATTTTATTTGGAAGAATTTAAGGTTTACAAAAACTAAATAGATTAGGAATTTTTTGTTATGCAATGTAATATTGCATGAATCGTGGTGAACATTGCTGATCAGTGGCGAAAGATTCAAGTTAAGTAGAAAAAAAGCAGTGAAAATAAATTTTAGTTGGACGAATTTAGGTTGGGGAAACGACACACATTAGGAATATTTCGTTTTGCTATGAAAAACTCCGCGTATATATAAATATCCGCGAACTGCGCTGATCAGTACCGAAGGAGTCATTTTTAGTTGTATAACAGCGGTGAAAATAAGATTTAGCTGGAAGAACTCAGTTTTGAGAAAACGACTCTGATTAGGAATTACTCATTTTGCTATGAAATATTCCATAAATCGCGTTGAACTAACCTGATCATTGGTGATGGAGTAAATCATGGTCGGAAAACCGCGGCGAAAATAAATTTTAGTTCGAAGAATTAATTAAGGTATTAGGAAACGACTCTATGTGAACTGCGCTGATCAGTGGTGAAGGAGTTAATTTTCAGTTGAAAACAGCGGTGAAAATAAATTTTATTTGGAAGAATTTAAGGTTTAAAAAAACGAATTAGATCAGGAATTTTTTATTATGCAATGAAATATTGCATAAATCGGGGTGAACATTGCTGATCAGTGGCGAAATATTCAATTTAAGTTGAAAAAATGCAGTTAGAATAAATTTAAGTTGGACTAATTTAGGTTGGAGGAAACGACACAAATAAGGTATATATTTCATTTCGTTAAAATAACACTTAAATCTTGGTGAACTGCGCTAATCAGTGGCGAAGGAGTCAATTTAATTTGAAAAAGAATCGGTGAAAATAAAATTTAGTTATGAGAACTCAGGTTTGAGAAAAGACTCAGATTTGGAATTTTTCATTTAACAATGAAATATTGCAGAAACGGCGGTGAAATGTGCATTAATGTCGGCAAACTCGGCTGATCAGTCACTAAGGAGTCATTTTTAGTGGTAAAGCAGCAGTGAAAATAAAATTTAGTTGGAACACCTCAGTTTTGAGAAAACGACTCTGATTAGGAAATACTCATTTTGATATGAAATATTCCATAAATCGCGTTGGCCTAAGCTGATCAATGGCGAATGAGTAAATAATTGTTGGAAAACAGTGGTGCAAATAAATTTTAGTTGGAAGAATTAATGCATGAGGAATCGACGCAGAATAAAAATTTTTATTTTGATATGAAATAAAATTTAATCTTGGTTAACTGCCCTAATGAGTGGATTAGGAATCAATTTAAGTTGAACAACAGCAGAGAAAATATAATTTAGTCGTGAAAACTCAGGTTTGAGAAAAGACTTAGATTATGAATTTTTCATTTAGCAATGAAATATTGCATAAATGGAGGTGAACTGTGGCGATCATTGACGAAGGAGTCAATTTCAGTTGAAAAACAATGGTGAAAAAAAATTTAGTTGTAAGAATTAAGATTTGTAATAAGACTCAAATTATGAATTTTTTTATTTTAAAATGAAAAATGAAATATTGAAAAATTCTCACTGACCTACGATGATCAGTGGCGAAGGAGTCAATTTTAGTTGTAAAACAGTGTTCCAAATAAATTTTAGTTGGATAAATTCAGGTTTGAGAAGGACTCAGATTCGTAATATTTTATTTTTATAAAATATTGCATAATTATATTAAACTGCGTTGATAATGGGGAAGCAGTCAATTTTAGGTGTAAAATAGTTGTGAAAATAAAGTTTATTTGGAAGAAATTAGGTTTGCTACTACGACTCAGATTCGTAATTTTTATTTTTGTAAAAAATTGCATAATTAAATTAAACTGAGTTCATAGTGTCGAAGGAGTTAATTTCAGTTGAAAAACAGCGGTGAAAATAAAATTTATTTGGAGGAATTTAAGGTTTAAAACAACGAATTGGATTAGGATTTTTTATTTGCAATGAAATATTGTATAAATCGTAAGGAACATTGCCGATCATTGGTGAAAGTTTCAATTTAAATAGAAAAAAAGCGGGGAAAATAAAATTTAGTTGTGAGAACTCAGGTTTGAGTAAAAACACAAGGTAGGAATTTTTCATTTTGCTACAATTATTGAATACATTGCTCGGTGAACTGTGACAATCAGTGGCGAAAGAGTAAATTTTTGTTTAAAATATGCGGTGAAAATAAATTTAAGTATGAAGAATTTAGGCTTGACGAAAAGAGCCAGATTCGTAATTTTTTATTTTGATTTGAAATATTGAAAAATTCTCAATGAACTACGATGATCATTGGCGAAGAAATAAATTTTAGTTGTAAAACAGTGTTCCAAATAAATTTTAGTTGGAGAAATTCAGGTTTGAGAAAACCACAGATATTGAGAATTTTTCATTTTGCTGTATAATATTGCAAAATTCGCGGTAAACTGCGCGTGTCTGTGGCAAAGGTGTCAATTTAATTATTAAAACAACGGTGAAAATAAATATTTGTTGGAATAATTCATCTCTGAGAAAACGACTTAGATTCGAAATTTTTTATTTTGCTATGAAATACTGCATAAATCACGGTGAACTGCGCTGATCAGTAGAGAAGGTATAATTTTTAGTTGAATAACAGCAGTGACAATAAATTTTATTTGGAAGAATCCGGTTTGAGAAAACGTCTAGGATAAGGAATTTTTTTATTTTGCTATGAAGTATTGCATAAATGTCGGGGAACTGCGCTGATCATTGGCGGAGTAAATTTTAGTTGAAAAACCACGGTGAAAATAAAATTTTGTTCTAAGAATTATGATTTGTAATAGGTTCAGATTAGGAATTTTTTATTTTAAAATAAAAATATTTCAAAATTCTCACTCACCTACGATGATCAGCAGCGGAGTCAATTTTAGTTGTAAAACAGTGTTCCAAATACATTTTAGTTGGTTAATTTCAGGTTTGAGAAAACGACTCAGATTAGGATTTATTCATTTTACTATGAAATAATCCATAAATCGCGTTGAACTAAGCTGATTAATGGTGGTTGAGTAAATAACTGTTGGAAAACAGCGGTGAAAATAAATTTTTGCCATAAGAATTAAGGTATGAGGAATCGACTCAGAAAATAAATTTTAATTTCGCTATGAAATATAGCAAAAATGTCGGTGAACTGCGCTAATCAGTGGCGAAGGAGTCAATTTAATTAGTAAAACAGCCGTGAAAAAAATTTTTTAAAAAATAATTTAGCTGTAAGAAAACGACTCGGATACAAATTTTTAATTTTGCTATTAAATACTGCATAAATCACGGTGAACACCGCTGATCAATGGCGAAGTAGTTATTTTTAATGAACTAACAGCTATGAAAAGATATTATATTTGGAAGAATTATGTTAAAGAGAACGACTCAGATTCGAAAGTTTTTATTCTGCTATAAAAATTGCATAAATCGCGTGGAATTACGCTGATCATTGGCGAAGGAGTCAATTTTAGTTGAAAGTAACGTAAAAAATAAAATTTGGTTGTAATAATTATGATTTATAATACGACATAGAATATGAATTTTTTATTTTTAAATAAAATATTGCAAATTTCTCAATAAACTACGATGATCCATGGCGAAGGAGAGCATTTTATGTGTAATACAGCTGTGAAAATAAATTTTAGTTGGAAGAATTCAGGTTTGAGAAAACGACACAGATTATGAATTTTACATTTTGCTATATAATATTTCAAAATAAGCGGCAAACTGCGCGTGTCAGTGGCAAAGAGTCAATTTAATTAGTAAAACAGCGGTGACAATAAATTTTACATGGAAGAATTCCGGTTTGAGAAAACGACTCAGATTCATTTTTGCTGTAAAATATAGCAAAAATTTTGGTGAACTGCGGTGATCAGTGGCGAAGTAATTAATTTTATGTGATAAACAGCGGTGAAAATAAATTTTATTTTTGAAGAATTTAAAATTTAAGAAAATGAAGTAGATAATGAATTTGTTATTATTCACTGAAATATTGCATAAATCGCGTAAAAATTGATGATCAGTGGCGAAATATTCAATTTTAAGTTGAAAAAAAGTCGTGAGAATATATTTTAGTTTGACGAATTTAGGTTGGAGGAAACGACACAAAATATTCTCCATAAATCTCGGCGAAATACGTTGATAAGTGGCAAAGGAGTCATTTTTTGATGTATAACAGCGGTGAAAATAAAATTTTGTTGGATGAAGTAAGATTTTAGGTGTCGAATCAGAGAAAAAAATTTATTTTTCTATGAAATTAAACTTAAGTCTTGGTGAACTGCGCTAATGAGTGGCGAAGAAGTCAATTTAAATATTAAAACAGCTGTGAAAATAATTTTTTTGGAATAAATCAGCTATGAGAGAATGAATCGGATTCAAAATTTTTTATTTTGCTAATAAATATATCACTAATCGCGTTGATTTGCGCTGATCATTGGCGAAGGGGTCAATTTTATTTGTAAAACAACGGTGAAAATAAAATTTTGTTGCAATAATCATGATTTATAATACGACGCAGATTAGGATTTTTTTTATTTAAAAATGAAATATTGAAAAATTCTCAATGAATTACGATCATCAGTGGCGAATGTGTCCATTTTAGTTGTAAAACAGATGTGAAAATAAATTTTAGTTGGAGGAATTCAGGTTTGAGAAAACGACAGAGATTAGGAATTTTTCATTTTGCTATATAATATTGCAAAATTCGCGGTGAACTGCGCGTGTCAGTGGCAAAGGAGTCAATTTAATTTAAAACAGCGATAAAAATAAATATTTGTTGGAATAATTCAGCTGTGAGAAAACGACATAGATTCGAAATTTTTTTTTGTAATGAAATGCTGCATAAATCACGGTGAACTGCGCTGATGAGTGGCGAAGGTATCATTTTTAGTTGAATAACAGCAGTGACAATAATTTTTACTTGGAAGAATTCCGGTTCGAGAAAACGACTTGGATAAGGAATCTTTTATTTTGCTAAGAAGTATTGCATAAATTTCGGGGAACTGCGCTGATCATTGGCGAAGGAGTACATTTTAGTTGAAAAACCACGGTGGAAATAAAATTTAGTTGTAGGAATTATGATTTGTAATAAGATTTAGATTAGGTTTTTTTTCTTTTAAAATGATATATTGCGAAATTCTCAATGACCTACGATGATCAGTGGCGAAGGAATAAATTTTAGTTGGATAAATTAAGGTTTGGGAAAAGGACTCAGATTCGTTATATTTTATTTTTATAAAATATTGGATAATTTTTAATAAACTGTGCTGATTAGGGGGGAAGGAGTCATTTTTGGTGGAAATTAGTTGTGAAAATAAATTTTAGTAGAAAGAAATCAGGTTTGCTAAATACGACCCAGATACAATAATTTTTTGTACTATAAAATATAGCAAAGATGTCGGTGAACTGAGCTGTTCAGTGGCGAAGGAGTTAAATTTGGTTGAAAAAGAGCGGTGCAAATAATATTTATTTGGAAGTATTGAAGGTTTAAAGAAACGAATTAAATTAGAAATTTTTTATTTTGCGATGAAATATTAGATAAATCGCGGTGAACGTCGCTGATCAGTGGCAGTTGCTGAAGTGCAATTTTTCTGAAAAAAAGCGGTGAAAATAAAATTTAGTTGAATGAAATCATATTTCAGAAAACGACTGATAAGAAATTTATTATTTTGCTATGAAATATTTTCTAAATCGTGTGGAACTAAGCTGATCAATGGCGAATCAGTAAATTATTATTGGATAACTGCGGTGGAAATAAATTTTAGTTGGTAGAATTTAGGTATGAGGAAACGACTTAGAATAAAAATCTTTCTTTTACTATGAAAAATTGCCTAAATCTTGGTAAACCGCGCAAATCAGAGGCGAAAGAGTCAATTTAAATTGAAAAACAGCGGTGAAAATAAAATGCAGTTTTGTTAACTTAGGTGTGAGGACAGAATCAGAATAGGAATATTTCGTTAAGAAATGAAATATTGCATAAATGGCGGTTAGCGTTCCGATCAGTGGCGAAGGAGTAAAATTTTGTTGAAAAACATCGGTGAAAATGAATTTTAGTAGGAAGAATTAAGCTTTTTAGTAAAAAACAAGGTAGGAATTTTTCATTTTGCTATAATTATTAAATACATTGCTCCGTGAACTGTGACAATCAGTGGCGAAGGAGTAAATTTTTGTTTAATATATGCTGTGAAAATAAATTTTAGTTGGAAGAATTTAGGTTTATCGAAAAGAGTCAGATTCCTAATCTTTATTTTGATTTGAAATATTGGAAAAATTCGATTTTCAGTGGTGAAGGAATCCATTTAAGGTGTAAAACAGCTGTAAAAATAAATTTTAGTTGGAAGAATTCTGGTTTGAGAAAACGACACAAATTATGAATTTTTCATTCTGCTAAATAATATTACTAAATTCGCGGTAAACTGCGCGTGTCAGTGGCAAAGAGTAAATTTAAAGAGTAAAACAGCGGTAAAAATTAATTTTTGTTGTAATGATTCAGCTGTGAGAAAACGACAAAGATTCGAATTTTCTTATTTTGCTATGAAGTATTGCATAAATTTCGGGGAACTGCGCTGATCATTGGCGACGGAGTCAATTTTATTTGTATGAACTCTAAAAGACAAGTTGTAATAATAATGATTTGTACTAAGACTCAGATTAGGAATTTTTTTAAAATGATATATTGCAAAATTCTCAATGACCTACTTTGACGAGTGGTGAAGGAATAAATTTTAGTTGCAAAACTGAGTACCAAATAAATTTTAGATGGATAAATTCAGGTTTGGGAAAACGGCTCAGATTCGTTAATTTTTTATTTTTATAAAATATTGCATAATTTTCAATAAACTGCGATGGATACTGGGAAAGGTGTCAAATTCAGTTGTAAAATTTGTGAAAATAAATTTTAGTTGGAAGAAATCAGGTTTGCTAATACAACCCAGATTCAGTAAATTTTTTTGTTATGAAGTATAGCAAAAATGTCGGAGAACTGCAATGATCAGTGGCGAAGGAGTTAATTTTAGTATAAATAAGAGCGGAAAAAATAAATTTTATTTGGAAGAATTGAAGGTTTAAAAAATCTAATTAGATTAAGAATTTTTATTTTGCGATGAAATATTGCTTAAATCGCGGTGAGCATTGCTGATCAGGGGCAAAAGATTAATTTCACTGAAAAAAATTGGTGAAAAAAAAATCTAATATTCCACAGGGAAAAATGACGCCTCGGTAGCTTATCTGGTAAAGCACCTGGCATGAAATCAGGGGATCCGGGTTCGAATCCCGGTCAAGGCGAATCATTTTTTCTCTGTGGAATTCCTGCTATTGTGCATTTTCAGCGGGTACCGCCGTTAAGGTCCTCCACGGCTAGTTCGTGAACCTTCAATTTGTTATGCAGTAAGTACCTTAGTGTTTAAAGTTCGGTCTTAACGTCTTGGACGGCGGCGCCATGCGCACGACTTCGACTACTTTGTGGCATAATATTAATGTGGAATGATTTTTTTCTCTGTGGAATTTTTGCTATATTACATAAATATCGGGGAACTGCGCTGATAATTGGCGAAGGAGTCAACTTTAGTTGAAAGACACGGGTGAAATTAAAATTAAATTGTTTTAATTATTATTTGTAATAAGACTCAGATTAGGAATTTTTTATTTTAAAATGAAATATTGCAAAATTCTCACTGACCTACGATGATGAGCGGCGGAGTCAATTTTAGTAGAAAAAAAGTGTTCCGAATAAATTTTAGTTGGATAAATTCAGTTCTGAGAAAACGACTCAGATTCGTAATTTTTATTTTTTATAAAATATTGCATAAATTTAAATAAACTCTGCTGATTAGTGGGGAAGGAGTGAATTTTAGTTAGAAAATTGTGAAAATAAATTTTATTTGGAACAAATCAGGTTTGCAAATGCGACTCAGATTCAGTAATTTTTTTCGCTATGAAATATAGCAATAATGTCGGTGAACTGTGCTGATCTGTGGCGGAGTTAATATTAGTTGAAAAATAGCGGTGAAAATATGTTTTATTTGGATGAATTTTAGGCTTAAAATAAAGAATTAGATTAAGAATTTTTTATTTTGCAATGAAATATTGCACAAATTGTGGAGAACATTGCTGATTAGTGGTGAAAGTTTCAATTTAAGTAGAAAAAAAGGAGTGAAAATAAATTGAATTTGGACGAATTTAGGTATGAGGAATCGACTCAGATTTGAAATTTTTTATTTTGCTTTTAAAGACTTCGCACATCACGGTGAACTGCGCTGATCAGTGGTGAAGTAGTCATTTTTAGTGGAATAACAGCGTTGAAAAAAATTTAGTTGTAATTATTATGATTTATAATACGACATAGATTAGGATTTTTTATTCTAAAATGAAGTATTGCAATATTCTCAATGAACTACGATGATCAGTGGCGAAAGAGTGCATTTTAGATGTAAAACAGCTGTGAAAATAAATTTTAGTTGGAGGGATTCAGTATGAGAAAACGATACAGATTCGGAGTTTTTCATTTTACTATATTGTGACGGTCCGAGTCCATCACAGGGTTTTCCCCTTTCTTACTCCTACCCTTTTCCGCACTCACCACCCCAACCCTCCCACTCTCCCCGGCTACTGCCCCCGGCCCACGATGGCCAGGAATTTGGTTCACGCGAGTGGTTTTTTTGGAGTGGCTTGCTTCCGCGAAGGTGTGAGTGTGTGGCCTGGGAGGGGCTATTCGACCCCGCTCTAGGATCACGGTTGTGTGTAAAAGTGGCCTGCCCCAGTGACGTTGTGCACCCGTGCTCCCAATCACGTGACCTCCCATCCCACCCCGAGAATTCGGGGATATAAGAGCGGAAGGAACGCCGTTCACGGGCAGAGGAACAGAGAAAAATTCTCAGGAGAGAGAGAGAGAAAAAAACTCTCTGAACGGAGAGAGGAGATGGCTGGGCAAGTCTTCAGGGAAGACTTTGTGGACAGACGCGTCAGTGGAGAAGCACGGATCGAAGGCTGCAGAGGACTGGTCCGAATCGAATCCAACCGAATCCACCTCACGCCGCGGCGTGAGGTGGATTCGGTTGGCCCCTCTTCGCCGCAATTCTGTCTCGAAATTTCGCGACAGTGCGAGCATGCATTGCCGGTAGCTGCCATATGCCACGGATTCGGAGACGCCGTAAACGCAGGGTTCCGTCGGCGTCGTGTGAGGGATCCGCGGGCCAGGGCTGCTCGCCTGCGTAAATGCTGCCTGGCGACACGAGTGACACTACCCTCGTCCTGCGCCTCATCCTCGATCATCAGTCTGCACCGGCCGTTGCGTAAGCCACTGTCGTCCCATCTTCGCCCATTGCTCTCCCCTTTTTTCCCCCCCTTGTTTGCCACTTTGTTTTATGACCGGCGAGCCAAGCGTGAACTCTAAAGCGTTGTGGGACTATTGAGGCAACGCTCATCACCATCGTCATATCATATCCTATGTTATTGAGTTGTTACAGTGGGCCACGGAGCCTTAATTCATTTCTACTGTCAGTATGGTATCTAATGCTGTCTGTTAATTTCATTTCCTTGGTCAGTCAATTCGATCGAAGCTAAATGTAAAAGCTGCATTTTTGTTTTGTATCTTTGATCATTTTCACCTCATCATTTTCATCCCCATCCATGTCACAAATGTATTCGAGCGTCATCCATTTCATTGAGATTCATCCACATTTAGTGTTCCAATGTAATGCTTATTTCATGTATTCTGGAGGGAGTTCATGTTATTAATCGTAACACTAAAATGTTTTGCAATATCCAAATTACGCGTGTTTCAGTGTATTTCTCCAGTTCCTAATTGGCCATACTCCCACCCCCTCACTCCCAGCCTAACACCCTTCACGATCCCTTTTAAATTTTATTATTTGTGGGCCACCGTCACTTCCACATCGGTTTGGCACCTTGGGGTTCCCATCGCGAGGGCCGTGCCCCCCCGTTTTCGGGAGACGGTTTGCCCACGTATGTGGACGTTTGTCCCAGCTCTGCGGCCGTGGCCACCGGCTGAGGGGCGGAACCGTCACAATTTAATATTGCAAAAATCGCGATAAGCTGCGCGTGTCAGTGGCAAAGGAGTCAATTTAATCAATAAAACAGCGGTGAAAATAAATTTTTGACGGAATAATTGAGCTGTGAGAAAACGACTCAGATTCGAAAATATTTATTTTGCTATGAAATACTGCATAAATCACGGTAAACTAACGTGATCAGGGGCGAAGGTATCATTTTTAGTTGAATAACTGCGGTGACAATAAATTTAATTCGCAAGGATTCCGGTTTTAGAAAAGGACTGAGATTCAGTAATTTTTTTTGCTATGAAATATAGCAAAAATGTCGGTGATCTGCGCTGATCAGTGGCGAAGGAGTTAATTTTAGTCGAAAAAAAGCGGTGAAAATAAATTTCATTTGGAAGGTTTGAAGAAACGACACAAATTAGGAATATTTCATTTCGCTATGAAAATGCGCATAAATCTAGTCGAACTGTCCTGATAAGTGGCGAAGGAGTGATTTTTGGTTGTACATCAGCAATGAAAATATAATTTAATGGGAAGAATTTAGATTGAAGGAAACGAAACAAATAAGGAATATTTCATTTCGCTATTAAAACTGCTTAAATCTCGGTGAACTGCGCTGAATAGTGGTGAAGCAGTCATTTTTTGATGAATAATAGCGGTGAAAATAAAATTAAATTGGATGAAGTAAGGTGTTAGGAATCGAATCAGAATAAAAATAACAGCGGTGAAATCAATTTTAGTTGGAAGAATTCAGGTTTGAGGAAAAGACTTAGATAAGAAATTTTTTATTTTGCTATGAAGTATTGCATAAATTTCGGGGAACTGCTCTGATCATTGGCGAAGGAGTCAAGTTTAGTAGATAGACAACGGTAAAAATAAAATTAAGTTGTAATAATTATGATTTGTAATAAGACTCAGGTTATAAATTTTTTTAAAATGAAATATTGCAAAAGACTCACTCACCTACGATGATCAGCGGCGGAGTCAATTTTTGTTGTAAAACTGTTCCGAATAAATTTATGTTGGAGAAATTCAGTTTTGAGAAAACGACTCAGATTTGTTATTTTGATTTATAAAAAGTATTGGATAAATTGAGGTAAACTACGCTGATTAGAGGGAATGGAGTGTATTTTAGTTAAAGTTTTTTGTAATAAATAGTAAATTTGTAATAATTATGATTTGTAATAAGACTCAGGTTATACATTTTTTAAAAATGAAATATTGCAAAAGACTCACTCACCTACGATGATCAGCGGCGGAGTCAATTTTTGTTGCAAAACTGTTCCGAATAAATTTATGTTGGAGAAATTCAGTTTTGAGAAAACGACTCAGATTTGTTATTTTGATTTATAAAAAGTATTGGATAAATTGAGGTAAACTACGCTGATTAGGGGGAATGGAGTGTATTTTAGTTAAAAAAATGAAAATAGATGTTAGTTAGAAGATTTCATGTTTGCGAATACGACTCAGATTCAGTAATTTTTTTCGCTATGAAATATAGCAAAAATATAGATGAACCGCGCTGATCAGTAGCGAAGGAGTTAATTTTAGATGAAAAAGAATGGTGAAAATAAGTTTTATTTGGAAGAATTTAAGGTTTAAAAAAACGAATTAAATTAAAAATTTTAAATTTTGCAATGAAATATTATATAAATCGTGGCATATATTGCTGATCAGTGGTGAAAGTTTCAATTTACGTAGAAAAAATGCAGTGAAAATAAATTTAATTTGGACGAATTTAGGTATAAGGGATGGACTCATTTGAAATTTTTAATTTTGCTATGAAATATTGCATGAATCGCGTTTTACTGCTCTGAGCAATGGCGAAGGAGTCAATTTTTGTTGAAAAACAACGGTGAAAATAAAATTTAGTTGTAAGAATTTAGTTGCAAGTAAGCTTATAAAATAAGTTTGAATTATAATACGACACAGATTAGAAATTTTTTTAAAATGAAATATTTCAAATTTCTCAATGAACTACTATGATCAGTGGCGATGGAGTCCATTTTAGTTGAAAATAAATTTTATTTGGAAGAATTCACGTTTGAGAAATCGACACAGATTAAAAATTTTTCATTTTCCTATATTATTTTGCAAAAATCACGGGAAACTGGGCGTGTCAGTGGCAAAAATTTAATTAATAAAACAGCGGTGAAAAGAAATTTTTGTTGGTATAATTCAGCTGTGGAGATACGACTCAGATTCAAAATTTTTTATTTTGAATGAAATAATGCATTAATAACGGTGAACTGCGGTGACCAGTGGCGAAGGTATCATTTTTAGCTGAAAAATAATGATGAAAATAAATTTTATTTATAAGCATAAAGTTTGAGTAAGCGAATCAGATTCGGAAGTTTTCATTTTGCTATGAAATATTGCATAAATCTCGGTAATTTGCGCTGATCACAAAATTTTAGCTGAAATACAGCGTTGAGAATAAATTTTAATTGGAAGAATTAAGGTTTATGAAGTTAACTCATATTAGGAATTTTTCATTTTCCTGTAATCATCAATCGTGGTGAACATTGCTGATCAGTGGCGAAGAAATCGATTTTCGTTGAAAAACAGTGGTGAAAAAAATTGGAGCTAGAATAATTAAGCTTTTAGTAAACGACTCAGTTTAGGAATTTATTATTTTGCTACGGTATAATGCAAACATCTTGCTAAACTACGCTGATCAGTGGCAAAAGAGAAATTTTTGTTGAAAAAGAGCGGTGAAAATAAATTTTAGTTGGATGAAATCAGTTTTGAGATAATGCTTCTGATTAGAAATTACTCATTTTGCTATGAAATATTCCTTAATCACTTCGAAGTATGCTGTTCAATGCATGCTGATCAATAGCAATGAAATACTGCATAAATGGCGGTCAACTGTGGCAATCAGTCGCGAAGAAGTAAATTTATTGTCGAAAACAGCGGTGAAAAAAATTTTAGTTTAAATAATTGAAGGTTAGAAGAAAAACTAAAGTTAGTTGTTCTTCATTTTGCAGTAAAATATTGCATTTATCACGGAATAAATTGCTGAACAGTGGCGGAGAATTCAATTTTAGTTGAAAAAAATCCGTTGAAATTCAATTTTAGTTGGAAGAAACAATGACACACATTAGTAATATTTCATTTCACAACCAATCCGCATAAATCTAGTCGAACTGCCCTGATAAGTGGCGAAGGTGTCATTTTTTGTTGTGCAAGAGCGGTGAAAATAAAATTTAGGGGGACGAATTTAGGTTGGAGAAACGAAACAAGTTAGGAATATTTCATTTCGTATTTAAAACTGCATAAATATCGGCAGACTACGCTGATATGTGGCGAAGAATTCATTTTTTGTTGAATAATAGCGGTGAAAATAAAATTAAATTGGATGAAGTAAGGTGTTAGGAATCGAATCAGAATAATAATTTTTATTTTTCTATGGAATTAAACTTTAATCTTTGTGAACCACGCCAATCAGTAGCGAAGGAGTCAATTTAATTAGTAAAACAGCTGTGAAAATAAATTTTTGTTGAAATAATTCAGCTGTGAGAAAACGACTCAGATTCGAAATTTTTTATTTTGCTATTAAATATTGCATTAATCGCGTTGAACAGCGCTGATCATTGGAGAAGGAGTCATTTTTATTTGAAAGACAACGGTGAAACTAAAATTAGTTGTAAGAATTAAGATTTTAAATACGACATAGATTAAAAAGTTTTAATTCTAAACGAAATTTTTCACAAAAATTACTGAATTACGACGATTAGTGGCGAAAAAGTCAATTTTAATTGTAATATAGCATAAAAATTTTTTAGTTGGATGGATTCAGGTTTGACAAAAACACTCATTTTCGAAATTTTTTATTTGGCTATAAAATATTGCATCCATCGTGGTGAACATTGCTGATCAGTGGCGAAGAAATCGATTTTCGTTGAAAAACAGTGGTGAAAAAAATTGGAGTTGGAATAATTAAGCTTTTAGTAAACGACTCAGTTTAGGATTTTATTATTTTGCTACAGTATAATGCAAACATCTTGCTAAACTACGCTGATCAGTGGCAAAAGAGAAATTTTTGTTGAAAAAGAGCGGTGAAAATAAATTTTAGTTGGATGAAATCAGTTTTGAGATAATGCTTCTGATTAGAAATTACTCATTTTGCTATGAAATATTCCTTAATCGCTTCGAACTAAGCTGTTCAATGCATGCTGATCAATAGCAATGAAATACTGCATAAATGGCGGTCAACTGTGGCAATCAGTCGCGAAGAAGTAAATTTACTGTTGAAGAACAGCGGTGAAAAAAATGTAAGTTTAAATAATTGAAGGTTAGAAGAAAAACTAAAGTTAGTTGTTCTTCAATTGCAGTAAAATATTGCATTAATCGCGGAATAAATTGCTGAACAGTGGCGGAGGATTCAATTTTAGTTGAAAAAGAGCGGTGAAAATAAATTTTAGTTGGAAGAACTTATTTTTGAGGGAACGACGCAGATTATAAATTTTTAATTTTGCAATGAAATAACTCCTTAATCTGGGTTAACTGCAATGATCTGTAACGATGTAGTCATTTTCATTGCACTAACAGCTGTGACATTAATTTTATTTGGAAAATATCAGGGTTGAGGAAAAGGGAATAATTCATTTTGCAATGAAATAAAGCATATTTCTCGGTGAAGTGCGCTCTTCATTAGCGAAGGTGTAAATTTTAGTTAAAAAACAACGGTGAATATAAAATTTAGTTATGAGAATTAAGGTTTGTGTGTTACAATATTCGGAATTTTTTTATTTCGATATGAAATATTGCAAAAGAAATCTATGAATTACGATGATTAGTGGCGAAGGAGCAATTTTAATTGTAATATAGCGTCAAAATAAATTTTAGTTGGATGGATTCAGGTTTGAGAAAAAAACTCATTTTCGAAATTTTTTATTTTTCTATAAAATAATGCATAATTCTGAAAAAAATGCGCTTATTAGCGGCGAAATTTTCAATATTAGTGGAAAACACCTGTAAAAATATATTTTAGTTGGAAGATTTAAGGAATTAAAAAACGAATTAGATTAGGAATTTTTTATTGTACTAAGAAAAATGGCATGAATAAGGTAACCTGAGCTGATCCGTGGCGATTGTATCATTTTTAGTTGAATAACAGCGGTGACAATAAATTTTACTTGAAAGAATTTCGGTTTTTAGAAAACGACCAGAATTTGGAGGTTTATATTTTGCTACGAAATATTGCTTAAATCTCGTTTAACTGCACTGATCATTGGCAAAAGAGTAAAAATTAGTTGAAAAACCACGGTGAAAATAAAATTTAGTTGTAAGTATTATGATTATTAATAAGATTCAATTAAGAAATATTTTATTTTAAAATGGACATCTTGAAGAATTCAGACTCACCTACGTTGATCAGCGGCGGAGTCAATTTTAGTTGTAACACAGTGTTCTAAATAAATTTTAGTTGAATAAATTCAGGTTTGAGAAAACGACTCAGATTGCGAATTACTCATTTGCTGTGAAATATTCCATAAATTGCGTTGAACTAAGCTGATCCATGGTGAATGAGTAAGTAATTGTTGAAAACAGCGGTGATAATAAATTTAAGTTGGAAGAATTAAGGTATAAGGAATCGACTCAGAATATATATTTTTATTTTGCTAAGAAATAAAACTTAAATCTTGGTGAACAGCTCTGATCAGTGGCGAAGTAGCCATTTTAGTGGAATAACAGCAGTACAAAAAATTTTACTTAAAAGATTTCCGGTTTGAGAAAACGAATTAGATAAGTAATTTTTTATTTTACTATGAGTATTGCATAAATATCGGGGAACTGAACTGATCAATGGTGAAGGATTCAATTTTAGCTGAAAGACAACGGTGAAAATAAAATTTAGTTGTAAGGATTATGATTTGCAATAAGACTCAGGTTAGGAATTAAAAAAAATGATATATTCATTTTGCAGTAAAATATTGCACTAACAGCTGTGAGATTAATTTAATTTGGAAAAAATCAGGTTTGAGGAAAAGACTCAGGTTGGGAATAATTCATTTTGCTATGAAATAAAGCATATTTCTCGGTGAAGTGCGCTCTTCATTAGCGAAGGAGTAAATTTTAGTTAAAAAACAACGGTGAATATAAAATTTAGTTATGAGAATTAAGGTTTGTGTGTTACAATATTCGGAATTTTTTTATTTCGATATGAAATATTGCAAAAAAAAATCTATGAATTATGATGAATAGTGGCGAAGGAGGTTTGAGAAAAAAACTCATTTTCGAAATTTTTATTTTTCTATAAAACAATGCATAATTCTTTAAAAAATGCGCTTATTAGCGGCGAAATTGTCAATACTAGTTGAAAACACCTGTGAAAATAATTTTTAGTTGGAAAAATTAAGGACTAAAAAACGAATTAGATTAGGAATTTTTTATTGTACTAAGAAAACTGGCATGAATAATGGAAAAATGGAAATGGAAAGAATTTCGGTTTGGGAAAACGACTAGAATTCGGAGGTTTTTATTTTGCTTCGAAATATTGCTTAATCGCGTTTAACTGCGCTGATTATTACGGAAGAGTAAAAATTTAGTTGAAAAACCACGGTGAAAATAAAATTTAGTTGTAAGTATTATGATTAATAATAAGATTGAATTAAGGAATTTTTTATTTTAAAACGGACATATTGAAAAATTAAGACTCACCTATGTTGATCAGCGGCGGATTCAATTTTAGTTGTAAAGCAGTGTTCCAAATAAAATTTAGTTGAATAAATTCAGGTTTGAGATAACGACTCAGATTAGAAATTACTCATTTTGCTGTGAAATATTCCATGAATCGCGTTGAACTGAGCTGATATGGTGAATGAGTAAATAATTGTTCGAAAACAGCGGTGAAAATAAATTTAAATTGGAAAAATTAAGGTATGAGTAATCGTCTCAGAATAAAAATTTTTAATTTACAATTAAATATTGCATAAATAGTGGTGAACCTTGGTTATCAGTGGTGAAAGTTTGAATTTAAGTAGAAAAAAAGCTGTGAAAATAAATTTAATTTGGACGAATTTAGGTATGAGGAATCGACTCAGTTTTGAAATTTATTATTTTGCTTTGAAATACTTCATACATCACGGTGACCTGAGCTGATCAGTGGCGAAGGTAACATTTGTAGTCGGATAAGAGCGGTAACAATAAATTTTACCTGGAAGAATTTCGGTTTGAGAAAACGACTCAGATTCAGTAATTTTTTTGCTATGAAACAGCAAAAATGTCGGTGAACTACGCTGATCAGTATCGAAGGTGTTAATTTTAGTCGAAAAACAGCCGTGAAAATAAATTTTATTTGGAAGAATTTAGGTAGGAGGAATAGACTTAGATTTGAAATTTTTTATTTTCCTTTGAAATACTGCATAAATCACGGTGAACTGAGCTGATCAGTGTCGAAGGTATAGTTTTTAGTTGAATAAAACGGTGACAATAAATTTGACCTGGAAAAATTCCGGTTTGAGAAAACGACTCAGATTCTATAATTTTTTTGGCTATGAAATATAGCAAAAATATAGGTGAACTGCGCTGATCACTGGCGAAGGAGTTAATTTAAATGGAAAAGAGTGGTGAAAATAAGTTCTATATGGAAGAATTTAAGGTTTTTAAAAAAACGAATTAGATTAAAAATTTTTAATTTACAGTGAAATATTGCATAAATCGTGGTGAACATTGGTAACCAGTGGTGAAAGTTTGAATTTAAGTAGAAAAAAAGCAGTGAAAATAAATTTAATTTGGACGAACTTAGGTATGAGGAATCGACTCAGATTTGAAATTTTTCATTTACTTTGAAATACTTCATTTGTATGTGTAAATAAATTTTATTTGGAAGAAACAATGACACACATTAGGAATATTTCATGTCGCAAAGAAAATCCGCTTAAATCTAGTCGAACTGCCCTGATAAGTGGCGAAGGAGTCATTTTATTTGTACAAGAGCGGTGAAAATAAAATTTAGTGGAACGAATTTAGGTTGGAGGAAACGAAACAAGTTAGGAATATTTCATTTCGTATTTAGAACTGCATAAATATCGGCAAACTACGATGATAAGTGGCGAAGAATTCATTTTTTGTTGAATAATAGCGGTGAAAATAAAATTAAATTGGATGAAGTAAAGTGTTAGGAATCGAATTAGAATAATAATTTTTATTTTTCTATGAAATTAAACTTAAATCTTTGTGAACCGCGGTAATCAGTGGCGAAGGATTCAATTTAATTAGTAAAACAGCTGTGAAAATAAATTTTTGTTGAAATAATTCAGCTGTGAGAAAACGACTCAGATTCGAAATTTTTTATTTTGCTATTAAATATTGCCTTAATCGCGTTGAACAGCGCTGATCATTGGAGAAGGAGTCATTTTTATTTGAAAGACAACGGTGAAACTAAAATTAGTTGTAAGAATTAAGATTTTAAATACGACATAGATTAAAAAGTTTTAATTCGAAACGAAATTTTTCACAAAAATTACTGAATTACGACGATTAGTGGCGAAAAAGTCAATTTTAATTGTAATATAGCATAAACATTTTTTAGTTGGATGGATTCAGGTTTGACAAAAACACTCATTTTCGAAATTTTTTATTTTGCTATAAAATATTGCATCCATCGTGGTGAACATTGCTGATCAGTGGCGAAGAAATCAATTTTCGTTGAAAAACAGTGGTGAAAAAAATTGGAGTTGGAATAATTAAGCTTTTAGTAAACGACTCAGTTTAGGATTTTATTATTTTGCTACGGTATAATGCAAGCATCTTGCTAAACTACGCTGATCAGTGGTAATAGAGAAATTTTTGTTGAAAAAGAGCGGTGAAAATAAATTTTAGTTGGATGAAATCAGTTTTGAGATAATGCTTCTGATTAGAAATTACTCATTTTGCTATGAAATATTCCTTAATCGCTTCGAACTAAGCTGTTCAATGCATGCTGATCAATAGCAATGAAATACTGCATAAAAGGCGGTCAACTGTGGCAATCAGTCGCGAAGAAGTAAATATACTGTTGAAAAACAGCGGTGAAAAAATGTAAGTTTAAATAATTGAAGGTTAGAAGAAAAACTAAAGTTAGTTGTTCTTCATTTTGCAGTAAAATATTGCATTAATCGCGGAATAAATAGGGTAGTTTCCTTCAACAAAGAAAACAGACTTCATTAATTGCGATTTGTGCCCTGCCATAAATGTATTTAATTTACGCAAAAAGTTTGTATTGAGAAATCCCAGTTTACTAGAGAATTAAATGTTAATTTTAAGGCCATTTGAAAAGGCTCTGAAATGGCGGGGTGCGCTGCCTTCATGCTGACGTAACAGGTATGTAGTTTACGTTGCGAAGCATAGGAAAATTCGTCTCCTGAACTTACCGTTGTATTTCAGGGCCCCTTAGCTCTAGTGAATATTTATTAGTATTAACCTGTAAAAACTATCAATGTTGGAAAGGAATTCTCAGTTAACCATGGTATTATTAGTCATTTTATAGGCTCAAGGACGTCCTGCTCGCTGTGTCTTCTGCTACGACGAAGCATGGCGTGAAGGTCGTGCGGCGATAGGCGAACTACATGATATGCTTGTGAAAGGAATACTAACTGATTTTAAATGAATCAACTGCATAAGTAATGTTAAATAAATAAATAAAAGTTAATTATAATTAATTAACGGAATAAATATGCCTCCAATACTTGTTCATAAGCTTTAACGGAGTGCGGCGTCTATTTGGAAGCGCCCGCAGCACCACCTGGTGGCAGGTAGAGGAAATAGTTTGACGTCACGCGTAGGATTAACCGGCATGCAATAGTTTGCCGTCGCGTTTTCGCGCCATTGATTTTTTTCACTTTTTAATTAATGAGGAAAAATACTTAACGTCATTTAAAAATCGAACGGCTTAAAACACGTACTCCAGAGGTTATAAACTTTCGATCAAGACAATAAAAAAAAAATAGGAAACTACCCTATCGCTGAACAGGGGCGGAGGATTCAATTTTAGTTGAAAAAAATTCGTTGAAAATAAATTATAGTTGGAAGAACTTATTTTTGAGGGAACGACGCAGATTATGAATTTTTAATTTTGCAATGAAATAACTTTTTAATCTGGGTTAACTGCAATGATCAGTAACGATGTAGTCATTTTTAATGCACTAACAGCTGTGGGATTAATTTCATTTGGAAAAAATCAGGTTTGAGGAAAAGACTCAGGTTGGAAATAATTCATTTTGCAATGAAATAAAGCATATTTCGAGGTGAAATGCGCTCTTCATTAGCGAAGGAGTAAATTTTAGGAGTAAAAAAACAACGGTCAATAAAAAATTTAGTTATGAGAATTAAGGTTTGTGTATCACAATATTCGGAATTTTTTTATTTTGATATGAAATAATGTAAAAAGATTCTATGAATTACGATGAATAGTGGCGAAGGAGTCAATTTTAATTGTAATAGAGCGTCAAAATAAATTTAAGATGGATGGAATCAGGTTTGAGGAAAAAACTCATTTTCGAAATTTTTTATTTTGCTATAAAACATTGAATGATCCTCAATACATTGCGCTTATTAGTGGCGAAGCAATATTAGTTGATAAAACATGTGAAAAAAATTTTAGTTGGAAGAATTAAGGATTTAAAAAACGAATTAGATCAGGAATTTTTTATTGTACTACGAAAAATGGCATGAATAATGGTAACTTGCGCTGATCAGTGGCGATGGTATCATTTTTAGTTGAATAACAGCGGTGACAATAAATTTTACATGAAAGGATTTCGGTTTGAGAAAACGACTAGAATTCGGAGGTTTATATTTTGCTACGAAATATTGCTTAAATCGCGTTTAACTGCGCTGATCATTGGCAAAAGAGTAAAAATTAATTGAAAAACCACGGTGAAAATAAAATTTAGTTGTAAGTATCATGATTATTAATAAGTTTCAATTGAGGAATTTTTAATTTTTCATTAATAATTGCATAAATCGAAGTGAACGTGGCTATTCAGTGGCGAAAGTATTCATTTAAGATAAAAAGAGTGGTGAAAATAAATTTTAGTTAGATGAATTCAGGTTTGAGAAAACGACTCAGGATCGGAGTTTATCATTTTACTATTAAATATAGCATAAATTTCGTTAAATTAAAATCAGTGTCGAACGAGTAATTATTTGTTTAAAAAGAGCAGTGACAAAAAATTTTAGTAGGGGGAATTAAGGTATAAGAAACGACTCAGTATAATAATTTTTAGTTTTCTATGAAGTATTGCATAAATCTTGGTGAACTGCGTTTATCAGGTGCGAAGAAGCAATTTAATTTGAAAAATAGCGGTGAAAAAATATTTACTTCTCAGAAATCAGTTTTAAGAAACGACTCAGATTAGGAATTTGTTATTTTGCAATTACGTATTGCATAAATCAAGGTGAACTGCACTTATCATTGGCGAAGGCTTAAATTTTAGATGGGAAAAATAAATATTATTTGGACGAACTCAAGTTTCAAAAAAATGATTTAGATTAGCAATTTTTTATTTTGTAATGGCAAATTGCCTAAATCACGGTGAATTCTGCTGATCAGTGGCGAAGCATTAAATTAAGTTAAAAAAACAGCGGTTAACATAAATTTTAGATGGAAGAATGAAGGTTTGTGAAAAATAATCAAATTACGAATTTGTTATTTTGCTATTCAACGTTTCAAAAATCGCGGTGAACAACGCTGATTTGTAAAGGAAGTAACAATTTTAGTGGACAAGCAGCGGTGAAAATAAGTTTTAGTTGGAAGAATTCAGGATTGAGGAAACGGCTCATTTTAAGAATTTTTCATTATGCTATGGAATAATACATTAAGTAAACGTAATATATTAGCAATTATTCATTTTTCTATTATATATTGCATAAATGGCGATGAACATTGCAGATCAGATATGAAGTTGTCAATTTTAGTTGAAAAACAGAAGTGAAAATAAATTTTCGTTGGAAGTATTAAGGTTTGAGGAAATGACTAAGGTCCGGAATTATTTATTTTATTTTGAGATATTGCATTAATTTCTGTGAACTAAGCAGATCTGTGGAAGAGTAAATTTAAGTTTAAAAAAAGCGGTGAAAATAAAATTTTGTTGGAAGTACTCTGGTTTGAGAAAAGGTTTTAGAATAAGAGTTTTTTATATTTCGCTACGAAATATTAATAAATCGAGTTGAACTAAGCTTATCAGTAGCGAAGTTATTTTGCTATTCAATGTTTCATAAATCGCGGTGAACAACGATGCATTGTAAAGGAAGTAACAATTTTAGTGGACAAGCAGCGGTGAAAATAAATTTTAGTTGGAAGAATTCAGGCGTGAGAAAACGACTCAGATTCGAAATTTTTTTATTGCTATGAAATATAGTACATATCTCAATAACCGGCGCTGACCGAAGGAGTCAATATTTGTTGAATAACAGCTGTTAAATTTTTTTTTATTTGGAAGAATTCAGGTTTGTAAAAAACGTCTATGTTTCGGATTTTTTTTAGCTATGAAATAATGCATTAATCTCAGTGATCCGCCATGATCAGTCAATTTTTGCTGAGAAACAGCGGTGACTATTAATTTATATTATAAGAATAAGGGTTTGAATAAACAACTCAGTTTTGTCATTTTCTCATTAAATATTTCAAAATCGCGGTGAACTGCGCTTATTATTGGCGAAGAAGTCAATTTTAAATGAAAAACAGCTGTTTACATAAAGTGTTATTGGTAGTATTCAGGTTGGCGAAAACGATTCAGATTATGTTATTTAGTTTGCTATGAAATATTGCCTAAATCTCGGTGAACTGCTCTGGTCAGTGGACAAGAAGTGATTTTTCGTTGACAAACTTCGGTGAAAATAAATTTTAGATAGATGAATTCAGGTTTAGAAAACTTCTCTAATTTCTAAACAACTCTGGAAATTTTTATTTTGCAATGCAATATTGCATGTATTTCGGTGAACTTCGCTGATCAGTGGCGAAGGTGTGAATTTCAGGTGAACAAGAGCGGTGAAAATTAATTTTAGTTGGAGGAATTAAAATTTGAGTAAAGTACTTAGATTTGCAATTTTTCATTTTGCTATTAGAATATGCATAAATGTTGGTGAACATGTCAGATCATTGGTGATGAAGTAAATTTTAGTTGAAAAACAGAAGGGAAAATAAATTTTCGTTGGAAGTATTAAGGTTTGAGGAAACGTCTATGGTTCGGAATTATTTATTTTTCTTTGAGATAAAGCATTAATCTCTGTGAACATTGCTGATCAGTAGCGGATGGGGTCAATTTTAGTAGAGTAACAGCGGAAATATTAATTTCAGTTTGAAGAACTCACGTTTGAAAAAATTATTTAGAATAGGAATTTTTTATTTTGTAATGAAATAATTCATAAATCACGGTGAACAGTGCTGATCAGTGGATGAGTCAATTTAAGTAAAAAAAATAGAGGTTAAAATAAATTTTTGTTGGAAGAATTCAGGTTTGCTAAAACGACTCAGATTCAGTAATTTTATTTTGCTGTGAAATATTGCATATATCATGGTGAACTGCGCTGATCAGTGGAAAAGAAATTATTTTTCGTTAATAAACTGCGGTGAAAATAAATTTTAGTTAGAAGAAATCAGGTTTGAGAAAACGAGTCATACTCGGATTATTTATTTTTCTATGAAATATTGCTTTACTATCTGTGAACTACGCTGATCTATGGCGAAGTAATCAATTCAGGTTGAAAAAAAGCGGTGAAAATAACATTTAGTTGGAAGTACTTAGGTTTGAGGAAACGGTTCAGATTAGGAATTTTTCATTTTGCTATGAAATAAGGAAAAAATCACGTTTATTTAAGCTGATCAGTGTCGAACAAGTAAATATTAGTTGATATACAGCAGTGAAAATAAATTTTAGTTGGAAGATTTTATGTATGAGTAAACATGCCAATTTATGAATTTTTATTTTTCCATTAATAGTAGCATAATTCGCGGTAAACATGGCTGTTCATTGGCAAGAGATTCAATTTAAGTTGAAAAAGTGCGGTGGAAATAATCTTTAGTTGGAAGATTTAAGGTATGAGGAAACGACTTTACAATAAAAATTTTTATTTTGCTATGAAATACTGCATAATTTGCGGTGAACATTGCTGATCAGTGGCGGAGTCAATTTAAGTTGAAAAACAACGGTGAAAATAAGTTTCAGTAGGAAGAATTAAGGATTGATTAAAAACTCAAATTAGAATATTTTTATTTCACTATTAAATATTGCATTGATCACGGTGACCATTGTTGATCAGAAGTGGAGGAGTCAATTTCAGTGGAATAACGGCGGTAAAATTAATTTCAGTTTGAAGAACTCACGTTTGAAAAAAATATTTAGATTAAGAATTTTTTATTTTGTAATGAAATATTGCATAAATCACGGTGTACTGTGCTGATTAGTGGAGAAGGAGTCAACTTTAGCAAAAAAAACAGCGGTTAAAATAAATTTTGGTTGGATGAATTAAGGTTTGACAAAGGACTCTGATTAATAATTTGTCATTTTGATATTAAACACATCATAAATCGCGGTGAACTACGCTTATCATTGACGAAGGAGCAATATTGTTTCTAAAACGGCGGTAAAGATATATTTTAGTAGGAAGATTTAAGGTTTGAGAATACGACTCTGATTAGGTATCCTTATTTGTTATGAAATAATGTAGAAATATCACTGAACTACGATGACCAGCGGCGAAGGAATCAGTATTTGTGAAAAAAGTTGCAATTAAATTTCTGTTTGAAGAATTCTGGTTGTTAAAACGTCTCTGTTTCGAAATTTTTTATTTTGCTATAAAATAATTCATAATTCTTGGTGATATTCGCTGATCAGTGGAAAAGATGTTATTTTCAGTTGATTAACTAAGAAGAAAATACAATTTAGTTATAGGAATTCTGGTTAACTAAAACGACTCAGATTCAGTAATTTTATTTTAGTATGAAATATAACATATAAATTTGTGAACTGTACTGATCAGTGGAAAAGGAGATATTTTTAGTTGATAAACTGTGGTGAATATAAAATATAGTTATAGGATTTCAGTTTCAGAAAACTACTCAGACTCAGAATATTTATTTTTCTATGAAATATTGCATTAATATCAGAGAACTACGCTTATCTATGGCGAAGGATTCACTTTAGGTTGAAAAAAAGCGGTGAAAATTACATTTAGTTGAAAGTACTCAGGTTGAGGAAACGGCTCATTTTAGGAACTTTTCATTATGCTATAGAATAATGCATTAAGTAAACGTTTTATATTAGAAATTATTCATTTTACTATTATATATTGCATAAATGGCGATGAACATTGCAGATCAGATGTGAAGGTTACAATTTTAGTTGAAAAACAGAAGTGAAAATAAATTTTCGTTGGAAGTATTAAGGTTTGAGGAAATGACTAAGGCTCGGAATCGTATTAGCAAACCTGATTTCTTGCAACTAAAATTTATTTTCACAAAGTTTTAACTTAAATTCACTCTTTCCCCATTAATCAGCGTGGTTTTTTTTAATTTATGCATTATTTTATAAAAATAAAAAAAATTCTAATCTATGTTGTTTTCTCAAAACTGAATTTATCCAACAAAAATTTATTCGGAACACTGTTTTTCAACTAAAATTAACTTCTTCGTCGCTGATCATCGTAGGTCAGTGAGAACCTGAAATCTTCATACTAAAATTTATTTTCACTGCTGTATATTTACAAATATTTACTTGTTCTAGACTGATCAGCCTAAATTAACGCGTTGTGAAATACTTCATAGAAAAATAAATATTCCGAGGCTGAATAGTTTTCTCAAAGCCGAATTCTTCTAACTTAAATTTATTTTCACCGCAGTTTATCAACTAAATTAACGTCTTTTCCACTGATCAGCGCAGTTCACCAAGATCTATGCAATATTTCATAGAAAAATAAAAAAATCCGAAACAGACGTTTTTTTACAAATCTTAATTCTTCCAATAAAATTTTTTTTAACAGTTGTTATTAATAAAATATTGAGTACTTTGCCACTGATCAGTGCAGTTTGTTGAGATATGTTCTGTATTTCATAGCATTATAAAAAAATTCCTAAGCAAATTAAAAAATTCGTAGTCAAAATAATTTTTTCAAAAACGAGTTCTTCAAACTGAAATTAATTTTTCCTCTGTTATTCCACTAATCTTGACTCCTTCACTACTGATCAGCAATGTTCACCGTGATTTATGCAATATGTAATAGTGAAATGAAAAATTTTTAATTTGAGTTTTTACTCAATTCTTAATTCTTCCAACTAAAACTTATTTTCACCGTTGTTTATCAACACACATTGACTTGGCCACTGATCAGAAATGTTTAACGTGATTTATGCAATATTTCATTTCAATATAAAAATTTTTCTTCTAAGGCGTTTCCTCATACCTTAATTTTTCCAAATAAAATTTATTTTCACCGCTCTAATTGAACTTAAATTGAATCTTTCGCCATTGAACAGTAATGTTCAACTCAAATTATGCAACATTTAATGGAAAAATAAAAATACCCAAATTATCATGTTTACTCATACAATCAACTAAAATTTATTTTCACTGCTGTTTTTCAGCAAATATTTACTCCATCGCGATCCAAGTTCAACGCGATTTATGCAATATTTCATAGCGAAATAAAAAACTCCTATTCTGAGTCGTTTTCTCAAACCTGAGTACTACCGACTAAATTTCATTTTCGCCTTTTTTTCAACTGAAATTCACTCCTTCGCCACAAATCACAGAAGTAAACAGAGATTTATGCAATTTTTTTCAGAACAATAAAAAATTCCGAATCTTAGACGTTTCCTTAAACCTTAATACTTCCAAAGAAATTTTATTTTCACTTCTGTTTTTAAACAAAAATTGACTTTATCACCAATGATCCCCAATGTTCACCGCCATTTATGCAATATGTAACAGGAAAATGAAAAATTACTGAATCTGAGTCGTATACAAAAAATTTTTTCTTCCAACTAAAAATACTTTTTACCGCTGTTGTTCGCCTAAAATTTACACCTTTGCCACTGATCAGCGAAGTTAACCAAAATTCATGCAATTTTGCATTGAAAAATAAAAAATTCCGATCAGAGTCGTTTCTGAAACCTGAATTCATCTAATTAACATTTATTTTCATCGCAGTTATCTACTAAAAATGACTTCTTTTCCACTAATCAGCGCAGTTCATTAAAATATATGCAATATATCTTAACAAATGACAATTACTGAATCTGAGTCGTTTTATCAAACCTGAATTCTTCCAACAAAATTTTACTTTACCGCTATTTTTTTTACTTAAATTGACTCCGTCTCCACTGATCAACACTAATCTGAGCCGTGTCCTTAAACCAGAGTACTTCCAACTTAATTGAATTTTCATCGCTTTATTTCAACTTAAGTGACTCCTTCGACAGATCAGCGTAGTTCACAGAGATTTGTTCAATACTTCATAGAAAAATAAATATTCCGAGTCTGAATAGTTTTCTAAAAGCCGTATTCTTCAAACTTTAATTTATTTTCACCGCAGTTTATCATCTAAATTAACTTCTTTTCCACTGATCAACGCATTTCACCAAGATATATGAAATATTTCATAGCAAAATAAAAAATTCCGAAACATAGACGTTTTTTCGAATATAAATTTTTCCAATAAATTTTTTTTTAACATTTGTTATTAAAAAGATATTGAGTACTTCGCCACTGATCAGTGTAATTTGTTAGGATATGTTCTTTATTTTATAGCATTATAAAAAATTTCGTAAGCAAAATAAAAAATTCGTAGTCAAAATAATTTTTTAAAAAAGTGAGTTCTTCAAACAGAAATTAATTTTCCCGCTCTTATTCCACTAATCTCGACTCCTTCACTACTGAAAAGCAATGTTCACCGTGATTTATGCAATATGTAATAGTGAAATGAAAAATTTTTAATTTGAGTGTTTACTCATTTCTTAATTCTTCCAACTAAAACTTATTTTCACCGTTGTTTTTCAACTTACATTGACTCGGCCACTGATCAGAAATGTTTAACGCGATTTATGCAATATTTCATATCAAGATAAAAATTTTTATTTTAAGGCGTTTCCCTATACCTTAATTTTTCCAAATAAAATTTATTTTCACCGCTCAATTCTAACTTAAATCGAATCTTTCGCCACTGAACAGTAATGTTCAATTAAAATTATGCAACATTTAATCGAAAAATAAAAATATCCAAATTAGCATGTTTACTCATACCTAAAATCAATCAACAAAAATTTATTTTCACTGCTGATTATCAACAAATATTTACTCCATCGCTACTGATAAGCTAAGTTCAACGCGAATTATGCAATATTTCATAGCGAAATAAAAAACTCCTATTCTGAGTCGTTTTCTCAAACCTGAGTACTACCGACTAAATTTCATTTTCGCCTTTTTTTCAACTGAAATTCACTCCTTCGCCACAAATCACAGAAGTAAACAGAGATTTATGCAATTTTTTTCAGAAAAATAAAAAATTCCGAACCTTAGACGTTTCCTCAAACCTTAATACTTCCAAAGAAAATTTATTTCACTAGTTTTTCAACTAAAATTACTTCATCACCAATGATCTGCAATGTTCACCGCCATTTATGCAATATGTAATAGGAAAATGAAAAATTGGTAATCTGAGTCGTTTACTAAAACATTAATTCTTCCGACTAAAAATACTTTTTACCGCTGTTGTTCACCTAAAATTTACACCTTTGCCACTGATCAGCGAAGTTCACCAAAATACATGCAATTTTGTATTGCAAAATAAAAATATCCGATCAGAGTCGTTCTTGAAACCTGAATTCATCTAATTAACATTTATTTTCATTGCATTTATCTACTAAAAATGACTTCTTTTCCACTAATCAGCGCAGTTCACCATTAAATATGCAATATTTCTTAACAAATGACAATTACTGAATCGGGGTCGTTTATGAAACCTGAATTCTTAAACATAATTTTACTTTACCGCTTATTTCTTTACTTAAATTGACTCCTTCTCCACTGATCAGCATAGTTCACCGTTATTTATGTAATATTCCATTACAAAATAAAAATTCTTATTCTAAATAATTTTTTCAAACGTGTTCTTCAAACAGAAATTTATTTTACCGCTGTTATTCCAATAAAATTGACTCCTCCTCTACTGATCACCAATGTTCATCGTGATCAATGCTATATTCAAGAGTAAAATGAAATTTTCAAATTTAGGTTTTTACTCAATCCTTAGTTTTTCCAACTGAAACTTATTTTCACCACTGTTTTTCAACTAAAATTTACTCCATCACTTTTATGAACGCACCTCACCTTGATTTAGGCATAATATATTATATCGAAATGAAAAACTCCTATTCTGAGTCGTTTCCTCAAACCTAATTCTTTGAAATAAAATTTATTTTCACCGCTCTTTTTCAACTTAAACTTAATCTTTCGCAAAAGAACAGCAATGTTAACCGCGAATTACGCAATATTCAATGTAAAAATAAAAATTCCTAAAATGGCATGTTTACTCATACCTAAAATTTTCCAATTAAGATTTTTTCACTGCTGTTTCCAACAAATATTTACTCCTTCGATACTGATAAACTAAGAGTTCAACTCGATTTAAGGAATCTTTCATAGCGAAATGAAAAATCATCCAAAAATGTTTTCTCAAACCTTAGTGCTTCCAACAAAATTATATATTCACCGCTTAAATTGAACTTAAATTGACTCCTGCTCCACAGATTCGCAGAGTTCACAAAAATTAATGCAATATCTCAAAGAAAAATAAAAAATTCCGAACCTTAGACGTTTCCTCAAACATCCAACGAAAATTTATTTTCACTTCCGTTTATCAGCTAAAATTGACTTCTGCACCACTGATCTGCAATGTTCACCAACATTTATGGAATATATAATAGAAAAATGAAAAATTGCTGATCAAAGTCCTTTGCTCAAACTTTAATTCTTTCAAATAAAATTTTTTTTAACCGCTGTTGTTCACCTAAAATTTCCACATTTTCCACTGATCAGCGTAGTTCACCGAAATTCATGCAATATTGCACTGCAAAATAAAAAATTACAAATAGAGTCGTTTTCTCAAACCTCAATTCATCTAACTAAATTTATTTTCTCTGCAGTTTATTGAGTAAAAATGAATTCTTGTACTCTGACCAGAGCATTTCACCGGGTTTTAGGCAATATTTCATAGATAACTTAATTGCTGAATCCGAGTCGTTTTAGAAAACCTGGATCCTACCAAAAAAAATATTTAAACTGCTGTTATTCATTTAAAATTGACTATTTCGCCAGTAACAAACGCGGTTTACCGCATTTTATGAATTGTTAATTAGGAAAATGACAAATTCTTTAACTGAGACGTTTTCTCAGACCTTAATTCTTCTATTTTAAATTAATATTCAATGCTGTTTTTCATAAGAAATTGACTGATCATAGCAGATCACCCAGATTTAAGCATATTTTATAGCCAAATAAATAATCCGAAAAAGAGGTTTTTTACAAATCTGAATTCTTCCAATAATAAATTAGTTTAACACCTGTTATTAAACAAATATTGACTTCATCGCCACTGATCAGCGCAGTTTGTTGAGATATGTACTGCATTACATAGCAGTATAAAAAATTTCGTAAGCAAAATAAAAAATTCCTAGTCAAAATTATTTTTTAAAACGTGAGTTCTTCAAACTGAAATTAATTTTACCACTGTTATTCCACTTGAATTAACTCCTCCGCTTCTGATTAGCAATGTTCACCGTGATCAATGCAATATTTAAGAATAAGATGAAAAATGTTTAATTTGAGCTTCTACTCAATCCTTAATTCTTCCAACTGAAACTTATTTTCACCGTTGTTATTCAACTTAAATTGACTCCGCCACTGATCAGCACTGTTTACTGCGACTTATGCAAATTTTCATATCAAAGAAAAATTTTTATTCTGAGGCGTTTCCTCATACCTAATATCTTCCAAATAAAATTTATTTTCACCGCTCTATTTCAACTTAAATCATTCGCCACTGAACAACAAATTTCACCTCATATTATGCAATATTTAATGGTAACATAAAAATTCCTAAATTGGCATGTTTATTAATACCTAAAATCTTTCAACAAAAATTTAATTTCACTGCTGTTTTCAACAAATATTTACTCCATCGCTACTGACAAGCTAAGTTTAACGCAATTTATGCAATATTTCATAGCAAAATGAAAACGTCCTATTCTTAGTCGTTTTCTCAAACCGTAGTACTTTCAACCAAATTTTATTTTTGCCACTTTTTTAACTAAAATTAACACCTTCGTCACTGATCAGAGAGGTTCACTGAAATTCATGCCATATTTCATAGCAAAATAAAAAAATTCCAATCTAAGTCGTTTTTCTGAAAAAAATGAAAAATTACTAATATGAGTCGTTTACTCAAACATTAATTCTTCCAACTAAAATAATTATTCACAGCAGTTTTTTATTTAAAATTTACACCTTCGACATGGTTCAGCGAAGTTCACTGAAATTCATGCAGTATTACATTGAAAAATAAAAAATTCCGATCAGTGTCGTTTTCACAAACCTGAATCCATCTAACTAAAATTTATTTTCCCCGAAGTTTGTCAACTAAAAATAACTTTTTGTCCACTGACCAGAGCAGTTCACCGAGAATAGGCAATATCTCATAGCAAACTAAATTACTGAATCTGAGTCGTTTTCGCTAACCTGAATACTACCAAAAACAATTTATTTAAACCATGGTTTTATCAATTAAAATTGACTCCTTCGCCTCTAATAAGCGATGTTCACCGCGATTTTTGAAATGTTTGAAGAGAAAATGACAAATTTCTAACCGGGGTGTTTTACTCAAACCCCTATTCTTATAATTTAAATTAATATTCACCGCTGTTTCTCAGCAAAAATTGACTGATCTTGGAACATCACTGAGATTTGTGCATTATTTCGTAGCTAAAAAAAATCGGAAACATAGACGTTTTTTACAAACCTGAGTTCCTCCAATAAAATTATTTTAACAGCAGTTATTCCACAAATATTGACTTCTTCGCCAATAATCAGCGCCGTTTATTGAGTTCTATACTATATTGTATAGCGATATATAAATTTCGAATCTGAGTCGTTTTCTCACACCTGAGTTCTTCCAACTAAAACTTATTTTCACCGCTGTTTGTCCACTAAAAATTATACTTTCTTTACAAATCAGCGTTGTTCACCGCGATTTATGAAACCCTGAATAGCAAATTAACAAATATGTAATTTGATTATTTTTCACAAACCTTAATTCTTCCATCTAAAATTTATTTTAACCGCTGTTTTTTTAACTCAATTTAATGCTTCGCCACTGCTCAGCAGAATTCACCGTGATTTAGGCAATTTGTCATTACAAAAGAAAAAATTCCTAATTTATATCATTTTTTCAAACGTGAGTTCTTCCAACTAATATTTATTTTTCCCATATTATACATCTAAAGTTTAAGCCTTCGCCATTGAAAAGTGCAGTTCACCTTGATTTATGCAATATGTAATTGCAAAATAACAGATTCCTAATATGAGTCGGTTCTTAAACATGACTTCTCACAACTAAATTTTATTTTCACCGCTGTTTTTCAACTTAAATTGACTTCCTCGCCACTGATCAACGCAGTTCACCAAGATTTTTGTAATACTTCATAGAAAATAAAAATTTTTATTCTGAGTCGTTTCCTCATACTTAAATTCTGCCAACTTCCAAAATTTAATTTCACTGCTCTTATTCAACAAATAATTACTTGTTCGACACTGATCATCTTAATGTAACGAAATTTATGCAATTTTTAAAAGTAAATTGAAAACTCCTATCCTGAGTCGTTTTCTCAAACCTGAATTCATCTAACTAAAATTTATTTTCACCACTCTTTTTCAACTTAAATCGATTCTTTCGTCTCTGAATAGCCATGTTTACTACGATTTATGCAATTGTTAATGAAAAAATAAAAATTCCTAAATTTGCATGTTACTTCATACCTAAAATCTTCCAACTAAAATTTATTTTCACTGCTGTTTTTCAACTTATATTTACTTGTTCTACACTGATCAACCTAAATTACCGCGATTTATGCTATATTTCATAGCAAAATGAAAAATTCCTAATCTGGCCGTTTCCTTAAACCAGAGTACGTCCAACTAAATTTTATTTCCTTTCCTTTTTTTCAACTTAAATGACTCCTTCGCCACAGATCAGCGTAGTTCACAGAGATTTAAGCAAAATTTCAGAGAAAAATAAAAAATTGCGAACCTTTGTCGTTTCCTAAAACCATAAATATTCCAAAAAAATTTATTTTCACATCAGTCTGTCAACTAAAATTGACTCCTTCATCACTGATCTTCAATTTTCACCGCCATTTATGACATATCTTATAGAAAAATGAAAAATTGCTGATCTAAGTCTTTTGCTCAAACTTTAATTCTATCAACTAAAATTAATTAAAACCGCTGTTTAGCACCTAAAATTTCCACCTTTGCCACTGATCAGCGTAGTTCACCAAAATTCATGCAATGTTACTTTGCAAAATAAAAAATTCCAATTAACATCGTTTTCTCAAACCTGAATTCATCTAACTAAAAATTATTTTCTCTGCAGTTTATTGAGTAAAAATGACTTCTTGTCCTCTGACTAGAGCATTTCACTGAGTTTTAGGCAATATTTCATAGATAACTTATTTGCTGAATCCGAGTCGTTTTAGAAAACCTGAATACTACCAAAAAAATTATTTAAACCGCTGTTTTTCATTTAAAATTGACTCCTTCGCCAGTAATAAACGCGGTTACTCCGTGTTTCTTGAATTGTTTATAATAAAAATGATAAATTCCTTAACTGAGACGTTTTCTTAGACCTTAATTCGTCTCGTAAATAAAAAGGAAAACTTTGTTTTATTCCACCAATTGAACTTCCACAAAGTTGAGCCTGAGACGATGGAGATAATACTTAATTCGCCTATTTAAAATTAATATTCAATGCTATTTTTCAGATGAAATTGACTGATAATAGCAGATCACCGAGATTTATGCAATATTTTATAGCCAAATACATAATTCCGAAAAAGAGATTTTTTACAAATCTGAATTCTTCCAATAAAAAAATATTTTTACGCCTGTTATTAAATAAATATTGACTTCTTCGCCACTGATTAGCGCAGTTTTTTGAGATATGTACTGCATTACATAGCAACATAAAAATTTTCGTAAGCAAAATAAAAAATACCTAGTCTAAGTAATTTTTTCAAACGTGAGTTCTTCCAACTTAAATTAATTCTACCACTGTTATTCCACTAGAATTAACCCCTCCGCTTCTGATTAGCAATGTTCACCGTGATCAATGCAATATTTAAGAATAAGATGAAACATTTTTAATTTGAGTTTCTACTCAATACTTAATTCTTCCAACTGAAACTTATTTTCACCGTTGTTTTTCAACTTAATTCTTCAAAATAAAAATAATTTTCACAGCTGTTGTTTATTTAAAATTTACACCTTCGACACTGTTCAGCAAGGTTCACTGAAATTCATGCAGTATTGCATTGCCAAATAAAAATTCCGATCAGTGTCGTTTTCACAACCCTGATTCCATCTCACTAAAATTTATTTTCACCGAAGTTTGTCAATTAAAATCATTTTTTGTCCACAGACATGAGCAGTTCACCGAGAATAGGCAATATTTCATAGCAAACTAAATTACTGAATCTGAGTCGTTTTCGCTAACTTGAATTCTCAAAAAATCTCGAAACTCAAATTATGCAATATTTAATGGAAAAATAAAAATTCCCAAATTGGCATGTTTACTCAGACCTAAAATCTTTCAACTAAAATTTATTTTCACTGCAGTTTTCCAAAAAATATTTACTCCATCGCTACTGATAAGCTAGGTTCAACGAGATTTATTCAATATTTCATAGCGAAATGAAAAACTCCTATTCTGAGTCGTTTTATCAAACCTGAGTACCTCAGATTAAATTTTATTTTCGCCTTTTTTTCAACTGAAATTGACTCCTTCGCCACAGATCACAGAAGTAAACAGAGATTTATGCAATATTTTTCAGAAAAATAAAAAAATTCCGAACCATAGACTTTTCCTTAACACCTTAATACTTCCACCTACTGTTTTTCAACTAAAATTGACACCTTAACCACTCCTAGACCATAACTCTTCCATTTAAAATTCATTCTCACCGCCCTTTTTGAAATAAATTTGATTCATTCGCCACTGATTAAAATTGTTCACCGCGATTAATTTTATATTACATAGCATAATACAAATTTTTATTCTGAGTCGTTTCCTTAACACCTTAATACTTCCACCTATTGTTTTTCAACAAAAATTGACTCCTTCACCATTGATCTGCAATGTCCACCACCATTTATGAAATATTTAATAGAAAAATGAAAAATTGCTAATCTGCATCGTTTACTCAAACATTAATTCTCCCAACTAAAACTTATTTCCACCGCTGCTGTTCATCTAAAATTGAATCCTTCGCCACAGATCAGCACTGTGAACCGCAATTCATGCAATATTTCATAGCAAAATAAAATTTCATTTTGAGG
This sequence comes from Platycnemis pennipes, assembly GCA_933228895.1. NCBI lineage: Eukaryota > Metazoa > Arthropoda > Insecta > Odonata > Platycnemididae > Platycnemis > Platycnemis pennipes. The sequence continues at coordinate 20,987,295 of OW121850.1, read as the reverse complement.
AGTTTCCTAATACATTAATTCTTCGAAATAAAATTTATTTCCACCGCTCATTTTCAAACTAAATTCAATCTTTCGCCACTGAAAAGAAATGTTCACCGCCAATTATGCTATTTTAAATAAAAAATAAGAATTATATAGAATAGGAAAATAAAAATTCCCAAATTGGCATGTTTACTCATTCCTAAAATCTTCCAACCAAAATTTATTTTCACTGCTTGTTTTAACAAATATTTACTCCTTCGCTACTGATAAGAAGAGTTCAACGTCATTTATGCAATATTTCATAGCAAAATGAAGAACACCTATTCTAAAACGTTTCCTCAAACCTGAGTACTTCCAACTAAATTTTATTTTCACTGCTGTTTTTCAACTTAAATTGACTCCACCGCAGATCAGCGTAGTTCACAGAGAATTATGCAATATCTCATAGAGGAACAAAAAATTCAGAACCTTAGACCATTCCTCAATCATTTATACTACCAACGAAAATTTATTTTCACTTATGCTTTTAACTAAAATTGACTTCTTCACCACTGATCTGCAATTATCACCGCCATTTATGCAATATGTAATAGTAAAATGAAAAATTGCTAATCTGAGTCATTTACTCAAACATAAATTCTTCCAACTAAAATTATTTTTACCGCCATTGTTCACCTAAAATTACACCTTTGCCACTGATCAGCGAAGTTCACCGAAATTCTTGCAATTTTGCATTGCAAAAAAAAAATTCCGATCAGGGTCGTTCCTTAAAACTTGAATTCATCTAACTAAAATGTATTTTCATCGCAATTTATAACTAAAATTGACTTCTTTACAACTAATCAGCGCAGTTCACCAAGATGTATGCAATATTTCTTAACACATGGAAATAACTGAATCTGAGTCATTTTAGCAAACCTTAAATCTTCCAACAAAAACTTATTTTCACCGCTGTTTGTCCACTAAAATTGTTACTTTTTTTTAGAAATCAGCGTTGTTCACCGCGATTTATGAAACGTTGAATAGCAAAATAACAAATTCGTAATACGATTATTTTTCACAAACTTTCATTCTTCCATCTAAAAATTTATTTAAACCGCTGTTTTTTTAACATAATTAAATGCTTCGCCATTGATCAGCAGAATTCACCGTGATTTAGGCAATTTGCCATTAGAAGAGAAAAAATTCCTAATCTAAATCGTGTTTTCCAATGTGAGTTCTTCCAATTAATATTTATTTTTCCCATATATTACATCTAAAATTAGAGCCTTTGTCAGTAAAAAGTGCAGTTCACCTGCATTATGCAATATGTAATTGCAAAATAACAAATTCCTAATCTGAGCCGTTTCTTAAAACTGATTTCTCAGAACTAAATTTTATTTTCACCACTGTTTTTCAACACTAATTGACTTACTCGCCACTGATGATTGCAGTTCACCAAGATATATGCAATATTTCATAGCAAAATAAAAAATTCCGAAACATAGACGTTTTTTACAAATCTAAATTCTTCCAATAAAAATTTTTTTAACAGTTGTTATTTAAAAAATATTGAGTACTTCGCCACTGATCAGTGCAGTTTGTTGAGATATGTTCTGTATTTCATAGCATTATAAAAAATTTCGTAAGCAAAATAAAAATTTCGTAGTCAAAATAATTTTTTCAAACGTGAGTTCTTCAAACTGAAATTAATTTTCCCGCTGTTATTCCACTAATCTTGACTCCTTCACTACTGATCAACAATGTTCACCGTGATTTATGCAATTTGTAATAGTGAAATGAAAAATTCCTATTCTGAGTCGTTTTCTCAAACCTGAGTACTGCCGACTAAATTTCATTCTCGCCTTTTTTTCAACTGAAATTCACTCCTTCGCCACAAATCACAGAAGTAAACAGAGATTTATGCAATTTTTTTCAGAAAAATAAAAAATTCCGAACCTTAGACGTATCCTTAAACTTTAATACTTCCAAAGAAAATTTATTTTCACTTCTGTTTTTCAACTAAAATTGACTTAATCACCAATGATCTGCAATGTTCACCGCCATTTATGCAATATGTAATAGGAAAATGAAAAATTGCTAAACTGAGTCGTTTACTAAAACATTAATTCTTCCAACTAAAAATACTTTTTACCGCTGTTGTTCACCTAAAATTTACACCCTTGCCATTGATCAGTGAAGTTCACCAAAATTCATGCAATTTTGCATTTCAAAATAAAAAATTCTGATCAGAGTCGTTCCTGAAACCTGAATTCAACTAATTAACATTTAGTTTCATCGCAGTTTATCTGCTAAATTTGACTTCTTTTCCACTAATCAGCGCAATTCACCAAAATGTATGCAATATTTCTTAACAAATGACAATTACTGAATCGGAGTCGTTTTATCAAACCTGAATTCTTAAAACATAATTTTACTTTACCGCTTATTTCTTTACTTAAATTGACTCCTTCTCCACTGATCAGCACAGTTCATCGTGATTTATGTAATATTTCATTACAAAATAAAAATTCTTAATCTAAATAATTTTTTCAAACGTGTTCTTCAAACAGAAATTTATTTTACCACTGTTATTCCAATAAAATGGACTCCTCCGCTATTGATCACCAATGTTCACTGTAATAAATGCTATATTTAAGAGTAAAATGAAAATTTTCAAATTTAGGTTTTCACTCAATTCTTAATTCTTCCAACTGAACCTTATTTTTACCACTGTGTTTCATGTAAAATTGACTTCATCACTTTTGACGAACGCACCTCACCTTGATTTAGGCATAATATTTTATATCGAAATGAAAAACTGCTATTCTGAGTCGTTTCCTCAAACCTATTTTTCCAATTAAAATTTATTATCACCGCTCTTTTTCAACTTAAATTTAATCTTTAATCTTAAATTTAATTAATTTTTACCGCGAATATTTCAATATTTATTATTAAATTAAAAATTCCTAAAATGACATGTTTACTCATACATAAAATCTTCCTATTAAGATTTTTTTCACTGCTGATTCCAACAAATATTTTCTCCTTCGCTACTGATATGCTGAGTTCAACTCGATTTATGCAATATTTCATAGCGAAATGAAACTATTATAAAATGTTTTCTCAAACCTTTGTGCTTCCAACAAAATAATATTTTCACCGCTTAAATTAAACTTAAATTGACTCCTGCTCCACAGATCTGCAGAGTTCACAAAAATTAATGTAATAAATCAAAGAAAAATAAAAAATTCCGAACCTTAGACATTTCCTCAAGCCTTAATACTTCAAACGAAAATTTATTTTCACTTCCTTTTATCAGCTAAAATTGACTTCTACACCACTAATCTGCAATATTCACCAACATTTATGCAATATCTAATAGAAAAATGAAAAATTGCTCATCTATGTCCTTTGTTCAAACTTTAATTCTTTCAAATAAAATTAATTTTTACCGCTGTTGTTCACCTAACATTTCCACATTTTCCACTGATCAGCGTAGTTCACTGAAATTTATGCAATATTACATTGCAAAATATGAAATTCCAATTAGAGTAGTTTTCTCAAACCTGACTTCATCTAACTTACATTTATTTTCTCTGCAGATTATTGGGTCAAAATGACTTCTTGTCCTCTGACCAGAGAATTTCACCAAGTTTTAGGCAATATTTCATTTAATTGCTGAACCGAGTCGTTTTAGAAAACTTGAATACTACAAAAAAAATTATTTAAACAGCTGTTTTTCATTTAAAATTGACTCCTTCGCCAGTAATAAACACGGTTTACCGCGTTTTATGAATTGTTAATAGGAAAATGACAAATTCCTTAACTGAGACGTTTTCTCAGACCTTAATTCTTCTATTTAAAATTAATATTTAATGCTCTTATTCAGAAGAAATTGACTGATGATAGCAGATCACCGAGATTTATGCAATATTTCATAACCAAATAAATAATTCCGAAAAGGAGGTTTTTTACAAATCTGAATTCTTCCAATAAAAAATTAGTTTAACACCTGTTATTAAACAAATATTGACTTCTTCGCCACTGATCAGCGCAGTTTGTTGAGATATGTACTGCATTACATAGCAGCATAAAAAATTTCGTAAGCAAAATAAAAAATTCCTAGTCTAAATAATTTTTTCAAACGAGAGTTCTTCAAACTGAAATTATTTTTACCACTGTTATTCCACTAGAACTAACCCCTCCGCTACTGATTAGCAATGATCACCGTGATCAATGCAATATTTAAGAATAAGATGAAAAATTTTTAATTTGAGCTTTTACTCAATCCTTAATTCTTACAACTGAAACTTATTTTCACCGTTGTTATTCAACTTAAATTGACTCCGCCACATATCAGCGCTGTTTACCGCGATTTATGCAAAATTTCATATCTAAGAAAAATTTTTATTCTGAGTCGTTTCCTCATACCTTAATTCTTCCAAATAAAATTTATTTTCACCGCTCTATCTGAACAACAAATTTCACAACATATTATGCAACATTTAATGGTAACATAAAAATTCCTAAATTGGCATGTTTACTCATACCTAAATGCTTTCAACTAAAATATATTTTCACTGCTGTTTTTTAACAAATATTTACTCCATCTCTACTGACAAGCTAAGTTCAACGCGATTTATGCAATATTTCATAGCGAAATGAAAACGTCCTATTATGAGTCGTTTTCTCAAACCTGAGTACTTCCAACCAAATTTTATTTTTACCGCTTTTTTGAACTAAAATTAATACCTTCGTCACTGATCAGCGAAGTTCACTGAAATTCATAAAATATTTCATAGCAAAATAAAAAAATTCCAAGCCAAATCACTTTCCGAAAAATAAGAAAAATTGCTAATATGAGTAATTTACTCAAACATTAATTCTTCCAATTAAAATTAATTTTCACAGCTGTTGTTTATTTAAAATTTACACCTTCGACACTGTTAAGCGAAGTTCACTGAAATTCATGCAGTATATTGTTGCCAAATAAATAATTCCGATCAGAGTCGTTTTCACAAACCTGAAGCCATCTAACTAAAATTTATTTTCACCGAAGTTTGTCAACTTAAAATTACTTTTTGTCCACTGACCAGAGCAGTTCACCGAGATTTAGGCAATATATCATAGCAAACTAAATAACTGAATCTGAGTCGTTTTCGCTAACCTGACTACTACCAAAAACAAATTATTTAAACCTCTGTTTTTTCATTTTAATTTGAACTTGAAATTTAAATTGAAATTCTTGAAATGTTTGATAATAAAATGACAAATTCCTAAACAGAGTTGCTTACTCAAACCCTTATTCTTATAATTTAAATTAATATTCACCGCTGTTTCTCAGCAAAAATTGACTGATCTTGGAACATCACTGAGATTTGTGCATTATTTCGTAGCTAAAAAAATTCCGAAAGAGACGTTTACAAACCTGAATTCTTCTAATAAAAAATTATTTTAACAGCTGTTATTCAATAAATATTGACTCCTTCGCCAATGATCTGCGCCGTTTATTGAGGTATATACTATATTATATAGCAATATAAAAATTTCGAATCTGAGTCGGTTTCTCACACCTGAGTTCTTCCAACTAAAACTTATTTTCACCGCTGTTTGTCCACTAAAATTGATACTTTCTTTACAAATCAGCGTTTTCACCGCGATTTATGAAACGTTGAATAGCAAAATAACAAATACTTAATTTGATCATTTTTCACAAACCTTAATTCTTCCATCTAAATATTATTTTAACCGTTTTTGTTTAACTTAATTTAATGCTTTGCCACTGATCAGCAGAATTCACCGTGATTAAGGCAATTTGTCATTACAAAAGAAAAAATTCCTAATCTTAATCATTTGTTCAAACGTGAGTTCTTCCAACTAATAGTTATTTTTCCCAAATTTTACATCTAAAATTTAAGCCTTCGCCAGTGAAAAGAGCAGTTCACCTTGATTTATGCATTATGTAATTGCTAAATAACAAATTCGTAATCTGAGTCGTTTCTTAAAACTGATTTCTCAAAATTTAATTTTTTTTCACCGCTATTTTGCAACTTAAATTTCTGATTAATTCTTTCGCCACTGAACAGGCATGTTATCTTTGATTTATGCAATTATTAATGAAAAAATAAAAATTCCGAAATTGTCATGTTTTTTCATACCTAAAATCTTCCAACTAAAATTTATTTTCACTGCTGTTTTTCAACAAATTTTTGCTTGTTCTACACTGATCAGCCTAAATTAAAGCGAGTAATGCTTTATTTCATAGCAAAATGAAAAATTGCCTTTCTGAGCCGTTTCCTTAAACCAGAGTACTTCCAAATAAATTATATTTTCATAGCTTTTTTTCAACTTAAGTGACTCCTTCGCCACTGATCAGCGTAGTTCACAGAGATTTGTGCAATATTTCATAGAAAAATAAATATTCCGAGTCTGAATAGTTTTCCCAAAGCTGAATTCATCAAACTTAAACTTATTTTCAACGCAGTTTATCTACTAAATTAACTTCTTTTCCATTGATCAGCGCATTTCACCAAGATATATGCAACATTTCATAGCAAAATAAAATATTCCGAAACATAACAGTTTTTTACAAATCTGAATTCTTCAAATAAAATTTTTTTTAACAGCTCTTATTAAACAAATATTGACTCCTTCGACACTGATCAGTGCAGTTTGTTGAGATATGTACTGTATTTCATAGCACTATAAAAAATTTCGTAAGCAAATTAAAAAATTCGTAGTCTAAATAATTTTTCAAACGTGAGTTCTTCAAACTGAAATTATTTTTACCACTGTTATTCCACTAGAACTAACCCCTCCGCTACTGATTAGCAATGATCACCGTGATCAATGCAATATTTAAGAATAAGATGAAAAATTTTTAATTTGAGCTTCTACTCAATCCTTAATTCTTCCAACTGAAACTTATTTTCACCGTTGTTTTTCAACTTAAATTGAATTGACTCCGCCACTGATCAGCAATATTTACCGCAATTTAAGCAATATTTCATAGCAAAATAAAAATTTTTATTCTAAGGCGTTTCCTCATACCTTAATTCTTCCAAATAGAATTTATTTTCACCTCTCTATTTGAACTTAACTGGAATCTTTCGCCACTGAACATTAATTTTCAACTCAAATTATGCAATATTTAATGGGAAAATAAAAATTCCCAAATTGGCATGTTTAGTTATACCTAAAATCTTTCAACTAAAATTTATTTTCACTGTTTTTTTTCAACAAATATTTACTCCATCGCTACTGATAAGCTAAGTTCAACGCGATTTATGCAATATTTCATAGCGAAATGAAAAACTCCTATTCTGAGTCGTTTTCTGAAACCTGAGTACTTCAGACTAAATTTTATTTTCGCCTTTTTTCAACGGAAATTGACTCCTTCGCCACAGATCACAGAAGTAAACAGAGATTTATGCAATATTTCTTAGAAAAATAAAAAATTCCGAACCTTAGAAATTTCCTTAAAACCTTAATTCTTCCGCCGAAAATTTATTTTCACTTCTGTTTTTCAACTAAAATTAACTCCTTACCCACTGATCTGCAATGTTCACCACCATTTATGAAATTTTTAATAGAAAAATAAAAAATTGCTAATCTGCATCGTTTACTCAAACCTTAATTCTTCTCACTCAAGCTTATTTTCACCGCTTTTTTCAATTTATATTGTCCCCTTACCCACAGATCAGCTGAGTTCTCAGAGATTTAAGCAAAATTTCAGAAAAAATAAAAAATTACGAACCTTAGTCGTTTCCTAAAACCTTAATTATTCCGAAGAAAAATTTATTTTCACATCTGTTTTTCAACTAAAATTCACTCCTTCACCACTGATCTGCAATGTTCTCCGCCAGTTATGAAATATTTAATAGAAAAATGAAAAATTGCTAATCTGCATTGTTTACTCAAACCTTAATTCTTCCACCTAAAACTTATTTTCACCGCTGCTGTTAAACTAAAATTGATTCCTTCGCCAAAGATCAGTGTAGTACACAGAGATTTATGCAATATTTCATAGCAAAATAAAATTACTGAATCTGAGTCGTTTAGCAAACCTGAATTCTTCCTACTACCTTAAATTTTTACACATTTTTGTCAACATATATTGACTCCTTTTCCACTATTTAGCGCAGTGTACAGATTTTTATACAATTTTTCATACCAAATTGAAAAATTACTAATCCGAGTGTTTTTTCAAACCTTAGTGCTTCCAACTAACATTTATTTTTACGGCTGTTTTTCAACTAAAATTGACTCCATCACCTTTGATCAACGCACTTCACCGTGATTTAATCAATGTATTTTAAAGAAAATTTGAAAATTTTCTAATCTGATTCGTGTTCTTAGACCATACTTCTTCCACTTAAAATTCATTCTCACCGCCTTTTTTGAAAAAAGTTTAATTCCTTCGCCAGTGATCAGCAGTGTTCACCGCGATTCATGCAATATTTCATAGCAAAATATAATTTCATTTTGAGGAGTTTCCTAATACATTAATTCTTCCAAATAAAATTTATTTTCACCGCTCTATTTCAAATAAAATTAATGTTTCGCCACTGAAAAGAAATGTTCACCGCCAATTATGCTATATTTAATGGAAAAACAAAAATTCCTAAATTGGAATGTTTTCTCATACCTAAAATCTTCCTACTAAAATTAATTTTCACTGCTATTTTCCAACATATATTTACTCCTTCGCTACTGATAAGCTCAGTTCAACTTGATTTATGCAATATTGTATAGCGAAATGTAGAACACCTATTCTGAGTCGTTTTCTCAAACGTAAGTACTTCCAACTAAAATTTTTTTTAAACCCCTGTTTATCAAATAAAATTGACACCTTCGCCACAAATCAAAGCAGTTCACCGCGATTTTGAAACGTTAAATAGCAAAATGACAAATTCGTAATTTCACTAGTTTTCTCAAACCTTAATTCTTCCATCTAAAATTAATTTTAACCCCTGTTTTTTTTAACCGAAATTGAATGCTTCACCTTTGATCACCATAGTTCACCGTTATTTATGCAATGTGTCATTACAAAAAGTAAAATTCCTAAATTAAATCGTTTTCTCAAACGTGAGTTCCTCCAACTAAAATTTATTTTTTCCATAGTTTACATTTAAAATTTAAGTTTTCGGCATTGAAAAGCGCAGTTCACCGCGATTTAGGCCAAAGGTCTTAGCAAAATAACAAATTCCTTATCTGAGACGTTTTCTTAAAGCTGAGATCTCACAATTAAATTTAATTTCCACCGCTGTTTTTCAACTTTAATTGACTTCTTTGCCACTGATCACCGCAGTTCACCAAGATTTATTCAATACTTCATAGAAAAATAAAAATTTTTATTCCGAGTCGTTTCTTAATACCTTAATTCTTCCATCTAAAATTTATTTTTACTGCTCTTTTTCAACAAATGTTTACTCGTTCGACACTGATCATGTTATTTTCACGTGATTTATGAAATATTTCATAGCAAAATGAAAAATTCCTAATGTGAGTCGTTTTTTCAAACCTGAGTACTTCTATTTAAATTTCTTTTCACGCCTTTTTTTGAACTAAAATTGTCTCGTTCGACACAGATCAGCGTAGTTCACAGAGATTTATGCAATATTTCATAGAAAAATAAAAAATTTCGAACCTTAGTCGTTTCCTTAAACGTTAATACTTCCAATGAAAATTTATTTTCACTTCTGTTTTTCAACTAAAATTGATTCCTTCACAATTGATCTCCAAAGTTCACCACCATTTATGCAATATCTAATATATATATTAAAAAATTGCTAATTTGAAACGTTTACTCAAACCTTAATTCTTCCAACTAAACCTATTTTCACCGTTGTTCAACTAAAATTGACACCTTCTCCACTGATCAGCGAAATTAATGCAATATTTCATAGCATAATAAAAAATTTCCAATCTGAGTCGTTTTCTCAAACCTGAATTCTTCTAACTAATGTTTATTTTCACCGCAGTTTATCAACTAAAATGACTCCCTTTCCACTGATCTGCGCAGTTCACCGAGATCTTAGCAATATTTAAAGAAAATTAAAATTACTGAATCCGCGTCGTTTAGCAAACCTGAAATCTTCCAACTAGCATTTATTTTTACATCGGGTTTTCAAATAATATTGAATCCTTTTCCACTATTTAGCGCAGTTCACTGCGAGTTATAAAATTTTTCATAACAAATTGAAACATTACTAATCCGAGTGTTTTTTCAAACCTTAATGCTACCAACTAACATTTATTTTTACGGCTGCAAACTACGGGTGTAACTAAAATTGACTCCATCACCTTTGATCGACGCTTTTCACCCTGATTTAAGAAATGTATTTTAAAGCAAAATAAAAATTCCTTATCTGAGTCGTGTTTTTAGACCTTAATTCTTCCAAATAAACTCATTCACACCGTGTTTAAATAAAACTTGATTCCTTCACCTCTGATCAGCAATGTTCACCGCGATTTATGCAAAAATAAAATGCAAAATGAAAATTTCTAATCTGAGTCGTTTCCTCAGACCTTAATTCCTCCAAATAAATTTTATTTTCACCGCTCATTTTCAACTTAAATTGAATCTTTCGTCACTGAACAGCAGTGTTCACAGTGAATTATGCAATATTTAATGGAAAAATTAAAAATCCTAAATTGGCATGTTTCCTCATACCTACAATATTCCAACTTTAATTTACTTTCACTGCTGTTTTTCGACAAATATTTACTTCTACGCTTCTGATAAGCTTAGTTAAACGCGATTTATGCAATTTTTCATAGCGTAATGAAAAACTCCTATTCTGAGTCGTTTTGTCAAACCTGAGTACTACCAACTAAATTTTATTTTCAGCGCTTTTTTTCAACATAAATTGACTTCGCTAATGTTCAGCGAAGTTCACCGCGATTTATACAATATTTCATTGCAAAATAAAAAATTCCGAATTCCAGTCGTTTTCTCAAACCTTAAATATTCAACTATAATTAATTTTAACCACTGTTTTTCAAATAAATTTGACTCCTTAGCCATAAAAAAGCGTGGTTCACAGACATTTATGCAATATTTCATAGAAAAATAAATATTCCGAATCTGAGTCTTTTTCTCAAACCTTAAATCTTCCAACTAGAATTTATTTAATCCGCTGCTTTTCATTTAAAATTGACTCCATCGCTACTAATCAGCGCAGTTCTCCGTGATTTATGAAATGTTTAATAGGAAAATGGCAATTTCCTAAACTGAGTCGTTTACGCAAACCTTAATTCTTCTAATTAACATTAATGTGGTGAATGCTGTTTTTCAGCAAAAATTGACTGATCATGATAGATCTCTGAGATTTATGCATTACTTCATAGCAAAATAAAAAACGACTCATTCGCCACACATCAGGGACGTTCACAGTTATTTATGTAGTATTTCATAGTAAAATGAAAAATTTTAATCTGAGTCGTTTCCTAAGACCTAAATTCTTCCAACTTAAATATATTTTCACTACTTTTTTCAACTTTATTTGAAATCCTCGCCTTTGATCAGCAATGATCACCCTGATTTATGGAATATTTAATAGCAAAATGAAAAATTCCTAATTTGAGTTATTTCATCAAAATTTAATTCTTCCACCTAAAATTTATTTTCACCGTTTTTTTCTAAAAAAATTTACTTTTTCGCCACTGATCGGCACAGTTCACCGAGATTTAGGCAATATTTCATAGCAATCTGAAGTACTGAATCTGATTCGTTTTAGCAAATCTGAATACTACCAACAAAAGTTTATTTATCAGCTGTTAATCAACTTAAATTAAGTCCTTCGCCACTGATCAGAGCAGTTCACCAAGATTCATGCAATATTTCATAGCAAAATGAACAATTGCTAATCTCAGTAACCTTAATTCTTCCAACTAAAAGATATTTTCGACGCTGTTGGTCAACTAAAATTGTCCCCACTGATCAGCGAAGTTCACCGTAATTTAGGCAATATTTCATTAGAAAATAAATATTCCGTGTCTAAATCATTTTCTCAAACCATAAATCTTCCAACATAAATTTATTTAACCGCTGTTTTTCAACTAAAATTGTCTCCTTCGTCACTGATCATCAGTGCTCACCACGATTGATACAATATTTTATAGCAAAATGAAAAATTCCTAATCTGAGTCGTCTTCTCAAAGCTTAATTCTACCAATTAAAAATTATTTTCACATCTTTGTTTCAACTAAAATTGAATCATCCGCAATGGATCAGCATTATCACCGCGATTTATGCATTATTTAAAAGCAAGATGAAAAATTCCTAATATGATTTGTTTACTCAAAGCTTAAGTCTTCCAACTAAAATTTATTTTAACCGATTTTTTTCATCTGACATTGATTCGTTCGCCACTCTTTAGCGCAGTTCACCGAGGTTCATGCAATATCTCATAGCATAATGAAAAATTCTGAAATTGAGTTTTTCCTCAAACCTTAATTCTTCTAACTGAAAATATTTTTCACCACTTTTTTTCAACAAAAATATACTCCTTCGCCACTGATCGGCGCTGTTCACCACCATTTATGCAATATTTTATTGCTAAATGAAAAATTCTTATTCTTTTCGTCATCGTTTTTGAGTCGTTTTCTTAAACCTGATTTCGCCCAACTAAATTTTATTCACCAATTTTTTTTACTATTATTCACTCCTTTGCCTCTGATCAGCGTAGTTCATCGAGATTTATGCAATATTTTATCGCAAAATGATAAATTCCTAAACTGAGTCGTTTACTCAAACCTTAATTCTTCCAACTAAAATTTATTTTTACCGATGTTTTTCAACTACAATTGATATCTTCGCCACTGATCATCAATGCTCACCACGATTGATACAATATTTTATAGCAAAATGAAAAATTCCTAATCTGAGTCGTCTTCTCAAACCTTAATTCTACCAGTTAAAAATTATTTTCCCAGCTTTTTTCTAGCAGAAATTGACTGATCAGCGTAGATCACCGGTATTTATGCAATACTTAGTAGTAAAATAAAAAATTTTGAAACCGAGACTCTTAAAACAATCTGAATTCTTCCAAAAAAGTATTATTTTTACAGCTGTTGATTTCAACAAATATTGACTCCGCCACTGATCAGTGCACTTTTTTTAGATTTATGCTATATTTCATAGGAGAATAATAAATTCTTAATTCTATAAATCTTCCAACTTAAATTTATTTTAACCGCTGTTTGTCATCTGAAATTGACTCCTTCTTCACTGATCAGAGCAGTTCACCGATATTAATGCAATATTTCAAAGCAAAATGAAAACATTTCCTACTTTGAGCTTTTCCTCAAACCTTAATTCTTCCAACTATATATCTTCACTGCTTTTTTCAGCTAAAATTGAATCCTAGGCTATTGATCAACAATGATTACTGCGATTTATGCAATATATAATAGCAAAATGAAAAATTTCTAATTTGAGTTATTTCCTCAAACCTTAATTCTTCCAACTAAAATTTATTTACCCACTTTATCAAATAAAATGACTTCTTCACCACTGATCTGCAATGTTCACCGCCATTTATGCAATATCTAATAGCAATAGTCTTTTTCTGGAACTTTAATAATTCTAACTATCTTTTATTTTCAGGGCTGTTTTTCAACTATAATCCTCCAGCACCAACGCCTTTGATCACCGCAGTTCACCGTGATTTGAGCAATAGATTTTAAAGCAAAATTGAAAATTCCTAATTTGAGTCGTTTCCTCAAACCTGAATTCTTCCCACAAAAATTTATTTTTTTAGCTGCTTTTCAACAGATATTGATTCCGCCACTGATTGGCGACGTTTTTTGAGATTTATGCTAAATTTAATAGTAAATGAAAAATTTCGTATCTGAGTCGTTTTCTTACACCTTAGTTCCCCAAAAAAAATTTAGTTTCACCGCTGTTTTTCAACAAAAATTGACTCCTTTGCCACTGATCTGCGCAGTTCACCGCGATTTATGCAATATTTCACAGAAAAAAAATTCCTAATCCGAGTCGTTTTTTCAAACCTTAATGATTCCAACTAACATTTATTTTCACGGCTGTTTTTCAACTTAGATAGACTCCATCGCGATTGATCAGCGCAGTTCACCGCGATTTCAGCAATATATTTCAAAGGAAAATTGAATAATTCCTAAACAGAGTCGTATTTCAAACCTAAATTCTTCCAACTAACATTAATTTCACCGCCCATTTTCAACTAAAATTGACTCCTTCACCACTCATGAGCAATTTTCGTCTGGTATAATGCAATATTTAATAGCAAAATGAAAAATTCCTAATCTCAGCCGTTTCTCAACCCTTAATTTTTCCAACTAAATTTATTTTCACCATTCTTTTTCAACTAAAAATGACTCCCTTTACCACTGATCAGCAATGTTCATTGCGATTTATGTTGTAGGTTGTAGTCGACTTTCAAAATGAAATAATACTGCTAGGATCTAGGATATCATGTTTTAAAATGTTTGTTCTTCATTACTATTTAATGTGAAAATTTTACATGGGCCATTAAAATGTAGACTACCTATGTAACTTTCATCAGAATAAAATCACTATCCTTTGATTCCGCTTATCTCATTAAACATGGTAAGACCATATGTAAATTTCTTGAACTTACTAGAGAGTTCATCGGATAATTTTCTTCTTTCCATGAATCATGCTTGAAGGGTGATACTCTATCATAAATGGAATGGTAGGCCCCAACTTTTGTTTTCAGTGGATCCCTTAATCTCTAAGGACAGCCCTAAATAATGGAAATGGAAGAAAGAGGAGAGAAAGTGGAGGTTGGTAAGTTTGTGGTGCGGTGATGAGAGTGGAAAGGAGTGGTGCGAAATGAAGAGTGAATGAATGTTGCTGCTTACAGTCAGACTATTGTTTCCTCTCCTTATGTTTTCAAAATATTTTGCTACACGTGATGAAGCAGAACAGGAAATTACTTTTCATTCTGAGTTATTGCATTGGCCAACACATGAGTATAAATGGAGACTGAGAGATAAAACAGGAAGAGCGTAGAATCTCCTCAACCAACTCGCTTCTAATTAGGAGGCTATGCCATTCACAATACAGACAGGGTCAGGGTCGAAAGGTCGAAAGTAGAGGAAAGCTATTTGGCAAGTACTTGCTTGCTTTAGCATTTCAATTATCCTTCTTGCATCTTTTTCTACGTACAGATGCAAATAGCCAAAATTGGTGCCTAAAATTGGCTCCGAGGAGCTATTTTTCTCATATTTTTCTCTTTTTTGCTATATTTCTCAATGGTGAGTGAGAAGTTGTCAAAAATATTTCAATTCCAAAGTCAATGATAAATTGACTGTCCAAAAGGTAAACAAAAGAAATTTTTCTACGCCCAGAGTATAAACAATGCATAGGCAATTGTAAACAATTTATTGAAGCAGAAAAGCAAAGTATACATAGACAAATAAATGCAAGTATCAGAAAAGCATGAAAAAGAACAAGTATTTGTTTGAGCAAATGCATGCAGCCAAGCTAAGGAACCTTTTTATTTGCATGGCTGCATGCAGTACATGATAAATGAGGTAGGAAATGGAACAAAGTTTTCTTGGAGCATCACAAATAGATAGAATTCTTGAGGCCATCTTGAAGTTCCAGAAGTAGTAATAGTAGAGTGTTGAATTTTGCCAGTTCAATCATCTGTGGAGACTGAAGTCTTACCATCCAATCCCACAGGAAGTCTTGTCATCCTATCCCACGGAAACTGCAGTTATGCAGATACAACAGTATCCAGTACTGATGGTATGTTGAAATCTCTGCTATTGTCCAGGATGACTAGGATGGATGCATAACATCTGAAAGAAGAAACAGTTAAGAATAAATGTTGCTATTGCTACAAAGGTAATTAGGGTCACCCATTCTTTATTTCCAGATGCTCAGTAATTTCACATCCATGTTCCATAATGATATTTCATTCTAAGTGCCAGTAAGGTAACTTATTGATCACTAAATATGAAATATGCTTCCAAGCTGTAAACAACCCCACAAAATCAGCTATCTATAGTTCTGCTGATGAATAATAACTAATCATAACCTTGCACTAACTTAATGTTTTTGAAGCTCTAGAAAGATATTCACTGGGACATTTTCAAACCATTCATTCATATGAATGTTTTAGTATTAAACACTTATCTGGACTTCAAACGTGGTCAAACAATTTGTTATAACTAATTTTGTTCATGATTAGCTGCACTGCTTTACCATAACATAAGCAGAAATAGAATTGGAAAATATTTAGCCTACATAAGTAAAAATCACGCAGGAAACTAAACTGTGTAAATATATACAGTGTAAATATATACATCCCGATTCCATGACTTAAATCTTGGAAATCTGCTTGCTCATAAGTTCCAACCTGAGTTGCTATGAATTATATTGGTAATGAATTAGGTTAAATGAATGCATAACATACATATGCACTAAAAGCAATAATCCGTAATTTTTGTTCGCCCCTGATCAGCGCAGTTTACCGGAATTTATGCAGTATTTCATAGCAAAATGAAAATTTCTTAATCTGAGTCGTTTCTCAAACCTAAATTCTTCCAACTAAAATTTAATTCACTGCTGTTTTTCAACTTAAAATTACATCTTCGCCACTGATCAGTGCAGTTCACCAATATTCATGCAATATTTCATAGCAAAATAAAAAATTCCTAATCTAATGCCTTTTTTACACCTGAATTTTTCCAACTAAAATTAATTTCACCGCTGCCTTTCCACTAAAAATGACTACTTCGCCACTGATTATTGCATTTTACCGAGATTAATGCAGTATTTCATAACAAAATTATAAATTCCTAATCTGAGTCATTTCCTCAAACCTAAATTCTTCCAATTAAAATTTATTTTCACCGCTGTTTTTTCAACTAAAATGGACTCCTCCGCCACTGATCAGCAATGTTTACCGCGTATTAGGCAATATTTTATGGGAAAATGAAAAATTACTAACTTGAGTTTTTCCTCAAACCTTAATTCTTCCAAAAAAATTTATTTTAATCGCTGTAACAAATAATTACTCATTCGTCACTGATATTTATTCGAAATTTCATAGCAATATTAAAAATACCGAATCTGAGACTTTTACTCGTACCTTAATTCTTCCAACTAAAATTTATTTGTACAGCTGTTTTTCAACTAAAAATGATACCATCGCCACTGCTATTTCACCGCTAATATTCAACAAAAGATGAATTCTTCGCCACTTTTCAGCGTAGTCTGCCGATATTTATGCATTTTTAAATACGAAATGAAATATTCCTAACTTGTTTCGTTTCCTCCAACCTAAATTCGTCCCACTAAATTTATTTTCACCGCTGTTGTACAACAAAAAATGACTCCTTCGCCACTTATCAGGGCAGTTCGACTAGATTTATGCGGATTTTCATAGCGAAATGAAATATTCCTAATTTGTGTCATTGTTTCTTCCAAATAAAATTTATTTTCACCGCTTTTTTCGATTAAAATTACCACCTTCGACATTGATCAGCGCAGTTCACCGACATTTTTGCTTTTTCATAGCAAAAAAATTACTGAATCTGAGTCGTTTTCTCAAACAAAAATTCTTCCAGGTAAAATTTATTGTCACCGCTGTTATTCAACCAAAAATGTTACCTTTGCCACTGATCAGCTCAGGTCACCGTGATGTATGAAGTATTTCAAAGCAAAATAAAAAATTTCAAATCTGAGTCGATTCCTCATACCTAAATTCGTCCAAATTAAATTTATTTTTACTACTTCTTTTTTCTACTTAAATTCAAACATTCACCACGGATTACCAATGTTCACCACGGTTTATGCAATATTTCATTGTAAATGAAAAATGTTTAATCTAATTCGTTTTTTTAACCGTAAATTCTTCCATATAAAATTTATTTTCACCCTCTTTTCCATTTAAATTAACTCCTTCGCCAGTGATACGCGCAGTTCACCGATATTTTTGCTATATTTCATAGCCAAAAAAATTACTGAATCTAAGTCGTTTTCTCAAACCGGAATTCTTCCAGGTCAAATTTATTGTCACCGTTTTATTCAACTGAAAACGATACCTTCGACACTGATCAGCTCAGTTCACCGTGATTTATGCAGTATTTCAAAGGAAAATAAAAAATTTCAAATCTAAATCGATTCCTCATACCTAAAATCTAACAAATAAATTTATTTTCACCGCTCTTTTTCAACTAAAATTAACTCCTAGCCAACGATCAGCGCAGTTCACCGACATTTTTGCTATATTTCATAGCGAAAAAAATTACTGATTCTAAATCGTATTAGCAAACCTGATTTCCTCCAACTTAAATTGGTTTTCACAATGTTTTAACTGAAATTCACTCCTTCCCCATTAATCAGTGTAGTTTATTTAAATTTATGCAATATTTTATAAAAATAAAAAAAAATTCGAATGTATGTCGTTTTCTCAAAACGGAATTTATCCAACAAAAATTTATTCGGAACACTGTTTTTCAACTAAAATTAACTCCTTCGTCGCTGATAATCGTAGGTCAGTGAGAATTTTGCAATATTACATTTTAAAAAAATTCCTAATATCCCTGTAAACCAAATGTGTTGTGAAAACGTTGTGGAAACGTTGCACTGCAACGAAATTGGAGTTGCAGCAACGTATTGACAACGTCGCAAAAGCAGCCATAAGTCCTCTCTACAACGTTCTTGCAACGTAATGGCAACGTAACTGCAACCTCTGGTGAAACATATTTGCAACACTTATGCAACATTTATGCAACCCTTTAAAATAATACTCGAGATATACCTTTGCAGAAAAATATTTATTAATTATTGAGAGGCAATAATACAGTATATAACTTCCAAAAATCGATATACAAACAGGCAGGGGTCAAATAATTTTACAATATCCTACGAGATTCCCAGAGAACACAACCACACCGAAAAGGCCAAGCGCTAGACAGAGAGTAACATGCGTAACATAGGATTGGCGGGATAGCATAGCGTTCGATGTATCGAATATGTATATCGATCTCGTGCCGTCTTCCCTTTCGATATCTCATATGAAAATTTTCTAAGTGCGAAAAATTGTCACACGATCGAAAAAAAATAATTCGCTGGAAAGAGCTAATTTGAAACAGAAGATGAAAAAACGCTATAAAAACCCCATGTTTGAATATATGTTTGGGGTAAACTGTGTCCAAATAATACAGCGCAAAGCGACCTGCAACATGTCGCAACCTTTCTGCAACCTAGTGAATATTCCACACCCACATACAATCAATGTCTCATGAAGAGGAAGAATCAAATTTTAATATATGTTTCCTCTGGCTCAAATATTGTGTAATTATCTTTTTCTGACCAAACAAGTGTATCAGCGACGTAATTATGACGTTGTAGAAACGTTGCCAAACGACGTGGCATTCTGCAACCTTGTGCAACATTTCTGCGACGTTTCCGCAACACATTGTATTTACTGGGATGAGTATTATTACAAATCATAATCCTTACAACTAAATTTTATTTTCACCATTGTCTTTCAACTAAAATTGAATCCTTCACCAATGATCAGTGCAATTCCCCGATATTATTGTAATACTTCATAGCAAAATAAAAAATTACTTATCTAAGTAGTTTTCTCAAACCGGAATTCTTCTAAGTAAAATTTATTGTCAATGCTGTTATTCCACGAAAATGGCTACTTCGCCACTGATCAGCGCAGTTCACCAAGATTTAAGTTTTATTTCATAGCAAAATAAAAATTTTTATTCTGAGTCGATTCCTCATACCTTAATTCTTCCAACTTAAATTTATTTTCACCGCTGTTTTCCAACAATTATTTCCTCATTCACCATGGATCAGCTTAGTTCAACGCGATTTATGGAATATTTCACAGCAAAATGAGCAATTTCTAATGTGAGGCGTTTTCTCAAACCTGAATTTATTCAACTAAAATTTATATGGAACACTGCTTGACAAGTAAAATTGACTCCGCCTCTTATTATCGTAGGTGAGTGAGAAATTTTAATATTTTCATTTTAAAATAACAAAATCTAAATCTGAATCTTAGGACAAATCATAATTCTTACCACAAATTTTTATTTTCACCGTGGTTTTTCAACTAAAATTTACTCTTTCGCCAATGATTAGCGCAGTTAAACAAGATGTAAGCAATATTTCAAAGCAAAATAAAAACCTCCAAATTCTAGTCGTATTCACAAACTGAAATTCCTCCAAGTAAAATTTATTGTCACCGCTGTTATTCAACTAAAAATGATACCATCGCCACTGATCAGCGCAGGTTACCATTATTCATGCCATTTTTTATAGTACAATAAGAAATTCCTAATCTAATTCGTTTTTTAAATCCTTAATTCTTCCAACTAAAATTTTTCTCAAATGTGTGTTTTCAACTAATATTCATTCGCCACTAATCAGCGAAATTTATTGATAACTATGCAATATTTTACAGCAAAATAAAAAATGTCGAAAATGAGTTTTTTTCTCAAACCTGAATCCAACCAACTTAAATTTAATTTGACGCTATATTACAATTAAAATTGACTCTTTCGCTACTAAACGTCGTAATTCAGTGATTTTTTTGCAAAATTTCATTTTAAAATAAAGAATTCCTAATCTGTGTCGTATTATAAATCATAATTCATACAACTAGTTTTAGTTTCACCATATCTTTAAACTAAAATTGACTCGTTCGCCAATGATCAGCGCAACGCGATTTAAGCAATAATTCATAGCAAAATAAAAAAATTCGAATCTGAGTCGTTTTCTCGCAGCTGAATTATTCCAACAAAAATTTATTTTAACAGCTGTTTTACTAATGAAATTGGCTCCTTCGCCACTGATTAGCACCGTTCGTAAAGATTTAAGTTCAATTTCATAGAAAAATAAAATTTTTTATTTTGATTCAATTTCTAACGACTTACTTCAACCTATTTAATTTTATTTTCACCTGTATTATTCATCAAAAAATGACTTCTTCGCCACTATTCAGCGCAGATTTATGCAGTTTTATTAGCGAAATGAAATATTCCTAATTTGTTTCGTTTCCTCCAACCTAAATTCTTCCCATTAAATTTTATTTCCACGCTGTTGTACAACAAAAAATTACTCCTTCGTCACTAATCAGCGCATTTCGACTATATTTATGCAGATTATCATAGCAATTGAAATATTCTTAATTTTTGTCATTGTTTCTTCCAAATAAAATTTATTTTCACCGCTATTTTTCGACTAAAATTAACACCTTCGACACTGATCAGCGCAGTTCACCGACATTTTTGCTGTTTCATAGCAAAAAAATTACAGAATCTAAGTCGTTTTCTCAAACCGAAATTCTTCCAAGGTAAAATTTATTGTCACCGCTCTAATTTAACTAAAAATGTTACCTTCGCCACTGATCAGCTCAGGTCACCGTGATGTATGAAGTATTTCAAAGCAAAATAAAAAATTTCAACTCTGAGCCGATTCCTCATACCTAAATTCGTCCAAATTAAATTAATTTTTACTGCTTTTTTCTACTTAAATTCAAACTTTCACCACGGATTACCAATGTTCACCACGATTTATGCAATATTTCATTGTAAATTAAAGATGTTTAATCTAATTCGTTTTTTTAAACCTTAAATTCTTCCATATAAAATTTATTCTCTCCACTCTTTTTCATTTAAGTTAACTCCTTCGCCAGTGATCAGCGCAGTTCATCGACATTTTTGCTATATTTCATAGCGAAAAAAATTACTGAATCTAAATCGCATTAGAAAACCTGATTTCTTCCAATCATTATTTGTTTTCACAATGTTTTAACTGAAATTCACTCCTTCCTCATTAAGCAGCGTAGTTTATTTATATTTATGCAATATTTCATAAAAATAAAAAAAATTCGAATCTATTTCGTTTTCTCAAAACTGAATTTATCCAACAATTATTTATTTGGAACTCTGTTTTACAACTAAAATTAACTACTTCGTCGCTGATCATCGTAGGTCAGTGAGAATTTTGCAATAGTTCATTTAAAAAAATATCCTAATCTGAGTCTTATTACAAATCATAATCCTTACAACTAAATTTTATTTTCAGCGTTGTCTTTCAACTAAAATTGAATCCTTCGCCAATGACCAGCGCAGTTCCCAGATACTTTCGTACTTCATAGCAAAACAAAATTACTAATCTAAGTCGTTTTCTCAAACCGGAATTCTTCTAAGTTAAATTTGTTGTACTGCTGTTATTCCATTAAAATGGCTACTTCGCCACTGATTAGCGCAGTTTGCCAAGATTTAAGTTTTATTTCATAGCAATATAAAAATTTAATTTCTGAGTCGATTCTTCATACCTTAATTCTTCCAACTTAAATTTATTATCACCGCTGTTTTCCAACAATTACTTACTCATCCACCATGGATCAGCTTAGTTCAACGCGATTAATGGAATATTTCACAGCAAAATGAGTAATTCCTAATCTGAGTCGTTTTCTCAAACCTGAATTTATTCCACTAAAATTTATTTGGAACACTGTGATACAACTAAAATTCACTCCGACGCTGATCAACGTAGGTGAGTCTGATTTTTTAATATGTCCATTTTAAAATAAAAATTCCTTAAATGAATCTTATTAATAATCATAATACTTTCAACTAAATTTTATATTTCTCCGTGGTTTTTCAACTAAATTTTTACTTTTTTGCCAATGATCAGCGCAGTTAAACTCTATTTAACCAATATTTCGTAGCAAGGTATAAACCTCCGAATTCTAGTCGTTTTCTCAAACCGAAATTCTTTCAAGTAAAATTTATTGTCACCACTGTTATTCAACTAAAAATGATAAATTCTCAATGATCAGCGCAGGTTACCTTTTTTCATGCCATTTTTCTTAGTACAAAAAAATATTCCTAATCTATTCGTTTTTTAGTCCTTAATTCTTCCAACTAAAATTTTTTTCACATGTGTTTTCAACTAATATTCTTTCGCCACCAATAAGCGCAATTTATTGAGAATTATGCAATATATTATAGCAAAATAAAAGATTTCTAAATTTGGTTTTTTTCTCAAACATGAATCCATCCAACTAAAATTTAATTCGAAGCTATATTACAATTAAAATTGACTCCTTCGCCACAATTCATCGTTCTTCATAGATTTTTTTTGCAATATTTCATATCAAAATAAAAATATTCCGAATATTGTAACACAAAAACCTTAAATCTCATAACTAAATTTTATATTCATCGTTGTTTTTTAACTAAAATTTACTCCTTCGCTAACGAAGAGCGCACTTCACCGAGATATGTTCTTTATTTCATTGCAAAATGAATTATTTCCAACCATGACTACATCGTTACTGATAATTGCAGTTAACCGAGATTTTTAGATTTTTTTTTGCAATATTTCATATCAAAATAAAAAAATTCCGAATATTGTAATACACAATCCTTAATTCGCATTACTAAATTTTATATTCACCGTTGTTTTTTAACTAAAATTAACTCCTTCGCTAATGAAGAGCGCACTTCAACGAGAAATATGCTTTATTTCATAGCAAAAGGAATTATTCCCAACCTGAGTTTTTTCCTCAAACCTGATTTTTTCCAAATAAAGTTAATCTCACAGCTGTTAGAGCATTAAAAATGACTACATCGTTACTGATCATTGCAAGTAACCGATATTAAGGAGTTATTTCATTGCAAAATTAAAAATTCATAATCTTAGTCGTTCCCTCAAACCTAAGTTCTTCCAACTCAAATTTATTTTCAACGAATTTTTTTCAACTAAATTGGAATCCTCCGCCACTGTTCAGCAATTTATTCCGCGATTAATGCAATATTTTACTGCAAAATGAAGAACAACTAACTTTAGTTTTTCTTCTAACCTTCCATTATTTAAACTAAAAATTTTTTCACTGCTGTTTTTCAACAATAAATTTACTTCTTCGCGACTGATTGCCACAGTTGACCGCCATTTATGCAGTATTTCATTGCTATTGATCAGCATGCATTGAGCAGCTTAGCTTGATGCGATTCAGGAATATTTCATAAGCAAAATGAGTAATTTCTAATCAGAAGCATTATCTCAAAACTGATTTCATCCAACTAAAATTTATTTTCACCGCTCTTTTTCAACAAAAATTTCTCTTTTGCCACTGATCAGCGTAATTTAGCAAGATGTTTGCATTATACCGTAGAAAAATAATAAATTCCTAACTGAGTCGTTTACTAAAAGCTTAATTAATCCAACTCCAATTTTTTTCACAACTGTTTTTCAACGAAAATTGATTTCTTCGCCCTTGATCAGCAATGTTCACCAATATTGATGCAATATTTTAAAGCAAAATAAAATATTTCGAAAATGAGTGTTTTTTGTGTTATCTGAACCATCCAACTAAAATTTTTTTTCGATATATTACAATTATAATTGACTCCTTCGCCACTAATCATCGTAATTTAGTGATTTTTGTGAAAAATTTCATTTAGAATAAAAAATTTCTAATCTTGGTTGTATTTAAAATCTTAATTCTTTCTCCATCACCAATGATCAGTGCAGTTCCCCGATATTTATGCAATACTTTATAGCAATATAAAAAATTACTTATCTAAGTCGTTTTGTCACAGCTGAATTATTCCAACTAAAATTTATTTTGACGCTATATGACAATTCAGATTGACTCATTCGCCACTAATCGTCGTAATTCAGTAATTTTTGTGCAAAATTTCATTTAGAATAAAAATATCCTAATATATGTCGTATTTAAAATTTTAATTCTTACAACTAATTTTAGTTTCACCATTGTGTTTCAACTAAAATTTACTCGTTCGCCAATAATCGGCGCAGTTCAACGCGATTAATGCAATATTTCATAGCAAAATAAAAAATTTCAAATCTCAGTCGTTTTCTCACAGCTGAATTATTCCAACGAAATTTTATTTTAACAGCTGTTTTACTAATTAAATTTACTCGTTCGCCACTGTTTAGCACAGTTCCCAAAGATTTAAGTTTAATTTCATAGAAAAAAAAAATTTTACTTTGATTCGAATCCTAACACTTTACTTCATTAAATTTAATTTTATTTTCACCGCTATTATTCAACAAAAACTGAATTGTTCGCCACTTATCAGCGTAGTCTGCCGATATTTATGCAGTTTTAAATAAGAAATGAAATGTTTCTAACTTTTTTCGTTTCCTCCAACCTAAATTCGTACTTTAAATTCGTCCAAATTAAATTTATTTTCACTGCTTATTTCCACTTAAATTCAAACTTTCACCACTGATTACCAATGTTCACCACGATTTATGCAATATTTCATTTAAAATTAAAAATCTTTAATCTAATTCGTTTTTTTAAACATTAAATTCTTCCATATAAAATTTATTCTCTCCACTCTTTTCCATTTAAATTAACACCTTCGCCAGTGATCACCGATATTTATGCTATATTTCATAGCCAAAAAAATTACTGAATCTAAGTCGTTTTCTCAAAATGAGCAATTTGAGCAAAGCAAAATGAGTAATTTCTAATCAGAAGCATTATCTCAAAACTGATTTCATCAAACTAAAATTTATTTTCACCGCTGTTTTTCAACAAAAATTTCTCCTTTGCCACTGATCAGCGTAGTTTAGCAAGATGTTTGCATTATACCGTAGCAAAATAATAAATTCCTATACTGAGTTGTTTACTAAAAGCTTAATTATTCCAACTCCATTTTTTTTCACCGCTGTTTTTCAACGAAAATTGATTTCTTCGCCACTGATCAGCAAGGTTCACTACGATTGAGGCTATATTTTATAGCAAAATAAAAAATTTCGAAAATGTGTGTTTTTGTCAAACCTGAATCCATCCAACTACATCTTTTTGACGCTATATTACAATTAAAATTGACTTCTTCGCCACTAATCGTCGTAATTCAGTGATTTTTGTGCAAAATTTGAATTAGAATAAAAAATTCCTAATCTATGTCGTATTTAAAATCTTAATTCTTACAACTAATTTTAGTTTCACCATTGTGTTTCAACTAAAATTGACTTCTTCGCCAATGATCAGCGAAGTTTAACGCGATTTATGCAATATTTCATAGCAAAATAAAAAATTTCGAATCTTAGTCGTTTTCTCACAGCTGAATTATTCCAACAAAAATTTATTTTCACAGCTGTTTTACTAATTAAATTGACTCCTTCGCTAATTATTAGCGCGGTTCACAAAGGTTTATGTTTAATTTCATGGAAAAAATTTTTTTATTCTGATTCGATTCCTAACACCTTACTTCATCCAATTTAATTTTATTTTCATCTCTATTATTCAACAAAAAATGAATTCTTCTCCACTTATCAGCGTAGTCTGCCGATATTTATGCAGTTTTAAATACGAAATGAAATATTCCTAACTTCTTTCGTATCCTCCAACCGAAATTCGTCCCACAAAATTTAATTTTCACCGCTGTTGTACAACAAAAAATGACTCCTTCGCCACTTATCAGGGCAGTTCGACTAGATTAATGCGGATTTTCATAGCGAAATGAAATATTCCTTATTTGTGTCATTGTTTCTTCCAAATAAAATTTATTTTCACGGCTGTTTTTCGACTAAAATTAACACCTTCTGTACTGATCAACTCAGTACACCGACATTTTTGCTGTTTCATAGCAAAAAAATTACTGAATCTGAGTCGTTTTCTCAAACCGGAATTTATGCAAGGTAAAATTTATCGTCACCGCTCTTATTTAACTAAAAATGTTACCTTCGCCACTGATCAGCTCAGTCACCGTGATGTATGAAGTATTTCAAAGCAAAATAAAAAAATTTCACATCTGAGTCGATTCCTAATACCTAAATTCGTCCAAATTAAATTTATTTTCACTGCTTTTTTTCTACTTAAATTCAAACTTTCACCAATGATTACCAATGTTCACCACGATTTATGCAATATTTCATTGTAAATTAAAGATGTTTAATCTAATTCGTTTTTTTAAACCTTAAATTCTTCCAAATATAATTTATTCTCTCCACTCTTTTCCATTTAAATTAACTCCTTTGCCAGTGATCAGCGCAGTTCACCGATATTTTTGCTATATTTCATAGCCAAAAAAATTACTTAATATGAGTCGTTTTCTCAAACCGGTATTCTTCCAGGTAAAATGTATTGTCACTGTTGTATTCTACTAAAAACGATACCTTCGACACTGATCAAATCAGTCACCGTGATTTATGCAGTATTTCAAAGCAAAATAAAAAAATTTCAAATCTAGGTCGATTGTCATACCTAAATTCTTCCAAATAAAATTTATTTTCACCGCTCTTTTTCAACTAAAGTTAACTCCTAGCCAATGATCAGAGCAGTTCACCGACATTTTTGCTATATTTTATAGCGAAAAAAATTACTGAATATAAATCGTATTAACAAACCTGATTTCTTCCAACTAAAATTTGTTTTCACGATGTTTTAGCTGAAATTCACTACTGTCCCATTAAACCATTGGCTTACCATTTTTCTTGCGTGCTACTTCCTCAGAAATACCATTTATTTTGAGAAAATATTCTACTGATAAAAATGCTATAAATATTATAGTTTATTATATATTTTATTGAAAATGTTTACATATCTAGGTTAGTATTTTACCAATTATAATTTGTTGTTAGCGGTCGAAAAAATCTTTTCATTGAACATTATTATTAACAATTATACAAGGTTAGAAAAATTATAAACAATTTTTTTTCGATCATGTTTTTTGAAATTTTTAAACTTTTTTTTGTATGCTTATTGTAAACTATATATTCTTTAATTATTGAAAGTTGCATTGAAATGCACCGAAGGGTTCTGGAGATATATTATAATGAATCTGGCAGAATACTGAAAAAATTTTTTTTACTGTCATTGGCATTTTATCTCAAACTTGAATAGCTTCTTTCGATATTTTTTTTATTTTTCTTAAATTTCACTTGACCTGAATTCTAATTACTGGAAACTATATGAAAATGTGATGTAATTGAAAATTCTTTGTGAATAAATCGTAAGTTTTACATATAGGTTGATTTCGTATTATGGAGTTTGAAGCAATCTGGTAGGTGAAGGGCGACACCTCATTCTTCACACTCCCACCTGGTTTCGCTCTACATTCCTTTTGTTTTGCACACCACACATTTACATGATGGATTTTTCTAGATTTGGCGGGATATGAATTGGAAAATGTCCCCAATTTGCTGCCTGGAATCTCATGGGTGAGGGTGCCTGATACTGGTCGCCCGCGTCCTTTGTAGTCCGGCATATTCACATTTTCTATAATTTTCTCAGCAGTCATCAAATTGAATCTTCTTGCCTGCTGTTTCGTATATAATACGTAAGTATTGAATAAAACCATATCCATGAGATAAAAAAATATCTTTTTATAACCTTTGGTATAACGACGCATAACAGGAAAAGATGCTAATCGTTGACCCTGCCTGTCAACAGCATTCATTTGTACGTTGTAATCGGGAATACATTTTGGTTTTATGATTGATTCTTTAGTTTTTACTGATTTATTTCTAGTGTCAGCCAATTCCAAGGTCTTGTGGTATGTTGTTAGTGCATGCACGTCTTTTTTATCTCTCCATTTCATAGCAGCGATTCCATTGCTATACCACTTTGCCTCCCCTTTCTTCTACTGTATATTTTTGCATTCTGCCGGCATATTCCATCGGTTTATCCTAACTGTGCCTAAGGCATTAGTTTTCTCATCAATCAACTTCAGAAATAGATCAGGTTATGTGTACCAGTTATCTAACGCCCCAGTGTAACCCTTGCGAAGTAATGATGCAAATGTTCTAGTACTATTGCTGCACTCGAAGGAATTCTCTTAGCTCCGGGCGGTTCTTTCCCAGTGTAAATTGAATATTGTAGGCAGTATCCTGATGAGATTTCACATAATTTGTAGTACCTGATTCCAAAGCGAGCGCGTTTACTTGGGTTGTACTGGTCATAGCAGAGTCTGCCACATAATTTCATAAAGCTTTCATCCACGGCAAGGTTTCTCTCCGGAGTGTACATGGCTCTAAATATTGTATTTATGTAGTCGATCGATATCTTTTTCAGCCGAACATTTTCATTCACTTTTGAATTGTCAGCAAAATGCAAGAATTTTGACAAAGAAAACGTTTATATGGCATAACTCAGCCGAAAAAAGGCGTTTCTGTCATGTTGCGTGCACTCCAGGATATTTGAAGTTTTTTTTTTCAGTTGTACCAGCAAACAACGAGAAATAGGCCTGAATCTCATCTCTAGTTCTTTCAAACCACCCTTTCCTAAGATCACTTTTTCTATTTTTTTTCGGAGTACAAAAAGGCATCTGCATACTTGTTGGTTTCAGTTGCGATGAGTTCCCAGAAATCACCTTCAAGAAACTGGAAGAAAATTTCTCTCTCACTAGGATTGTTTCTCACGAATTCTTTCATTTATGCCAGGTTTACCAGAGAATCTAAATTCTTTCACACTTTGGTTGCTTTTAAACCAATGCCAATTATTTTCTCCCTTAGCCTATTTTGGATCCGCCGGACAAATACTGCCTTCATTTTCACTGGAAAATTCTGCACTGTCTTCTTCACTGCTCACAGTTTCTGAATAATCAGAGTCATCGGTGTCACTATCTTCACTGTTATCACTTGCATTGATGTCACTATCATCAATAAACTTTTCTACATCATCGCGTGTATACGAGGGCTCGAGCGCGCTCGAGCGCGAGCGTCCGTGGCTGTGGCAGCGGCAGGGATACTGGCTGCTAACTAATATGTATTATCTGAAGGTCACGTCTTGATTCAGTAATTCTATCTTCTTGATGTAAAAGCAAATAGGAAAAGATGAAAGGCAACTTTTGTGGGGCAGCAGAAAAGATTGTATTATCTTTTGCATAGTAGCAAGTTCACTGAAGATGAAGATAATGGCTTTCGCTTACGCGATGTCACTCATCAGATATACAAAGTGTAATATTGCTTTCGTTATCTCATTCTGGCAATCAATTGGTGTCTCAGCAATACTGTATCAAATAGGAAGAGGATAGGAGAGAAAGGAGACAAAGTAAGTTGGTGCTGAATGTGCATTGGGTTCACGATAAATGATGACGGCGCGGCGAAAATACTTTCAAACCATCGAGTATATACAAGAATAAAATATGAACTGCAATACAATAACAGCGTCGGAATTTGCATTAGGAGAACATAAAAGCAATAAAGAACATACCTTATAAATCTATCTGAAATTTATGCTCCAAAAGAGGGTTGGAAATAAAATAATATACGAGACCGGCGAATCGCCGTCTTTGTAAGCCAATGGGTTAATCAGCGTAGTTTATTTAAATTTATGCAATATTTTATAAAAATAAAAAAATTGGAATCTATGTCGTTTTCTCAAAACTGAATTTATCCAACAAAAATTTATTGTTTTTCACCTAAAATGAACTCTTTCGTCGCTGATAAACGTAGGTCAGCGAGAATTTTGCAATATATCATTTTTAAAAAATTCCTAATATGAGTCTTATTACAAATCAAAATCCTTACAACTAAATTTTATCTTCACCGTTGTCTTTCAACTAAAATTGAATCCTTCTCCAATGATCAGTGTAGTTCCCCGATATGTATGCAATACTTCATAGCAAAATAAAAAATCGCTTATCAAAGTCGTTTTCTCAAACAGGAATTCTTCTAATTAAAATTTATTGTCACTGCGGTTATTCCACTAAAAAGGGTACTTCGCCACTGATCAGCGCAATTCACAAAGATATAAGTTTTATTTCATAGAAAAATAAACATTTTTATTCTGAGTCATCTCCTCATACCTTAATTCTTCCAACTTAAATTTATTTTCACCGCTGTTTTCCAACAATTATTTCCTCATTCACCATGGATCAGCTTAGTTCAACGCGATTTATTGAATATTTCACAGAAAAATGAGTAATTTCTAATCTGAGTCGTTTTCTCAAACCTGAATTTATTCAACTAAAATTTATTTGGAACACTGCTTTACAACTAAAATTGACTCCGCCTCTGATCAACGTAGGTGAGTGAGAAACTTTATTATTTCCATTTTAAAATAAAAAAATCCAAATTTGAATCTTATTACAAATCATAATTCTTACAACAAAATTTTATTTTAATCATGGATTTTCAACTATAATTTACTCCTTCAGCAATTATCAGCGCAGTTAAACGCGACGTAAGCAATATATCATTGCAAAATAAAAACCTCCGAATTCTAGTTGTTTTCACAAAGTGAAATTCCTCCAATAAAATTTATTGTCACTGCTGTTATTCCACTAAAAATGATACCATCGCCACTGATCAGCGCAGGTTACCATTATTCATGCCATTTTTTATATTACAGTAAGAAATTCCTAATCTAATTCATTTTTTAAATCCTTAATTCTTCCAACTCCAATTTTTTTCACCACTGTTTTTCAACGAAAATTGATTTCTTCGGAACTGATCAGCAATGTTCACCACGATTGATGCAATATTTTATAGCAAAATAAAAAATTTCGAAAATGATTGTTTTTGTCAAACCTGAATCCATCACACTAAATATTTTTTTGACGCTATATTACAATTAAAATTGACTATTTCGCTACTAATCGTCGTAATTCAGTGATTTTTTAGCAAAATTTCATTTTAAAATTAAAAATTCCTATTCTGTGTCGTATCATAAATCATAATTCTTAAAACTAGTTTTAGTTTCACCATGTCTTTAAACTAAAATTGACTCGTTCGCCAATGATCAGCGCAACGTGATTTATGCAATATTTAATAGCAAAATAAAAAATTTCGAAAATGAGTTTTTTTCTCAAACCTGAAATCATCCTACTAAAATTTATTTTGACGCTATATTACAATTAAAATTGACTCCTTCGCTACTATTAATCGTAATTCATAGATTTTTTTCCAATATTACATATCAAAATAAAAAAATTCCGAATATTGTAACACCAAAACCTTAATTCTCATAACTAAATTTATTATTCACCGCTGTTTTTTAACTAAAATTAACTCCGTCGCTAATGAAGAGCGCACTTCACCGAGATTTTTGTTTTATTTCATAGCAAAATGAATTATTCCCAACCTGAGTCTTTTCCTCAAACCTGATTTTTTCCAAATAAAATTAATCTCACAGCTGTTAGTGCATTAAAAATGACTACATCGTTACTGATCATTGCAAGTAACCGATATTAAGGAGTTATTTCATTGAAAACTAAAAATTCATAATCTGAGATGTTCTCTCAAACCTAAGTTCTTACAACTAACATTTAATTTCAACGAATTTTTTTTAACTAAAATCGAATCCTCCGCCACTGTTCAGCAATTTATTCCGCGATTAATGCAATATTTTACTGCAAAATGAAGAAAAACTAACTTAAGTTTTTCTTCTAACCTTCAATTATTTAAACTTAAATTTTTTTAACCGCTGTTTTTAAATATAAATTTACTTCTTCGCGACTGATTGCCACAGTTGACGGCCATTTATGCAGTATTTCATTGCTATAGATCAGCATGCATTGAACAGCTTAGCTATAGGTGATTAAGGAATATTTCATAGCAAAATGAGTAACTTCTATTCAGAAGCATTATCTCAAAACTGATTTCATCCAACTAAAATTTATTTTCACCGCTCTTTTTCAACAAAAATTTCTCCTTTGCCACTGATCAAAGTAGTTTAGCAAGATGTTTGCATTATACCGTAGCAAAATAATTAATTCCTAAACTGAGTCGTTTACTAAAAGCTTAATTATCCAAATCCAATTTATTTCACCACTGTTTTTCAACGAAAATTGATTTCTTCGCCACTGATCAGCAATGTTCACCACGATTGATGCAATATTTTATAGCAAAATAAAAAATTTCGAAAATGAGTGTTTCTGTCAAACCTGAATCCATCCAACTAAATATTTTTTTGACGCTATATTACAATTAAAATAGACTCCTTCTCCACTAATCGTCGTAATTCAGTGATTTTTGTATATAATTTCATTTAGAATAAAAATATCCTCATCTATGTCGTATTTAACATCTTAATTCTTACAACTAATTTTAGTTTCACCGTTGTCTTTCAACTAAAATTGACTTCTTCGCCAATGATCAGCTCAGTTCAACGCGATTTATGCAATATATTATAGCAAAATAAAAAATCACTTATCTAAGTCGTTTTCTCAAACAGGAATTCTTCTAAGTAAAATTTATTGTCACTGCTGTTATTCCACTGAATGGGTACTTCGCCACTAATCAGCGCAGTTCATTAAGATATAAGTTTTATTTCATAGCAAAAAAAACATTTTTATTCTGAGTCATTTCCTCATACCTTAATTCTTCCAACTCCAATTTTTTTCACCACTGTTATTCAACGAAAATTGATTTCTTGGCCACTGATCAGCATGATTGATGCAATATTTTATAGCAAAATAAAAAAATTCGAAAATGAGTGTTTTTGTCAAACCTGAATCCATCACACTAAATATTTTTTTGACGCTATATTACAATTAAATTGATTATTTCGCTACTAATCGTCGTAATTCAGTGATTTTTTTGGCAAAATTTCATTTTAAAATTAAAAATTCCTATTCTGTGTCGTATTATAAATCATAATTCTTAAAACTAGTTTTAGTTTCACCTTGTCTTTAAACTAAAATTGACTCGTTCGCCAATGATCAGCGCAACGCGATTTATGCAATATTTCATTGCAAAATAAAAAATTTCAAATCTGAGTCGTTTTCTCACAGCTGAATTATTCCACTAAAATATATTTAACAGCTAATTTACTAATTAAATTGACTCCTTCGCCACTGATTAGCGCGGTTCACAAAGATTTAAGTTTAATTCCATAGAAAAATTTTTTTTTTTCTGATTCGATTCCTAACACCTTACTTCATCCAATTTCATTTTATTTTCACCGCTATTATTCATCAAAAAAATGACTGCTTCACCACTATTCAGCGCAGTTCACCGAGATTTATGCAGTTTTAATAGCGAAATGAAATATTCCTAATGTGTTTCGTTTCCTTCAATCTAAATTCTTCCCATCAAATTTTATTACCAAGCTGTTGTACAACAAAAAATTCCTCCTTCGTCACTTATCAGCGCAGTTAGACTAGATTTCTGCAGATTATCATAGCAATTGAAATATTCCTAATTTTTGTCATTATTTCTCCCAAATAAAATTTATTTTAATTTATGCAATATTTTATTTAAAAAAATTCGAATCTATGTTGTTTTCTCAAAACTGAATTTATCCAACAAAAATATATTCGGATTATTTTTTTACAAATAAAATTAGCTCCTTCGTCACTGATCATCGTAGGTCAGTGAGAATTTTGCAATATTTCATTTAAAAAAAATCATAATCTGAGTCTTATTACAAATCATAATCGTTTTCTCAAACAGGAATTCTTCTAAGTAAAATTTATTGTCACTGCTGTTATTCCACTGAATGGGTACTTCGCCACTAATCAGCGCAGTTCATTAAGATATAAGTTTTATTTCATAGCAAAAAAAACATTTTTATTCTGAGTCATTTCCTCATACCTTAATTCTTCCAACTCCAATTTTTTTCACCACTGTTATTCAACGAAAATTGATTTCTTGGCCACTGATCAGCATGATTGATGCAATATTTTATAGCAAAATAAAAAAATTCGAAAATGAGTGTTTTTGTCAAACCTGAATCCATCACACTAAATATTTTTTTGACGCTATATTACAATTAAATTGATTATTTCGCTACTAATCGTCGTAATTCAGTGATTTTTTTGGCAAAATTTCATTTTAAAATTAAAAATTCCTATTCTGTGTCGTATTATAAATCATAATTCTTAAAACTAGTTTTAGTTTCACCTTGTCTTTAAACTAAAATTGACTCGTTCGCCAATGATCAGCGCAACGCGATTTATGCAATATTTCATTGCAAAATAAAAAATTTCAAATCTGAGTCGTTTTCTCACAGCTGAATTATTCCACTAAAATATATTTAACAGCTAATTTACTAATTAAATTGACTCCTTCGCCACTGATTAGCGCGGTTCACAAAGATTTAAGTTTAATTCCATAGAAAAATTTTTTTTTTTCTGATTCGATTCCTAACACCTTACTTCATCCAATTTCATTTTATTTTCACCGCTATTATTCATCAAAAAAATGACTGCTTCACCACTATTCAGCGCAGTTCACCGAGATTTATGCAGTTTTAATAGCGAAATGAAATATTCCTAATGTGTTTCGTTTCCTTCAATCTAAATTCTTCCCATCAAATTTTATTACCAAGCTGTTGTACAACAAAAAATTCCTCCTTCGTCACTTATCAGCGCAGTTAGACTAGATTTCTGCAGATTATCATAGCAATTGAAATATTCCTAATTTTTGTCATTATTTCTCCCAAATAAAATTTATTTTAATTTATGCAATATTTTATTTAAAAAAATTCGAATCTATGTTGTTTTCTCAAAACTGAATTTATCCAACAAAAATATATTCGGATTATTTTTTTACAAATAAAATTAGCTCCTTCGTCACTGATCATCGTAGGTCAGTGAGAATTTTGCAATATTTCATTTAAAAAAAATCATAATCTGAGTCTTATTACAAATCATAATCGTTACAACTAAATTTAATTTTCAGCGTTGTCTTTCAACTAAAATTGAATCCTTCGCCAATGATCAGCAGAGTTCCAAGATATTTATGCAGTACTTCATAGCAAAACAAAATTACTAATCTCAGTCGTTTTCTCAAACCGGTATTCTTCTAAGTAAAATTTATTGTACAGCTGTTATTCCACTAAAATGGCTAAATCGCCACTGATCAGCGCAGTTCGCCATGATTGAAGTTTTATTTCATAGCAAAATAAACATTTTTATTCTGAGTCATTTCCTCATACCTTAATTCTTCCAACTTAAATTTATTATCACCGCTGTTTTCCAACAATTACTTACTCATTCACCATGGATCAGCTTAGTTCAACGCGATTTATGGAATATTTCACAGCAAAATAATAAATTCCTAAACTGAGTCGTTTACAAAAAGCTTAATTATTCCAACCTTAATTTTTTTTGACCACTGTTTTTCAACGAAAATTGATTTCTTCGCCACTGATCAGCAATGTTCACCACGATTGATGCAATATTTTATAGCAAAATAAAAAATTTCGAAAATGATTGTTTTTGTCAAACCTGAATCCATCCAACTAAATATTTTTTGACGCTATATTACAATTAATATTGACTCCTTCTCCACTAATCGTCGTAATTCAGTGATTTTTTTGCAAAATTTCATTTAGAATAAAAATAACCTCATCTATGTCGTATTTAAAATCTTAATTCTTACAACTAATTTTAGTTTCACCGTTGTCTTTCAACTAAAATTGACTCCTTCGCCAATGATCAGCGCAGTTCAACGCGATTTTTGCAATATATCATTGCAAAATAAAAAATTACTTATCTAAATCGTTTTCTCAAACAGGAATTCTTCTAAGTAAAATTTATTGTCACTGCTTTATTCCACTCAAAAGGGTACTTCGCCACTGATCAGCGCAGTTCATCAAGATATAAGTTTTATTTCATAGCAAAAAAAACATTTTTATTCTCAGTCATTTCCTCATACCTTAATTCTTCCAACTTAAATTTATTTTCACCGCTGTTTTCGAACAATTATTTCCTCATTCACCATGGATCAGCTTAGTTCAACGCGATTTATGGAATATTTCACAGAAAAATGAGTAATTTCTAATCTGAGTCGTTTTCTCAAACCTGAATTCATTCAACTAAAATTTATTTGGAACACTGCTTTACAACTAAAATTGACTCCGCCTCTGATCAACGTAAGTGAGTGAGAAACTTTAATATTTCCATTTTAAAATAAAAAAATCCAAATTTGAATCTTATTACAAATCATAATTCTTAGAACAAAATTTTATTTTAATCATGGTTTATCAACTATAATTTACTCCTTCAGCAATGATCAGCGCAGTTAAACGCGACGTAAGTAATATTTCATAGCAAAATAAAAACCTCCGAATTCTAGTTGTTTTCACAAAGTGAAATTCCTCCAATAAAATTTATTGTCACTGCTGTTATTCCACTAAAAATGATACCATCGCCACTGATCAGCGCAGGTTACCATTATTCATGCCATTTTTTATAGTACAATAAGAAATTCCTAATCTAATTCGTTTTTTAAATCCTTAATTCTTCCAACTCCAATTTTTTTCACCAATTTTTTTCAACGAAAATTGATTTCTTCGCCACTGATCAGCAATGTTCACCACGATTGATGCAATATTTTATAGCAAAATAAAAAATTTCGAAAATGATTGTTTTTGTCAAACCTGAATCCATCCAACTAAATATTTTTTTGACGCTATATTACAATTAAAATTGACTATTTCGCTACTAATCGTCGAAATTCAGTGATTTTTTGGCCAAATTTCATTTTAAAATTAAAAATTCCTATTCTGTGTCGTATTATAAATCATAATTCTTACAATTAGTTTTAGTTTCACCATGTCTTTAAACTAAAATTGACTCGTTCGCCAATGAACAGCGCTGTTCAATGCGATTTATGCAATATTTCATAGCAAAATATAAAATTTGGAATCTGAGTTGTTTTCTCACAGCTGAATTATTCCAACAAAAATTTTTTAACAGCTGTTTTACTAATTAAATTGACTCCTTCGCCACTGATTAGCGCGGTTCACAAAGATTTAAGTTTAATTCCATAGAAAAATTTTTTTCTATTCTGATTCGATTCCTCACACCTTACATCATCCAATTTTATTTTATTTTCACCGCTATTCTCATCAAAAATGACTGCTTCACCACTATTCAGCGCAGTTCACCGAGATTTATGCAGTTTTAATAGCAAAATGAAAAATTCCTAACTTGTTGCGTTTCCTTCAATCTAAATTCTTCCCATTAAATTTTATTACCACAGTGTTGTACAACAAAAAATTCTTCCTTCGTCACTTATCAGCGCAGTTCGACTAGATTAATGCAGATTAAAATAGCAATTGAAATATTCCTAATTTTATATCATTGTTTCAACCAAATAAAATTAATTTTAACCGATTTTTTTCGACTAAAATTAACACCTTCGCTACTGATCAGCGCACTTCACCGAATATTTTGCTATATTTCATTGAAAAAAAAAATTACTGAATATGAGTCGTTTTCCAAACCGGAATTCTTCCAGGTAAAATTTATTGTCACCGCTGATATTGAAATAAAAATGTAATCTTCTCCACTGATCAGCTCAGTTAATCGTGATGTATGAAGTATTTCAAAACAAAATAAAAAAATCTGAGTCGATTCCTAATACCTAAATTCGTCAAATTCAATTTATTGTCACTGCTTTTTTCTACATAAAATGAAATTTTGACCACTGATCAGTAATATTCACCACGAATAATGCAATATTTCATAGCAAAATAAAAAATCCCTAATGTAAATCGTTATTTTAAAACCTTAAATTCTTCCCAAAAAAATTTATTTTCACCGGTCTTTTTCAACTAAAATTAGCTCCTAGCCACTAATCAGCGCAGTTCACAGAGATTTTTGCTATATTTCATAGCGAAAAAAATTACTGAATCTGAATCGTATTAGCAAACCTGATATCTTGCAACTAAAATTTAACTTTACAATGTTTTAACTAAAATCACTCTTTCCCCATTATTCAGCGTGGTTTATTTTAATTTATGCAATATTTTATAAAAATAAAGAAATCGAATCTATGTTGTTTTCTCAAAACTGAATTTATCCAACAAAAATTTATTCGGAACATTGTTTTACAACTAAAATTAATTCTTTCGTCACTGATTATCATAGGTCAGTGAGAATTTTGCAATATTTCATTTTAAAAAAATCCTAATCTGCGTCTTATTACAAATCATAATCCTTACAACTAAATATAATTTTTACCGTTGTCTTTCAACTAAAATTGAATCCTTCGCCAAAGATCAGCGCAGTTCCCAGATATTTATGCAGTACTTCATAGCAAAACAAAATTACTAAACTAAGTTGTTTTCTCAAACCGGAATTCTTCTAAGTAAAATTTATTGTAATGCTGTTATTCCAATGAAATGGCTAAATCGCCACTGATCAGCGCAGTTCGCCAAGATTTAAGTTTTATTTCATATCAAAATAAACATTTTTATTCTGAGTCGATTTCTTATACCTTAATTCTTCCAACTTAAAGTCATTATCACCGCAGTTTTCCAACAATTACTTACTCATTCACCATGGATCAGCTTAGTTCAACGCAATTTATGGAATATTTCACAGCAAAATGAATAATTCCTAATCTGAGTCGTTTTCTCAAACCTGAATTTATTCCACTAAAATTTATTTGGAACACTGTGTTAAACTAAAATTGACTCCGCCGCTGATCAACGTAGGTGAGTCTGATTTTTTAATATGTCCATTTTAAAATAAAAAATTCCTTAATTGAATCTTATTAATAATCATAAATATTTACAACTAAATATTATTTTCACCGTGGTTTTTCAACTAAATTTTTACTCTTTTGCCAATGATCAGCGCAGTTAAACGCGACGTAAACAATATTTCGTAGCAAAATATAACCCTCCGAATTCTAGTCGTTTTCTTAAACCGAAATTCTTTCAAGTAAAATTTATTGTCACCGCTGTTATTCAACTAAAAATGATACCATTGCCACTGATCAGCACAGGTTACCATTATTCATGCCATTTTTCTTAGTACAATAAAAATTCGTAATCTAATTCGTTTTTTAATTCATAAATCTTCCAACTAAAATTTATTTTCACAGTTGTTTTTAACCTATATTGACTATTTCGCCACTAATAAGCGCAATGTTTTTTAGAATGATGCATTATTTTATAGAAAACTACAAACTTTCTTAAATGGGTTTTTTTCTCAAACCTGAATCCATCCAAGTAAAATTTATTTTGACGCTATAATACAATTTAAATTGACTCCTTCGCCACTATTCATCGTAATTCACAGATTCATTTTGCAATATTTCATATCAAAATAAAAAATTCCAAATATTGTAATACACAAACCTTAATTCTAATAACTAAATTTTATATTCACCGTTGTTTTTTAACTAAAATTTACTCCTTCGCTAATGAAGAGCGCACTTCAAGGAGAAATATGCTTTATTTCATAGCAAAATGAATTATTCCCAACCTGAGTCTTTTCCTCAAACCTGATTTTTTCCAAATAAAATTAATCTCACAGCTGTTAGTGCATTAAAAATGACTACATCGTTACTGATAATTGCAAGTAACCGATATTAAGGAGTTATTTCATTGCAAAATTAAAAATTCATAATCTGAGATGTTCTCTCAAACCTAAGTTCTTACAACTAACATTTATTTTCAACGAATTTATTTCATCTAAAATTGAATTCTCCGCCACTGTTCAGCAATTTATTCCGCGATTAATGCAATATTTTATTGCAAAATGAAGAACAACTAACTTAAGTTTTTCTTCTAACCTTCAATTATTTAAACTTAAATTTTTTTAACCGCTGTTTTTAAATATAAATTTACTTCTTCGCGACGTGATTGCCACAGTTGACGGCCATTTTTGCAGTTTTTCATTGCTATTGATGAACATACATTGAACAGCTTAAATCGAGGGGATTAAGGAATATTTCTTAGCAAAATGAGTAACTTCTTTTCAAAAGCATTATCTCAAAACTGATATCATCGAACTAAAATATATTTTCACCGCTCTTTTTCAACAAAAATTTCTCCTTTGCCACTGATCAGAGTGGTTTAGCAAGATGTTTGCATTATACCGTAGCAAAATAATAAATTCCTAAACTGAGTCGTTTACTAAAAGCTTAATTATTCCAACTCCAATTTTTTTCACCGCTGTTTTTCAACGAAAATTGATTTCTTCGCCACTGATCAGCAATGTTCACAACGATTGATGCAATATTTTATAGCAAAATAAAAAATTTCAAAAATGAGTGTTTTTTTCAAACCTGAATCCATCCAACTAAATATTTTTTTGACGCTATATTACAATGAAAATTGACTCCTTGTCCACTAATCGTCGTAATTCAGTGATTTTTGTGCAAAATTTCATTTAGAATAAAAATATCCTCATCTACGTCGTATTTAAAATCTTAATTCTTATAACTAATTTTAGTTTCACCGTGTTCTTTCAACTAAAATTGACTTCTTCGCCAATGATCAGCGCAGTTCAACGCGATTTATGAAATATTTCATAGCAAAATAAAAAATTACTTATCTAAATCGTTTTCTCAAACAGGAATTCTTCTAAGTAAAATTTATTGTCACTGCTGTTATTCCACTAAAAAGGGTACTTCGCCACTGATCAGCGCAGTTCATTAGATATAAGTTTTATTTCATAGCAAAAAAAATATTTTTATTCTGAGTCATTTCCTCATACCTTAATTCTTCCAACTTAAATTTATTTTCACCGCTGTTTTCCAACAATTATTTCCTCATTCACCATGGATCAGCTTAGTTCAACGCGATTTATGGAATATTTCACAGCAAAATGAGTAATTTCTAATCTGAGTCGTTTTCTGAAACCTGAATTTATTCAACTGAAATTTATTTGGAACACTGCTTTACAACTAAAATTGACTCCGCCTCTGATCAACGTAGGTGAGTGAGAAACTTTAATATTACAATTTTAAAATAAAAAAATCCAAATTTGAATTTATTACAAATCATAATTCTTACAACTAAATTTTATTTTAACCATGGTTTTTCAACTATAATTTACTCCTTCAGCAATGATCAGCGCAGTTAAACGCGACCTAAGTAATATTTCATAGCAAAATAAAAACCTCCGAATTCTAGTTGTTTTCACAAAGTGAAATTCCTCCAATAAAATTTATTGTCACTGCTGTTATTCCTCTAAAAATGATACCATCGCCACTGATCAGCGCAGGTTACCATTATTCATGCCATTTTTTATAGTACAATAAGAAATTCCTAATCTAATTCGTTTTTTCAATCCTTAATTCTTCCAACTCCAATTTTTTTCAACGAAAATTGATTCCTTCGCCACTGATCAGCAATGTTCACCACGATTGATGCAATATTTTATAGCAAAATAAAAAATTTCGAAAATGAGTGTTTTTGTCAAACCTGAATCCATCACACTAAATATTTTTTTGACGCTATATTACAATTAAAATTGACTATTTCGCTACTAATCGTCGTAATTCAGTATTTTTTTTGGCCAAATTTCATTTTAAAATTAAAAATTCCTATTCTGTGTCGTATTATAAATCATAATTCTTACAACTAGTTTTAGTTTCACCATGTCTTTAAACTAAAATTGACTCGTTGGCCAATGAACAGCGCAACGCGATTTATGCAATATTTCATAGCAAAATATCTGAGTTGTTTTCTCACAGCTGAATTATTCCAACAAAATTTTTTTAACAGCTGTTTTACTAATTAAATTGACTCCTTCGCCACTGATTAGCGCGGTTCACAAAGATTTAAGTTTAATTCCATAGAAAAATTTTTTTTTATTCTGATTCGATTCCTAACACCTTACATCATCCAATTTAATTTTATTTTCACCGCTATTCTCATCAAAAATGACTGCTTTACCACTATTCAGCGCAGTTCACCTATATTTATGCAGTTTTAATAGCAAAATGAAATATTCCTAACTTGTTTCGTTTCCTTCAATCTAAATTCTTCCCATTAAATTTTATTACCACACTGTTGTACAACAAAAAATTCCTCCTTCGTCACTTATCAGCGCAGTTCGACTAGATTTATGCAGATTATCATAGCAATTGAAATATTCCTAATTTTTGTCATTAACTAAATATATAAATAAACTAAAATGTCAAACTAAATATTTTTTGACGCTATATTACAATTAAAATTGACTCCTCCACTAATCGTCGTAATTCAGTGATTTTTGTGCAAAATTTCATTTAGAAT
Organism: Platycnemis pennipes; assembly: GCA_933228895.1. Lineage (NCBI taxonomy): Eukaryota > Metazoa > Arthropoda > Insecta > Odonata > Platycnemididae > Platycnemis > Platycnemis pennipes. Next base: position 20,944,426 of record OW121850.1, on the reverse strand, counting down.
AAAAATATCCTCATCTATGTCGTATTTAAAATTTTAATTCTTACAACTTATTTTAGTTTCACCGTTGTCTTTCAACTAAAATTGACTCCTTCGCCAATGATCAGCGCAGTACAACGCGATTTATGCAATATTTCATAGCAAAATAAAAAATTACTTATCTAAATCGTTTTCACAAACAGGAATTCTTCTAAGTAAAATTTATTGTCATTGCTGTTATTCCACTAAAAAGCGTTTTTCGCCACTGATCAGCGCAGTTCATCAAGATATAAGTTTTATTTCATACAAAAAAAAAACATTTTTATTCTGAGTCATTTCCTCATACCTTAATTCTTCCAACTTAAATTTATTTTCACCGCTGTTTTCCAACAATTATTTCCTCATTCACCATGGATCAGATTAGTTCAACGCGATTTATGGAATATTTCACAGCAAAATGAGTAATTCCTAATCTGAGTCGTTTTCTCAAACCTGAATTTATTCAACTAAAATTTATTTGGAACACTGCTTTACAACTAAAATTGACTCCGCCTCTGATCAACGTAGGTGAGTGAGAAACTTCCGTAACGTAGCAAACGTAGCAAAATATAAACCTCCGAATTCTAGTCGTTTTCTCAAACCGAAATTCTTTCAAGTAAAATTTATTGTCACCGCTGTTATTCAACTAAAAATGATACCATCGCCACTGATGAGCTCAGGTTACCATTATTCATGCCATTTTTCTTAGTACAAAAAAATATTCCTAATCTAATTCGTTTTTTAGTCCTTAATTCTTCCAACTAAAATTTTTTTCACATGTCATTTCAACTAATATTCCTTCGCCACTAATAAGCACATTTTATTGAGCGTTATGCAATATTTAATAGCACAATAAAAAATTTCGAAAATGAGTTTTTTTCTCAAACCTGAAATCATCCTACTAAAATTTATTTTGACGCTATATTAAAATTAAAATTGACTCCTTCGCCACTATTCATCGTAATTCACAGATTTATTTTGCAATATTTCATATCAAAATAAAAAAATTCCGAATATTGTAATACACAAACCTTAATTCTCATAACTAAATTTTATATTCACCGTTGTTTTTTAACTAAAATTTACTCCTTCGCTAATGAAGAGCGCACTTCACCGAGAAATATGCTTTATTTCATAGCAAAATGAATTATTACCAACCTGAGTCTTTTCCTCAAACCTGATTTTTTCCAAATAAAATTAATCTCACAGCTGTTAGTGCATTAAAAATGACTACATCGTTACTGATCATTGCAAGTAACCGATATTAAGGAGTTATTTAATTGCAAAATTAAAAATTCATAATCTGAGATGTTCTCTCAAACCTAAGTTCTTACAACTAACATTTATTTTCAACGATTTTTTTTCAACTAAAATCGAATCCTCCGCCACTGTTCAGCAATTTATTCCGCGATAAATGCAATATTTTACTGCCAAATGAAGAACAACTAACTTAAGTTTTTCTTCTAACCTTCAATTATTTAAACTTAAATTTTTTTAACCGCTGTTTTTAAATATCAATTTACTTCTTCGCGACTGATTGCTAGAGTTGACGGCCATTTATGCAGTATTTCATTGCTATTGATCAACATGCATTGAACAGCTTAGCTCGAGGGGATTAAGGAATATTTCATAGCAAAATGAGTAACTTCTATTCAGAAGCATTATCTCAAAACTGATTTCATCCAACTAAAATTTATTTACACCGATCTTTTTCCACAAAAATTTCTCCTTTGCCACTGATCAGAGTAGTTTAGCAAGATGTTTGCATTATACCGTAGCAAAATAATAAATTCCTAAACTGAGTCGTTTACTAAAACCTTAATTATTCCAAAATCTAAACTCCGAAACTAAACCTCCGAATTCTTGTTGTTTTCTCAAACCGAAATTCTTTCAAGTAAAATTTATTGTCACTGCTGTTATTCCACTAAAAGGGGTACTTTGCCACTGATCAGCGCAGTTCATCAAGATATAATTTTTATTTCATAGCAAAAAAGCATTTTTATTGAGTCGATTCCTCATACCTTAATTCTTCCAACTTAAATTTATTTTCACCGCTGTTTTCCAACAATTATTTACTCCTTCAACAATCATCAGCGATGTTAAACGCGATGTAAGCAATATTTCATAGCAAAATAAAAACCTCCGAACTCTAGTCGTTTTCACAACCTGAAATTCATCCAATAAAATTTATTGTCACTGCTGTTATTCCAATAAAAATGATACCATCGCCTCTGATCAGCGCAGGTTACCATTATTCATGCCATTTTTTATAGTACAATAAGAAATTCCTAATCTAATTCGTTTTTTAAATCCTTAACTCTTCCAACTCAAATTTTTCTCACATGTGTTTTCAACTTATATTCATTCGCCACTAACGAGCGATATTTATTGAGAATTATGCAATTTTTTTCTAGCAAAATAAAAAATTTCGAGAATGAGTGTTTTTGTCAAACCTGAATCCATCCAACTAAAATTTAATTTCACGCTACATTAAAATTAAAATTGACTATTTCGCTACTAATCGTCGTAATTCAGTGATTATTTGGCAAAATTTCATTTTAAAATTAAAAATTCCTAATCTGTGTCGTATTTAAAATCTTAATTATTACTGCTGATTTTAGTTTTACCGTGTCTTTTAACTAAAATTGACTGGTTCGCCAATGATCAGCGCAGTTAAATGCGATTTATGCAATATTTCATAGCAAAATATAAAATTTCGAAACTGAGTCGTTTTCTCACAGCTGAATTATTCCAACAAAAATTTTTTAACAGCTGTTTTACTAATTAAATTGACTCCTTCGCCACTGATTAGGGCGGTTCACTAAGATGTAAGTTTAATTCCATAGAAAAAATTTTTTTTATTATGATTCGATTCCTAACACCGTACATCATCCAATTTAATTTTATTTTCACCGCTATTCTCATCAAAAATGACTGCTTCACCACTATTCAGCGCAGTTCACCGAGATTTATGCACTTTTAATAGCAAAATGAAATATTCCTAACTTGTTTCGTTTCCTTCAATCTAAATTCTTCCCATTAAATTTTATTACCACAGTGTTGTACAACAAAAAATTCCTCCTTCGTCACTTATCAGCGCAGTTCGACTAGATTAATAAGGATTATCATAGCAATTGAAGTATTCCTAATTTTATATCATTGTTTCAACCAAATAAAATTAATTTTAACCGATTTTTTTCGACTAAAATTAACATCTTCGCTACTGATCAGCGCACTTCACCGAATTTTTTGCGATATTTCATTGGAAAAAAAATTACTGAATATGAGTCGTTTACCAAACCGGAATTCTTCCAGGTAAAATTTATTGTCACCGCTGATATTCAAATAAAAATGATATCTTCTCCACTGATCAGCTCAGTTCATCGTGATGTATGAAGTATTTCAAAGCAAAATAAAATAATTCAAATCCGAGTCGATTCCTAATACCTAAATTCGTCAAATTCATTTTATTGTCACTGCTTTTTTTCTACATAAAATGAAATTTTGACCACTGATCAGTAATATTTACCACGAATAATGCAATATTTCATAGCAAAATAAAAAATCCCTAATGTAAATCGTTATTTTAAAACCTTAAATTCTTCCCAAAAACTTTATTTTCACCGGTCTTTTTCAACTAAAATTAACTCCTAGCCACTAATCAGCGCAGTTCACAGAGATTTTTGCTATATTTCATAGCGAAAAAAATTACTGAATCTGAATCGTATTAGCAAACCTGATATCTTGCAACTAAAATTTAACTTTACAATGTTTTAACTAAAATCACTCTTTCCCCATTATTCAGCGTGGTTTATTTTAATTTATGCAATATTTTATAAAAATAAAAAAAATCGAATCTATGTTGTTTTCTCAAAACTGAATTTATCCAACAAAAATTTATTAGGAACATTGTTTTCCAACTAAAATTAACTCCTTCGTCACTGATTATCGTAGGTCAGTGAGAATTTTGCATTATTTCATTTTAAAAAAATCCTAATCTGCGTCTTATTACAAATCATAATCCTTACAACTAAATATAATTTTTACCGTTGTCTTTCAACTAAAATTGAATCCTCCGCCATTGATCAGCGTAGTTCCCAGGTATTTATGCAGTACTTCATAGCAAAACAAAATTACTAATCTAAGTCGTTTTCTCAAACCGGAATTCTTCTAAGTAAAATTTATTGTACTGCTGTTATTCCAATAAAATGGCTAAATCGCCACTGATCAGCGCAGTTCGCCAAGATTTAAGTTTTATTTCATAGCAAAATAAACATTTTCATTCTGAATCATTTCCTCATACCTTAATTCTTCCAGCTTAAAGTCATTATCACCGCAGTTTTCCAACAATAACTTACTCATTCACCATGGATCAGTTTCGTTCAACGCAATTTATGGAATATTACACAGCAAAATGAGTAATTCCTAATCAGAGTCGTTTTCTAAAACCTGTATTTATTCCACTAATATTTATTTGGAACACTGTTTTACAACTAAAATTGACTCCGCCGCTGACCACCGTAGGTGAGTCTGATTTTTTAATATGTCCATTTTAAAATAAAAAATTCCTTAATGGAATCTTATTAATAATCATAAAGATTTACAACGAAATAATATTTTCACCATGTTTTTCAACTAAATTTTTACTCTTTTGCCAATGATCAGCGCAGTTAAACGCGATTTAAACAATATTTCGTAGCAAAATATAAACCTCCGAATTCTAGTCGTTTACTCAAACCGAAATTCTTTCAAGTAAAATTTATTGTCACCGCTGTTATTCAACTAAAAATGATACCATCGCCACTGATGAGCACAGGTTACCATCATTCATGCCATTTTTCTCAGTACAATAAAAATTCCTAATCTAATTCGTTTTTTAATTCCTTAAATCTTCCAACTAAAATTTATTTTCACAGTTGTTTTTAACCTATATTGACCATTTCGCCTCTAATAAGCGCAATTGTTTTTGAGAATTATGCATCATTTTATAGAAAACTAAAAAATTTCTAGATTTGGTTTTTTTCTCAAACCTGAATCCATCCAAGTAAAATTTATTTTGATGCTATATTAAAATTAAAATTGACTCCTTCGCCACTATTCATCGTAATTCATAGATTTATTTTGCAATATTTCATATCAAAATAAAAAAAATCCGAATATTGTAATACAGAAACCTTAATTCTCATAACTAAATTTTATATTCACCGTTGTTTTTTAACTAAAATTTACTCCTTCGCTAATGAAGAGCGCACTTCACCGAGAAATATGCTTTATTTCATAGCAAAATGAATTATTCCCAACCTGAGTCTTTTCCTCAAACCTGGTTTTTTCCAAATAAAATTAATCTCACAGCTGTTAGTGCATTAAAAATGACTACATCGTTACTGATCATTGCAAGTAACCGATATTAACGAGTTATTTCATTGCAAAATTAAAAATTCATAATCTGAGATGTTTTCTCAAATCTAAGTTCTTACAACTTACATTTAATTTCAACGAATTTTTTTCAACTAAAATCGAATCCTCCGCCACTGTTCAGCAATTTATTCCGCGATTAATGCAATATTTTACTGCAAAATGAAGAACAACTAACTTAAGTTTTTCTTCTAACCTTCAATTATTTAAACTTAAATTTTTTTAACCGCTGTTTTTAAATATAAATTTACTTCTTCGCGACTGATTGCCACAGTTGACGGCCATTTATGCAGTATTTCATTGCTATTGATCAACATGCATTGAACAGCTTAGCTCGAGGGGATTAAGGAATATTTCATAGCAAAATGAGTAACATCTATTCAGAAGCATTATCTCAAAACTGATTTCATCCAACTAAAATTTAATGACACCGCTCTTTTTCAACAAAAATTTCTCCTTTGCCACTGATCAGAGTAGTTTAGCAAGATGTTTGCATTATACCGTAGCAAAATAATAAATTTTTAAACTGAGTCGTTTACTAAAAGCTTAATTATCCAAATCCAATTTTTTTCACCAATGTTTTTCAATGAAAATAAATTTCTTCGCCACTGATCAGCAATGTTCACAACGATTGATGCAATATTTTATAGCAAAATAAAAAATTTCGAAAATGAGTGTTTTTGTCAAACCTGAATCCATCAAAATAAATATTTTTTGACGCTATATTACAATTAAAATTGACTCCTCCACTAATCGTCGTAATTCAGTGATTTTTGTGCAAAATTTCATTTAGAATAAAAATATCCTCATCTATGTCGTATTTAAAATCTTAATTCTTACAACTAATTTTAGTTTCACCGTTGTCTTTCAACTAAAATTGTCTCCTTCGCGAATGATCAGCGCAGTTCAACGAGATTTATGCAATATTTCATAGCAAAATAAAAAATTACTTATCTAAATCGTTTTCTCAAACAGGAATTTTTCTAAGTAAACTTTTTTGTCACTGCTGTTATTCCACTAAAAAGGGTACTTCGCCACTGATCAGCGCAGTTCATCAAGATATAAGTTTTATTTCATAGCAAAAAAAACATTTTTATCCTGAGTCATTTCCTCATACCTTAATTCTTCCAACTTAAATTTATTTTCACCACTGTTTTCCAACAATTATTTCCTCATTCACCATGGATCAGCTTAGTTCAACGCGAGTTATGGAATATTTCACAGAAAAATGAGTAATTTCTAATCTGAGTCGTTTTCTGAAACCTGAATTTATTCAACTAAAATTTATTTGGAACACTGCTTTACAACTAAAATTGACTCCGCCTCTGATGAACGTAGGTGAGTGAGAAACTTTAATATTTCCATTTTAAAATTAAAAAAATCCAAATTGGAATGTTATTACAAATCATAATTCTTACAACTAAATTTTATTTTAACCATGGTTTTTCAACTATAATTTACTCCTTCAGCAATGATCAGCGCAGTTAAACGCGACGTTAGCAATATTTCATAGCAAAATAAAAACCTCCGAATTCTAGTTGTTTTCACAAAGTTAAATTCCTCCAATAAAATTTATTGTCACTGCTGTTATTCCACTAAAAATGATACCATCGCCGCTGATCCGCGCAGGTTACCATTATTCATGTCATTTTTTATAGTGCAATAAGTAGGTAATTCCTAATCTAATTCGTTTTTTAAATCCTTAATTCTTCCAACTCCAATTTTTTTCACCACTGTTTTTCAACGAAAATTGATTTCTTCGCCACTGATCAGCAATGTTCACCACGATTGATGCAATATTTTATAGCAAAATAAAAAATTTCGAAAATGAGTGTTTTTGTCAAACCTGAATCCATCACACTAAATATTTTTTTGACGCTATATTACAATTAAAATTGACTCCTTCGCCACTAATCGTCGTATTTCAGTGCTTTTTTGGCAAAATTTCATTTTAATATTAAAATTTCCTATTCTGTGTCGTATTATAAATCATAATTCTGACAACTAATTTTAGTTTCACCACATCTTTAAACTAAAATTGACTCGTTCGCCAATGATCAGCGCAACGCGATTTATGCAATATTTCATAGCAAAATAAAAAATTTCGAATCTGAGTCGTTTTCTCGCAGCTGAATTATTCCAACAAAATTTTTTTAACAGCTGTTTTACTAATTAAATTGACTCCTTCGCCACTGATTTGCGCGGTTCACAAAGATTTAAGTTTAATTCCATAGAAAAAATATTTTTTATTCTGATTCGATTCCAAACACCTTACCTTATCCAATTTCATTTTATTTTACACCGCTATTATTAATCAAAAAATGACTGCTTCACCACTATTCAGCGCAGTTCACCGAGATTTATGCAGTTTTAATAGCGAAATGAAATATTCTTAATTTGTTTCGTTTCCTTCAATCTAAATTCTTCCCCTTAAATTTTTTTACCACGCTGTTGTACAACAAAAAATTCCTCCTTCGTCACTTATCAGCGCAGTTCGACTAGATTTATGCAAATTATCATAGCAATTGAAATATTCCTAATTTTTGTCATTGTTTCTTCCAAATAAAATTTATTTTAATTTATGCAATATTTTATTAAAAAAAATAGAATCTATGTTATTATCTGAAAACTGAATTCATCCAACATAATTTTGTTGGGAGCATTGTTTTACTACTAAAATTAACTCCTTCGTCACTGATCATCGTAGGTCAGTGAGAATTTTGCAATATTTCATTTTAAAAAAATCATAATCTGAGTCTTATTACAAATCATAATCCTTAGAACTAAATTTAATTTTCAGCGTTGTCTTTCAACTAAAATTGAATCCATCCCCAATGATCAGCAGAGATCCTAGATATTTATGCAGTACTTCATAGCAAAACAAAATTACTAATCTAAGTCGTTTTCTCAAACCGGAATTCTTCTAAGTAAAATTTATTGTACAGCTGTTATTCCACTAAAATGGCTAAATCGCCACTGATCAGCGCAGTTCGCCATGATTTAAGTTTTATTTCATAGCAAAATAAACATTTTTATTCTGAGTCATTTCCTCATACCTTAATTCTTCCAACTTAAATTTATTATCACCGCTGTTTTCCACCAATTACTTACTCATTCAAAATGGATCAGCTTAGTTCAACGCGATTTGCAATATTTTATAAAAATAAAAAAAATCGAATCTATGCTGTTTTCTCAATACTGAAGTTATCCAACAAAAATTACTTACTCATTCACCATGGATCAGCTTAGTTCAACGCAATTTATGGAATATTACACAGCAAAATGAGTAATTCCTAATCAGAGTCGTTTTCTCAAACCTGTATTTATTCCACTAATATTTATTTGGAACACTGTGTTACAACTAAAATTGACTCCGCCGCTGACCAACGTAGGTGAGTCTGATTTTTTAATATGTCCATTTTAAAATAAAAAATTCCTTAATGGAATCTTATTAATAATCATAAATATTTACAACGAAATAATATTTTCACCATGTTTTTCAACTAAATTTTTACTCTTTTGCCAATGATCAGCGCAGTTAAACGCGATTTAAACAATATTTCGTAGCAAAATATAAACCTCCGAATTCTAGTCGTTTACTCAAACCGAAATTCTTTCAAGTAAAATTTATTGTCGGCGCTGTTATTCAACTAAAAATGATACCATCGCCACTGATGAGCACAGGTTACCATTATTCATGCCATTTTTCTCAGTACAATAAAAGTTCCTAATCTAATTCGTTTTTTAATTCCTTAAATCTTCCAACTAAAATTTATTTTCACAGTTGTTTTTAACCTATATTGACCATTTCGCCACTAATAAGCGCAATTGTTTTTGAGAATTATGCATTATTTTATAGAAAACTAAAAAATTTCTAAATTTGGTTTTTTTCTCAAACATGAATCCATCCAAGTAAAATTTATTTTGACGCTATATTAAAATTAAAATTGACTCCTTCGGCACTATTCATCGTAATTCATAGATTTATTTTGCAATATTTCATATCAAAATAAAAAAATTCCGAATATTGTAATACACAAACCTTTATTCTCATAACTAAATTTTATATTCACCGTGGTTTTTTAACTAAAATTTACTCCTTCGCTAATGAAGAGCGCACCTCACCGAGAAATATGCTTTATTTCATAGCAAAATGAATTATTCCCAACCTGAGTGTTTTCCTCAAACCTGGTTTTTTCCAAATAAAATTAATCTCACAGCTATTAGTGCATTAAAAATGACTACATCGTTACTGATCATTGCAAGTAACCGATATTTAGGAGTTATTTCGTTGCAAAATTAAAAATTCATAATCTGAGATGTTCCCTCAAACCTAAGTTCTTACAACCTACATTTATTTTCAACGAATTTTTTTCAACTAAAATTGAATCCTCCGCCACTGTTCAGCAATTTATTCCGCGATTAATGCAATATTTTACTGCAAAATGAAGAACAACTAATTAAGTTTTTCTTCTAACCTTCAATTATTTAAACTTAAATTTTTTAACCGCTGTTTTTAAATATAAATTTACTTCTTCGCGACTGATTGCCACAGTTGACGGCCATTTATGCAGTATTTCATTGCTATTGATCAACATGCATTGAACAGCTTAGCTCGAGGGGATTAAGGAATATTTCATAGCAAAATGAGTAACTTCTATTCAGAAGCATTATCTCAAAACTGATTTCATCCAACTAAAATTTATTTACACCGCTCTTTTTCAACAAAAATTTCTCCTTTGCCACTGATCAGAGTAGTTTAGCAAGATGTTTGCATTATACCGTAGCAAAATAATTAATTCCTAAACTGAGTCGTTTACTAAAAGCTTAATTATCCAAATCCAATTTTTTTCACCACTGTTTTTCAATGAAAATAAATTTCTTCGCCACTGATCAGCAATGTTCACAACGATTGATGCAATATTTTATAGCAAAATAAAAAATTTCGAAAATGAGTGTTTTTGTCAAACCTGAATCCATCAAAATAAATATTTTTTGACGCTATATTACAATTAAAATTGACTCCTCCACTAATCGTCGTAATTCAGTGATTTTTGTGCAAAATTTCATTTAGAATAAAAATATCCTCATCTATGTCGTATTTAAAATCTTAATTCTTGCAACTAATTTTAGTTTCACCGTTGTCTTTCAACTAAAATTGTCTCCTTCGCCAATGATCAGCGCAGTTCAACGCGATTTATGCAATATTTCATAGCAAAATAAAAAATTTCTTATCTAAATCGTTTTCTCAAACAGGAATTCTTCTAAGTAAAATTTATTGTCCTGTTTTATTCCACTAAAAAGGGTACTTCGCAACTGATCAGCGCAGTTCATCAAGATATAAGTTTTATTTCATAGCAAAAAAAACATTTTTATTCTGAGTCATTTCCTCATACCTTAATTCTTCCAACTTAAATTTATTTTCACCGCTGTTTTCCAACAATTATTTCCTCATTCACCATGGATCAGCTTAGTTCAAAGCGAGTTATGGAATATTTCACAGAAAAATGAGTAATTTCTAATCTGAGTCGTTTTCTGAAACCTGAATTTATTCAACTAAAATTTATTTGGAACACTGCTTTACAACTAAAATTGACTCCGCCTCTGATCAACGTAGGTGAGTGAGAAACTTTAATATTTCCATTTTAAAATAAAAAAATCCAAATTTGAATGTTATTACAAATCATAATTCTTACAACTAAATTTTATTTTAACCATGGTTTTTCAACTATAATTTACTCCTTCAGCAATGATCAGCGCAGTTAAACGCGACGTTAGCAATATTTCATAGCAAAATAAAAACCTCCGAATTCTAGTTGTTTTCAAAAAGTGAAATTCCTAAAATAAAATTTATTGTCACTGCTGTTATTCCACTAAAAATGATACCGTCGCCGCTGATCCGCGCAGGTTACCATTATTCATGCCATTTTTTATAGTACAATAAGAAATTTCTAATCTAATTCGTTTTTTAAATCCTTAACTCTTCCAACTCAAATTTTTCTCACATGTGTTTTCAACTAATATTCATTCGCCACAAACGAGCGATATTTATTGAGAATTATGCAATTTTTCCACTTACCAAAAAATATTATTTCGAGAATGAGTGTTTTTGTCAAACCTGAATGCAGATTATCATAGCAATTGAAATATTCCTAATTTTATATCATTGTTTCAACCAAATAAAATTAATTTTAACCGATTTTTTTCGACTAAAATTAACACCTTCGCTACTGATCAGCGCACTTCACCGAATTTTTTGCTATATTTCATTTGAAAAAAAATTACTGAATATGAGTCGTTTTCATAACCGGAATTCTTCCAGGTAAAATTTATTGTCACCGCTGATATTCAAATGAAAATGATATCTTCTCCACTGATCAGCTCCGTTCATCGTGATGTATGAAGTATTTCAAAGCAAAATAAAAAAATTCAAATCTGAGTCGATTCCTAATACCTAAATTCGTCAAATTCATTTTATTGTCACTGCTTCTTTTCTACATAAAATGAAATTTTGACCACTGATCAGTAATATTCACCACGAATAATGCAATATTTCATAGCAAAATAAAAAATCCCTAATGTAAATCGTTATTTTAAAACCTTAAATTCTTCCCAAAAAATATTATTTTCACCGGTCTTTTTCAACTAAAATTAGCTCCTAGCCACTAATCAGCGCAGTTCACAGAGATTTTTGCTATATTTCATAGCGAAAAAAATTGCTGAATCTGAATCGTATTAGCAAACCTGATATCTTGCAAATAAAATTTAACTTTACAATGCTTTAACTAAAATCACTCTTTCCCCATTATTCAGCGTGGTTTATTTTAATTTATGCAATATTTTATAAAAATAAAAAAAATCGAATCTATGTTGTTTTCTCAAAACTGAATTTATCCAACAAAAATTTATTAGGATAATTGTTTTACAACTAAAATTAACTCCTTCGTCACTGATTATCGTAGGTCAGTGAGAATTTTGCATTATTTCATTTTAAAAAAATACTAATCTGCGTCTTATTACAAATCATAATCCTTACAACTAAATATAATTTTTACCGTTGTCTTTCAACTAAAATTGAATCCTTCGCCAATGATCAGCGTAGTTCCCAGATATTTACGCAGTACTTCATAGCAAAACAAAATTACTAATCTAAGTCGTTTTCTTAAACCGAAATTCTTCTAAGTAAAATTTATTGTACTGCTGTTATTCCAATAAAATGGCTAAATCGCCACTGATCAGCGCAGTTCGCCAAGATTTAAGTTTTATTTCATAGCAAAATAAACATTTTCATTCTGAGTCATTTCCTCATACCTTAATTCTTCCAGCTTAAAGTCATCATCACCGCAGTTTTCCAACAATTACTTACTCATTCACCATGGATCAGCTTAGTTCAACGCAATTTATGGAATATTACACAGCAAAATGAGTAATTCCTAATCAGAGTCGTTTTCTCAAACCTGTATTTATTCCACTAATATTTATTTGGAACACTGTGTTACAACTAAAATTGAATCCGCCGCTGACCAACGTAGGTGAGTCTGATTTTTTAATATGTCCATTTTAAAATAAATAATTCCTTAATGGAATCTTATTAATAATCATAAATATTTACAACGAAATAATATTTTCACCATGTTTTTCAACTAAATTTTTACTCTTTTGCCAATGATCAGCGCAGTTAAACGCGATTTAAACAATATTTCGTAGCAAAATATAAACCTCCGAATTCTAGTCGTTTTCTCAAACCGAAATTCTTTCAAGTAAAATTTATTGTCGGCGCTGTTATTCAACTAAAAATGATACCATTGCCACTGATCAGCACAGGTTACCATTATTCATGCCATTTTTCTCAGTACAATAAAAGTTCCTAATCTAATTCGTTTTTTAATTCCTTAAATCTTCCAACTTAAATTTATTTTCACAGTTGTTTTTAACCTATATTGACCATTTCGCCACTAATAAGCGCAATTGTTTTTGAGAATTATGCATTATTTTATAGAAAACTAAAAAATTTCTAAATTTGGTTTTTTTCTCAAACATGAATCCATCCAAGTAAAATTTATTTTGACGCTATATTAAAATTAAAATTGACTCCTTCGGCACTATTCATCGTAATTCATAGATTTATTTTGCAATATTTCATATCAAAATAAAAAAATTCCGAATATTGTAATACACAAACCTTTATTCTCATAACTAAATTTTATATTCACCGTGGTTTTTTAACTAAAATTTACTCCTTCGCTAATGAAGAGCGCACCTCACCGAGAAATATGCTTTATTTCATAGCAAAATGAATTATTCCCAACCTGAGTGTTTTCCTCAAACCTGGTTTTTTCCAAATAAAATTAATCTCACAGCTATTAGTGCATTAAAAATGACTACATCGTTACTGATCATTGCAAGTAACCGATATTTAGGAGTTATTTCGTTGCAAAATTAAAAATTCATAATCTGAGATGTTCCCTCAAACCTAAGTTCTTACAACCTACATTTATTTTCAACGAATTTTTTTCAACTAAAATTGAATCCTCCGCCACTGTTCAGTAATTTATTCCGCGATTAATGCAATATTTTACTGCAAAATGAAGAACAACTAATTAAGTTTTTCTTCTAACCTTCAATTATTTAAACTTAAATTTTTTAACCGCTGTTTTTAAATATAAATTTACTTCTTCGCGACTGATTGCCACAGTTGACGGCCATTTATGCAGTATTTCATTGCTATTGATCAACATGCATTGAACAGCTTAGCTCGAGGGGATTAAGGAATATTTCATAGCAAAATGAGTAACTTCTATTCAGAAGCATTATCTCAAAACTGATTTCATCCAACTAAAATTTATTTACACCGCTCTTTTTCAACAAAAATTTCTCCTTTGCCACTGATCAGAGTAGTTTAGCAAGATGTTTGCATTATACCGTAGCAAAATAATTAATTCCTAAACTGAGTCGTTTACTAAAAGCTTAATTATCCAAATCCAATTTTTTTCACCACTGTTTTTCAATGAAAATAAATTTCTTCGCCACTGATCAGCAATGTTCACAACGATTGATGCAATATTTTATAGCAAAATAAAAAATTTCGAAAATGAGTGTTTTTGTCAAACCTGAATCCATCAAAATAAATATTTTTTGACGCTATATTACAATTAAAATTGACTCCTCCACTAATCGTCGTAATTCAGTGATTTTTGTGCAAAATTTCATTTAGAATAAAAATATCCTCATCTATGTCGTATTTAAAATCTTAATTCTTGCAACTAATTTTAGTTTCACCGTTGTCTTTCAACTAAAATTGTCTCCTTCGCCAATGATCAGCGCAGTTCAACGCGATTTATGCAATATTTCATAGCAAAATAAAAAATTTCTTATCTAAATCGTTTTCTCAAACAGGAATTCTTCTAAGTAAAATTTATTGTCCTGTTTTATTCCACTAAAAAGGGTACTTCGCAACTGATCAGCGCAGTTCATCAAGATATAAGTTTTATTTCATAGCAAAAAAAACATTTTTATTCTGAGTCATTTCCTCATACCTTAATTCTTCCAACTTAAATTTATTTTCACCGCTGTTTTCCAACAATTATTTCCTCATTCACCATGGATCAGCTTAGTTCAAAGCGAGTTATGGAATATTTCACAGAAAAATGAGTAATTTCTAATCTGAGTCGTTTTCTGAAACCTGAATTTATTCAACTAAAATTTATTTGGAACACTGCTTTACAACTAAAATTGACTCCGCCTCTGATCAACGTAGGTGAGTGAGAAACTTTAATATTTCCATTTTAAAATAAAAAAATCCAAATTTGAATGTTATTACAAATCATAATTCTTACAACTAAATTTTATTTTAACCATGGTTTTTCAACTATAATTTACTCCTTCAGCAATGATCAGCGCAGTTAAACGCGACGTTAGCAATATTTCATAGCAAAATAAAAACCTCCGAATTCTAGTTGTTTTCAAAAAGTGAAATTCCTAAAATAAAATTTATTGTCACTGCTGTTATTCCACTAAAAATGATACCGTCGCCGCTGATCCGCGCAGGTTACCATTATTCATGCCATTTTTTATAGTACAATAAGAAATTTCTAATCTAATTCGTTTTTTAAATCCTTAACTCTTCCAACTCAAATTTTTCTCACATGTGTTTTCAACTAATATTCATTCGCCACAAACGAGCGATATTTATTGAGAATTATGCAATTTTTCCACTTACCAAAAAATATTATTTCGAGAATGAGTGTTTTTGTCAAACCTGAATGCAGATTATCATAGCAATTGAAATATTCCTAATTTTATATCATTGTTTCAACCAAATAAAATTAATTTTAACCGATTTTTTTCGACTAAAATTAACACCTTCGCTACTGATCAGCGCACTTCACCGAATTTTTTGCTATATTTCATTTGAAAAAAAATTACTGAATATGAGTCGTTTTCATAACCGGAATTCTTCCAGGTAAAATTTATTGTCACCGCTGATATTCAAATGAAAATGATATCTTCTCCACTGATCAGCTCCGTTCATCGTGATGTATGAAGTATTTCAAAGCAAAATAAAAAAATTCAAATCTGAGTCGATTCCTAATACCTAAATTCGTCAAATTCATTTTATTGTCACTGCTTCTTTTCTACATAAAATGAAATTTTGACCACTGATCAGTAATATTCACCACGAATAATGCAATATTTCATAGCAAAATAAAAAATCCCTAATGTAAATCGTTATTTTAAAACCTTAAATTCTTCCCAAAAAATATTATTTTCACCGGTCTTTTTCAACTAAAATTAGCTCCTAGCCACTAATCAGCGCAGTTCACAGAGATTTTTGCTATATTTCATAGCGAAAAAAATTGCTGAATCTGAATCGTATTAGCAAACCTGATATCTTGCAAATAAAATTTAACTTTACAATGCTTTAACTAAAATCACTCTTTCCCCATTATTCAGCGTGGTTTATTTTAATTTATGCAATATTTTATAAAAATAAAAAAAATCGAATCTATGTTGTTTTCTCAAAACTGAATTTATCCAACAAAAATTTATTAGGATAATTGTTTTACAACTAAAATTAACTCCTTCGTCACTGATTATCGTAGGTCAGTGAGAATTTTGCATTATTTCATTTTAAAAAAATACTAATCTGCGTCTTATTACAAATCATAATCCTTACAACTAAATATAATTTTTACCGTTGTCTTTCAACTAAAATTGAATCCTTCGCCAATGATCAGCGTAGTTCCCAGATATTTACGCAGTACTTCATAGCAAAACAAAATTACTAATCTAAGTCGTTTTCTTAAACCGAAATTCTTCTAAGTAAAATTTATTGTACTGCTGTTATTCCAATAAAATGGCTAAATCGCCACTGATCAGCGCAGTTCGCCAAGATTTAAGTTTTATTTCATAGCAAAATAAACATTTTCATTCTGAGTCATTTCCTCATACCTTAATTCTTCCAGCTTAAAGTCATCATCACCGCAGTTTTCCAACAATTACTTACTCATTCACCATGGATCAGCTTAGTTCAACGCAATTTATGGAATATTACACAGCAAAATGAGTAATTCCTAATCAGAGTCGTTTTCTCAAACCTGTATTTATTCCACTAATATTTATTTGGAACACTGTGTTACAACTAAAATTGAATCCGCCGCTGACCAACGTAGGTGAGTCTGATTTTTTAATATGTCCATTTTAAAATAAAAAATTCCTTAATGGAATCTTATTAATAATCATAAATATTTACAACGAAATAATATTTTCACCATGTTTTTCAACTAAATTTTTACTCTTTTGCCAATGATCAGCGCAGTTAAACGCGATTTAAACAATATTTCGTAGCAAAATATAAACCTCCGAATTCTAGTCGTTTTCTCAAACCGAAATTCTTTCAAGTAAAATTTATTGTCGGCGCTGTTATTCAACTAAAAATGATACCATTGCCACTGATCAGCACAGGTTACCATTATTCATGCCATTTTTCTCAGTACAATAAAAGTTCCTAATCTAATTCGTTTTTTAATTCCTTAAATCTTCCAACTAAAATTTATTTTCACAGTTGTTTTTAACCTATATTGACCATTTCGCCACTAATAAGCGCAATTGTTTTT
This sequence comes from Platycnemis pennipes, assembly GCA_933228895.1. NCBI lineage: Eukaryota > Metazoa > Arthropoda > Insecta > Odonata > Platycnemididae > Platycnemis > Platycnemis pennipes. Next base: position 20,926,880 of record OW121850.1, on the reverse strand, counting down.
GAGAATTATGCATTATTTTATAGAAAACTAAAAAATTTCTAAATTTGGTTTTTTTCTCAAACATGAATCCATCCAAGTAAAATTTATTTTGACGCTATATTAAAATTAAAATTGACTCCTTCGGCACTATTCATCGTAATTCATAGATTTATTTTGCAATATTTCATATCAAAATAAAAAAATTCCGAATATTGTAATACACAAACCTTTATTCTCATAACTAAATTTTATATTCACCGTGGTTTTTTAACTAAAATTTACTCCTTCGCTAATGAAGAGCGCACCTCACCGAGAAATATGCTTTATTTCATAGCAAAATGAATTATTCCCAACCTGAGTGTTTTCCTCAAACCTGGTTTTTTCCAAATAAAATTAATCTCACAGCTATTAGTGCATTAAAAATGACTACATCGTTACTGATCATTGCAAGTAACCGATATTTAGGAGTTATTTCGTTGCAAAATTAAAAATTCATAATCTGAGATGTTCCCTCAAACCTAAGTTCTTACAACCTACATTTATTTTCAACGAATTTTTTTCAACTAAAATTGAATCCTCCGCCACTGTTCAGCAATTTATTCCGCGATTACTGCAATATTTTACTGCAAAATGAAGAACAATTAAATTAAGATTTTCTTCCAACCTTAAATTAATTAAACTTTAATTTTTTTAACCGCTGCTTTTAAATATAAATTTACTTCTTCGCGACTGATTGCCACAGTTGACGGCCATTTATGCAGTATTTCATTGCTATTGATTAGCATGCATTGAACAGCTTAGCTCGAGGGGATTAAGGAAAATTTCATAGCAAAATGAGTAATTTCTATTCAGAAGCATTATCTCAAAACTGATTTCATCCAACTAAAATTTATTTTCACCACCCTTTTTCAACAAAAATTTCTCCTTTGCCACTGATCAGAGTAGTTTAGCAAGATGTTTGCATTATACCGCAGCAAAATAATAAATTCCTAAATTTTTTTAACAGCTGTTTTACTTATTAAATTGACTCCTTCGCCACTGATTAGCGCGGTTCACAAAGATTTAAATTTAATTCCATAGAAAAAAAATGTTTTATTCTGATTCGATTCTAAACACCTTAATTTATCCAATTTCATTTTATTTTCACCACTATCATTCTTCAAAAAATGACTGCTTCACCATTATTCAGCGCAGTTCACCGAGATTTATGCAGTTTTAATAGCGAAATGAAATAATCTTAATTTGTTTCGTTTCCTTCAATCTAAATTCTTCTCATTAAATTTTATTACCACGCTGATGTACAACAAAAAATTCCTCCTTCGTCACTTATCAGCGCAGTTCGACTAGATTTATGCAGATTATCATAGCAATTGAAATATTCCTAATTTTTGTCATTATTTCTTCCAAATAAAATTGCAATATTTCATTTAAAAAAATTAGAATCTATGTTCTTTTCTGAAAACTGAATTTATCCAACAAAAATTTATTCGGAGCATTGTTTTACTACTAAAATTAACTCCTTCGTCACTGATCATCGTAGGTCAGTGAGAATTTTGCAATATTTCATTTAATAATAATCATAATCTGAGTCTTATTACAAATCATAATCCTTACAACTAAATTTAATTTTCAGCGTTGTCTTTCAACTAAAATTGAATCCTTCGCCAATGATCAGCAGAGTTCCCAGATATTTATGCAGTACTTCATAGCAAAACAAAATTACTAATCTCAGTCGTTTTCTCAAAGCGGAATTCTTCTAAGTAAAATATATTCTACAGCTGTTATTCCACTAAAATGGCTAAATCGCCACTGATCAGCGCAGTTCGCCATGATTTAAGTTTTATTTCATAGCAAAATAAACATTTTTATTCTGAGTCATTTCCTCATACCTTAATTCTTCCAACTTAAATTTATTATCACCGCTGTTTTCCACCAATTACTTACTCATTCACCATGGATCAGCTTAGTTCAACGCAATTTATGGAATATTTCACAGCAAAATGAGTAATTCCTAATCTGAGTCGTTTTCTCAAACCTGAATTTATTCCACTAAAATTTATTTGGAACACTGTGTTACAACTAACATTGACTCCGCCGCTGACCAACGTAGGTGAGTCTGATTTTTTAATATGTCCATTTTAAAATAAAAATTCCTTCATTAAATCTTATTAATAATCATAATACTTACAACTTATTTTATTATCACCATGCTTTTTCAACTACATTTTTAATCTTTTGCCTATGATCAGCGCAGTTAAACGCGATTTCAACAATATTTCGTAGCAAAATATAAACCTCCGAATTCTAGTCGTTTTCTCAAACCGAAATTCTTTCAAGTAAAATTTATTGTCACCGCTGTTATTCAACTAAAAATGATACCATCGCCACTGATCAGAACAGGTTACCATTATTCATGCCATTTTTCTTGGTACAAAAAAATATTCCTAATCTAATTCGTTTTTTAGTCCTTAATTCTTCCAACTAAAATTTTTTTCACATGTCATTTCAACTAATATTCCTTCGCCACTAATAAGCGCAATTTATTGAGCGTTATGCAATATTTAATAGCACAATAAAAAATTTCGAAAATGAGTTTTTTTCTCAAACCTGAAATCATCCTACTAAAATTTATTTTGACGCTATATTAAAATTAAAATTGACTCCTTCGCCACTTTTCATCGTAATTCACAGATTTATTTTGCAATATTTCATATCAAAATAAAAAAATTCCGAATATTGTAATACACAATCCTTAATTCTCGTTACTAAATTTTATATTCACCGTTGTTTTTTAACTAAAATTAACTCCTTCGCTAATGAAGAGCGCACTTCAACGAGAAATATGCTTTATTTCATAGCAAAAGGAATTATTCCCAACCTGAGTTTTTTCCTCAAACCTGATTTTTTCCAAATAAAATTAATCTCACAGCTGTTAGAGCATAAAAAATGACTACATCGTTACTGATCATTGCAAGTAACCGATATTAAGGAGTTATTTCATTGCAAAATTAAAAATTCATAATCTGAGATGTTCTCTTAAACCTAAGTTCTTACAACTAACATTTATTTCCAACGACTTTTTTTCAACTAAAATTGAATCCTTCGCCACTGTTCAGCAATTTATTCCGCGATTAATGCAATATTTTACTGCAAAATTAAGAACAACTAACTTAGGTTTTTCTTCTAACCTTCAATTATTTAAACTTAAATTTTTTTAACCGCTGCTTTTTAATATAAATTTACTTCTTCGCGACTGATTGCCACAGTTGACGGCCATTTATGCAGTATTTCATTGCTATTGATCAGCATGCATTGAACAGCTTAGCTCGAGGGGATTAAGGAAATTTTTCATAGCAAAATGAGTAACTTCTATTCAGAAGCATTATCTCAAAACTGATTTCATCCAACTAAAATTTATTTACACCGATCTTTTTCAACAAAAATTTCTTATTTGCCACTGATCAGAGTAGTTTAGCAAGATGTTTGCATTATACCGTAGCAAAATAATAAATTCCTAAACTGAGTCGTTTACTAAAACCTTAATTATTCCAAAATCTAAACTCCGAAACTAAACCTACGAATTCTTGTCGTTTTCTCAAACCGAAATTCATTCAAGTAAAATTTATTGTCACTGCTGTTATTCCACAAAAAGGGTACTTTGACACTGATCAGCGCAGTTCATCAAGATATAATTTTTATTTCATAGCAAAAAAAGCATTTTTATTGAGTCGATTCCTCATACCTTAATTCTTCCAACTTAAATTTATTTTCACCGCTGTTTTCCAACAATTATTTACTCCTTCAACAATCATCAGCGATGTTAAACGCGACGTAAGCAATATTTCATAGCAAAATAAAAACCTCCGAACTCTAGTCGTTTTCACAACCTGAAATTCATCCAATGAAATTTATTGTCACTGCTGTTATTCCACTAAAAATGATACCATCGCCACTGATCAGCGCAGGTTACCATTATTCATGCCATTTTTTATAGTACAATAAGAAATTCCTAATCTAATTCGTTTTTTAAATCCTTAACTCTTCCAACTCAAATTTTTCTCACATGTGTTTTCAACTAATATTCATTCGCCACTAACGAGCGATATTTATTGAGAATTATGCAATTTTTTTCTAGCAAAATAAAAAATTTCGAGAATGAGTGTTTTTGTCAAACCTGAATCCATCCAACTAAAATTTAATTTCACACTTCATTAAAATTAAAATTGACTATTTCGCTACTAATCGTCGTAATTCAGTGATTATTTGGCAAAATTTCATTTTAAAATTAAAAATTCCTAATCTGTGTCGAATTTAAAATCTTAATTATTACTGCTGATTTTAGTTTTACCGTGTCTTTTAACTAAAATTGACTCGTTCGCCAATGATCAGCGCAGTTCAATGCGATTTATGCAATATTTCATAGCAAAATAAAAAATTTCAAATCTGAGTCGTTTTCTCACAGCTGAATTATTCCAACAAAAATTTTTTAACAGCTGTTTTAATAATTAAATTGACTCCTTCGCCACTGATTAGCGCGGTTCACAAAGATTTAAGTTTAATTCCATAGAAAAATTTTTTTCTATTCTGATTCGATTCCTCACACCTTACATCATCCAATTTTATTTTATTTTCACCGCTATTCTCATCAAAAATGACTGCTTCACCACTATTCAGCGCAGTTCACCGAGATTTATGCAGTTTTAATAGCAAAATGAAATATTCCTAACTTGTTTCGTTTCCTTCAATCTAAATTCTTCCCATTAAATTTTATTACCACACTGTTGTACAACAAAAAATTCCTCCTTCGTCACTTATCAGCGCAGTTCGACTAGATTAATGCAGATTATCATAGCAATTGAAATATTCCTAATTTTATATCATTGTTTCAACCAAATAAAATTAATTTTAACCGATTTTTTTCGACTAAAATTAACACCTTCGCTACTGATCAGCGCACTTCACCGAATTTTTTGCTATATTTCATTTGAAAAAAAATTACTGAATATGAGTCGTTTTCCAAACCGGAATTCTTCCAGGTAAAATTTATTGTCACCGCTGATTGTCAAATGAAAATGATATCTTCTCCACTGATCAGCTCCGTTCATCGTGATGTATGAAGTATTTCAAAGCAAAATAAAAAAATTCAAATCTGAGTCGATTCCTAATACCTAAATTCGTCAAATTCATTTTATTGTCACTGCTTTTTTTCTAGATAAAATGAAATTTTGACCACTGATCAGTAATATTCACCACGAATAATGCAATATTTCATAGCAAAATAAAAAATCCCTAATGTAAATCGTTATTTTAAAACCTTAAATTCTTCCCAAAAAATTTATTTTCACCGGTCTTTTTCAACTAAAATTAGCTCCTAGCCACTAATCAGCGCAGTTCACAGAGATTTTTGCTATATTTCATAGCGAAAAAAATTACTGAATCTGAATCGTATTAGCAAACCTGATATCTTGCAACTAAAATTTAACTTTACAATGCTTTAACTAAAATCACTCTTTCCCCATTATTCAGCGTGGTTTATTTTAATTTATGCAATATTTTATAAAAATAAAAAAAATCGAATCTATGTTGTTTTCTCAAAACTGAATTTATCCAACAAAAATTTATTAGGAACATTGTTTTACAACTAAAATTAACTCCTTCGTCACTGATTGTCGTAGGTCAGTGAGAATTTTGCAATAGTTCATTTTTAAAAAATCCTAATCTGCGTCTTATTACAAATCATAATCCTTACAACTAAATTTAATTTTCAGCGTTGTCTTTCAACTTAAATTGAATCCATCGCCAATGATCAGCGTAGTTCCCAGATATTTACGCAGTACTTCATAGCAAAACAAAATTACTAAACTAAGTCTTTTTCTCAAACCGGAATTCTTCTAAGTAAAATTTATTGTACTGCTGTTATTCCAATAAAATGGCTAAATCGCCACTGATCAGCGCAGTTCGCCAAGATTTAAGTTTTATTTCATATCAAAATAAACATTTTTATTCTGAGTCAATTCCTCATACCTTAATTCTTCCAACTTAAAGTCATTATCACCGCAGTTTTCCAACAATTACTTACTCATTCACCATGGATCAGCTTAGTTCAACGCAATTTATGGAATATTTCACAGCAAAATGAGTAATTCCTAATCTGAGTCGTTTTCTCAAACCTGAATTTATTCCACTAAAATTTATTTGGAACACTGTGTTACAACTAAAATTGACTCCGCCGCTGATCAACGTAGGTGAGTCTGAGTTTTTAATATGTCCATTTTAAAATAAAAAATTCCTTAATTAAATCTTATTAGTAATCATAAATATTTACAACTAAATAATATTTTCACCATGTTTTTCAACTAAATTTTTACTCTTTTGCCAATGATCAGCGCAGTTAAACGCGATTTAAACAATATTTCGTAGCAAAATATAAACCTCCTAATTCTAGTCGTTTACTCAAACCGAAATTCTTTCAAGTAAAATTTATTGTCACCGCTGTTATTCAACTAAAAATGATACCATTGCCACTGATCAGCACAGGTTACCATTATTCATGCCATTTTTCTCAGTACAATAAAAGTTCCTAATCTAATTCGTTTTTTAATTCCTTAAATCTTCCAACTAAAATTTATTTTCACAGTTGTTTTTAACCTATATTGACCATTTCGCCACTAATAAGCGCAATTGTTTTTGAGAATTATGCATTATTTTATAGAAAACTAAAAAAATTCTAAATTTGGTTTTTTTCTCAAACATGAATCCATCCAAGTAAAATTTATTTTGACGCTATATTAAAATTAAAATTGACTCCTTCGCCACTACTCATCGTAATTCATAGTTTTATTTTGCAATATTTCATATCAAAATAAAAAAATTCCGAATATTGTAATACACAAACCTTAATTCTCATAACTAAATTTTATATTCACCGTTGTTTTTTAACTAAAATTTACTCCTTCGCTAATGAAGAGCGCACTTCACCGAGAAATATGATTTTTTTCATAGCAAAATGAATTATTCCCAACCTGAGTCTTTTCCTCAAACCTGATTTTTTCCAAATAAAATTAATCTCACAGCTGTTAGTGCATTAAAAATGACTATATCGTTACTGATCATTGCAAGTAACCGATATTAAGGAGTTGTTTCATTGCAAAATTAAAAATTCATAATCTGAGATGTTTTCTCAAACCTAAGTTCTTACAACTAACATTTAATTTCAACGAATTTTTTTCAACTAAAATCGAATCCTCCGCCACTGTTCAGCAATTTATTCCGCGATTAATGCAATATTTTACTGCAAAATGAAGAACAACTAATTAAGTTTTTCTTCTAACCTTCAATTATTTAAACTTAAATTTTTTAACCGCTGTTTTTAAATATAAATTTACTTCTTCGCGACTGATTGCCACAGTTGACGGCCATTTATGCAGTATTTCATTGCTATTGATCAACATGCATTGAACAGCTTAGGTCGAGGGGATTAAGGAATATTTCATAGCAAAATGAGTAACTTCTATTCAGAAGCATTATCTCAAAACTGATTTCATCCAACTAAAATTTGTTTACACCGCTCTTTTTCAACAAAAATTTCTCCTTTGCCACTGATCAGAGTAGTTTAGCAAGATGTTTGCATTATACCGTAGCAAAATAATTAATTCCTAAACTGAGTCGTTTACTAAAAGCTTAATTATCCAAATCCAATTTTTTTCACCACTGTTTTTCAATGAAAATAAATTTCTTCGCCACTGATCAGCAATGTTCACAACGATTGATGCAATATTTTATAGCAAAATAAAAAATTTCGAAAATGAGTGTTTTTGTCAAACCTGAATCCATCAAAATAAATATTTTTTGACGCTATATTACAATTAAAATTGACTCCTCCACTAATCGTCGTAATTCAGTGATTTTTGCGCAAAATTTCATTTAGAATAAAAATATCCTCATCTATGTCGTATTTAAAATCTTAATTCTTACAACTAATTTTAGTTTCACCGTTGTCTTTCAACTAAAATTGTCTCCTTCGCCAATGATCAGCGCAGTTCAACGCGATTTATGCAATATTTCATAGCAAAATAAAAAATTACTTATCTAAATCGTTTTCTCAAACAGGAATTCTTCTAATTAAAATTTTTTGTCACTGCTGTTATTCCACTAAAAGGGGTACTTCGCCACTGATCAGCGCAGTTCATCAAGATATAAGTTTTATTTCATAGCAAAAAAAAACATTTTTATTCTGAGTCATTTCCTCATACCTTAATTCTTCCAACGTAAATTTATTTTCACCACTGTTTTCCAACAATTATTTCCTCATTCACCATGGATCAGCTTAGTTCAACGCGAGTTATGGAATATTTCACAGCAAAATGAGTAATTCCTAATCTGAGTCGTTTTCTCAAACCTGAATTTATTCCACTAAAATTTATTTGGAACACTGTGTTACAACTAAAATTGACTCCGCCGCTGATCAACGTAGGTGAGTCTGAGTTTTTAATATGTCCATTTTAAAATAAAAAATTCCTTAATTAAATCTTATTAGTAATCATAAATATTTACAACTAAATAATATTTTCACCATGTTTTTCAACTAAATTTTTACTCTTTTGCCAATGATCAGCGCAGTTAAACGCGATTTAAACAATATTTCGTAGCAAAATATAAACCTCCTAATTCTAGTCGTTTACTCAAACCGAAATTCTTTCAAGTAAAATTTATTGTCACCGCTGTTATTCAACTAAAAATGATACCATTGCCACTGATCAGCACAGGTTACCATTATTCATGCCATTTTTCTCAGTACAATAAAAGTTCCTAATCTAATTCGTTTTTTAAATCCTTAAATCTTCCAACTAAAATTTATTTTCACAGTTGTTTTTAACCTATATTGACCATTTCGCCACTAATAAGCGCAATTTTTTTGAGAATTATGCATTATTTTATAGAAAACTAAAAAATTTCTAAAATGGGTTTTTTCTCAAACCTGAATTCATCCAAGTAAAATTTATTTTGACGCTATATTAAAATTAAAATTGACTCCTTCGCCACTATTCATCGTAATTCACAGATTTATTTTGCAATATTTCATATCAAAATAAAAAAATTCCGAATATTGTAATACACAATCCTTAATTCTCATTACTAAATTTTATATTCACCGTGGTTTTTTAACTAAAATTTACTCCTTCGCTAATGAAGAGCGCACCTCACCGAGAAATATGCTTTATTTCATAGCAAAATGAATTATTCCCAACCTGAGTGTTTTCCTCAAACCTGGTTTTTTCCAAATAAAATTAATCTCACAGCTGTTAGTGCATTAAAAATGACTACATCGTTACTGATCATTGCAAGTAACCGATATTTAGGAGTTATTTCGTTGCAAAATTAAAAATTCATAATCTGAGATGTTCTCTCAAACCTAAGTTCTTACAACCTACATTTATTTTCAACGAATTTTTTTCAACTAAAATTGAATCCTCCGCCACTGTTCAGCAATTTATTCCGCGATTACTGCAATATTTTACTGCAAAATGAAGAATAATTAAATTAAGATTTTCTTCCAACCTTAAATTAATTAAACTTAAATTTTTTTAACCGCTGCTTTTAAATATAAATTTACTTCTTCGCGACTGATTGCCACAGTTGACGGCCATTTATGCAGTATTTCATTGCTATTGATCAGCATGCATTGAACAGCTTAGCTCCAGGGGATTAAGGAAAATTTCATAGCAAAATGAGTAATTTCTATTCAGAAGCATTATCTCAAAACTGATTTCATCCAACTAAAATTTATTTTCACCACTCTTTTTCAACAAAAATTTCTCCTTTACCACTGATCAGAGTAGTTTAGCAAGATGTTTGCATTATACCGTAGCAAAATAATAAATTCCTAAATTTTTTTAACAGCTGTTTTACTAATTAAATTGACTCCTTCGCCAATGATTAGCGCGGTTCACAAAGATTTAAATTTAATTCCATAGAAAAAAAATGTTTTATTCTGATTCGATTCTAAACACCTTAATTTATCCAATTTCATTTTATTTTCACCGCTATCATTCTTCAAAAAATGACTGCTTCACCATTATTCAGCGCAGTTCACCGAGATTTATGCAGTTTTAATAGCGAAATGAAATATTCTTAATTTGTTTCGTTTCCTTCAATCTAAATTCTTCTCATTAAATTTTATTACCACGCTGATGTACAACAAAAAATTCCTCCTTCGTCACTTATCAGCGCAGTTCGACTAGATGTATGCAGATTATCAGAGCAATTGAAATATTCCTAATTTTTGTCATTATTTCTTCCAAATAAAATTGCAATATTTTATTTAAAAAAATTAGAATCTATGTTGTTTTCTGAAAACTGAATTTATCCAACAAAAATTTATTCGGAGCATTGTTTTACTACTAAAATTAACTCCTTCGTCACTGATCATCGTAGGTCAGTGAGAATTTTGCAATAATTCATTTAATAATAATCATAATCTGAGTCTTATTACAAATCATAATCCTTACAACTAAATTTAATTTTCAGCGTTGTCTTTCAACTAAAATTGAATCCTTCGCCAATGATCAGCAGAGTTCCCAGATATTTATGCAGTACTTCATAGCAAAACAAAATTACTAATCTAAGTCGTTTTCTCAAAGCGGAATTCTTCTAAGTAAAATATATTCTACAGCTGTTATACCACTAAAATGGCTAAATCGCCACTGATCAGCGCAGTTCGCCATGATTTAAGTTTTATTTCATAGCAAAATAAACATTTTTATTCTGAGTCATTTCCTCATACCTTAATTCTTCCATCTTAAATTTATTATCACCGCTGTTTTCCACCAATTACTTACTCATTCACCATGGATCAGCTTAGTTCAACGCAATTTATGGAATATTTCACAGCAAAATGAGTAATTCCTAATCTGAGTCGTTTTCTCAAACCTGAATTTATTCCACTAAAATTTATTTGGAACACTGTGTTACAACTAACATTGACTCCGCCGCTGACCAACGTAGGTGAGTCTGATTTTTTAATATGTCCATTTTAAAATAAAAATTCCTTCATTAAATCTTATTAATAATCATAATGCTTTTTCAACTACATTTTTAATCTTTTGCCTATGATCAGCGCAGTTAAACGCGATTTAAGCAATATTTCGTAGCAAAATATAAACCTCCGAATTCTAGTCGTTTTCTCAAACCGAAATTCTTTCAAGTAAAATTTATTGTCACCGCTGTTATTCAACTAAAAATGATACCATCGCCACTGATCAGCACAGGTTACCATTATTCATGCCATTTTTCTTAGTACAAAAAAATATTCCTAATCTAATTCGTTTTTTAGTCCTTAATTCTTCCAACTAAAATATTTTTCACATGTCATTTCAACTAATATTCCTTCGCCACTAATAAGCGCAATTTATTGAGCGTTATGCAATATTTAATAGCACAATAAAAAATTTCGAAAATGAGTTTTTTTCTCAAACCTGAAATCATCCTACTAAAATTTATTTTGACGCTATATTAAAATTAAAATTGACTCCTTCGCCACTATTCATCGTAATTCACAGATTTATTTTGCAATATTTAATATCAAAATAAAAAAATTCCGAATATTGTAATACACAATCCTTAATTCTCGTTGCTAAATTTTATATTCACCGTTGTTTTTTAACTAAAATTAACTCCTTCGCTAATGAAGAGCGCACTTCAACGAGAAATATGCTTTATTTCATAGCAAAAGGAATTATTCCCAACCTGAGTTTTTTCCTCAAACCTGATTTTTTCCAAATAAAATTAATCTCACAGCTGTTAGAGCATTAAAAATGACTACATCGTTACTGATCATTGCAAGTAACCGATATTAAGGAGTTATTTCATTGCAAAATTAAAAATTCATAATCTGAGATGTTCTCTTAAACCTAAGTTCTTACAACTAACATTTATTTTCAACGACTTTTTTTCAACTAAAATTGAATCCTTCGCCACTGTTCAGCAATTTATTCCGCGATTAATGCAATATTTTACTGCAAAATTAAGAACAACTAACTTAGGTTTTTCTTCTAACCTTCAATTATTTAAACTTAAATTTTTTTAACCGCTGCTTTTTAATATAAATTTACTTCTTCGCGACTGATTGCCACAGTTGACGGCCATTTATGCAGTATTTCATTGCTATTGATCAGCATGCATTGAACAGCTTAGCTCGAGGGGATTAAGGAAATTTTTCATAGCAAAATGAGTAACTTCTATTCAGAAGCATTATCTCAAAACTGATTTCATCCAACTAAAATTTATTTACACCGATCTTTTTCAACAAAAATTTCTTATTTGCCACTGATCAGAGTAGTTTAGCAAGATGTTTGCATTATACCGTAGCAAAATAATAAATTCCTAAACTGAGTCGTTTACTAAAACCTTAATTATTCCAAAATCTAAACTCCGAAACTAAACCTACGAATTCTTGTCGTTTTCTCAAACCGAAATTCATTCAAGTAAAATTTATTGTCACTGCTGTTATTCCACAAAAAGGGTACTTTGACACTGATCAGCGCAGTTCATCAAGATATAATTTTTATTTCATAGCAAAAAAAGCATTTTTATTGAGTCGATTCCTCATACCTTAATTCTTCCAACTTAAATTTATTTTCACCGCTGTTTTCCAACAATTATTTACTCCTTCAACAATCATCAGCGATGTTAAACGCGACGTAAGCAATATTTCATAGCAAAATAAAAACCTCCGAACTCTAGTCGTTTTCACAACCTGAAATTCATCCAATAAAATTTATTGTCACTGCTGTTATTCCACTAAAAATGATACCATCGCCACTGATCAGCGCAGGTTACCACTATTCATGCCATTTTTTATAGTACAATAAGAAATTCCTAATCTAATTCGTTTTTTAAATCCTTAACTCTTCCAACTCAAATTTTTCTCACATGTGTTTTCAACTAATATTCATTCGCCACTAACGAGCGATATTTATTGAGAATTATGCAATTTTTTTCTAGCAAAATAAAAAATTTCGAGAATGAGTGTTTTTGTCAAACCTGAATCCTTCCAACTAAAATTTAATTTCACACTTCATTAAAATTAAAATTGACTATTTCGCTACTAATCGTCGTAATTCAGTGATTATTTGGCAAAATTTCATTTTAAAATTAAAAATTCCTAATCTGTGTCGAATTTAAAATCTTAATTATTACTGCTGATTTTAGTTTTACCGTGTCTTTTAACTAAAATTGACTCGTTCGCCAATGATCAGCGCAGTTCAATGCGATTTATGCAATATTTCATAGCAAAATAAAAAATTTCAAATCTGAGTCGTTTTCTCACAGCTGAATTATTCCAACAAAAATTTTTTAACAGCTGTTTTAATAATTAAATTGACTCCTTCGCCACTGATTAGCGCGGTTCACAAAGATTTAAGTTTAATTCCATAGAAAAATTTTTTTCTATTCTGATTCGATTCCTCACACCTTACATCATCCAATTTTATTTTATTTTCACCGCTATTCTCATCAAAAATGACTGCTTCACCACTATTCAGCGCAGTTCACCGATATTTATGCAGGTTTAATAGCAAAATGAAATATTCCTAACTTGTTTCGTTTCCTTCAATCTAAATTCTTCCCATTAAATTTTATTACCACACTGTTGTACAACAAAAAATTCCTCCTTCGTCACTTATCAGCGCAGTTCGACTAGATTAATGCAGATTATCATAGCAATTGAAATATTCCTAATTTTATATCATTGTTTCAACCAAATAAAATTAATTTTAACCGATTTTTTTCGACTAAAATTAACACCTTCGCTACTGATCAGCGCACTTCACCGAATTTTTTGCTATATTTCATTTGAAAAAAAATTACTGAATATGAGTCGTTTTCCAAACCGGAATTCTTCCAGGTAAAATTTATTGTCACCGCTGATAGTCAAATGAAAATGATATCTTCTCCACTGATCAGCTCCGTTCATCGTGATGTATGAAGTATTTCAAAGCAAAATAAAAAAATTCAAATCTGAGTCGATTCCTAATACCTAAATTCGTCAAATTCATTTTATTGTCACTGCTTTTTTTCTACATAAAATGAAATTTTGACCACTGATCAGTAATATTCACCACGAATAATGCAATATTTCATAGCAAAATAAAAAATCCCTAATGTAAATCGTTATTTTAAAACCTTAAATTCTTCCCAAAAAAATTTATTTTCACCGGTCTTTTTCAACTAAAATTAGCTACTAGCCACTAATCAGCGCAGTTCACAGAGATTTTTGCTATATTTCATAGCGAAAAAAATTACTGAATCTGAATCGTATTAGCAAACCTGATATCTTGCAACTAAAATTTAACTTTACAATGCTTTAACTAAAATCACTCTTTCTCCATTATTCAGCGTGGTTTATTTTAATTTATGCAATATTTTATAAAAATAAAAAAAATCGAATCTATGTTGTTTTCTCAAAACTGAATTTATCCAACAAAAATTTATTAGGAACATTGTTTTACAACTAAAATTAACTCCTTCGTCACTGATTATCGTAGGTCAGTGAGAATTTTGCAATAGTTCATTTTTAAAAAATCCTAATCTGCGTCTTATTACAAATCATAATCCTTACAACTAAATTTAATTTTTACCGTTGTCTTTCATCTAAAATTGAATCCTTCGCCAATGATCAGCGTAGTTCCCAGATATTTACGCAGTACTTCATAGCAAAACAAAATTACTAAACTAAGTCGTTTTCTCAAACCGGAATTCTTCTAAGTAAAATTTATTGTACTGCTGTTATTCCAATAAAATGGCTAAATCGCCACTGATCAGCGCAGTTCACCAAGATTTAAGTTTTATTTCATATCAAAATAAACATTTTTATTCTGAGTCGATTCCTCATACCTTAATTCTTCCAACTTAAAGTCATTATCACCGCAGTTTTCCAACAATTACTTACTCATTCACCATGGATCAGCTTAGTTCAACGCAATTTATGGAATATTTCACAGCAAAATGAGTAATTCCTAATCTGAGTCGTTTTCTCAAACCTGAATTTATTCCACTAAAATTTATTTGGAACACTGTGTTACAACTAAAATTGACTCCGCCGCTGATCAACGTAGGTGAGTCTGAGTTTTTAATATGTCCATTTTAAAATAAAAAATTCCTTAATTCAATCTTATTAGTAATCATAAATATTTACAACTAAATAATATTTTCACCATGTTTTTCAACTAAATTTTTACTCTTTTGCCAATGAT
This sequence comes from Platycnemis pennipes, assembly GCA_933228895.1. Taxonomy (NCBI): domain Eukaryota; kingdom Metazoa; phylum Arthropoda; class Insecta; order Odonata; family Platycnemididae; genus Platycnemis; species Platycnemis pennipes. The sequence goes on along the minus strand of OW121850.1, from coordinate 20,911,650 downwards.
CAGCGCAGTTAAACGCGATTTAAACAATATTTCGTAACAAAATATAAACCTCCTAATTCTAGTCGTTTACTCAAACCGAAATTCTTTCAAGTAAAATTTATTGTCACCGCTGTTATTCAACTAAAAATGATACCATTGCCACTGATCAGCACAGGTTACCATTATTCATGCCATTTTTCTCAGTACAATAAAAGTTCCTAATCTAATTCGTTTTTTAATTCCTTAAATCTTCCAACTAAAATTTATTTTCACAGTTGTTTTTAACCTATATTGACCATTTCGCCACTAATAAGCGCAATTGTTTTTGAGAATTATGCATTATTTTATAGAAAACTAAAAAAATTCTAAATTTGGTTTTTTTCTCAAACATGAATCCATCCAAGTAAAATTTATTTTGACGCTATATTAAAATTAAAATTGACTCCTTCGCCACAATTCATCGTAATTCATAGATTTATTTTGCAATATTTCATATCAAAATAAAAAAATTCCGAATATTGTAATACACAAACCTTAATTCTCATAACTAAATTTTATATTCACCGTTGTTTTTTAACTAAAATTTACTCCTTCGCTAATGAAGAGCGCACTTCACCGAGAAATATGATTTTTTTCATACCAAAATGAATTATTCCCAACCTGAGTCTTTTCCTCAAACCTGATTTTTTCCAAATAAAATTAATCTCACAGCTGTTAGTGCATTAAAAATGACTATATCGTTACTGATCATTGCAAGTAACCGATATTAAGGAGTTGTTTCATTGCAAAATTAAAAATTCATAATCTGAGATGTTTTCTCAAACCTAAGTTCTTACAACTAACATTTAATTTCAACGAATTTTTTTCAACTAAAATCGAATCCTCCGCCACTGTTCAGCAATTTATTCCGCGATTAATGCAATATTTTACTGCAAAATGAAGAACAACTAATTAAGTTTTTCTTCTAACCTTCAATTATTTAAACTTAAATTTTTTAACCGCTGTTTTTAAATATAAATTTACTTCTTCGCGACTGATTGCCACAGTTGACGGCCATTTATGCAGTATTTCATTGCTATTGATCAACATGCATTGAACAGCTTAGCTCGAGGGGATTTAGGAATATTTCATAGCAAAATGAGTAACTTCTATTCAGAAGCATTATCTCAAAACTGATTTCATCCAACTAAAATTTATTTACACCGCTCTTTTTCAACAAAAATTTCTCCTTTGCCACTGATCAGAGTAGTTTAGCAAGATGTTTGCATTATACCGTAGCAAAATAATTAATTCCTAAACTGAGTCGTTTACTAAAAGCTTAATTATCCAAATCCAATTTTTTTCACCACTGTTTTTCAATGAAAATAAATTTCTTCGCCACTGATCAGCAATGTTCACAACGATTGATGCAATATTTTATAGCAAAATAAAAAATTTCGAAAATGAGTGTTTTTGTCAAACCTGAATCCATCAAAATAAATATATTTTGACGCTATATTAAAATTAAAATTGACTCCTCCACTAATCGTCGTAATTCAGTGATTTTTGTGCAAAATTTCATTTAGAATAAAAATATCCTCATCTATGTCGTATTTAAAATCTTAATTCTTACAACTAATTTTAGTTTCACCGTTGTCTTTCAACTAAAATTGTCTCCTTCGCCAATGATCAGCGCAGTTCAACGCGATTTATGCAATATTTCATAGCAAAATAAAAAATTACTTATCTAAATCGTTTTCTCAAACAGGAATTCTTCTAAGTAAAATTTATTGTACTGCTGTTATTCCAATAAAAAGGGTACTTCGCAACTGATCAGCGCAGTTCATCAAGATATAAGTTTTATTTCATAGCAAAAAAAACATTTTTATTCTGAGTCATTTCCTCATACCTTAATTCTTCCAACTTAAATTTATTTTCACCGCTGTTTTCCAACAATTATTTCCTCATTCACCATGGATCAGCTTAGTTCAACGCGAGTTATGGAATATTTCACAGAAAAATGAGTAATTTCTAATCTGAGTCGTTTTGTGAAACCTGAATTTATTCAACTAAAATTTATTTGGAACACTGCTTTACAACTAAAATTGACTCCGCCTCTGATCAACGTAGGTGAGTGAGAAACTTTAATATTTCCATTTTAAAATAAAAAAAATCCAAATTTGAATGTTATTACAAATCATAATTCTTACAACTAAATTTTATTTTAACCATGGTTTTTCAACTATAATTTACTCCTTCAGCAATGATCAGCGCAGTTAAACACGACGTTAGCAATATTTCATAGCAAAATAAAAACCTCCGAATTCTAGTTGTTTTCACAAAGTGAAATTCCTCCAATAAAATTTATTGTCACTGCTGTTATTCCACTAAATATGATACCATCGCCGCTGATCCGCGCAGGTTACCATTATTCATGCAATTTTTTTTAGTACAACAAGAAATTCCTAATTTAATTCGTTTTTTAAATCCTTAATTCTTCCAACTCCAATTTTTTTCACCACTGTTTTTCAACGAAAATTGATTTCTTCGCCACTGATCAGCAATGTTCACCACGATTGATGCAATATTTTATAGCAAAATAAAAAATTTCGAAAACGAGTGTTTTGGTCAAACCTGAATCCATCACACTAAATATTTTTTTGACGCTCTATTACAATTAAAATTGACTCCTTCGCCACTAATCGTCGTATTTCAGTGATTTTTTGGCAAAATTTCATTTTAAAATTAAAAATTCCTATTCTGTGTCGTATTATAAATCATAATTCTTACAACTAATTTTCATTTCACCATGTCTTTAAACTAAAATTGACTCGTTCGCCAATGATCAGCGTTATGCGATTTATGCAATATTTCATAGCAAAATAAAAAATTTCGAATCTGAGTCGTTTTCTCACAGCTGAATTATTCCAAGAAAATTTTTTTAACAGCTGTTTTACTAATTAAATTGACTCCTTCGCCACTGATTTGCGCGGTTCACAAAGATTTAAGTTTAATTCCATAGAAAAAAATTTTTTTATTCTGATTCGATTCCAAACACCTTACTTTATCCAATTTCATTTTATTTTCACCGCTATTATTAATCAAAAAATGACTGCTTCACCACTATTCAGCGCAGTTCACCGAGATTTATGCAGTTTTAATAGCGAAATGAAATATTCTTAATTTGTTTCGTTTCCTTCAATCTAAATTCTTCCCCTTAAATTTTTTTACCACGCTGTTGTACAACAAAAAATTCCTTCTTCGTCACTTATCAGCGCAGTTCGACTAGATTTATGCAGATTATCATAGCAATTGAAATATTCCTAATTTTTGTCATTATTTCTTCCAAATAAAATTGCAATATTTTATTTAAAAAAATTAGAATCTATGTTGTTTTCTGAAAACTGAATTTATCCAACAAAAATTTATTCGGAGCATTGTTTTACTACTAAAATTAACTCCTTCGTCACTGATCATCGTAGGTCAGTGAGAATTTTGCAATAATTCATTTAATAATAATCATAATCTGAGTCTTATTACAAATCATAATCCTTACAACTAAATTTAATTTTCAGCGTTGTCTTTCAACTAAAATTGAATCCTTCGCCAATGATCAGCAGAGTTCCCAGATATTTATGCAGTACTTCATAGCAAAACAAAATTACTAATCTAAGTCGTTTTCTCAAAGCGGAATTCTTCTAAGTAAAATATATTCTACAGCTGTTATTCCACTAAAATGGCTAAATCGCCACTGATCAGCGCAGTTCGCCATGATTTAAGTTTTATTTCATAGCAAAATAAACATTTTTATTCTGAGTCATTTCCTCAAACCTAATTCTTCCATCTTAAATTTATTATCACCGCTGTTTTCCACCAATTACTTACTCATTCACCATGGATCAGCTTAGTTCAACGCAATTTATGGAATATTTCACAGCAAAATGAGTAATTCCTAATCTGAGTCGTTTTCTCAAACCTGAATTTATTCCACTAAAATTTATTTGGAACACTGTGTTACAACTAACATTGACTCCGCCGCTGACCAACGTAGGTGAGTCTGATTTTTTAATATGTCCATTTTAAAATAAAAATTCCTTCATTAAATCTTATTAATAATCATAATGCTTTTTCAACTACATTTTTAATCTTTTGCCTATGATCAGCGCAGTTAAACGCGATTTAAGCAATATTTCGTAGCAAAATATAAACCTCCGAATTCTAGTCGTTTTCTCAAACCGAAATTCTTTCAAGTAAAATTTATTGTCACCGCTGTTATTCAACTAAAAATGATACCATCGCCACTGATCAGCACAGGTTACCATTATTCATGCCATTTTTCTTAGTACAAAAAAATATTCCTAATCTAATTAGTTTTTTAGTCCTTAATTCTTCCAACTAAAATTTTTTTCACATTTCATTTCAACTAATATTCCTTCGCCACTAATAAGCGCAATTTATTGAGCGTTATGCAATATTTAATAGCACAATAAAAAATTTCGAAAATGAGTTTTTTTCTCAAACCTGAAATCATCCTACTAAAATTTATTTTGACGCTATATTAAAATTAAAATTGACTCCTTCGCCACTATTCATCGTAATTCACAGATTTATTTTGCAATATTTCATATCAAAATAAAAAAATTCCGAATATTGTAATACACAATCCTTAATTCTCATTACTAAATTTTATATTCACCGTTGTTTTTTAACTAAAATTAACTCCTTCGCTAATGAAGAGCGCACTTCAACGAGAAATATGCTTTATTTCATAGCAAAAGGAATTATTCCCAACCTGAGTTTTTTCCTGAAACCTGATTTTTTCCAAATAAAATTAATCTCACAGCTGTTAGAGCATTAAAAATGACTACATCGTTACTGATCATTGCAAGTAACCGATATTAAGGAGTTATTTCATTGCAAAATTAAAAATTCATAATCTGAGATGTTCTCTCAAACCAAAGTTCTTACAACTAACATTTATTTTCAACGACTTTTTTTCAACTAAAATTGAATCCTCCGCCACTGTTCAGCAATTTATTCCGCGATTAATGCAATATTTTACTGCAAAATTAAGAACAACTAACTTAGGTTTTTCTTCTAACCTTCAATTATTTAAACTTAAATTTTTTTAACCGCTGCTTTTTAATATAAATTTACTTCTTCGCGACTGATTGCCACAGTTGACGGCCATTTATGCAGTATTTCATTGCTATTGATCAGCATGCATTGAACAGCTTAGCTCGAGGGGATTAAGGAAATTTTTCATAGCAAAATGAGTAACTTCTATTCAGAAGCATTATCTCAAAACTGATTTCATCCAACTAAAATTTATTTACACCGATCTTTTTCAACAAAAATTTCTTATTTGCCACTGATCAGAGTAGTTTAGCAAGATGTTTGCATTATACCGTAGCAAAATAATAAATTCCTAAACTGAGTCGTTTACTAAAACCTTAATTATTCCAAAATCTAAACTCCGAAACTAAACCTACGAATTCTTGTCGTTTTCTCAAACCGAAATTCATTCAAGTAAAATTTATTGTCACTGCTGTTATTCCACAAAAAGGGTACTTTGACACTGATCAGCGCAGTTCATCAAGATATAATTTTTATTTCATAGCAAAAAAAGCATTTTTATTGAGTCGATTCCTCATACCTTAATTCTTCCAACTTAAATTTATTTTCACCGCTGTTTTCCAACAATTATTTACTCCTTCAACAATCATCAGCGATGTTAAACGCGACGTAAGCAATATTTCATAGCAAAATAAAAACCTCCGAACTCTAGTCGTTTTCACAACCTGAAATTCATCCAATAAAATTTATTGTCACTGCTGTTATTCCACTAAAAATGATACCATCGCCACTGATCAGCGCAGGTTACCATTATTCATGCCATTTTTTATAGTACAATAAGAAATTCCTAATCTAATTCGTTTTTTAAATCCTTAACTCTTCCAACTCAAATTTTTCTCACATGTGTTTTCAACTAATATTCATTCGCCACAAACGAGCGATATTTATTGAGAATTATGCAATTTTTCCACTTACCAAAAAATATTATTTCGAGAATGAGTGTTTTTGTCAAACCTGAATGCAGATTATCATAGCAATTGAAATATTCCTAATTTTATATCATTGTTTCAACCAAATAAAATTAATTTTAACCGATTTTTTTCGACTAAAATTAACACCTTCGCTACTGATCAGCGCACTTCACCGAATTTTTTGCTATATTTCATTTGAAAAAAAATTACTGAATATGAGTCGTTTTCATAACCGGAATTCTTCCAGGTAAAATTTATTGTCACCGCTGATATTCAAATGAAAATGATATCTTCTCCACTGATCAGCTCCGTTCATCGTGATGTATGAAGTATTTCAAAGCAAAATAAAAAAATTCAAATCTGAGTCGATTCCTAATACCTAAATTCGTCAAATTCATTTTATTGTCACTGCTTCTTTTCTACATAAAATGAAATTTTGACCACTGATCAGTAATATTCACCACGAATAATGCAATATTTCATAGCAAAATAAAAAATCCCTAATGTAAATCGTTATTTTAAAACCTTAAATTCTTCCCAAAAAATATTATTTTCACCGGTCTTTTTCAACTAAAATTAGCTCCTAGCCACTAATCAGCGCAGTTCACAGAGATTTTTGCTATATTTCATAGCGAAAAAAATTGCTGAATCTGAATCGTATTAGCAAACCTGATATCTTGCAAATAAAATTTAACTTTACAATGCTTTAACTAAAATCACTCTTTCCCCATTATTCAGCGTGGTTTATTTTAATTTATGCAATATTTTATAAAAATAAAAAAAATCGAATCTATGTTGTTTTCTCAAAACTGAATTTATCCAACAAAAATTTATTAGGATAATTGTTTTACAACTAAAATTAACTCCTTCGTCACTGATTATCGTAGGTCAGTGAGAATTTTGCATTATTTCATTTTAAAAAAATACTAATCTGCGTCTTATTACAAATCATAATCCTTACAACTAAATATAATTTTTACCGTTGTCTTTCAACTAAAATTGAATCCTTCGCCAATGATCAGCGTAGTTCCCAGATATTTACGCAGTACTTCATAGCAAAACAAAATTACTAATCTAAGTCGTTTTCTTAAACCGAAATTCTTCTAAGTAAAATTTATTGTACTGCTGTTATTCCAATAAAATGGCTAAATCGCCACTGATCAGCGCAGTTCGCCAAGATTTAAGTTTTATTTCATAGCAAAATAAACATTTTCATTCTGAGTCATTTCCTCATACCTTAATTCTTCCAGCTTAAAGTCATCATCACCGCAGTTTTCCAACAATTACTTACTCATTCACCATGGATCAGCTTAGTTCAACGCAATTTATGGAATATTACACAGCAAAATGAGTAATTCCTAATCAGAGTCGTTTTCTCAAACCTGTATTTATTCCACTAATATTTATTTGGAACACTGTGTTACAACTAAAATTGAATCCGCCGCTGACCAACGTAGGTGAGTCTGATTTTTTAATATGTCCATTTTAAAATAAAAAATTCCTTAATGGAATCTTATTAATAATCATAAATATTTACAACGAAATAATATTTTCACCATGTTTTTCAACTAAATTTTTACTCTTTTGCCAATGATCAGCGCAGTTAAACGCGATTTAAACAATATTTCGTAGCAAAATATAAACCTCCGAATTCTAGTCGTTTTCTCAAACCGAAATTCTTTCAAGTAAAATTTATTGTCGGCGCTGTTATTCAACTAAAAATGATACCATTGCCACTGATCAGCACAGGTTACCATTATTCATGCCATTTTTCTCAGTACAATAAAAGTTCCTAATCTAATTCGTTTTTTAATTCCTTAAATCTTCCAACTAAAATTTATTTTCACAGTTGTTTTTAACCTATATTGACCATTTCGCCACTAATAAGCGCAATTGTTTTTGAGAATTATGCATTATTTTATAGAAAACTAAAAAATTTCTAAATTTGGTTTTTTTCTCAAACATGAATCCATCCAAGTAAAATTTATTTTGACGCTATATTAAAATTAAAATTGACTCCTTCGGCACTATTCATCGTAATTCATAGATTTATTTTGCAATATTTCATATCAAAATAAAAAAATTCCGAATATTGTAATACACAAACCTTTATTCTCATAACTAAATTTTATATTCACCGTGGTTTTTTAACTAAAATTTACTCCTTCGCTAATGAAGAGCGCACCTCACCGAGAAATATGCTTTATTTCATAGCAAAATGAATTATTCCCAACCTGAGTGTTTTCCTCAAACCTGGTTTTTTCCAAATAAAATTAATCTCACAGCTATTAGTGCATTAAAAATGACTACATCGTTACTGATCATTGCAAGTAACCGATATTTAGGAGTTATTTCGTTGCAAAATTAAAAATTCATAATCTGAGATGTTCCCTCAAACCTAAGTTCTTACAACCTACATTTATTTTCAACGAATTTTTTTCAACTAAAATTGAATCCTCCGCCACTGTTCAGCAATTTATTCCGCGATTACTGCAATATTTTACTGCAAAATGAAGAACAATTAAATTAAGATTTTCTTCCAACCTTAAATTAATTAAACTTTAATTTTTTTAACCGCTGCTTTTAAATATAAATTTACTTCTTCGCGACTGATTGCCACAGTTGACGGCCATTTATGCAGTATTTCATTGCTATTGATTAGCATGCATTGAACAGCTTAGCTCGAGGGGATTAAGGAAAATTTCATAGCAAAATGAGTAATTTCTATTCAGAAGCATTATCTCAAAACTGATTTCATCCAACTAAAATTTATTTTCACCACCCTTTTTCAACAAAAATTTCTCCTTTGCCACTGATCAGAGTAGTTTAGCAAGATGTTTGCATTATACCGCAGCAAAATAATAAATTCCTAAATTTTTTTAACAGCTGTTTTACTTATTAAATTGACTCCTTCGCCACTGATTAGCGCGGTTCACAAAGATTTAAATTTAATTCCATAGAAATGTTTTATTCTGATTCGATTCTAAACACCTTAATTTATCCAATTTCATTTTATTTTCACCACTATCATTCTTCAAAAAATGACTGCTTCACCATTATTCAGCGCAGTTCACCGAGATTTATGCAGTTTTAATAGCGAAATGAAATAATCTTAATTTGTTTCGTTTCCTTCAATCTAAATTCTTCTCATTAAATTTTATTACCACGCTGATGTACAACAAAAAATTCCTCCTTCGTCACTTATCAGCGCAGTTCGACTAGATTTATGCAGATTATCATAGCAATTGAAATATTCCTAATTTTTGTCATTATTTCTTCCAAATAAAATTGCAATATTTCATTTAAAAAAATTAGAATCTATGTTCTTTTCTGAAAACTGAATTTATCCAACAAAAATTTATTCGGAGCATTGTTTTACTACTAAAATTAACTCCTTCGTCACTGATCATCGTAGGTCAGTGAGAATTTTGCAATATTTCATTTAATAATAATCATAATCTGAGTCTTATTACAAATCATAATCCTTACAACTAAATTTAATTTTCAGCGTTGTCTTTCAACTAAAATTGAATCCTTCGCCAATGATCAGCAGAGTTCCCAGATATTTATGCAGTACTTCATAGCAAAACAAAATTACTAATCTCAGTCGTTTTCTCAAAGCGGAATTCTTCTAAGTAAAATATATTCTACAGCTGTTATTCCACTAAAATGGCTAAATCGCCACTGATCAGCGCAGTTCGCCATGATTTAAGTTTTATTTCATAGCAAAATAAACATTTTTATTCTGAGTCATTTCCTCATACCTTAATTCTTCCAACTTAAATTTATTATCACCGCTGTTTTCCACCAATTACTTACTCATTCACCATGGATCAGCTTAGTTCAACGCAATTTATGGAATATTTCACAGCAAAATGAGTAATTCCTAATCTGAGTCGTTTTCTCAAACCTGAATTTATTCCACTAAAATTTATTTGGAACACTGTGTTACAACTAACATTGACTCCGCCGCTGACCAACGTAGGTGAGTCTGATTTTTTAATATGTCCATTTTAAAATAAAAATTCCTTCATTAAATCTTATTAATAATCATAATACTTACAACTTATTTTATTATCACCATGCTTTTTCAACTACATTTTTAATCTTTTGCCTATGATCAGCGCAGTTAAACGCGATTTCAACAATATTGCGTAGCAAAATATAAACCTCCGAATTCTAGTCGTTTTCTCAAACCGAAATTCTTTCAAGTAAAATTTATTGTCACCGCTGTTATTCAACTAAAAATGATACCATCGCCACTGATCAGAACAGGTTACCATTATTCATGCCATTTTTCTTGGTACAAAAAAATATTCCTAATCTAATTCGTTTTTTAGTCCTTAATTCTTCCAACTAAAATTTTTTTCACATGTCATTTCAACTAATATTCCTTCGCCACTAATAAGCGCAATTTATTGAGCGTTATGCAATATTTAATAGCACAATAAAAAATTTCGAAAATGAGTTTTTTTCTCAAACCTGAAATCATCCTACTAAAATTTATTTTGACGCTATATTAAAATTAAAATTGACTCCTTCGCCACTTTTCATCGTAATTCACAGATTTATTTTGCAATATTTCATATCAAAATAAAAAAATTCCGAATATTGTAATACACAATCCTTAATTCTCGTTACTAAATTTTATATTCACCGTTGTTTTTTAACTAAAATTAACTCCTTCGCTAATGAAGAGCGCACTTCAACGAGAAATATGCTTTATTTCATAGCAAAAGGAATTATTCCCAACCTGAGTTTTTTCCTCAAACCTGATTTTTTCCAAATAAAATTAATCTCACAGCTGTTAGAGCATTAAAAATGACTACATCGTTACTGATCATTGCAAGTAACCGATATTAAGGAGTTATTTCATTGCAAAATTAAAAATTCATAATCTGAGATGTTCTCTTAAACCTAAATTCTTACAACTAACATTTATTTCCAACGACTTTTTTTCAACTAAAATTGAATCCTTCGCCACTGTTCAGCAATTTATTCCGCGATTAATGCAATATTTTACTGCAAAATTAAGAACAACTAACTTAGGTTTTTCTTGTAACCTTCAATTATTTAAACTTAAATTTTTTTAACCGCTGCTTTTTAATATAAATTTACTTCTTCGCGACTGATTGCCACAGTTGACGGCCATTTATGCAGTATTTCATTGCTATTGATCAGCATGCATTGAACAGCTTAGCTCGAGGGGATTAAGGAAATTTTTCATAGCAAAATGAGTAACTTCTATTCAGAAGCATTATCTCAAAACTGATTTCATCCAACTAAAATTTATTTACACCGATCTTTTTCAACAAAAATTTCTTATTTGCCACTGATCAGAGTAGTTTAGCAAGATGTTTGCATTATACCGTAGCAAAATAATAAATTCCTAAACTGAGTCGTTTACTAAAACCTTAATTATTCCAAAATCTAAACTCCGAAACTAAACCTACGAATTCTTGTCGTTTTCTCAAACCGAAATTCATTCAAGTAAAATTTATTGTCACTGCTGTTATTCCACAAAAAGGGTACTTTGACACTGATCAGCGCAGTTCATCAAGATATAATTTTTATTTCATAGCAAAAAAAGCATTTTTATTGAGTCGATTCCTCATACCTTAATTCTTCCAACTTAAATTTATTTTCACCGCTGTTTTCCAACAATTATTTACTCCTTCAACAATCATCAGCGATGTTAAACGCGACGTAAGCAATATTTCATAGCAAAATAAAAACCTCCGAACTCTAGTCGTTTTCACAACCTGAAATTCATCCAATAAAATTTATTGTCACTGCTGTTATTCCACTAAAAATGATACCATCGCCACTGATCAGCGCAGGTTACCATTATTCATGCCATTTTTTATAGTACAATAAGAAATTCCTAATCTAATTCGTTTTTTAAATCCTTAACTCTTCCAACTCAAATTTTTCTCACATGTGTTTTCAACTAATATTCATTCGCCACTAACGAGCGATATTTATTGAGAATTATGCAATTTTTTTCTAGCAAAATAAAAAATTTCGAGAATGAGTGTTTTTGTCAAACCTGAATCCATCCAACTAAAATTTAATTTCACACTTCATTAAAATTAAAATTGACTATTTCGCTACTAATCGTCGTAATTCAGTGATTATTTGGCAAAATTTCATTTTAAAATTAAAAATTCCTAATCTGTGTCGAATTTAAAATCTTAATTATTACTGCTGATTTTAGTTTTACCGTGTCTTTTAACTAAAATTGACTCGTTCGCCAATGATCAGCGCAGTTCAATGCGATTTATGCAATATTTCATAGCAAAATAAAAAATTTCAAAACTGAGTCGTTTTCTCACAGCTGAATTATTCCAACAAAAATTTTTTAACAGCTGTTTTAATAATTAAATTGACTCCTTCGCCACTGATTAGCGCGGTTCACAAAGATTTAAGTTTAATTCCATAGAATTTTTTTTTTCTATTCTGATTCGATTCCTCACACCTTACATCATCCAATTTTATTTTATTTTCACCGCTATTCTCATCAAAAATGACTGCTTCACCACTATTCAGCGCAGTTCACCGAGATTTATGCAGTTTTAATAGCGAAATGAAATATTCCTAACTTGTTTCGTTTCCTTCAATCTAAATTCTTCCCATTAAATTTTATTACCACACTGTTGTACAACAAAAAATTCCTCCTTCGTCACTTATCAGCGCAGTTCGACTAGATTAATGCAGATTATCATAGCAATTGAAATATTCCTAATTTTATATCATTGTTTCAACCAAATAAAATTAATTTTAACCGATTTTTTTCGACTAAAATTAACACCTTCGCTACTGATCAGCGCACTTCACCGAATTTTTTGCTATATTTCATTTGAAAAAAAATTACTGAATATGAGTCGTTTTCCAAACCGGAATTCTTCCAGGTAAAATTTATTGTCACCGCTGATAGTCAAATGAAAATGATATCTTCTCCACTGATCAGCTCCGTTCATCGTGATGTATGAAGTATTTCAAAGCAAAATAAAAAAATTCAAATCTGAGTCGATTCCTAATACCTAAATTCGTCAAATTCATTTTATTGTCACTGCTTTTTTTCTACATAAAATGAAATTTTGACCACTGATCAGTAATATTCACCACGAATAATGCAATATTTCATAGCAAAATAAAAAATCCCTAATGTAAATCGTTATTTTAAAACCTTAAATTCTTCCCAAAAAAATTTATTTTCACCGGTCTTTTTCAACTAAAATTAGCTCCTAGCCACTAATCAGCGCAGTTCACAGAGATTTTTGCTATATTTCATAGCGAAAAAAATTACTGAATCTGAATCGTATTAGCAAACCTGATATCTTGCAACTAAAATTTAACTTTACAATGCTTTAACTAAAATCACTCTTTCCCCATTATTCAGCGTGGTTTATTTTAATTTATGCAATATTTTATAAAAATAAAAAAAATCGAATCTATGTTGTTTTCTCAAAACTGAATTTATCCAACAAAAATTTATTAGGAACATTGTTTTACAACTAAAATTAACTCCTTCGTCACTGATTATCGTAGGTCAGTGAGAATTTTGCAATAGTTCATTTTTAAAAAATCCTAATCTGCGTCTTATTACAAATCATAATCCTTACAACTAAATTTAATTTTTACCGTTGTCTTTCATCTAAAATTGAATCCTTCGCCAATGATCAGCGTAGTTCCCAGATATTTACGCAGTACTTCATAGCAAAAAAAAATTACTAAACTAAGTCTTTTTCTCAAACCGGAATTCTTCTAAGTAAAATTTATTGTACTGCTGTTATTCCAATAAAATGGCTAAATCGCGACTGATCAGCGCAGTTCGCCAAAATTTAAGTTTTATTTCATATCAAAATAAACATTTTTATTCTGAGTCAATTCCTCATACCTTAATTCTTCCAACTTAAAGTCATTATCACCGCAGTTTTCCAACAATTACTTACTCATTCACCATGGATCAGCTTAGTTCAACGCAATTTATGGAATATTTCACAGCAAAATGAGTAATTCCTAATCTGAGTCGTTTTCTCAAACCTGAATTTATTCCACTAAAATTTATTTGTAACACTGTGTTACAACTAAAATTGACTCCGCCGCTGATCAACGTAGGTGAGTCTGAGTTTTTAATATGTCCATTTTAAAATAAAAAATTCCTTAATTAAATCTTATTAGTAATCATAAATATTTACAACTAAATAATATTTTCACCATGTTTTTCAACTAAATTTTTACTCTTTTGCCAATGATCAGCGCAGTTAAACGCGATTTAAACAATATTTCGTAGCAAAATATAAACCTCCTAATTCTAGTCGTTTACTTAAACCGAAATTCTTACAAGTAAAATTTATTGTCACCGCTGTTATTCAACTAAAAATGATACCATTGCCACTGATCAGCACAGGTTACCATTATTCATGCCATTTTTCTCAGTACAATAAAAGTTCCTAATCTAATTCGTTTTTTAATTCCTTAAATCTTCCAACTAAAATTTATTTTCACAGTTGTTTTTAACCTATATTGACCATTTCGCCACTAATAAGCGCAATTGTTTTTGAGAATTATGCATTATTTTATAGAAAACTAAAAAATTTCTAAATTTGGTTTTTTTCTCAAACATGAATCCATCCAAGTAAAATTTATTTTGACGCTATATTAAAATTAAAATTGACTCCTTCGCCACAATTCATCGTAATTCATAGATTTATTTTGCAATATTTCATATCAAAATAAAAAAATTCCGAATATTGTAATACACAAACCTTAATTCTCAAAACTAAATTTTATATTCACCGTTGTTTTTTAACTAAAAATTACTCCTTCGCTAATGAAGAGCGCACTTCACCGAGAAATATGATTTTTTTCATAGCAAAATGAATTATTCCCAACCTGAGTCTTTTCCTCAAACCTGATTTTTTCCAAATAAAATTAATCTCACAGCTGTTAGTGCATTAAAAATGACTATATCGTTACTGATCATTGCAAGTAACCGATATTAAGGAGTTGTTTCATTGCAAAATTAAAAATTCATAATCTGAGATGTTTTCTCAAACCTAAGTTCTTACAACTAACATTTAATTTCAACGAATTTTTTTCAACTAAAATCGAATCCTCCGCCACTGTTCAGCAATTTATTCCGCGATTAATGCAATATTTTACTGCAAAATGAAGAACAACTAATTAAGTTTTTCTTCTAACCTTCAATTATTTAAACTTAAATTTTTTAACCGCTGTTTTTAAATATAAATTTACTTCTTCGCGACTGATTGCCACAGTTGACGGCCATTTATGCAGTATTTCATTGCTATTGATCAACATGCATTGAACAGCTTAGCTCGAGGGGATTAAGGAATATTTCATAGCAAAATGAGTAACTTCTATTCAGAAGCATTATCTCAAAACTGATTTCATCCAACTAAAATTTATTTACACCGCTCTTTTTCAACAAAAATTTCTCCTTTGCCACTGATCAGAGTAGTTTAGCAAGATGTTTGCATTATACCGTAGCAAAATAATTAATTCCTAAACTGAGTCGTTTACTAAAAGCTTAATTATCCAAATCCAATTTTTTTCACCACTGTTTTTCAATGAAAATAAATTTCTTCGCCACTGATCAGCAATGTTCACGACGATTGATGCAATATTTTACAGCAAAATAAAAAATTTCGAAAATGAGTGTTTTTGTCAAACCTGAATCCATCAAAATAAATATTTTTTGACGTTATATTAAAATTAAAATTGACTCCTCCACTAATCGTCGTAATTCAGTGATTTTTGCGCAAAATTTCATTTAGAATAAAAATATCCTCATCTATGTCGTATTTAAAATCTTAATTCTTACAACTAATTTTAGTTTCACCGTTGTCTTTCAACTAAAATTGTCTCCTTCGCCAATGATCAGCGCAGTTCAACGCGATTTATGCAATATTTCATAGCAAAATAAAAAATTACTTATCTAAATCGTTTTCTCAAACAGGAATTCTTCTAATTAAAATTTTTTGTCACTGCTGTTATTCCACTAAAAGGGGTACTTCGCCACTGATCAGCGCAGTTCATCAAGATATAAGTTTACTTTCATAGCAAAAAAAAACATTTTTATTCTGAGTCATTTCCTCATACCTTAATTCTTCCAACTTAAATTTATTTTCACCACTGTTTTCCAACAATTATTTCCTCATTCACCATGGATCAGCTTAGTTCAACGCGAGTTATGGAATATTTCACAGAAAAATGAGTAATTTCTAATCTGAGTCGTTTTCTGAAACCTGAATTTATTCAACTAAAATTTATTTGGAACACTGCTTTACAACTAAAATTGACTCCGCCTCTGATCAACGTAGGTGAGTGAGAAACTTTAATATTTCCATTTTAAAATAAAAAAAATCCAAATTTGAATGTTATGACAAATCATAATTCTTCCAACTAAATTTTATTTTAACCATGGTTTTTCAACTATAATTTACTCCTTCAGCAATGATCAGCGCAGTTAAACGCGACGTTAGCAATATTTCATAGCAAAATAAAAACCTCCGAATTCTAGTTGTTTTCAAAAAGTGAAATTCCTAAAATAAAATTTATTGTCACTGCTGTTATTCCACTAAAAATGATACCGTCGCCGCTGATCCGCGCAGGTTACCATTATTCATGCCATTTTTTTTAGTACAATAATAAATTCCTAATCTAATTCGTTTTTTAAATCCTTAATTCTTCCAACTCCAATTTTTTTCACCAATTTTTTTCAACGAAAATTGATTTCTTCGCCACTGATCAGCAATGTTCACCACGATTGATGCAATATTTTATAGCAAAATAAAAAATTTCGGAAATGAGTGTTTTTGTCAAACCTGAATCCATCACACTAAATATTTTTTTGACGCTATATTACAATTAAAATTGACTCCTTCGCCACTAATCGTCGTATTTCAGTGATTTTTTGGCAAAATTTCATTTTAAAATTAAAAATTCCTATTCTGTGTCGTATTATAAATCATAATTCTTACAACTAATTTTCATTTCACCATGTCTTTAAACTAAAATTGACTCGTTCGCCAATGATCAGCGCAACGCGATTTATGCAATATTTCATAGCAAAATAAAAAATTTCGAATCTGAGTCGTTTTCTCACAGCTGAATTATTCCAACAAAATTTTTTTAACAGCTGATTTACTAATTAAATTGACTCCTTCGCCACTGATTTGCGCGGTTCACAAAGATTTAAGTTTAATTCCATAGAAAAAATTTTTTTTATTCTGATTCGATTCCAAACACCTTACTTTATCCAATTTCATTTTATTTTCACCGCTATTATTAATCAAAAAATGACTGCTTCACCACTATTCAGCGCAGTTCACCGAGATTTATGCAGTTTTAATAGCAAAATGAAATATTCTTAATTTGTTTCGTTTCCTTCAATCTAAATTCTTCCCCTTAAATTTTTTTACCACGCTGTTGTACAACAAAAAATTCCTCCTTCGTCACTTATCAGCGCAGTTCGACTAGATTTATGCAGATTATCATAGCAATTGAAATATTCCTAATTACTGTCATTGTTTCTTCCAAATAAAATTTATTTTAATTTTTGCAATATTTTATTTAAAAAAATAGAATCTATGTTGTTTTCTGAAAACTGAATTCATCCAACAAAAATTTGTTCGGAGCATTGTTTTACTACTAAAATTAAATCCTTCGTCACTGATCATCGTAGGTCAGTGAGAATTTTGCAATATTTCATTTAATAATAATCATAATCTGAGTCTTATTACAAATCATAATCCTTACAACTAAATTTAATTTTCAGCGTTGTCTTTCAACTAAAATTGAATCCTTCGCCAATGATCAGCAGAGTTCCCAGATATTTATGCAGTACTTCATAGCAAAACAAAATTACTAATCTCAGTCGTTTTCTCAAAGCGGAATTCTTCTAAGTAAAATATATTCTACAGCTGTTATTCCACTAAAATGGCTAAATCGCCACTGATCAGCGCAGTTCGCCATGATTTAAGTTTTATTTCATAGCAAAATAAACATTTTTATTCTGAGTCATTTCCTCATACCTTAATTCTTCCAACTTAAATTTATTATCACCGCTGTTTTCCACCAATTACTTACTCATTCACCATGGATCAGCTTAGTTCAACGCAATTTATGGAATATTTCACAGCAAAATGAGTAATTCCTAATCTGAGTCGTTTTCTCAAACCTGAATTTATTCCACTAAAATTTATTTGGAACACTGTGTTACAACTAACATTGACTCCGCCGCTGACCAACGTAGGTGAGTCTGATTTTTTAATATGTCCATTTTAAAATAAAAATTCCTTCATTAAATCTTATTAATAATCATAATACTTACAACTTATTTTATTATCACCATGCTTTTTCAACTACATTTTTAATCTTTTGCCTATGATCAGCGCAGTTAAACGCGATTTCAACAATATTTCGTAGCAAAATATAAACCTCCGAATTCTAGTCGTTTTCTCAAACCGAAATTCTTTCAAGTAAAATTTATTGTCACCGCTGTTATTCAACTAAAAATGATACCATCGCCACTGATCAGAACAGGTTACCATTATTCATGCCATTTTTCTTGGTACAAAAAAATATTCCTAATCTAATTCGTTTTTTAGTCCTTAATTCTTCCAACTAAAATTTTTTTCACATGTCATTTCAACTAATATTCCTTCGCCACTAATAAGCGCAATTTATTGAGCGTTATGCAATATTTAATAGCACAATAAAAAATTTCGAAAATGAGTTTTTTTCTCAAACCTGAAATCATCCTACTAAAATTTATTTTGACGCTATATTAAAATTAAAATTGACTCCTTCGCCACTTTTCATCGTAATTCACAGATTTATTTTGCAATATTTCATATCAAAATAAAAAAATTCCGAATATTGTAATACACAATCCTTAATTCTCGTTACTAAATTTTATATTCACCGTTGTTTTTTAACTAAAATTAACTCCTTCGCTAATGAAGAGCGCACTTCAACGAGAAATATGCTTTATTTCATAGCAAAAGGAATTATTCCCAACCTGAGTTTTTTCCTCAAACCTGATTTTTTCCAAATAAAATTAATCTCACAGCTGTTAGAGCATTAAAAATGACTACATCGTTACTGATCATTGCAAGTAACCGATATTAAGGAGTTATTTCATTGCAAAATTAAAAATTCATAATCTGAGATGTTCTCTTAAACCTAAATTCTTACAACTAACATTTATTTCCAACGACTTTTTTTCAACTAAAATTGAATCCTTCGCCACTGTTCAGCAATTTATTCCGCGATTAATGCAATATTTTACTGCAAAATTAAGAACAACTAACTTAGGTTTTTCTTCTAACCTTCAATTATTTAAACTTAAATTTTTTTAACCGCTGCTTTTTAATATAAATTTACTTCTTCGCGACTGATTGCCACAGTTGACGGCCATTTATGCAGTATTTCATTGCTATTGATCAGCATGCATTGAACAGCTTAGCTCGAGGGGATTAAGGAAATTTTTCATAGCAAAATGAGTAACTTCTATTCAGAAGCATTATCTCAAAACTGATTTCATCCAACTAAAATTTATTTACACCGATCTTTTTCAACAAAAATTTCTTATTTGCCACTGATCAGAGTAGTTTAGCAAGATGTTTGCATTATACCGTAGCAAAATAATAAATTCCTAAACTGAGTCGTTTACTAAAACCTTAATTATTCCAAAATCTAAACTCCGAAACTAAACCTACGAATTCTTGTCGTTTTCTCAAACCGAAATTCATTCAAGTAAAATTTATTGTCACTGCTGTTATTCCACAAAAAGGGTACTTTGACACTGATCAGCGCAGTTCATCAAGATATAATATATAAGATAATAATGAAATAAAACAAGATTCAATAATATAAATTTATTTCATAGCAAAAAAAGCATTTTTATTGAGTCGATTCCTCATACCTTAATTCTTCCAACTTAAATTTATTTTCACCGCTGTTTTCCAACAATTATTTACTCCTTCAACAATCATCAGCGATGTTAAACGCGACGTAAGCAATATTTCATAGCAAAATAAAAACCTCCGAACTCTAGTCGTTTTCACAACCTGAAATTCATCCAATAAAATTTATTGTCACTGCTGTTATTCCACTAAAAATGATACCATCGCCACTGATCAGCGCAGGTTACCATTATTCATGCCATTTTTTATAGTACAATAAGAAATTCCTAATCTAATTCGTTTTTTAAATCCTTAACTCTTCCAACTCAAATTTTTCTCACATGTGTTTTCAACTAATATTCATTCGCCACTAACGAGCGATATTTATTGAGAATTATGCAATTTTTTTCTAGCAAAATAAAAAATTTCGAGAATGAGTGTTTTTGTCAAACCTGAATCCATCCAACTAAAATTTAATTTCACACTTCATTAAAATTAAAATTGACTATTTCGCTACTAATCGTCGTAATTCAGTGATTATTTGGCAAAATTTCATTTTAAAATTAAAAATTCCTAATCTGTGTCGAATTTAAAATCTTAATTATTACTGCTGATTTTAGTTTTACCGTGTCTTTTAACTAAAATTGACTCGTTCGCCAATGATCAGCGCAGTTCAATGCGATTTATGCAATATTTCATAGCAAAATAAAAAATTTCAAAACTGAGTCGTTTTCTCACAGCTGAATTATTCCAACAAAAATTTTTAACAGCTGTTTTAATAATTAAATTGACTCCTTCGCCACTGATTAGCGCGGTTCACAAAGATTTAAGTTTAATTCCATAGAATTTTTTTTTTCTATTCTGATTCGATTCCTCACACCTTACATCATCCAATTTTATTTTATTTTCACCGCTATTCTCATCAAAAATGACTGCTTCACCACTATTCAGCGCAGTTCACCGAGATTTATGCAGTTTTAATAGCGAAATGAAATATTCCTAACTTGTTTCGTTTCCTTCAATCTAAATTCTTCCCATTAAATTTTATTACCACACTGTTGTACAACAAAAAATTCCTCCTTCGTCACTTATCAGCGCAGTTCGACTAGATTAATGCAGATTATCATAGCAATTGAAATATTCCTAATTTTATATCATTGTTTCAACCAAATAAAATTAATTTTAACCGATTTTTTTCGACTAAAATTAACACCTTCGCTACTGATCAGCGCACTTCACCGAATTTTTTGCTATATTTCATTTGAAAAAAAATTACTGAATATGAGTCGTTTTCCAAACCGGAATTCTTCCAGGTAAAATTTATTGTCACCGCTGATAGTCAAATGAAAATGATATCTTCTCCACTGATCAGCTCCGTTCATCGTGATGTATGAAGTATTTCAAAGCAAAATAAAAAAATTCAAATCTGAGTCGATTCCTAATACCTAAATTCGTCAAATTCATTTTATTGTCACTGCTTTTTTTCTACATAAAATGAAATTTTGACCACTGATCAGTAATATTCACCACGAATAATGCAATATTTCATAGCAAAATAAAAAATCCCTAATGTAAATCGTTATTTTAAAACCTTAAATTCTTCCCAAAAAAATTTATTTTCACCGGTCTTTTTCAACTAAAATTAGCTCCTAGCCACTAATCAGCGCAGTTCACAGAGATTTTTGCTATATTTCATAGCGAAAAAAATTACTGAATCTGAATCGTATTAGCAAACCTGATATCTTGCAACTAAAATTTAACTTTACAATGCTTTAACTAAAATCACTCTTTCCCCATTATTCAGCGTGGTTTATTTTAATTTATGCAATATTTTATAAAAATAAAAAAAATCGAATCTATGTTGTTTTCTCAAAACTGAATTTATCCAACAAAAATTTATTAGGAACATTGTTTTACAACTAAAATTAACTCCTTCGTCACTGATTATCGTAGGTCAGTGAGAATTTTGCAATAGTTCATTTTTAAAAAATCCTAATCTGCGTCTTATTACAAATCATAATCCTTACAACTAAATTTAATTTTTACCGTTGTCTTTCATCTAAAATTGAATCCTTCGCCAATGATCAGCGTAGTTCCCAGATATTTACGCAGTACTTCATAGCAAAAAAAAATTACTAAACTAAGTCTTTTTCTCAAACCGGAATTCTTCTAAGTAAAATTTATTGTACTGCTGTTATTCCAATAAAATGGCTAAATCGCGACTGATCAGCGCAGTTCGCCAAAATTTAAGTTTTATTTCATATCAAAATAAACATTTTTATTCTGAGTCAATTCCTCATACCTTAATTCTTCCAACTTAAAGTCATTATCACCGCAGTTTTCCAACAATTACTTACTCATTCACCATGGATCAGCTTAGTTCAACGCAATTTATGGAATATTTCACAGCAAAATGAGTAATTCCTAATCTGAGTCGTTTTCTCAAACCTGAATTTATTCCACTAAAATTTATTTGTAACACTGTGTTACAACTAAAATTGACTCCGCCGCTGATCAACGTAGGTGAGTCTGAGTTTTTAATATGTCCATTTTAAAATAAAAAATTCCTTAATTAAATCTTATTAGTAATCATAAATATTTACAACTAAATAATATTTTCACCATGTTTTTCAACTAAATTTTTACTCTTTTGCCAATGATCAGCGCAGTTAAACGCGATTTAAACAATATTTCGTAGCAAAATATAAACCTCCTAATTCTAGTCGTTTACTTAAACCGAAATTCTTACAAGTAAAATTTATTGTCACCGCTGTTATTCAACTAAAAATGATACCATTGCCACTGATCAGCACAGGTTACCATTATTCATGCCATTTTTCTCAGTACAATAAAAGTTCCTAATCTAATTCGTTTTTTAATTCCTTAAATCTTCCAACTAAAATTTATTTTCACAGTTGTTTTTAACCTATATTGACCATTTCGCCACTAATAAGCGCAATTGTTTTTGAGAATTATGCATTATTTTATAGAAAACTAAAAAATTTCTAAATTTGGTTTTTTTCTCAAACATGAATCCATCCAAGTAAAATTTATTTTGACGCTATATTAAAATTAAAATTGACTCCTTCGCCACAATTCATCGTAATTCATAGATTTATTTTGCAATATTTCATATCAAAATAAAAAAATTCCGAATATTGTAATACACAAACCTTAATTCTCAAAACTAAATTTTATATTCACCGTTGTTTTTTAACTAAAAATTACTCCTTCGCTAATGAAGAGCGCACTTCACCGAGAAATATGATTTTTTTCATAGCAAAATGAATTATTCCCAACCTGAGTCTTTTCCTCAAACCTGATTTTTTCCAAATAAAATTAATCTCACAGCTGTTAGTGCATTAAAAATGACTATATCGTTACTGATCATTGCAAGTAACCGATATTAAGGAGTTGTTTCATTGCAAAATTAAAAATTCATAATCTGAGATGTTTTCTCAAACCTAAGTTCTTACAACTAACATTTAATTTCAACGAATTTTTTTCAACTAAAATCGAATCCTCCGCCACTGTTCAGCAATTTATTCCGCGATTAATGCAATATTTTACTGCAAAATGAAGAACAACTAATTAAGTTTTTCTTCTAACCTTCAATTATTTAAACTTAAATTTTTTAACCGCTGTTTTTAAATATAAATTTACTTCTTCGCGACTGATTGCCACAGTTGACGGCCATTTATGCAGTATTTCATTGCTATTGATCAACATGCATTGAACAGCTTAGCTCGAGGGGATTAAGGAATATTTCATAGCAAAATGAGTAACTTCTATTCAGAAGCATTATCTCAAAACTGATTTCATCCAACTAAAATTTATTTACACCGCTCTTTTTCAACAAAAATTTCTCCTTTGCCACTGATCAGAGTAGTTTAGCAAGATGTTTGCATTATACCGTAGCAAAATAATTAATTCCTAAACTGAGTCGTTTACTAAAAGCTTAATTATCCAAATCCAATTTTTTTCACCACTGTTTTTCAATGAAAATAAATTTCTTCGCCACTGATCAGCAATGTTCACGACGATTGATGCAATATTTTACAGCAAAATAAAAAATTTCGAAAATGAGTGTTTTTGTCAAACCTGAATCCATCAAAATAAATATTTTTTGACGTTATATTAAAATTAAAATTGACTCCTCCACTAATCGTCGTAATTCAGTGATTTTTGCGCAAAATTTCATTTAGAATAAAAATATCCTCATCTATGTCGTATTTAAAATCTTAATTCTTACAACTAATTTTAGTTTCACCGTTGTCTTTCAACTAAAATTGTCTCCTTCGCCAATGATCAGCGCAGTTCAACGCGATTTATGCAATATTTCATAGCAAAATAAAAAATTACTTATCTAAATCGTTTTCTCAAACAGGAATTCTTCTAATTAAAATTTTTTGTCACTGCTGTTATTCCACTAAAAGGGGTACTTCGCCACTGATCAGCGCAGTTCATCAAGATATAAGTTTACTTTCATAGCAAAAAAAAACATTTTTATTCTGAGTCATTTCCTCATACCTTAATTCTTCCAACTTAAATTTATTTTCACCACTGTTTTCCAACAATTATTTCCTCATTCACCATGGATCAGCTTAGTTCAACGCGAGTTATGGAATATTTCACAGAAAAATGAGTAATTTCTAATCTGAGTCGTTTTCTGAAACCTGAATTTATTCAACTAAAATTTATTTGGAACACTGCTTTACAACTAAAATTGACTCCGCCTCTGATCAACGTAGGTGAGTGAGAAACTTTAATATTTCCATTTTAAAATAAAAAAAATCCAAATTTGAATGTTATGACAAATCATAATTCTTCCAACTAAATTTTATTTTAACCATGGTTTTTCAACTATAATTTACTCCTTCAGCAATGATCAGCGCAGTTAAACGCGACGTTAGCAATATTTCATAGCAAAATAAAAACCTCCGAATTCTAGTTGTTTTCAAAAAGTGAAATTCCTAAAATAAAATTTATTGTCACTGCTGTTATTCCACTAAAAATGATACCGTCGCCGCTGATCCGCGCAGGTTACCATTATTCATGCCATTTTTTTTAGTACAATAATAAATTCCTAATCTAATTCGTTTTTTAAATCCTTAATTCTTCCAACTCCAATTTTTTTCACCAATTTTTTTCAACGAAAATTGATTTCTTCGCCACTGATCAGCAATGTTCACCACGATTGATGCAATATTTTATAGCAAAATAAAAAATTTCGGAAATGAGTGTTTTTGTCAAACCTGAATCCATCACACTAAATATTTTTTTGACGCTATATTACAATTAAAATTGACTCCTTCGCCACTAATCGTCGTATTTCAGTGATTTTTTGGCAAAATTTCATTTTAAAATTAAAAATTCCTATTCTGTGTCGTATTATAAATCATAATTCTTACAACTAATTTTCATTTCACCATGTCTTTAAACTAAAATTGACTCGTTCGCCAATGATCAGCGCAACGCGATTTATGCAATATTTCATAGCAAAATAAAAAATTTCGAATCTGAGTCGTTTTCTCACAGCTGAATTATTCCAACAAAATTTTTTTAACAGCTGATTTACTAATTAAATTGACTCCTTCGCCACTGATTTGCGCGGTTCACAAAGATTTAAGTTTAATTCCATAGAAAAAATTTTTTTTATTCTGATTCGATTCCAAACACCTTACTTTATCCAATTTCATTTTATTTTCACCGCTATTATTAATCAAAAAATGACTGCTTCACCACTATTCAGCGCAGTTCACCGAGATTTATGCAGTTTTAATAGCAAAATGAAATATTCTTAATTTGTTTCGTTTCCTTCAATCTAAATTCTTCCCCTTAAATTTTTTTACCACGCTGTTGTACAACAAAAAATTCCTCCTTCGTCACTTATCAGCGCAGTTCGACTAGATTTATGCAGATTATCATAGCAATTGAAATATTCCTAATTACTGTCATTGTTTCTTCCAAATAAAATTTATTTTAATTTTTGCAATATTTTATTTAAAAAAATAGAATCTATGTTGTTTTCTGAAAACTGAATTCATCCAACAAAAATTTGTTCGGAGCATTGTTTTACTACTAAAATTAAATCCTTCGTCACTGATCATCGTAGGTCAGTGAGAATTTTGCAATATTTCATTTAATAATAATCATAATCTGAGTCTTATTACAAATCATAATCCTTACAACTAAATTTAATTTTCAGCGTTGTCTTTCAACTTAAATTGAATCCATCGCCAATGATCAGCAGAGATCCCAGATATTTATGCAGTACTTCATAGCAAAACAAAATTACTATCCTAAGTCGTTTTCTCAAACCGGAATTCTTCTAAGTAAAATTTATTGTACAGCTGTTATTCCACTAAAATGGCTAAATCGCCACTGATCAGCGCAGTTCGCCATGATTTAAGTTTTATTTCATAGCAAAATAAACATTTTTATTCTGAGTCATTTCCTCATACCTTAATTCTTCCAACTGAAATTTATTATCACCGCTGTTTTCCACCAATTACTTACTCATTCACCATGGATCAGCTTAGTTCAACGCGATTTATGGAATATT
The DNA here is from genome assembly GCA_933228895.1 of Platycnemis pennipes. Lineage (NCBI taxonomy): Eukaryota > Metazoa > Arthropoda > Insecta > Odonata > Platycnemididae > Platycnemis > Platycnemis pennipes. Next base: position 20,885,143 of record OW121850.1, on the reverse strand, counting down.
TCACAGCAAAATGAGTAATTCCTAATCTGAGTCGTTTTCTCAAACCTGAATTTATTCCACTAAAATTTATTTGGAACACTGTGTTACAACTAAAATTGACTCCGCCGCTGACCAACGTAGGTGAGTCTGATTTTTTAATATGTCCATTTTAAAATAAAAAATTCCTTCATTAAATCTTATTAATAATCATAATACTTACAACTTATTTTATTTTCACCATGCTTTTTCAACTACATTTTTAATCTTTCGCCAATGATCAGCGCAGTTAAACGCGATTTAAGCAATATTTCGTAGCAAAATATAAACCTCCGAACTCTAGTCGTTTTCTCAAACCGAAATTCTTTCAAGTAAAATTTATTGTCACCGCTGTTATTCAACTAAAAATGATACCATCGCCACTGATCAGCACAGGTTACCATTATTCATGCCATTTTTCTTAGTACAAAAAAATATTCCTAATCTAATTCGTTTTTTAGTCCTTAATTCTTCCAACTAAAATTTTTTTCACATGTCATTTCAACTAATATTCCTTCGCCACTAATAAGCGCAATTTATTGAGCGTTATGCAATATTTAATAGCACAAAAAATAATTTCGAAAATGAGTTTTTTTCTCAAACCTGAAATCATCCTACTAAAATTTATTTACACCGATTTTTTCAACAAAAATTTCTTATTTGTCACTGATCAGAGTAGTTTAGCAAGATGTTTGCATTATACCGTAGCAATATAATAAATTCCTAAACTGAGTCGTTTACTAAAACCTTAATTATTCCAAAATCTAAACTCCGATACTAAACCTACGAATTCTTGTCGTTCTCTCAAACCGAAATTCATTCAAGTAAAATTTATTGTCACTGCTGTTATTCCACAAAAAGGGTACTTTGCCACTGATCAGCGCAGTTCATCAAGATATAATTTTTATTTCATAGCAAAAAAAGCATTTTTATTGAGACGATTCCTCATACCTTAATTCTTCCAACTTAAATTTATTTTCACCGCTGTTTTCCAACAATTATTTACTCCTTCAACAATCATCAGCGATGTTAAACGCGACGTAAGCAATATTTCATAGCAAAATAAAAACCTCCGAACTCTAGTCGTTTTCACAACCTGAAATTCATCCAATAAAATTTATTGTCACTGCTGTTATTCCACTAAAAATGATACCATCGCCACTGATCAGCGCAGGTTACCATTATTCATGCCATTTTTTATAGTACAATAAGAAATTCCTAATCTAATTCGTTTTTTAAATCCTTAACTCTTCCAACTCAAATTTTTCTCACATGTGTTTTCAACTAATATTCATTCGCCACTAACGAGCGATATTTATTGAGAATTATGCAATTTTTTTCTAGCAAAATAAAAAATTTCGAGAATGAGTGTTTTTGTCAAACCTGAATCCATCCAACTAAAATTTAATTTCACACTTCATTAAAATTAAAATTGACTATTTTGCTACTAATCGTCGTAATTCAGTGATTATTTGGCAAAATTTCATTTTAAAATTAAAAATTCCTAATCTGTGTCGAATTTAAAATCTTAATTATTACTGCTGATTTTAGTTTTACCGTGTCTATTAACTAAAATTGACTCGTTCGCCAATGATCAGCGCTGTTCAATGCGATTTATGCAATATTTCATAGCAAAATAAAAAATTTCAAATCTGAGTCGTTTTCTCACAGCTGAATTATTCCAACAAAAATTTTTTAACAGCTGTTTTAATAATTAAATTGACTCCTTCGCCACTGATTAGCGCGGTTCACAAAGATTTAAGTTTAATTCCATAGAAAAATTTTTTTCTATTCTGATTCGATTCCTCACACCTTACATCATCCAATTTTATTTTATTTTCACCGCTATTCTCATCAAAAATGACTGCTTCACCACTATTCAGCGCAGTTCACCGAGATTTATGCAGTTTTAATAGCAAAATGAAATATTCCTAACTTGTTTCGTTTCCTTCAATCTAAATTCTTCCCATTAAATTTTATTACCACAGTGTTGTACAACAAAAAATTCCTCCTTCGTCACTTATCAGCGCAGTTCGACTAGATTAATGCAGATTATCATAGCAATTGAAATATTCCTAATTTTATATCATTGTTTCAACCAAATAAAATTAATTTTAACCGATTTTTTTCGACTAAAATTAACACCTTCGCTACTGATCAGCGCACTTCACCGAATTTTTTGCTATATTTCATTGGAAAAAAAATTACTGAATATGAGTCGTTTTCATAACCGGAATTCTTCCAGGTAAAATTTATTGTCACCGCTGATATTCAAATGAAAATGATATCTTCTCCACTGATCAGCTCCGTTCATCGTGATGTATGAAGTATTTCAAAGCAAAATAAAAAAATTCAAATCTGAGTCGATTCCTAATACCTAAATTCGTCAAATTCATTTTATTGTCACTGCTTCTTTTCTACATAAAATGAAATTTTGACCGCTGATCAGTAATATTCACCACGAATAATGCAATATTTCATAGCAAAATAAAAAATCCCTAATGTAAATCGTTATTTTAAAACCTTAAATTCTTCCCAAAAAAATTTATTTTCACCGGTCTTTTTCAACTAAAATTAGCTCCTAGCCACTAATCAGCGCAGTTCACAGAGATTTTTGCTATATTTCATAGCGAAAAAAATTTCTGAATCTGAATCGTATTAGCAAACTAGATATCTTGCAACTAAAATTTAACTTTACAATGCTTTAACTAAAATCACTCTTTCCCCATTATTCAGCGTGGTTTATTTTAATTTATGCAATATTTTATAAAAATAAAAAAAATCGAATCTATGTTATTTTCTCAAAACTGAATTTATCCAACAAAAATTTATTAGGATAATTGTTTTACAACTAAAATTAACTCCTTCGTCACTGATTATCGTAGGTCAGTGAGAATTTTGCAATAGTTCGTTTTTAAAAAATCCTAATCTGCGTCTTATTACAAATCATAATCCTTACAACTAAATTTAATTTTTACCGTTGTCTTTCAACTAAAATTGAATCCTTCGCCAATGATCAGCGTAGTTCCCAGATATTTACGCAGTACTTCATAGCAAAACAAAATTACTAAACTAAGTCGTTTTCTCAAACCGGAATTCTTCTAAATAAAATTTATTGTACTGCTGTTATTCCAATAAAATGGCTAAATCGCCACTGATCAGCGCAGTTCGCCAAGATTTAAGTTTTATTTCATATCAAAATAAACATTTTTATTCTGAGTCGATTCCTCATACCTTAATTCTTCCAACTTAAAGTCATTATCACCGCAGTTTTCCAACAATTACTTACTCATTCACCATGGATCAGCTTAGTTCAACGCAATTTATGGAATATTTGACAGCAAAATGAGTAATTCCTAATCTGAGTCGTTTTCTCAAACCTGAATTTATTCCACTAAAATTTATTTGGAACACTGTGTTACAACTAAAATTGACTACGCTGCTGATCAACGTAGGTGAGTCTGAGTTTTTAATATGTCCATTTTAAAATAAAAAATTCCTTAATTGAATCTTATTAGTAATCATAAATATTTACAACTAAATAATATTTTCACCATGTTTTTCAACTAAATTTTTACTCTTTTGCCAATGATCAGCGCAGTTAAACGTGATTTAAACAATATTTCGTAGCAAAATATAAACCTCCTAATTCTAGTCGTTTACTCAAACCAAAATTCTTTCAAGTAAAATTTATTGTCACCGCTGTTATTCAACTAAAAATGATACCATAGCCATTGATCAGCACAGGTTACCATTATTCATGCCATTTTTCTCAGTACAATAAAAGTTCCTAATCTAATTCGTTTTTTAATTCCTTAAATCTTCCAACTAAAATTTATTTTCACAGTTGTTTTTAACCTATATTGAACATTTCGCCACTAATAAGCGCAATTTTTTTGAGAATTATGCATTATTTTATAGAAAACTAAAAAATTTCTAAAATGGGTTTTTTCTCAAACCTGAATCCATCCAAGTAAAATTTATTTTGACGCTATATTAAAATTAAAATTGACTCCTTCGCCACTATTCATCGTCATTCACAGATTTATTTTGCAATATTTCATATCAAAATAAAAAAATTCCGAATATTGTAATACACAATCCTTAATTCTCATAACTAAATTTTATATTCACCGTGGTTTTTTAACTAAAATTTACTCCTTCGCTAATGAAGAGCGCACCTCACCGAGAAATATGCTTTATTTCATAGCAAAATGAATTATTCCCAACCTGAGTGTTTTCCTCAAACCTGGTTTTTTCCAAATAAAATTAATCTCACAGCTGTTAGTGCATTAAAAATGACTACATCGTTACTGATCATTGCAAGTAACCGATATTTAGGAGTTATTTCGTTGCAAAATTAAAAATTCATAATCTGAGATGTTCTCTCAAACCTAAGTTCTTACAACCTACATTTATTTTCAACGAATTTTTTTCAACTAAAATTTAATCCTCCGCCACTGTTCAGCAATTTATTCCGCGATTACTGCAATATTTTACTGCAAAATGAAGAACAATTAAATTAAGATTTTCTTCCAACCTTTAATTAATTAAACTTAAATTTTTTTAACCGCTGCTTTTAAATATAAATTTACTTCTTCGCGACTGATTGCCACAGTTGACGGCCATTTATGCAGTATTTCATTGCTATTGATCAGCATGCATTGAACAGCTTAGCTTGAGGGGATTAAGGAAAATTTCATAGCAAAATGAGTAATTTCTATTCAGAAGCATTATCTCAAAACTGATTTCATCCAACTAAAATTTATTTTCACCACTCTTTTTCAACAAAAATTTCTCCTTTGCCACTGATCAGAGTAGTTTAGCAAGATGTTTGCATTATACCGCAGCAAAATAATAAATTCCTAAATTTTTTTAACAGCTGTTTTACTAATTAAATTGACTCCTTCGCCAATGATTAGCGCGGTTCACAAAGATTTAAATTTAATTCCATAGAAAAAAAATGTTTTATTCTGATTCGATTCTAAACACCTTAATTTATCCAATTTCATTTTATTTTCACCGCTATCATTCTTCAAAAAATGAATTTTTCACCATTATTCAGCGCAGTTCACCGAGATTTATGCAGTTTTAATAGCGAAATGAAATATTCTTAATTTGTTTCGTTTCCTTCAATCTAAATTCTTCTCATTAAATTTTATTACCACGCTGATGTACAACAAAAAATTCCTCCTTCGTCACTTATCAGCGCAGTTCGACTAGATTTATGCAGATTATCATAGCAATTGAATTATTCCTAATTTTTGTCATTATTTCTTCCAAATAAAATTGCAATATTTTATTTAAAAAAATTAGAATCTATGTTGTTTTCTGAAAACTGAATTTATCCAACAAAAATTTATTCGGAGCATTGTTTTACTACTAAAATTAACTCCTTCGTCACTGATCATCGTAGGTCAGTGAGAATTTTGCAATATTTCATTTAATAATAATCATAATCTGAGTCTTATTACAAATCATAATCCTTACAACTAAATTTAATTTTCAGCGTTGTCTTTCAACTAAAATTGAATCCTTCGCCAATGATGTGCAGAGTTCCCAGATATTTATGCAGTACTTCATAGCAAAACAAAATTACTAATCTAAGTCGTTTTCTCAAACCGGAATTCTTCTAAGTAAAATATATTCTACAGCTGTTATTCCACTAAAATGGCTAAATCGCCACTGATCAGCGCAGTTCGCCATGATTTAAGTTTTATTTCATAGCAAAATAAACATTTTTATTCTGAGTCATTTCCTCATACCTTAATTCTTCCAACTTAAATTTATTATCACCGCTGTTTTCCACCAATTACTTACTCATTCACCATGGATCAGCTTAGTTCAACGCAATTTATGGAATATTTCACAGCAAAATGAGTAATTCCTAATCTGAGTCGTTTTCTCAAACCTGAATTTATTCCACTAAAAATTATTTGGAACACTGTGTTACAACTAACATTGACTCCGCCGCTGACCAACGTAGGTGAGTCTGATTTTTCAATATGTCCATTTTAAAATAAAAAATTCCTTCATTAAATCTTATTAATAATCATAATACTTACAACTTATTTTATTTTCACCATGCTTTTTCAACTACATTTTTAATCTTTCGCTAATGATCAGCGCAGTTAAACGCGATTTAAGCACATTTTCGTAGCAAAATATAAACCTCCGAATTCTAGTCGTTTTCTCAAACCGAAATTCTTTCAAGTAAAATGTATTGTCACCGCTGTTATTCAACTAAAAATGATACCATCGCCACTGATCAGCACAGGTTACCATTATTCATGCCATTTTTCTTAGTACAAAAAAATATTCCTAATCTAATTCGTTTTTTAGTCCTTAATTCTTCCAACTAAAATTTTTTTCACATGTCATTTCAACTAATATTCCTTCGCCACTAATAAGCGCAATTTATTGAGCGTTATGCAATATTTAATAGCACAATAAAAAATTTCGAAAATGAGTTTTTTTCTCAAACCTGAAATCATCCTACTAAAATTTATTTTGACGCTATATTAAAATTAAAATTGACTCCTTCGCCACTATTCATCGTAATTCACAGATTTATTTTGCAATATTTCATATCAAAATAAAAAAATTCCGAATATTGTAATACACAATCCTTAATTCTCATTACTAAATTTTATATTCACCGTTGTTTTTTAACTAAAATTAACTCCTTCGCTAATGAAGAGCGCACTTCAACGAGAAATATGCTTTATTTCATAGCAAAAGGAATTATTCCCAACCTGAGTTTTTTCCTCAAACCTGATTTTTTCCAAATAAAGTTAATCTCACAGCTGTTAGAGAATTAAAAATGACTACATCGTTACTGATCATTGCAAGTAACCGATATTAAGGAGTTATTTCATTGCAAAATTAAAAATTCATAATCTGAGATGTTCTCTCAAACCAAAGTTCTTACAACTAACATTTATTTTCAACGACTTTTTTTCAACTAAAATTGAATCCTCCGCCACTGTTCAGCAATTTATTCCGCGATTAATGCAATATTTTACTGCAAAATGAAGAACAACTAACTTAGGTTTTTCTTCTAACCTTCAATTATTTAAACTTAAATTTTTTTAACCGCTGCTTTTTAATATAAATTTACTTCTTCGCGACTGATTGCCACAGTTGACGGCCATTTATGCAGTATTTCATTGCTATTGATCAGCATGCATTGAACAGCTTAGCTCGAGGGGATTAAGGAAATTTTTCATAGCAAAATGAGTAACTTCTATTCAGAAGCATTATCTCAAAACTGATTTCATCCAACTAAAATTTATTTACACCGATCTTTTTCAACAAAAATTTCTTATTTGCCACTGATCAGAGTAGTTTAGCAAGATGTTTGCATTATACCGTAGCAAAATAATAAATTCCTAAACTGAGTCGTTTACTAAAACCTTAATTATTCCAAAATCTAAACTCCGAAACTAAACCTACGAATTCTTGTCGTTTTCTCAAACCGAAATTCATTCAAGTAAAATTTATTGTCACTGCTGTTATTCCACAAAAAGGGTACTTTGACACTGATCAGCGCAGTTCATCAAGATATAATTTTTATTTCATAGCAAAAAAAGCATTTTTATTGAGTCGATTCCTCATACCTTAATTCTTCCAACTTAAATTTATTTTCACCGCTGTTTTCCAACAATTATTTACTCCTTCAACAATCATCAGCGATGTTAAACGCGACGTAAGCAATATTTCATAGCAAAATAAAAACCTCCGAACTCTAGTCGTTTTCACAACCTGAAATTCATCCAATAAAATTTATTGTCACTGCTGTTATTCCACTAAAAATGATACCATCGCCACTGATCAGCGCAGGTTACCATTATTCATGCCATTTTTTATAGTACAATAAGAAATTCCTAATCTAATTCGTTTTTTAAATCCTTAACTCTTCCAACTCAAAATTTTCTCACATGTGTTTTCAACTAATATTCATTCGCCACTAACGAGCGATATTTATTGAGAATTATGCAATTTTTTTCTAGCAAAATAAAAAATTTCGAGAATGAGTGTTTTTGTCAAACCTGAATCCATCCAACTAAAATTTAATTTCACACTTCATTAAAATTAAAATTGACTACTTCGCAACTAATCGTCGTAATTCAGTGATTATTTGGCAAAATTTCATTTTAAAATTAAAAATTCCTAATCTGTGTCGAATTTAAAATCTTAATTATTACTGCTGATTTTAGTTTTACCGTGTCTTTTAACTAAAATTGACTCGTTCGCCAATGATCAGCGCAGTTCAATGCGATTTATGCAATATTTCATAGCAAAATAAAAAATTTCAAATCTGAGTCGTTTTCTCACAGCTGAATTATTCCAACAAAAATTTTTTAACAGCTGTTTTAATAATTAAATTGACTCCTTCGCCACTGATTAGCGCGGTTCACAAAGATTTAAGTTTAATTCCATAGAAAAATTTTTTTCTATTCTGATTCGATTCCTCACACCTTACATCATCCAATTTTATTTTATTTTCACCGCTATTCTCATCAAAAATGACTGCTTCACCACTATTCAGCGCAGTTCACCGATATTTATGCAGTTTTAATAGCAAAATGAAATATTCCTAACTTGTTTCGTTTCCTTCAATCTAAATTCTTCCCATTAAATTTTATTACCACAGTGTTGTACAACAAAAAATTCCTCCTTCGTCACTTATCAGCGCAGTTCGACTAGATTAATGCAGATTATCATAGCAATTGAAATATTCCTAATTTTATATCATTGTTTCAACCAAATAAAATTAATTTTAACCGATTTTTTTCGACTAAAATTAACACCTTCGCTACTGATCAGCGCACTTCACCGAATTTTTTGCTATATTTCATTGGAAAAAAAATTACTGAATATGAGTCGTTTTCCAAACCGGAATTCTTCCAGGTAAAATTTATTGTCACCGCTGATATTCAAATGAAAATGATATCTTCTCCACTGATCAGCTCCGTTCATCGTGATGTATGAAGTATTTCAAAGCAAAATAAAAAAATTCAAATCTGAGTCGATTCCTAATACCTAAATTCGTCAAATTCATTTTATTGTCACCGCTTTTTTTCTACATAAAATGAAATTTTGACCACTGATCAGTAATATTCACCACGAATAATGCAATATTTCATAGCAAAATAAAAAATCCCTAATGTAAATCGTTATTTTAAAACCTTAAATTCTTCCCAAAAAAATTTATTTTCACCGGTCTTTTTCAACTAAAATTAGCTCCTAGCCACTAATCAGCGCAGTTCACAGAGATTTTTGCTATATTTCATAGCGAAAAAAATTACTGAATCTGAATCGTATTAGCAAACCTGATATCTTGCAACTAAAATTTAACTTTACAATGCTTTAACTAAAATCACTCTTTCCCCATTATTCAGCGTAGTTTATTTTAATTTATGCAATATTTTATAAAAATAAAAAAAATCGAATCTATGTTGTTTTCTCAAAACTGAATTTATCCAACAAAAATTTATTAGGAACATTGTTTTACAACTAAAATTAACTCCTTCGTCACTGATTATCGTAGGTCAGTGAGAATTTTGCAATAGTTCATTTTTAAAAAATCCTAATCTGCGTCTTATTACAAATCATAATCCTTACAACTAAATTTAATTTTTACCGTTGTCTTTCATCTAAAATTGAATCCTTCGCCAATGATCAGCGTAGTTCCCAGATATTTACGCAGTACTTCATAGCAAAACAAAATTACTAAACTAAGTCTTTTTCTCAAACCGGAATTCTTCTAAGTAAAATTTATTGTACTGCTGTTATTCCAATAAAATGGCTAAATCGCCACTGATCAGCGCAGTTCGCCAAGATTTAAGTTTTATTTCATACAAGCTGACCCGGCCACGCGTTGCTGTGGCTCAATCTGGTTAAATGGAAAGCGCACGTTTATAGTATGTTTAATTATACAATTCTTATGGGTATACAATATATCTCAGCTGATCGATTGTTTTGCAGCTGGACACGCATATTTGTATATAATTTTAATGTCTTTACATGTCGTCACAAAGTAGAATATTTCAGGCAAGCATTTATCTCATCCGCTAGTGTCAATCGAGGAATTACAGGTAATGTTTGCCTGAAATGTCGTGCAAGCAATATTAATGCGTTCTCAAATGGTCTCAGGATTCAACGGAAATCTTGCAATGATCGATCCAGAGCCTCGAGCGATGCTTTGTGCACCATTGTGCATTCATCCCAAGCAATAAGTTGGCATTTCTGAAATATTTGTCCCATGCCGGATGATTTGAATATGTTGCACGTGAGTGTTTCAATGAATTGCAAGTTCAATGGGATGCACATCCCGTCTCCAGTGTCGATATTGTATTCTCGATATTGTACAAACCTTCATGGAGTGAACAAAACAACTAACCAAAGCTTCATGGAAATTGGATGAATGTTGTGGTAATGCATGAAGTTATCAATATTGTATCGATACAGTATCGATATTGTAATGATACTTTATAAAACTTTGATAAAAAACCCCTTATTAATTTCACCTATATTTTGTATCAATAATGTATCGATGTATCCATATTTTATCGATATTATATCGATATAGTATCGATATTGAATTATCGATTTTGTAGAAACCTTCTCGGAGCGTACTCAACAACTTTCCATAGTTTCATGGCGATCCGATGAATGGTGTAGTAATGCATAAAGGACAAACATTATATACATTCGATACAGTATCGATATAGCAACGATACATTTCTTTTTAAAAACTAAATAATTTCACCTCAATTTTGTATCAATAATGTGTCGATTTATTGATACTTTAGCGATATTATATCGATAAAGTATCGATATTGAAATATCGATTCGGTAGTCCTCTTTTTCGGGAATGTACTCAACAACTTCCAAAAGTTTCATGGCGATCCGATGAATGGTGTAGTAATGCATAAAGGACACACACACACACACACATACATTCATTTTTATATATATAGATCAAAATAAACATTTTTATTCTGAGTCGATTCCTCATACCTTAATTCTTCCAACTTAAAGTCATTATCACCGCAGTTTTCCAACAATTACTTACTCATTCACCATGGATCAGCTTAGTTCAACGCAATTTATGGAATATTTCACAGCAAAATGAGTAATTCCTAATCTGAGTCGTTTTCTCAAACCTGAATTTATTCCACTAAAATTTATTTGGAACACTGTGTTACAACTAAAATTGACTCCGCCGCTGATCAACGTAGGTGAGTCTGAGTTTTTAATATGTCCATTTTAAAATAAAAAATTGCTTAATTGAATCTTATTAGTAATCATAAATATTTACAACTAAATAATATTTTCACCATGTTTTTCAACTAAATTTTTACACTTTTGCCAATGATCAGCGCAGTTAAACGCGATTTAAACAATATTTCGTAGCAAAATATAAACCTCCTAATTCTAGTCGTTTACTCAAACCGAAATTCTTTCAAGTAAAATTTATTGTCACCGCTGTTATTCAACTAAAAATGATACCATTGCCACTGATCAGCACAGGTTACCATTATTCATGCCATTTTTCTCAGTACAATAAAAGTTCCTAATCTAATTCGTTTTTTAATTCCTTAAATCTTCCAACTAAAATTTATTTTCACAGTTGTTTTTAACCTATATTGACCATTTCGCCACTAATAAGCGCAATTGTTTTTGAGAATTATGCATTATTTTATAGAAAACTAATAAATTTCTAAATTTGGTTTTTTTTCAAACATGAATCCATCCAAGTAATATTTATTTTGACGCTATATTAAAATTAAAATTGACTCCTTCGCCACTATTCATCGTAATTCATAGATTTATCTTGCAATATTTCATATCAAAATAAAAAAATTCCGAATATTGTAATACACAAACCTTAATTCTCATAACTAAATTTTATATTCACCGTTGTTTTTTAACTAAAATTTACTCCTTCGCTAATGAAGAGCGCACTTCACCGAGAAATATGATTTTTTTCATAGCAAAATGAATTATTCCCAACCTGAGTCTTTTCCTCAAACCTGATTTTTTCCAAATAAAATTAATCTCACAGCTGTTAGTGCATTAAAAATGACTATATCGTTACTGATCATTGCAAGTAACCGATATTAAGGAGTTGTTTCATTGCAAAATTAAAAATTCATAATCTGAGATGTTTTCTCAAACCTAAGTTCTTACAACTAACATTTAATTTCAACGAATTTTTTTCAACTAAAATCGAATCTTCCGCCACTGTTCAGCAATTTATTCCGCGATTAATGCAATATTTTACTGCAAAATGAAGAACAACTAATTAAGTTTTTCTTCTAACCTTCAATTATTTAAACTTAAATTTTTTAACCGCTGTTTTTAAATATAAATTTACTTCTTCGCGACTGATTGCCACAGTTGACGGCCATTTATGCAGTATTTCATTGCTATTGATCAACATGCATTGAACAGCTTAGCTCGAGGGGATTAAGGAATATTTCATAGCAAAATGAGTAACTTCTATTCAGAAGCATTATCTCAAAACTGATTTCATCCAACTAAAATTTATTTACACCGCTCTTTTTCAACAAAAATTTCTCCTTTGCCACTGATCAGAGTAGTTTAGCAAGATGTTTGCATTATACCGTAGCAAAATAATTAATTCCTAAACTGAGTCGTTTACTAAAAGCTTAATTATCCAAATCCAATTTTTTTCACCACTGTTTTTCAATGAAAATAAATTTCTTCGCCACTGATCAGCAATGTTCACAACGATTGATGCAATATTTTACAGCAAAATAAAAAATTTCGGAAATGAGTGTTTTTGTCAAACCTGAATCCATCAAAATAAATATTTTTTGACGCTATATTAAAATTAAAATTGACTCCTCCACTAATCGTCGTAATTCAGTGATTTTTGTGCAAAATTTCATTTAGAATAAAAATATCCTCATCTATGTCGTATTTAAAATCTTAATTCTTACAACTAATTTTAGTTTCACCGTTGTCTTTCAACTAAAATTGTCTCCTTCGCCAATGATCAGCGCAGTTCAACGCGATTTATGCAATATTTCATAGCAAAATAAAAAATTACTTATCTAAATCGTTTTCTCAAACAGGAATTCTTCTAAGTAAAATTTATTGTACTGCTGTTATTCCACTAAAAAGGGTACTTCGCAACTGATCAGCGCAGTTCATCAAGATATAAGTTTTATTTCATAGCAAAAAAAACATTTTTATTCTGAGTCATTTCCTCATACCTTGATTCTTCCAACTTAAATTTTTTTTCACCGCTGTTTTCCAACAATTATTTCCTCATTCACCATGGATCAGCTTAGTTCAACGCGAGTTATGGAATATTTCACAGAAAAATGAGTAATTTCTAATCTGAGTCGTTTTCTGAAACCTGAATTTATTCAACTAAAATTTATTTGGAACACTGCTTTACAACTAAAATTGACTCCGCCTCTGATCAACGTAGGTGAGTGAGAAACTTTAATATTTCCATTTTGAAATAAAAAAAATCCAAATTTGAATGTTATTACAAATCATAATTCTTACAACTAAATTTTATTTTAACCATGGTTTTTCAACTATAATTTACTCCTTCAGCAATGATCAGCGCAGTTAAACGCGACGTTAGCAATATTTCATAGCAAAATAAAAACCTCCGAATTCTAGTTGTTTTCACAAAGTGAAATTCCTCCAATAAAATTTAGATTTTTTCCTCATGCAATTTTTTTTAGTACAATAAGAAATTCCTAATCTAATTCGTTTTTTAAATCCTTAATTCTTCCAACTCCAATTTTTTTCAACACTGTTTTTCCACGAAAATTGATTTCTTCGCCACTGATCAGCAATGTTCACCACGATTGATGCAATATTTTATAGCAAAATAAAAAATTTCGAAAATGAGTGTTTTCGTCAAACCTGAATCCATCACACTAAATATTTTTTTGACGCTATATTACAATTAAAATTGACTCCTTCGCCACTAATCGTCGTATTTCAGTGATTTTTTGGCAAAATTTCATTTTAAAATTAAAAATTCCTATTCTGTGTCGTATTATAAATCATAATTCTTACAACTAATTTTCATTTCACCATGTCTTTAAACTAAAATTGACTCGTTCGCCAATGATCAGCGCAACGCGATTTATGCAATATTTCATAGCAAAATAAAAAATTTCAAATCTGAGTCGTTTTCTCACAGCTGAATTATTCCAACAAAATTTTTTTAACAGCTGTTTTACTAATTAAATTGACTCCTTCGCCACTGATTTGCGCGGTTCACAAAGATTTAAGTTTAATTCCATAGAAAAAAATTTTTTTATTCTGATTCGATTCCAAACACCTTACTTTATCCAATTTCATTTTATTTTCACCGCTATTATTAATCAAAAAAAGACTGGTTCACCACTTTTCAGCGCAGTTCACCGAGATTTATGCAGTTTTAATAGCGAAATGAAATATTCTTAATTTGTTTCGTTTCCTTCAATCTAAATTCTTCCCCTTAAATTTTTTTACCACGCTGTTGTACAACAAAAAATTCCTTCTTCGTCACTTATCAGCGCAGTTCGACTAGATTTATGCAGAATATCATAGCAATTGAAATATTCCTAATTTTTGTCATTGTTTCTTCCAAATAAAATTTATTTTAATTTATGCAATATTTTATTTAAAAAAAATAGAATCTATGTTGTTTTCTGAAAACTGAATTCATCCAACAAACATTTGTTCGGAGCATTGTTTTACTACTAAAATTAACTCCTTCGTCACTGATCATCGTAGGTCAGTGAGAATTTTGCAATATTTCATTTTAAAAAAATCATAATCTGAGTCTTATTACAAATCATAATCCTTACAACTATATTTAATTTTCAGCGTTGTCTTTCAACTAAAATTGAATCCTTCGCCAATGATCAGCGTAGTCCCAGATATTTATGCAGTACTTCATAGCAAAACAAAATTACTATCCTAAGTCGTTTTCTCAAACCGGAATTCTTCTAAGTAAAATTTATTGTACTGCTGTTATTCCACTAAAATGGCTAAATCGCCACTGATCAGCGCAGTTCGCCATGATTTAAGTTTTATTTCATAGCAAAATAAACATTTTTATTCTGAGTCATTTCCTCATACCTTAATTCTTCCAACTGAAATTTATTATCACCGCTGTTTTCCACCAATTACTTACTCATTCACCATGGATCAGCTTAGTTCAACGCGATTTATGGAATATTTCACAGCAAAATGAGTAATTCCTAATCTGAGTCGTTTTCTCAAACCTGAATTTATTCCACTAAAATTTATTTGGAACACTGTGTTACAACTAACATTGACTCCGCCGCTGACCAACGTAGGTGAGTCTGATTTTTTAATATGTCCATTTTAAAATAAAAAATTCCTTCATTAAATCTTATTAATAATCATAATACTTACAACTTATTTTATTTTCACCATGCTTTTTCAACTACATTTTTAATCTTTCGCCAATGATCAGCGCAGTTAAACGCGATTTAAGCAATATTTCGTAGCAAAATATAAACCTCCGAACTCTAGTCGTTTTCTCAAACCGAAATTCTTTCAAGTAAAATTTATTGTCACCGCTGTTATTCAACTAAAAATGATACCATCGCCACTGATCAGCACAGGTTACCATTATTCATGCCAGTTTTCTTAGTACAAAAAAATATTCCTAATCTAATTCGTTTTTTAGTCCTTAATTCTTCCAAATAAAATTTTTTTCACATGTCATTTCAACTAATATTCCTTCGCCACTAATAAGCGCAATTTATTGAGCGTTATGCAATATTTAATAGCACAATAAAAAATTTCGAAAATGAGTTTTTTTCTCAAACCTGAAATCATCCTACTAAAATTTATTTTGACGCTATATTAATATTAAAATTGACTCCTTCGCCACTATTCATCGTAATTCACAGATTTATTTTGCAATATTTCATATCAAAATAAAAAAATTCCGAATATTGTAATACACAATCCTTAATTCTCATTACTAAATTTTATATTCACCGTTGTTTTTTAACTAAAATTAACTCCTTCGCTAATGAAGAGCGCACTTCAACGAGAAATATGCTTTATTTCATAGCAAAAGGAATTATTCCCAACCTGAGTTTTTTCCTCAAACCTGATTTTTTCCAAATAAAATTAATCTCACAGCTGTTAGAGCATTAAAAATGACTACATCGTTACTGATCATTGCAAGTAACCGATATTAAGGAGTTATTTCATTGCAAAATTAAAAATTCATAATCTGAGATGTTCTCTCAAACCTAAGTTCTTACAACTAACATTTATTTTCAACGACTTTTTTTCAACTAAAATTGAATCCTCCGCCACTGTTCAGCAATTTATTCCGCGATTAATGCAATATTTTACTGCAAAATGAAGAACAACTAACTTAGGTTTTTCTTCTAACCTTCAATTATTTAAACTTAAATTTTTTTAACCGCTGCTTTTTAATATAAATTTACTTCTTCGCGACTGATTGCCACAGTTGACGGCCATTTATGCAGTATTTCATTGCTATTGATCAGCATGCATTGAACAGCTTAGCTCGAGGGGATTAAGGAATATTTCATAGCAAAATGAGTAACTTCTATTCAGAAGCATTATCTCAAAACTGATTTCATCCAACTAAAATTTATTTACACCGATCTTTTTCAACAAAAATTTCTTATTTGCCACTGATCAGAGTAGTTTAGCACGATGTTTGCATTATACCGTAGCAAAATAATAAATTCCTAAACTGAGTCGTTTACTAAAACCTTAATTATTCCAAAATCTAAACTCCGATACTAAACCTACGAATTCTTGTCGTTTTCTCAAACCGAAATTCATTCAAGTAAAATTTATTGTCACTGCTGTTATTCCACAAAAAGGGTACTTTGCCACTGATCAGCGCAGTTCATCAAGATATAATTTTTATTTCATAGCAAAAAAAGCATTTTTATTGAGACGATTCCTCATACCTTAATTCTTCCAACTTAAATTTATTTTCACCGCTGTTTTCCAACAATTATTTACTCCTTCAACAATCATCAGCGATGTTAAACGCGACGTAAGCAATATTTCATAGCAAAATAAAAACCTCCGAACTCTAGTCGTTTTCACAACCTGAAATTCATCCAATAAAATTTATTGTCACTGCTGTTATTCCACTAAAAATGATACCATCGCCACTGATCAGCGCAGGTTACCATTATTCATGCCATTTTTTATAGTACAATAAGAAATTCCTAATCTAATTCGTTTTTTAAATCCTTAACTCTTCCAACTCAAATTTTTCTCACATGTTTTTTCAACTAATATTCATTCGCCACTAACGAGCGATATTTATTGAGAATTATGCAATTTTTTTCTAGCAAAATAAAAAATTTCGAGAATGAGTGTTTTTGTCAAACCTGAATCCATCCAACTAAAATTTAATTTCACACTTCATTAAAATTAAAATTGACTATTTTGCTACTAATCGTCGTAATTCAGTGATTATTTGGCAAAATTTCATTTTAAAATTAAAAATTCCTAATCTGTGTCGAATTTAAAATCTTAATTATTACTGCTGATTTTAGTTTTACCGTGTCTTTTAACTAAAATTGACTCGTTCGCCAATGATCAGCGCAGTTCAATGCGATTTATGCAATATTTCATAGCAAAATAAAAAATTTCAAATCTGAGTCGTTTTCTCACAGCTGAATTATTCCAACAAAAATTTTTTAACAGCTGTTTTAATAATTAAATTGACTCCTTCGCCACTGATTAGCGCGGTTCACAAAGATTTAAGTTTAATTCCATAGAAAAATTTTTTTCTATTCTGATTCGATTCCTCACACCTGACATCATCCAATTTTATTTTATTTTCACCGCTATTCTCATCAAAAATGACTGCTTCACCACTATTCAGCGCAGTTCACCGAGATTTATGCAGTTTTAATAGCAAAATGAAATATTCCTAACTTTTTTCGTTTCCTTCAATCTAAATTCTTCCCATTAAATTTTATTACCACACTGTTGTACAACAAAAAATTCCTCCTTCGTCACTTATCAGCGCAGTTCGACTAGATTAATGCAGATTATCATAGCAATTGAAATATTCCTAATTTTATATCATTGTTTCAACCAAATAAAATTAATTTTAACCGATTTTTTTCGACTAAAATTAACACCTTCGCTACTGATCAGCGCACTTCACCGAATTTTTTGCTATATTTCATTGGAAAAAAAATTACTGAATATGAGTCGTTTTCCAAACCGGAATTCTTCCAGGTAAAATTTATTGTCACCGCTGATATTCAAATGAAAATGATATCTTCTCCACTGATCAGCTCCGTTCATCGTGATGTATGAAGTATTTCAAAGCAAAATAAAAAAATTCAAATCTGAGTCGATTCCTAATACCTAAATTCGTCAAATTCATTTTATTGTCACTGCTTTTTTTCTACATAAAATGAAATTTTGACCACTGATCAGTAATATTCACCACGAATAATGCAATACTTCATAGCAAAATAAAAAATCCCTAATGTAAATCGTTATTTTAAAACCTTAAATTCTTCCCAAAAAAATTTATTTTCACCGGTCTTTTTCAACTAAAATTAGCTCCTAGCCACTAATCAGCGCAGTTCACAGAGATTTTTGCTATATTTCATAGCGAAAAAAATTACTGAATCTGAATCGTATTAGCAAACCTGATATCTTGCAACTAAAATTTAACTTTACAATGCTTTAACTAAAATCACTCTTTCCCCATTATTCAGCGTGGTTTATTTTAATTTATGCAATATTTTATAAAAATAAAAAAAATCGAATCTATGTTGTTTTCTCAAAACTGAATTTATCCAACAAAAATTTATTAGGAACATTGTTTTACAACTAAAATTAACTCCTTCGTCACTGATTATCGTAGGTCAGTGAGAATTTTGCAATAGTTCATTTTAAAAAAATCCTAATCTGCGTCTTATTACAAATCATAATCCTTACAACTAAATTTAATTTTTACAGTTGTCTTTCAACTAAAATTGAATCCTTCGCCAATGATCAGCGTAGTTCCCAGATATTTGTGCAGTACTTCATAGCAAAACAAAATTACTAAACTAAGTCGTTTTCTCAAACCGGAATTCTTCTAAATAAAATTTATTGTACTGCTGTTATTCCAATAAAATGGCTAAATCGCCACTGATCAGCGCAGTTCGCCAAGATTTAAGTTTTATTTCATATCAAAATAAACATTTTTATTCTGAGTCGATTCCTCATACCTTAATTCTTCCAACTTAAAGTCATTATCACCGCAGTTTTCCAACAATTACTTACTCATTCACCATGGATCAGCTTAGTTCAACGCAATTTATGGAATATTTCACAGCAAAATGAGTAATTCCTAATCTGAGTCGTTTTCTCAAACCTGAATTTATTCCACTAAAATTTATTTGGAACACTGTGTTACAACTAAAATTGACTCCGCCGCTGATCAACGTAGGTGAGTCTGAGTTTTTAATATGTCCATTTTAAAATAAAAAATTGCTTAATTGAATCTTATTAGTAATCATAAATATTTACAACTAAATAATATTTTCACCATGTTTTTCAACTAAATTTTTACTCTTTTGCCAATGATCAGCGCAGTTAAACGCGATTTAAACAATATTTCGTAGCAAAATATAAACCTCCTAATTCTAGTCGTTTACTCAAACCGAAATTCTTTCAAGTAAAATTTATTGTCACCGCTGTTATTCAACTAAAAATGATACCATTGCCACTGATCAGCACAGGTTACCATTATTCATGCCATTTTTCTCAGTACAATAAAAATTCCTAATCTAATTCGTTTTTTAATTCCTTAAATCTTCCAACTAAAATTTATTTTCACAGTTGTTTTTAACCTATATTGACCATTTCGCCACTAATAAGCGCAATTTTTTTGAGAATGATGCATTATTTTATAGAAAACTAAAAAATTTCTAAATTTGGTTTTTTTCTCAAACATGAATCCATCCAAGTAAAATTTATTTTGACGCTATATTAAAATTAAAATTGACTCCTTCGCCACAATTCATCGTAATTCATAGATTTATTTTGCAATATTTCATATCAAAATAAAAAAATTCCGAATATTGTAATACACAAACCTTAATTCTCAAAACTAAATTTTATATTCACCGTTGTTTTTTAACTAAAAATTACTCCTTCGCTAATGAAGAGCGCACTTCACCGAGAAATATGATTTTTTTCATAGCAAAATGAATTATTCCCAACCTGAGTCTTTTCCTCAAACCTGATTTTTTCCAAATAAAATTAATCTCACAGCTGTTAGTGCATTAAAAATGACTATATCGTTACTGATCATTGCAAGTAACCGATATTAAGGAGTTGTTTCATTGCAAAATTAAAAATTCATAATCTGAGATGTTTTCTCAAACCTAAGTTCTTACAACTAACATTTAATTTCAACGAATTTTTTTCAACTAAATTCGAATCCTCCGCCACTGTTCAGCAATTTATTCCGCGATTAATGCAATATTTTACTGCAAAATGAAGAACAACTAATTAAGTTTTTCTTCTAACCTTCAATTATTTAAACTTAAATTTTTTAACCGCTGTTTTTAAATATAAATTTACTTCTTCGCGACTGATTGCCACAGTTGACGGCCATTTATGCAGTATTTCATTGCTATTGATCAACATGCATTGAACAGCTTAGCTCGAGGGGATTAAGGAATATTTCATAGCAAAATGAGTAACTTCTATTCAGAAGCATTATCTCAAAACTGATTTCATCCAACTAAAATTTATTTACACCGCTCTTTTTCAACAAAAATTTCTCCTTTGCCACTGATCAGAGTAGTTTAGCAAGATGTTTGCATTATACCGTAGCAAAATAATAAATTCCTAAACTGAGTCGTTTACTAAAAGCTTAATTATCCAAATCCAATTTTTTTCACCACTGTTTTTCAATGAAAATAAATTTCTTCGCCACTGATCAGCAATGTTCACAACGATTGATGCAATATTTTACAGCAAAATAAAAAATTTCGAAAATGAGTGTTTTTGTCAAACCTGAATCCATCAAAATAAATATTTTTTGACGCTATATTAAAATAAAAATTGACTCCTCCACTCATCGTCGTAATTCAGTGATTTTTGCGCAAAATTTCATTTAGAATAAAAATATCCTCATCTATGTCGTATTTAAAATCTTAATTCTTACAACTAATTGTAGTTTCACCGTTGTCTTTCAACTAAAATTGTCTCCTTCGCCAATGATCAGCGCAGTTCAACGCGATTTATGCAATATTTCATAGCAAAATAAAAAATTACTTATCTAAATCGTTTTCTCAAACAGGAATTCTTCTAATTAAAATTTTTTGTCACTGCTGTTATTCCACTAAAAGGGGTACTTCGCCACTGATCAGCGCAGTTCATCAAGATATAAGTTTTATTTCATAGCAAAAAAAACATTTTTATTCTGAGTCATTTCCTCATACCTTAATTCTTCCAACTTAAATTTATTTTCACCACTGTTTTCCAACAATTATTTCCTCATTCACCATGGATCAGCTTAGTTCAACGCGAGTTATGGAATATTTCACAGAAAAATGAGTAATTTCTAATCTGAGTCGTTTTCTGAAACCTGAATTTATTCAACTAAAATTTATTTGGAACACTGCTTTACAACTAAAATTGACTCCGCCTCTGATCAACGTAGGTGAGTGAGAAACTTTAATATTTCCATTAAAAAAAAAAAAATCCAAATTTGAATGTTATTACAAATCATAATTCTTACAACTAAATTTTATTTTAACCATGGTTTTTTATAACTATAATTTACTCCTTCAGCAATGATCAGCGCAGTTAAACGCGACGTTAGCAATATTTCATAGCAAAATAAAAACCTCCGAATTCTAGTTGTTTTCACAAAGTGAAATTCCTCCAATAAAATTTATTGTCACTGCTGTTATTCCACTAAATATGATACCATCGCCGCTGATCCGCGCAGGTTACCATTATTCATGCAATTTTTTTAGTACAACAAGAAATTCCTAATCTAATTCGTTTTTTAAATCCTTAATTCTTCCAACTCCAATTTTTTTCACCACTGTTTTTCAACGAAAATTGATTTCTTCGCCACTGATCAGCAATGTTCACCACGATTGATGCAATATTTTATAGCAAAATAAAAAATTTCGAAAATGAGTGTTTTCGTCAAACCTGAATCCATCACACTAAATATTTTTTTGACGCTATATTACAATTAAAATTGACTCCTTCGCCACTAATCGTCGTATTTCAGTGATTTTTTGGCAAAATTTCATTTTAAAATTAAAAATGCCTCTTCTGTGTCGTATTATAAATCATAATTCTTAAAACTAATTTTCATTTCACCATGTCTTTAAACTAAAATTGACTCGTTCGCCAATGATCAGCGCAACGCGATTTATGCAATATTTCATAGCAAAATAAAAAATTTCGAATCTGAGTCGTTTTCTCACAGCTGAATTATTCCAACAAAATTTTTTTAACAGCTGTTTTACTAATTAAATTGACTCCTTCGCCACTGATTTGCGCGGTTCACAAAGATTTAAGTTTAATTCCATAGAAAAAAATTTTTTTATTCTGATTCGATTCCAAACACCTTACTTTATCCAATTTCATTTTATTTTCACCGCTATTATTAATCAAAAAATGACTGCTTCACCACTATTCAGCGCAGTTCACCGAGATTTATGCAGTTTTAATAGCAAAATGAAATATTCTTAATTTGTTTCGTTTCCTTCAATCTAAATTCTTCCCCTTAAATTTTTTTACCACGCTGTTGTACAACAAAAAATTCCTCCTTCGTCACTTATCAGCGCAGTTCGACTAGATTTATGCAGAATATCATAGCAATTGAAATATTCCTAATTTTTGTCATTGTTTCTTCCAAATAAAATTTATTTTAATTTATGCAATATTTTATTTAAAAAAATAGAATCTATGTTGTTTTCTGAAAACTGAATTCATCCAAAAAAAATTTGTTCGGAGCATTGTTTTACTACTAAAATTAACTCCTTCGTCACTGATCATCGTAGGTCAGTGAGAATTTTGCAATATTTCATTTTAAAAAAATCATAATCTGAGTCTTATTACAAATCATAATCCTTACAACTATATTTAATTTTCAGCGTTGTCTTTCAACTAAAATTGAATCCTTCGCCAATGATCAGCGTAGTTCCCAGATATTTATGCAGTACTTCATAGAAAACAAAATTACTATCCTAAGTCGTTTTCTCAAACCGGAATTCTTCTAAATAAAATTTATTGTACAGCTGTTATTCCACTAAAATGGCTAAATCGCCACTGATCAGCGCAGTTCGCCATGATTTAAGTTTTATTTCATAACAAAATAAACATTTTTATTCTGAGTCATTTCCTCATACCTTAATTCTTCCAACTGAAATTTATTATCACCGCTGTTTTCCACCAATTACTTACTCATTCACCATGGATCAGCTTAGTTCAACGCGATTTATGGAATATTTCACAGCAAAATGAGTAATTCCTAATCTGAGTCGTTTTCTCAAACCTGAATTTATTCCACTAAAATTTATTTGGAACACTGTGTTACAACTAACATTGACTCCGCCGCTGACCAACGTAGGTGAGTCTGATTTTTTAATATGTCCATTTTAAAATAAAAAATTCATTCATTAAATCTTATTAATAATCATAATACTTACAACTTATTTTATTTTCACCATGCTTTTTCAACTACATTTTTAATCTTTCGCCAATGATCAGCGCAGTTAAACGCGATTTAAGCAATATTTCGTAGCAAAATATAAACTTCCGAACTCTAGTCGTTTTCTCAAACCGAAATTCTTTTAAGTAAAATTTATTGTCACCGCTGTTATTCAACTAAAAATGATACCATCGCCACTGATCAGCACAGGTTACCATTATTCATGCCAGTTTTCTTAGTACAAAAAAATATTCCTAATCTAATTCGTTTTTTAGTCCTTAATTCTTCCAAATAAAATTTTTTTCACATGTCATTTCAACTAATATTCCTTCGCCACTAATAAGCGCAATTTATTGAGCGTTATGCAATATTTAATAGCACAATAAAAAATTTCGAAAATGAGTTTTTTTCTCAAACCTGAAATCATCCTACTAAAATTTATTTTGACGCTATATTAA
The DNA here is from genome assembly GCA_933228895.1 of Platycnemis pennipes. Taxonomy (NCBI): domain Eukaryota; kingdom Metazoa; phylum Arthropoda; class Insecta; order Odonata; family Platycnemididae; genus Platycnemis; species Platycnemis pennipes. Next base: position 20,860,945 of record OW121850.1, on the reverse strand, counting down.
AATTAAAATTGACTCCTTCGCCACTATTCATCGTAATTCACAGATTTATTTTGCAATATTTCATATCAAAATAAAAAAATTCCGAATAGTGTAATACACAATCCTTAATTCTCAATACTAAATTTTATATTCACCGTTGTTTTTTAACTAAAATTAACTCCTTCGCTAATGAAGAGCGCACTTCAACGAGAAATATGCTTTATTTCATAGCAAAAGGAATTATTCCCAACCTGAGTTTTTTCCTCAAACCTGATTTTTTCCAAATAAAATTAATCCCACATCTGTTAGAGCATTAAAAATGACTACATCGTTACTGATCATTGCAAGTAACCGATATTAAGGAGTTATTTCATTGCAAAATTAAAAATTCATAATCTGAGATGTTCTCTCAAACCTAAGTTCTTACAACTAACATTTATTTTCAACGACTTTTTTTCAACTAAAATTGAATCCTTCGCCACTGTTCAGCAATTTATTCCGCGATTAATCCAATATTTTACTGCAAAATGAAGAACAACTAACTTAGGTTTTTCTTCTAACCTTCAATTATTTAAACTTAAATTTTTTTAGCCGCTGCTTTTAAATATAAATTTACTTCTTCGCGACTCATTGCCACAGTTGACGGCCATTTATGCGGTATTTCATTGCTATTGATCAGCATGCATTGAACAGCTTAGCTCGAGGGGATTAAGGAATATTTCATAGCAAAATGAGTAACTTCTATTCAGAAGCATTATCTCAAAACTGATTTCATCCAACTAAAATTTATTTACACCGATCTTTTTCAACAAAAATTTCTTATTTGCCACTGATCAGAGTAGTTTAGCAAGATGTTTGCATTATACCGTAGCAATATAATAAATTCCTAAACTGAGTCGTTTACTAAAACCTTAATTATTCCAAAATCTAAACTCCGATACTAAACCTACGAATTCTTGTCGTTTTCTCAAACCGAAATTCATTCAAGTAAAATTTATTGTCACTGCTGTTATTCCACAAAAAGGGTACTTTGACACTGATCAGCGCAGTTCATCAAGATATAATTTTTATTTCATAGCAAAAAAAGCATTTTTATTGAGTCGATTCCTCATACCTTAATTCTTGCAACTTAAATTTATTTTCACCGCTGTTTTCCAACAATTATTTACTCCTTCAACAATCATCAGCGATGTTAAACGCGACGTAAGCAATATTTCATAGCAAAATAAAAACCTCCGAACTCTAGTCGTTTTCACAACCTGAAATTCATCCAATAAAATTTATTGTCACTGCTGTTATTCCACTAAAAATGATACCATCGCCACTGATCAGCGCAGGTTACCATTATTCATGCCATTTTTTATAGTACAATAAGAAATTCCTAATCTAATTCGTTTTTTAAATCCTTAACTCTTCCAACTTAAATTTTTCTCACATGTGTTTTCAACTAATATTCATTCGCCACTAACGAGCGATATTTATTGAGAATTATGCAATTTTTTTCTAGCAAAATAAAAAATTTCGAGAATGAGTGTTTTTGTCAAACCTGAATCCATCCAACTAAAATTTAATTTCACACTTCATTAAAATTAAAATTGACTATTTCGCTACTAATCGTCGTAATTCAGTGATTATTTGGCAAAATTTCATTTTAAAATTAAAAATTCCTAATCTGTGTCGAATTTAAAATCTTAATTATTACTGCTGATTTTAGTTTTACCGTGTCTTTTAACTAAAATTGACTCGTTCGCCAATGATCAGCGCAGTTCAATGCGATTTATGCAATATTTCATAGCAAAATAAAAAATTTCAAAACTGAGTCGTTTTCTCACAGCTGAATTATTCCAACAAATTGACTCTAAAATTTATTGTACTGCTGTTATTCCAATAAAATGGCTAAATCGCCACTGATCAGCGCAGATCGCCAAGATTTAAGTTTTATTTCATATCAAAATAAACATTTTTATTCTGAGTCGATTCCTCATACCTTAATTCTTCCAACTTAAAGTCATTATCACCGCAGTTTTCCAACAATTACTTACTCATTCACCATGGATCAGCTTAGTTCAACGCAATTTATGGAATATTTCACAGCAAAATGAGTAATTCCTAATCTGAGTCGTTTTCTCAAACCTGAATTTATTCCACTAAAATTTATTTGGTACACTGTGTTACAACTAAAATTGACTCCGCCGCTGATCAACGTAGGTGAGTCTGAGTTTTTAATATGTCCATTTTAAAATAAAAAATTCCTTAATTGAATCTTATTAGTAATCATAAATATTTACAACTAAATAATATTTTCACCATGTTTTTCAACTAAATTTTTACTCTTTTGCCAATGATCAGCGCAGTTAAACGCGATTTAAACAATATTTCGTAGCAAAATATAAACCTCCTAATTCTAGTCGTTTACTCAAACCGAAATTCTTTCAAGTAAAATTTATTGTCACCGCTGTTATTCAACTAAAAATGATACCATTGCCACTGATCAGCACAGGTTACCATTATTCATGCCATTTTTCTCAGTACAATAAAAGTTCCTAATCAAATTCGTTTTTTAATTCCTTAAATCTTTCAACTAAAATTTATTTTCACAGTTGTTTTTAACCTATATTGACCATTTCGCCACTAATAAGCGCAATTGTTTTTGAGAATTATGCATTATTTTATAGAAAACTAATAAATTTCTAAATTTGGTTTTTTTTCAAACATGAATCCATCCAAGTAAAATTTATTTTGACGCTATATTAAAATTAAAATTGACTCCTTCGCCACTATTCATCGTAATTCATAGATTTATTTTGCAATATTTCATATCAAAATAAAAAAATTCCGAATATTGTAATACACAAACCTTAATTCTCATAACTAAATTTTATATTCACCGTTGTTTTTTAACTAAAATTTACTCCTTCGCTAATGAAGAGCGCACTTCACCGAGAAATATGATTTTTTTCATAGCAAAATGAATTATTCCCAACCTGAGTCTTTTCCTCAAACCTGATTTTTTCCAAATAAAATTAATCTCACAGCTGTTAGTGCATTAAAAATGACTATATCGTTACTGATCATTGCAAGTAACCGATATTAAGGAGTTGTTTCATTGCAAAATTAAAAATTCATAATCTGAGATGTTTTCTCAAACCTAAGTTCTTACAACTAACATTTAATTTCAACGAATTTTTTTCAACTAAAATCGAATCCTCCGCCTCTGTTCAGCAATTTATTCCGCGATTAATGCAATATTTTACTGCAAAATGAAGAACAACTAATTAAGTTTTTCTTCTAACCTTCAATTATTTAAACTTAAATTTTTTAACCGCTGTTTTTAAATATAAATTTACTTCTTCGCGACTGATTGCCACAGTTGACGGCCATTTATGCAGTATTTCATTGCTATTGATCAACATGCATTGAACAGCTTAGCTCGAGGGGATTAAGGAATATTTCATAGCAAAATGAGTAACTTCTATTCAGAAGCATTATCTCAAAACTGATTTCATTCAACTAAAATTTATTTACACCGCTCTTTTTCAACAAAAATTTCTCCTTTGCCACTGATCAGAGTAGTTTAGCAAGATGTTTGCATTATACCGTAGCAAAATAATAAATTCCTAAACTGAGTCGTTTACTAAAAGCTTAATTATCCAAATCCAATTTTTTTCACCACTGTTTTTCAATGAAAATAAATTTCTTCGCCACTGATCAGCAATGTTCACAACGATTGATGCAATATTTTACAGCAAAATAAAAAATTTCGAAAATGAGTGTTTTTGTCAAACCTGAATCCATCAAAATAAATATTTTTTGACGCTATATTAAAATTAAAATTGACTCCTCCACTAATCGTCGTAATTCAGTGATTTTTGCGCAAAATTTCATTTAGAATAAAAATATCCTCATCTATGTCGTATTTAAAATCTTAATTCTTACAACTAATTGTAGTTTCACCGTTGTCTTTCAACTAAAATTGTCTCCTTCGCCAATGATCAGCGCAGTTCAACGCGATTTATGCAATATTTCATAGCAAAATAAAAAATTACTTATCTAAATCGTTTTCTCAAACAGGAATTCTTCTAATTAAAATTTTTTGTCACTGCTGTTATTCCACTAAAAGGGGTACTTCGCCACTGATCAGCGCAGTTCATCAAGATATAAGTTTTATTTCATAGCAAAAAAAAACATTTTTATTCTGAGTCATTTCCTCATACCTTAATTCTTCCAACTTAAATTTATTTTCACCACTGTTTTCCAACAATTTTTTCCTCATTCACCATGGATCAGCTTAGTTCAACGCGAGTTATGGAATATTTCACAGAAAAATGAGTAATTTCTAATCTGAGTCGTTTTCTGAAACCTGAATTTATTCAACTAAAATTTATTTGGAACACTGCTTTACAACTAAAATTGACTCCGCCTCTGATCAACGTAGGTGAGTAAGAAACTTTAATATTTCCATTTTAAAATAAAAAAAATCCAAATTTGAATGTTATTACAAATCATAATTCTTACAACTAAATTTTATTTTACCCATGGTTTTTCAACTATAATTTACTCCTTCAGCAATGATCAGCGCAGTTAAACGCGACGTTAGCAATATTTCATAGCAAAATAAAAACCTCCGAATTCTAGTTGTTTTCAAAAAGTGAAATTCCTAAAATAAAATTTATTGTCACTGCTGTTATTCCACTAAAAATGATACCGTCGCCGCTGATCCGTGCAGGTTACCATTATTCATGCCATTTTTTTTAGTACAATAAGAAATTCCTAATCTAATTCGTTTTTTAAATCCTTAATTCTTCCAACTCCAATTTTTTTCACCAATTTTTTTTCAACGAAAATTGATTTCTTCGCCACTAATCAGCAATGTTCACCACGATTGATGCAATATTTTATAGCAAAATAAAAAATTTCGAAAATGAGTGTGTTTATCAAACCTGAATCCATCACACTAAATATTTTTTTGACGCTATATTACAATTAAAATTGACTCCTTCGCCACTAATCGTCGTATTTCAGTGATTTTTTGGCAAAATTTCATTTTAAAATTAAAAATTCCTATTCTGTGTCGTATTATAAATCATAATTCTTACAACTAATTTTCATTTCACCATGTCTTTAAACTAAAATTGACTCGTTCGCCAATGATCAGCGCAACGCGATTTATGCAATATTTCATAGCAAAATAAAAAATTTCGAATCTGAGTCGTTTTCTCACAGCTGAATTATTCCAACAAAATTTTTTTAACAGCTGTTTTACTAATTAAATTGACTCCTTCGCCACTGATTTGCGCGGTTCACAAAGATTTAAGTTTAATTCCATAGAAAAAAATTTTTTTATTCTGATTCGATTCCAAACACCTTACTTTATCCAATTTCATTTTATTTTCACCGCTATTATTAATCAAAAAATGACTGCTTCACCACTATTCAGCGCAGTTCACCGAGATTTATGCAGTTTTAATAGCAAAATGAAATATTCTTAATTTGTTTCGTTTCCTTCAATCTAAATTCTTCCCCTTAAATTTTTTTACCACGCTGTTGTACAACAAAAAATTCCTCCTTCGTCACTTATCAGCGCAGTTCGACTAGATTTATGCATATTATCATAGCAATTGAAATATTCCTAATTTTTGTCATTGTTTCTTCCAAATGAAATTTATTTTAATTTATGCAATATTTTATTTAAAAAAATAGAATCTATGTTGTTTTCTGAAAACTGAATTCATCCAACAAACATTTGTTCGGAGCATTGTTTTACTACTAAAATTAACTCCTTCGTCACTGATCATCGTAGGTCAGTGAGAATTTTGCAATATTTCATTTTAAAAAAATCATAATCTGAGTCTTATTACAAATCATAATCCTTACAACTAAATTTAATTTTCAGCGTTATCTTTCAACTAAAATTGATTCCATCGCCAATGATCAGCAGAGATCCCAGATATTTCTGCAGTACTTCATAGCAAAACAAAATTACTATCCTAAGTCGTTTTCTCAAACCGGAATTCTTCTAAGTAAAATTTATTGTACAGCTGTTATTCCACTAAAATGGCTAAATCGCCACTGATCAGCGCAGTTCGCCATGATTTAATTTTTATTTCATAGCAAAATAAACATTTTTATTCTGAGTCATTTCCTCATACCTTAATTCTTCCAACTGAAATTTATTATCACCGCTGTTTTCCACCAATTACTTACTCATTCACCATGGATCAGCTTATTTCAACGCGATTTATGGAATATTTCACAGCAAAATGAGTAATTCCTAATCTGAGTCGTTTTCTCAAACCTGAATTTATTCCACTAAAATTTATTTGGAACACTGTGTTACAACTAACATTGACTCCGCCGCTGACCAACGTAGGTGAGTCTGATTTTTTAATATGTCCATTTTAAAATAAAAAATTCCTTCATTAAATCTTATTAATAATCATAATACTTACAACTTATTTTATTTTCACCATGCTTTTTCAACTACATTTTTAATCTTTCGCCAATGATCATCGCAGTTAAACGCGATTGAAGCAATATTTCGTAGCAAAATATAAACCTCCGAACTCTAGTCGTTTTCTCAAACCGAAATTCTTTCAAGTAAAATTTATTGTCACCGCTGTTATTCAACTAAAAATGATACCATCGCCACTGATCAGCACAGGTTACCATTATTCATGCCATTTTTCTTAGTACAAAAAAATATTCCTAATCTAATTCGTTTTTTAGTCCTTAATTCTTCCAACTAAAATTTTTTTCACATGTCATTTCAACTAATATTCCTTCGCCACTAATAAGCGCAATTTATTGAGCGTTATGCAATATTTAATAGCACAATAAAAAATTTCGAAAATGAGTTTTTTTCTCAAACCTGAAATCATCCTACTAAAATTTATTTTGACGCTATATTAAAATTAAAATTGACTCCTTCGCCACTATTCATCGTAATTCACAGATTTATTTTGCAATATTTCATATCAAAATAAAAAATTCCGAATATTGTAATACACAATCCTTAATTCTCATTACTAAATTTTATATTCACCGTTGTTTTTTAACTAAAATTAACTCCTTCGCTAATGAAGAGCGCACTTCAACGAGAAATATGCTTTATTTCATAGCAAAAGGAATTATTCCCAACCTGAGTTTTTTCCTCAAACCTGATTTTTTCCAAATAAAATTAATCTCACAGCTGTTAGAGCATTAAAAATGACTACATCGTTACTGATCATTGCAAGTAACCGATATTAAGGAGTTATTTCATTGCAAAATTAAAAATTCATAATCTGAGATGTTCTCTCAAACCTAAGTTCTTACAACTAACATTTATTTTCAACGACTTTTTTTCAACTAAAATTGAATCCTCCGCCACTGTTCAGCAATTTATTCCGCGATTAATGCAATATTTTACTGCAAAATGAAGAACAACTAACTTAGGTTTTTCTTCTAACCTTCAATTATTTAAACTTAAATTTTTTTAACCGCTGCTTTTTAATATAAATTTACTTCTTCGCGACTGATTGCCACAGTTGACGGCCATTTATGCAGTATTTCATTGCTATTGATCAGCATGCATTGAACAGCTTAGCTCGAGGGGATTAAGGAAATTTTTCATAGCAAAATGAGTAACTTCTATTCAGAAGCATTATCTCAAAACTGATTTCATCCAACTAAAATTTATTTACACCGATCTTTTTCAACAAAAATTTCTTATTTGCCACTGATCAGAGTAGTTTAGCAAGATGTTTGCATTATACCGTAGCAAAATAATGAATTCCTAAACTGAGTCGTTTACTAAAACCTTAATTATTCCAAAATCTAAACTCCGAAACTAAACCTACGAATTCTTGTCGTTTTCTCAAACCGAAATTCATTCAAGTAAAATTTATTGTCACTGCTGTTATTCCACAAAAAGGGTACTTTGACACTGATCAGCGCAGTTCATCAAGATATAATTTTTATTTCATAGCAAAAAAAGCATTTTTATTAAATTTTTATTAAGGAGTTATTTCATTGCAAAATTAAAAATTCATAATCTGAGATGTTCTCTCAAACCTAAGTTCTTACAACTAACATTTAATTTCAACGAATTTTTTTCAACTAAAATTGAATCTTCCGCTACTGTTCAGCAATTTATTCCGCGATTACTGCAATATTTTACTGCAAAATGAAGAACAACTAACTTAAGTTTTTCTTCTAACCTTCAATTATTTAAACTTAAATTTTTTTAGCCGCTGCTTTTAAATATAAATTTACTTCTTCGCGACTCATTGCCACAGTTGACGGCCATTTATGCAGTATGTCATTGCTATTGATCAGCATGCATTGAACAGCTTAGCTCGAGGGGATTAAGGAATATTTCATAGCAAAATGAGTAACTTCTATTCAGAAGCATTATCTCAAAACTGATTTCATCCACCTAAAATTTATTTACACCGCTCTTTTTCAACAAAAATTTCTCCTTTGCCACTGATCAGAGTAGTTTAGCAAGATGTTTGCATTATACCGTAGCAAAATAATTAATTCCTAAACTGAGTCGTTTACTAAAAGCTTAAGGTGGCTCACTAGCTTGGCTGAAAGTGTTCCTGCAGGCCATTTCTAAATACATTTTCGTAGCTAAACTATAGCTCGGAGGCACTTCTAGTTTTCTCACTTATCTTAGAAAAGAATGGATCTTCGCAGTCATTGCGCGACATTATCATTGTAAATTACGTTGTTGCATTGATTTAGAGGAGAAATAGTGTGCCCACCGACGCTTTCCATCGTTTTTCAGCACGCTTTAGTTCAGTTTCTGTTGCGTAAACCATAAATATTACGCAGTGATGGTTAAGGTTCCTTCCCCGTCTTTGAAGCAGAAGTATTTTCAGTACTTATTATACAAAAATATAGCTATAATTTTGAAAATACGAACGCATGTTTCCTGTCTTTTCACCCCCGTGTCCACGGCCAATGTCGGGCTGCCCCCACCACCGCCGCTTTTACCCCCACCTCCAGCTACTCTCTCACTGCCGCAGCGCGGAAGGGGCACTAACAAGAGCGAGTATCACCCGCCATCAGACAAAGTAACTGGCGAGGGGAGAACGGACGAGGTGGTGAGGGGAAATCGTATTCGTAATCGTATAAGGAATGTTGTTTTATGAGAAGTCATTGTTGTGATTTAGAAATAATAGATAGTTTGACCAATTCTCAATTAAATGACTAGATTATAATATTTATCGCAATTGTCATTACTATAACAGCGATGTGGAATGTTCACAACATCATATTTATCGCAGAGAGATTATGGAATTGGATTCCTGCGCAAGAGAATTCAATCTTCATTTTCCACAAAAAAAGCCAGAAAAAGCTGATTATGAGACAGAGAGGTTAGAATCTATTTTCACTTATCCTTATGACATTTTACGAGTTTCAAACAATTTTTTTTCTGGCTAACGTTATGGAAAAATACACAAATAAGTTTTTCGGCATAATCGAAGTGAAATGTGCAATTACCTGCAGGTATTTGTCTCCATCGGAGGCGGCAGGGCAGAAGAAACTAAACTTTCTTCAAAAGAGTGGGGAGAATGTCACGCTAAAGCAAACGCATCAGTATCATTACCAAATACAGGGACAGTTGCACCTTTGTGACAAAACGTACTGCGACTTTATCGTTTGGAGCCCATTAGGCATTTACATTGAGCGTATTAATAGAAATGATCTGTTTTGGAAACACCAAATGGAACAACAATTAGAAAAATTTTATATGGAGGTACTTCTGCCGAAAATACTTCGCCTAAATATCCATTAAAACGAATTATTTAATGCTTAGCCATTACGTAATTCTAACCTTCTGTTTTTCTTGAAGTAATCATCCTTACGCTTAACCCCACACTATTTACCTTACAGGTCGCTCTTCATAAGTTCGTACGAATCAATGGTTTTAATCTTAGTCCAGACCCAAGCTGTAAACTCTTTGCAATGGGTAACTTTTCTCTCACTGGGTGCTGGTAATGAAATTGTGATGTTTTGAGATCAAACCATGACGAATAACGAAAACATTGGTGGTAAGAATGAAGAAACAGCGGAAGGCAAGGAGACATTCTGGTAAATCGTGAGACTGGTTATACTGCATTTCCCCACGTAAAATCACTTATTTTCACTGTGCGATACTGAAAATATCGACCGTGGACATGTGGTATTCACGAAGTTTTCAACTACTATGATATTAGTGCAATATTGTGATCCACCAGGCATAGTATCGCATTGTGCTGAAAATGCACAATGGAATAGCATATGCGAGATAATTGCGACATCAAAGTTACGAACAGCGAAGTCATGAATATGTGAAGTTGAGCTGCGAACGAATACGATCACGCGTATTTATTTGTCAGCGGACTCCCCTCTCTTCCCTGCCATCCTGCGCAAGGACACTCTAGGCTCGTCTACAACCCAGCGACGCGCGCAGACCCCCTCCCCTCCAATCCCTCGTCGATTTCCCCTTACACGCTACGAGCCTTCCCATTCCACCCGGGACTGAGTAGGGGTAGAACCGACGAGGCGAAACTGAGAGCTAGTGAGCCACCTTAATTATTCCAACTCCAATTTTTTTCACCACTGTTTTTCAACGAAAATTGATTTCTTCGGCACTGATCAGCAATGTTCACAACGATTGATGCAATATTTTATAGCAAAATAAAAAATTTCGAAAATGAGTGTTTTTGTCAAACCTGAATCCATCCAACTAAATATTTTTTTGACGCTATATTACAATTAAAATTGACTCCTTCGCCACTAATCGTCGTATTTCAGTGATTTTTGTGCAAAATTTCATTTAGACTAAAAAAAATTCCTAAACTATGTCGTATTTAAAATCTTAATTCTTACAACTAATTTTAGTTTTATCGTTGTCTTTCAACTTAAATTGATTCCTTCACCAATGATCAGCGCGGTTCAACGCGATTAATGCAATATTTAATAACAAAATAAAAAATTTCGAATCTGAGTCGTTTTCTCACAGCTGAATTATTCCAACAAAAATTTATTTTCACAGCTGTTTTACTAATTAAATTGACTCCTTCGACACTGATTAGCGCGGTTCACAAAGATTTAAGTTTAATTTCATAGAAAAATGATTATTATTATTCTGATTGGATTCCTGACACCTTACTTCATCCAATTAAATTTTATTTTCACCGCTATTAGTCATCAAAAAATGACTGCTTCACCACTCTTCAGCGCAGTTCACCAAGATTTATGCAGTTTTAATAGCGAAATGAAATATTCCTAATTTGTTTCGTTTCCTTCAATCTAAATTCTTCCCATTAAATTTTATTACCACACTGTTGTACAACAAAAAATTCCTCCTTCGTCACTTATCAGCGCAGTTCGACTAGATTAATGCAGATTATCATAGCAATTGAAATATTCCTAATTTTATATCATTGTTTCAACCAAATAAAATTAATTTTAACCGATTTTTTTCGACTAAAATTAACACCTTCGCTACTGATCAGCGCACTTCACCGAATTTTTTGCTATATTTCATTGGAAAAAAAATTACTGAATATGAGTCGTTTTCCAAACCGGAATTCTTCCAGGTAAAATTTATTGTCACCGCTGATATTCAAATGAAAATGATATCTTCTCCACTGATCAGCTCCGTTCATCATGATTTATGAAGTATTTCAAAGCAAAATAAAAAAATTCAAATCTGAGTCGATTCCTAATACCTAAATTCGTCAAATTCATTTTATTGTCACTGCTTTTTTTCTACATAAAATGAAATTTTGACCACTGATCAGTAATATTCACCACGAATAATGCAATATTTCATAGCAAAATAAAAAATCCCTAATGTAAATCGTTATTTTAAAACCTTAAATTCTTCCCAAAAAAATTTATTTTCACCGGTCTTTTTCAACTAAAATTAGCTCCTAGCCACTAATCAGCACAGTTCACAGAGATTTTTGCTATATTTCACAGCGAAAAAAATTACTGAATCTGAATCGTATTAGCAAACCTGATATCTTGCAACTAAAATTTAACTTTACAATGCTTTAACTAACATCACTCTTTCCCCATTATTCAGCGTCGTTTATTTTAATTTATGCAATATTTTATAAAAATAAAAAAAATCGAATCTATGTTGTTTTCTCAAAACTGAATTAATCCAACAAAAATTTATTAGGAACATTGTTTTACAACTAAAATTAACTCCTTCGTCACTGATTATCGTAGGTCAGTGAGAATTTTGCAATAGTTCATTTTAAAAAAATCCTAATCTGCGTCTTATTACAAATCATAATCCTTACAACTAAATTTAATTTTTACCGTTGTCTTTCAACTAAAATTGAATCCTTCGCCAATGATCAGCGTAGTTCCCAGATATTTATGCAGTACTTCATAGCAAAACAAAATTACTAAACTAAGTCGTTTTCTCAAACCGGAATTCTTCTAAATAAAATTTATTGTACTGCTGTTATTCCAATAAAATGGCTAAATCGCCACTGATCAGCGCAGATCGCCAAGATTTAAGTTTTATTTCATATCAAAATAAACATTTTTATTCTGAGTCGATTCCTCATACCTTAATTCTTCCAACTTAAAGTCATTATCACCGCAGTTTTCCAACAATTACTTACTCATTCACCATGGATCAGCTTAGTTCAACGCAATTTATGGAATATTTCACAGCAAAATGAGTAATTCCTAATCTGAGTCGTTTTCTCAAACCTGAATTTATTCCACTAAAATTTATTTGGTACACTGTGTTACAACTAAAATTGACTCCGCCGCTGATCAACGTAGGTGAGTCTGAGTTTTTAATATGTCCATTTTAAAATAAAAAATTCCTTAATTGAATCTTATTAGTAATCATAAATATTTACAACTAAATAATATTTTCACCATGTTTTTCAACTAAATTTTTACTCTTTTGCCAATGATCAGCGCAGTTAAACGCGATTTAAACAATATTTCGTAGCAAAATATAAACCTCCTAATTCTAGTCGTTTACTCAAACCGAAATTCTTTCAAGTAAAATTTATTGTCACCGCTGTTATTCAACTAAAAATGATACCATTGCCACTGATCAGCACAGGTTACCATTATTCATGCCATTTTTCTCAGTACAATAAAAGTTCCTAATCTAATTCGTTTTTTAATTCCTTAAATCTTCCAACTAAAATTTATTTTCACAGTTGTTTTTAACCTATATTGACCATTTCGCCACTAATAAGCGCAATTGTTTTTGAGAATTATGCATTATTTTATAGAAAACTAAAAAAATTCTAAATTTGGTTTTTTTCTCAAACATGAATCCATTCAAGTAAAATTTATTTTGACGCTATATTAAAATTAAAATTGACTCCTTCGCCACTATTCATCGTAATTCATAGATTTATTTTGCAATATTTCATATCAAAATAAAAAAAATCCGAATATTGTAATACACAAACCTTAATTCTCATAACTAAATTTTATATTCACCGTTGTTTTTTAACTAAAATTTACTCCTTCGCTAATGAAGAGCGCACTTCACCGAGAAATATGATTTTTTTCATAGGAAAATGAATTATTCCCAACCTGAGTCTTTTCCTCAAACCTGATTTTTTCCAAATAAAATTAATCTCACAGCTGTTAGTGCATTAAAAATGACTATATCGTTACTGATCATTGCAAGTAACCGATATTAAGGAGTTGTTTCATTGCAAAATTAAAAATTCATAATCTGAGATGTTTTCTCAAACCTAAGTTCTTACAACTAACATTTAATTTCAACGAATTTTTTTCAACTAAAATCGAATCCTCCGCCACTGTTCAGCAATTTATTCCGCGATTAATGCAATATTTTACTGCAAAATGAAGAACAACTAATTAAGTTTTTCTTCTAACCTTCAATTATTTAAACTTAAATTTTTTAACCGCTGTTTTTAAATATAAATTTACTTCTTCGCGACTGATTGCCACAGTTGACGGCCATTTATGCAGTATTTCATTGCTATTGATCAACATGCATTGAACAGCTTAGCTCGAGGGGATTAAGGAATATTTCATAGCAAAATGAGTAACTTCTATTCAGAAGCATTATGTCAAAACTGATTTCATTCAACTAAAATTTATTTACACCGCTCTTTTTCAACAAAAATTTCTCCTTTGCCACTGATCAGAGTAGTTTAGCAAGATGTTTGCATTATACCGTAGCAAAATAATTAATTCCTAAACTGAGTCGTTTACTAAAAGCTTAATTATCCAAATCCAATTTTTTTCACCACTGTTTTTCAATGAAAATAAATTTCTTCGCCACTGATCAGCAATGTTCACAACGATTGATGCAATATTTTACAGCAAAATAAAAAATTTCGAAAATGAGTGTTTTTGTCAAACCTGAATCCATCAAAATAAATATTTTTTGACGCTATATTAAAATTAAAATTGACTCCTCCACTAATCGTCGTAATTCAGTGATTTTTGCGCAAAATTTCATTTAGAATAAAAATATCCTCATCTATGTCGTATTTAAAATCTTAATTCTTACAACTAATTGTAGTTTCACCGTTGTCTTTCAACTAAAATTGTCTCCTTCGCCAATGATCAGCGCAGTTCAACGCGATTTATGCAATATTTCATAGCAAAATAAAAAATTACTTATCTAAATCGTTTTCTCAAACAGGAATTCTTCTAATTAAAATTTTTTGTCACTGCTGTTATTCCACTAAAAGGGGTACTTCGCCACTGATCAGCGCAGTTCATCAAGATATAAGTTTTATTTCATAGCAAAAAAAAACATTTTTATTCTGAGTCATTTCCTCATACCTTAATTCTTCCAACTTAAATTTATTTTCACCACTGTTTTCCAACAATTTTTTCCTCATTCACCATGGATCAGCTTAGTTCAACGCGAGTTATGGAATATTTCACAGAAAAATGAGTAATTTCTAATTTGAGTCGTTTTCTGAAACCTGAATTTATTCAACTAAAATTTATTTGGAACACTGCTTTACAACTAAAATTGACTCCGCCTCTGATCAACGTAGGTGAGTAAGAAACTTTAATATTTCCATTTTAAAATAAAAAAAATCCAAATTTGAATGTTATTACAAATCATAATTCTTACAACTAAATTTTATTTTACCCATGGTTTTTCAACTATAATTTACTCCTTCAGCAATGATCAGCGCAGTTAAACGCGACGTTAGCAATATTTCATAGCAAAATAAAAACCTCCGAATTCTAGTTGTTTTCAAAAAGTGAAATTCCTAAAATAAAATTTATTGTCACTGCTGTTATTCCACTAAAAATGATACCGTCGCCGCTGATCCGTGCAGGTTACCATTATTCATGCCATTTTTTTTAGTACAATAAGAAATTCCTAATCTAATTCGTTTTTTAAATCCTTAATTCTTCCAACTCCAATTTTTTTCACCAATTTTTTTTCAACGAAAATTGATTTCTTCGCCACTAATCAGCAATGTTCACCACGATTGATGCAATATTTTATAGCAAAATAAAAAATTTCGAAAATGAGTGTGTTTATCAAACCTGAATCCATCACACTAAATATTTTTTTGACGCTATATTACAATTAAAATTGACTCCTTCGCCACTAATCGTCGTATTTCAGTGATTTTTTGGCAAATTTTCATTTTAAAATTAAAAATTCCTATTCTGTGTCGTATTATAAATCATAATTCTTACAACTAATTTTCATTTCACCATGTCTTTAAACTAAAATTGACTCGTTCGCCAATGATCAGCGCAACGCGATTTATGCAATATTTCATAGCAAAATAAAAAATTTCGAATCTGAGTCGTTTTCTCACAGCTGAATTATTCCAACAAAATTTTTTTAACAGCTGTTTTACTAATTAAATTGACTCCTTCGCCACTGATTTGCGCGGTTCACAAAGATTTAAGTTTAATTCCATAGAAAAAAATTTTTTTATTCTGATTCGATTCCAAACACCTTACTTTATCCAATTTCATTTTATTTTCACCGCTATTATTAATCAAAAAATGACTGCTTCACCACTATTCAGCGCAGTTCACCGAGATTTATGCAGTTTTAATAGCAAAATGAAATATTCTTAATTTGTTTCGTTTCCTTCAATCTAAATTCTTCCCCTTAAATTTTTTTACCACGCTGTTGTACAACAAAAAATTCCTCCTTCGTCACTTATCAGCGCAGTTCGACTAGATTTATGCAGATTATCATAGCAATTGAAATATTCCTAATTACTGTCATTGTTTCTTCCAAATAAAATTTATTTTAATTTATGCAATATTTTATTTAAAAAAATAGAATCTATGTTGTTTTCTGAAAACTGAATTCATCCAACAAAAATTTGTTCGGAGCATTGTTTTACTACTAAAATTAACTCCTTCGTCACTGATCATCGTAGGTCAGTGAGAATTTTGCAATATTTCATTTTAAAAAAATCATAATCTGAGTCTTATTACAAATCATAATCCTTACAACTAAATTTAATTTTCAGCGTTGTCTTTCAACTAAAATTGAATCCATCGCCAATGATCAGCAGAGTTCCCAGATATTTATGCAGTACTTCATAGCAAAACAAAATTACTATCCTAAGTCGTTTTCTCAAACCGGAATTCTTCTAAGTAAAATTTATTGTACAGCTGTTATTCCACTAAAATGGCTAAATCGCCACTGATCAGCGCAGTTCGCCATGATTTAATTTTTATTTCATAGCAAAATATACATTTTTATTCTGAGTCATTTCCTCATACCTTAATTCTTCCAACTGAAATTTATTATCACCGCTGTTTTCCACCAATTACTTACTCATTCACCATGGATCAGCTTATTTCAACTCGATTTATGGAATATTTCACAGCAAAATGAGTAATTCCTAATCTGAGTCGTTTTCTCAAACCTGAATTTATTCCACTAAAATTTATTTGGAACACTGTGTTACAACTAACATTGACTCCGCCGCTGACCAACGTAGGTGAGTCTGATTTTTTAATATGTCCATTTTAAAATAAAAAATTCCTTCATTAAATCTTATTAATAATCATAATACTTACAACTTATTTTATTTTCACCATGCTTTTTCAACTACATTTTTAATCTTTCGCCAATGATCATCGCAGTTAAACGCGATTTAAGCAATATTTCGTAGCAAAATATAAACCTCCGAACTCTAGTCGTTTTCTCAAACCGAAATTCTTTCAAGTAAAATTTATTGTCACCGCTGTTATTCAACTAAAAATGATACCATCGCCACTGATCAGCACAGGTTACCATTATTCATGCCAGTTTTCTTAGTACAAAAAAATATTCCTAATCTAATTCGTTTTTTAGTCCTTAATTCTTCCAAATAAAATTTTTTTCACATGTCATTTCAACTAATATTCCTTCGCCACTAATAAGCGCAATTTATTGAGCGTTATGCAATATTTAATAGCACAATAAAAAATTTCGAAAATGAGTTTTTTTCTCAAACCTGAAATCATCCTACTAAAATTTATTTTGACGCTATATTAAAATTAAAATTGACTCCTTCGCCACTATTCATCGTAATTCACAGATTTATTTTGTAATATTTCATATCAAAATAAAAAAATTCCGAATATTGTAATACACAATCCTTAATTCTCATTACTAAATTTTATATTCACCGTTGTTTTTTAACTAAAATTAACTCCTTCGCTAATGAAGAGCGCACTTCAACGAGAAATATGCTTTATTTCATAGCAAAAGGAATTATTCCCAACCTGAGTTTTTTCCTCAAACCTGATTTTTTCCAAATAAAATTAATCTCACAGCTGTTAGTGCATTAAAAATGACTACATCGTTACTGATCATTGCAAGTAACCGATATTAAGGAGTTATTTCATTGCAAAATTAAAAATTCATAATCTGAGATGTTCTCTCAAACCTAAGTTCTTACAACTAACATTTATTTTCAACGACTTTTTTTCAACTAAAATTGAATCCTCCGCCACTGTTCAGCAATTTATTCCGCGATTAATGCAATATTTTACTGCAAAATGAAGAACAACTAACTTAGGTTTTTCTTCTAACCTTCAATTATTTAAACTTAAATTTTTTTAACCGCTGCTTTTTAATATAAATTTACTTCTTCGCGACTGATTGCCACAGTTGACGGCCATTTATGCAGTATTTCATTGCTATTGATCAGCATGCATTGAACAGCTTAGCTCGAGGGGATTAAGGAAATTTTTCATAGCAAAATGAGTAACTTCTATTCAGAAGCATTATCTCAAAACTGATTTCATCCAACTAAAATTTATTTACACCGATCTTTTTCAACTAAAATTTCTTATTTGCCACTGATCAGAGTAGTTTAGCAAGATGTTTGCATTATACCGTAGCAAAATAATGAATTCCTAAACTGAGTCGTTTACTAAAACCTTAATTATTCCAAAATCTAAACTCCGAAACTAAACCTACGAATTCTTGTCGTTTTCTCAAACCGAAATTCATTCAAGTAAAATTTATTGTCACTGCTGTTATTCCACAAAAAGGGTACTTTGACACTGATCAGCGCAGTTCATCAAGATATAATTTTTATTTCATAGCAAAAAAAGCATTTTTATTGAGTCGATTCCTCATACCTTAATTCTTCCAACTTAAATTTATTTTCACCGCTGTTTTCCAACAATTATTTACTCCTTCAACAATCATCAGCGATGTTAAACGCGACGTAAGCAATATTTCATAGCAAAATAAAAACCTCCGAACTCTAGTCGTTTTCACAACCTGAAATTCATCCAATAAAATTTATTGTCACTGCTGTTATTCCACTAAAAATGATACCATCGCCACTGATCAGCGCAGGTTACCATTATTCATGCCATTTTTTATAGTACAATAAGAAATTCCTAATCTAATTCGTTTTTTAAATCCTTAACTCTTCCAACTCAAATTTTTCTCACATGTGTTTTCAACTAATATTCATTCGCCACTAACGAGCGATATTTATTGAGAATTATGCAATTTTTTTCTAGCAAAATAAAAAATTTCGAGAATGAGTGTTTTTGTCAAACCTGAATCCATCCAACTAAAATTTAATTTCACACTTCATTAAAATTAAAATTGACTACTTCGCAACTAATCGTCGTAATTCAGTGATTATTTGGCATAATTTCATTTTAAAATTAAAAATTCCTAATCTGTGTCGAATTTAAAATCTTAATTATTACTGCTGATTTTAGTTTTACCGTGTCTTTTAACTAAAATTGACTCGTTCGCCAATGATCAGCGCAGTTCAATGCGATTTATGCAATATTTCATAGCAAAATAAAAAATTTCAAATCTGAGTCGTTTTCTCACAGCTGAATTATTCCAACAAAAATTTTTTAACAGCTGTTTTAATAATTAAATTGACTCCTTCGCCACTGATTAGCGCGGTTCACAAAGATTTAAGTTTAATTCCATAGAAAAATTTTTTTCTATTCTGATTCGATTCCACACACCTTACATCATCCAATTTTATTTTATTTTCACCGCTATTCTCATCAAAAATGACTGCTTCACCACTATTCAGCGCAGTTCACCGATATTTATGCAGTTTTAATAGCAAAATGAAATATTCCTAACTTGTTTCGTTTCCTTCAATCTAAATTCTTCCCATTAAATTTTATTACCACACTGTTGTACAACAAAAAATTCCTCCTTCGTCACTTATCAGCGCAGTTCGACTAGATTAATGCAGATTATCATAGCAATTGAAATATTCCTAATTTTATATCATTGTTTCAACCAAATAAAATTAATTTTAACCGATTTTTTTCGACTAAAATTAACACCTTCGCTACTGATCAGCGCACTTCACCGAATTTTTTGCTATATTTCATTGGAAAAAAAATTACTGAATATGAGTCGTTTTCCAAACCGGAATTCTTCCAGGTAAAATTTATTGTCACCGCTGATATTCAAGTGAAAATGATATCTTCTCCACTGATCAGCTCCGTTCATCGTGATGTATGAAGTATTTCAAAGCAAAATAAAAAAATTCAAATCTGAGTCGATTCCTAATACCTAAATTCGTCAAATTCATTTTATTGTCACTGCTTTTTTTCTACATAAAATGAAATTTTGACCACTGATCAGTAATATTCACCACGAATAATGCAATATTTCATAGCAAAATAAAAAATCCCTAATGTAAATCGTTATTTTAAAACCTTAAATTCTTCCCAAAAAAATTTATTTTCACCGGTCTTTTTCAACTAAAATTAGCTCCTAGCCACTAATCAGCGCAGTTCACAGAGATTTTTGCTATATTTCATAGCGAAAAAAATTACTGAATCTGAATCGTATTAGCAAACCTGATATCTTGCAACTAAAATTTAACTTTACAATGCTTTAACTAAAAATCACTCTTTCCCCATTATTCAGCGTGGTTTATTTTAATTTATGCAATATTTTATAAAAATAAAAAAAATCGAATCTATGTTGTTTTCTCAAAACTGAATTTATCCAACAAAAATTTATTAGGAACATTGTTTTACAACTAAAATTAACAATTTCGTCACTGATTATCTTAGGTCAGTGAGAATTTTGCAATATTTCATTTTAAAAAAATCCTAATCTGCGTCTTATTACAAATCATAATCCTTACAACTAAATTTAATTTTTACCGTTGTCTTTCAACTAAAATTGAATCCTTCGCCAATGATCAGCGTAGTTCCCAGATATTTATGCAGTACTTCATAGCAAAACAAAATTACTAAACTAAGTCGTTTTCTCAAACCGGAATTCTTCTAAGTAAAATTTATTGTACAGCTGTTATTCCAATAAAATGGCTAAATCGCCACTGATCAGCGCAGTTCGCCAAAATTTAAGTTATATTTCATATCAAAATGAACAATTTTATTCTGAGTCGATTCCTCATACCTTAATTCTTCCAACTTAAAGTCATTATCACCGCAGTTTCCCAACAATTACTTACTCATTCACCATGGATCAGCTTAGTTCAACGCAATTTATGGAATATTTGACAGCAAAATGAGTAATTCCTAATCTGAGTCGTTTTCTCAAACCTGAATTTATTCCACTAAAATTTATTTGGAACACTGTGTTACAACTAAAATTGACTCCGCCGCTGATCAACGTAGGTGAGTCTGAGTTTTTAATATGTCCATTTTAAAATAAAAAATTCCTTAATTGAAACTTATTAGTAATCATAAATATTTACAACTAAATAATATTTTCACCATGTTTTTCAACTAAATTTTTACTCTTTTGCCAATGATCAGCGCAGTTAAACGCGATTTAAACAATATTTCGTAGCAAAATATAAACCTCCTAATTCTAGTCGTTTACTCAAACCGAAATTCTTTCAAGTAAAATTTATTGTCACCGCTGTTATTCAACTAAAAATGATACCATTGCCACTGATCAGCACATGTTACCATTATTCATGCCATTTTTCTCAGTACAATAAAAGTTCCTAATCTAATTCGTTTTTTAATTCCTTAAATCTTCCAACTAAAATTTATTTTCACAGTTGTTTTTAACCTATATTGACCATTTCGCCACTAATAAGCGCAATTTTTTTGAGAATTATGCATTATTTTATAGAAAACTAAAAAATTTCTAAAATGGGTTTTTTCTCAAACCTGAATCCATCCAAGTAAAATTTATTTTGACGCTATATTAAAATTAAAATTGACTCCTTCGCCACTATTCATCGTAATTCACAGATTTATTTTGCAATATTTCATATCAAAATAAAAAAATTCCGAATATTGTAATACACAAACCTTAATTCTCATAACTAAATTTTATATTCACCGTTGTTTTTTAACTAAAATTTACTCCTTCGCTAATGAAGAGCGCACCTCACCGAGAAATATGCTTTATTTCATAGCAAAATGAATTATTCCCAACCTGAGTGTTTTCCACAAACCTGGTTTTTTCCAAATAAAATTAATCTCACAGCTGTTAGTGCATTAAAAATGACTACATCGTTACTGATCATTGCAAGTAACCGATATTTAGGAGTTATTTCGTTGCAAAATTAAAAATTCATAATCTGAGATGTTCTCTCACACCTAAGTTCTTACAACCTACATTTATTTTCAACGAATTTTTTTCAACTAAAATTGAATCCTCCGGGACTGTTCAGCAATTTATTCCGCGATTACTGCAATATTTTACTGCAAAATGAAGAACAACTAAATTAAGATTTTCTTCCAACCTTAAATTAATTAAACTTAAATTTTTTTAACCGCTGCTTTTAAATATAAATTTACTTCTTCGCGACTGATTGCCACAGTTGACGGCTATTTATGCAGTATTTCATTGCTATTGATCAGCATGCATTGAACAGCTTAGCTCGAGGGGATTAAGGAATATTTCATAGCAAAATGAGTAACTTCTATTCAGAAGCATTATCTCAAAACTGATTTCATCCAACTAAAATTTATTTTCATTACTCTTTTTCAACAAAAATTTCTCCTTTGCCACTGATCAGAGTAGTTTAGCAAGATGTTTGCATTATACCGCAGCAAAATAATAAATTCCTAAATTTTTTTAACAGCTGTTTTACTAATTAAATTGACTCCTTCGCCAATGATTAGCGCGGTTCACAAAGATTTAAATTTAATTCCATAGAAAAAAAATGTTTTAATCTGATTCGATTCTAAACACCTTACTTTATCCAATTTCATTTTATTTTCACCGCTATCATTCTTCTAAAAATGACTGCTTCACCACTATTCAGCGCAGTTCACCGAGATTTATGCAGTTTTAATAGCGAAATGAAATATTCTTAATTTGTTTCGTTTCCTTCAATCTAAATTCTTCTCATTAAATTTTATTACCACGCTGATGTACAACAAAAAATTCCTCCTTCGTCACTTATCAGCGCAGTTCGACTAGATTTATGCAGATTATCATAGCAATTGAAATATTCCTAATTTTTGTCATTGTTTCTTCCAAATAAAATTGGATATTTTATTTAAAAAAATTAGAATCTATGTTGTTTTCTGAAAACTGAATTTATCCAACAAACATTTATTCGGAGCATTGTTTTACAACTAAAATTAACTCCTTCGTCACTGATCATCGTAGGTCAGTGAGAATTTTGCAATATTTCAATTAAAAATAATCATAATCTGAGTCTTATTACAAATCATAATCCTTACAACTAAATTTAATTTTCAGCGTTGTCTTTCAACTAAAATTGAATCCTTCGCCAATGATCAGCAGAGTTCCCAGATATTTATGCAGTACTTCATAGCAAAACAAAATTACTAATCTAAGTCGTTTTCTCAAAGCGGAATTCTTCTAAGTAAAATATATTCTACAGCTGTTATTACACTAAAATGGCTAAATCGCCACTGATCAGCGCAGTTCGCCATGATTTAAGTTTTATTTCATAGCAAAATAAACATTTTTATTCTGAGTCATTTCCTCATACCTTAATTCTTCCAACTTAAATTTATTATCACCGCTGTTTTCCAACAATTACTTACTCATTCACCATGGATCAGCTAAGTTCAACGCGATTTATGGAATATTTCACAGCAAAATGAGTAATTCCTAATCACAGTCGTTTTCTCAAACCTGAATTTATTCCACTAAAATTTTATTGGAACACTGTGTTACAACAAACATTGTCTCCGCCGCTGATCAACGTAGGTGAGTCTGATTTTTTAATGTGTCCATTTTAAAATAAAAAATTCCTTCATTAAATCTTATTAATAATCATAATACTTACAACTTATTTTATTTTCACCATGCTTTTTCAACTACATTTTTAATCTTTTGCCTATGATCAGCGCAGTTAAACGCGATTTAAGCAATATTTCGTAGCAAAATATAAACCTCCGAATTCTAGTCGTTTTCTCAAACCGAAATTCTTTCAAGTAAAATTTATTGTCACCGCTGTTATTCAACTAAAAATGATACCATCGCCACTGATCAGCACAGGTTACCATTATTCATGCCATTTTTCTTAGTACAAAAAAATATTTTTAATCTAATTCGTTTTTTAGTCCTTAATTCTTCCAACTAAAATTTTTTTCACATGTCATTTCAACTAATATTCCTTCGCCACTAATAAGTGCAATTTATTGAGCGTTATGCAATATTTAATAGCACAATAAAAAATTTCGAAAATGAGTTTTTTTCTCAAACCTGAAATCATCCTACTAAAATTTATTTTGACGCTATATTAAAATTAAAATTGACTCCTTCGCCACTATTCATCGTAATTCACAGATTTATTTTGCAATATTTCATATCAAAATAAAAAAATTCCGAATATTGTAATACACAAACCTTAATTCTCATAACTAAATTTTATATTCACCGTTGTTTTTTAACTAAAATTTACCCCTTCGCTAATGAAGAGCGCACTTCAACGAGAAATATGCTTTATTTCATAGCAAAATGAATTATTCCCAACCTGAGTCTTTTCCTCAAACCTGATTTTTTCCAAATAAATCTAATCTCACAGCTGTTAGTGCATTAAAAATGACTACATCGTTACTGATCATTGTAAGTAACCGATATTAAGGAGTTATTTCATTGCAAAATTAAAAATTCATAATCTGAGATGTTCTCTCAAACCTAAGTTCTTACAACTAACATTTATTTTCAACGACTTTTTTTCAACTAAAATTGAATCCTCCGCCACTGTTCAGCAATTTATTCCGCGATTAATGCAATATTTTACTGCAAAATGAAGAACAACTAACTTAAGTTTTTCTTCTAACCTTCAATTATTTAAACTTAAATTTTTTTAACCGCTGCTTTTAAATATAAATTTACTTCTTCGCGACTGATTGCCACAGTTGACGGCCATTTATGCGGTATTTCATTGCAATTGATCAGCATGCATTGAACAGCTTAGCTCGAGGGGATTAAGGAATATTTCATAGCAATATGAGTAACTTCTATTCAGAAGCATTATCTCAAAACTGATTTCATCCAACTAAAATTTATTTTCACCGCTCTTTTTCAACAAAAATTTCTCCTTTGCCACTGATCAGAGTAGTTTCGCAAGATGTTTGCATTATACCGTAGCAAAATAATTAATTCCTAAACTGAGTCATTTACTAAAACCTTAATTATTCCAAAATCTAAACTCCGAAACTAAACCTCCGAATTCATGTCGTTTTCTCATGCCGAAATTCATTCAAGTAAAATTTATTATCACTGCTGTTATTCCACTAAAAAGGGTACTTTGCCACTGATCAGCGCAGTTCATCAAGATATAATTTTTATTTCATAGCAAAAAAAGCATTTTTTTTGACTCGATTCCTCATCCCTTAATTCTTCCAACTTAAATTTATTTTCACCGCTGTTTTCCAACAATTATTTACTCCTTCAACAATCATCGGCGAAGTTAAACGCGACGTAAGCAATATTTCATAGCAAAATAAAAACCTCCGAACTCTAGTCGTTTTCACAACCTGAAATTCATCCAATAAAATTTATTGTCTCTGCTGTTATTCAACTAAAAATGATACCATCGCCACAGATCAGCGCAAGTTACCATTATTCATGCCAATTTTTATAGTACAATAAGAAATTTCTAATGTAATTCGTTTTTTAAATCCTTAACTCTTCCAACTCAAATTTTTCTCACATGTATTTTCAACTAATAGTCATTCGCCACTAACGAGCGATATTTATTGAGAATTATGCAATTTTTTTCTAGCAAAATAAAAAATTTCGAGAATGAGTGTTTTTGTCAAACCTGAATCCATCCAACTAAAATTTAATTTCACACTACATTAAAATTAAATTTGACTATTTCGCTACTAATCGTCGTAATTCAGTGATTATTTGGCAAAATTTCATTTTAAAATTAAAAATTCCTAATCTGTGTCGTATTTAAAATCTTAATTATTACTGCTGATTTTAGTTTTACCGTGTCTTTTAACTAAAATTGACTCGTTCGCCAATGATCAGCGCAGGTCAATGCGATTTATGCAATATTTCATAGCAAAATAAAAAATTTCGAATCTGAGTCGTTTTCTCACAGCTGAATTATTCCAACAAAAATTTTTTAACAGCTGTTTTAATAATTAAATTGACTCCTTCGCCACTGATTAGCGCGGTTCACAAAGATTTAAGTTTAATTCCATAGAAAAATTTTTTTCTATTCTGATTCGATTCCTAACACCTTACATCATCCAATTTAATTTTATTTTCACCGCTATTCTCATCAAAAATGACTGCTTCACCACTATTCAGCGCAGTTCACCGAGATTTATGCAGTTTTAATAGCGAAATGAAATATTCCTAACTTGTTTCGTTTCCTTCAATCTAAATTCTTCCCATTAAATTTTATTACCACACTGTTGTACAACAAAAAATTCCTCCTTCGTCACTTATCAGCGCAGTTCGACTAGATTAATGCAGATTATCATAGCAATTGAAATATTCCTAATTTTATATCATTGTTTCAACCAAATAAAATTAATTTTAACCGATTTTTTTCGACTAAAATTAACACCTTCGCTACTGATCAGCGCACTTCACCGATTTTTTTGCTATATTTCATTGGAAAAAAAATTACTGAATATAGTCGTTTTCCAAACCGGAATTCTTCCAAGTAAAATTTATTGTCACCGCTGATATTCAAATGAAAATGATATCTTCTCCACTGATCAGCTCAGTTCATCGTGATATATGAAGTATTTCAAAGCAAAATAAAAAAATTCAAATCTGAGTCGATTCCTAATACCTAAATTCGTCAAATTCATTTTATTGTCACTGCTTTTTTTTCCACATAAAATGAAATTTTGACCACTGATCAGTAATATTCACCACGAATAATGCAATATTTCATAGCAAAATAAAAAATCCCTAATGTAAATCGTTATTTTAAAACCTTAAATTCTTCCCAAAAAAATTTATTTTTACCGGTCTTTTTCAATTAAAATTAGCTCCTTGCCACTAATCAGCGCAGTTCACAGAGATTTTTGCTATATTTCATAGCGAAACAAATTACTGAATCTGAATCGTATTAGCAAACCTGATATCTGGCAACTAAAATTTAACTTTACAATGCTTTAACTAAAATCACTCTTTCCCCATTATTCAGCGTGGTTTATTTTAATTTATGCAATATTTTATAAAAATAAAAAAAATCGAATCTATGTTGTTTTCTCAAAACTGAATTTATCCAACAAAAATGTATTATGAACATTGTTTTACAACTAAAATTAACTCCTTCGTCACTGATTATCGTAGGTCAGTGAGAATTTTGCAATATTTCATTTTAAAAAAATCCTAATCTGCGTCTTATTACAAATCATAATCCTTACAACTAAATTTAATTTTTACCGTTGTCTTTTATCTAAAATTGAATCCTTCGCCAATGATCAGCGCAGTTCCCAGATATTTATGCAGTACTTCATAGCAAAACAAAATTACTAAACTAAGTCGTTTTCTCAAACCGGAATTCTTCTAAGTAAAATTTATTGTACTGCTGTTATTCCAATAAAATGGCTAAATCGCCACTGATCAGCGCAGTTCGCCATGATTTAAGTTTTATTTCATATCAAAATAAACATTTTTATTCTGAGTCGATTCCTCATACCTTAATTCTTCCAGCTTAAAGTCATTATCTTAACAATTACTTACTCATTCACCATGGATCAGCTTAGTTCAACGCAATTTATGGAATATTTCACAGCAAAATGAGTAATTACTTACTCATTCACCATGGATCAGCTTAGTTCAACGCAATTTATGGAATATTTCACAGCAAAATGAGTAATTCCTAATCTGAGTCGTTTTCTCAAACCTGAATTTATTCCACTAAAATTTATTTGGTACACTGTGTTACAACTAAAATTGACTCCGCCGCTGATCAACGTAGGTGAGTCTGAGTTTTTAATATGTCCATTTTAAAATAAAAAATTCCTTAATTGAATCTTATTAGTAATCATAAATATTTACAACTAAATAATATTTTCACCATGCTTTTCAACTAAATTTTTACTCTTTTGCCAATGATCAGCGCAGTTAAACGCGATTTAAACAATATTTCGTAGCAAAATATAAACCTCCGAATTCTAGTCGTTTACTCAAACCGAAATTCTTTCAAGTAAAATTTATTGTCACCGCTGTTATTCAACTAAAATGATACCATCGCCACTGATCAGCACAGGTTACCATTATTCATGCCATTTTTCTCGGTACATTAAAAATTCCTAATCTTATTCGTTTTTTAATTCCTTAAATCCTCCAACTAAAATTTATTTTCACAGTTGTTTTTAACCTATATTGACCATTTCGCCACTAATAAGCGCAATTTTTTTGAGAATTATGCATTAATTTATAGAAAACTAAAAAATTTCTAAAATGGGTTTTTTCTCAAACCTGAATCCATCCAAGTAAAATTTATTTTGACGCTATATTAAAATTAAAATTGACTCCTTCGCCACTATTCATCGTAATTCACAGATTTATTTTGCAATATTTCATATCAAAATAAAAAAATTCCGAATATTGTAATACACAAACCTTAATTCTCATAACTAAATTTTATATTCACCGTTGTTTTTTAACTAAAATTTACCCCTTCGCTAATGAAGAGCGCACTTCAACGAGAAATATGCTTTATTTCATAGCAAAATGAATTATTCCCAACCTGAGTCTTTTCCTCAAACCTGATTTTTTCCAAATAAATCTAATCTCACAGCTGTTAGTGCATTAAAAATGACTACATCGTTACTGATCATTGTAAGTAACCGATATTAAGGAGTTATTTCATTGCAAAATTAAAAATTCATAATCTGAGATGTTCTCTCAAACCTAAGTTCTTACAACTAACATTTATTTTCAACGACTTTTTTTCAACTAAAATTGAATCCTCCGCCACTGTTCAGCAATTTATTCCGCGATTAATGCAATATTTTACTGCAAAATGAAGAACAACTAACTTAAGTTTTTCTTCTAACCTTCAATTATTTAAACTTAAATTTTTTTAACCGCTGCTTTTAAATATAAATTTACTTCTTCGCGACTGATTGCCACAGTTGACGGCCATTTATGCGGTATTTCATTGCAATTGATCAGCATGCATTGAACAGCTTAGCTCGAGGGGATTAAGGAATATTTCATAGCAATATGAGTAACTTCTATTCAGAAGCATTATCTCAAAACTGATTTCATCCAACTAAAATTTATTTTCACCGCTCTTTTTCAACAAAAATTTCTCCTTTGCCACTGATCAGAGTAGTTTCGCAAGATGTTTGCATTATACCGTAGCAAAATAATTAATTCCTAAACTGAGTCATTTACTAAAACCTTAATTATTCCAAAATCTAAACTCCGAAACTAAACCTCCGAATTCATGTCGTTTTCTCATGCCGAAATTCATTCAAGTAAAATTTATTATCACTGCTGTTATTCCACTAAAAAGGGTACTTTGCCACTGATCAGCGCAGTTCATCAAGATATAATTTTTATTTCATAGCAAAAAAAGCATTTTTTTTGACTCGATTCCTCATCCCTTAATTCTTCCAACTTAAATTTATTTTCACCGCTGTTTTCCAACAATTATTTACTCCTTCAACAATCATCGGCGAAGTTAAACGCGACGTAAGCAATATTTCATAGCAAAATAAAAACCTCCGAACTCTAGTCGTTTTCACAACCTGAAATTCATCCAATAAAATTTATTGTCTCTGCTGTTATTCAACTAAAAATGATACCATCGCCACAGATCAGCGCAAGTTACCATTATTCATGCCAATTTTTATAGTACAATAAGAAATTTCTAATGTAATTCGTTTTTTAAATCCTTAACTCTTCCAACTCAAATTTTTCTCACATGTATTTTCAACTAATAGTCATTCGCCACTAACGAGCGATATTTATTGAGAATTATGCAATTTTTTTCTAGCAAAATAAAAAATTTCGAGAATGAGGGTTTTTGTCAAACCTGAATCCATCCAACTAAAATTTAATTTCACACTACATTAAAATTAAATTTGACTATTTCGCTACTAATCGTCGTAATTCAGTGATTATTTGGCAAAATTTCATTTTAAAATTAAAAATTCCTAATCTGTGTCGTATTTAAAATCTTAATTATTACTGCTGATTTTAGTTTTACCGTGTCTTTTAACTAAAATTGACTCGTTCGCCAATGATCAGCGCAGGTCAATGCGATTTATGCAATATTTCATAGCAAAATAAAAAATTTCGAATCTGAGTCGTTTTCTCACAGCTGAATTATTCCAACAAAAATTTTTTAACAGCTGTTTTAATAATTAAATTGACTCCTTCGCCACTGATTAGCGCGGTTCACAAAGATTTAAGTTTAATTCCATAGAAAAATTTTTTTCTATTCTGATTCGATTCCTAACACCTTACATCATCCAATTTAATTTTATTTTCACCGCTATTCTCATCAAAAATGACTGCTTCACCACTATTCAGCGCAGTTCACCGAGATTTATGCAGTTTTAATAGCGAAATGAAATATTCCTAACTTGTTTCGTTTCCTTCAATCTAAATTCTTCCCATTAAATTTTATTACCACACTGTTGTACAACAAAAAATTCCTCCTTCGTCACTTATCAGCGCAGTTCGACTAGATTAATGCAGATTATCATAGCAATTGAAATATTCCTAATTTTATATCATTGTTTCAACCAAATAAAATTAATTTTAACCGATTTTTTTCGACTAAAATTAACACCTTCGCTACTGATCAGCGCACTTCACCGATTTTTTTGCTATATTTCATTGGAAAAAAAATTACTGAATATAGTCGTTTTCCAAACCGGAATTCTTCCAAGTAAAATTTATTGTCACCGCTGATATTCAAATGAAAATGATATCTTCTCCACTGATCAGCTCAGTTCATCGTGATATATGAAGTATTTCAAAGCAAAATAAAAAAATTCAAATCTGAGTCGATTCCTAATACCTAAATTCGTCAAATTCATTTTATTGTCACTGCTTTTTTTTCCACATAAAATGAAATTTTGACCACTGATCAGTAATATTCACCACGAATAATGCAATATTTCATAGCAAAATAAAAAATCCCTAATGTAAATCGTTATTTTAAAACCTTAAATTCTTCCCAAAAAAATTTATTTTTACCGGTCTTTTTCTATTAAAATTAGCTCCTTGCCACTAATCAGCGCAGTTCACAGAGATTTTTGCTATATTTCATAGCGAAACAAATTACTGAATCTGAATCGTATTAGCAAACCTGATATCTGGCAACTAAAATTTAACTTTACAATGCTTTAACTAAAATCACTCTTTCCCCATTATTCAGCGTGGTTTATTTTAATTTATGCAATATTTTATAAAAATAAAAAAAATCGAATCTATGTTGTTTTCTCAAAACTGAATTTATCCAACAAAAATGTATTATGAACATTGTTTTACAACTAAAATTAACTCCTTCGTCACTGATTATCGTAGGTCAGTGAGAATTTTGCAATATTTCATTTTAAAAAAATCCTAATCTGCGTCTTATTACAAATCATAATCCTTACAACTAAATTTAATTTTTACCGTTGTCTTTTATCTAAAATTGAATCCTTCGCCAATGATCAGCGCAGTTCCCAGATATTTATGCAGTACTTCATAGCAAAACAAAATTACTAAACTAAGTCGTTTTCTCAAACCGGAATTCTTCTAAGTAAAATTTATTGTACTGCTGTTATTCCAATAAAATGGCTAAATCGCCACTGATCAGCGCAGTTCGCCATGATTTAAGTTTTATTTCATATCAAAATAAACATTTTTATTCTGAGTCGATTCCTCATACCTTAATTCTTCCAGCTTAAAGTCATTATCTTAACAATTACTTACTCATTCACCATGGATCAGCTTAGTTCAACGCAATTTATGGAATATTTCACAGCAAAATGAGTAATTACTTACTCATTCACCATGGATCAGCTTAGTTCAACGCAATTTATGGAATATTTCACAGCAAAATGAGTAATTCCTAATCTGAGTCGTTTTCTCAAACCTGAATTTATTCCACTAAAATTTATTTGGTACACTGTGTTACAACTAAAATTGACTCCGCCGCTGATCAACGTAGGTGAGTCTGAGTTTTTAATATGTCCATTTTAAAATAAAAAATTCCTTAATTGAATCTTATTAGTAATCATAAATATTTACAACTAAATAATATTTTCACCATGCTTTTCAACTAAATTTTTACTCTTTTGCCAATGATCAGCGCAGTTAAACGCGATTTAAACAATATTTCGTAGCAAAATATAAACCTCCGAATTCTAGTCGTTTACTCAAACCGAAATTCTTTCAAGTAAAATTTATTGTCACCGCTGTTATTCAACTAAAATGATACCATCGCCACTGATCAGCACAGGTTACCATTATTCATGCCATTTTTCTCGGTACATTAAAAATTCCTAATCTTATTCGTTTTTTAATTCCTTAAATCCTCCAACTAAAATTTATTTTCACAGTTGTTTTTAACCTATATTGACCATTTCGCCACTAATAAGCGCAATTTTTTTGAGAATTATGCATTAATTTATAGAAAACTAAAAAATTTCTAAAATGGGTTTTTTCTCAAACCTGAATCCATCCAAGTAAAATTTATTTTGACGCTATATTAAAATTAAAATTGACTCCTTCGCCACTATTCATCGTAATTCACAGATTTATTTTGCAATATTTCATATCAAAATAAAAAAATTCCGAATATTGTAATACACAAACCTTAATTCTCATAACTAAATTTTATATTCACCGTTGTTTTTTAACTAAAATTTACCCCTTCGCTAATGAAGAGCGCACTTCAACGAGAAATATGCTTTATTTCATAGCAAAATGAATTATTCCCAACCTGAGTCTTTTCCTCAAACCTGATTTTTTCCAAATAAATCTAATCTCACAGCTGTTAGTGCATTAAAAATGACTACATCGTTACTGATCATTGTAAGTAACCGATATTAAGGAGTTATTTCATTGCAAAATTAAAAATTCATAATCTGAGATGTTCTCTCAAACCTAAGTTCTTACAACTAACATTTATTTTCAACGACTTTTTTTCAACTAAAATTGAATCCTCCGCCACTGTTCAGCAATTTATTCCGCGATTAATGCAATATTTTACTGCAAAATGAAGAACAACTAACTTAAGTTTTTCTTCTAACCTTCAATTATTTAAACTTAAATTTTTTTAACCGCTGCTTTTAAATATAAATTTACTTCTTCGCGACTGATTGCCACAGTTGACGGCCATTTATGCGGTATTTCATTGCAATTGATCAGCATGCATTGAACAGCTTAGCTCGAGGGGATTAAGGAATATTTCATAGCAATATGAGTAACTTCTATTCAGAAGCATTATCTCAAAACTGATTTCATCCAACTAAAATTTATTTTCACCGCTCTTTTTCAACAAAAATTTCTCCTTTGCCACTGATCAGAGTAGTTTCGCAAGATGTTTGCATTATACCGTAGCAAAATAATTAATTCCTAAACTGAGTCATTTACTAAAACCTTAATTATTCCAAAATCTAAACTCCGAAACTAAACCTCCGAATTCATGTCGTTTTCTCATGCCGAAATTCATTCAAGTAAAATTTATTATCACTGCTGTTATTCCACTAAAAAGGGTACTTTGCCACTGATCAGCGCAGTTCATCAAGATATAATTTTTATTTCATAGCAAAAAAAGCATTTTTTTTGACTCGATTCCTCATCCCTTAATTCTTCCAACTTAAATTTATTTTCACCGCTGTTTTCCAACAATTATTTACTCCTTCAACAATCATCGGCGAAGTTAAACGCGACGTAAGCAATATTTCATAGCAAAATAAAAACCTCCGAACTCTAGTCGTTTTCACAACCTGAAATTCATCCAATAAAATTTATTGTCTCTGCTGTTATTCAACTAAAAATGATACCATCGCCACAGATCAGCGCAAGTTACCATTATTCATGCCAATTTTTATAGTACAATAAGAAATTTCTAATGTAATTCGTTTTTTAAATCCTTAACTCTTCCAACTCAAATTTTTCTCACATGTATTTTCAACTAATAGTCATTCGCCACTAACGAGCGATATTTATTGAGAATTATGCAATTTTTTTCTAGCAAAATAAAAAATTTCGAGAATGAGTGTTTTTGTCAAACCTGAATCCATCCAACTAAAATTTAATTTCACACTACATTAAAATTAAATTTGACTATTTCGCTACTAATCGTCGTAATTCAGTGATTATTTGGCAAAATTTCATTTTAAAATTAAAAATTCCTAATCTGTGTCGTATTTAAAATCTTAATTATTACTGCTGATTTTAGTTTTACCGTGTCTTTTAACTAAAATTGACTCGTTCGCCAATGATCAGCGCAGGTCAATGCGATTTATGCAATATTTCATAGCAAAATAAAAAATTTCGAATCTGAGTCGTTTTCTCACAGCTGAATTATTCCAACAAAAATTTTTTAACAGCTGTTTTAATAATTAAATTGACTCCTTCGCCACTGATTAGCGCGGTTCACAAAGATTTAAGTTTAATTCCATAGAAAAATTTTTTTCTATTCTGATTCGATTCCTAACACCTTACATCATCCAATTTAATTTTATTTTCACCGCTATTCTCATCAAAAATGACTGCTTCACCACTATTCAGCGCAGTTCACCGAGATTTATGCAGTTTTAATAGCGAAATGAAATATTCCTAACTTGTTTCGTTTCCTTCAATCTAAATTCTTCCCATTAAATTTTATTACCACACTGTTGTACAACAAAAAATTCCTCCTTCGTCACTTATCAGCGCAGTTCGACTAGATTAATGCAGATTATCATAGCAATTGAAATATTCCTAATTTTATATCATTGTTTCAACCAAATAAAATTAATTTTAACCGATTTTTTTCGACTAAAATTAACACCTTCGCTACTGATCAGCGCACTTCACCGATTTTTTTGCTATATTTCATTGGAAAAAAAATTACTGAATATAGTCGTTTTCCAAACCGGAATTCTTCCAAGTAAAATTTATTGTCACCGCTGATATTCAAATGAAAATGATATCTTCTCCACTGATCAGCTCAGTTCATCGTGATATATGAAGTATTTCAAAGCAAAATAAAAAAATTCAAATCTGAGTCGATTCCTAATACCTAAATTCGTCAAATTCATTTTATTGTCACTGCTTTTTTTTCCACATAAAATGAAATTTTGACCACTGATCAGTAATATTCACCACGAATAATGCAATATTTCATAGCAAAATAAAAAATCCCTAATGTAAATCGTTATTTTAAAACCTTAAATTCTTCCCAAAAAAATTTATTTTTACCGGTCTTTTTCAATTAAAATTAGCTCCTTGCCACTAATCAGCGCAGTTCACAGAGATTTTTGCTATATTTCATAGCGAAACAAATTACTGAATCTGAATCGTATTAGCAAACCTGATATCTGGCAACTAAAATTTAACTTTACAATGCTTTAACTAAAATCACTCTTTCCCCATTATTCAGCGTGGTTTATTTTAATTTATGCAATATTTTATAAAAATAAAAAAAATCGAATCTATGTTGTTTTCTCAAAACTGAATTTATCCAACAAAAATGTATTATGAACATTGTTTTACAACTAAAATTAACTCCTTCGTCACTGATTATCGTAGGTCAGTGAGAATTTTGCAATATTTCATTTTAAAAAAATCCTAATCTGCGTCTTATTACAAATCATAATCCTTACAACTAAATTTAATTTTTACCGTTGTCTTTTATCTAAAATTGAATCCTTCGCCAATGATCAGCGCAGTTCCCAGATATTTATGCAGTACTTCATAGCAAAACAAAATTACTAAACTAAGTCGTTTTCTCAAACCGGAATTCTTCTAAGTAAAATTTATTGTACTGCTGTTATTCCAATAAAATGGCTAAATCGCCACTGATCAGCGCAGTTCGCCATGATTTAAGTTTTATTTCATATCAAAATAAACATTTTTATTCTGAGTCGATTCCTCATACCTTAATTCTTCCAGCTTAAAGTCATTATCTTAACAATTACTTACTCATTCACCATGGATCAGCTTAGTTCAACGCAATTTATGGAATATTTCACAGCAAAATGAGTAATTACTTACTCATTCACCATGGATCAGCTTAGTTCAACGCAATTTATGGAATATTTCACAGCAAAATGAGTAATTCCTAATCTGAGTCGTTTTCTCAAACCTGAATTTATTCCACTAAAATTTATTTGGTACACTGTGTTACAACTAAAATTGACTCCGCCGCTGATCAACGTAGGTGAGTCTGAGTTTTTAATATGTCCATTTTAAAATAAAAAATTCCTTAATTGAATCTTATTAGTAATCATAAATATTTACAACTAAATAATATTTTCACCATGCTTTTCAACTAAATTTTTACTCTTTTGCCAATGATCAGCGCAGTTAAACGCGATTTAAACAATATTTCGTAGCAAAATATAAACCTCCGAATTCTAGTCGTTTACTCAAACCGAAATTCTTTCAAGTAAAATTTATTGTCACCGCTGTTATTCAACTAAAATGATACCATCGCCACTGATCAGCACAGGTTACCATTATTCATGCCATTTTTCTCGGTACATTAAAAATTCCTAATCTTATTCGTTTTTTAATTCCTTAAATCCTCCAACTAAAATTTATTTTCACAGTTGTTTTTAACCTATATTGACCATTTCGCCACTAATAAGCGCAATTTTTTTGAGAATTATGCATTAATTTATAGAAAACTAAAAAATTTCTAAAATGGGTTTTTTCTCAAACCTGAATCCATCCAAGTAAAATTTATTTTGACGCTATATTAAAATTAAAATTGACTCCTTCGCCACTATTCATCGTAATTCACAGATTTATTTTGCAATATTTCATATCAAAATAAAAAAATTCCGAATATTGTAATACACAAACCTTAATTCTCATAACTAAATTTTTTATTCACCGTTGTTTTTTAACTAAAATTTACCCCTTCGCTAATGAAGAGCGCACTTCACCGAGAAATATGATTTTTTTCATAGCAAAATGAATTATTCCCAACCTGAGTCTTTTCCTCAAACCTGATTTTTTCCAAATAAAATTAATCTCACAGCTGTTAGTGCATTAAAAATGACTACATCGTTACTGATCATTGCAAGTAACCGATATTAAGGAGTTATTTCATTGCAAAATTAAAAATTCATAATCTGAGATGTTCTCTCAAACCTAAGTTCTTACAACTAACATTTAATTTCAACGAATTTTTTTCAACTAAAATTGAATCTTCCGCTACTGTTCAGCAATTTATTCCGCGATTACTGCAATATTTTACTGCAAAATGAAGAACAACTAACTTAAGTTTTTCTTCTAACCTTCAATTATTTAAACTTAAATTTTTTTAGCCGCTGCTTTTTAATATAAATTTACTTCTTCGCGACTTATTGCCACAGTTGACGGCCATTTATGCAGTATGTCATTGCTATTGATCAGCATGCATTGAACAGCTTAGCTCGAGGGGATTAAGGAATATTTCATAGCAAAATGAGTAACTTCTATTCAGAAGCATTATCTCAAAACTGATTTCATCCACCTAAAATTTATTTACACCGCTCTTTTTCAACAAAAATTTCTCCTTTGCCACTGATCAGAGTAGTTTAGCAAGATGTTTGCATTATACCGTAGCGAAATAATTAATTCCTAAACTGAGTCGTTTACTAAAAGCTTAAGGTGGCTCACTAGCTTGGCTGAAAGTGTTCCTGCAGGCCATTTCTAAATACATTTTCGTAGCTAAACTATAGCTCGGAGGCACTTCTAGTTTTCTCACTTATCTTAGAAAAGAATTGATCTTCGCAGTCATTGCGCGACATTATCATTGTAAATTACGTTGTTGCATTGATTTAGAGGAGAAATAGTGTGCCCACCGACGCTTTCCATCGTTTTTCAGCACGCTTTAGTTCAGTTTCTGTTGCGTAAACCATAAATATTACGCAGTGATGGTTAAGGTTCCTTCCCCGTCTTTGAAGCAGAAGTATTTTCAGTACTTATTATACAAAAATATAGCTATAATTTTGAAAATACGAACGCATGTTTCCTGTCTTTTCACCCCCGTGTCCACGGCCAATGTCGGGCTGCCCCCACCACCGCCGCTTTTACCCCCACCTCCAGCTACTCTCTCACTGCCGCAGCGCGGAAGGGGCACTAACAAGAGCGAGTATCACCCGCCATCAGACAAAGTAACTGGCGAGGGGAGAACGGACGAGGTGGTGAGGGGAAATCGTATTCGTAATCGTATAAGGAATGTTGTTTTATGAGAAGTCATTGTTGTGATTTAGAAATAATAGATAGTTTGACCAATTCTCAATTAAATGACTAGATTATAATATTTATCGCAATTGTCATTACTATAACAGCGATGTGGAATGTTCACAACATCATATTTATCGCAGAGAGATTATGGAATTGGATTCCTGCGCAAGAGAATTCAATCTTCATTTTCCACAAAAAAAGCCAGAAAAAGCTGATTATGAGACAGAGAGGTTAGAATCTATTTTCACTTATCCTTATGACATTTTACGAGTTTCAAACAATTTTTTTTCTGGCTAACGTTATGGAAAAATACACAAATAAGTTTTTCGGCATAATCGAAGTGAAATGTGCAATTACCTGCAGGTATTTGTCTCCATCGGAGGCGGCAGGGCAGAAGAAACTAAACTTTCTTCAAAAGAGTGGGTAGAATGTCACGCTAAAGCAAACGCATCAGTATCATTACCAAATACAGGGACAGTTGCACCTTTGTGACAAAACGTACTGCGACTTTATCGTTTGGAGCCCATTAGGCATTTACATTGAGCCTATTAATAGAAATGATCTGTTTTGGAAACACCAAATGGAACAACAATTAGAAAAATTTTATATGGAGGTACTTCTGCCGAAAATACTTCGCCTAAATATCCATTAAAACGAATTATTTAATGCTTAGCCATTACGTAATTCTAACCTTCTGTTTTTCTTGAAGTATCATCCTTACGCTTAACCCCACACTATTTACCTTACAGGTCGCTCTTTATAAGTTCGTACGAATCAATGGTTTTAATCTTAGTCCAGACCCAAGCTGTAAACTCTTTGCAATGGGTAACTTTTCTCTCACTGGGTGCTGGTAATGAAATTGTGATGTTTTGAGATCAAACCATGACGAATAACGAAAACATTGGTGGTAAGAATGAAGAAACAGCGGAAGGCAAGGAGACATTCTGGTAAATCGTGAGACTGGTTATACTGCATTTCCCCACGTAAAATCACTTATTTTCACTGTGCGATACTGAAAATATCGACCGTGGACATGTGGTATTCACGAAGTTTTCAACTACTATGATATTAGTGCAATATTGTGATCCACCAGGCATAGTATCGCATTGTGCTGAAAATGCACAATGGAATAGCATATGCGAGATAATTGCGACATCAAAGTTACGAACAGCGAAGTCATGAATATGTGAAGTTGAGCTGCGAACGAATACGATCACGCGTATTTATTTGTCAGCGGACTCCCCTCTCTTCCCTGCCATCCTGCGCAAGGACACTCTAGGCTCGTCTACAACCCAGCGACGCGCGCAGACCCCCTCCCCTCCAATCCCTCGTCGATTTCCCCTTACACGCTACGAGCCTTCCCATTCCACCCGGGACTGAGTAGGGGTAGAACCGACGAGGCGAAACTGAGAGCTAGTGAGCCACCTTAATTATTCCAACTCCAATTTTTTTCACCACTGTTTTTCAACGAAAATTGAGTTCTTCGGCACTGATCAGCAATGTTCACAACGATTGATGCAATATTTTATAGCAAAATAAAAAATTTCGAAAATGAGTGTTTTTGTCAAACCTGAATCCATCCAACTAAATATTTTTTTGACGCTATATTACAATTAAAATTGACTCCTTCGCCACTAATCGTCGTATTTCAGTGATTTTTGTGCAAAATTTCATTTAGACTAAAAAAAATTCCTAAACTATGTCGTATTTAAAATCTTAATTCTTACAACTAATTTTAGTTTTATCGTTGTCTTTCAACTTAAATTGATTCCTTCACCAATGATCAGCGCGGTTCAACGCGATTAATGCAATATTTAATAACAAAATAAAAAATTTCGAATCTGAGTCGTTTTCTCACAGCTGAATTATTCCAACAAAAATTTATTTTCACAGCTGTTTTACTAATTAAATTGACTCCTTCGACACTGATTAGCGCGGTTCACAAAGATTTAAGTTTAATTTCATAGAAAAATGATTATTATTATTCTGATTGGATTCCTGACACCTTACTTCATCCAATTAAATTTTATTTTCACCGCTATTAGTCATCAAAAAATGACTGCTTCACCACTCTTCAGCGCAGTTCACCAAGATTTATGCAGTTTTAATAGCGAAATGAAATATTCCTAATTTGTTTCGTTTCCTTCAATCTAAATTCTTCCCATTAAATTTTATTACTACGCTGTTGTACAACAAAAAATTCCTCCTTCGTCACTTATCAACGCAGTTCGACTAGATTTATGCAGATTATCATAGCAATTGAAATATTCCTGATTTTTGTCATTGTTTCTTCCAAATAAAATATATTTTAACCGACTAAAAGTAACACCTTCGCTACTGAACGGCGCACTTTACCCACTTTTTTGCTATATTTCATTGCAAAAAAAATTACTGAATATGAGTAGATTTCTCAAACCGGAATTCTTCCAGGTAAAATTTATTGTCACCGCTGATATTGAAATAAAAATGATATCTTCGCCACCGATCAGCTCAGTTCATCAAGTGTATGAAGTATTTCAAAGCAAAATAAAAAATTACAAATCTGAGTCGATTCCTCATACCTAAATTCGTCAAATTCAATTTATTTTCACTGCTTTTTTTCTACTTAAAATGAAATTTTCACCACTGATCAGTAATATTCACCACGGTTTATGCAATATTTCATTGCAAAATAAAAAATCCCAAATGTAATTCGTTTTTATAAAACCTTAAATTCTTCCCAATAAATTGATTATCACCGCAGTTTACTAACTAAAAATAATTTCTTTTTCACTGAACCGCAGTTCACCATGACATATGCAATATTTCATAGCTAAATAAAATTACTTAATCTGAATCGTTTTAGCAAACCTGAATTCTTCCAACAAAAATTTATTTTAACCGCTAATTTTTTTAATAAAATTGACTCCTCCACTGATCACCACAGTTCACCGTGAATTATGCATTATTTCATTATAAAATAAAAAATTATTAATCTCAATATTTTTTTCAAACGTGAGTTCTTCACACTGTAATTAATTTTACCGCTATTAATCCACTGAAATTGACTCCTCCGCTTCCAATCTGCAATGGTCACCGTGATCAATGCAATATTTAATACTGAAAAAAATATTCTAATTTGTGTTTTTAATCAATCCATAATTCTTCCAACTGAAACTTATTTTCACCGTTGTTTTTCAACTTAAATTGACTCCGCCACTGATCAGCAATGTTTACCGCAAATTATCCAGTATTTCATAGCAAAATATAAATTTTTATTCTAAAGTCGTTTCCTCAAACCTTAAATCTTCCAACTAAAATTTATTTCCACCGCTCTTTTTCAACTTAAATTGAATCTCAAGCCAATGAACAGCCATGTTTACCGCGAATTATGCTACTATTAATGGAAAAAAAATTAATAAATTGGCATGTTTACTCATACTTAAAATCTTCCAACTAAAATTTATTTTCACTGCTGTATATCAACTAATATTTACTTGTTCGACACTGATCAGCTTAAATTATTCCGATTTATGCAATATTTCATAGCAAAATGAAAAATTCCTAATCTGAGCAGTTTCCTCAACCCGGATTACTTCCAACTAAATGTTATTTTCACCGCTTTTTTTCAACCTAAATAGATTATTTCACCATAGATCAGCGTAGTTCACAGATATTAATGCCATATTTCACAGAAAAAAAATCCGAGTCTGTGTCGTTTTGTCGACTCAGACTCAGAATATTTACTTTTCTATAAAATATTGCAATAATGTCAGAGAACTACGCTGATCTATGGCGAAGGAGTCAATTTAGGTTGAAATAAAGCGGTGAAAATAAGTTTCAGTTGGAAGAATTAAGGATTGAGGAAACGGCTCATTTTAGGAATTTTTCATTATGCTATGGAATAATGCATTAAGTAAACGTTATATATTAGCAATTATTCATTTTGCTGTTAGATATTGCATAAATGGCGATGAACATTGCAGATCAGATGTGAAGGTGTCAATTGTAGTTGAAGAACAGAAGTGAAAATAAACTTTCGTTGGAAGTATTAAGGTTTGTGGAAATGACTAAGGTTCGGAATTATTTATTTTATTTTTAGATATTGCATTAATTTCTGTGAACTAAGCAGATCTGTGGAGAAGTAAATTTAAGTTTAAAAAAAGCGATGAAAATAAAATTTTGTTGGAAGTACTCTGGTTTGCGAAAAGGTTTTAGAATAAGGGTTTTTTTATTTCGCTACGAAATATTGATAACTCGAGTTGAACTAAGCTTTTCAGTAGCAAAGTTATTTTGCTATTTAATATTTCATATATCGCTGTGAACAACGCTGAATTGTAAAGGAAGTAACAATTTTAGTGGACAAGCAGAGGTGAAAATAAATTTTAGTTGGAAGAATTCAGGTGTGAGAAAACGACTCAGATTCGAAATTTTTATATTGCTATGAAATATAGTATATATCTCAATAAACGGCGCTGATCATTGGCGAAGGAGTCTATATTTTTGAATAACAGCTGTTAAAATTTTTTTTATTTGGAGGAATTCAGGTTAGTAAAAAACGTCTATTTTTCGGATTTTTTTAAGCTATGAAATAATGCATAAATCTCAGTGATCCGCCATGATCAGTCAATTTTTGCTGAGAATCAGCGGTGACTATTAATTTAAAATATAAGAATAAGGGTTTGAATAAACAACTCAGTTTAGGGATTTGTCAATTTCTCATTAAAGTATTTCAAAAATAACGGTGAACTGCGCTTATTATTTGCGAAGGAGTCAATTTTAAATGAAAAAACAGTGGTTTAAATAAATTGTTAGTGGTCAGTGGACAAGAAGTGATTTTTCGTTGAAAAACTTCGGTGAAAATAAATTTTTGTTAGATGAGTACAGGTTTGAGAAAACGACTCTAATTGGAATTTATTATTTTGCAATGCAATATTGCATGTATTTCGGTGAACTTCGCTGATCAGTGGGGAAGGTGTGAATTTGGCGAAGGTGACAACAGCGGTGAAAATTAATTTTAGTTGGAAGAATTAAAATTTGAGTAAAGTACTTAGATTTGCAATTTTTCATTTTGCTATTAGAATATGCATAAATGTTGGTGAATATTGCAGATCATTGGTGATGAAGTCTATTTTAATTGAAAAACAGAAGTGAAAATAAATTTCCGTTGGAATTATTAAGGTTTGAGGAAACGTCTAAGATTCGGAATTACTTATTTTTCTTTGAGATTAAGCAATAATCTCTGTGAACCTTGCTGATCAGTAGCGGAGGGGTCAATTTTAGTAGACTAACAACGGAAATATTCATTTCAGTTTGAAGTGCTCACGTTTGAAAAAATTATTTAGATTAGGAATTTTTTATTTTGTAATGAAATAATGCATAAATCACGGTGAACTGTGCTGACCAGTGGAGGAGTCAATTTAAGTAAAAAAATTAGGGGTTAAAATAAATTTTTTTGGAAGAATTCAGGTTTGATGAAACGACTCAGATTCAGTAATTTAATTTGCTATGAAATATTGCATATATCATGGTGAACTGCGCTGATCAGTGAAAAATAAATTATTTTTCGTTAATAAAGTGCGGTGAAAATAAATTTTAGTTAGAAGAAATCAGGTTTGAGAAAACGACTCAGACTCGGATTATTTATTTTTCTATGAAATATTAATATC
The DNA here is from genome assembly GCA_933228895.1 of Platycnemis pennipes. Classification (NCBI taxonomy): domain Eukaryota; kingdom Metazoa; phylum Arthropoda; class Insecta; order Odonata; family Platycnemididae; genus Platycnemis; species Platycnemis pennipes. The sequence goes on along the minus strand of OW121850.1, from coordinate 20,817,082 downwards.
ATTAATATCTGTGAACTACGCTGATCTATGGCGAAGTAATCAATTGAGGTTGAAAAAAAGCGGTGAAAATAAGATTTAGTTGGAAGTACTCAGGTTTGAGGAAACGGCTCAGATTAGGAATTTTTCATTTTGCTATGAAATAAGGTATAAATCGCGTTAATTTAAGTTGATCGGTGTCGAACAAGTAAATATTAGTTGATATACAGCAGTGAAAATAAATTTTAGTTGGAAGATTTTAAGTATGAGTAAACATGCCAATTTATGAATTTTTATTTTTCCATTAATAGTAGCATAACTTGCGGTAAACATGGCTGTTGATTGGCAAGAGATTCAATTTAAGTTGAAAAAGAGCGGTGGAAATAAACTTTAGTTGGAAGATTTAAGTTATGAGGAAACGACTTTAGAATAAAAATTTTTATTTTGCTATGAAATACTGCATAATTTGCGGTGAACATTGCTGATCAGTGGCGGAGTCAATTTAAGTTGAAAAATAACGGTGAAAATAAGTTTCAGTTGGAAGAATTAAGGATTGATTAAAAACTCAAATTAGAATATTTTCATTTCACTATTAAATATTTGCAATATAGCATTGATCACGGTGACCATTGCTGATCAGAAGTGGAGGAGTCAATTTCAGTGGAATAACAGCTGTAAAATTAATTTCAGTTTGAAGAACTCACGTTTAAAAAAATTATTTAATTTAAGAATTTTTTATTTTGTAATGAAATATTGCATAAATCACGGTGTACTGGGCTGATCCGTGGAGGAGTCAACTTTAGCAAAAAAAACAGCGGTTAAAGTAAATTTTAGTTGGATGAAATAAGGTTTGACCAAAGGACTCTGATTAATAATTTGTCATTTTGATATTAAACACATCATAAATCGCGGTGAACTGCGCTTATCATTGACGAAGGAGCAATTTTATTTCTAAAACAGCGGTAAAGATATTTTAGTAGGAAGATATAAGGTTTGAGACTCAGATTAGGAATTCTTATTTTGCTATGAAATTATGTAAAAATATCACTGAACTACGATGACCAGCGGCGAAGGAATCAGTATTTGTGAAAAAGCTGTAAATTAAATTTTTGTTTGAAAAATTCTGGTTGTTAAAACGAAATTTTTTATTTTGCTATAAAATATTGCATAATTCTTGGTGATCTGCGCTGATCAGTGGAAAAGATGTTATTTTCAGTTGATATATATGGTGAAATTTTAATTTAGTTAAATTAGTTAGTTTAGGAATTCTGGTTAACTAAAACTACTCAGATTCAGTAATTTTATTTTGCTATGCAATATTGCATATAATTTGGTGAACTGCGCTGATCAGTGGAAAAGGAGATATTTTTAGTTGATAAACTGTGGTGAATATAAAATTAAGTTATAGGATTTCAGGTTTGATAAACGACTCAGACTCAGAATATTTATTTTTCTATGAAATATTGCATTAATCTCAGAGAACTACGCTTATCTATGGCGAAGGATTCCATTTAGGTTGAAAAAAAGCGGTGAAAATAAGATTTAGTTGAAAGTATTCAGGTTTGAGGAAACGGCTCATTTTTGGAATTTTTCATTGTGCTATGAAATAATGCATTAATCGAGGTAAACATTAACAAGTATTAAAGTTCGAGGATACGTATAAGGTTCGCAATTGTTTATTTTTCATTGAGATATTGCATAATTTTCTGTGAACTCAGCTGATCTGTGGAGTAGGAGTCAATTGAAGTTGAAAAAAACTGTAAAAATAAATTTTTTTGGAAGTACTCAGGTTTGAGAAAACGTTTTAGAATAGTAGTTTTTCATTTCGCTATGAAATACTGAATACATCGAGTAGAACTAACCTTATGAGTAGTGTAAGAATAAATATTTGTTAAAAAACAGCAGTGAAAATAAGTCTTAATAGGAAGTTTTTATATATGAGGAAACAATCCAATTTAGGAATTTTTATCATTTCATTAATTATTGCATAATTCGCGGTGTACATCGCTGTTCAGTGGCGAAAGTTTAAATTTAAGTTGAATAAGCGGTAAAAATAAATTTTAGTTAGAAGAATTAAGGTATGAGAAAAAGCCTCTGCATAAAATTTTTTATTTTGCTCTGAAACATTGCATTAATCGCGGTGAACATGCCTGATAAGTGGTGGAATCAATTTTTGTTGATAAACAGGGGTGAAAATAATTTTCAGTTCGAAGTATTAAGGATTGAGTAAAAACTTAAATTAGAAAATTTCATTTCACTATTAAATATTGCATTGATCACGGTGAGCATTGCTGATCAGTAGCGGAGGAGTCAATTTTAGTGCAATAACATCGGAAAATTAATTTCAGTGTTAAGAACTAACGTTTGAAAAAATTATTTAGATGAGGAATTTTTTCATTTTTGTAATAAAATATTGTATAATCACGGTGAAATGTTCTGATCAGTGGAGAAGGAGTCAATTTAAGTAAAAAAATTAGCGGTAAAAATAAATATTTTTTGGATTAATTCAGGTTTGCTCAAACGACTCAGATTCAGTAAATTCATTTTGCTATGAAATATTGCATATATCTTAGTGAACTCCGCTTATCAGTGGAAAAGAAGTTATTTTTAGTTTATTAACTGTGGTGAAAATTAAATTTAGTTAAAGGAATTCAAGTTAGAGAAAATGTCTCAGATTGTAATTAGATTTTTTGCAATGAAATATTGCATTGGGAATTTTGGGAACCTCGTTGATGTGTTGCGAAGGTGTCAATTTTAGTTGAACAACAGCGGTAAAAAGAGGTGTATTTGGAAGAATTTATGTTTGAGTAAACGTTTCATATGAGCAATTTTTCATTTTTCTTTTAGATATTGACTAAATTGCGGTGATCCTTGCAAATCAGTTGTGAGGGTGTCAATTTTAGTTTAAAAACAGAAGTGAAATTAAATTTTCGTTGGAAGTATTAAAGTTCGAGGATACGTCTAAGGTTCGTAATTATTTGTTTTTCATTGAGATATTGCATAATTTTCTGTGAACTCAGCTGATCTGTGGAATAGGAGTCAATTGAAGTTGAAAAAAAGGTAAAAATCAATTTTTTGGAAGTACTCAGGTTTGAGAAAACGTTTTAGAATTGTAGTTTTTCATTTCGCTATGAAATACTGCATAAATCGAGTAGAACTATGCTTATTAGTAGCGTAGTAGTAAATAATTGTCAAAAAACAGCAGTGAAAATAAGTCTTAATAGGAAGTTTGTACGTATGAGGAAAGGTTCCAATTTAGGAATTTTTATTATTTCATTAATTAGTGCATAATTCGCGGTGTACATCGCTGTTCAGTGGCGAAAGTTTAAATTTAAGTTTAAAAAGCGGTAAAAATAAATTCTGGTTAGAAGAACTAAGGCATGAGGTAAGGACTCTGAATAAAAATTTTTCTTTTCCTTTTAACATTGCATTAATCGCGGTTAACATGGCTGATAAGTGGCGGTATCAATTTATGTTGAAAAACAGGGGTGAAAATAAGTTTCTGTACCAAGAATTAAGGATTGGGTGAAAACTTAAATTAGAAAATTTCATTTCACTCTTAAATATTGCATTGATCACGGGTAGCATTGCTGATCAGTAGCGGAGGAGTCAATTTTAGTGGAATAACAGCGGCAAAATTAATTTCAGTGTGAAGAACTCACGTTTGAAAAAATTATTTAGATTAGGAATTTTTTATTTTGTAATAAAATATTGTATAATCACGGTGAAATGTGCTGATCAGTGGAGAAGGAGTCAATTTAAGTAAAAAAAATTAGCGGTTAAAATAAATATTTTTGGAATAATTCAGGTTTGCTAAAACGACTAAGATTCAGTAGATTCATTTTGCTATGAAATATTGCATATATCTTAGTGAACTGCGCTTATCAGTGGAAAAGAATTAATTTTTAGTTTATAAACTGTGGTGAAAATTAAATTTAGTTAAAGGAATTCAGGTTAGAGAAAATGTGTCAGATTGGAATTTTATTTTTTGTAATGAAATATTGCATTGGGAATTTTGGGAACTTCGCTGATGAGTAACGAAGGTATCAATTTTAGTTGAACTACAGCGGTGAAAATAGGTGTATTTGGAAGAATTTATGTTTGAGTAAACGTTTCATATGAGCAATTTTTCATTTTTCTTTTAGATATTGACTAAATTTCGGTGATCCTTGCAGATCAGTTGTGAGGGTGTCAATTTTAGTTTAAAAACAGAAGTGAAATTAAATTTTCGTTGGAAGTATTAAAGTTCGAGGATACGTCTAAGGTTCGTAATTATTTGTTTTTCATTGAGATATTGCATAATTTTCTGTGAACTCAGCTGATCTGTGGAGTAGGAGTCAATTGAAGTTGAAAAAAAATGTAAAAATAATTTTTTTTGGAAGTACTCAGGTTTGAGAAAACGTTTTAGAAAAGTAGTTTTTCATTTCGCTATGAAATACTGAATACATCGAGTAGAACTAACCTTATGAGTAGTGTAAGACTAAATATTTGTTAAAAAACAGCAGTGAAAATAAGTCTTAATAGGAAGTTTTTATGTATGAGGAAACGATCCAATTTAGGAATTTTTATTATTTCATTAATTATTGATTAATTCGCGGGGTACATCGCTGTTCAGTGGCGAAATTTAATTTTAAGATGAAAAAGCGGTAAAAATAAATTTTACTAAGAAGAATTAAGGTATGAGGAAACGCCTCTGAATAAAAGTTTTTAATTTACTATTAAACATTGCATTAATCGCGGTGTATATGCCTGATAAGTGGCGGAATCAATTTATGTTGAAAAACAGGGGTGAAAATAAGTTTCAGTTCGAAGAATGCTTGCTTTATGCATTGCATTGCATAAATCGAGGTAAACATTGCTGATCAGCGCGGAGTCAATTTAAGTTTAAAAACAACGGTGAAAATAGGTGTCAGTTGGAAGAATTAAAGATTGAGTAAAAACTCAAATTAAAAGTATTTCATTTTACTATTTCATATTGCATAAATCACTATGAATTTTGATGATTAGTAGCGGAGAATTTAATTTTAGTGGAAAAAAACGGTAAAATTAATTTCAGTTTGAAGAACACACGTTTGAAAAAATTATTTACATTAGGAATTTTTTATTTTGTATTGAAATATGGCATTAATCACGGTGAACTGTGCTGATCAGTTGAAAAGGAGTCAATTAAAAAAGAACAACGGTTGCAAAAAAAAATTAGTTAGATTAATTAAGTTTTGACAAAACGAATGAGATTAGAAATTTGTCATTTTGCTTTGAAACATTGCATTAATCGCGGTAAACTGCGCTAATTAGTGGAAAAGACTCAATATTAGTAGAATAACAGCTGTGAAAATAAATGAAAATAAAATAATAGTTGGACGAATTCAGGTTTGCTAAAACGACTCAGTATCATTCATTTTATTTTGCAAGAACTATTGCTAAGATATCGGTGAACCGCGCTGATCAGTGGAAAAGGAATCATTAAAAGGAGTAAAGTAAATTTTATTTAGTTGAATTTAGGTTGGAGAAAATGTCTCAGCGGGAAATTTTATATTTTTCTATGAAATATTTCATTGGGAATTTTGGGAACCTCGCTGATCAGTAGCGAAGGTGTCAATTTTAGTTTAACAACAGCGGTGAAAATAGGTGTAGTTGGAAGAATAAATATTTTAGTAAACGTTTCATATTAGTAATTTTTCATTTTTCTTTTAGATATTGACTAAATTGCGGTGAACCTTGCAGATCAGTTGAGAGGGTGTCAATGTTAGTTGAAAAACAGAAGTGAAAATAAATTTTCGTTCGAAGTATTAAAGATCGAGGATAAGTCTAAGGTTCGTAATTATTTATTTTTCATTGAGATATTGCATACTTTACTGTGAACTCTTTTAATCTGTTGAGTAGGAGTCAATAAAAGGTGAAATAAAGCGATTAAAATAAATTTTTTTGGAAGTACTCAGGTTTGAGGAAACGTCTCAGATTAGGAATTTTTCGGAAGTACTCAGTGTCGGAAGTACTCAGGTTGGAGAAATCGATTCAGAATAGGAGTTTCATATTACACTATGAAATATTGCATAAATTTACTTGAACTAAGCTTTTCAGTAGCAAAGGAGTAAATATTTGTTAAAAAACAGCAGTGGAAATAAATTTAAGTTGGAAGAATTCAGGTTTGCTAATACGACTCTAATTCAGTAATTTTATTTTGATATGAAATATTGCTAAGATCTCTGCGCTGATCAGTGGAAAAGAAGTCATTTTTAGTTGTTATACTGCGGTGAAAATAAATTTTAGTTACAAGAATTCCGGTTTGGAAAAACGGCTCAGATTGGAATTTTTTTATTTTGCAATGAAATATGAATTTTGCATGAATTTCAGTAAACTTCGCTGATCAGTGACGAAGGTGTCAAGTATAGTTAAAAAAAAAGCGGTAAAAATAAAATTTGGTTGGAAGTACTCAGGTTGGAGAAAACGACTCAGAATAGGACTTTTTCATTTCACTATGAAATATTGATAAATCGCGTTGAACTTAGCTGAACAGTAGCGTTGGAATAAATAGTTGTTGAAAAACCGCAGTGAAAATAAATTTTAGTTGAAAGATTTTAGGCATGAGGAAACATGCCAATTTAGGAATTTTTATTTTTCCTTTTAAATATTGCATAATGTGATGTGAACATTGCTGTTCAGTGGCGAAAGATTCCATTTAAGTTCAATTGGAGCGGTGAAAATAAATTTTATTTGGAAGAATTAAGGTATGAGGAAACGCCTCAGAATAAAAATTTTTATTTCGCTATGAAATATTGCATAAATCGAGGTAAACATTGCTGATCAACGCGGAGTGAGTTTAAGTTTAAAAACAACGGTGAAAGTAGGTGTAAGTTTGAAGAATTAAAGATTGAGTATAAACTCAAATTAAAAGTATTTCATTTTACTATTTCATATTGCATAAATCACTATGAATTTTGCTGATCAGTTGCGGAGAATTCAATTTTAGCGCAATAACAGCGGAATTAATTTCAGTGTGAAGAACTCACGTTTGAAAAAATTATTTAGATTAGGAAATTTTTATTTTGTAATAAAATATTGTATAATCATGGCGAATGTGCTGATCAGTGGAGGAGTCAATTTAAGTAAAAATATTAGCGGTAAAAATAAATATTTTTTGGAATAATTCAGGTTTGCTAAAAAGACTCAGATTCAGTAGATTCATTTTGCTATGAAATATTGCATATACCTTAGTGAACTGCGCTTATCAGTGGAAAAGAATTAATTTTTAGTTTATAAACTGTGGTGAAAATTAAATTTAGATACAGGATATCAGGTTAGAGAAAATGTGTCAGATTGGAATTTTATTTTTTGCAGTGAAATATTGCATTGGGAATTTTGGGAACCTCGCTGATCAGTAGCGAAGGTGTCAATTTTAGTTGAACTACAGCGGTGAAAATAGGTGTAGTTTGAAAAATTTATGTTTGAGTAAACGTTTAACATTAGCAATTATTCATTTTTCTTTTAGATATTGACTAAATTTCGGTGAACCTTGCAGATCAGTTGTAATGGTGTCAATTTTAGTTGAAAAACAGAAGTGAAAATAAATTTTCGGTGGAAGTATTAAAGTTCGAGGATACGTCCAAGGTTCGTAATTATTTATTTTTCATTGAGATATTGCATACTTTTCTGTGAACTCTGCTTATCTGTGGAGTAGGAGTCAATTTAAGGTGAAAAAAGCGGAAAAAATAAAATTTTTTGGAAGTACTCATGTTTGAGAAAACGTTTTGAAATAGGAGTTTTACATTTCGCTATAAAATACTGCATACATCGAGTAGAACTTCGCTTATCAGTAGCGTAGGAGTAAATATTTGTTAAAAAACAGCAGTGAAAATAAGTCTTAATAGGAAGTTTTTATGTATGAGGAAACGATCCAATTTAGGAATTTTTATTATTTCATTAATTATTGCATAATTCGCGGTGTACATCGCTGTTCAGTGGCGAAAGTTTAAATTTAAGTTGAATAAGCGGTAAAAATAAATTTTAGTTAGAAGAATTAAGGTATGAGAAAAAGCCTCTGCATAAAATTTTTTATTTTGCTCTGAAACATTGCATTAATCGCGGTGAACATGCCTGATAAGTGGCGGAATCAATTTATGTTGAAAAACAGGGGTGAAAATAATTTTCAGTTCGAAGAATTAAGGATTGAGTGAAAACTTAAATTAGAAAATTTCATTTCACTATTAAATATTGCATTGATCACGGTGAGCATTGCTGATCAGTAGCGGAGGAGTCAAATTTAGTGTAATTGCAGCGGAAAATTAATTTTAGTGTGAAGAACTCACGTTTGAAAAAATTATTTAGAATAGGAATTTTTTATTTTGTAATAAAATATTGTATAATCACGGTGAAATGTGCTGATCAGTGGAGAAGGAGTAAATTTAAGTAAAAAAAATTAGCGGTTAAAATAAATATTTTTGGAATAATTCAGGTTTGCTAAAACGACTCAGATTCAGTAATTTTATTTTGCTATGAAGTATTGCATATATCTTGGTGAACTGCGCTGTTCAGGGGAAAAGAATTTATTTTTAGTTGATAAACTGCGGTGAAAATAAAATTTAGTTATAGAGAATCAGGTTTGAGAAAACGACTCAGAATCGGAATATTTATTTTTCTATGAAATGTTGCATAAATGTCTGTAAACTACGCTGATCTGTGGCGAAGGAGGCAATAGAAGTTGAATAAAAAGCGGTGAAAATAACTTTTAGTTGAAAGTTTTCAGGTTTTTGGGAACCTCGCTGATCAGTAGCGAACGTGTCAATTTTAGTTGAACAACAGCGGTAAAAATAGGTGTAGTTGGAAGAATTAATGTTTGAGTAAACGTTTGCACTTAGCAATTTTTCATTTTTCTTTTAGATATTGACTAAATTGCGGTGGACCTTGCAGATCAGTTGTAATGGTGTCAATTTTAGTTGAAAAACAGAAGTGAAAATAAATTTTCGGTGGAAGTATTAAAGTTCGAGGATACGTCCAAGGTTCGTTTTTATTAATTTTTCATTGAGATATTGCATACTTCTCTGTGAACTCTGCTGATCTTTGGACTAGGAGTCATATTAAGTGGAAAAAAAGCAGTAGAAGTAAAATTTTTTTGGAAGGAATCAGGTTTGAGAAAACGTTTTAGAATAGGAGTTTTTCATTTCGCTATGAAATGCTGCATACATCGAGTAGAACTAAGCTTATCAGTAGCGTAAGAGTAAATATTTGTTAAAAAATAGCAGTGAAAATAAGTCTTCATAGGAAGTTTTTAGGTATGAGGAAAAAATCCAATTTATGAGTTTTTATTATTTCATTAATTATTGCATAATTCGCGGTGTACATCGCTGTTCAGTGGCGAAAGTTTAAATTTAAGTTGAAAAAGCGTTAAAAATAAATTTTAGATCTAAGATTTTAGGTATGAGGAAACATGCCAATTTAGGAATTTTTCATTTTAAATATTGCATATTTTGATGTGAACATTGCTGTTCAGTGGCGAAAGATTCAACTTAAGTAGAATTAGAGCGGTGAAAATAAATTTTTTTGGAATAATTAAGGTATGAGGAAACGCCTCAGAATAAAAATTTTTATTTCGCTATGAAATATTGCATAAATCGAGGTAAACATTACTGATCAACGCGGAGTGAGTTTAAGTTTAAAAACAACGGTGAAAGTAGGTGTCAGTTTGAAGAATTAAAGATTGAGTCAAAACTCAAATTATAAATATTTCATTTTACTATATCATATTGCATAAATCACCATGAATTTTGCTGATCAGTAGCGGAGAATTAAATTTTAGTGGAAAAACAACGGTAATATTAATTTCAGTTTGAAGAACTCACGTTTGAAAAAATTATATAGATTAGGACATTTTTATTTTGTAATGAAATATGGCATTATGAGATCATATTATATCATATCGGATTTTTGCTAAAAATGCGAAAAAATTAAAACATGCATGATTTGCTCAAAACATTTTTTTCACGAAACTGTTTGAGGGTATTCAGTTTGAGTCGATTTTGTTCCCATACACCAATTTTTATCAAAATCTGAGACTCTAAGGGACAAAGTTTGTTGAATTGAGGTGGAATGACCCAATATTATATGAAAAAAGAAGAAAATAAATAAAAATCGTAGGATAAATCTAGAAGTTAAAACGCGTTTCAGATTCGTTATGAGTTTTTCCTGTGAAAACCTCCACAAATTACAGGGAATTACACCGATAATAGGGAGAAAGACAATTTAAGATGAAAATAAGTGAAAATTTACAGAATAAGTAGGATAAACCCAAAATTTTAAATGCGTCTAAGAATTGTATGGTTATTTTGTTATTTAACATAGCACAAATTACAAGGAATTATACCGAGAAATGGAAAAAAAGTCTATTTTAGATGAAAAAAAGCAAATATGAAAAACAAATTAGTACGATAAATCTAGAATGGAAAACGCGTCTCAGAATATTATTATTATTATTTTGATGTGAATACTGCACAAATTCCACAGGCTCAAGTCCCGGTCAAGAGGAATTACTTTTTTTCTCTATTCTGCTCTGCTGCGTTTTCAGCGGTAACTCCGGTAATTTTCCCATGGAAAGCTCCCAATCCTTGAATTAGCATTATAATGCATTCCCTGGCTCATGGAGGGGAGTGTATGAATTGTAATATTGGATGAGGAGAAGGAAACATTTGCGTCGGAGAAAGTGAAAATATAATTGACATTTAAATTCCATTGAAAAAACTAAATTAACGAAAATTAGAAAAATAATAACGGTGGAGATGACAAGAAAAATTGTACACAGATGCACAGAATTACGAGGCTAAAAAAATTACCTGGAATCTAAAATGAAAGCAGGTATTAAATCCAGTTGTGAAAGGAAAGACGGAACGCAGATTGATTGTGTCGGTAGAATATCAGATGCACAGAAAACGGGAAACACGTAAAGAGTGTTTTCAGGAAGAAAAAAAGGAGGAGAGATATCAACATAAAAGGACATGATGCATGAATACATCTATCATAAACGAGAGAGGTCCAGTGGAACGTAAAATACTTAAGGAAACGAAATGGTACTTTGTAGGAAACGGTATTATGGAACACAGAAGGAGAATATGGCATACATTGATCAAAATATTTTCAATTTTTTTTCATTATGCATCATGGAAGGCATCGAGAAGTTTTAGAATAGCTTTTTAATTTTTATATATAATTGTCTTTGGTCCCGTCAGATCCGGCAATACATTAAAAATTAGAAAAAGTAATGCGGCTAATAAACAGGGACAAGTATACTTATTGATAAAATAGAATCCCTGCATACTAGCAGAAGAATTTATAAAAGATTACCCTTTTTCAAGGTTTTTTCAGGTAGGAGGAATTTTCCTGGCATGATTCGAGGCATCTGCATCGAAGGCGAGTTTCATTCTTTATTTGAACGATATTGGCTTGCGCAATAAATAACATACCCGATGAATTATGAGTTTAGTAAAACATAAGACGATAAATGCGATAGACATTTAGGCATCCTCTCTTTCTGAGCTAAAAATTCCAAATTTTAATTAGCCCAGACAACACGCCTGAAAACGTTTGTGCAAACATTTGAAAATATTGACAGAACCGAGCTTATGCATAATATTTAATGAAAAGCAGAAATAATTTCTATCCCAAAGAAAAGGAGAAGGAAAGGTTGGAAGGAAAATATAAGATTCTAATAATCAATATGCATTAATTTCGCACGCAACAAAATTTGTCCTGAGAGCAGTAACAGAGCAGTATCAGTGCAAACATAGCATTACGAATACGGGGATCTATTCACGAACATGATCGCCGCGATCGCCGCTTGAAAGAATCGAAAATATATAGGATTGAAAGACTGCTTGTTTGTTCGGAATAATAAAGGCCTGCACACACCCGAGCGGTGGCGGTGGCGGTGGCGACGGCGGTCGCGGTGGCGGTCAAAATATGCACGTGCGTCAAATGGAACCGCACACACCGGAGCGGTCTTACCGCCGCGGCCTGCGTTCTCGACAGCGTTCAGTTTGGTGAACGCTGCATGCTCGGTTTGACCGCTGACCGCCCGACGTCCTGCTGAATATTCTACACGCTCTCTCACGTTATTTAACCTTAGTGCTTTGTGTTTTGCATTTCGCCCTCCTGTTAGCATGTCCAACATCTTAGAGAAAATCATAGAGCACGTGAAGCGACATCCTGTGCTGTATGATTTATCACAACCGGATTACAAGAACGTCAGGGTTAAGGATAAACTTTGGGATGAAATCGGAGAGCAGTTAGAAGAAGAAGGTAAGTTACTAGTAATGTAAATTAGTAGCTTGTTTAATTGGTACTGTTAGCACGGGAAGGCGCTTATCGACACCTCTATTCTGGGGGAGGGAGGTCATCGTGCCCGTCCACATCGTGTGCAAGTTACAATGTTCTTTCGTAGTTGATTTGATTGTAATTGATAGAGCAATTGGTTTATCTGAAAAACCAAACATCGGAACACCGAAGCGTAGTAATAACTTACGGTAAGACGTAACAGGCGGTTGCCATGCTACAAAGTAATATCTCTACTTCATTTTTGCCCATTCAAAAGCATAGTCAAATAAATTAACAAATATGTAATATGTCATTTAATTATACAAAATGTATTGTTTACATATTGAAGCAATCAACAAAAGATTCCCTTATGTCAAAAGCTAAGTTTGTTGCTCTTCTCCCTTCGTTGCGCACATTATCAAAGGCACCCATTCCCGAGTTTGCTGGCTCTAAAATCTCCATCAATTGCTGATCGCATTTGTTGGATCTTAAATAATTATGCATTACACAGGCAGCTTTTACAATTTTAATGGCACTTTCAACCTTTACCTCAATAGGTCTATGGAACAATCGCCACTTTTGAGCTAAAATTCCGAATGCATTTTCAACCACACGTCTTGCACGGCACAACCGATAATTGTAAATTTCCTTTCGCCGATCATGTCGTGATTGTCTGTAAGTAAATGGCCGCATCAGGTATGGCTTAAGTGCAAATGCCTCATCTCCAATTATTACAAATGGAGTTGGTTCATTTTTGCCAGGCAAAGGTTTACCAGGAGGTACATTTAGTGACCCATCTTCAAATCTTTTACCCATCGCGGAACACTCAAAAATTCCCCCATCACTGTTTTTTCCATACCCACCCACGTCTATACACATGAACTTGTAGTCGGGATCTACGATGGCCATCAAGACAATGGAAAATTTCTTAAGGTAACAGAAATGATTCGATCCACTATTCTTCGGACACTTAATTGTGATGTGCTTTCCGTCAATGCTTCCGAGGCAGTTAGGAAATTGCCATAATTCTTCGAAACCTCGCGCTGACTCTTCCCATATTTCTCTAGTAGGCTCAGGCATGTACGTAGGCTGCATATGTCTCCAGATAGCCTCACTAACTTCGTTAACTATTTTGCTAACTGTAGAAAATCCAACTCTGTAACTATGACCAATTGTACCATAGGAGTCGCCTGTTGCCAGAAATCTGGAAATAAATGAAATTTTATTTAATTTATTTTGCAGGTGAAGTAATTAAAAAAAAGTGGAAGAATTTGAGGGACAATTTCTCAAAACACTTAAGAAGCCTGAGAACAAAGACTGGCCAAAAAGTAAAGACAGCAGACCGGTATAAAACCTGGCCATGGGCAAAACAGATGGAGGTGTTTAGGCCATTTTAAAAATTTTCTACGACGGAAACGAATGTCTCCGCCGACATTGAAAACACTGCCCAACCTGGAGATGCTAGTGAAGAATCTTCACTAATTGATATCCCTCAACCAGGACCATCCACAGAACAACCATTTACAGACAGTATAGGAACTGTACGTGGAGCTTCCGATACAGAGCTGACCCGGAAGAGGAAGCGAGCCAAGGCGGAGGAGCTAATGTCAGCCTCGCAGTCAGTCGATAAGGTTATTTCTTATCTCGAAAAGAGGACGAAAACATCCATAAGTGTAGAAGATCCTACAGAATTAATCTTCCTAGGATATGCGAGGACAATAAAGACATTTTCACCTAGGAGGCAGACGTTACTGAAAATGAGAATAGGTAACCTGATAATGGAGGAAGAGCTATTGCAGCAGCAAGAGGATTCTGTTAGTAGGCTGGAATCCGCTTCTTCATCGAGTACCTATCACTCAAACAACCCAGAAACCTCATATGCCATTGTCACTCCGGAAAGCAATATCCTCTCAGAAGAAGAGCCACCACAACCAGAGAATACGTCAACAGCATCATGGTTTCAAGCATTTCAGTAGAAGTTGTATAATTACTTTTGTTGTCAGAATTATATTTTTGTTCACATTTTTCGCCCAAGTAGGGTTCTAATGGTAAATAAATTTAATAACAATAAAAGGAATTATTGTTAAACACTAGTGTTTTAATACAAATAAGTGGAGAATCGCCATTTTTTTACCTTAAAGCAACTGCGAGACGTTCCTTAGGTGAAATAGGCCTGCGATAGTGAGTATATTCTTTCTGTATATCCCCTTCAATTAACTTCAAAATTTCGTCAAAACACGCACTGGTCATGCGAAAATATTTATAAAACCGTTCCTCATCTTTCAGTAGATCATTGTACAAAGTGTGGAATTCGCCCAAGCGTTCTCGTTCGACGTTTATGTCGTGAACCCACTTTCTTCTTTTTCTAATGTATAAAAAAATAGGCATTTCATTAGATATTTCTGCTGCGGTAAATAAACTTTTACCATAAAAAAAGGTTTTTTCCATTCTTTCGGGATAACAAACACAGAATTTAACACATTTCAACGGAAAAAGACCAAAAGTTACGGAAAGTAAGCACATGAAATATACAAACAAAAAAAATTAAATGTCTACCCATATACATATAAACTGAAAAATTTACCTTACACGTTCCTCATCTTCGCAGACTGCCAACAACAGTAAGGTTTCTTCTTCAACTTCAGAACACATTTCACTCACAGAATTTATCTACTGCAAAAAAAAATCTAATAGTATACTGATCGCTAAAACCAGGTATGGTGTGTCATTATCGCGGCTCCTAACGCTACTGCCACCGCTCCGGTGTGTGTAGGCCTGTACGCCACCGCCAACGCCACCGCGACCGCCGCGCCGTCGCCACCGCCACCGTCACCGCTCCGGTGTGTGCAGGCCTTAATTTTTACATTTTAACTGATTTTGATGATATTTGGTGCTTTTATAGATTTCATCCAGGAAAAGAAGCTTAGTTTATTTTTTTCCAAATCTTAATCAACAAAGAGAATACTCTTGTAAATGTATTTCATGCATTACATGATAGCTACGTAGGCCACACATAAACGGACTAATATTAAAAACTGAGGATTCGATCGTAGTGGGATTATTTTAAGACTATCGCAGCTGTTTAGATGAGAGATGGATGGTGTTTCTAAATAATTATTTCATTAAAGTTATGCAAATACATTTACAATTGACAACCTATTTAAATGCTTGAATATTGTAGCATTTTTTCGCATTTCACATTAACCAAAGGATGACGGCACATGAGTGTTTTGTGAGATATATGCTCGAACTAATTTCAAATGCTAGAGCAAGCGAAAGAAGAAGGGGGTTGGGCCACCATCGGCGGACAGGGGCAGAGTCTCTCATTAGTAGTGGTATAAATCTAGTGGACAGGGGAGCAGAGCTCCCTTAGTAGTAGTATAAATATAGTAGCCAGCAAGGTGAACAAGTCCGGTTCAGGTGTGCTTTTATGGTGCTAATTCTCTTACAGACGGTACCCAAGACTAGAACATAGAGGTCAGAAAAGCATGCAGTGTCCTGAGGCTGCGCTAACTAAAAATGAAAAGTGTCGGATTGTCTTGCATTTGTAGTGCAAAAACGGCACTATTAGAGTTTCGGTCCATTGCTGCACACCAAAAAGTGGTGCTGTCAGGTGATATTTTAGAAAAAACACTGATGCTAAAGTGTATAAAAAAGTAAAGGATAAACATATACTTCTGTTTCATTGTCATGCTGAAATTTACTCCATATAGCGATTATCAAGATTTAGTAGAGTACATGGTGGGAGATAAGAGGACTGGGATTTAATTCTTGAACCTTTAACCTGTGACTTGAAAACTAAATCCTCAAAGTATCCTCTGGAAAAGGCTAACTCCTGGTTTGGTACCCTCTATGCTGCAATCCCTATTGTAGATATCCCTATGTGTACTACTAGGGAACCGCTAGGGGAGGTATGATGAAAGGACAAATGCAATGATGCTTTCCTCTCAAATACTAATGAACTATCACACTTTGAAAATCCCGTTTTACTTAGCTGTCGTGATCGCAGAGAAAATATTAGCATTGAGAAAGAAAAAATAAGAAAATTAAAAATGAAATAGAAAAAAATTCTCGAAGTAATAGAATTGACAAAAAAATCACTAAGCACTTTAAGTTGAAGTGGCTTGAATGGTATTTAAAGATATATTCATAATGTCTAAGAATATCTAACATTGTAAGTTGTTTAAAAACGTTTACTATGGTTATTAAGAGTAATGTTCATGACTCAAAAACAAGCACATAGTTTAAATACTTGGTGCATAGTAATCGAGAACATGCTGCAAATATTGTGTTAAATGTTGTCTGCATAGTGAAAGGAAACAGTGTTGCCTGCATTTATTTGATGTTGTTGGGTTTTATTTGCATTAAAAAAAAAAAGTGTTTCGCCATATTATCCTCACACATCCATCCCATAAAAGAAAAGCAGAAGGAGATCATCGAGTGGGGATATTTTTTCGGAGAAATAGGCGCGTCCCTTAATGCACAAATATCTAGATATTCCCTCATATCCTTTTTATGTTTTATTACGGGAACAGGCCTCCCGTATCGTTATGAGCGCTCTGAAGGAGAATCGTAAAACACCGGGCAACGCCCTAAATCATCCCAGCATACGTATACATAACCAGACTCAATAACTCGGGTCTCCAAGTCGGCGGCTTTTACCTGTCCGGCAGCCCTTTTCCATACGCACCTACAGCACACGAAAGCCCCAAAGTGTATGGAAAACATTTTTATGGGAAACCCCCAAAAAGAGGGAGATGTACGAATATCACTTTATTTTTACTGTCAATTCACCTTTTCGATGCAACTCTAAGGCGTCCCCTACTTTCTCCCTCCGCGTCACCCACGGCCGCCATTCGATCTGCCTTATTGGAATTTCTGGGACGACTGCCGCGCGCACTAGCGAAAGAAATATCGACTCCGACGCCTTTGAGAATAAAAAAGCAATAACTCGCCACAATATATTCTTCAGTGGAAGGGAATCGACGAGGAAAATAAATAAGCAACATGTCTGAAACATCTCCACGCCAAATACTTAGAAATGAAAACATTTACCTCCAGGGTCTCATATGCTAAATTATTGATGAATAAAATAAAGTAATTCTTCATATAAATATTATTGATCCTTCATATCCAATTGTTAGCCCCAACAATAACATCTGAAACATCTCCAAGTCCAATACTCAGAAGTGAAAACATTTACCTCCAGGGTCTCATATGCTAAATTATTGATGAATAAAATAAAGTAATTCTTCATATAAATATTACTGATCTTTCATATCCAATTGTTAACCCCAAATTCATGCTCTCTGATGAAAGGATGAGTAGGTGGTGAACATGGGTGGTTTATATGACGGTTTAAACATTTTCTAGTTTAAATGAAGAACCGTCAGCAACTAAGAATTAAATCTTCGACGTCAACTCCTGCCTAAAATCAATCAAGAAGACTACGTGAGGTTTATATAATTGTGTGGTTATACCGGATTCTGTAGCACAATGTGATATTAATCCATTAATTCAATACCCTTATAGAAAAATGTATAATATAGTGAACAGGGAAAACGGCAAAGGAAGGCTTCGTATGAGGTCGTACAGGATGCCAAAAAAGAGGATAATATATTATAAGATATATATAAGATAAGAGGATATTGCGATAATATGAAGATGTTGGCCGAGAGAAGAATCGATTAAGAGCTGCATCAAACCAATCCTAGGATTGTAGACCAATGATGATGACTATAGAAAAATAAGGCGAAAATGGTGTGTTCACATGCTGAAATACACTGAAATGATATTAAAGCTGTGATAGCATTCATTGCTATATTATTATAATTACATTTACTCAGAACCTAGATTAGAGGTAAAATCAACTTATTATAACACGCAAGTTCTAATTTCAGTTTACTGCATCAGTCTAATCTACTACTACAGTGCTACTAATCAGGAGCAGGAAAAAAAAGGTTGCGATAGGAATAGCAAAAGTTAATACTCTAAACAATAAACACAATAATAATTATACATGGAATATGTTTCGCACCGTAAACAACTTTAAATCAGATTATCATGCATTATCAATTAAGATGTACGTTTATTGTTTCTATATTAATCTTTCATAGCCGCGTACCACTTATGCTCTCTCCAGTGACGAATAAAGTATGATGTTCACGAGTGCGGGACTGCGGGGTCTAGAAGACGTGTCGTACGCACAAACCTGACAGACAAGTTGGGTTGACGGAGGAAAAACACGGGGAAGAATAGAAATGAAAAGGGGGTCAAAACAATAAGGAAAGAAATATAAAATAAATCGTGAAATACGGGACCAAGAAAGGGAGAAGAGAGAACGAAAGAAAAGGAGCACACCCGATTGCCAGACTGAATTTTTCCGCACACCGCCAGCTGACTCGCGCTGGCGTGAACTCCTCCGATGATAATGGTGATCACTCCCCTAGGAAGTGCGAGACGAGAGTGCCGTGAACTGGCCTTCAATCGGTTCACCCGGGAACATCCCTGAATTGCAGCGCTATCTTGATGCACACGCGAACAAAACAAAAACGACGAGAAAATCCAAGGCGGGAGTAGGAAAGAGAGGGAGGTTCAAAAGAAATTAAACCAAAGATAAAAGGTTAAAGGAAATTAAAACAGGTCTGTCCCGCTGGCGCGCACGAGACTTGCATGAGACTTAATTTTTAAATAATCCTCAGGATTAGTATGATTTGAAACATCAATCTACTGGAAAATTAAATTCATAATTAACAAAATCACAATTACTTGAAATAAGAATGCTATTGAAGATGAATTGACATCTCAACTCATTTTGAGATCTATTTAAATTCCTTATTTAGGATTTTTCATCATCGTCCCGAAAAAAATATGAAAGTATCAAAATTTCCCCACATGAATATGTGTACCGAGAAAATCCAAGGCGGGAGTAGGAAAAGGGAGGGAGGTTCAAAAGAAATTAAACCAAAGATAAAAGGTTAAAGGAAATTAAAACAGGTCTGTCCCGCTGGCGCGCACGAGACTTGCATGAGACTTAATTTTTAAATAATCCTCAGGATTAGTATGATTTGAAACATCAATCTACTGGAAAATTAAATTCATAATTAACAAAATCACAATTACTTGAAATAAGAATGCTATTGAAGATGAATTGACATCTCAACTCATTTTGAGATCTATTTAAATTCCTTATTTAGGATTTTTCATCATCGTCCCGAAAAAAATATGAAAGTATCAAAATTTCCCCACATGAATATGTGTACCGAGAAAATCCAAGGCGGGAGTAGGAAAAGGGAGGGAGGTTCAAAAGAAATTAAACCAAAGATAAAAGGTTAAAGGAAAATAAAACAGGTCTGTCCCGCCGGCGGGCACGAACATCCCGCCCACCTGAATTTCTCTGAAATTTACCTAAATGTTTAACATAAATTAATTTTAGGTCCTATCCAAAGGTTGGGTACTGGGTTCTATCGCTTCACTCCCAGAGGCCCGTCTGGAAGACTAGAGGATATGGGTTAGGCCATGGATAGGGAAAACAATGAGATTGGAAGGTAATAACCGAAAACTAACAAGCTTCTTGCGAAAAGAAAAAAATCTGATCACTAAACTGAACCTATTCTGAAGTTGGTAGAGGCACCAACTTCACCACCTGATGTGGAGCGGAGTCGATTCGTCTGAGATGTGACCAGGCAATCCTATTAGTGGACGGTAAAACAAAAAATGGCCAGGCGTTAGGCAGTACACCTCCGAGGGATCCGATGAAATCGGAGTCAATGGTCGAGAGTTCAAAACCGCTTCAACCTTACAAAATAACTTCCCGAATTTCTCGAAATTTAGGGAATGGCCATGAAGAATTCGGCGTAAATGGTACTTGACTGATAACATCCCCGCTTCCCAGAGTCCGCCAAAATGTGGCGCAGAAGGAGGGTTGTACTTCTATTGAATACCCAACGCAGAAGCTAAGGAGTTAATTTAGATAGCATAATCATGAATATTTTCTCTCGACTGATTGAATTACAACACTACGATTGGTTTACTGCAGTCCCACATTCTGTCCTATTCAGCATTAATGGGGTCGTTTACCATGATTTTTATTGCCAAATCTGATAGAGTTTGTAAATTAAAAAGACACGTATTTTCCGTTTTTTGATCCCTCAATTATTTCCCGAGTTATAAGCGGCGAAAAACTGATGTTTTAAACCCTTTCGGAAAAGTGGGCGTGGTGCATGCCCACTTTTCCACCTCTGACGTATAACGACTTCGTCCAATCACAACTGAGCCCGCGAAGCTACTTTGCCTTATCGCAATGGGGGGACAGAGCTGACTCTGCCAATAGTAGCAGTTGCGACAGCATCTGTGCGAGCAGACCTTCCGAGACCTCCACTCCCTTCGCTTCCACGAAAATCAGTCAAGGACGGGAGGAAAGTGACGTCAATGTTATCACAGCAGCTTTTTCGGTGGGCGTCACCTTTTGCTTATTTTAATTTTTGATTTATGAGTAAATGGTTGTGGTTAGAAGATTAATTTTTTCACTAAAATTCTTTTTTTGTTTCCATCTAATGATTTCGTGTACAAAATTGCGATTTCGGTTCCGAGTAAACGCCCCCATTCCCTCACACCCTGATAGTTTTTCTCTTTCACGTTCTACTTTACTTGCGCTATATACTTGTCCCTTGGTCTTCCTCGTGGTACATTCCATTCAATTCTCTCTTCCATTACACTTCTTACTAATCCACTGTGTCTCCAGGTGTGTGCAATCCATCTATTTCTTCTTTGCTCTAGGGTTCTTCATACTGTATTTTCTTCATCTTCTCTTTTGTACACCTTTTCATTCCTCACTTTATCTGTCATTTAATATTAAGCATTCTCCTAGAGCAGATATTTAGATTTGGCAGCAATTTAGA
The DNA here is from genome assembly GCA_933228895.1 of Platycnemis pennipes. NCBI lineage: Eukaryota > Metazoa > Arthropoda > Insecta > Odonata > Platycnemididae > Platycnemis > Platycnemis pennipes. Next base: position 20,795,906 of record OW121850.1, on the reverse strand, counting down.
GAGAATAGGTGTAGCTAGCTGCCGTTACTAGGCACCGAGCCTAGGAGCAGAGGGTTCCTTTTTCCATAACCCCAACGCCTTAATACAGATCCCCCGGCTCTCTCACTGTGGCCACACCACGTCAAGGAGAAAGGGATCCAATTCACTCCACTCCGCCGGTGTGGCGGGTCACCCAAGGGTCCTCACCTCGCGCGTTACTTGGTGCGTAAAAGTCATAAAATGACATGGCTTGGCATGGGCTGGTATCAAGCTTGACATCAGAACGTAGTGGGGAGAGACGCCGATATGTCACTTTAGTTCAGATGAAAGTGTACGGAATGATCAATTGTCATCAGTGCCCCTTTTCTCATTGATGTCGGCTAAGGGAGATTTATACGGACACGAAATAATCTAAATACTTCTAAGCATCCTCGTGTATCTCGTATATCCACTGCTTTTTTACATCACGTTCTTAATCTCCTCATTTGTTTCTCCTTTGTTTCATCAAAAAGACTTTACCTCCCTGCTTACCCAGCATTTACATCCCTCTAATAAAAATTTTTAAGCAACTACTTTTAATTTCTCGCTTATGTAATCGCTCTATCACCTCATTTCTTCAAAGTTATCCAAATTCATTGAAGAAACTACCACTTTCACTCAACATGTATCAATTAAAAGTATAGTATTAAATATTTTTGCCCACCAAATTATCCAAGAATTCGAAGTGAAATTTACAAATTATTATGATTTTTTTATTAAACCTCAGATAGGGAAATATCTGGTAACACTTCTTAAGGTGAAACTCAAAAAAATGTTTGTAAAACCACAATTGGCAGTAATCCACCTAAGGTAAGCAACAATTTTGCAATTACATACGAGCGCCAGAGCTACATAGTAAATTGACCACTAGAACACAAGATTGTTTCTCATGCACATATCACTTAGTCTAGTCACCATATCATTTAGTCTAAACTTGAAATGTGCAAGTTCATCCGCTGCAAGTTCATGAGTGTTACGGTGTGAAGAACTGTCCGGTTTTCAAAATTGATTCTTGATGTAATTTTAGGCTTAACTTATGAAAAAAATGAATTTTGGAAGTTGAATTTACAGCGACAAAAAGAAACTTATTCATGCAAACAGTGCATTTTAAACACCTTTGGTAGCAAGTAGACTTCATATACTTTCTATTGACACCTTTTGCATGTTTATGTCACGTAAAACCAGTCAGCTGCAGCCTGTAGAAAAATAGTGTAAAAAGACGATTTTCAGGTGTTAAGGCAATGCATGCCTTATTATTATTATTCATGTGCGAATTTTTTTCTGCTGAAACAGGGAACGGCTTTTGTCTCAGGAAGGTTGATAGTAGCTATGCACCAATTTAACTTAAATCTGAGGTGGTGAAGCAAGATATTTTTGAAAAATTTGTCGATTTAAATGGAATGCCCCAGCTTCAAGGAAAAAATAGCTTAATAAAAACAGAAAATAACGTTGGACATGAAGAAAAACACTTTTATAGCTCTCTAAAGTACAGAATACTAAGTTATACAGCAAGGCCAATATATTTACAGATTCTAAATGAATTTCTTCGAACTAAATTCCGTTATACGTTCAGTCCATCCCGTATCATTACCAGTAGACCCTTACTCGTAAAAATCTCTTACAAACTTAATTGTTAAGCAATGCAACTTATATCTTCATTTCCAATCAGTCTTAGTTGGCAAAGTTTTTCTTTCAACATTCCTTTCTTTATGTTCTCTCTACATAAATAAGCCGTCTTTTGATAAAATGCTATTACGTAGATAAGATTTAATTAGCTCTGTGAGATGGAAGCACATCTTGCAGGTGGATGGTGGACAAAATATTCGTGCACCCACCAGGGATGTTTCTCAAGAATACGTTTCTCGAGTATAAAGGTTGGCATTCCAAGGTATTTAACCGCACCAACTCCTCCCACGAGCACCAACCCTACATCCCCACCCACCGACTTGCTTCACTTTGGCCGCACGTGCATCATGGGATTTGGCAGCGGAATTTGGCGGGGGTTGGGGTAGCTAGGGGGAGGGGTGAGATTCAGATAGAGAAGGGGCGCGGGCGAGAGGGGGGTATCTGGGGAGCGGGAAATGATAGGGGCCGGCTTGGGCCATAATTCAAAAAAGAAGTCCCTTTCCATTCCATTTCCCGGGTGTCGGATTCGTGTTTCCTGGGGCCAGGAATAAAAGAAGGAAATATGAGGGTGGGGGAGGTTGAGGCGGCCGAAGAAGGAGCGGTAAGTACCTAAAGAAGGTCGAAGGGTGAATGGATAATGTCGATAATGGAACCTTAAAGAAAAAAACACATCGTTGGGGGTGGGGGTGGGTCGTGAAGTCTCGAGGAGGGATGTGGTGGGGGGTTGGAAACGGCTGGTGAAATATTTCCCGTTTCTATTTTTATCGCCGAAATCCCTTCTCCTTCCTCTTCTTTAAATGGCGTTAAAGGAAAAGTTTTCGCATCTTTCATTTGGTGCCTAATGGGTCAGACTATTAAGACTTTTTTCCTCCTTTCCTCACGCATTCATCCCCTTGCCTCAACACCCGCCCCCGCACCTCTCCGCATCCCTGGAAATATCCCCGGCGAGTGGATAAGGGTGTCGTTCCATAGTTTCCACCAGATTTGGCAAACGTGGCAACGAGCGGAACTGACTGTGAAGGCTTTTCTTTTGTAAAATCATACCCATAAATTCACTTCGATTACTTGGGGGATAAAAAAGGAGACTTCTTTCTTTTTTTTACCTATCGTAAAATCAGCTCAAGAGCTTTCAGTTGTGAGAAAAGAAAGCAACATGAATCTCATTTAAATATTTTACTTACAAATTAAAATTTATTTGTACAATCAAATAACTTGTTGCAATGAATTATTTGAATTACTTTTCATCACTTGGATCAATATTTTCACTTTAATTTCACTGAAATGTACAAGGCTTATTATTTCAGAGAAGTTCCATCTTCTCTGGCTTATCTTCGGTTAGCTTAAGTGACTGAAACGAAAGTCCTTACATACCATGATTCCGAGATGCTGTTACATTTTATTAGCACTTGCGTATAAATTGAGCTATTTTATCCAATTATGCAGTGAATGTCAGCATAACGTAATTTAAGTAATTTATACTACAAAATCGAGAAAATGGAATTGTTTACCATATTTTTATTGCCGAATTCGATAAAGTTTGTAAAATAAAAGACCCGAATTTTTCCGATCTTTGATCCTTCAATTAGTTCTCGAGTACTAAGCGGCGAAAAACTGTTATTTTTAACAGTTTTTCTACACAAATAAAGTGGTCGATAACACTTCATTATAAGTTATTTTTAACCCCTTCGGAAATGCATCCTAATCGTCCAATCACAACTGAGACTGCGATACTCCTTCGCCTATCACAAAGGGTGACACACAGCTGACTCTAACAATGGAAGGGATTGCGACAGGATCTCTTCAAGAAATCCTCCCATCCCGACCTCCCTTCCCGTTCTTCTTCAGCGCAGTCATGAACGGTGGATGATGTGGTAATCCGTGGATGACGTAATAATTAGCGTAGCTCGTTCGTTGGCGTTACTATTTGCTTATTTTAATTTTTGATTTATGAGTGAATGGCTCCGGTTAGAAGGTTAGTTTATAACTAAAGTTCATTTTTCATTTCCATAGCTAATAATTTCGTGTACAAAACAGCTATTTTGGTTCCGAGTGAACATATTGTCATAAGTGTCCGTAATTTTCATATTGCCTATGAATGAACGTATTTTTAAAGTTTTAAAAATTCATTTTTAAACGAGATTACTGCTGGCAGCACATAAGTAGGTATACACTGTTAATGAAAAAGCTGTTGTATTATATTTATTTGACACAAGAGCTCCAGGCAGGGGAAAATGCAATGGTTCGACGTCAAGATTTGAGGACAGTGAAATCATTCCTTAGTCTCACAGCCCGGGAATTTGTATCAGCAAGGGCTAATTTGTGTGCTTTCATCTCTTTGAGGCATATTATTCGTAGAGGAAACTAGAAGGACTGTAGGTAACTTGTTTATAAACTTGTTTTTGTAGCGATATCAAGGTTAATAATTCTTGAAGGAATAAATGAATATTTGTATTTTTGTTATAATGCAACATATTATCCCTCGTTCATCCCTCATAAGCTACAAAATGCATGCTATGTCTACATATGACATATTATGATATATATGATTCAACAGCCACACAAGGTCCCATGGTGTAATGACACTTGTCCACCGGATCCAGAGTGACTTGAGTCATTTCCAAGTGGGACTCGTTCCGGTGCACACTTGCCCACTTAGAAACTTTGTTTTTCGAAATGTATAATTTAATGTTGTATAAGTAGTTACTTAATTACTGGGACTTTGAAGTCCCAATTACTTGAAAACTCTATTAAAAAAAGAGTAACAGTCGTCTAGAAGTTAAATTGTTAAGTAAGGGTGCCTTTAAAATGTTCCCAGGGACTTGGAAATGCCAACAATTCGCCCAATTATGTAGAGTTATCGGGATCTCCATTTGGCGAGGCATTCCATAGTTGCCGAGATTTCAATGTCCGGTGGCGGGAAAACACCAAATCCTTCCATTCACACAAAAATACTAGGGTAGCGAAAATATATATTGTATCAGCATATGAAAATACCAATGAATCAATTATGTACTTCATGAGACCACTCTAATTAACTAGTTTGAATTGCTGTTTCAACTTTTTATAATTCCAAGCCCTGAGTTAAATAATTCATATTTATGTCAGCGAACTGTGGTCATTGGGTTTATTAATTTATATATAGACAATAAAGTATAATCCGCAGTTAGCAGCCTCTCAAAATCCGTGACGAATGATTAGTTTTCCGCCAGTGAGGGAAGCTAAAAGTTGAGTACGTTGCAATGTTATCCTTCAAGTATTAAGAAGCAGAACAATGGATGATGCTGGCAATATCTAATATACCGCGGGAACTTCAAACGTTTGAATGGAACTTAACTTTATTCAAGCATTATGGATAAGGAATGGTTTACAGCACAAGCAATATTTCTCCTGAAATGATTCTATACTCGTAGGCCTCGAGTGAGATACATAGAACAAGTGATGAAGGATGTGAAAGAGAATAAATACGTAAATATGAAAACATTAGCCGATAGAAGAACTCAGTGGAGAGCTGCGTCAAAACAATCGGAGGATTGATGACTAATGATGATAATGACTGTACTCATACTGAAATATTACAATTAATTGGAAATAGATGGTGGTAAATTAGAAAAAAAATTTCTTCATTCAAAGATTGCTAAGCCATGCCATCATAATTACTCAGTTCTTAGAGTTATTAACTGGAGTCCTATATTCTTCTCTATTCATTGCTAGCTCAGTTACATCTGGTACTTCCTTTCTTAGTCCCTCTCTATCTTGCCAATGTGTTCATCCATTGGTCTTTACCGTGAAATGATTCCTCTCTTTTACGTTTCATTAAATAAATGATATCTCAGGTTGTGTGAAACCTGTATGGTTCTTCCTAGCTGCACTGTGCTCCGCAGACCTTTCTACACAAAAACCCTGATCCAGCTTCTTATTTTTACAATATATCCATCGATTTTGTTTTCACTATTCTATTCAAGCGCCTCAAATACTATACAACACGGCAAGTAAACAAAAAAATACCCAGTCCAAACACGTCCACATGAGTCGTAATAACAGTGAAAAGGATATTAATTTGACTTTCAAATGCTGCAATTTTCTCCGCATTCACTGGGTTAATTAGCTATGATTGCAATATAGAAGCAGGCACACAGATTTTTCCACGCTTAAAATTAGGAAAGGTAAGGTTAAAGCCTCTTGAAAAGTATATATATTCTAGACTCAGATGAAGATAGCTGAAGATAAAAAGAGGATAAGTATTATAGTAATTTAAAGTCAGCTTATATGCAGAAAGGCAGTGATGAAATATCATACGGGACAGATGTATTTAAAATAGGATGGAAATGAAATCAATCGAAAGAAAACATAAATTAGAACTTAATATGCGTTCTCATATCAATTCAAATTAAATTTATCACTGCAAATGCTGTTTTCCCGAAAGAGGTGCTTCCCTCCTATACATGAATATGAAGTGAAAAAGGGCAATTATCAAGACTGACACAAGCAAGTTTCTTGAAGAAGCCTGCAGATATTTTGCAATAAAGATTCTTCAGGATTCAATTTTCTCACTCCTATTTCCAATGGCGTCGACTGTGACATGAATCCCAGAAAAAAAGTATTTCGTCAAGCAATGAAACATTCGTCCCAAAGAATGAAGGTAACCCACTGAAACAAACCATGGGTGTGACGAAAACGTAATCCTAAACGAAATTTCCAACTTAAATATTTTTTACTAATTGATAACCCGTAAAAAATGACGAACAAAATACCCAGTCAGAAGTTTTGCCCAGATTATTTCGTTGTTAATAGACTAAATAAATGTTTTTAAATTACTTGATCACTGTAATGCATAACATCTGCACTTTAACCTAAGCTAAAGTTATTTAACTTTTTATTTATCTATTGGTTTAAATGAAAATTTAACTTTTTGGTGGATATTAGTTTGGCTTATTTCTTTTTTTACAATTTATAATGTATCGAATAGTAATAAGTATTTAAGCAATTTGTAAAGAAATCACGAGATCTGAACAAATTATCGGTCTCTGTCAGCAGCATTGTAGAAAAGCACGTTGTCGTAAATCCACTTATCGATCACTTTTCCGGCTATGGCATGTGCCATTCTTTCCCTTAAATTCATAAAATAACAGCGTATTTAACCATGGTTTAACCTTGATAAGGGTGTGTAACTTATAATGTAAGTCCACTAACCGCTCAGTTCTCCGGCTATGATTATATACCACAATCTGTCGTAAATAGGTACAAAAAAGCAGCAATGGTGCCTACCTATTGTCTTATCATGATATGGACCATACATACTCCAAAACGCTTTATTTCTTCTTGATTTTCGTCGTTTATAGACCAGAAGGTCAGAATTGGGCGCTATAAAACTAAAAATTAACATTTATTGCACAATTTAGTTTTTCTCAATCTTTGAAATGTATTTTATCATCTTTTGGAGTCGCAAAATAAAATTCTCTACCTTGAAATTTCCATTGATTCCTATAGCTTTCACTTTTTGACCATAAAATACTTTTGGAATTCAAACTCAGTTTTATTACGAGCTTTTCTGAAGATCGAAGACGGGCTCACCAAAGAGGCAATTTATATAAAATTGGAGGGCAATAAAATCAACCGCGACACCGGTTATGTCTAAAGTCCGGCTTGGAGGTCTGTCCTCCGACTAATTAAGTGCCTATTGGTGATTTCGTGGTTGCAATTCAAAAAGATGATCAAATATTTGGAATTTATTTACGACACTGTACATTTTAAATCGCGAAACTCGACAATTTTACTGAATGCAATACAAAATGGATACGTAATGGTATTGTCAAGTCTCTTTTGTTTAACCGAGGGTTTGAGCTCACTCTACCCTAAGTTCCCTGAGTCTTGCATCAATATTTAAGGAATAAAAGGCCTTTCTCGTGCCTTGAAACTTGCATCAAGCGTACATTCATCTAGCGTTGACGACAGCCTTTATGACTCCGAAAATTAAATTAAGTTAAACAATGACGGGAAGGGGGAAGAGAAACGGAAGGAGTCTTCAGAGTGACATAAATCGGCAGGGTGGGTGGTTCTTCAGCCTATCTCCCTCCCTTTACGTCCTCCCCATTCGTAATGTTGTCTCTCCCCATTCGAAACGCGAGATCAGAAGATATCCTCCCCTCAGCACTCGATATCAATATCCATGGGCAGCCATGACGAATTCATCTGGGTGTTGCCTTATTTTGCAAGCGACTGAGCCCCTCGAACAATTGGAAGGATATCAACTATTTTCTTTCATCTCATCGTTTGATTAGAAAATGTGGTCTCCCTGCAAGTACTAAGGAATTTCCTCCCAGTTCATTGATTTTCATCTTCTGCTCACTAAAAGCCGATCTCTTTTCATTAAGTTCCCTTGTCCATCACGATAATTCCAGCGCGTTGCAACCATCCATGTTAAATGGGGAAAATTACGAACATAAATCGTTAAAAATTTCACCAAGTCATGAAATGAGTAAAATTTGGTGAATATTTGAATATTTTGATATTTGCCTTTATCAAAGTTAGCCATGTATCACCCCACGAATCAGTAGCGGCATCGTTAAAAACAGAGAAAAGAGTAAGCACACGCGGATAACATGCTTGACTAGGGAAACAAAATATTGCTTTCGGTTACGGTTACGAATACGGTTACAGTCACGCATACAAGGTCAAAGCTGACCTCGTATGTGCGGTTAAGAGGTACAATCGGAGATGAATATATTGACCATAGTTTTATTCATAGAAGCATATCCTTCAATGAACCTAGCATATTTTTCCCAAATTGGTTTGAACCAATAAGAATTTTTGAGTGAATATTTCTTCTTATATAAAGCATATAATTTATATGTGCTTCCAATTAAAGTTACATTTTCCTCGTTTGTAAAAATTATGGTAAAGGCTCTCAAATATTTTTTAAAAATTATTGTGAGATACAGGTTTTGGCAGTCTCAAAAGTTGGTCAAATCCTGATGTTGACAGTTCTTTGCTTTCACTGAAATTAGAGCATCAAATTGATGCTTTAATTAAATAATAACTTAAACAATCTAACTAACTAGGCAAGTGAAGCCTATTTTTGCATCGTGTCTCAACAAACCCGCCGAAACTGTCAATTTTATTAAAGCTTTTAGGATCGAAAACTTGAAAACAAAATCATATACTTCGTGTGTGCCATCCATGATTTCTCTCAGAGTTTTATTATTTCCAACTAAATAAGGCAGCAATCAGATTTTCGGTTCAGTCACAATTTCGAAGATGGATTTGTAAGAATCTTATGCCAAGGAAGTAATAGACAGAAGAGATAAAGGAAAGGTAAGACCAGGAGGGTTTTAGGTATATAATAGAGAGAAAGAAGGAGAATTAATTCAGAGGTTTGGTGGCATAAAAACGAGAAAAACTCAAGGAAACGGATGGACTTGGACATGGTAGGGAGGAAATGTAGTCTTTAAAAATATGAGTAAGCTTATATAAAATATGCTTGTTCTACAATCGTAAATATGTAAATATATTTACAGCATATTTTCTATATGTTGTTTATTACTCCCCCACTGTTTATCCAAGTTTTGAACTCTTATCCCAGCTCCCCCTACCACAGAATCCCATTAATCTTTCTCATTCCACCTACTCTAACGATCCACCAACGTTACGTTCAGCGGAGCAAATTTTCTCGGCAAAAAATATCTCAATCACGCAGATTCGAATGCCAAAAATCGTTTTTCATCGCTCGGGAATCTGAAATGAAACATGGAAGGCGGTACACTCTTGGAGAGGAGGAGGAGGAAATAAAAAGAGAGAAAAAGGCTCTGACGTCTTGCTGGGAAAAACTTCGATATTTATATTTAAGTTCGCAGCAGGCACAGACAGAGTCACCCGCCGTGGTGGGACAAGCAGTGAGGGGAAGGGGCAGAGCTGGAAGCAAGTCCGGGATTTAGGCACTCCCGTCCTGAAAATGTGTATTCACCGCCGCTTACGCGAGGAAAGGGCAATTTCGAAGTTGGACGGAAAAAAATATTCGAAGATTTGGAGTGGAAAAACTATGGCGCTGAAAAGTCTTTGGGGTGTGTTCGACACATTGAGCTCAGCTCATAATGAGGGTCGCAGAGAATGAATTTTATCGTCTGACACGTCAGCAGCCAATTTCTTTCGCAGTATTTTTTTCGGCAATCACATCAGGAGGGAATGGCAGTGAAGTTCAAGTCCTGTTCCAAAGCGACGCTACATTAAGGGAGTTTTTCGATATCTTTGCGTGCATTGCGTTCGGTGCCATGAAAGCTATTATCAATGCTTGATAGATACCGTTGGCTTGGTTACACTGATGAGAGGCTTTAGTAATGAAGGATTGATTTGCAAAATGTATGTATCTCATCAATCAAAATATCATATCATCTGTGAACCAATTAGAACATTAAGGCGCAAATGGTTATATAATGTATTCAGTTCAACCGTGATATCTTGAACTAAAACGTTTAACACGTTGGCGGATGAAATTTTCATACCTTATTTATGCAAAACTCGTCCAGAATTAATTAAAATTTATCCTTAATTTTTCCAAAAAGTAACATGGGTGAAATTCTCCCTAAATGCTCATATTATACAGCGTTTTTGAAAAGAGCAAAGCATTCTATCTAAATTATTATATTGAGAATCACGTTACTATGTACTGATACTGAAAATATGCATCGTTTTCCTTTTCTTAGAAGTGGAAGAAAACAGAGACCAGAGGAAATGTAAAATATAAAGGTAAGTTGCTTACATGTTAAAAAATTTCAGTTATTACCACTCTGCTCGGGGTCCTGATATACTCGGTTAGAAAATATCCCAACGATTTTCGGTAACTGCAGCGTTTTCAAGTCAACAAAAAGGAGAAACATTAGTATTAATCAAGAGCTTGTGAAACAGTAGTACGTAATTTCTTCCTGTGCAACAGCAAAGGATACAGGGAATGGGGATGTAGCGACCCCTTAGGGTCATTACGGAGAAGATAGTTACGTCCTGTGAAATCCACTCTCCCCTTCCATTCTAAATATGCCCCTGATCCTGATCACAGGAGTGAGGAGGAGGAGAAAATTTCATCCGCGCGATTGGAGGTGATCATTATGTGAAGGAATTTTATGCACGTAAAATTTTTATTAGTCGCTAAAATCTCCACTCGATTTTTTTATCATCATTCTCTCCGCCCGGATCGCGTCTCGCAGCTTAAGATATTAGTCTTTATCGTCTCCCCTCGACAGTTTTCTTCGTCTCCCTTCCGGAAGGTGGCAGCGCATTCAATCGTCACCTCGCCCACCCGAAGAATTCCCCTAGCCTCCCTCTCCGTTATTCCCTTAGCCTCCCTTTGGGTCCCTTAAATACTACGTCTTCCGCAGTTGCCTACCCCCCTCCCACACACTTATATCTCTCCTCCAACCTCGCTCCTCTTTCAATTTTTAATAAAGGCCAGACGTGAAAAATCCCCCTAATTCAATTAATGTCGATATGGTACGCCATGTCGGAAGGGAAACGGTTTGGTGAGCTCATTCTTCACAATCAAATCTGACGACTTCTAATAAAGTTTTTCAAGATTTTTTCGCTCTCCAGGGCTCCTTGTCAATGGAGGGAAATTCATGTGATCAATCGACACGAACTGTTGTCTCCGGAAAATTGATGAGGCTTAATTTAATTCGAAGGAACCCATGGCCATTATAGCCGCGATTCATTTAATATTCCTCTTTAAAAAAATACCTCCGTGACAACATTTTTCATCCAAAATGTTTTAGGCAATTTTGCACCCAATATTTTTATTTCCTACCCAACAGGATAGAAAGGAAATTACTAATATCCCTCGTTGTTATTATTGCAGAATAAAAAGTTATTATTCTTTTCGGCAATTCATATCTTGTATGGGAGTATGTTGTAGTTCAATTAGGAAATAGCACACACTTTTAAGGAAAATGCGTATTTATTCCTTTTAAAGCGTCTCTTGAGGGGTAACATTCCGCTTTAGGTAAGGGCTCTCATGACTACCTGGATGATATTAGCCATAGATGTCACGCAATGTTGACACACACTAAATTTTGGAAAACGACGAGCCATGATATAGACTACTAAGTATTTTTTTAAGCTGTCCTGAAATGCTATTCTAATCACGTAAACATTCCTATCATGAATTGCAGCAAGTTGGAGACCGACTTGCACGTGGAAAATATGGAAATAAAATAAACAGATTATGGGAATGCTATATATACCTGGCTCCTTTTCGACTATGATCGCACACAAAAATTGATCGAATTTACAGTAAATGGTAAAGGCAATGGCAAGGAATTACTAGCACCCTGAAAAAAACTTACGTAGAGAGGAGTGTGCTCTTCCAAATATCATGCGTTCTCAAGTTTACCTCCCTCCCCTCGCTCCCTCGCAAACCTTTGAAAGCCAAACAACCCCAGTATCTATTCCGAAGTAAATAGGGTGGGGGTACAAGCATATGTAGACGAAGGGGTGGGGAAATACAATAAAAAAACGTACGGAGAGCTTTTCGAGAACTCTCAAACGAGCTTCCCCCTTGCAAGCAGTTCCAATCACCACACCCTTGCGACCCCTCCCGTGAAATCTGCAGGCCTTTCCCGCTCCCCCACCCTCCCCTCACCCCCTCAGAAGAGAATCCCCTCCCCCTTTATTAGTCCCCTATCGAGCCCCCCCATCACCCCCTTCTTCTCTCTCCACCCCCAAGTCTCTCCTCTTAATGCGTTGCCCCAAGCCCTTTCCAGCACACTGAGCTTTCCCTCCTCGAATATACCAATGCTTCTCGAGACAACCTTCTTGCTCTCCAAAGCCATTAAATTCGACGGCAATCTGCCAACAAGAGTCACTTTACACGGCGGAGGGAGGAGATCTGCAGTCCTCGTCTCTCTTCGATTTGATCCGATGGAGGAATCATTTACAACAGCAGTTAGAGCCTTGGATTTATTTGATTTTTCCCAATCTATACTCCACACCCTCCTGGCGTCTCCAATTCATCACGCGTATTCCATATGTTTTCTTCATTAACCGTTCCAGATCCTGAATTCTAAGTCTTCTGATGCCATACTTTTCTTCCACTCGGCATTCAGCTTCGTGATCAGCGTACCTCTAGGCTGATATGCTCATCATACCCAAGAAAAATGACGCTGCAAGTTATGGGAAAATTAACCTCAGAGGATATTACACTACCCACTAAATTGGCGGGCTAGAAAAAATATTAAACAAGTTTTTAATCAGAAAATATTTTTTTAAATGCTGCATACTCGTTGGAGTTCACATTTTCATGTGGTAAAAGCTCGTCAAATCCACAGGCATGCAACGATCAGGAAATATTTAACGGTGGTTAGAAGATTGAGAAGCAACATTACGATTCCATTAAAAAAGTATCGCACTTGCAGAAAATACTAATATTCTTTAGATAAGTCAGGTGTGTTCAATTTAAGCTAGCGGGTTGTTTTTTTTTACTATCAATGGAAATGTATGGAAAGAACAATTTCACCAGTTTATATGCTGGCTTATTAACGCTCCCAGCACCTGTACCATGAAAATTTCTCTAGGATGGTGCACCAATATATTTAATTCCCAAAAGCGGTCTCGTAATAAATAAAATTCTCGGTAGAGTGGAGTTTCGAAGGCGTAGTTCGTGAAAATACTTCATTCTCAACCACAAGGTACCTCAATAAGGTTACACACTATTTTTCGGTTCAGTGGTTGGTGTAACTTTAGGGCGAAAGTTGACCAGTTTTTAGTTTTTTCAAGAATCTTTTTCCTCCACATTACTAGTATAGACAATTAAAATTAATATTTATTTTTATTCTTATCACCAACAATCAGAGTTAGTTAGCAATAATAACTTTCTCTTTTACATAGCTGTATTCGAATAAATAATCTAGCCTCCTTCTTATATTTTCCTCGCCATTTCTCATTCTGGACTAACCTCTTTTTCTGAATAGCATAGAAAGAAAAAACACGAGCCAAATCAAAAAAAATAAAAAACAAACTTTACTACTTGTAGTAAAGTTTATTATTTTTGTGGATTCGGCTCGTGTTTTTTCTTCTATGTTAACACGTTTCGCTTCCGCTCCATATCGCCTGAATCTTCAGAATTAGTTCTTTTTCTGAATTTGTCTATTTAATGCCTCTTAAAATATGGTCGCATCACCTCACTCACCGTCATCAAACCTAATTTATCTTTATCACACGTATCGATAAATGAAGTTCTATCCAAATTAGTTCCTTTAGTGACACACAGTGATAGTACACTAAACCCATGAATCTTGAGTATCTTATATCCCTTTAGGTCAAGGCTCTAGAAGGCACTTTGCGTTATTCATTTTTAAATGTATGTTTGAAATTTATAAATGTATCTAGTATAGTATACGTTTTATATTTAGAAAGTATCTAGTTACACAAATAAAAAATCTTCTTCAATATCTCATTGTAAATACGTACGTACACGATCTAATTTTCATATTGCTATCATATCAAATTTGATTTTCCTCGCTCTTAAAGATACTAAACCTAAAGTGTTCACATTTATAGATATCAGTTGCCATTTTCCGTAGTTCTTTCAGCCAAAAAAGGGACCCATGTTTACAGAAACCCCATAGTGCGGTCGGTGCAAACGACTTGCAAATATGTTTGGAGAGGACTGCCTGATTTTCAAATCGTCCTTGCCACAGTCACTTCCGGATCAGAAGATTCAAAACATAGTGGTGGAATCGACTTTCAAAATAGCGACCTTTGACGGAAATTTCAAACTCAGAGCATGAAATCTCCTTATTTACGGTGGAATCCATTGAAATCCGCAGTGCTTTCCTTCAGAGATATATGAGTCCCGCGGCCGTTACTCTCGACAATGGCCACTGCTGTGCCATTCTCATCCTCCTCCTCCAATCGCCATTTCCTATCCAAACGATTTCACTGCGACCTCTTCAACTTCCCTCCCCAAACACCGCACTCTTCGCGAGCACCGCAGAAGCGGCTCTTAATCACTCCTGAGTTATGGAGCCGCTCTAATGAACGGATCCGTTCCCTTAAACCGGTCTTCAAAAAATTGGCGATTTGTCGGTCGCAAGCGGATGAAGAGCGTAAAGCTGAGCAAACTAATTTCTAGTCGTCTGAAACTCGGAAAGAGCGTTGCTTCCGTTATTCGCGAGGGGATTAAAAAAAATGATATACGTATATCCGGCTGTTTCGGGAAATAATCCGGGAACCTGAAACGTCAGTTATTCTTCCATCGTACTAAAGCGGTGTGATATTATCATTTGAACCATTGAAGTCCTCATTCATTTACCGGAGATGTGTAAAACTAGATAATCGAATTGACTGATAAATTAAATATTTAAATTTAAACAAGTATTTTCAAAATTGACCGATTACTTAATATTTACATATAGCCAATTATTATGAAGAGAATGATAATGAGTACTATAGTGTATCTATACGCATGTATGCATAGGCATCTAATTATCTAGTTACACAAATCCAGGATGTCGATCGATCCGGGAAATACGGGAGATACGGGAAATATACGGGAAATTAACATTACTCTGGAAAATACGGGAAATATACGGGAAATTCGCATAGTGTCCGGGAAATTTCAAGAAATGCTCTGTAATGAACAGATCCAGAAGATCCCCATATTTTCGGTTGGTGGGACCTTAGCAGTGCGGGAGTCGCAGTGTTTAGCCCATGAAGATTTCGTAACCCACTGAGCGCAAGGTTGTCATTTCAGCGCACGTGAGGCTGACTCGGCATGTGTGGAAACAGCACACACACAACGTCTGTCGCCCTTGCCATAGTAGTAGGTTTCGCGTCGCACGATTTTGTCGAAAAATGCAGCGTGATAATGTGACTTATCCGGTTCAAAAGTCTAATTTAATAAACTAGAAAGTTTAATCACTTTATTTTACCTGTTGCACTAGATAATGCATATGGCGAATTATTTTGTAACTATCAGTGTAATTTGGACCGGTCCAAAATACACGCTCTTCGGTGGTCCGAAATACACTATGAGGATCAAAATAAAATGAGACTGAATTTCACAGAAACATCCTTAGATACATTAAAAAGAATTATTTGCACTTTTCTACACGAATTATGATAAGAGTGGAGTAATTTCTGTATTTGAACTAGCAAAAGTAACTTTATATTTCACTGTCGTCTTAGGAGTCAGAGCCATTCCAATGGGTGTATTTGTCTAGAGTGTGTCTTCGTTGTTTATGCTTTGTGTGGGGGAAGGGAATTTCGCGATTTTGCTCACTTAGCCTTTATGCCTCAATCACCTGGGCTTGATGTTGAAATTTGGAGAGAAGACATTCCAAAAATACACCCAAACGTCTACACCCTAAACATGTTGCTACCCTTAATGAATACAAAGTAAAGCTATCGGTGCGAATTACACGCCGGTTCAAATTACGCGGACTTCTCCTATACGGGAAATTAGCAAATAATCGTCCGGGAAATACGGAAAACATACGGGAATTTTAAATTGGGCCGCCGATCGACATCCTGCAAATCAAAAAGGTGGTTTAATTGATTTATTTCAACACAATTCACACCCACAGCATTTATGAATGTTTCAAAATATTTAGATGAATAATTGTTATTTTGATTTATTATGGTTAAGTTATACTTTGGTGGATATTAAATTATTTAGAAAGTTCTAATGGCAAAGGATACAGTCACTTAATATTCTAATTAATTCCCACGCAAATCCTTTACTCTCATTCCATCTTTTTCTCCCTCATCTCCTTTGTGCAGCCTAACCTCGGAACGCCATTCTTCCTTGCATAGCATCCACGTGTTCGGCTCCCTTACTATGATACAATTTTTGCCAAAGAACGTACTTTATTTTTAGAAATAATTTCCCCGAAGTCCAACACTCTTTTTCAAACAGTAGATTTTCTTCTTCCTCTTTGGCATATACAGATTTCTTCCGCGTCTTAGAAACATGTATCTCAAAATTCTAGACAGTCAGGAAGGTTATCAATTGCGAAAATAGGCGAAAGTCCGATAGAACCAAATCGGGTGAATAGAAGTCGAATGTTCTCTCCGATCGATTAGAATAGGAATTTTAAATTAGGAAAATCAGTGCAATGAAAACGTAAATTCCGGAATATACTTGGAACCAAATCAGGTGATGCGGAACGTGTTTGAACCTTAATTCAGACAGCTTGTCCTAAGCAACACACAATGCACAGTTGCCTGTCAAGATGGAAGAGCAAATGGTTTTTTTCCTGGCCATTTGAACATTATATTCTTTTGATTTTGCCTTCTGTTTTTTACCAAAATGTTTCGAGCAATATTCCCCTAATTTTTGCCATTCAAAGATAACTAATGAAGGAATTGATTCCTACTCTTTCCAAAAGTACAGAGATCTAATCGGCGGATGGAACGATCCTTGCTTTTTTCACTTCAACCGCTTCACCTTGCAATGCCAACTCTTTTCATCATCCACGGTCAAAAAATGTCTGCAGATGAATTCGTTTTTTCTCAGGCATGTGCACACGCAGCACCCATCTTGCAGAAAGTGTTATTATGTGAAATGCATGCTAAATGAAATGTATTCGCCCGATCGCAATGCCTCAACCAACACTCATTCGTTCAGTGACCAAAATCCTATCTGTCTTACATAATTCAGAATTCATCTGTCTTACGTCTGGTGTAAACGCTTTAATTGGACATTCAGGACGCGACTCGTGTTCAGTACTTGTTCTACCGCAGTTGACCTCGCTCGAACCAAAGTCGAAATACTTCGTGCAAAGGGCATGAGACACCTTAGAGAGAATCCTGCCATGGGCTTCATTTGCTGTTTTCCCTTCAGAAAGGATAACTCAAGCATGGTATTTCGATATTGACCATTTTTGAATGACACTCAGCACGCTTGTGTTTAAATTACTCCCATGCAAACTAGAATCTTTGAAATGACCTATAACAATAAAATCCTCATCAATTGGAATGTGACTTTGGGGTGGAAAACAAAACGGAGACCTATACTTAGCAGCTACTCAACTACAAAGCGGTTTCTCAGACACTTTATTTCAGTAGTCGCTGTGTAGATACTCTGAAACAAAGGTGACGAAGGTGCCATCTATTATCGTATGAATCAAGTTACCACTCTCAAATAAATACCCTCGTACCTGTTACTAGTAGTCTCATTAGAGGAAATTCTCTCATTGCCTGCTTCTGGTGTATTAGCATCGCAGGTATCATATCCCTTCCTACAGAGAAAATAGCAATACGTTCCCAATGAAAAGTTACCCAGGGAAAGTACATCACTAAATGGTTCCACCTGCTGAACTGTAAGCTCCCCTTTCTACTAATTGGTTCTCTCGTCTTCATTCTGGAGAATCTCATTACTTTATATTTTATATCGTTTATCTGAGGGGTTCTCAACAGCAAAAAATGTCCACTTGGGCTATTTCTTGTCTTTAGGCAGAAATGAGAATTATTACCCATGTTGGAACTCCCGGTATAGGGCTGGTATTATGTCCACACGAAGTTGGGTATTATGTATATTCAAATTAATAAAAGGAAATAATAAAACATAAAAGCTTGAGAAATACGTGTTTATCTTCATTTTATATCTTTCAACCTATTTTTCCCATGGTCAAATGTCCTCCGCAATTAACTAGCTGGCTGCCTACAGAAAACTCTTGAGAGTGCCCATGGTAAATAATTTTATTGGTCTTTGGTGTTTTGGTGCCAAGTTTTTGCGAAGTAAGATCTTATTTGGAGCTCTCCAGAGGAAAATTGCATCGGGAATTTGAGGTTAAATCCAAGTTGCGAACAACATATGATCAATAGCACATATTTCCTCTGCCACACACTTTTATGGTGACGTGCAGGATATTATGTAGAAGTAGATGTAAATGGTGCTGCAAAAAAATTTGGCGTTTTAAAAACGGGATAAAATCCTAACAAGGCACACTCGAAAAAAAATTCTTAATTTTAAGTATCGTGAAAATTCATGTCTGAACTCCTCAACTGACCAAAAAATTAAATTCTACCGTATCAGGGGTTAAATAGTGGAAGAACATTGTAAGAATTATATAACAAATTTATAGTGTACAATTTTCTATTGCAGTACAGCACGTGCAGTGGGTGCAGGTAGTACCCCATCGTATCTCGTTTACTATACCATACATTAACTCTTTCATGACACACTACTCTAGCATGAGATACTCGGTCTTAGAAGGCAAGGTATGTGCCATCGCGCATACCTACTCCATTATTGAGAAGAAAAGGACCACTGCACACTTACAAGAAACTTCATAGCGTTAGTGAGCCGTCATCCAGATAGGCTTCCAAATCCACATCGCAACAACCGGAGGATTGTGCCTTGAAAATCTATACAAGATTTTTGAACTTTCAGCTAACACCTATTCATATCTCGAGGAGTAAGTACTAAATAAAGGGCTGAGATTCTCTGTAGAACCAAGAGAATCCTCATGGAGTTCATAAGTGCGTCGATACATTGCGAAGTGGCTCTACGTACCTGAGAAAATCAGTGTCAAATAAGAATATTCAAATTAATAAAAAAAATTTAGAAAAAGATGCCCAATAGCAGAACTACAAAACGTGAGAGTATTCACCAAACTGTGAATCAATCACATACGCTTTGCGCGGAAAAAATGATAGAAGCAAAGGCAGGCAAGGGAATAGTGTGGTTATTATGGACAAATATGTCTAAAAATAAGTGAGAAAATGCAGCAACTTATTCGCTGATTATTCCTTTGCAAGGTTACCCAACGATCATCTACATCCACATCTACATAATATCTTGAACGACACCGCAAGGGTTTGCGGCAGGGGATCAACCAGATATGCGTTGAAATCATGAAGTTGAATCAGTTAGTTATAAGGCGTTATAGCGCTCTTTAACGTCTACCTTCTGGAACCACTTCCTTCGGACGGGCGTCAGGACGCGCTTTTGCAGCTGGCGCCTCGCCCACGGGACATGCTTGGGCGTGGTTCCCCTGAATGCCGCTACTAGATGTGGCGCTGAGGAGTAGTGTTGCGAATGCCATCTAGAGGACTCTGCCTCCGATGTAGGCGGCGCTGAATTCAAAATTAAACCCTGACTCAACGGATAAATCACTGTCTAGTGCATTCAGCTGCGTGGCAGGGTTGCCATGATGCTATTTTGCATCGCCTCGCAAGGGAAGTTCCTCGCGAAGGCGTGGAAATCAGGGTCGGTTCAATTCTACCTTTTACCCGATCACGTGGTTGTGGACGGGGGCCGTATCAATGCATCCATCGTGGATTTATTGGCGTCATTCGACAATAGGAAAACTGCCTTGTGGGGTTGTGTTTGAAATCGTCGGGATTACCTCGGTTAGTTAACCAAGGAATCACGTGGTACAAACAAGAATGGTTCACAAATTTAGTGTGTCTGAATAGCTCGTTATAATATCATTAATTGTTTTCGCTTGAGGTTTTCTCATCTGTCTCGACTATAGACTATACATCTACATCTACACGATATTCTGCAAGCTACCGCGAGGGTGTGTTGCAGGGGGTGAAAATCACCAAGCATGCACTACTAACATGCAAACAAGCAACTATAGGGTCTCATGCAACTTCATTGTTAGTATCTATAGTATTTAAGGGGTTAATACATGCATCATGCACTACAGAATACTCTAAAATATTTCCCCTACCTATCCCTTTGCTATGCTGCCTATTCTGTTCTCTTATAGTACGGGAGAAAAATTACCATTTTGAATCTATCGGTACGACAATCTATCTCTCTAATCTTATTTATCTGGTCGAATCTAGCATAATACGGTGGTTTTTTTTAACATGTGCCTAACATCTTCAGTAAAGCGATACGATTGAAATTTCTCTAATAGATTTAACCTGTACTTTAATCTGTACTTTAACCTGTACGTGCACCTGTACTGTACTTTATACTAGACTATATACTATAGACCCGACTATATATACATCTGGGGAGATGACATAAAACACAAGTGTAAACAATTATCGAAGTTGTGGTCAGCGGTACAGAAAATGTACGAAATATTCTGTTTATACCACATGACTCCTTGGTTACCTATTCGAGGTAATCCAGACGGTTTCAAACACAACCCCCTTGGATGCTGCATGGCAGATGAATTCTATAAGTACACCACCATCTGTCAGCAACTTGCCAATCACGGGTACGTAGTTTCTTTGAATGCGCTCGTGGTCGGGAACCTGGTGGCATGGGATCAGCAAAGTTGGGAGGTCTTCCGCGATCTCGGAATTGCGAAACGCAACTTTGGGAGGCTAGTCAAATTGACGACCTTCGACTGCGATCGCCGGATATTTAGATTTCGCATATAACGGGCAAGAAAATGTACCCGGAACCCACTACCCTGGAGCCCCAACGCGGATTGAGAACTACCATCATTGGTCAACAATCCTAGGATATGATGATGATAGTTTGATAGCTGCGGTTTGACGCAGCTTTCCACTAAATTCTTCTATCGGCCAACCTTTTCATTGTGACGTAATTCTTCTCTTTTACATCCCTCACTACCTGTTCTATGTATCTCATACGAGGCCTGCCTTTTCCAATCTTCCCGTTCACTCCTCGACGATTGTCTTCATCAGAACATCGTGTCACAAGCTATGGCCGATTAAGTTGTCCCTTCATATTTTTAGAGTTGTCAGCAGACTTCTCTTTTCTCCTACTCTTCTTAGGACTTCCTCGTTACTTACTCGGTCGATCCATTTAATCTTCAGCATTCTTCTGTAGCACCACATTTCGAATGCTTCCACCCTTTTCTTATCCGCTGCTGTCATCGTCCATGCCTCACTGCCGTAAAGAAACATGCTCCAGATGTATGCTCTGATGAATCATTTCCTTACTTATACGCTCGTATTTACAGCTGTAAGTAGATTCTTCTTCTGATAGAATGCCCTATTGAGAACTAATCTTCTAAAATCTTGAGAGACTGATGAATGCGTGACCTCCATGTTTTGATAAATAAAAGAATTTTTATTCAGTTGTTATTCATTTATTTCCTCTATTTATTCGTGTTGTTCCCTTTTTTTAAGTCTCCTGGGTTTGTCATTTTAACAACCAACTAGCGGCCTTTACATGACCTCATTTTTATAACCCTAAACCCCACTAGCATTTATTGTTATTCCGACTTTTTGCATCAAAAAATTCAATCGTTTTATTACTTTAATAGATGGCTTGTTTCAAATATTTTCCGGTAATTCACATAAGTTTTTAAATTTACTTTCTTTAATTGGAGGTGCCTATAGAGCTAAGCTCCCACTTGACTCTCCTTAGAGGGGTGAGGAGAGGAACTGAGGGGTATCTGGTATATTACCATATAACTTTATCGCCACTTCCGATTTTAACATTTTGATATTTTTCCGTAATTCCGGAGAAAAATGCAATTTTTCAATTAATTCAGCATCTTTGGCACTATTTTGGTATTTTGGAATGTCAACAAGTCAACACTTGTTTATGCTGGTGCGCTTACTTTTAACCTAATTAATTTTGATGAAAACCCACAAGATTCATAAATGTAACTGATGATAGCCTAGCAGGTTAAACGCGTAGTATGTACGGATAATAAATTGTGGAATAGAGCAAATCTTGTTGGTTTTAAGCATGATAAAATTCCACTACATCTCGCCGAAGTCAGATACTTCTTATGTGTTTTGTTTATTTCTTTTCACCAAAATTTCACCAATATTTATCAAAACTTACATTATAATTTTGATGAACTATTATCCAAAAAGGAATATAAATCATATTAATTACAATAGCCATCATTTAATCCTGTTCTGCATTATTCAGTAAGAGTTGTATGCGGCCTACCGAAACCCCACAAGGCGAATTTTACAATTCGTTCATTCATATCTAGTTTCACCTTACTCACTTAAAACTAGCATAAACAGCATAATGCAGCATTCCGTCAATTATCTTAATTTGGTACAAATATGGAATGGAAAAGTTTGAAAAATCGGTAGAATGTTTGAATAATATAAATTCCAAACTCTTATTCTTCTAATAATTTTTTAACTTTTCCATTCCATATCTGTACCAAATTAAGATAATTGACGGAATGCTGCATAATTGCATTAATCACAGTATTGTGATTTCCATTAATAAATTGTTCATTGAAAATCATTGATAAACAATTAATTCATGGAAATCACATAAGCAAAACGATGTTTAGGCGAAAAAGTGAGGGATGACGCTAATCCTAACTTTAACACTAATGAGACAAAAAAATAGGTCTGTCGCCTCCCGGGCATTTAAACATCCAATGAATTCATTGAATTTCGGGTGTGGGAAACAACAAAGAGGATTCACATCAAAATGGCCCACTGATTAATCACGGCTTCCACTGTCCGTGACTTCTTCACAGATTTCTTGTTGCGATATAATTACAAGGTTGAATTAATGGGTGATAGTAGGATTTTATCGAATCACCAGTTTTTGTCGGACGATCGCCAAAATTAGGATTTATCACTTATTTCACATTCTAAACAAAACTAGATATGGACGAAAGCGCTGCGACAGCAATTAAAAGATGATAAATACGGTACTTATCTTGATTATGGATGTGGACCTCGTCTGCTTCGGCAGCCATAATGGACTACAATAGACGATCGAATAAACAAGTTCGTCCTTCAGAAGCTAAAACCCAGCGTCTCACGACATCGCGTATTTAAACAATGTCCTTCTGAAGTTAAAACCCAACCTCGTCCATGCAGTGCAAACCCAGAGCGAGAAATGAGCAATTTCAAACGAGTAGAGATAAAACAATTGAGGCGCGAAACTCAGTAGACTCTCCGTATCGTTACTATCGGTCACTATTATGGCTGAAGTCCCCATCCCTGATCAAGATATATATCGTATTTATCACCCTTTAATTGTTCTCGCAGCACTTTATTCCATATCTAGTTTTGTTTATAATGTGAAATAAGTGATAAATCCTAATTTTGGTGATCGTCCGACAAAAACTGGCAATTCGATAAAACCCTACTGTAGCCAATTAACCCATTCACACGGGTGAGAGGGAACGAATAAGAGGAAAAAAAATCATACGTCTGGGGCTTTCACGGAAATATCTACATGGTGGGGGATGGTAGACAGTACTTATCACTCTCTGGGCGTGGACACAGCCGGCGACAGCCTCTTCCCTGCGATTGTTCCTCGGGTGAGCGACGTCGTTGGAACACCAAGCGTGACGGCACTCCGTTCTCAGGACAGACGCTTAACTCCGACCCTCCGGACAGTTCTCCAGGCGCAACAACTCAGAATCGGTGATTTCTCGAGATGTGGGGGGCGGAATGGTGCAAAGCCCAAGGTGCTCCGCGGAAAGTCCACGGACACAAATAATACGCGAGCCGTGCACGTGCAGGCACCAACTCCTCCGTTTGCCGAATGCCGGCACCACTCTCTCCGGACTGCCGGACAGCCGTCTGTCTCTCTATGACTATGCCCCGCGATCGGGCAAGATCCTAGCCCCGTAGAAACACCAGTTCCCATCAGATCACTGAAGCTAAGCAACATTGGCCCCAGACGGAGGTTTGATGGGTTAACCATACCCCTACCATGGTTCTCTTAATAATAATAATTTCTCTAATGATCACAGGTTCCCCCAATTACGATCATTTTAATACATATGGACAACACATTTAAAAACACCCATGCCCTGGACAGGTAAGTTTTACCCAGGCGGGACTCGAACCCGCGACCTTCGGAATGGCAGGCGAGGACTTTACCCCGCCGCCACCGAGGCCGGCTGTCTCTCTTGTCCTCTGTCTGCAAGTGGCGGGCAGGTTAAAGGTGAGTTGGCACAATGAATCTAAAGAGGTCTAAGTGCCAGGGGGGCTCCAAAAGGCCCCCGCCCACCCTTCCAATTTACATTTTTATTTACATGCCCCGCGATCGGGAGCGATTTGTTAAACTCCTATTGCGGCAACGCTCTTCTTCTGCCACCCTTGTCGCACACACGAGGATTTCACTTTCGACGTGACCCCAGTTTCGGCCCCGCACGAAAGAACTGGGTAGGGGGATGGGGAACAGGGCGAACTCACTCAAGCCCAATCACTCTGCGCAAGGTCATCCACACACCTTATCACTAGACTAAAGTTAAATGCACAGGACGAAAGAAAAAGAAAGGTACGGGAAGGACTTGACTCCCCTTGGTCGCCCTCATCAAAATGACCCAACATGAGAATGTAACCATTCGGGAACGTTTAAAATATGGAATGGAAAAGTTTGAAAAATCGGTAGAATGTTTGAGCAATTTAAATTCCAAACCCTTATTCTTCTATTAAGAGAATATATTCACTTCAGACCATATTGAAGAACCTTTAAAAATGCCGAAGAAATACTATTGAATTCCGCCTCAAACCCGATTTTAATTGACGAGTTGAAAGGTTTACGGTTTATCTCGTAATAGAGATCTGTTGAAAACAAAATAACTTTTCAATCAATTCTACTTTTTATCTCCAAGAGGACTAGCAATGGTATCCACAATATTCCCGGTATTGGAGGGCATTTTCATGGATAGCCGATAACAAAAGATCTTTATTTTAGACTTTAGCATGTTAAGCGACGTTTGTTACTGGTTCCTCTACGTGGCTAATATATTTAGTTATTGGGCAGGCAGCTGTAGTGCAGTAACTATGTGTTTTACCTTTTTATATTCCCTCCATCCACGCATAGCCTTTTCTAAGGAAACAAAACAGAGGGGTGGTTAAATTTATAGAATTATATTTAGCGGTAGACTTTGTAGTTGTTAACAATTTATAGTAGTAGAAGTGGTTTCTGGTACTTCTACTACTCAGGCTATTTCAAACTGTATTATCACGTTTTGTAATTGTATGATAAACAGAGCATCCATTCTCGAGGTGAAATTCGAACCGTGACTCTTGAGTTGCAAGGTAAGTAATTTTCTGATTACTGAGACTAACTTTGAATTTCTTGTACCTTAATATTTATTTCATCAACAAACACAAGATTCCATTCTCTCAAAGCCCACACATACGATTAGAATCATCCCACTCAGACTCCTACTGCTCCATGCCCCATAAAGTCGCCATTTTTACGCGATGATAAATCGAAAATTTAACATCCCACTGAGCCAAGAGAAATTTGACAAGGATAAAATTCTATTAGACATAGCATTAAATTTCTTGTTCTACATTTCTATTCAATTATTTAGACTATTTCTACAGTTAATAATAATAATACGTCCTTAGTGGACAACAATTTCAGAAAAAATGAACGACATAAGTTAGCTACGGAGCAGAATACCTCAATCCCCCATAAGAATTACCTAAACAAAGGTGAGTTAAATTGCCTTATCTTGAATTTGGTTCTTGCAAAGAAGCTAAACATTCTCCAATGACAAATAAAAGTTCATTTTCTACACCCGAGTTGTCAAGAGGGACAAAAGGAATCAAATTCATCAGAACACACATATGGAGCATTCTTCTTGATTGAAGTTAGGCATGGACGATGTCAGCAGGAGAGAAGTCAACGCTCGAAGAATTCGAAACATGGTGCCGTAAAGGAACGATGAAGATAAAATGGATCGACCGAGTGACGAACGAAGACAGCACAGTGGGCTGAAATAGAAAATTCTAGGACAAAATTCCAAATGGCTTTTTTAGATATAGAATCATGAAATTTGGTACAAACAATCACAATTGATTGGCAATCAAAGAATGACATGTCATTTTTTCCTCAACTTAGGTGATGTTACGTAAAAAAATGGCGGACGCTATTTTCACGCTAAATTTCATATTAAGTAGTAAATATCTGGCGTTTTACGAAAGTGCCTGTCACGTGACACATATTAAATCAATTGTATAAGCTTTCTAAAAGGTAGATCTGAAATAAAATTGAAAATTTATTTTTGACGCCGAAAATTACATTTAATTTTTCGTACACACGTCCGGAGCTGGAGACGCACGCCGGGAGCTGGAAATGCCGTGACCCGAGTAAGTTTTTCCAAGTCATAACGAATACAACGCTTCTAATAAGTCTTTTTTAATCTATGTGAATTGTTATCGATCTTCACAGGTAGTACACGCATAAAATCATGGGGATATTGAAATATTAATGTTTTAAACTGTACGTGAAATCACGTTCAAGGTTTCACCTCTCAAAAGTAAACTTCTCTTTCACACCCTTGAAGTCTTAAAACTGCTGTATTTTTCACATGAAACATTATTTTACGTACCAGAGGGACACTATTAAGTACTTCTTTTTGTTTGTTTTCCCCTTCGTCCCAGCAGTCCAAGCCTTTGACCATACCAGGAGGTTCATTCAGGAAGGTACATATTGGACAGCGCGGAGTTTTTTGTTGTTCAACGAGAATTTCTACTCAAATCATTCTTCTTTTCTGCGTTGCAATATGCATATCCCTGATTACCCTGATATTAAAAAAAATCTATTTTGGACTTTTGTCAAGACATTTCCATTTCAGTCCACCGTGCGCCCTAAGGAGAGAGTGAGGAAAGGGAGTCTGATGAAAACCTTTAAAAGAAGACGGGACAACTTAATCGGCCATTCATTAGGAAAAGATGGTCTGATGAAGACAATCACCTAGGTGTAAGTGAATGGGAGAATGGAAGAGGAAGTTCTCGTATGGGATATATTGGCGAAGGATGTGAAAAGGAAGAATTTCGCAAATATGAAGAGGTTAAGTGATAGAGGAATCGAGTGGAGACCTGCGTCAAACCAATCTAAGGATTGTTGACTAAGATGATAAACATTTGGGGACATGTTTGAATAAAATAAGTAAGGAGAGGTACCGGGAAAAGGAAAAAGGCATTCCGACGGAATGGAATCCAGTAATGACGCCTTAAATTAAAAAAGTGCTCCGTGACAAGTATTTACAAATGAAACTTAGAATATGAAGAGTTTTTAAAATCACGTTAAATTTCCCCATCATCCATCCGTAGAATATCTCTATTGCATGTAATTATCATTGGATGATGAAATGGCATGGACACACAAAGTCATAGAGGTCAGACGTCTGTGACATCGTAGCTGTGCCTCCAGTGGCCTTTACAGTGGAGAAGGAATTAGAGGCAGCGAGGGGAGGTTAAGGGACACGCATAATAGGGGAGGATGTCGGAAAGGCCAAATCAGGGAAGGGAGGGACGCCTCCCCTATTCCCTCCGTATCATCTTCTCTTCTGTTCGCTCCAAGACTTTTTATGTCCGTCTACTTTTCCCTCGTTGAGTCGGTTTTTGGCTCACGCTCAGCGCTAAATCAGAGTCCACAGTGCACGCTGACGCAAAGGTTCTTTCGGCCGACCCTTCTTTATCGAAAACTTATCGCTCGGAAAATATGGGTAACAATGCAGTTCTTCTCCCAAAGCAAATGGCATTAAATTGTCGGAGGTTAGGGATATTACGCGACTGCGCAAGCTGAAGGCTTATTCTAAGCCGAGCTCTTTCGCTGGAAACGGAATAAATTGGCTGTACGAAATTTGTTGTCATGAGCGTGCCAAGTGGTTAATTTGTCCCTTCATGATCAGAGGAATATCAGAGGGGAACTGGGTCACCGATTTTATAGTACGGTTAAGGTCACTACCGAAATAATGCTGCGTGACCAGAGTTGGAAAGTAACCGAAAAATTACAATCAATTAGTATTGTAAACGAAAACCGGCACAAGGAATTAAGCGAAGAAAAGAAAATCGAAAGGCTGTGGAGTGGAGGGTAATAAAGTTTAATAACCAAAACTAGACAAAAGACGCGAGTGTGTCCAGGTCAAAGGGTCAGTTGATTATAATGCCATGCAAATTTAAAACTCCGCGTTATAATTTTCAACTTAAGTTTTAGTTACACTATGACGCTACGAAAACAATCATAATATGTCTCAAGTTATGAAGGAGGATCAAAGCAATCGTATTTAAATAACGCTGCTAATGGTTCTTCCAGAACCTTAGCAATGAAGGCATGTTTTTCAAATGATTATATTAGTTCTCAAATTTGATGATGAAATGTTTCTGACAAAAATTTACACTATACAAATGAAATACTTTTTCTCTACGCATGTATCACGAATTTTTCCTTCAAGCAGTGTATCTACTAAAGATTCATCGCATTAAATAACGAACATAGAATTTATAGAAACAAAGTCAACCAAATAACCAAATTCCATGTCTTAAACGTTGATATTTTCCTGTCGTGGGGAAGATATATCATGCATTTGCTGATATTTCTAAATCCATTGAATGCCAGGAAATGTTTAGCTGCATCATGCAACGTAAATAAGGCTTCGTATTTATGACAGGTCATCCCGTTCCACGCGCTCTTCGCTTGGTGAAGAGAGAATTGCCCACCAAAGCTGATGGCCCCACATTACGAATCCAGGGAAAACGGCTCAAATGCGCTCACTTTCAGGGCCATGAGAAAGAGACGCTCGCCAATTGAACGAACCGTCCCTTCATTCCCCATGATCCGTTGCCCATTACACGACGCCACTACATCTCTCTCCTCCTCCTCCTCCCCGGTCATAAACTGCTCTCTTTTCTGATTCTCCCCCTATCCTCTGCCCATCCGTCGTCCGAACCCGACCCAATCTGGAGGCTTTTTAGTCGCGCGACGAGGGAGAGACACGAAGGGACCTCCCCTCCGCTTGATGAGACGCGACAAATTCGGACAAACGGCCTCTTCCCCCCCCCCTCCCTCCGCCCATACCCCCTCCCCCGTCGCCCGAGGAGACGAACGAGGGAGGCGGAGTGAGAGAGCAAAGCCGTCTCTCCCGCTGATTCAATTAGACCGAGGGTTGCGCGATTTCCGCGGTGGAGGTCGCCACGATCGCCGGGTGGGTGAGTTGGGTGGGGTGTTCATCCGACGGACGGGAAGACACACGACAAGATCGGACGCGGACACTGTTGCTCGGCGGTAAGCGGTCTTGTGTCAGAGAGAGTTACGAAAGGAAGCCGTCACCCCTAGATGGGAGACGATGCTCAAAGAAAGCAGATTTCAGGATATCTGCTCAACTAAAATAACTATATGGTACCTACTCTACCGTTAAAGATAGTATTCTATGAAGTACTCTTTCTATATATAACTCTCTCACTCTCTCTCCTTATTGTATTGAATGCAGTTTTAATGGAATAGTCTTTAATGGAAAATAAAGAATGATACTTTGTTAGGTTCACTTTATAATTAAATAGGCACGGCTGGGGTTTATAACGTAGTTACATCTTCAGGTGTATCTACGTAATTTATAATCTAATTTATAAGTAATACCTAATTTATAATTTTCACTTTATAATTAAATAGGCACGACCCGGGTTTCCTAACGTAGTTACATCTTCAGGTGTAACTACCTAATTTATAATATTTGATCGAAGGTTTCCGCGGCGTGGGTTAGATTTGGACGCGGACGATCACCCGAAAGTATGCAGAGAGAATCTACCTAATTTATAATCTAATTTATAAGTATTAACTAATTTATAATTTTCACTTTATAATTAAATAGGCCCGACCCGGGTTTCATAACGTAGTTATATCTTCAGGTGTAACTATCTGAAGATGTAACTACGTTATGAAACCCGGGTCGTGCCTACCTGAAGATGTAACTACGTTATGAAACCTGTGTCGTCCTATTTAATTATAAAGTGAACCTAACAAAGTTTCATTCTTTTATTTTACATTATGGAAAGGTATCACATAGTTAAGCCTGAAGTTATCAGAAAAGTCTTTAGATAAGCATACTCAATCATTTCCAACATATACAATACATTGCATCTTTAATCATTTTACCTAACGGCTCATTCTCTTCCTTCCCCTTCTCTTGCCTCTACAATCACCTTCAGAATCCCATCTCCCGTCATAACCAGTTTCATCCACCTACTTTTCCTTCTCTGACAGCAGCTTCCTCCCTTCCTTTTGTCACTCTCCCTTTCCTCGTCCTCCAAACGTATACTTCAAAAGCCGCCGATCAGTTTTCATCCCTTATCCCCAGAGTCCAGATCGTGTAATAATGGGAGTAAAATGAGTCTAAATATGCATAATTAAATGATACATTTGAAAGTCAC
The DNA here is from genome assembly GCA_933228895.1 of Platycnemis pennipes. Classification (NCBI taxonomy): domain Eukaryota; kingdom Metazoa; phylum Arthropoda; class Insecta; order Odonata; family Platycnemididae; genus Platycnemis; species Platycnemis pennipes. The sequence goes on along the minus strand of OW121850.1, from coordinate 20,765,231 downwards.
CTTTACAGAGAAGCATAGTGATAATGGAATTTGAGCAGTAATACAATAGTGATTTCTTGTAGGAGAATATGTATTGGGTCCTTGAATAAAACGCACTCCCCTAACAGTTTCTCACGCTGAAAAATTGTCACATACAGGAAGGGTTTACAAACTCCTTTTACTCGTTCAAAACAGGTACATTTACTAATTTGCAGCACAAGCAATAGAAATATCAAGATGTCATGAAGAGACACATTTTTAATATGACATTCCTATCTTCTTCATGGTAGAAAATTCACTTATAGTGTAGATAAAGATTCAAGCACTGGTTTGTGGTACCTATGTAATTTTAAGTGTAGATGGTTTTTGTGATGCCTTCGTCGAAAGAAATGTATACATACCTAATAATTTTCTAAGAGATATGTAATGCACTCGCGTGCAAAAACTGCTCATAAAAATAGTTTTGTAAAAACATATTCTCCAAAACTGATGACTACATAACTATGTACTGCACATGGAGGCATATAAGATGTACCTTTTTTCAAAATGATGGCTCAAAAAAAAGTGAAAGCTCGTGCTCCAATTCAATTCTGAATTATATTTTTAACCCAGACGGTCGGTACTACATATTTTAATTTATAGTAATTACATCATTGGTTGTGCCATCTGTTGGATTTCTTTAACTTAAGATTTAAAAGTAACAATAACTTAAGTTGTTGGGGCGCCGCACTTTCGCATGGCCTGGTTGACCTTTTTTTCTTTTGTGAAGGCTACTGAAATTAGGAGTGCGTCTTATATGTCGTCAAATATGTTTTTATTGGCAATCTTAAGGAAACTTCAACTAGAGTGAAATGTCAACTGTCAGCTTCGAAGTAGACGAAGGCAAAAAAGAAGTGAATGCATAGATTGTTAATTCCCAATTAGTAGCGACTACGGGTAGACCATTCACTTGGCTAAGGGGTGAAACGGCTCCGTCGTTACCACCGCGAAATCAATGTGACAAACATTCCAAGCCCCTGTCAAGGTGCTTTTTCTCGACAGTCACTCCTACTCGATCCCTATACCATCGCCGCACATTAAAAAGTCAACGGTGTCCCCTTTGCGAGAAACCAACCACCCAACAGCATTACGATCCCTAACGGATTTGGCCGACCAGGGTAGTAAATTCACAAAAGACTTCCAAGAGATATACCCACTCAAACATCCACCCCAAAGTTTGTGAAAACAAGTTTTTGCACCGTCGTCCGAGCTATTACCTCCCCTCCCCCTCGTGCAGCGGAGTACGCTGTCGAAGGCCTCTCTCGCGACTCCTCCACATAACTCTTCATAAGCGAGCCGAGCGATGATGGAGGAGGACCGAGGAATGAAGAACCCATCCCGTCCTGCGTTTTGAGGGCATAAAGCGAGCCCTCATCTACGCGCTTGGGGAAAGTGGGAACCAATTCCGTTTTTGCGCCAGCCGCCGCGGAAGGAGGAGAGCGGAAGACTTCCGCTTTCGTTGCCGTGGCAATAACTCTCGGCACTATTTCCCCTCACGACCGAACATATCCCTCCGCCATCGTTCGCGCCCCGTATAAACCATCGTCGGTGATGTCGAATTGATGTCGGCAGGATGTCCGACTCCCCCGGACGTCCCCGGAGGGAAAAAAGCGAGGGAAGAAACTCACCCTCGCTCACCCCCGCGTCCCACACTGAGGGAGGGGGTGACCGAGCCGGACTCCGGGGCAAAAAGACGCCTTCAACCGCTGCTCCTTTTTTTCTGTGACGACGAATTTAGGGGAAGGGGGCGACACCTCACCCTGACGCGAAGCGACAACGCTCTGGACATAATCTGATATTCTGATATTTACGGCGCGAATCATCTCGTGCCCCGGAATCTGGAAATTTAAAGAAGGGGGAATCTAGGGAAGGATCAGTGGAAGGACGATGGGATTCCGTTCCGGCGCCGATGGAATCGGTTGAGTACGTTCTCACTGCGACGCGACGCCCCCTGCACCCGTCCTAATTGCCCTGAATTTCACCCGACCACTCCTTTTTTCAGGTTGCCGATATGGGCAATCACCAGCGATCTCATATTAGTCAAACTTATTGCAGAAGAAAATTATCGAAGTACAGAAGAACCTCGGTTAAACGGTTTCCAGTTATCAGTCACTCCGCATTAACTGAGATGCTCAAATTCTCCCGGGTTATCTGCATTATCCGAGAAGTGATCTCAGATAATATTGAAAATGAATTTACTAGAGTGAAATACGTGAACTTTTACATAGCAATGTATTGTATAACGTTGAAATATGTGAGGTTTTTGTTTGATGAACGTATGCACATACTTCAGTAATTAACTTCTTTATAAGGATCTCCGTACTATCCAGCACTGCAGTAATCCAATGTATGCATGGTCAGAACTACCTCGGATAACCAGGTTTCTTCAGTACTGATGTTATTGGCTCAATTGTCCCGTTGCAGTTATAGTTACATTTCGGAATTTCAGTGAAGGAATTCCCCTCGCGGAATGTTAAAATGGAAACGATGAAAAGTGCAAATTATGAATTTTCAAAAACATTTTGCGATGGTGAACTTTTGCATAACAAACGTATTATATGACGTTGAAATATGTGAGGTTTTTGTTTTGAAGACGGTATGCACATACTTCAGTAATTGACTTCTTTATAAGGATCTCCGTACTATCTAGCACTGCAGTAATTCAATGTATGCATGGTCAGAACTACCTCGGAAAACCGAGTTTCTACAGTACTGATTTTATCGGCTCAATTGCCCCGCTGCAATTATAGTTACATTTCGGAATTTCAGTGAAGGAATTCCCCTTCCCTGGAAACGATGAAAAGTGCAAATTATGAATTTTCAAAAGCATTTTGCGATGGTGTATTTGAGTGGAAAGCATTTTAAAGTCAATCATGAAGTTGATCAGCATTCACGAGTGATTATGATAACTGGAGCTTGGAGACAACTCGTAGCTTATTTATTATGCATCAATTAACTTTCCACGGGATATAATTTTTTCTCAAATATTCAGCACTACCTAATTTAGCTAAGACACCATTGAAAAACATAGGGTGCTTTGGGCTCACAGCGATTTAGCAATTGGCCAGGCCTGCCTGCCGTAGCGAAACCTTGGCAGCTCCAACACGATCACACCCCCACACATTCTTCATTTGTGATTCAGACTTTGTAGTCCGGACACGTTTCCGTATTTCAACATACTTCGTACTTCTCCGATATCATTATTATTAGTTTTCTACCGGTGAATGTATTTCTAAATGGAAATACAACTCTCCTATACACGCTACATTTTACGCGATGTCTCATTTCACTCCTTCATACCTCTTACCTCCAATCATTATATCCAAACTACCCGGTCTTCTCCTCTCTCTTCCCTGCCTAAACATTCTTCCCTGAATCACGTCCTTCAAAACACCATCGCTCCCTATTAATTACTCCATCCACACTTTCTGCCTTCTCCTAATTTCATCTATCAAATTTCTTCCCCATCCTCCCAATTCTAGCACTTCATCGTTCATCCTCATTTCGGCCCACTGTACTTTCTCCATCCTTCTCCACACCCACATCTCAAAATCCTTAAGTCTATTTCTATCTTCTTTCCACAAAACTTACGTTTCCGCACCATATGCTACGCTCCATATTAATTTTTCATCAGAACTTTCTTTACTTTCCTACTCAACGCCCCTGTCATCAATTCACGCCTAATGGTAAGCTTCTTTTGCCTATGCCTTCTCACTTCAGTAATTTTTGGCTATTTCCCAAGCTGAAATTGCCTCTCAAAAGGACGATATTTAAATCAATAGAAGACATTATGTGGAACTCGAAGACCCAGCTGAACATCATGCCATAATAAAGGAGCTAAGGTGTTTCTATCAATGGTGGAACCGGTGGAAAAGGTGTACAGATTAAATAGGAGCACAGGAATGATTATTTTTTTATAACAAAAGGTTCGATATTTTCAACATAATTCGTACACACGCACTTGAGACGAGAGTGACGTAATAATAGAGATTGAGATGCTGAACAGAGATTTTCTCATATGCGCTCTTTATTGCAAGGGGCACATGTTGACCGAAACACTAAAATCTTCTCTCTATCTCTTTCCTTTCCCTCATTCCATTACTCTTCTTTCCCTCATTCACGTCTCTCGCGTCTAACCTCTTCCTATACTGGCATAACAGTTAAAAAGTGAACGTATATGCACCCACCAGTATGTCCTGCAATCGCGTTTTTTCCTTCAATAATTTTCTCAACTGCTCACTTTTTAAAAATTCACATTTTAGAATGTCTATCGGGGCGTTACTTAATTTTCCAGGTTTATTAAAACAATCAAATCGCGTCTCGTGGCAAAGAACTCTCATATTTCATTGCCCGTGTTATCAGTGCTAATATTCACGACGGTTGCTAAATCTACTTTATTTTTATACACAGTGGTGCTCCGGCCATATGATTTTAGTCTCAGGCTTATCTCCGTCTTCAATTCTTCTATGTGAACAAATATTATTGATGTCTTTGAATCATTATATAATGTGGTATTTTACTGTTAATTTGGTGCGCGGTTAGTATATGCAGCATGGAATTTGGTGCATAGGTATTGCATCACTTTCTCAGAGCTAGGCAATGACCATACTTTATGTACGCTGAAATAACTGGCCATCGATGTGCCTTCTTATCCCATACACTCTGTTTGTCTCTTAATTTAAAAATTCCTACTGTAAGCACTCGTATATATTTACATATCTTTAACAATAAATCATACAAATGACTCCACTGTCGAAGACCTCTAGCAGGACATTAATTAGCTAAATAAACTTCTTTCTTACAGTACCTTTTCTCCCCAAACGTAATTTCATAGGTTTTTCACGACGAGGATTTCCTAATGTGTTTCTTTATCATTGTTAAGAATGATAGCAATAAAGAATGTGTTTTTCCTAAAAGTTAATAATATCTAACATAAAGTGCGTCACTAGCATAGAATCCCACAATTTCATAATGGTAGGTGTTTTATCCCTATTTCTATGATAGATAAATGCGGGTGTTCTCATTCATAGTTTCATTACGGAATATGTGGTCCACTATATATATAGTCAAATCATAATCATGCATGTTTTTATTTTCCTTAGAATTGGCAGGAGAGGAAAAAAATTATTAGTAGAAGGTAATAAAGGCGATGGTGTTTTAAAATACGTGATTCAGGGAAGAATGTTGTTTAAGTGGGGAAGAAGGAGGAGAAGAATGTGTAGTTTCGATAGAAGATGGGAGGTAGGAGGTATGAGGGGCTGAAGAGGGACATCGTGTGAAATATAGGGGTGTGTTAAATATTAAATGCTCGCTTAGACATACTTTCACCGGTTTTTAGACCAATAAAATAGTATTTCCATTCATAAAGTCGAAAGACGAAGCTCCAATTTTGTGGAAGGATACCATTGCGGCAATAAAATTTCTTAGTGACTTCCACACTTTTATTTATGATTGTAGACCGGTTTCGGCAGTTACGCCATCATCACGTACAATGCACTTGGACAGAACACAACCAGTATATATACAGATCTTGGGGGGAGGGGTGGGAAAGATGAGGGGGAAGGATAGGGAGGGGGGTTAGGGAAATTAAGGAAAACCGTCATGGGTTTGAGGTCGAGTCGTTATGCAGGACGGAGGGGGGGGGGGTTGTTAGAGACAAACGTAACAAGGGAGATGGGTTAGGGAAGGTGAGGTCATTTAACACATTGTCCGGGTTTTTCGGAGGCCAATCTCCCGTTGCTCAAGTGCATTCATCTTCCGTCCTTTTGCGCACTTGTGGAGGATAGTTGGTCGGAAGTCGCTCCGGTGACCCATTTCCAATAAGTGTAGAGCGAAGGCCGATGACGGGTCCTTGTTGTGGAAACACGCCTTATGTTCTTTCATTCTCACTGCTACGCTGCGTCCGGTTTGTCCGATATAAAAACCATGGCAACCCTGGCATTCCAATTTATAGACTCCACTCTTTAAGATGGGATCTATTACGTCCTTAGAGTTAATTAACATTTTCCCCAAATTGTTATTGTTATAAAAACATACATTAAAATTATTTTTTGGTATGGCTTTAGCGACTAAGTGGGAGAGTTCACCATTAAAGGGTATTTTGAACCACTTCTTCTTTTCCGATTGGATAAATAAAAGTGTGGAAGTCACTAAGACATTTTATTGCCTCGTATTTCCATTCGTTGTACCTATTAATCATAGGCATATGTGTAAATATTTTACGAGACGTTAAATGGCAGAAGGGACATTGTTGTCTTAATCTCGTCACAGTAAAGACATTTTATTTATGGTTACAATTGTTGCATTCACCTAAGAAAATTCATTACTATTGACATACAGCTTCCATTAAGGCAGCGTATATCGCGTAATAGGCAGTTCTGATTCGAAGCTATGGTCAGATTTGTAATGCTCAGATTTAGCGCCTCCTAATAAAAGGGTTTCCAATCTTATCTACATCTACACGATACCCTGCAAGCCACCGCGAGGGTGTGTGGCAGGGGGTGAAGGTCACCAAGCATTCACTACTAGCATGCAAGCAAGCAACTAAAGGGTCTCATGCAACTAGATTGTTAGTATCTATAGTATTTGAGGGGTTAATACATGCATCATGCACTACAGAATACTCTAAAATGTTTCCCCTACCTATCCCTTTCCTATGCTGCCTATTCTGTTCTCTTATAGTACGGGGGAAAAATGCCATTTTGAATCTATCGTAACGACAATCTATCTCTCTAATCTTATTTATCTGGTCGAATCTAGCATAATACGCTGTGTTTTTTAATATGTGCCTAACATCTTCAGTAAAGCTATCCGATAGAAATTTCTGTAATAGATTCAATCTGTACTTTAACCTACGCTCTGATAATGACTCTCACCCTAATTCTTTTATTAATTCTGAAACGCTACTCAACCTATCGTAACACCTTTTAACGAACCTAGCTGCTCTACGCTGCACACTGTATAGTTCTCTGATCAACCCTAATTCCATCATTCATCTTATCAGTCTTCTCAAGTATAAGTTTATACTCCCACTCTATATCCTCAGACTAACTGAATCCTACAAATTAACATATAGACCTTCCGTTTTTCCTACGTGCATAACGTATATTCGCAAATACGTACGTTTTAAATAAGTATTTGCACTAGGTATTTACGATTACCTCAATTAAGTTATCATTGTGCTTAGACAGAAAATGATTATATGAGAATTATTACAAAAGCACTTCGAAGGTATAAAACAAATATTCCCTCGACAGTAACAAAATGGTGAGAAAAACATTTCTGAACTCATTTACATAAGGATACTCTATTAGGAATTTAAACTAATAACAAAAAAAATCAGGTCCCACCGAGATTTGAACTCGGATCGCTGGATTCAGAGTCCAGAGTGCTAACCATTACACCATGGGACCGATGACTCAACAAGTAAAATGTTCACAATACGTTAAACATCCAAAGTGGTCTAATTTCATACATTTCGTCTTAGCACACAGCCCTTTCGCCTTTATGCATGCAGGAGTTCTGAAATTCAACGTTATATGCATTAATTCAGGCAGGCATCTTTTTCTCTGGGACCGTTTGTGTTCCGGCCGCACACGAGCCATTGCGCGCATGCGCTATCGTAATCAATACATGCACCGCCCAGGGGGTATCGAAATCTCTGCCCTCCGGATGGATCTCCTCTTTCTTGCACGCAGTTCAGTCACGGGTGGCGTAAACGAGGGCGCGAGAGCACAAAAATATTGACAAAAGGATATCAACTTTTTCCATTGAAAGGAAAACTTCTTGACTCACGAAAGACAAACTTGTATTACTAAATAAGATGACGAACACAAGGGACGCTATAAAGGAAGGCAATGCAGCTCCTGAAAAATGCAATTCGTCATTGATTCCAGTCTTAAGAATTTATTTCTTTCGCTCCTCCTGTGAAATCCTCACCCCTCCTCCTCCCGGTTGATAGGCTATCGTAGCAGTGGGGTGGTTTGACATATATTTTTACTGCGAAATCTGGTAGTTTACGAAATTTAAAGATCCGTATTTCCCCGCTCTGCGATCCGTATTAATCGAACTCAATTTCGCATATTGTGTTAAGCATTCATGTGAAAAAAATAGACGTTTTTCAAAAATTTTACAAGATATAATTTACTATATTTTTTAATATGAATGAACGTTCCCCGCGTCTCCGAATCCTTGGCAATAGTGGCTACCGACGATGAGTACGTGCACTTTCGCGAGAATTCGAGACAGTATGTGATGAAGAGCGGCCAAAAGACTTAGGCCAGCGCAATGAAGGAGCTTGGTTAATTTCACAGAGCACAGGAGCTCGTTCCGCCCCGAAGCAAACTTGGATAGCCTTCTGATAATGCTCAGAACAACACAAAAAATCAGCCCCTTCCGCATTGGAAGAGGCTTTTTATGCTCGACTGTGGGTAATCTTCACGACGCACACGGAGAGAGGGGGGAGGGGACGAAAAGAAAGGTGGCCACCGCCATTCATTCACGGGTACACAAAACCACACTGCCGCATTTAAATTTCGCACACACCCACATCATTTCGTACAACACACTCACTACCTCCTCGCGACCTTGCGAGGCGTCCTTATCTTAAGAACGTGGGTCGTCTCACCCTAAAGGCCGTTTTACACGGTCATTGAAACTGCGCAAGTTGATGATGATTACGTTTGAACAGTCGTCTGCGAAAGTCCGTGACGTAGAGAATTGCGAGGACGCTTGCTTGACAGCTTTACACGGTGCAATCGTCGGTGCATTATGTCAGTGACAATATACCATTCGGTAGCGGTAATACCGTCAATACATCGCATAACGTCAAGATCTGTTAAGTAGCAATTATTTGCACGTGAAAGATGCGATAAATTACCTCCGCTTTAAAATATGTTTTAAGCCATAGTCTAAACATAATAGTGGAGACCCTAGTCCCGTATACTTAGCCCAAAATTTGCACCACGATTGAACGGATATGGGCCAAGGTAACAGGTTCTCCCTTTATGCACGAAATTTAAGCTTCTACGTGATTAATCGCCCAGGTCATCATTATTGCACTCGACTCAGTCGATCCATTTAATCTTCATCATTCTTATGCAGCACCACAATTCGAATGCTTCCACCCCTTTCTTATCCGCTGCTGCCATCGTCCATGCCTCACTGCCGTGAAGAAACATGCTCCAGATGTATGTTCTGATAAATTGTTTTTTTACTTCTACGCTTGTATTTCCAGCTGTAGGGATATTCTTCCTTTGATAGAAAGCCCTCACCTGGGCTATTCTACTAACTCTTTCTTTCTTGCTTCGTCCATCATTGGTTACTCGGCTTCCTAGGTAACAAAGCTCTTCTACCTCATCAAGTTTTTGTTTTCCTAGTGTGATATTAATTTTGGCCTCTTCTTTCTTGCTGCACACCAATATCTTAGTCTTCTTTTTATTTATGTTCAGCTGATATGTGGCGATTGTCCTTTCCATGGTTACGAGAATCTTGTTCAGATTCCTCTCTGTCTCTGCTATGAGTGCTATGTCGTCAGCGAATCGTAGCATGCTTACTTTTTCTCCGTGGATAGTGACTCCAGAAGACTTCTCTTTGATTTCATTGATGGCACTCTGGATGTAAACATTAAAAATTCCTTTAGACAGTGCACAGCCTTGTCTCATTTCTTTCCTTATTCTTGCCTCTTCACAGCTGGGTCCAGATTTTATCACAGCTACTTGGTTTTTGTACAGACTGTGGATAATTCTTCCGTCATTGTACGACACTCCAATTCCCTTCGGAATTCTAAGCATCGAATCCCAATCCACGTTGTCAAAATCCTTCTCTAAACCCACAAATGCAATGAACGTAGGCTTGTTCTTTTCCATTCTTTTCTCTATGAGCAGTCTAAGGGCCAATATTGCTTCCCTTGTACCCTTAATTTTCCTGAATCCGAATTGTTCATCATCCAGGAACTTCACTGCTTTTTGTACTATTCTTCTGTAGATGATCCTGGTCAATATCTTTGATGCATGTGTCGTCAGGCTTATAGTTCTAAAATTTTCGCATTTTACCGCTTCTTTTTGGGAATAGGAATGATGATGTTTTTCTCGAATTCCCTGGGTATTTTTCCTGTTGAGTACACGTCGCAGATGATTTTGTGATGATGGGTTAATGTCTTCTCCTGCATTTTTTATTAGTTCTTCAGGAACGTTATCAAGACCAGAAGCCTTATTCATCCGAAGGTCCCTTACTGCAGCGTCGAATTCCGATCTTAATATTGTTGCTCCCATATCATCCTTTTCCACTTCGCTTTCCTCTTCGATAGCTTTTGTGCGGAGATTGTTTCCGTTGTATAACTCTTCCAAATATTCTTTCCATCTCTTCACTTTGTCTTCATTTTCAATCAAACTTTCTCCATTTTTGCCCCTTATGACATTGCATCTTGCCCTCCGTTCTTTGAAGTGGCTCCTCAATATCCTATAGGCAGCTTCCACCTTTTCAAGTGCAAGGTTGTTTTGTACATCTTTGCATAGATTCTTTATCCACATCTCTCTAGCTTTCCTCTAGCATCTCTCTTGTGACTTATTTCGTTGCTTATTCTTTTGTAGTAAAGCTGCCCTTCTTCAGTTTTCGCATTCTTGTACTTTCTTCTTTCTTCAATCAAGTCTATGACTTCCTCCGTGATCCATTCCTTCTTCTTGGCAACTTTTTTTCGTCATTGAACTTCTTTTGCGTCTTTCTGTAGTCGTTTTGTCGTGTATTTCTGTAGATTTTCGTCTCCGTGGCACGTCCATGTTCTAAGGTTTCCGTGGTGTAGTGGTTATCACATCCGCTTTACACGCGGAAGGTCCTCGGTTCGATCCCGGGCGGAAACACTTTTTTCCCCCTGCCACACACCTTTATGGTAACTTGCAGGGTATTATGTAGATGTATCTGTTCTCACAAGAGGCCCTTTTCAGGATCATTTCTAAACATAAGAATACTAGCGGCATATTCTAAATGAGGCCTGAAATATGATAAATAGCTTCTTCCTCATACTCTATCATCGCATTTACTTACACTCCTTACAGAAAATCCTAATCAACGTTTTGCTACACCTGTTTTTCACTTACAGGTTTTCCCACATGGCATGTCTTCGGTGATAGTAGATCCAAAATCTTCAATACATTCCTCCATAGATATCTAATTTTGCTTGATGCAATACGTATTTCGAGGGTATTTCTTCTACGTATTTCTACCACGATTTCTACGAACCACTATATCGTGAATTTAATCAAATCTAAATTTTAGCAGCTTGAAGTTGATGTGAATGCGCCGTGACTTCGAGGAAGTGTTCGAATTCATTTTTGGAAATAAAAAAACGGAGAATGGCGTCATAGTTAAACACATTCTAGACAATTTTTCATCTATATTGCAATTGTTTTTCAGACTTTTTATTTCATAATATCAACACATTCAGGCTTGATGTCATGGAAGGTATCTATAGATGAAAAATTTTGCGCACTCCTCCACATATTTAATAAACACACTACACATTTCAGCTCACAGAGTCATCATCAGGTCTTGCATCTGATAATGACTCTGACAATGAGATGAAACGCGTAGTATTTCTTGGTTGAAACTTCAAGCCCCGACTGATCCGCGAAGCTTTGGAAATAAGAAAATGCCAGCAAATCTACAATAGGGACTGTGGCCTCCAAATCAGCCACACGTGGGACCCTGCATTGAACCTTAAATAAAATTCAATGACTACTCCCTCCACTGCCCCTCTTCCCATCCTTTTCCCACCACGAAATCCATATATAAACTCCACCAACTCCACAGATACCTCATTCCTTTTGATTAAGTGACCAGCAACGGCCATGAAACGTCAGGTATCACACCTGGTAATAGTACGTGGGGTACACCCGAAGAACAAATATATACAACGCGTAGTATGTTTATTAAATCTGTGTAAAAGACCTTGCATCTGCTGATGACTTTGTGAGTTAAAACACGTAGTATATTTATTAAATCTGCGAAAAGTGTTTAAATGTTTTCATTTATGTTTAGTTTATGCCACAGATATAGAGCTATTTTTCGCTCAGCAGGATAAATAAATTTAGCGCAAAGTCGTGTATTAAAATGATTACACATCATGCTCGACTATGTTCGAAGTTTGACACGAATCCTCAATCCAGCAACGGCTTGGGAATCTACATCTACATCCACGCGATACCCTGCAAGTCACCGTGGGGGTGTGTGGCAGGGATCACCAAACAAACAGTATTGACATGAAAACACACTTACTACATGCTACATAATAGGGTCACATGCAGCCAGATGGTTAGGGTTGTGGGTTCCAATCCTGCCTCATGCGAGGGCTGTCCTGTCTTATGATTAAGCTCTGGTGTAAAGTAGGTTAGACCCTACTAGTTGGAGAAATTTAAAATCAGGTACACCAATTTTACTGCCTCTCTTCCCGGTTTCACTTTCACGTATGGCAGTAAATGATCTTTCAAATCTCCACTCCATTGGGTATGAATTCCGATGGAGTTAGGATTAGTTGACACCAGGGTTGCTGACTAACGTGCTGACTGTGACGTCAATGAAGCCGGGGTGTCCATGAGGTTAAAGTGCGCAACAGTCTGTTGCTTCGCTTGGCGAGAGAATTCAAGGGACGACTCACAATACCATACTTACTCAACCCCCCCCCCCCCCTCCCCTCTCCGCCTATCCAACTTTTGATCTCTATTTGACCAAAAGAACTAGTAAAGAAAGAAGAAGAAATAGTAAAAGTAGACCAGCTAATTAAATCAACTCGGCCCATCTACTTAACTGTTGTGAGTGACGACTTAGTCCATTCAATGCCATCCAGAGTCAAGACGTTTGCTTCACGGAAACGGTAGTCAAAAGACGTTGGTGTTTCAGTTAGCTCCCTTTAAAATTTGGAACTTGGGACATGTCTCCGAATATTTTACTTCCCTAAGGGCTGGTTATAATTTTTAATCCAACTAGGCATAGTTATCAAATAATATTTGGGAAAGTAATAGATTACGGCGAAAATATATGGGTAAATTTGAATAGGATTAGGTACTCTATGTTTTTATGTAAAAGAATAGTATGTGGTAAACATTTAAAGATGCCCATGTTTCGACATTGCCTTCTCATGTATGTTGTAGTAAAAAATTAATTATTTAATGCAATTATACACATATTTGAAAATAAAATGGATCAACCGAGTGAAAAACGAAAAAGTTTTGAGAGGAGTGGGAGAAAAGAGATGTCTACTAAAAACCTTAAAAAGAAGACGGGACGGGACAAGTTGTGAAGGAAGTAGAGGAGAGGAATTACGCGAATATGAAGAGATTGGCCGAGAGAAGAATCGAGTGTAGAGCTCTGTCAAACCAATCCTAGGCTTCTTGACCGATGATGATGATAGAAATTCTTGACCAATCATTTCATTGATTTGTATTTACTATCAATTTAGTTTCGCGGTTCTCTCGAATGCATGAAACACTTTCCAAAAAGTATTATCTACATCTATGCAATACCCTGTACGCAACCGGGGGGATCACATCCATGGCCCATCTATGGTAGGGGATGAAGATCACCGACACGAACTAATTAGCCTTGTAACTATAGACCCATCTCCCTCACGTCAATCTCTTGTAAGGTTTTTGAGCACATTGTAGTCAGTTCGATGACGGGGCATTTGGATAGTAAGGGATTGCTCATAAACAGCCAACATGGGTTCCGGAAAGGTAGATCTATCGAGACACAATTAGCTTTATTCGTACACGATATTTTAGTCTACGGCGAAAACAGTACTGAATTTGATGCGATATTTTTAGATTTTAAAAAGGCATTCGATAAAGTTACTCATGATAAATTAATCTTAAAGTTAGAGAGTTTTGGTATTAAGAAAGACGTATGTTGGGTAAAAGAATTCTTAATTGGGCGAGAACAGAGGGTTTTATAGATGGTATCACGTCGGACACAATCAAAGTCACATCGGGAGTTCCCAGGGGAGCGTAATTGGTCGCTTTCATTTCTTTTATGCATAAACGATTAGATAACCGTAGTTAGTAGTAAGCTTAGACTTTTTGCAGACGATGCCGTAGTGTACAGGGGTATATCAAAAGAAGACATCGAATAGCTTAGTAAGGATTTATATGCAATTCAAGGGTGGTGCGACCAATGGCAGTTAGAACTTAACCTTAAAAACAGTGTACCTATTAATATTTTGAGAAGGAATAATTCAATAGTGTGATCGTATAAAATTAGTAACACGATGATCGAGAGCGTTGAAACCATAAGGTATTTAGGTGTAACAATCACTAAAGATTTATCGTGGGGAAGAGAGATCCGGGAAATATGCGGCCGAGCGAAGAGAAATCTTAGATTTATAAAAAGAGTACCTACTTGGGAAACGTGATGAGAAGACAAAAGAGCGATGTTACTTTTCACTAGTTAGGCCCCACCTTGAGTATGTAGCCAGTGTATGGGATCCAAATGAATTAGATTTGATAAGAGAACTAGACATTGTGCAGCGTAGAGCAGCTAGGATCGTTAAAAGGTGTTAAGATAGGTTGAGTAGTGTATCAGAATTAATGCAAGAATTAGGGTGGGAATAATTAACAGAGCGTAGGTACAGTACAGATTAAATCTATTAGAGAAATTTCAATCGGATTGCTTTATTGGATTGTTGAATAGTCAACAACGGTTGATTTGAGCGTTTCATAATCTTGTAGGCATGGAAAAGAAGCAGTTCTGCAATAAGTCGGCTAATCTTGTTCATAATTATCAATATGTTTGTGTGTTTTAAGAACTCTTGAAAAATACCATCCTTAGCACTTACGAAGGCCGTAATAAATCATCTTCCAACAAGAAGGGACTAAAACCGGTAGTCCAAGTTCATGTTGGTGTGAACAGATTGGTGCTATCCAGCGACGAAAGTCTGAGTGTATTTATAATTTTGACTTAGTTTAGTGTATTTTAGATTAGTGTATTTCTAGTTTTGACTATTTTTCAACGATTTAGTCCATCCACCTAAAGGTAGATAGTATGCTAACCCTTAGTGCTTGAGATTATTAAGTTTTCTCTGCGAATTCTGTTTACAATATATTCCCTGTTTCTCAGAGCGTGGTTCATTGGTTTCCTAGGATGTGCTCAAGGGAGCTGTTTTAAATAATTTTCGTGAATTGTACACTTGTAAAAAATTACGATATAATTTTAATACCCAACACACTGGTATAACAGTGGAGTCTTTCTTAACAGGTAATTGGGGAAAAAAAAATTTCCGATCTTAAGATTGAATTTTCCGACTTTTACTTCAATCTCAAGTTGCTAGTGAAATCGTTACCATCGCTTACTGAAACTATTATACTGAAAAAAAATTCATTTTTCAACATTTTCACCATGTATTATGTCGAAAATATTCTCGCTGCCATGCTGATGGAGACATGGGATATATCGAATCGAATTTCTAACTTCAATTTGGAGTGTTTTGCTTGTTGAAAACAATGAGTTCTCAGTCTCAATAACAACGGATGGCGCAGCTGCAATGATAGGTTGCAAAATTGGATTTATAGCCTTATGTCGAACTGAAGATGAATTCCCAGCCTTTTTGAGCTATCACTGCATAATTCACCAGCAAATGTTAGCTAGTAAGAGACTAAACACAAAAGAGGTAATGGACATAGCATTTATAATTGTTAATTCAATTCGAGGAAGTTCCCTCAAACGGCGTCTCTTCCAACTGCAGCTCGATGAAGGCCAACCTGAATTATTACTACATACCGATGTCAGATGGCTGAGCAGAGGTAAATTTCTGCAGCGATTTCGTGATTTATTGCCTGAAATTATAGATTTCCTTCACGAACAAGATGGAAACTGTGAAAATTTAAATTATGAAACTTGGCTTAGTGACTTGGCATTTCTTACCGATTTTACTTCAATATTAAGTCATTTAAATTTAGAATTACAAGGTAAAAATAAAACAGCAATTGATATGATCAGCTGCATATACGCATATAAAACAAAATTTATTTTGCTAATAGAAGATCTGCAACAAAATAATCTGTATCATTTTCCAAATATGGCGGATAACCTACAAAAACATAAAAATATTAAGTATAAGATCAACAAATACGTCGCGGAAATCCAAAAAGTAATTGAAGATTTTGAGGTAAGATTCTAGGATTTTGAAAAAATTAAAGAAATGGTGGAATTTATATATTTTCCTTTTAAAAAAGATTTAAGTGTGAAACGCATTATCCAAAAATTTCAGACATATTTCATATGGATCAAAAGGCATTAGAAAATGAAATTATAATTTTACAAACTGACTTAAACTTACAAGCCAGAACATCTGAAGAAGATTTTTGGAAATATGTCAACCGGAAAATATCCCAGTGTCACCAAATGTAGCGAATATATCTATTCTTGCTTCGGATCTACATACCTTTGCGAATCGGCATTTTCGTACTTGAAGCTAACGAATACTAAACAACGTTCTGTCCTGACTGATTCTCATACAGAACACTCATTATTATTATCTTTGTCAGGATATACACCTGATTATGATTCCTTGGTTAGAGACATGCAAACTCAGTCTTCCCATTAATGTTAAGGGAACACAGTAAATTCTAAATCTGTATTTATCTGTGGCTACTTTGAATTAATAAATATTATTAATAATTATCCATGTTCTTTTAATTCCCTTGGACGTGAGTTTTTTGGCCCTTTAAATAATTATTGTTGATGTTTTTTACGTAGGTAGATAAGCCGTATATCTATATCTCAGTACGAGGTGTACTTAGCGAGCTATTGATAAATTAGCAAAAAGTAAGTCATATTATTCTCTCATGATAAATTTTCTTGGCCCAAAAAAAAACGAGAAAGTGAAATATTGTAATCAATTTTTAAAACAACGTTTTTATATTTACGAACAAATAGTACAACAACTTATACATAGCAGTTGATAAAAAAATTAAATTGCATTTTAAGTTAGTAAAAATCTATCTCGAAAAAGTGTCGGAAAATCGAATTTTTTAGATACCGCATGTACGGAATGCTGCTATCAAATGTTGGGTCTGGAAATTTATTTTCTTCAGGAGCCTATATCTCGAAAACTTAATAAGTGATTTAAAAATAAAAAATAGTTTTTAACATATATTTTACTTATCTACCCATACCTCGCTGGAATGCACCTTATGCTGAAACACAGTGTATAAACATAGTATGCATTTCACACCCCTTCTTCCCCCTTAGACTACGCCGATGACAATAAGTCGATCGCGACACACTTTTAAGATAAAAAGTAGATCTTATATGCAGAAAAGTTGGGCACCCCTGCTATAAATGACGACTATATTTCAATATGTGTTACACATGAATAATTAAAAATTTTCTTTGTTTATTACGTTATTTTACCATTAAATTTAGCATGTTTTAAACCGCTATCATAATCGTTTTTATTCCGCTTACGATATGGTTCCGAATTTAATTACGCTTAAGAGTGGATGTTATCAGCTAAAACTTTCGGAAAGTGATTAAGGATGGTAATTTAGTTCTTGCGAATTGTAAAAATGATATTTGCTCTGATAGTTTTCCTTACTTCTTAAGACTACATATTATTCTTTGGTGTGAACATCTCTTTAGATTTTAAGTTGTAAATGAGTTTAAACGAATACATTTTCATTTGAGCAACATTTGAAAAAAGATGTGTCACACCATACGCACTTACCCGCCAATGACTACAAAGTTTAGAAACTTGAGTGATTTGTTCAACTCTATAATTACATTATTTTACACTGGTATTTGTCTTAATTTTTTCATTTTCACGATGAAACTGTGTATACTTCTAATTTTTAGGTTTTTCGTTTATTGATTACCTTTTTACTCCTATCATATATCCATCTTGTTTCCTGTTTTGCTGTGTATATTTAACTCCACGGGTTGTCAATTTTTATCAGCACTATCCACGCGGAGTGCTGGTTGACGTTTATGGCTCTAAATCGACACTGTGGCGTAAATTAAATTCATATATTCCAACCAAAAAGTTTTAATAGTATGTGTTATGACAGCCAGTGAAGTGTTAGTCAGAATGATGTATTATTATAATTAACAATGAGTCATTACTGAGAGCAAAAGGAATGCAAATCTTCACAAATATTTAAGTCACAAATATGAAATTTTCAGGGTTCTAAGATATTATGCTTTTTTTCAATTATTGTTGATAAATATTTTCTCTGATTGTGTTACTCAAACATTGCACAATTCAATTATGGCCTATATAAAATACTAGGATATCACGCGTTTGTACCCATGCCATTTATGATCTACGGCTAAAATAAAGATATATTCGTTCTCCGTGTAATACTTTATCCTAAACATGTATCATGCAAGTACGTATGCATTCCTTTTTTCCGTAGAAGGTAAATTGGTTGATGCTGTTCAATAAAATACTTGTCTATATTATCTATTCATTATTAGTAGTAAGAAATGAGAAAAAGGACCCTGATCCTACTTATTACGAAGGAATTCTACGACATCACTCTAAATGAAGAAGGGTTTCATAACACATTCAGAATACAGCCCTATCCGGTAGATGGCTGGATTAAAAGACCAAATCTTACCTCATGTTCGCTCTAGATCTAAGACATGCAAATTGCAAGCAAAATTGACGCACGTCCCTTAAGTCACACGGAATCTGCGCCCGCAAATTATATTCTTTCTGATTTGGACTTGAAATTAGGATTTCGACGTTCCTGGTGGTCGAATTGAATTGAACATTCCTCATACTCTGGAATTATAAGATGATATTTCCTGTTCTTTTTCATTTTATATTCCATTATCTTTCAACTCATCCTGTTTTTTTCCATGTCATATACCTCTGATGCATCTTGATTCCGGAGCACTTTGTTCTTATGCATCTTAGACACATGAGGTTATCAAATGTTACATAGTGACAGGGTTTGGCTAGGTTGTGTAAATACACAGCTAAACTATTGAAAAATACTATTCGCTCGGATTCCTTCATTTATTTCATAAGACTTTATTCTTTGGGGTGAACAAATTGTATGTATCCAAGTCAAATAATGATTACCATCTACTGCAAACGCATTGGAGCTATATTATTACGACTGTTTTAAATGATTGAAATGACTGCACGTCAGGAAGTTATTGACAGTATTACGATAATAAATGCATATATGCTATTTTTCAAACTAATTATATCAGAATATTTAATATTGTACAAATCATACTGTGTAACAAATACACAGCACAAATGTACTGTGTAAATGCTTTGCTTTGGTTAAATTGAATCAAGATTTACGTTTTCACTGAGGCCCTGCCCTGTATATGCGACCGTCGTTTTTTTTACCCTTATTATACAATGCTTGTTTTCTTTTTTACTGTATACATAATGTGTATAGACGTATGACGATACACGCCTGTAGTTGTGCTACGTTACAACACCGCATCGACTATCGCGGATCTATATTCTTGGAAAATATTTTAAGACGCAACGCAGGTATCGTGATGGAATTTCCACAATCCTGATTTGAAGTGATTTTCGTTATTTTGTTTTTATTACTAGCACAATATTTAACCTTAATACTTGTCTATATCTCTCTGTATATTTTGTGGTCTGTCGCCATGAAGAAGT
This sequence comes from Platycnemis pennipes, assembly GCA_933228895.1. Taxonomy (NCBI): domain Eukaryota; kingdom Metazoa; phylum Arthropoda; class Insecta; order Odonata; family Platycnemididae; genus Platycnemis; species Platycnemis pennipes. The sequence continues at coordinate 20,745,577 of OW121850.1, read as the reverse complement.
ATAAAATAATTATTTTACTTTTTCAGTAGACAAGGAGAAGATAGACCAGCAAAGCGGCGTCTACTTGTTAAGAGTGTTCGGACTGCCTAGCCATTTTACAGGCCAAACGGAGGAAATTCGCTACCAGAGCAGCAGAACACCGAGCCTGCTTCATCAATAAGAAAGAGAACTCTCATTTCACCAAGCATATTACGGACGAAGGCCACAACAGCTAATTCATTTTTTGCTGAACTTTAAAACGTGTCAATGATTTTCTGCCAAAAACTTTTCATCCTTGAAAACCTTTAGACAAATATAAAGCTTACAGAAAATGACTTGAAACTGTTACATAAACATTTCGCTTTCGTTATAGGCAAATTAATTAAGGTCCCATTTTATAACATATTAAGCTGAAATCTAAAATATATTAATCATTTTCTGCCAAGATCTTTTCAGCTCTGAAAACCTTCAGACAAATGAGGCGCTCGGGGCTAGATAATGGTAAGCCACATTTAGGAAATTTTACAGGAGTGATATCTGAAGGTCCGAAAAATTCCCTGAATTAAGTGTTGTGTCTTGGTGCAATACATAACAACAAGGTGTATGCTGCCATCTCTTGGTTTCTTCAAATAATACTCGGCCAGTGGCTTCCCATCCTGTAGCAGATAAGAAAGGCGTACAGATCTCTATATTTTTCAGTGTGTGGCTTACCATTATCTAGCCACGAGCGCCTCAAGTATTAAGCTCACAGAAAATTGACTTGAAACAATTACATAATTGATTGTTCGTAAAGCCAGCATTTTAATAACTAAATACTCCTTCTCTCTCCAATTCCAGAATATATAATTGCCTCTTATATGTACACTTTGTTCATCACTCTAAGTCACAGTTGAAAATTTCCAGAAGAGAAACACTTCCTGTACTCGGGAATCGAATCTTGGGGTTTCCGGCAATTTTTCAATAGGTACACTTAATGCTTTGCATAACGGCAAAACAAAAATCTAATATCATATATCGCCAGTTATTTGCGCTATTCTTCTCTGAGGTAAGACACAATCAAGAAAGCCAGCGGAGCCAAGGAGAGCTGCATTCGCCGTGGGAATGGGGTTGATTCATCGATGGGGTGAGACAGGGCGGCGAAGGACGGACGAAGTTTGCGATCCAGGGTGTGTTTGTGCGCGAGGGGGAGTGAGAGACGGGGTTCGTGAGAGATTGGGGAGTTAAGTCCGCCACCATCCGATTTATTTTTATACGCGATCTAAATTTATTTTACTTTTATTCCCGGCACCTGCCCACCGCGGTCTCTCCTTGCACATAACTGCCCGTCCAGTTCCTCCCCCTACTGGCCCACAGGAGACCCCGGCTGGCTGACCCCATCCGAAGGAGGGGAGGAGAAGAAAGATCGTCCGAAGAACTACTCTCAACTTTGAACACTCCTCCTCCCTGCCACGAGAAACCCCCATTCTTTCCAAATCCCACGTTGGAACGAACGGAAGGGCACCGAACGCTACCCACACACACGAAAACACAATAGGGAATATACATATATATATCGATTGAATCTAATTTTTATTCGAATCCGAATCCCAAATCGAATCTAGCTAAGATTTGAATCGAATCTCGAATCTGCCTTTAAACTGTATTTCCTAATTAAACATTATCTTTTCTTTGTTTATGAAAATTCTGCCTTGCCTGGAATTGTGTTTTCATTTGGAATAACTATCATACATATTAAGAATAGAAGTATGTTTTTGGAGTTATTACTTAAATATTAATTAATTAATAAGAAAACATTTACAAAGTAGGTGATATTCTTTAAAATATCAGCCAGAAGGAAGGAAATAAGCCTTGTAATAAAAGCCAAAATAACGCCGCAGTCAACTGACAAAGGCCATTGGCATTGCTGCTGAACATGGTGAAGCGCAGGTTCAATTATTACTATTCCATTATTATTTTAACTTTAGCGTAATGATTGAGGGAAATGCAATCACAACATTCGAATATAATCGTGACCTGAAAAACCGGAGGTTTATGGGATTTTCAATTGAAAATATTGCTATAGCAAATGGAAAAAGATTTGGTAGGTAATTAGATGACATCGAAATTTGATGGGGTTGTCGAGGAAAGAAACGCGATCCCAAAGATGAGAGCAGAGGGAAGGTAAGCGAGGTGATTGAATATCGCAGCATGGGGCGCAAGTGAATAGGTAATCGGGCATAATGCAGGCAGAGGTAATGGAGATTACATAAAGGGGAAATGTTAAAAAAGTATAAGGTTTGGTTTAAACGAAACACAAGAAAGACTTACATATTTGAAGAGATAGCTGACAGGGACTGTTTATAGGAACCTACACACGCAGGAAGGACACTTAATTCCCAATTGCCCCTCGATTACTGAATATCTGCTTGCAATAACAGAGATTATGAAGCACACGATACTCTAGAAGTTCGACTTATCAACTGTGAATGATTTTTCCAGGGCAGTAATATAATAATGCAATGGGCCCTTTTTTTAAATTACAAAATACTATACCATTATCCAGTGGCACGAATGAAAATTTACATCACTAAGGTCAAGTTTTATTACGCCTGGTTAGAGTTAAGTATCAGTTAATGTAGAAATTAAATTATTTTTGCATTTGCCGAAACTTCTAGTAACAAAAAGTATATATTACAAATTATTAGTTGAAATAAAAGAAAACTCCGTACCTTCGGTTATTTTTTAACCTCAAAAGTATTCAACAAGACAATATGAAACCGGCCGTAGGAGAATTGATTAAAAAAATGGTAAAAAGAGAGTAATCTTAAGGAGTAGAAGATATTTTTTTAGTGAAAAACTGCAATTCCACTCAAGCTTTATTCGCACTAAACAGTGTTAATGCCAACATTAGTCCCGAAGAGAATATGTACATTTTGTACATACATACAACTATTTTTTTCTGAACGGTAACATATGATTCTGAGTAGTGTGCATTGGCATTTTGGAAGGTGGATTATGTCATACATAAGTAGGGGAAGGTTTGTTCCTTGAGGAACATTACGTAGGTCGAACCGCAACAAGGAATGTCTTGCTCACCCCTGCACGTTCTCATTCCAAACCCTCGCCACGGAGCACACCCCATCAGTATCTAAGGATTACTACCCCCTTAGCCCTCTTTCATCACTTTCAATTTCCAACGCCCTCCTCCTCCTCCCTTGACCCCCAGAGACCCAAGCTCCCTCTTGGGTCTCGCAACGGAGCGCAACCCCCGAACCCACTCTTTTTCATTTCACCCGCATATTCAATCGAAAACTCCATCTCCATTCCTCTGATTCTCACCCTTGGCAGTGGGGGAGGTCAGACCCCCTTTCCACACCCTCCCCACCCACATGAAGACGGAGAGGTTCTAAGGCGTCCGAAACTCCCCTCTCCACCCTCCTATAATCTGGAATATATGTATTCTCTATATTTCTTACTCTCTGGAAGAAATATCCACGACACATATGTGTAAGGATCCGACAATTCCCAGCCGCGCATGTCACCAAGAAGAATAATTCAACGATTTCTCGGACTTCGAGGACTAAGTCGATTTAAAACCAACAAGCTGCGGCATTCCTTCTGACTGTGCGAGGAATATCCAGCCGTATATATATTTGCAAGTGCAGAACTGTAACTTCAAGCCTCAAAGAGTAACCTCAAAGTATCTTCTCATTCATTGACTCCATGGATTAAGCCAATTCAAAATTTCGCAAAGCTACGATGATTTTAGCTTTAGGAGCACGTTACTTGAATTCTCTAATTCAGTGTTTCAACGCAACGGTGAACTGCGCTTCCCCACAACCTATGCCTTATATTCGTATTTAATTCTTCACTGACCCACATTTCGAACGGGGAAATGAAAAGAATGACATATTTCTCTCGAAAAATGCCAAATCCTACCCTTTACCGTCTGTAACACATCGGAAAGGAAAGGCAAGAAGATAATTACCTTCAAAATTAGATACTTTCTTGCACATTTAAAATGAATGTCGAGTTTAAGTAGTTGTTATTATGGCCTATCAATCTAAAATAAGCAATTTATCATTCCGTCGCACGATAATGTTTACTTCACAGAATTTGTGTGATCCACACGCCGCCTTTCCCGCTAACCTTTCATTTATTCACAACTCTCCAGTCACAACGCTTACAATCCTTCATCTCCCTTCCCGCCCTATCCACTCGCTTTTCTTCATCATTCTGCGGAACATTTTCAGTAGCTATTATCTAGCGATGCTTTGTGTATCACTTGTTCAATGCGTAATTATGAGACTGATTCAGAAAGAGATAGAAAGCTATGCATAACACCTCTAATGAAAAATGCTTCTTCATGATGGGATTGTTTTTCATTTGTGTTACAGTTGCATGAAAGGTAAAATTCTTACAACTATTCACCTTTTTAGCTTATATTATCGAGCTCTTCCCTTCTTTCTCTGCAATCTAGATTTTTTCACAGTAGCAATTCCGAATTATGCCATGGTTTCAAGTGATTTTGGGTGGATTTTATTCGTTATATTCTAAAACAAACTTTACTAGTTCCAAAATATATATTTTACTCACAAATTCAACATATATTTTTGGTATAAGTATGATTTTCCTTTCATTTTGAATCATTATTCCAAGTAGAAAGCCTCTCTTTTGCACACCGTGTCGATATATTTCTATACTTTTAATGGTAACCCAATATATGTGGTAGGTATATCAGTACAATAGGGGTTATTGCTCATTTGGAGTAAGTGAGGCCCTATCACCCCTTTATACCGCGTAAGAACCAACATTTGGCTAAATTAAATGCTCATTATTGGTGATACGTGTTCAAGTTCTCCGAAATCTATCTCAATGCCAAGAAAAACTCGAAATACAACAATAAAACTGGAAACCTTACCTTAACGAGCAAATTAATTCGTCATCTATCTCCTCTCAGACGCCTAAGGTACCGAATTGAAAGTATCTAAAGATGAATTATCCGATCTGGAGACATTATTTTCGGGCATGAGTTCGAAGCAAATTGTCACACAAAGCCGCAGCATGCTGCCCAGACCGCATGCAGAGACTTAGATCTTCGTCGCCTGGCGACCGACGCGTCCATCCGCCGGACACATTTTTCGGCAAATGATGGCTCTTCACTGACGTCGCTCATCATCTGCGCCGTTCCTCCCCCATACGCGAGCACCATCGAGGGAGCACCAGACGATGGGACCGCAAAGGAGACCCGGAATGGGGCGCGGGAACGCCGTCCGCGCGGAGAGGGGCGGCGATGACCACCTCGGCCTCTTTTCATATCGACGTCCCCCCCACCCGCATTCAAAATCACTTCTCCTCACCCCCCGCTCACCCCTCCTTCCTCATCTGTCCACTCCCCCTCCCTTGTATGGACTCCGCAGGGAATTGCGGCTCTTCCTACTTCTTCGGGTGACCATCTGCCGCCAGCTTGCACCCCCTCGGAGAAAAGTTTTGGCGAGGAGAGCGGGAAGGAGTCTAGCACGGAAAGGGGAGGGGTTAGGGATAGGAACCCCGTCTCGGACACCCCCCCCCCCCTCCAACTTATATATATCCACCCTCTCACCCTGGAACGGTAAACCCACCCCACACGCGGCCTCAGACCACCCGGCTACTTCGGTAAGCTCATTTATACATACGTAGATATATATATATTTTTTTCTTTGCACGTCACCCCGTCGCAATACGTAGGCAAAGTGAGGGAGATATGTGGGGAGCGTTTCCTGGGGTGCGTCTCCTAAGGGAATCAAACGGAAGAAGAGAGAGCCTTCTCTAGGGAGGATAGAAATCCATAACTGATTTCGTCTCAGGGTGGTCAAGGAAAGGTGGGAATCTTATTCTCGCCGTCTGTTCCAGTCATCTTCTGAAATGCGAGTGCCTTGGAAGAATGCACGGCGAGATATTTGGCAGTTTGAAGGAGTACAGCACCAGATCAAAGACACAACCATCTTGATAAGAGCACCGTTTTTACCGGAAATGTGTCGGAGATTTTTTTAGAAGTAGGCCAATTGGGATGACTGCTATGTTTCTTTTGCCTCATTCACTTAATATGCACGCTATTTGACACCCATCCACTTGTTATTACGCTTTAATCAATATTTTTCCGTCAGTGGTATGGGTACTTATCAAGGAGATCAACTTAAATTTATACAAATATCTCCAGCAGCAAACAGTTCTTTCAAACTAAATTGAATTATTTACATCAGATAACACTGAAGGCGTCACTTTGTGGAATTTTACAATATTCATTGTAACGAATAAAATAAGACTTTTAGTCAATTCCACACTTTTTTATATATCCGACCTAGGTTTCGACAAAATTTTTGAGAATGACAAGAGACCTTGAGAATGACAAAAAATTTTGTCGAAACCTAGGTCGGATATATAAAAAGTGTGGAATTGACTAAAAGTCTTATTTTATTCATTACCGTGAATTATTTAACTTTTAAGGGCGATTGCTATAAATTTTCTAATTACTTCTCGTAGCCTCTCCACAATTCTCGCGCCTCCTCATGAATACCTACACGTTTCAGGCCAAACTGTCATCGGTAATGCCAGTAGTAAAATGGTAAAATGTAGTTATGCAGATGTGGATGAATGACTCCTCGTGAATTGTATGCAGTCCCATATTTGAAGCAAAATTAGACCTCATTGAAGTATAATGTGTCTCTTAACTTCAAGCAAAACCGGGGGAAAAGTTTCACTCTCTTAAATCTCGTAGAAGATTAACGACAAACCTGTCTGTCGATATGAAATGTTTAACAGTTACCAACCAATTTTCACGAAAAAAGTCATAATTTTCACTTCTCACTGAAAAACAGATAGTAATTTTATGGACAGGCAGGAATTTCTGGAGGTCTTTGGCCTAATTGGTTATCAGTTCAGCTAGGTAAATCAATTTTTGCTCTCGTCGAAACAGCAAAAACGCGGGCTACGAATCCTCAAGTAGTGAAACAAAATTTGGAAACATTACATCCTTGACCAAACCGGTTTTCAACCAAACCAAACTCTTTTCAGATCTTCCACAGTTCTACATCTACATCTACGCGATACCCAGCAAGCCACCGTGAGGGTGTGTGGCAGGGGGTAAAGATCACCAAGCATGCACTATTGACATGCAAACAAGCAACTATCGGGTCTCATGCAACTAGATTTTTAGTGTCTAAAGCATTTAAGGGATTAATACATGCATCATGCACTACAGACTACTCTACTTGAAACACTCCGAATTAAACCTATAGATATTTTGCCATTGTTCAAAAAGAACAGAACTCATCCATATCCACATCTGCGAATCTGCTGCTGATGTATTCTTACGCAACAGCTTTTATGTTTACGGTAGAAAAAAAGCGGCCGATATTGAAAGATCTGGTGGAAGGGACAGTGCCGGATAAACGGGGAATAAGAAGATAGTAGATATCGGTTTAAGTGGAATGCAGAGAGGCAAGGAAGTGTGCTGAGCTGATGAATGAAACAGTTTATTTCAAAAAGTGTGAGAAAAGAACCGGAAATATTACCAAATAGCTGCGTATCATTACGGACTACCTCAATCCTTATAGTAAGTCTCACAATTTATGAATTCAAATGTAATAAATAACAATTTTTTGAGATTTAGTACGAAACTCAAAGGAATATTGACATTTTAACTATCGTGCTATGAAGCAACTTTTTTCTCACGTTAGCAGAAAAAAAAGACTTCAGTAAAATGAGAACTACAAGGGAAACGTACAGCGTCATTTCTAAATTCAACTTTGCAATGATACATCCTTTTTGTCATGTCTGTCCTCACTTAACGTTCACTGATGGACGAAGCAAGAAAGAAATAGTCAGCATAATAGTCCAGGCAAAGAGAACATTCTAATAAAAGAAGAATATTCTCACTGCAGGAAAGACCAGCGTAGAAGTAAAGAAACTAATCACCATACCTTACATCTGGAGAATGTTTCTATGGCAGTGAGGCATGGACGATGACAGCAGCGGAAAAGAAAAGGGTGGAAGCATTCGAAATGTGGTGCTACAGAAGAATCATGAAGATTAAACGCTAGACCGAGTAAGTAACGAGGAAGTCCTAAGAAGAGTGGGTGAAAAGAGAATTCTGCTGAAAACTCTAAGAACGGAAAACTTAATGGGAACATCTTAAGCATCACTGATAAAGACAATCGTCGAGGGAAAACTGAACGGGAAGAATGGAAAAGGCAGGCCTCGTATGAGGTATATGGAACAGGTTGTGAAGACTGTAAAGAGAGAATTGACGTTAATATGAAGAGGTTGGCCGATAGAAGAATCGAGTGGAGGGCTGCGTCAAACCAATCCTAGGATTGTGGACCCATGGTGATGATGAGTGGAAATCTTATAACGGTCATCAATTATAAATTTTAACGCCGCTCTCCAATCTATTCTTCAATTGGCCAACATCTTCACATAGATATCTTTCTTCTCTTCTATGTGTTCCATGGATTCTCCAAGTATGTCACCTGAGGTTTCTCTTTGTTACTGTTTCCTTTCATTCTTCCCTCGTGGATGGTCACATCATCAGGTTAAGATTTATCAAATCATTACATTTTCAAATGTATCCGATAGTTTGATTCCATGTTACGATATTTCCATAATTTCTCTTTCCTTCCTCTCTCTTTTTAGAACGGCTCATAATGAGTCTCCAGTGAAACTCCAGTTCATTCATTAATTTTTATAATTAATTCTTCTCTAAAAGCATGCCTTAGAAGCACGTTTTAATGAGGAATCAAAATGTTTCTTTTCCTTCAGGCTTGTAGTTTTTTTCAGCTATGACGTGTTTCGGAATCTGTGTGACCTTCAGCTGTAAAAAGAATATTCTTCTGGAATTATGACTCGAAACATGGGTGTCTAAATGATTATTCTTTCTTCTCTCGTCCATCATTGATTATTCTGCCCTCCTAAATTTTGTCTCCGGTGTTTAACTCTGTCCGAAGTTATTCGTCTTACCCTGTGTCTACTACATTATATCTGAGTCATAATATTCGTTTTCCTCTTTTTTCTTACGTTGATGCATTGTCAGAATCCAGATCAGCAAGCGTCTTTTTTTTGTATATTTTCAAGTATCAACCAAATATTCTCAGTATATTTCCCGGGTTTCAACCGGTTTCCATCTGTCTGTGCCATATCATGGCTAAGTTCTCGGAAAAACGCATTATTCTATAAATTTGCGTTTATCTCGAAAGTTGGTCTGTTTGGAGAGTGTAGAGCTCATCATATATTAATCACAATGGTGTGTGAAGTTCACTCATGAAGGTAGGTGGAAGGAGTCATCCTTTCCCTATAATACTGAGGTTTGCTAGAAGTACCCTGGTTTATTTTCTGGTACCCAGAATAAAAACCATTCTTGCACTTGGCTGGACATGCGCAAATTTCGCAACCCGGATTTACTTCCGGGACCTCCAATCAATGCTCTATCCACTGGGATCACACGAGGTCGTCTCTTCATTTATGAATGCTAATAATTTCGTAATGATTTTTAAGGTAAACACCTCCATCCCATTTGGCGGTGGTCTAAACAAGACGCTCTTGATTATCACCTTCGTGGGGCGTTTGCGTCCACATGTTATCCCTTCTCCAAATCACCCCCATCTTCCCTCCACAGAAACCCCCCTCTTTCCCTCTCCCCCACCCTCTCCACCTGCACTGGGGGGTAGTGCTTGAAATTGTCGGGATTATCTCTAATAGTTAACCAAGGAGTCACGTGATGTAAACACGAATGGTTTCAAACTTTTATGTGTGTGAATCGCTTTTTACAACATCATTAATCTTTTTCACTTGAGGTGTTCTCAACTATTCCCACTAAAGAGGCCCCAGTTGAGATATAATACAAGTGTAAACAAAGAATGAGGTTGTAATCAGCTGTTTTAACTCACCAAATTTGCGAAGCATTCGTGTTTATACCTCGTGACTCCTTGGTTACCTAGAGATAATCCCGACGGTTTCAAACACAGCCCCACTGGTCACTCCTCCGCCCACCACTCGCAATTTGATGTTTCGCAAAGACCATTTTCCGAGAAAAGAAAAGTGGATCCACCGGAGGGGGAGAGAAAGGAAGGGATGAGGAAGGGGGGAGGGGGGATTCCTTTTCTTTGCCCCCCCCTCCTCCTCCTTTTTGCATCATCTCTAGTCACTGGACGCCCACACCTGAGCTCTTTCTTTTCCGGGCACTTTGCATTTGCCGTGAGAGAAAAGGATTTCCGATCGAGAGGAGGAGGGAAAGAAATCGAGGGAAATCGTCCTCCGAATAAAAAAAAGAAAAGCTATTTCTCTCTCCCCATGCAACCTCCCCGCCTCCCATCGGCACACACATTTGCTCTCTCTCCCAGACGCTCCCCGGAGCTGAAAACTACTTTTTCGTCGAGATGTCCGAAGAGTAAAGGAGGATTTATACCGGATATCAACTTTATTCGAGAGGAAGGGGGGGGGGGAGGGAGTTCGGAGGGAGAAGGGTGGGCAAAGGTTAAACCATCAATTGATGGCCGGGGAGTGCTCTCCCCAACATCCAGGGCCGGAGGTGGTGGGCGGTGGGCAAGATGGGGGCAAACTGCCCCCGCAAACGACACTGATGATACGGAAAGGTGTAAATAAAATTATTGCCCCCTCGAACGCGCCCTCTCTCGATTTGAATCATCCTTAAGCGAGCAAAAGACGGCGGTTTTATTCAACGAGCGATATCCATCCCCACCACCCAGCCCCCTCGCTCAACACGGGAAACGCTTGCCCGAATGCTAACGGCCGACTGTAACAGCCTTTAGTGCGGGAGTTTGTTTGGCCGTATTTCATTTTAGTGGCCGTATTCTTTCTCCGTTTTTACAGAGGAGCATCACGGCGTACATATCGCCCTCTCTTCCTGACATCATACGCGACTAGCTCTGAAGCCATTATTTTCGGGCACGTAAAAGAAAAAACGCGATCCTCGGACTAAGCGAAACTCTTAAGCGGGGTGAAAAGAGATTTGACGGGAAAGAGTGGCCAACGGTGTGCCATCAAGGCGCGATGGGATTTCCCACGGATCGCAGGTCACGTCCAAACTCTATTAACATACCTGCCGAAGATAGCGACATGAATGTCTTGACGTAACCACACCACTCACGAGTGTAAAATATTTTGTATAAAAGGCGCTAGACACGATGAGAAAATTTGATTTCACGCCCTTTTTATTATTAGTATTCTAAAACTTACTCAAAAGCAAATTTATCATCATCATCCTCAGCAGCAGTCAACAATCCTTAGATTGGTTTGATGCACCTGTCCGCTTGGTTCTCCTATCAACGAATCTCTTGGTATTTATTTTACATTATTCAATGTAAATGTTGAACCCCGAGCAAGCAAGCTAATTCATATGATGGCGGAACAATTTTAAACGATTTGAAGCTATTTTAGCGTATGTTGAAAAGTCAAAAGGAATGCCGATAATTTTTCTGACTGTTAATTGCAAAATACATGATATCGGAGAATTCGGGTATCTTGGACTGACTTGCAAATTATTAAACTACCGTAAAGCAGGTAATGAGATGGCGGAACAATCAGATTCGTGTCAAATGCTACGAGTATAACGATAATTTTTCATAGTGAGAAAGAATGAGGAATGATATTTGAAACCAGATGGGCGTTTCAGTGAATCATGCATGTATGTAGATAGCTAATTTATGTTACAATTTTGATTGATGAACTCAAATGATGTACGTGGGTAGGCTGAAAAGTAATACACACATGCTTGTAGGACACGAATGAAATAACCTACAGAAGCGCGCCTGGTGACATTCAGAAGTAGCATTCCCCTCTATACACATGCACAGTTTGAAGGCGTGACGTTTACCCAGAGTAGTTTGAGTAGCGGAAGTATGGAGATGTGTTCTAGGGCTATGTAAACGCGAGTGAAACAGCGTGCTGCTTTCGAATTTTTAACTGCTGAAAAAGTGACTCCTACTAAGAATCATCTTCATTTAAAGGCTGTTTATAGTGACTATGCTGTTGATATGTCTACTGCAAATTGCTGGGTAGTAAAATTTCGTGGTCGCCAGCCCGGAAAAGCCATAATTGTTAATGAAACACGCAGCGGATGTTTGATCACTGCCACAGACCGTAAACATCGCTAACTCATTGACGGTTTCATTCAAAATGACCGGAAAATCTCTCAAAAGCGTATTAAAAACCATGTTGGAATATCCAAGGAACGTGTTGGCTTCATTATTGAACAATTGAGATATCGTTAAATCTGTGCAAGATGGGTAGCACGCCGTCTCACAGACGAGAACAAAGAGGGTCGATTGGAGTACCCTGCGAAACCTGAAGTTTAAACCGATTCCACTCCCGCGTTATTCCCCCGATCTTGCACCGTGCAGTTTTTATTTTTTTTCCTCTGCTCAAAAGATACCTTAAGGGTAATCATTACTCCTCGGGCGATGAAGTGAAGGCAGCTATCACGTCCTGGATTCGAGAAAAGTCGGAAGAATTTTTCAGTTACGGAATGAAAAAACTTGTTACATGTTAGGAGAAATGTGTTAGGCTCAACGGTGACTGTCGAAAAAAAAAATATATATACGATTTTGAAGCTTAAGAATGAAATTTTAATTTACTTTTTGCCCGAGCTTGTTATTTGTTTTTGTTCGTTTCGAACAAGCATTACTTTCAGCCTACCCTCGTAAAAACTTGGATTACGTCAACATTTTACATCAATGCAATAAAAGTACGTAAAAAATGTAACATTTACAAATAGAATCGGTACGGAATCGATTGATGGATGTGACCACCTGTCTACAAGCAACATAATATATCTAAGAAAGATCTGGTGTTTTCCTGGCGTATCTGCAGCGTGAAGGTTTCTTGGGTCCTCCCCCGGGTTATTGGGTGCATCCAGGGGGAGTAGCGCTCACTGAGCGCTCAGTGAGCGGATGGGTGATCTCCCCCTGGATGCGACCGCTACGTAGCCGCTCAGTACTGAGCGGTCGCCATATTTGTGAGCGGTGTTTTGGACCGCTCACTGGTCTCAGCCCTTAGGTAGCGGCGCGCAATCGAAAAGTTAGAAATAGCAAAGAACATCCAAGAAGGGTCATAAATCAGGTTATACATGGTTCTGTGAGTTTTAAATTACTTAGATCAGAGAGAAATCAGCAAGTAGCACTAATTAGAAACTGAAATTGTAGAAATATATTTTAAAAACATCGCTCGATATATCCTCCATTCTATAATGTCGCGGATAAAGGTAGAAATCGTACTATTTTAATTAATACTATTTCTCATTAGACTTTGCCGAAATGTGGAGATAAATATTTGGTCATATATAGCCTTTTCTGAAAAACAATCATCTGAATTAGTAAAAATTAAGCTTAATATCGGTCGTCATGTGGCTTCTTCGTTTCTATAGTAGACGACAGTGCTTATATGGTGTATCTTGACCTTCTTACGGAATTAAGTCCACTTTGTTTCACTGTCACATTTATTCTAAATATAATAATTGTCCTTTATTAAATACTATCGAAAAGAAAATGTTAAACCACGCCTATATATAGTGAAAGACATATAAATCGACCATTTGCCGAGTTCGTACACGACGAACGATGAAAATCTCGAAAAATACTTTGATGCAAGACTTCAGGATCCAAAATTTCCTATGATGTTCGTGACCCTAAACAAAATTGATTTAATCGTTAGTTGGGAAATATTCTTGTTTTATCAAGTGCAGGCAAATATGTTTGAATCTTTCAGCATATATCACAGTGATAATTATCTTGAAAGTTGACTGCTTAAGCAGTCAACTATTCTTTCACGAATAATATCATCGCTATTAATAATTAATAAATAGCTATTCTGAGAAATTTTTTCGACTTTCGCACCTATTAGCAATTTTTGCTTTTCAGTGTTGTCAAATATTCATTTCTATGTATAAAACTTGGATCGCAAAGAGCTGAATGCATACAGTGATATTATAATATGCGTTGTTATAACAACTTAAGTTATTATAAGTAAAGCATATAATTATATTAACTTAAGTTAATATAATTATATGCTGTTGAGCGCATAGTAGGTATAATTATATGCTTTCATTCTCATGTTCAGGATCAGTTATAAGTTTCTATGTATAGCTCAAGACAAATTTTCACCTTCTCTTCATGAGTACCTTAAAAGGCGACCATGGTCATTGCAATGATGATGATGTTATTGTCATACTTTATTCTTTTTCAGCACCACTAATTACAGAAATGACTTGTTAAGGGTCTAAATAACTTTTCACTTGTCATAGGCATCTTAATATTACTCTTGATAGAGATTTAATAAGATAAACTTCTATAAAGAGCAATTAAAACAGTTCACATCTGCCATATAGTGGTCAATTAAAATTTTGGGTTGTTTAAACAACCCAAAATTAGAAAAGAAAATTATTTGGAAGTCATCCACTGAATTGGTAACCGCATTGTTCTGTGGATGACTTTCAAATAATTTTCAACCTTGCATTAGTGTATCTAGAAGCATCTGAAGGGGGGGAGGTGTGTCACCACCGAAACCCCCATGTAAACGGGGGGGTTCGGGAATTTTTAAAACTTTATTTTTTTACCAATGGGGGGTTACAACCCCCAAAAGCATGAGTAGAATGATTGTATGTATTGTATACCCATTGTATGAGTAGAATGATACATTATTCCAAAAGTACCTATCCATGTAGTTATAATAATGGGCTTCCATTAATGCATTAATGGAAGCAGTTCTTGTTAAACGAATGGCCCCCCAAGTCCTCTGAGTGAAATTAAAATTTTTAATTATATACCATGATTATGGAGGAAAAAGCTTCTCCTAGGAGATGGGTGAAAAGGGAATCAGTTAATTACCCAACATTTTCTGAGTGCTAATTTGGACAGCTATGGCAGGAAAGAGTAAGTGGGAATATAGAGCAGAATTATATACATATTATGTATATTGGAATGGGACAAGATAGATTATGATCATGGTAGAGTTCCTCACAAAGGAGGCCGTGAGGGACTTAGACCTATATAGGTCCATTGTGCCAACCACCCTTCTAGAGAAATCACCCATAAAGGCCAGTCGCCTTGCTGAAGGCCAATAGGTCCCCTATGGGGATCTCCACTCCAGGTACCTATATATATATAGGTATATACCTATAGGTACCTATAGAATATATTCTGAGTCCTCATCACAGCGGGAAACGCACATAGTATGTGGGATGTGGATTCATCCACTTCTTCGCACCACCTACATCTGGGTGTATCTATATGATTCCCAGGAGGTGTAGGTGCCTCAAATCACTTGGTAGTGCTCTGTAAGGAGTCCCACTACCGTTCGTAATTGACCCCTGTTTAGTGACAGAAGTCTTTTAGCAAGGCCAGGCCTAGGTTCTCCTATATGTAGTTTTGCCTGTCTAAAACTTGGTATTCTTCCACAATTGGACTGTGGCTGGATCCATTCTTCACCAGCTCATCAGCCATCTCATTTCGTTGGAATGGGGAAATCAATTATAATTCCTGAGAAGGAGAAGATGTGGGTGGAGAGAGGATAGTTTCATAACAAGATTGTTTCTGAAAGATGGAAGAGTTATATTTTCGGACCCAAAATAGCAGTCTGAAAAAAACATTAAATTGTGTCATGAGGCACGCCTTTTGACATAATTTCTAGTTCTTTTTCTATGGAATGGGAGAGTGGGTAGGTCATGTATAGAACAGAAAGCAAGAGCATGGGTGAAAACAAAGAAGTCTGTGTGCACACTGTGTGTATGTGGTATATTTAATAAGGATGAAACATAAAAAGCATATAAAGAGAACTAATGGAATGTGAAAAGGAAAGATTCAAAACAGGGCCATCTTGAAATGTTGATGAGATAAATAGAATTAAAGGCAACGCTGTTAACAGTATTAAAAAGAATGGTTGAAAAGCTAAGTATATGCTGAAGAGACATAGGTATGTTAGATAGAAATACTCACTTCAAACTATGAACAAGATATAGGTATTAAGTGATATATTTAAATGCCTTAAGTGCACTTGTTATGGTTATGGTATAACCATGGTTATACTCAAGACAATCATGCTTATTACAAAAAAAATTATGCTCATCTGCATTGTGAAACTTAAGGTAGTTCATGAAATGCATGCGTTACATCTGCAGTGAAGAAAGGAAGTCTTATATCATCTGAGCAAAAACTCAAAGATAGGAAGAAAGTTAACCACATTAGTGGATCCTGAATGCTCCATAATAATGCTTCTCAAGGTCTTACAATCATGATCTTAGTTTATATTATGCTATATAACCTTAGCCCTTTGAGCACTGAAGTACCCATAGACTATGACAACTATAAAGTTTTACTATCCCATTTTCATTTCAGAAATGGCCCAGAATTAATTGGACTTGTCAAAATTTACTTTCGAGTTGTCAGATTGTTGAGGTGAATCATGCGATAACTTTCGTGTTCATGCTAAAATAACGTCGAAGTAGCCGAGAGTTTAGATTTTGTAAAGCGCATTGGTCGGTTATCAATTGCTGGGCGAGCAGTGACAGTATAATTAATTGTCAGTGACTTCTCTCATACCGAGAAAATGTTAGAGAAGAAAATTATGAAATCGGGCCTAAATGCCTTCAACGTCGATGTTCACCCTGACCTTTACCGAATGAAAACAATTCTTTTTCAATCGGACAATTTGCCTGGCTACTGACATTCCACGGAGTACGCTCCGTCGATTTGTATTTTTATATGCGTCTAAATTTGGAAAGTATAGCCTGAAAGCAACCAAAAGTGTGTCTTATGCGTTGTTCGAACAAAATATTAACTACATGCTCAAAAAAGCTCAATACGCAGAAGAATAATATTAATTATCCCCTTCGATCAAATTGAAAGCGACGCCATCTTGGCTGTATTTGTTGTTGTTGTCCTATGCTTACTGTCGTTATATCTTATTTCGTTTATAAAATTGCGTAATTACTATTATTATGTCGAAATAATGTAAACGGAAGTTCTTCCTAATGCCAACAACCTTGCTTTAATTCGTAATTTTCATTTTAAGTCTCGAAGAACGAACTCTCTCGCCAATAGAGGAAGATTAAAATTCCCACCGTAGCGCTCACCATCCAGGGGGATGCAGCAGCTGAGATATAGCGGAAAGTTCGCTACCGCTCAATCGCTCAGTGAGCGCTACTCCCCCTGGATGCACCCATTGCGTCTATGTCCGCCGACGTTTCGATTCCCGACTCGGTCATCGTCTTCAGGGCTTCTGAATGCCGAAAAATTGTCTTCCTTATATATCCTTCTCCTGGGGTCCGGTGTCTCCATCGACCAACCTTCAGAAGGGCACCTCCTGATTGGTCGAGAATTTCCCCTGTCCTCTTGTATGCATTTCAGGATCGGTCTCCAGGTGTTGCTTAGCTGGAAGCCTGCGTCCCTGTTCAAATTTTTCTTTTTGAGGCGGATTTCAATGTCCTCCTTTGCAGCCCGATCCTAATAGCCGTGTGATCGGCAAAGACGTTTTGCCTCGTCCCACTTAATCGCGTGATCACGGCTGACGCTGTGTTCCGCGATGGCTGACTTTTCCAGTTGCCCCAACCTAAGATGCCTTCTGTGCTCCTTCATCCAGGTCTCAATAGTGCGGCCCATTTCTCCGACGTACACCGCGCCACACTCGCATGGTATCTGATAAACTCCGGGAGTCTTGAGGCCAATTTGGTCCTTCGCGTTGGCTAGTTGGTGTCTTAACTTAGCCGGTGGTACATGAATTGTGGCGATGCAGAATCTTTGGAGTATTCTGAATATTTTCCCCGATACCGTGGAAATGTATTGCAGGCTGTGTAAGGCTATGTAAGGCTGTGGTGACAGGTTATTCGTCCGTGTCCCGTGTCCGTCCTTTTCGTGGCTCCATGGTCCTTTTCAGGTACCGGGAGTTTTGCCACTCATTGTATCCGTTTTGAAGGAAAGTATTCATTAGCCGTTGAATTTCTCCTGGCAAACTTTCCTCAACGTTGGAAGACAGAATACTCTAAAATATTTCCCCTACCTATCCCTTTGCTATGCTGCCTATTCTGTTCTCTTATAGTACGGGGGAAAAATGACATTTTGAATCTATCGGTACGGCAATCTATCTCTCTAATCTTATTTATCTGGTCGAATCCCATTTCTAAAAAAAATTGTCGTAGAGTGACGGTTTGCGGATACATCTACATCTACACGATACCCTGCAAGCCACCACGAGGGTGTGTGGCAGGGGATAAACTCTGTGCGATCAATCATGGCGCGTACTTTGTAAATTTTGCACTAATTTCCTTACTTCATCAACCTGTATATGCGTATATTTGATAACGGTTTAAATATACGCCAAACCTGGTTGAGGAATTAAGGAATTTAGAGTGGAAATTATGAAGTATCGTGTTTTCATCCACAGAAAGTGTCTTGCCTTGTTTTTTTTCTTGGAGTTAAATTAGTGAACCAACAAAATTTTTCCTTGTTACTAATACTAGGTATTTTTAGCTATTATTTGGTCTATCCCTAGATGGGAAAGGATCAGGAGAGTACCAGAATAACTGCTAACATTTCTATCCTACAGAAAGGAGATTGAGAAAATTAATTTGCCTTTCCAATGAACTTCTCCTATTTAAAATCTGCTAACTAAAAGGAATACTAAGATCTTTATGATAAAGGTTGAAGATCTCTCTGTATTCTAACCGACTCCTATTCTATCCAGCTTTCGCATTTCATTGTTCTCTCTTACTGATAACCTACATCTGTGGCTACATTTAGCAGCTCAAAAGGAGAAGGAAGGGAGTAGATGAGCACGAGCTGTAATCGAAGAATAGATTTCGAAAAGAAACTGCTCTCGTGAGCGCGAGACGCCGTCATCAAAGAGATAAAAATAGACGGAATGTGAGAAAGAGCGGAAAGCAGGGATGCGGAGCAAAAGGGATATTCTAAGGGAATGGAGAGAGTTGGGCGAGTGGTGGGGGCACTGAAGGGTGAGGGGGAGGGAAATTGAAGGAGGATATATATATATATACATATATATATCGAGGGAGAGGAGGGGTAGCCAGGGGATGAGGAGAACAAATCTCCCTCCCCTTCCCCATCTCAAAGGGTGTGAGTGGGTGGTGAGGGCATCAGATGGTCAAAATTTGCTGTTTGCGGCCAAAAAAAAGGGGGCATCCCTTGAATGCCATATTTCCCTCCACCCCCACAGTCTTCCCACTGCCCCCACTCCCACGCCCCCCTCCCCCTCCTCCCACTCCCCTCCACTCCAACGCTTCTCCGTGGTGGTCTCATGGGTCCTCCTGCGCCTCCGTCCGATGTCCATTTCTCGAGGTCATCTATCGTGGAGTGACGCATTGGTGATCTTGGCCAGAGCGGTCGAGGGTGCTGCCGCTTTCGGCCTTAACGTCCAAAATATGATGCTAAATTACGATAATGCGGGAAATATGGTGAATTATGTTCGCAAATGACCGCATCGTAGCAGTATGGTTGGGGAAACGAGGAGTGATGAAGCGACGCGAATCATTGATAAGATCTACTCAGCGGGTGCTTCAATGGTGGGAGGACGATTTGACTTTCTCGCCAAATAATAGGATGAGCGCAATATAAAAAAACCTTAATGCCTTATTTCTCTCATGCACTTCCTTTTCATCACTCACCTGGGAGATATTTTAATTGCTTATCGAATTTCCTTCATTAATTTGAACCGAATACGGTAGGTTTAGATGGGCGCGAAATATTTCTCATATAGCTGTATACCACTAGCATTCAATCATGTTCGTATCTCTGGTTTAGCATATCATATCAGTTCATCAAAAAATAAATTGAAAATCGGTCATTAACCACATAAGGATATCTCACTATTATTAGCCCTACAATGCCAAAAGTCAATTCTGACAATGACATCCGCATGGCTAACAGAAAGAAACCTATTCTCTTACTCTATTCTCTTAGCAAATGGTTTTCTTTTCGTTCGCTTGAAGATTGTAGGTTAGGAGGGAAACGAATGACTGTCATCGCGATAGTACCTTGAGAAGCGTGACGGCATCTGTGTTAATGGTGATTGACCTTACGATATCTTGTCCTATGCAATAATGAGAAGGGTTGCAATTAACCATCTTCAAGTGAATTACATTACTCTTGGCAGAGAAAGGTTAGGATATAAGCACTAAGTGCTAGTTTGTTGTTAGTAAAATAGTGCGAACAATTTATACGTTCATTATTCATGGTAATTTTTTCCATAATGATTATTTTATTCATGGAAGTAGAGACTAAGATCAAGATGACTAACGACTAACGGGTAACGACTATTTTGCCAAGAAAATTTTCTTTTTCTTTGGAGAAAAAGTTGAAGAATGCATGAGGGTGATGAAATTTTTAGGGAAGTTATGGAAGAGGTAATGATAGGATAGCTTAGAAAGGAGACGAAGAAAATGGAGATTTAGGAATGAATGAAAAGCAGTAAAAGGTACAATCAGATACCAAGAGGGAAATAATTTAGGAACAGAAGTATTCGAGAAAAGTGCGATAAAAATAAAGGATATTAGGAGAACTCCATCAAGTCCTACTTTAACTGATGGAATGACAAATACTAAGAATTCAGTCTAAGGAAAACTTAAACAGTACATTAAATCTATGAAATACGGAAGGAAAAAGATAATAAGGAATAAAAATGGCAATTAAAACATCTACAATAAAATACAAGCAGCTCAATAAAATGTCATAAGTCACTCTTTGTGCGAATAATGGGTGGAAAGCTAGTATTGGAATAAAAGCGGGCGTACATATCTCTTTGCAACACGCAACATCTAATGCGTATTCAATGCTAGGATTTCACATTTTACGCCTTTTAGGGCAGTAATGGGTCGCATTTCCCTTCCCTTAAAGGCCAATTCCTCGAATAGCGATGAATAATAAATTCCGAGGTGTAGAGAATTTATGTAATCAAGTGAGAGCTAAGATCACGGTGTTCTTTACAAAGAATTAAAATTGATCACGGCATTCACCTACCTTGCCACATAAATGTTTTACACATGATTGAATTTATTAACGATAGGCTTTCTAGTTTTTAAAGATTTAAACTTAAAAATGTAATTTCAATCCACATTATGATTATTAAAAAACTAATATTTTTTTATTATCATGGAAAGAAATTATTTCATGCATCTTAAAAGCATAGCAACTAACAATTATCGCCACTGAAGTCTGCATCTGCCAGATAATGGCAGTAAGATGACATGTTTACACATTTTGATGTTTATGAATAGAATTTCAATTTACCGGGAACACTAAATAGAATAGCCGCATCTTTATATATTTTGAACCGGCATATAATAAGGTTCTTGCGGAGGAGTAAGTATTGACGGTTGTCAGCATCGAAGGGGATGAAAAAAAAACAAATAACGAAACTCGGCCTTTAAATTTTATGTGCCTCCCTCGATATTTCTCGAGATTCTTCGAATTCAAAAGTGGCTCATCCTGCGAGTCATTACATTTTCGAAATAAAGTGCGCTCCGAAGAAGCACGGAAAACTTCATAAAATAAATCATTTGCCGGCGGAAAGAGTACAAACCGTTTTTATTCCCTTTTGCGGTTAAGTTAGGAACCGTATAAAAAGCAGGGATCCTCGTCGCAGACTCATAACCTCCGGAGCGATTTCGGCCGAAAATCGAGAATCGATAGTCGAACTCTCGTTCCCGCGGAGACAAGTGCTTATAAGGACGAGGGGCAATAACAGGAGCGGACGAAGGGGCAGGGAGGAATGAGGGGCATAAAATATAATGCCCTGCTAGTGTATATTTCGCGGCGGGGCACACACGTGCGGAAAACGAAATATCACCAATGGCGTGACACTTCCGTCCTCTGATTTATTGAGTGGCTTTTACGCCCTTTCGATGCGCTGCTGTTTGCGCGTCATGAGTTGAGACGGAGAGGAACCAAACTGCGACGGACTGAATCAGCACGAATGAAGGGGAAGGAACAATGCCCGAGCGAAAAATTTATCGGCGACCTACTTGGGGAAAACAATGACTCCCGTGGAATTCCTTTCGGGTCATTACAACTCAATGCGCCATAAATTGCAAACTGATATTGCTGCTTATCGAAGCGATGATTTATGGGATATATTGCTGACGGACTTTTTTCGAAAAACTCAAAAAAGTCACGACTGGATAATTGTAACACTGGTCATCCTCCCGTGATTGAATTTGCTTCAAAC
This sequence comes from Platycnemis pennipes, assembly GCA_933228895.1. Lineage (NCBI taxonomy): Eukaryota > Metazoa > Arthropoda > Insecta > Odonata > Platycnemididae > Platycnemis > Platycnemis pennipes. The sequence goes on along the minus strand of OW121850.1, from coordinate 20,723,398 downwards.
GTTCAAATAGGTATTTCTCTGCAGATACCGAACTATACATGAAAAAATTGTTGTAAATTTAGAATCATATCGATGTGTCAACAGTAAAAGTGGATTAAACCGGGTTTATAAGTAGATATAAAATCAGAGTGATTGCATTAGTAAAATAAATTTTTTAAGATGATAAGAACATTGGTTACAGAGATTATAAGAAAAATGTGATCAAAATGAACAAAATTTCTCATTTACAACTTTGTGGTAGTACTCCATTACGATAGGTACATTTAATACAAATAACTTTTGAAAACTATGATAACATTGATTTTGGTTTCATTGATGGTTTCAGGTGTTACTTTCTGGAATAGATTCATATTATAATGAAGAACTGTAACTTTGTAATTCCACAGAACTTAATTTAGAAACTGTTTTCCCGAACGTATATCCAAGAATCTGGATTTCATTAAACGTCAACACCAGAGTCGTTTCCCAATAAAGGTTTGTGGAATCACAAAGTTACAGTTTTTCCGTCTTATTGCGGTTTACAAAAGTTTATTTTCATTACATGAAAACATTGTTGTAAATTTAGAATCATATCGATGTGTGAACAGTAAAAGTGGATTAAACCGGGTTTATAAGTAGAGATATAATCATAGTGATTGCATTAGTAAAAGAAATGTTTAAGATGATAAGAACATTGGTTACAGGGATTATAAAAAAAATGTGATCAAAATGAACAAAACTTCTCATTCGCCACTTTGTGGTAGTACTCCATTACGATAGGTACATTTAATATAAATAACTTTTGAAAACTATAATAACATTGATTTTGGTTTCATTGATGGTTTCAGGTGTTACTTTCTGGAATAGATTCATATTATAATGAAGAACTGTAACTTTGTAATTCCACAGAACTTAATTTAGAAACTGTTTTCCCGAACGTATATCCAAGAATCTGGATTTCATTAAGGTGGCTCACTAGCTCTCAGTTTCGCCTCGTCGGTTCTCCCCCTACTCAGTCCCGGGTGGAATGGGAAGGCTCGTAGCGTGTAAGGGGAAATCGACGAGGGATTGGAGGGGAGGGGGTCTGCGCGCGTCGCTGGGCTGTAGACGAGCCTAGAGTGTCCTTGCGCTGGATGGCAGGGAAGAGAAGGGAGTCAGCTGACAAATAATTACGCGTGATCGTATTCGTTCGCAGCTCAACTTCGCTGTTCGTAACTTTGATGTCGCAATTATCTCGCATATACTATTCCATTGTGCATTTACAGCACAATGAGATACTATGCCTGGTGGATCACAATATTGCACTAATATCATAGTAGTTGAAAACTTCGTGAATACCACATGTCCACGTTCGATATTTTCAGTATCGCACAGTGAAAATAAGTGATTTTACGTGGGGAAATGCAGTATAACCAGTCTCACGATTTACCAGAATGTCTCCTTGCCTTCCGCTGTTTCTTCATTCTTACCACCAATGTTTTCGTTATTCGTCATGGTTTGCTCTCAAAACATCACAATTTCATTACCAGCACCCAGTGAGAGAAAAGTTACCCATTGCAAAGAGTTTACAGCTTGGGTCTGGACTAAGATTAAAACCATTGATTCGTACGAACTTATGAAGAGCGACCTGTAAGGTAAATAGTGTGGGGTAAAGCGTAAGGATGATTACTTCAAGAAAAACAGAAGGTTAGGGTTACGTAATGGCTAAGCATTAAATAATTCGTTTTAATGGATATTTAGGCGAAGTATTTTCGGCAGAAGTACCTCCATATAAAATTTTTCTAATTGTTGTTCCATTTGGTGTTTCCAAAAGAGATCATTTCTATTAATACGCTCAATGTAAATGCCTAATGGGCTCCAAACGATAAAGTCGCAGTACGTTTTGTCACAAAGGTGCAACTGCCCCTGTATTTGGTAATGATACTGATGCTTTTGCTTTAGCGTGACATTCTCCCCACTCTTTTGAAGAAAGTTTAGTTTCTTCTGCCCTGCCGCCTCCGATGGAGACAAATCCCTGCAGGTAATTGCACATTTCACTTCGATTATGCCGAAAAACTTATTTGTGTATTTTTCCATAACGTTAGCCAGAAAAAAAATTGTTTGAAACTCGTAAAATGTCATAAGGATAAGTGAAAATAGATTCTAACCTCTCTGTCTCATAATCAGCCTTTTCTGGCTTTTTTTGTGGAAAATGAAGATTGAATTCTCTTGCGCAGGAATCCAATTCCATAATCTCTCTGCGATAAATATGATGTTGTGAACATTCCACATCGCTGTTATAGTAATGGCAATTGCGATAAATATTATAATCTAGTCATTTAATTGAGAATTGGTCAAACTATCTATTATTTCTAAATCACAACAATGACTTCTCATAAAACAACATTCCTTATACGATTACGAATACGATTTCCCCTCACCGCCTCGTCCGTTCTCCCCTCGCCAGTTACTTTGTCTGATGGCGGGTGATACTCGCTCTTGTGAGTGCCCCTTCCGCGCTGCGGCAGTGAGAGAGTAGTTGGAGGTGGGGGTATAAGCGGCGGTGGTGGGGGCAGCCCGACATTGGCCGTGGACACGCGAGTGAAAAGACAGGAAACATGCGTTCGTATTTTAAAAACTATAGCTATATTTTTGTATATTAAGTACTGAAAATACTTCTGCTTCAAAGACGGAGAATGAACCTTAACCATCACTGCGTAATATTTTTGGTTTACGCAACAGAAACTGAACTAAAGCGTGCTGAAAAACGATGGAAAGCGTCGGTGGGCACACTATTTCTCCTCTAAATCAATGCAACAACGTAATTTACAATGATAATGTCGCGCAATGACTGCGAAGATCCATCCTTTTCTAAGATAAGAGAGAAAACTAGAAAGGCCTCCGAGCTATAGTTTAGCTACGAAAATGTATTAAGAAATGGCCTGCAGGAACACTTTCAGCCAAGCTAGTGAGCCACCTTAAACGTCAACACCAGAGTCGTTTCCCAATAAAGGTTTGTGGAATCACAAAGTTACAGTTTTTCATTCTTATTGCGGTTTACAAAAGTTTATTTTCATTAAATCTGTAATGAAAAAGAATACATGAAAACTAATTTATGCGAGGCATAGCATTATTGTACCATGTAAAGTTCTATATATAGGGGTGTAACTGAACCTAGTCAGTATATATAATACCTTTCTCCAAATTAATACAGCATAGTGTCGGCAATTTGAAAAATTTTGCTAGAAGTTAAAGTTAAAAGGAAATGAACATTCATGTATTGATGATAAGAAGATTGCCAGCATAGATTTAGTTTACACTTAAAAATCCAATAAAATGGCTAAAACGAAAGTATCTGATGAAAAATTAAAAGTGGAACCCCGAGAGTAAACTAGAGTTTTATTTGTCATAGCTACGGGTGAAATTACTGTATAAAAACTATACCGGAGAAAACGTTGAATATACAGAAAATTTAGTGCAATACGATCCCATTATCGTCGCATTAACACCACATCTGGTTAAGTATTCCAATATGAGAGAGTGTTCCAATCATTTTCAGGTCACGTAACATAGTAAAGGAAAGAATTGTCAAAGAATTTTGGTTTCGACACTGTATATATTAATCTTCCGTTTGCGATAGACATAAGAGAGAGACTTTCTTTCACCTTATCTTAACATCATATATTGTTTAAATAGAAGTAATCTCTTTTACAAGACTTAGATCTCTACAATCGAAATAAGCTACTGCCCTCTCTCTTTTCACACCCCAAATTGCATCAGTGGTTGTTATTATAATCTTGGGTGGTCATCTAACTAGCAAAACGTCCGATATGAACTATGCCTGCCGATTTAATTATAAATTTGTGGCATAATAAATTTAAATATCTTCTCATTGCATACCAAACTGAACATTTAGCGTGACGCTTTTGCTTCCATAGCCACCCCACAGGGGTCATACTCCTATTTACTGCTACCTAACTGAGAAACCTACCGTCTGGATCCTGCCATTCGACTAAACTACCTGGAATGACCCCTTCACGAGCAATTGCCACTGAAAATCTCACCAGCTCTTCCGGTCATCAGAACGTTCAGGCCCTTCCAACTCGCCTACGTCGTAGTCCTTAGTAAGAACCATGAGAAGTATTGCCGCATCAAATCGTTCGCGAAATTACACCATGTTTTCTCAATGGCTTCAAAGAGTCGCAAAATCTCTGCCTCCTCCGAGACTTTTAAATTACTTGCTGAACCGACTTGTTTGCGGGGATTTCTCCGAACTAATTTGGAAAAGGTTCTGGAAGCAGAGGTGCTTTTGGATTGAGCAAAGTGAAAAACATGGGTTGCTAAAACAATTCATTGCCACCTTATTTCACCCTATTTTTACCCCTGTGCCCCTAACACATATGAAATTTGACTCCTTGGATGACATTTAAAATGGTGATCTTAGCTTCCATCTTCTCTACTGAGCCACATTCACCCTAATGGGGTGAAAAACCTTACTAAAACTAGGAAATATCTCTTCGTCTCCTTTCCCTTAAAATTGACATTTTCTCCTCTGTTCCGAACCCACGTCTTGATGGCCTCCAACAATTTCTAATCGTCATTTGTCAGTGACAAGGTCACCTATGACACAAATAAAGCGTCAAACTCTCCATCAACACTTTTACTAACCTATTTTTTACTTGTGAACTCGTATCTCCCGCATTTATACTTTTGAATTTATTTCCTATGCTAATTTTACCGTTATTTGCTTAGCGTTATGCACATTTTTGTCCAAAACACACTCTAGAAAAATAAAATACCAGATGTGTAAGTCCACCTCTCCATCCACTTCGTGTGACCAACCATCACAATCCCCCTGACAATATACCCTCGAGTTGAGCTTCAAGGTACTTCGTGGATGTAAATGTAGCCTTATGTTTTCACAAGAACCTCACTGCTGCCATCTTATTTCAATATATTTTCAAAGTTTGAAGAACAATTGAATGAATTGTGATTTGCTGACATAAGGCGGACATAGTAGTAGGGTGGTAAGTAGTGAGGGTGGAAACTAAAAAGAGATTTGTTCAGCATTTTTTATCATGGTGCTTTAAAACTCCCTGCCCTACGCCATATTAGTCGCTTGCAGGGCATGAAATAGGGATAAATCGGATTGTTTTGGCTACTCAGATAGATGCCAAAGATTTTCTGATCTTTTATGGACAGATGAAAAATATGGATAGAAATGTGAACCCTACCAACAATGTTGGTTATAGTTACGTTGTGAATAATTCCCACATCTGGTAGCAGGAAGGAGATTAAATATTGATAAACTCATCACTTAGGTGGCCCTGCATTTTTTCTACACATACACACACTACTGCCAATTCAAACACCTAAGAATGAGGGAGCTGTTTAACACTCGGGTAATTTTTTTAAAACCTGATTCACTCACTCTATACTCTTCAATAAAGGCTTCAAAATCAGAGAGAAAGCCCATTTTATCATTCAGTTCTGGAGATTAAATTGATACCTTGGGTTAGTCTACACTACAATTCGCATAAGAAAGAATGCTAAAATAAGCCACGTAAAGGAAACTTATTTATGGCGATAGTGTAATTATAAAAAGTCACGGATGCAATTTACAATGGATAAGTGACTCAGCACTTAATAGGTCCGAGTAATGGGGTCGTTTACCATATTTTTTTTATTGCCGAATCTGATAGAGTTTGTAAAATAAAAGGGCCCGTATTTTTCCATTTTCTGATCCGACAATTATTTCCCGAGTTATAAGCGGCGAAAAACTGATGTTTTTAACCCTTTCGGAAAAGTGGGCGTGGTGCAACCTCTGACGTATATCGACTTCGTCCAATCGCAACTGAGCCGGCGAAGCTACTTCGCCTTATCTCAAAGGGGGGGACACAGATGACTCGGCCAATGGGAGCGATTTCGACAGCATCTGTGCGAGCAAACCTTCCGATAACCCCCCTCCACTCCCTTCCCCCTCCCCTGAAAGCAGTCAAGGACGGGAGGAAAATGACGTCAATGTTATCACAGCAGCATTTTCGGTGGGCGTCACCTTTTGCTTATTTTCATTTTTTATTTATGAGTGAATGGTTGTGGTTAGAAGATTAATTTTTTCACTAAAATTCGTTTTTCGTTTCCATCTAACGATTTTTTGTACAAAATTGCGATTTCGGTTCCGAGTAAACGCCCCCATTCTTCTAGTGACTCCATCTTATAATTTACTCCTATCAACGGATCAATTGGTTAAAACTTTTGCGGTCCACGTTGTCCAGCGATTTTCTTTTGGGTTACCTGCGTCAAGGTTAATTACATTCGGTATATATCGTGGCGCAGCTAAGGCTTGTCATTAGCCCTGATGAGGTATCCAGCAGCGGAGACGAAACGTAGGTCTTTTTAACGTTGACGCGGGTAACCCAAAAAAAATCACTGGATCCTATCATTGGGCTTATAAAATTATTGAAAGCCTTTTAGTGCCTATTTAACTTGGAAAAACACCATCAACCCCTTTATTCCCTTGTTAGACCTCATCTAGAATATGCTGCCAGTATATGGGATCCCTACGAAACCGGTCTAAATAATGAACTTCAACGCGTGCAGCGAATATCGGTAAGATTTGTAAAGTGATGGTACGATGACTATATAAGCGTAACCAGTCTATTAAATGAATGAAAATGGGAATCATTGTCAGATTGCAGGTTGAAATTTAGACTTAATCTCTTAAACATATTCCAAGATAATATTTTCAGTGATAAAAATATTTTGCGAACCCCAACTAACTATGGTAGACTGGACCATTTTTACAAACCTAGATAAATTGATTGCCGAACTGACAGATTCAAAATGTCCTTTTTTCTTCCTACAATTAGGGATATGAATAGTGGTAAATATGTCCAATACGAGTGTATCAATGTATAGCATTTGTAGCTGCATGTTGGTAGAGGGACATGATGGTAACCCAACTAACAGCATGTTTTTGCATGCTTGCTTTGCTATAGTGAAGTTTAGACTAATATATTATTATTAATTCTTTTTTATGCAAGATATGTAGTGCATTTTTGGTGAGAATTCATAGTGAAGTTTAAACTAATATATTATTACTAATTCTTTTTTATGCATGATATGTAGTGCATTTTTGGTGAGAATTCAACCCCTGCCACACATTTTTATGGTGGATTGCAGGGTATAATGTAGATGTAGAAATATTTTTCCTCTGGCAAAAAACGTCATTTCTTCTACCTCCAAATTTAATTTTGGTGTAAATGAAAACTCGCAATCTGATACTAGGACTATCCCTGTGCTTCTTGTACAAGTGGAGGCAAATGCGGCATCGGCATTAAAATATTGTTTCAGATCTCATTCTACATCTCTATAAGAAATAGAAAGGACTCCCAGGAAAGGCACAAAAGGCATGTTAAAAACACTCCAAATAGTTCGCGTAAAAATTGGCAGCTGCTGCTCATGCTACTGCTCTGTCAGGATTGGGATTCGAATCCAAGCATAAATGTTGGGAAGCAAGTTCTCCAGCCACAGCATGAAACAGATTTTTGCTTCGTCGCACCACTGCCTCCTGTAAATCTGCCTCTCCTAAGAAGACACCGTCCACACTTCCACCAGGCTCACAGGCACTTCCGGCTTGATTTATCCCCCACAGGCCTTCACCCTCGCAGTGCGTTTTGTGGGCAATCGCGGCCTTTTCGACGCCTCTTAAACGATTGCTCGTCCTTGGAAATATATGTATGCTCACGTGTACATACGAGGGCGGGCTTCGTGCGGTCGACGGGGAAATAAAAACATTCTCCTGCGCGTGTTTGTGCGAACGCCGCGCAAGTATCTCTGGGCCGCAGGAATAGTTCCTCATCTTGCAACGGGGTTTTATTATTTTTTCAATCATATTTCACATTTATAACTCTTCCACATTGATTCCCTCCCCCTCTCGATGGGAATATGGCTGGGCTTTGGGATTGAGGAGGAATGCGGGAGGGCGAGAGGGTAGAAAGACGACAGCGAGGCCCTTTTTCCGCGAGGACTTTTATTATGCGCCCGCGTGTTGCAAGCGATGGTTTCCAAAGTCCATCTCCCCCGCCTCCTGCTCCCCCTCCTCCAATATTTCCCTCTCAAAGTGATCCGAAATTGTGTTTAATCCTCTCCAAACCGGCATCCTCCCCTCCACCCTCCCTCCGCATCCCTTCCAACGGAAGGGCATTACGCCGAGTCATAGCAGGGCGTCGCGAGTCCCAATCCAGATTCGCGTAAACGGACGCCATTCCACGTCATCGGGGAGATCTTACACGCTTAATTGACGTCATCTTGCGCTCGCAAGAAGACGCCCGTTTCTCGCCTCCATTAATTCCAATCGACCCGAGGAGGAGGAGGAGGTCGGACTTTCAATCTGTGAGCTTCTCCTTTGGATCCGTTGCCTCCTGATATTCCGGGAATTGAGGGAGTGCACGTGTGTGTATATATATATATGCCCACGTACATATCGATGAGGGGAAAGGGGGGGAGGGAAGAAGAATCCCCTGCCTTCCTGCATTCCCCTCGCATAAAACGAAATCAGCCACTAAGTCTCTCTCGCCCCTAAAAGATCACGTCATGGGGACGGAGTATAAAAAAAAGAAATAGTTCCGAAGCGGAGAATGTCTCAGTTCTCTCTATTCCATTTCTCCCTCTTTATATTTTTACTGCCTCTCCATCCCCTCGGCAGAGCCACCCCTTCCCACTCGGGGACCCCCCCAACCCCAAGCATATCCTCAGACGGCCCCAGGAACCGTAAGGAGATGGAAGGTCTTAAAATTTAATGGCCGCATAGACAACAGACATTCACCCGCTCGGGCCCGACACCCGGCACTCCCGATTTTGAATTCTTCGCTGTCCTCTCTCCACCCCTTCCGTCACTTCCTGCTCTCCGCAGCCCCCTCTCGAGCGCAAACAACCCTTCGGCACCCGACCCCACCCTCCTTCCCCCTCCACCCACCTCCCCGCCCCTCCTCCACCCTGTCATTGCCACAAGGCGGGTGCTTAGATTTACACGCGCTGCATGTTTGATAAGACGCGGTGGATTTCCTTCCCCCGCTGTTCCCACCTCCTTGCTCACGGAAACGTCTTTGATCGAGAGGAGGACGGGCAGAAGGCGTGAGAGGGCGTGCCGTGCAAGGGTCGAAAAAAGATAACGCTGTGGAGGAAAAAAAAGGAGAAAATAAAAACAAATCGAGTGACGTAGTGCTATTTTACACCGCTCCGCGGGATCCACATATAGTTAGGGACACACACACACAGACACGAAAACAGCTGGGAATGAAAAAAAAAGGGAGGGAAACATCCCAACGGTTCGCCATATCTAAATACAGTGCGCAGCGTCGAGCTTTATTTGGTTTAGTTTTCCTTATTCCCCGATATTGCGGCGTCCCTGTCGATGGGCTGACACGGTGCTTCTCGAATGCCTTATGAGTGGAGGGGGTCGTGAGGGAGATTACGGGGCGTTTCCCATTCCCACCCCCGCTTCCCGCCACCTCCCACCACTTGCGCCCTCTCCGAGTGGTATCCCAGCTAGAGGACCGAAGGAAGACCCGGATAGCAATCCCAGACGCCACCAGGACAGGTCAAACTCTTTTTCAAACAACTTACCGCAGGATTTCTTCGTTAAACGGATAAAATAGGAGACGATCCCTGCAGATATGTAATCGAGAACATTTTCAAACCAAATTTTCAAGTTAAATATTATCTTAGAAGGGAGAAGGACAGAACTCTTCTTCAAGTCAAACGAGTCTACGAAATCCCTCGCGAAACGTTCAGAGAGAGAGTTACATTGGTGAGACTGAGGTGGTGAGACTCTTAGTCAAACAACTTACCGCAGGACTTCGTTAAACGGATAGGATAGGAGACGATCCCTGCAGATATGGAATCGAGAACATTTTCAAACCAAATTTTCAATTTAAATATTATCGTAGAAGCGAGAAGGACAGAACTCTTTAAGTCGAAGGAGTATACGAAATTCCTTGCGAAACGTTCAGAGAGAGAGATACATTGGTGAGACTGGATGTTCTGTCAAAGCTCTACTGGAAGAACACCAACGGGGGGCATCCGACTGGGGCAAGCACCGAGGTCGGCAGTGGCGGAACATGCAGTTGAGGGACACGCGATCGACTTTGGAAGAACCAGAATCATCGCCAAGGTTAAAAAATTCAAACGCCGGCTAATCTGTAAGTCCATTAAGATGAGGAAGAACAGAAAACATTTCAATAGCGGCCTCAAAATCAGCCACTCATCTATAAATGTAATACCCTGTGAGCCACCAAGAGGGTGTGTGGCAGGGGGTGTATATCACCAAACACGTACTACTGACATTCGACTTAGAGCTAAAATGATACTATTACACGGTGACACTAGGGGCCCAGTCATCAATATAAATTACCCACCTTACGCGTTTCCTCACTCTATTCCACCTCTACATCTTATATAATGATATAAATAGAAAGCAACATCGACAGCGGGCATTCATTCCCTTGAAAAGTGACCAGCACAGGTCTCAAAACGTCGGCCTGTTACCAGACAAGACGCAGCAAAGCTTGAAAATTCTTTTTGCCACTCATATGCCCACTGCAGGGTTAATATTGGGATTTGCTCACACTTATTTTGCATAGATAGTAATTATCACAGATTTAGGCATTATGCTGCTCTCACCACTGATATTTTATCGCACCATCAAACAAGTGGTTTCCTAATCATTATAATAAGTCAACGATCCTACAAATAATGGGGGCGTTTACTCAGAACCGAAATCGCAATTTTGTACACGAAATCATTATATGGAAACGAAAAATGAATTTTAGTGAAAATATTAATGTTCTAACCCTAGCCATTCACATATAAATTAAAATAATCCCACAGAATAAGCTGCATTGATACCATTGACGTCATTTTCCTCTCGGCCTTCACTGCTTTTAGGTGAAGGGAAGGGAGTGGAGGGGGTTCTCGGAAGCTCTGCTCGCACAGAAACTGTCGCAATAGCTTCCATTGGCACAGTCAGCTGTGTCTCCCCCATTGCGATAAGGCGAAGTAGCTTCGCGGGCTCAGTTGTGATTGGACGAAGTCGAATACGTCAGAGGTTGCACCACGCCCACTTTTCCGAAAGGGTTAGAAATATAAGTTTTTCGCCGCTTGTAACTCGAAAATAATTGACGGATCAAAAAACGGAAAAATATGGGCCTTTTCATTTTACAAACTCTATCAGATTCGGCAATTAAAAAAATATGGTAAACGACCCCATTAGGCGCAGTTCTCCATCCGGTGATCCCATTAGCTAACCTTTTCACATGCATATAATTTTTCTGTCTAACATCCTTCACTACTTGCTCTATATATCTCATACGAGTTCTTTCTTTTAGGACTCTTCCTTATAGTTTTCTCAATAAGATTGTCTTCATCAGATAATCAATCCTTAAAATATGGCCAAATACGTTGTACCTACTGTATTCCTCTTCAAGTTTTCAGCATACCTCTTTTCTCTTCAATTCTTCTTAGGACTTTGTTTGTTACTCGATCTTTCCATCATATCCCTATCATTTTTCTGTAACACCACGTTTTGAAGAAAAAATTGATATTCGATGTCCTAATAAGTGAAAAAAAGGTGTTTCCGAGATTCGACACGTCAATTGAGTCGACAGATTCGGAGTGTTATCCATCTAGTTACAGCGGTTGGCATTTTTCCGGCGAGAACCTAACTCATATGGGTAATTTCACCCCAATTTGGGTGGCAGATTCCTGAAAGAGCAGCTTATCCTTTTTTGAAGACTCGAAACAAGGTACTGTGGAAATATTTAGAGATAAATCAGGGAATATATGTTGAACGTATAGTTTTCGAAGGAATGCAAACATGAAGAACGAAGCTAAGCAATATTCTACATCCATTCAGACAACGCAAAATGTTTCGCGAGTAAAACTTACCCCGTAGAAAAACAAATTTCAATGTATACCCAGGCCAATGTTTGGAAAATAAATTAGCCATGAAGGTAGTAAATGATCATAGGTAGTCATATCTTGTATTTTTGACCTGCCTTCAATTTTCACAAAAATCTGTTTTTTAAATTTTTAATGATGTGCATGTATTTCTCTCCTTTACAAATGACCCTTAGCACGCATTTAAAAGGCACATTTTAAAGGGTTGATTAGAGATTATAGAGTCAAGTGGCTGTAGTTTCGTCTCGAGTCTTGGCCCGGTTGTATTTCGTTCTGTTGCTTCCACCTCGTGACGTTAAATCAGCACGTGACCTTAAATTAATATACATGTCGATAACATTTTTATTATTCCATTCATACCCTAAAATATTATTCCTCGTTTTCCGATAATTTGCGTATTTGCCATTTCAAATTATCCAATGCCAATTTATGTACTTTCCTAATCCAATGTATCCATCGTACACGTCAAACCTGATTTAACAGTAGCTGGTTAACAATACCTGATGACAGAAATGGACGTTGAGTTAAAATTTTGATCGCCAACATTGTTAGTTTTTAAAAGTATATGTGAAATTTGGTTCCTTAATATTCGTGCAAATGACGAGAAAGCGTATCCACGTCAGCTCTCTTCCCACGAAAACGTTTAACCAGACGTTTCATAAACCAACCTCTGGTATTCCAATTGCTCTCACTCAAGTTAATTTTTTACGTCCCTCCTACTCTTCAGCAAACGATTGGTACCTATAACACTTTATGCATTCTAATATAATCTTTTACATTCTTTTGGATACAAGACTTTTACGATTGTCAACCCAATTTAAGCGAAGATTAAAATTAGATTTTTTAAAATTTTAAAACACAGTTGTGTCCCAAAATTGCGTACCAACCTCAATATTGTTGAGTACATGCTGTCCTTGAATCAATCGTTGTATTGTTTCGATAATGGGAACTATACTGATTTATGGCACATTGTTAATATATAGGACTGGCATGCTAAATAACGCGAGATAACGACGATGCAAACAGCTTAACACTGTGCAAGCACAAAGGAATGTCTACGATTTTAAGCACAAGGCAGCGCTTGAAACTCGGATGAGGAAAATCGTTGGTTTTGAAAGATTCGTCAGTTGAAATTTAGTCCAAATGTACACGCAAAATGTTTTGCAGCCAGCATTACTAAATATCATGGATTTGAAAATGTTTTTCTAATTGGAAGGGTAATGATGACATTGTTGCGAAAGTCATATTAAATAGCTAGGGCCTATATTTTGGAGGCTTAAAATTCAAAAAAATGGATTAGAGAGCTGCCCCAATTACAGCACACCGTACTAAAAAGAAGAGAGCCTGGATTCAGAAAGAATTGAAAATTTGGTGTAGTTAACGAAACGCGAAGGACCATCACCTGTACCAGCTGCACACGATTCTCCGGCGTACAAGACAATGAAGGCGAGAGCCCGCTCTTTCAACATCTTGCGAAAGAAAAGTACTACTAAATAAATGCAAGAAACTTCAAATCCTACGCCAGCAATCATCCTGCTCGGCCTCCAAATCCAGATTGCAGCAACCAGAAGATTGTACTAGTGAATCCTTCCCAACATGCATGAATCTTTCAGCGCACGACTTTTCACATCTGGAGGAGGAAGTGTTATGTCAGGGGCTGAAGTCTGCTATGAAACCGAGAGAATCTACGGGGAATAAATTAGCGGTATACTGTGACTTCGAGTACTTAAAAAGTTGGTGTCAAATAACATTCTTCATGCTAATGGATAATGAAAGATTTGGTGGTAAAGAAGATTATTCCAATAGTATGTAAGACGAGAAACATTAGAAATGACATAAGGTAGGAATTCCGAAAACAGAGAGCTAGAATTCCGAAGGATTATTTTTCCTGAATTCGCATCTCGGCGAGCAAAAGAGCGGCAAAGGCCGAACCCATTTGGAGGCATAAAAACTTGGCGAGTTCGATTCTTTGTAAATTGTTTGAAAACGAGTAATTGACAACAGTGAGTGGCGAAGGGTCGGCCATAAATCGAGGTTGCTGTCACGCTAACAGCCTGAAAGGGGGGAGCTGCAGAAAAACTTCCGATCGCAGCGGAATAGGGACGGGAAAATGGACCCTTGGTGCTGTCCCCCATTGCCCTCCGAGTCACCCTCTTCGGGGCACCTCCGTGAACGGGATAACTGGTGGGGCGTTCCGGTCGGTCGACCAGAATGGGGTGTCGAATAAAAACTCTCCACACCGCACTCTCTCCCTCGCAATTCCACCCTTCATTCCCACCCTGCCTGTCCACCGTCCCTTCCACTTCCGCCCTAATGTTCCCTCCGAAAGGCTCTGGTGGGCCCTCAACTTGCAACGAGGGCCGTAATGGACCAGGATGCATTTCGGCCACACGCACGCGGCGGCGAAGTGGTGCCGTTGCGTTCAAGTGGGGGAACATTAGCTGGAATACTCCATTACATGAGCCCCCTCCACATAAAAAATACATACAACACATCAGTTATTTGCAGGAAACTCTTATTTCCTATACATATTATCACAAGGTACTGGTCCCGGTGGCGGCAAGGTAAATCCCTCGCCTGTCTATCCCAGAGTCGCGGGTTCGAATCGCTCCCTGGGAGGATTTTCACCCCGGGGCATAAATTTTGTGACGCCCAATCTGGTAATTTTAAGAGAGGACTTGGAGTTCTCAATTCGAAGATTAAATAAAGACAAGTTTATATACGACATGGAAGATATGTTTACGAGATTATTACAGACCGAATGAAAACTCATCGGGGAATCGAACTGCTCTCGAGGATTAACGTTTATTTTGCATCTTCGGAACTTCCAGACAAGAGATGAGATGGCTCAAGTGCTTCTCTTCCTGAGGGTCTGGTGTTGAGTCTGGGGCAAAAGAGGTTTGACGGTCCCTACCAGAGTGTGGAGTGGAGATCTGTTCCCAAATCAGTACTCCGTAAACTAAAGAATAACAATCAATTGTGTTTCCACTAAATTCAATAGCTTATAGTGGAAAGTATAAGTAATTATTGTTCTTTCATTTACATCATACTTACGATGTTTCACAAAATAGCCTCTAATGTTTTCGATTCAATCAGCACTCCGTCTGTCGGATGGGAGAGACAACCTCGGTCCCCTTTTTTCATCTTTTATTAAGAGCAGTCGAATGCTGACGCCGTGTTCCTCTCCACCCTTCCCTATCCTCCCTAAATTCTCCCCAAGTAATCACATTGGCGCAAATGACGAAATGTATCAAGATTATACCCTCAACGCCGTGACTAATCTCGTAGCTAGTGCTTAGAACAAGCCATATCTGTACTACAAGACATTGCATTTACAGCTTTGGAATGACGACCGCACATTAAGCCAAGCACTACGTTCGACACTACCAAATTTGATTGATTCTCCATCCGAACAGCCGTGATATTCATACGTGTATTAGTAATATATTTATTTACACCAAAGTTACAAACATACTTTTATAAAGGTAATTTGGAGCTTTAGGTAGTCTCGAAGGTGTCACCTGTGTGGAGACTGCCTTCCGTAACTAAATATCATTGCTGGCAATTTACGAAAATCAGTTTTCCAAAGCATAAGAAAGAAAAAAACAGTTTGCTAGGAACATTTCAGCTTTGCCCATAATGTAAAATTTTTCGTTTTTTTACAATTATAATAGCACATTGAGAAAGTAAAGTACGTTGTTGCAATGCATAATAGATATATATTATTTCGTGATAGACAACATGAGATAAATCTTTCGAAGTTTGTTACATTACTGAGCTTACACCCAATTTTGTCTTTTTCATGCATATACAAAAAAGTTAAGTTTAAATGTATTACAAATCATTTCATGATAATCAGTGAGTACGATTATACATAAGGAAATTATTACAACTCTAATAGATTTCAATTGTGGCATGTGACAATATCCATTCTTTTAACAACCTGAAAGTTTTGTTTATATTAACTGTATTTTTGATATGCTCCGGTACAAAATTGAATATTTTAGGGCCTATAAATAAAAAGGATTTGTTAATCAGAGTGAGATTTTGTTTCGGGGGTCGTATAACTCGTATTCTTCTTAGATCATATACATGGTCACTTCCGGTTATCACGAGCAAATTGCCACTCTTTAAGTAAAACATTTTCAACAATTTAAAAATTAACATGTGTTTTATGGGTAGAAGCTATAATTGAACAAATATTGGATATGTATGTTCACACTTTTAACGATTTGTTATAATTCTCACTATCTTTTTCTGCATTAATACGACCGGCTGCTATAAACTAAACTCCATAGCAATTAAAGCATGTCGCAGGGCGTTATTTGTATTCAAGAGCATTTCCTGTGGAAATTTGAGGCCAATTACTTCTCCGTGGACGTCGAACACATACAACTCGCTACAAGTGACTATTGCAGGTCGGGACTGAAACTAGTTGATGCAGGGAGTTAGTACGACTCGCACAGCTTCTGGAGGTCCATTCTTTAACTTTACCATCCAAAGTAAAGAGTCGGTTTCCGTGGTATTCTGAGTAATTAATCGAAAACAAGGAAATCGTCGCGATTTACAGGAACTTTAATTGCGCAAGCATTTCGCACTTTACGTGAACTACCTGAATTTGGCGATAACCTTTTACCTCATCCGGAAGAAGTGTTGTTACTAAAATTTTGATGATTTTATCCGCTTCCGCATGAAGTTACAATTTAACCATGTGTGCTTCTGCAATTTATGGTGCTTGAAGATTATTTATCCTATAAAAGTTTTACGTACATTTCAAGTGTCTTATTTTAAATCAATTATTTTCTACCTTGCTGATTATTTATGAGTTGACGAAACCATCCCATCTCTAAGATATTTAAAGGCGACTTAAAAAAATATAGTTTCATGTGTGATTGAAGGGAATTCGCTATATCAAAATATGAGGAGTGACATTAGAACAAGTCAAGAACTTCAGCTATCTCCGCAACAGTTAATATCTTGCGATGAAAGAAGCACGACCAACATCAAGCGAAGAATAGTTCAAGCCAAGGAGCCTTTCCTGAAGAAGAGGCAACTGTATTGCTCAAAATCCTTCAGTTACCAACAAGCACTCCATCAAGACATTCTAATGGAGAGAGTCACTCTATGAGTCAGAGACATGGGACATCGGAAAACAGATCAGCGAAGAATTGAAGCTTTCAAACAATAATGCCGGGGGACAATGATGAAGATTAAATGGCAAATAATGTGAAGCACGAAGAAGTATATGGAATTTGGCTAACGCCCATGTACACACCTCCTTCGGCTAAGAGATACCACCATAATCAGCCTTACCGAAAAAATAAATGTTTCTTTTCGGCTTGTGAGTTTTGTCAGCTCTCAGAGAAAATTGAGCCGTGACTACTTTAGGTCGCTAATGCCTTTCTCGGTTACTACACTTACAACATGTTCTGTTACATTTGTCACTAATAAACCCAGAGTATTATTTCCTCTGGTGGATGCTGTTACTAATTGATGCATTGCGTGTGTTGTGAAGGTACACATAAGTGACTCGCACGGCTCCTTGTCTTTTACTCCGGTGATAAACCCATTCGTGTCCCAGTCTATGGACGGAAGTATGAAATCTCCACTTATTATAATGTTTCGATCGTTTCCGCGCGAATTTAGTTTACTGCTCTTGTTCTTCAGGCCTGAGACTGCACTGCCGTCGCTATCAGGCTATTATATACACATACAAAGATTCTTTTGGCTTTAGGCTTTCGAAGTGAACATCATACGCTACATAACCGACTCTCAGATTAGAACTCCCATTTATTGGTGTAGCAATCCTTAGCTGCAATAAATAAGAACATAGAAGTCACTAAGAGGAACATAGTTTGTTGTCACGAGCATCGAAAACACTTAATAAAATAATCAGCCGAAAAATGGAAGGAAACCTCTCGGAGAACCTAAAAATAATGAATGATTTTGGAAAAATTTCATTACCTGCGATTTTGTTTGATAACCAACTTTCTGTCCCTATAATTACATCCGCATTTGTGCTTTTAATGAGATGGTAGAATTCAACTACTTTATTTTTATACTACGGCAGTATATTATCACCACATATATATAATTTCACTTTTAACAACTTCTCTGGTAGTTGATAGTCACCTCCATTAACTTTCTTAGGAAAACTAATTGCCAATAATTTGTCATAACTGAAAAATTACTTCTGAAATTCCTCATCTGGCCCGTGACTCATATTAAAGCCTCCATCAACTAGACATTTCACAACGTGGAATGGAATAAGATGTTCAAAACATTGAAAGCAGTTGGGATGGACTACAACGACAAGGAAAAAATCTGTCGCCTCTCCAAGAATCAGGTCACAACAGTGCGAATGAATGATGGAAGGAAAATAGAAGCCAAAATAAATGAGGAGTTAGACAAAGATACAGCCTCTCGCCATTATTATTCAATATATACTTAAAATAATCGAAAAGAGAAGCAGAAGAAACTGGTATAAAAGTAATCTAGGTTAATGGTGAAGAAATAAACATGCTTTCGGTTCGCAGTTCTAACATAAAGGAAATTGGACCTGTAAGCAACTTGGAATACTATGGTCCTAGTAATTTAGGAATATAATATGAGAATCAACAAAAAGAAATGAGCGAGTCACTCTATGGATCAGAGACATGGAGCATCGAAAATTGAGATCCCCGAATACGACTCGCACAGTCTGTCTTTTCCCGCTCTCTTTTTCGTAACTTTTCCTCTCGGGTAGCAATGTTGCCACATCCCATCCGCTTTTTACGCGAAACATTTGAAAACCCAAAATTTCCACCGTAGAGCGTCAATCAAAAAACGTTTTTGGACGTCTTGGAATGAAAGATACGATGAAGAAGATAAATTATTGATACGTTCCAAATTTTATAACATCGAAAAACAATATCTAGTGGTCAATTTCCCCGGGAACCCAACCCGCTGGGAAAGGTCTGCCTTCGCTGAGCTCCCGGGGTGGGCGAGGCTCGATTTTCGACGAGAGCAAGGGTGGACCTCTCTAATGGCCTACGTCGAGACCCATTTAACTTCCATTAACCCATTTTTTCCCTGAGTTGGTTAAATTACCCATAGGGGTAATTGTGTATTAATGCTGAATCATGAAATGGTCCAATACATCCCCCACCGCTCCGCATTAAGCGTCAGTCGCCTCCACCTGCAGCGTGATCTTAGAAAACGAGTATTCTTAGATCATGAACTGAGGACACCAGTGAAAATCTTATATAATCGAGTAACAATTATTATATGCAGTGTAGTTTTCTGAGCATAGCTCTTCAGGTAGCTTTGAAGAAAGCATAAGTAACAGGTTGACAAAGATTGCTACTTATCGCATATAGATAGAAAACTCAATACCTATATTTTATGTTGAGGTACCTAAACGTCATTTGGTTGAGTAACGATCATTTGGAGTCGTATTCATGGATTGGCAACCCCATCATGAGAAATTTGTCTTCTGGGGTGCCTAATTTCACTATTTTTCTGTGAAATGATGTTTAATCAGTAGAGTTGAGTAAATGAGAAAATTTTATTATTATATTTTCGGTCGAATGGGAACCTGCGTTTGTGAGCTAACCGCCAAGGTAATATCCCTAAACTCTGAAAGTTATTCAACACTGTCCACCTTTGAGCATGATTTCAGAGGTGAAGAAGAATAGTTAAGATGATGATAGGTAATATTTCTCCCCGTGAAGAGTTATAAATAGATATTAAAATAAACGAAATTTTGACGTAATATTGGCGGTTGAGCCCAGACACCTCAAATATTTTGTTTTAAATTATCAATAAATACGAGCTGCCTTGTTGCATATTAATTGCATTAAGATTGAGCTTAACCCATTTAAAAAATAAATCTCTAAAAATATTTTAGTTGTTTATTTGCATACATCTGGAGAATTTCATACAAGCAAAGGTTCTCACTAATTTGCATACTATCATTGAGGTGAACGTAGCATAAATATTTAGTTTTAGATGCTCCAACGGCTAAGGTTATATCATGCTTTCTAATTTAGACTTCATCCTAAGACAAACAGAACAACCATGTCCTGGGCGGGATTCAAATCCGCGACATTTGAATTGTCAGGCCAGCTATTAACCAAGACGGCTACTACGGCAAACAGCTGAATGTATCTAGTGTACCAAATTCAAAGCTCGCGAGCTAGCCGCGAAAACTTTAACGGAGTTACCCGCTGAAATGCACGAATGCAAGATATTCCACAGAGAAAAAATCATTCGCCTTGACCGGGACACGAACCCGGACCCCCTGATTTCCGGCCAGGTTCTCTACCAGTTGCGCTACCAAGGCTTCCTCTTTCTCTGTCAAGGCGAATGATTTTTTCTCTGTGGAATATCTTGTATCTAGTGTACGTTTGGTGACGATTCAACCTTAAATTCTAACGAAGTACTTACGTAAATATCCAAATTACTACGTAGAAATTACTTTCGAAAAGTTTTTCGCAAGCAAATATTTCCAAAATTTGACTAATGCTTTCAGGCTTAACTATGCGAAACCTCTCCATATCGTAAATTTAAAAAAAGTTCACTTTGTAAGGAGTCCAACGCCCGGTCTACTTTATTCCCCCTCCCTCCCCCTGTGATCCCCACTCACCTGGTTTTTTATGTAAATTCGGTTTAAATTGGTCAGTGTTACCTGAAGATGTTAAAATGCAACGAAACCTGGGTCTTACTCAATAAATCTCTCCATTGGGCCATAAGAAGTGTAGTTTTTTAACATTTCAAATTTTTTCGGTATGGAAAAAAATACCATCATGTATGGTATTTATTTCTATGCATTTTTAAATTCATTCCTCAAAATCATACGTTTATGAGTTTCAGATAACAATTTCAAACTCAAAATTGAATGAGTAATCCCAAAAGCATCCTCCAATAAATGAAATGTTTGGCATTATAAGAAATGTGAGATTGCCTCCTAATGCCAAATTAATAATGCAGCGATGTTCAGTGTTGAGTACCCTAATATTTGTAAGATGTTGGAAGGCTATAAGGTAAGGCAATGGAAACATTGAATAAATGCTGGATTTTAAAGAACAGAAAATTGATAAAACAATAGAAATCGTAGGCATAGAAAGGATCAAGGAAACGTCTATCGAAGAAGATATGATTCGTACGTTCGAAGTGCGGAGAGAGTGCGAGATGTACGTGAATGCAGGAAACGTGAACGCAGAATGAGGTTAAAATGCAAGGGGGTTAACATTCGCTGATGACTACAGCGAGTAAAGCATTGCAGAGGCGAGGGTAATGAGACGAAACGTAGGAGAGGAAGAAAGAGAAAAGTTGATTTGAAGAAGACGAAAAGAGACAGAAATGGCGCGCCCTTGTGTTAATAGTAGAGCTATATGGAAAAATGTTCAAATAGAGTCAATTTACGTTTTTGGTACAACAGCAGGAAAACTTGCGAGATAGCTTCAGTGCGGTGGAAAACCATTGATCGAAAAGAATGGTCTATATCTGGGATATTCACTTTCCAAATGTCTAATTTCTTATCAAATATGCTACTCGGGATACTTTGATTAACGTTCACAAACCTTTTGAGATATTTTCATTAAATTCGTGCAGCGACTTTTATCCGCCTATTTCGGCATCCCAGCCCACTGTGGGCCGTGAAGATTAAGAAGGAACAAGTCACTGAAATTTTATGATCTCCTAAATAATTTTTAAGCAGCAGTTAGCATAATAAAACTCTCTCCAGTGTTAAGCTGAAACGAAGAAAACGAACTTTATTTTGCACTTCAATATAATTTACAATCACTCGCAGGTGAGGAAACATCTAACTCTATTAACCTCCTGATGGCCATTTCTGTTAATTTTCCCATTTGCACGTTCTACATTATTTTTTACCGAATGATTTTCCCAGGATGTTTAGCACATTAAATGCTTCACACATTCCCTCCAAGGTTTACTTTATGTTGTAGAAAACGACTTGCATGCTTCCAATTACTACATAGGATAAAGTTCTAGTATCAACTAAAGAGTTGACAAATTTGGATCATGAGCAACCAGCGTCACAATCATAATATGCCTGTAGATGCAATGTTTTCACCCGGAGTCAACATGATTTATTGAATTTTAACTTACGAATCACATCGCCCTCTATCATAATACCTTCTTAACCACTCTATGCTTTTCATTTTCACTTCCTAGGTCAAAATCGTTAAGTCTCAGTTTCCTTCCGTCCACAGTGTCTAGTGTTGAGAGTAATTTTCATAAAATTTCGTCATTATTTAATTGTTGCACCCTTCATTCTTCTCAACCCACATTTTTCCACACTAAGGAAAACGCTTACTATTTTTACGCATTTAAATGTTGACTACCTTCACTTTTCACCATGTTGTTGACAACAGACTGGATTCCCTGCGCTGAAATGATGGTGCTATGATCCGACGTCGCTGTATTTCACTTCATATATTAAGACGTGAGGTATGACTTCGCAGGAGATGGTTAGGGTCCGGGTAAACATTAGGCAAGAAGGCACTTGAGGAGTTTTTATGCACCTAAAGGTTTGATAAGATGATAACTTCCCATTTGTCTTCATTACTTTTCTTCGCGTCACTGCCCCCAATTTATCAAATTGGTTATCATTTGCGTATTGCTTTCCCGTCTATCTGGCTTCGAATGGCTTTTAGACGCGAACATCCATTTCTTCGATTTTCCTTCAATGAGTTACAATTTATGTTTCCTCGGTTAAATACCTGTAACTACATCTACATCTACATAATACCCTGCAAGCCACCATAAGGGTGTGTGGCAGGGGGTGAATTCTTGCCAAACATGCACTACGTATCATGTATTTAAAAGGATTAGTATTTATATACTGTTCTAAACTACATTATTTAAAAAAAGATAAAAAATAGCAAAGCAATCATGCAAAAACATGCTGTTAGTTGGGTTAGCTTCAAGTCCTTATACCAACATGCAGCTACCAATGATATCCATTGCTACACTAGTACTCGATATATTTACCATTATTCATACCCCTATTTGTACGAGGAAAAAAGGAAATTTTGAATCTGTCAGTTTGGCAATCATTTTCTCTAATTTTTTGATTATGGTCCAGTCTACCGTAATAAGCAGGGGTTCGCAAAATATTTTTAACATCATCATTGAAAATATGGTCTTGGAATTTGTTTAAGAGATTAAGTCTAAATTTCAACCTGCTATCTGACAATGATTCCCAATTTAATTTATTTAATAGACTGGTTACGCCAATAAGGTTATCGTACCGTCCCTTTACAAATCTTGCCGATCTTCGCTGCACACGTTCAAGTTCATTATTTAGACACAACTAACATGCTTGTCAAAACTAGATGTAATACAAATACTGGAATGTTTCTCCAATGATCACTACTGATGTTTTTCTATTATTCCAATGATGTATTTGGGTTTTATTTGGCGATCTGACAATGATTCCCAATTTAATTTATTTAATAGACTGGTTACGCCAATAAGGTTATCGTACCGTCCCTTTACAAATCTTGCCGATCTTCGCTGCACACGTTCAAGTTCATTATTTAGACACAACTAACATGCTTGTCAAAACTAGATGTAATACAAATACTGGAATGTTTCTCCAATAATCACTACTGATGTTTTCCTATTATTCCAATGATGTATTTGGGTTTTATTTGGCGATCTGACAATGATTCCCAATTTAATTTATTTAATAGACTGGTTACGCCAATAAGGTTATCGTACCGTCCCTTTACAAATCTTGCCGATCTTCGCTGCACACGTTCAAGTTCATTATTTAGACACAACTAACATGCTTGTCAAAACTAGATGTAATACAAATACTGGAATGTTTCTCCAATAATCACTACTGATGTTTTCCTATTATTTCAATGATGTATTTGAGTTTTATTTGGTGATTAACCTGCCACCCAGAACTCTTGCAGAACCGCTCAGATCGATGTTTTCAGAAACAGACCGAGCATTTCATCTATCTTCAACGTTTGTACAACGAAAATAGGTACTATTTCCCTTGGATAGGCCAATCAACTTATGAAAACGTGGGAGCAGTCATTGTATCGAGAGAGCGTAAGCAGTTAATACCCCGAGCACCTCCTTAGCACCCCGCTGACAGACTCGGGTGGAGTTATTGTGCTAGACGCGTGCCGACATGAAATGGACGTGTAGCGTGAGGATTCGGGTGTGTGCGGAGAGGTGACGGGGGAGGGGATGAGGGGAGGGGATGGGGGGAGGGGGAGAAGGGCGAGAGAGTCAGCGGAGGGGAAATTTATTAAGACCCAATACATCCGAGATGAATGCCTTGCACATTCGTTCGAGTCTCCCCTCCCGTGCGTTTTTACAGCCGACGTTCGACGGCAGCGATGTCACATAACCGATC
Organism: Platycnemis pennipes; assembly: GCA_933228895.1. Lineage (NCBI taxonomy): Eukaryota > Metazoa > Arthropoda > Insecta > Odonata > Platycnemididae > Platycnemis > Platycnemis pennipes. The sequence goes on along the minus strand of OW121850.1, from coordinate 20,699,100 downwards.
GACCGGAAATATCTGTTTCATGGGTTCCGGCCCTTAAAAACGATACAGTTTGGAGGAGGGATGGAAAGGGTGGATACCCCACGGTGGATCTCCTGAGCAGAAGACATAAAAGTGGACGCCCCATCACACCTCTCCAACGAATGAAACGAAAGGGAATGTGAAACATAGAATGACTTCCATCGTCAGAAAAAGCCCTCGCTATACACTCCGGAGGACAAATTTTTCCCGAAGTATTTTCGAGGACGATGAGAGATCCTATTGTCACGCTATACTTCAGCTCGCACAGTACCATTTCCACTCAAGGAATACCTGCTGAGTAAATGCCCGCTGAACCGTGAAGTTTATATTTTGGTGTTCCAAACGATGAACAAATCTGCCCTAAACGGTCGGGGGAGAGTTGAATGACGAGGCCATCACTGCCAAGGATGATTTGCAGGGCAATATTCGTACGAAAAAGAAATCCGTATATTTTAATAATAACGATGGCGTTTGTAGTACTCAAATGATTTACGGTACAAATGAGCTTACTACCATGTCCATTACTGAGCGTGATTTTACGTTAGCTACAGCAACAAAACGGGTATCCAGGCGGGATACGTTTCATTGCTTAAGTACGCCGTAAAAATGTAGAAATGCATGATCTTGACGAGCGTCCATCTCCTTTTCTCTCTGTCGCACAGGGGGGCCAATATCGCTGAAAGCACTTTTATTCTCTAGTGCTTACTCATCACTAGACTACTCTTTGACGAAACTCCTACTCGAGGAAAGGGGATATTAATGGTCGTGAAGATGGAAAAAAAGGCTTCAGATAAAATAGGACGCACTCGAGTTTTTTCTAGTTGATTTATGTAATCCAGCTTATGTACTCAAGAAAGTACGTAGGTTAATATTTAAATTTATATATAGAAAGTAGTAGCTGGAGTTATGATTTTCCTCATTAATATGGAAAGCAGACAAAAATAAATACATAATTCTCTTCCAAAACTACATACTACGTATGAACAAAAATAAAAGATCAATTTTACTCTTTTTCTCAATAACTTATTCATGAAAAACAGGCATGCAAGCAATTAGGGTGGCTTACTTTGCCACCAGATGTCTTTGAATGAAGATTGGACATTCAACGATCAAACCTAGATTCCCAGGTCAGATGCCATTGCAGCAGCTTCCCATCTGCAGCGCGCGAGCCCCTTACAACAGAGATAGCCTGTCGTAATGGCAGTGTTTTCTTCAAGGAGACATTTTTGTTGCAATTACATTTACTCTAGAGATGGAATTGAGGAAAAATCTCTTGGACTCTCTCGTCCGATAAGGTATGATTGTTTTTTTTTGTATGTTCCCATGTGGAAGCGCTGAATATCATTGCATAGGAAACAAGAGCCCAGACTTCACATCATTAGGGATCGGGCTCGAACACCGAAACATTGGCTTCATTGAAATCCATAAATTGATACCGAGTGGAGGGTTTCAGCATTCCAGTCGTGGATGGGACGAAAGTATGGATCCCTCGGTATATTTCGCAAGAGGAAAGCTAGCGCAGATGCCGGGTTTCCATCCACCCTACTCCCTTTCCCTTTCAATCCTTCCGTTATTTTCTCTTCCCGGTCTGAGGCACCTTTGAAAGTAGGTCGACATGAATCCACAAGTGTAAGCGCTCGCGACATTGGGTAAATGTTATTAGTCTCACTTCGGCCTCTCTAAATATTTAGCTATGTATTGCGTTCTTTACAACACGATTTAGGCTATCTTCCGGCACGAGTAATGTAATCGATCCCTAAATGAATAAAGAAAAATTCCATTACTCGCGTGTACACACCACGAGGAAGTGCAATACCCCTCCCAGCAAACATCAACACCCGATTTTCTCAGTGCAGGGATAGTCTCGTGCGTACGCCACCGAACCCTGTGGCGCAATGGTCGCTTTTCTATTTGATTTACACGGAGGGGGGAAATGCAACCTCCTACCACCACCTGCCAACCCCTCCGACGGAGATATCAATTGCGCCGAGCGCTCTTCTGTAATTGAAATGTACCGGCAATTGAGTCGATCGCTTTATGTTTGCTCGACCTTCCCGCACGCGACGCGACATCGCATTACTCGTTTGGGGGGGAACGCTGAATCCATAACCTCGCACATGCCGTGGCCATATGTCGCGACAGATCGGAATCAGAGCGAAGGCGTCGTCGTGCCCCTTCTCTCGCCCCGGGCGGTCGGGCACCCTTTTGCTGCCCTCCTTGGATTGACACAGCCTCCTCCGAAGAGCTCGTCGTCAATGGTCAACAATCCTAAGATTGGACTGACCCAGCTTTCCTCTCGATACTCCTATCGGATAACCTCTTCATATTGACGTAATACTTCTCTTTTACATCATTCTCAACTTGCTCCATATATATCTACATCTACACGATACCCTGCAAGCCACCGCGAGGGTGTTTGGCAGGGGGTGAATATCACCAAGCATGCACTACCGTCATGCAAACAACCAACTATAGGGACTCATGCAACTAGATTGTTGGTATCTATAGTATTTAAGGGATTAATACATGCATCATGCACCACAGACTACTCTAAAATATTTCCCCTACCTATCCCTTTGTTATGCTGCCTATTCTGTTCTCTTATAGTACGGGGGATAAATGCCATTTTGAATCTATCGGTACGGCAATCTCTGTCTCTTATCTGATCTGATCGAATCTAGCATAATACGCTGTTTTTTTAAAATATTGTCCTAACATCTTCAGTAAAGTTATCCGATTTAAATTTCTCTAATAGATTTAATCTGTACTTTAACCTACGCTCTGATAATGATTCCCACCCTAATTTTTGTATTAATTCTGTAACACTACTCAACCTATCGTAACACCTTTTAACGAACCTAGCTGCTCTACGCTGCACACCGTCTAGTTCACTGATCAAACCTAATTCATTCGGATCCCGTACACTGGCTGCATACTCAAGGTGGGGCCTAACTAGTGAAAAGTAACATCGCTCTTTTGTCTTCTCATCACATTTCCCAAGTACTCTTTTTATAAATCCTAGCTTTCTCTTCGCTCGGCCGCATATTACCCAGATGTGTCTTCCACGCGATAAATCTTTAGTGATTGTTACACCTAAATACCCTACGGTTTCAACGCTTTCGATCTTCGTGTTATTAATTTTATAGGATCGCTCTATCGAATTATTCCTCCTCCAAAAATTGATAGCTACACAATTTTTAAGGTTAAGTACTAATAGCTATTTGTCGCACAGTTTATATCATCCTAAGCCTGCATTTTCCATTCTTTCCATTCACTTTTCCTTCGACGACTCTCTTCATAAGGTCATCGTGTCTTAAAATGTGGAAGATTTAAATGTCCCGTCTTCTTTTCAAAGTTTTAAGCAGACTTCTCTTCACTCCCACTCCCCTCACGACTTCTTACGACTTCTTCGTTTGTCACTCGGTCGATCTTCACTCTTCGGTAGCACCACATTTCAAATGCTTCCAACCTTGTGTTCTCTACTTTTAAGCCATAAAGAAGCATGCCCTAGATGTATCCCAAGCGCCACCAAGACAAAATCACGCTGCCGGCCGAGGTAACGCCTGGAGACCCAAAGGTCGTGGGTACTAATCCCACCTTAAGACCAGGTTTAACTTTATGGAATTGTTTCACAGGGAAATAATTAGAACTCCGTATGTTTCACACATTTTTCTACCCACCAAGGTTTCGACATTCAATGTCATCATCAAGGTTTTAACATTGAATGCCGAAACCACCGTGATCGTTAGAAATTAAGTGTGGAACGTACCAAGTTGTAATTTTTTTGGAAATGGATCTTAAGACACGATGGCCAGATGGAGACAATCTATGAAGGACAAGTGGATGGGAAGAATGGCAAAGGAAGGCCTCGAGTGAGATATATGGAACAAGTGATGAAGGATGTCAAAGAGAAGAAATACGTAAATATGAAGAGATTAGCCGATACAAGAACTCTAGAGTGGAGAGCTGCGTCAAACCAATCTGAGGATTGATGACTAATGATAACGATAGATGTTGTGCTATTGAGAGCTGAAATTAAGACCTTAAGCTATACGGTGCGATTTATTCATAACAGTTGGAGCACCTTAAATCTACTACTAATGTGAAATCACAGCGGAGGCGCGTATTGTTTCCCGTCCTCACAGTCAGTCTTTCAGTGGCACAAGTGCATCAATTTGATTCGGAAGGACTCTACCTTGTATGGACTCATTTCCCACCGACAGATAAACTTTAGGCGTAGCGTAATGCGTGAGGGAATTTCTCAACAAACGTGAGATTTGGAGTAGTACTTATTAGTAGCTGCACTTGAATAATGAGCAACTTTCAAAGAATAACGTTTACTGCCCCCTGGTTTCGCTTTTTACTGCATTTTCAGGCCTGAATATCTCGGTCGCAATAAACGTTATCACTGTGGAAGTTTATCATTATTCAAGTGCAATTACGTTCCGTTTCCGCTCAACCACGCCTGACACCTCAGAATTTGCTAGCTTGAGTAGACTGGGACTTTAAAGTGCTCCAACATATACTCTTTTATCGCATTGTCGAAGATAATATCTTAATCGTAGGACAAATTTGCTAGCTTGAGTAGACTGGGACTTTAAAGTGCTCCAACATATACTCTTTTATCGCATTGTCGAAGCTAATATCTTAATCGTAGGACAAACGTAGCATCCATGTCACGGGCGGGATCTGAACCTACGAGCTTTAGGTCTGGCTACCGCGGCGAGCTCGAAGTCTGTATTCGTAAGCTTTAGACACATAAACGAATTCATCGGTCTCCGAGATATTACGCTCGATCAAATATCTTCTTCATCAGCGTAAATAATATCCCAAGCAGCGCTCTATAACAATGCTCATAGGGAATTCAGTTTTTTTTCTCGGTCAACAAAAAGAAGAGATTTTTATGCAAAAATAGCGAAAGACTACTGAAAAATAAAAGAAAAGAAATACTGAAGAATATAAGAAAATAAAATTTTTAGTTATTAACTCATATTAGGTAATATCAAAAAGCTAAAATGATAAAATAACTTGGATTCTGGGAAAATTAGTCTCATAAGATGAAATTGAACGGATGGCCATTTCCCAGAGGTAAAACTTGGTGGTAAACAGGAGCTGCAACTAGTGCTGCCTCTATTAGCTTCAGTGTTCTCCAATCCTTCCCGTAATCCTCCTTCAATCCGTAGATCTCCGGTATACTCCTGATACCGACACTACTGTCGGAAAGGGGGACTTTCCTAGTTTCCATCATCCCTGTTCCTTCTGACGTGTAAAAAAAGAAATAAGTGATTATTTTACGTAGGTTTACCCAAGGTCAATAACGCTTCCCAACAACGATTATTTGTTCTCACTTAATTTCCCATCAATTCCCATCCCATTTAATTACTACGCCGAAAATGATTAATAAATTCTAAATGCGTTCTTTCTATGTTGCTGGGGACAGGCTGTGGAATAATATTCCTACCGACATAAAAAAATCCTATTCAATATTTGTTTAAAAAATATGTTTTTCGTATCTATTAAAACAAGAAGGGTTTTAATTTAATATGCATGCAAAACCTCATTTAAGGAACTGCTTTTTTCTGTACTTAACAATGTAACTGCTTTGAAAATCAATGTGTTATCGAGCTCAAACGTATAAGTACTTTGTTGTATGTTCTTAGTGGACGAAGACAATAAATTTATTTCTATTCTATTTCTATTCTATGAGTTTTCAATACTGTGGTAGGTACAGCTTTGGTGGTTCGGAATAAAGTCTAAGTGGGTTGATCCTAAGTTTGCAAAATTGAAATCTTGCCTGCGTGGGGTTCTTATTGTCCAATGAATGAGCTCGAATGTCTTCATGGTCTTAGTACTCGTAATAGTACATTTCTTGGGGCATGATAACTAAGCAAACATGATGAAAATGAAATAAATATGTAAGATATATTTTATTATTTCATTTATATGAATTTCCTCACATGTTGACAAAAGAGGGAGGGGCGATATCGCGCCCTTGTAAAGAAAGATTCATTTCATCCCTGCCCCACTCCCCTCCCTCCCTGTCATCCGTTCTCCATTCCCACGACTGCTGGGCGGTGGGCATTCTCGCCCCTCTCGTCACACCTTGTTACCGCCTCACGCATCCCCCCTCGCTTTCTTTTAATTAAGCCCACGCCACCCTCCCCCTTCGAGCCACTCACATTTGGTGGCGGGGGGTCGTCACCCTTCACACCCCCCTCCCTCCATACGAAGTAACTGACTTCTATTCTGGTGGGCGCACGTATTGTCACCCGATGTCGGTCCCTACATCTTCCCTGATTTCTCCTCTCCCAGAAAATCTCCGCCAAAGAATGGATTGGGGGGAGACAGGGGCGCATCTCCTTATTGGCGACGTGAGCAAATGGAGACTTTCTCCACTCTATTCCGTCATTGGAAGCGAGAGGCTGCGAGACGTGACAGGCGACGAACGCACTTACTTATTCGTTTCTCCTTTCGAATGCATTTACATGCGTGAGTTCCCCACAGAGGGCACTTTGCCCGATGGGATTTACTCGGAGACCGAAGAGGGAAATGTCCTGGACGGGAAAGCGTTGGGGTGTCACAGATAATCGAATAATTGCCCATCCCTTTCATAAGGCGTCCGAAGTAATCCCGAAAATTTGAACGGCATGTTTCCCTGATTATCCCCACTCTGATCATAGCTCCCTTCCGATAAGGGGAAACGTCAACTTTCATAATGGCCGTACTTTAATCGGCTTCTTAAAATATGGTGTGACCGACCGACCGAACACTGACGAAGTTAATTCGCGCGTCAAGGTGAGATGGGGTTAAAGTACGGCTACCAACCCCTGCCATTATAATACCTCTTGATTCAAATTTATAGATGAGTCGGCAAGAAGGTTAGCAAGAACCCGTAACAATCAGGTTTAAGACTTCCTCGAAGAAGACGTTGATTTCAATTCAGGAGCAAGTGTTCACTAGAATTTGGTATTGAAAGTACCAAAAATCGTTCCTAAATAAAATAAAAGGGCATTAGAAATGACACTTCCGGGGATTAAAGTAAAGATGATAGGGCTAATTAAGTAATTAGATCATACTACTGGCCTACCACCGAGAGTGAAAAAATTTTCATTGCTAAATCGATCTATACTTAAGTCTTTTGTGGAGCATATTTCGAGTGCAGTACTCAGTCCTTCGGAAGGGACGTTAAGCCGTGATCCCCTTGGCACCTTCTGTTAAGAGCAGGTTAATGCCGACGCCGGGTTTCTTTCCACCCTTCCTCCCTACCAGTTCATTTCTATCTTAATACCTTTCCTTTTGGTCTGTAGCGCCGGGTAAAGTCTTGAAAACACAGATTACATGAGGGAGATTGTGTAATTGAAAGTATTCACGATTATATTGTGTCAGTAAACTGAAATACTGAAAACACCCGTCATTGTCAATATAATAAGTTTTACAAAACAGAGTGAATACTGGGTGTGAGAACGTTCAGAAACCAGGAGAGGCAGTTGGAGAGTATGTCCTTCAAGGAACACTGCTGGTCATTTTCGCGTAATATTTTGAACGCTGATTACAGCAACCCTGCTGTAAACACATATTCACCAGTTGAACGTCGTAGTAAAAATTAAGTATGTAGTGAAAAAAGTAGGAAATGAGCTAGTTGGACTTGAAGTAAGTTGTCAATTCTCTAAAAAACAAGTTTTCTCCATTCCCACGGCATCCCGGGAGGTCGCCTGAGCTGCCCGGGCCTTAAGCCGTGCCAGTATGGCCTTATCGACATGTATAATCACGTTCATTCGAACCGTTCACAATATTAAAGATGCTGCGCCAAATTATGCTCCCATACAGCACCAGATCACTTATTTCCTGAGATTCACATCAGAAAACACACTTTGAAAATGTGACATTAATTTAAAGTGCAACAAAATCCAAAATTTAGATAGAAATATCTTCAAGTGAGGTGGGAAAAATCATGATAAATATTTCTCAATGGATTCCCGGCGAAGCAATAATATATCCAGAGGTGTTCATCAATTTTCACTGAAAAATAATTCAAACTCGTAATTCTATGACAATTACATGATTACTCGTATCTTTGGGGTCGCTGCAAGTCAATCGGGCAATAATTTACGAAAACTTTCAACTTGGGTTTTAAAATATTGATTTTAAAACCCGATATTTTGAAATCATGAAACATATACAGTATAAAAAGAATTTTTGAATAATTTATGGGCATATCGATCAAACATAAGCATAATCTCCATTAGCAATTACAGAGATTACCATTCGAATACATGCAAATCTAAGAACGCAATATGCTAATAAAAATATTTAGTAATAGAATGGCCACTACACTGGTGTATCTATTTATGAGTATACAACAAGAAATGAAAAATATATTTGACTGATGAGTGACTCTGCAGTATGTTGCTACGAGTAATTAATTTAGAAAACTATATTCATAACAGCGTAATGCTAAAGAATTTCATTACATACATAATCGCTCAGGGGCACATGATACTTATTCTGCAGAGTACAGGGTTTGGTTTCCTGGAGTCGACAAGGATCACCATGGAACAGGATGATCATAACAACTGCGCCTTCAAAAATAGGGAGGGGAAATGTAATCCTCCAGAAAAAGTGGAAATAGCCGTCGTGGAGAAGAATAAAATCGGAATAACGTATCTGAATCGGGAAATATAATCTTTTCCCGGACCTAAGCTCACCGCCCTTGTTTTCCTTGCTTCCAAAACCCATTCTGCTCATTTTCTCACCCTCAGCGACACAAGCGCAATCGTTCTCGCAAACAGAAAAACAATTCGTAAATCCAGAAAGAAAGTAATTGCGGGAAGAGTCTAAATACGCATGCTAAAGAGACGGAAAATGTAAGAACGATAATTCACGAAGGCTTTCGGATAATAATGCGCTGCCCTTTTGTCTGGCTTACGACGCCCCCGGGGAGGAGCGCGAGAGAAGCGCGCGGGGTCGATGCTCATTTGTCCGGCAAACCCTCCCTTCCCTCCTTCCCCTTACGAACTCTCCGATGGAAAAGAATATAAATGCGTATCGGAACAAGGGGGAGAGCGGGAATGAGACAAAGGCCGCCCGGCTGAAAGAAAAGAACAGGGCGGAGAGATTAAAAAGAATAACAGTGGCGAGCATCATAACTAACGGGATAACGGGGAGGAGTACGAAGGCCCCACAGGGCCTCTCACCCCCTCCCGTAAGGGGCCTCGAGGCTAAGGGAGGGAAGGAACGGACGGATACATGATTTGGGAAAAACGCGCTGAATCTAGTATTTATTCCTTTGCATTAGAGTCTGGGGGTGAGTGGGAGGTTGAATGGATGACCTTAGCCGGTCGCCGGTTTAAGAGGGGATTAATTCGCCACTGTTTTGCAAGCGAGGTGAGGAATAACGACGGCGTGGGGGGTGTGTTTCGGAGAGGGGGAGGAAAGGGGTGGAACGCGGAGATTGGGGCGGGGCAGGGAAGAAGGGAGGGCGAGGAGAAGAATGCTTTATTAAAGGCTAAGCGTCGATTCGTGCGTGTGTATGTTTGGGGTGAGAGAGGTACCGGAAAAGGAGCTCCGGACGGACTCGAAATGTTTTATTCTCTCTTCTTTACGCTGCTCATGCGATCGACGGAGTGGAATGAGGAAGAGAGAGGGAGAGGAAGTGAGTGAGGTGACGAAACATCTTTAGTGGGGCGTGGGCTTTCCGTCCTCATTGAGGAGTGTCTATTCTCTTTCACCAATGTCTCGTTTTCTGAAAAACTGCGCATACGGAATCATATACATGAAATGATTAACGTCAAAAAGAACGGAGGCGTGGGGAATATTGGCAGTGGGCTCTCGATCGTTGTAAATTATCACATTTCCGAGAACGCTGTTTAACCTTTGTCTCATTAATCATCACCACCATGATCTCTGGCCATCAACCCTAAGATTACATGGGCAGAGCTAACTTCTATCGGCTAATTTCTTCATTTTGGCGTAACCCTTCAATTTATATGGACAGGAGTTTCTCATATTCAACAGTATTATGTAGAGATGAAACAAAACATGTTTAGGTATTAACTCCCAACCACACACCGTAGAGGTGGCTTGCAGGGTACTGAGTGGATTTAGGTGAAATAAAATCAAGGATTACGGACTGTCTGTCTGGACACCTAACACAATTTTAGATGAGTGATGTATGTACAAGGACGAAATATTCTGAAAAAAATTAAATCGAAGAATTCAATCCATTGCAACATAGTTCATGTAAATTTGTTGCTCGGTAGCAATATAGGTCACAAGACGTTACACGTAAGACGGACTATGCCTGAAGTGTAAGTTTCACACACCATCGTACTTAGCATTCGACAATATAGATTCATCATCATCATCGGTCAACAATCCTAGGATTGGTTTGCCGCAGGCCTCCACTCTATTATTCTATCGGCCAACCTCTTCATATTAACTCTTTTATAACTCCGCTCTTTTAATCCTTCATAACTTGTTCGATGTGGAATACGTAATGAAAATTTATTATTACTCTATTGCTTTCTGATATAAGTATATACATACTAGCTGAAATGTTTTAAAATCCACCAGTGTCGGAAAAGACTCATTCACCTAACATACTAGTGAATAACTTTATTCTATTGATAAATACAATAAAAATCAAAGAATCGGAAACATTAACACTGATTAATTTTTTTGTGTGATACATTTTCTGCAAATAAAATATTCTTTTCATTTATAACTTGCCAACCAATGCAATTAACCGAGAGAAACACAAGCATAGGTACATCATTATCATTTCATCTCATTATTTTAACTACGTGAAGGTAGACGAAATTTTATTCCTTATTTTTCTTTGCCCTAGTTTTTATCATCATATCACTCAAAAGAGCCATTACCTCGTAGACATCGACGGGAATCAGAGGGCCGGACGACAAAAGCATTTTTCAAGCAGCAAAAAAAGCTTTTGCTTTTTTTTCGTTTTTCAGATCTCGATGGCGAATGATTTGCGTCCCATGTAATGCGATCGGGACACGTCTCTCTATCCAACCGCGGTGGCGCCAGCCATTTCCTTCCCCAGGGGCGTAATTGGAGCCGGTCCTCTCTCTGGGGCGAGATATCTCGCCGCCACCGCGATGCGCCGAATTGCTCCAGCGATTCAACGTTTCGCCCGACCGGAGTTAAGATCTCTCTCTCTCTCCCTCGCCCCCTCCCTCGAGCCCCGCGCTGGTACGCACCAACGGGAGAAACGCGACGCACCCCATCGCTTCGCGAAAACACGTCCACTGGATGTGGCGCTATCCCACAATCACGGCAAAAGCGTTCGTTCGTTGTTTTCCGCCGCAAACGCTTTCATTGTTTTCCACCACCGCCGGCGATTGGTTTCGGCGCTGCGGTTTGGAACGGAATCGCGGGTTGAGGGAAGGGGGATGAGGGTCGACCGACCAACCCCTCAATATCTTTCCTATCCGCGCTCTCACGCAAGCTCCTGACAATGACCGATGTCCCCAAACAAGCGAGTTCCCCCACCGTCGTTCCAGACCCCAAAATTGGCAGATGAAATCGAGCGCGGCGGCCTTTAAATCTTTTATCGATTCCGGAAATAAAATCCCGACTGTCACCCTCACTTTTGACTCCGGAATCGTCGCCGCCGACCGCTTCGCGAGTCGTTGCGTCGCCCCAAATTCACTCACTGCCCTCTGCTTCCCCTCCACCCCCTAATCCACGGGCGAACCCGAAGGAGAGGGAGGGCAAGAGTCGACCTCCCCCTCATCAGAATATCTGAACCCTCAAAAATATAATCCTCTGTGCAGAGACACATTCTTATTATGACACTTATTGTGAAGGTTTTTCTTGAACCATTAGGTGTTTCCTTTCCCACCGCGAGAAAATGTGAAGAGGTTTTCTCGTGTGTCTACTCACCAGGAAGGATAAATACTGCTATAATTCTCTTAAATATTGCTCTGAAATTAATTTTGAGCTGCAATCACGAAGAAATAAATCTAACAAGCTATCATTGTAGAATATTTTTTCCAAGTCTCGCATGTCCCATTGAATAATCAGAATGTTCTAAATGTCTTAAAAATCTTTTGGTAATAACATATCTTGGTTCGTGAGCCAGCAAACAATTAAAAACCGCTAATTACTCTGGCAAAGAAGTCAGAACCGAGTTAAAACAAGTGAAAGAGGTCAGTCAAACCGTATTCGCTTCGTTAATGCAGATGATAGTATAATTCCATCAAATTCTAATTTGAAAGTTTCACTCCTTCATGAATTATGTTTTTTACAGTTATTAGTTGCGTTCACTCACATTGTGATACATTAATAATCGAGTACTTGAATTTGAAGAAAATTATGCGTTTATGGGACCCGTTACTATGGCATTTGAGTATTCACAACTGGCTCCAATCCGCTGCTGTCCTAGCACACCACTTTGCTGTTCTTCATGTTGGAGGCGATAAGGTCACCTCGGCTAAAGTCGTTAATGAAATCCCTGACTTCTCCCTCAATACATTTCCAATGACGGCGTGGATGTCTAGTAGATGGAGACTCCGATCCGGGAAAGGGTTCTCTTTTAATCCGTTCAGCTAAAACGATTCTGATTAATTTTCTATGGGGAAACACAGGTAGGGAAAATGACCCTTCCTAAAATAGTTAGACTTTCAGGAGGGATGTGCCCTGGTGAACTCATTTACTTTACACCTACATGTAACCTCGCGAGCCACCATAAGAGCGGTTGGCAGCGGGTGATGGGTCACCAGGCGTGAAATTGAGTTTTAGTTTATCTTGAGATTTAAGTTAAAAGAACTTTGTTAACTAATAATGAGGTATGGTGTATAATTTTTTTGCACTAAACATACATCGTTGGCATTTTAGTCGTGTATCGTTCGTGGGAAAACGAATTCTTGTAATGCTCGTTCCGAGAGCTGATTTCTTTTAATTTTTTGCTTCTGTCTGTCCTGCTGATGAAGTGCGGGGGAAGAAATATCCATGTATGAAGTGTCAGATTCCAATTCGGATTACATGAAATTTTCAAGTGACTTAAATCTTGCTAACAACCAACCATTTACAATAGTCAATTGACACTCTGTACGTTCATTAGTTTTTTAATGCGCTGATTTCCTTTCATCTTGTTTATTTCCCGAATTAAATATCTAATAATTGCATAAAAATGCTGAGCATAATCTATATTACACCTATCAAGTGCAAAATAATACTTTATTTTACTTTTTCACTTTGACACATTGACGTAATTCCATTTTTAAATCCCAGTGTCTTTCCAGCGCTGCGCCACAAACATTTCGAATATGAGCATGATAGAATTGAGGCAAGAGTGATGCCCAGATTTTTAACTTCATCCATGACACTTGTTTATACTGCGCTAACATTAGGTATCATTTTCAATTTTTTTTATATTTTCTGCCAGAAGTGTAATACGGTGCATTTTAAAGATTCTTCGAAACCTCAGTCTTGACACACGGAATCAATACCTACTTTTAAGATTCGTTTGGGGGGGAGACTCATATTCTGTTATTTTTTACTTATTTATCGATATATGACAGCATCATCAACAAATAATCTTATGTTAAAGTTTAGCAATCAACACCGGCCCTTAAATCGAGGACTTCTTTGGAATTTCTATTCTTAGATGTTTTTCCATCTTAACGATGGTGAAATGATGTGGAAACACGCAAATTATTAAAAGAAGGACACTTACAGACAATTCTTCCGGCGCACAGCTACTGCGAGCAGCTTCACACCTCCGGCCAGCTCCGACGACCCTTCAAGTCTAATCCATGCAGCATGGACCAATAGCAGCGTATAAGGTTACCTCACCAAGGACCACGTTTTCTAGAAGAAGAATGAGTGGGATGAGAGAAAAGTCTTTGATTATGTCCCCATAACTCCAAACTATTGACTCCTAACACCGAATAAAAATGAGTTATACATTGGTACAGAAATACTTAGGCCGAAACGCACATTGGTAACAATTTCGGCAGGACAGGATATTTTTTATTTCAGCAGGCTACTTTAGCTGGTTTCCTGCATAATATCCATCTCATTAGGTAGGTATTATGCGTAAGCATTAGTGTATGTCCGTAATTTGGTGAAACTCACACCTTGGAGGCGGCTAGAATTCCTGTTTCTCATTTTCAATTCCTTAAACGTGATTAAAAAAATATACTCCAGACCAGAACCATAAAAAGCGTCATCTTTTATGGACTAACCAAATAAGGGCAATACATAAATAAAATAATGACGAGCATGAGCTGCATAAAGATGTCGGATTTTAAGATCTTTTGAGCTTAGCTTGTGGTCTTATTCTCTCATATCTGGTACTCTAAATTTAGCACGTCCATCGCAGCATCACGGTGAATCTAATTAATGTTTTGGATACAATCATTTTCCAGTTAAACAAAGAATAGAGAAAAACATGTGCTCAAAGCTATCGGAAAACAATAACTAATAATTGCTGTATTATGAATAAATAACTCCCAGAAAATAGCAAACTTCACAAACATTTCTGACGATGACGTTGTGCATATGAGAAGCACGAAATAGAGATAAATCGAACATGGATTTGAAATACCCTTCTCATTCCCCCTCCAGCATTTCTTTGCGAACGAGAAACTGAATATGATCATGAAAATTTAAAACACATAAGAAATATATGAAATGGAATTGAAAACTAGGAATATTATATCGAAGAAATATTTTATTAATATTTTGGCCAATAATAGATGGACTTGTGTCCCATGTATGAGAATCCTTTCACAGGAATCACAGTCAGAGCCCTACTGTCTTTCTTTGTATAAAAGTTATCCACTATCGCAACATGTAACTAAATTGAGAGCCTTGAAAAAAAAACTATTCGGTACTTCCTGCTTTTTCTGAGAAGCATTGCAGACCTCACAGTGGACTAACGGCCTTTTTGTCTTTGATCTATAGATAGTTTGTGGATAGAAAAATCAATAACCCGCAATGATCTACGCGATATTTAGCATGAATTCTCCTTATTTTGATCCATAGATAGTTTGTGGATAGAAAAAGCAACAACCCGCACGGATCTACGCGATATTTAGCATAAATTCTCCCTCCTTTGATCCATAGATAGCTTGTGGATAGAAAAATCAATAACCCGCAAGGATCTACGCGATATTTAGCATGAATTCTCCTTCACCAACCTCCCTTAGAGGGTCGTAGTCCGTCAAAAATATGTCCCCGAAATTGAGGGACCTAAAAAACAAACGCGAGGCCTGCGATCCCCACACTAAGTCTTCATCTTTTTACGAGGGTGCCTCTCTCCCGCGAAATTGCGAGGGTGGAAGAGAGAGAGACACCCTCTCTGGGCATGACGAGAGGAGGAGGGGGGTTGCGGGCTCTTCCCCCACACCAATGGCTCATCGCGTGTGCGATCGACACGCGTCCAGGATCACGGTGGTGACACGGGCATCAATTTCCTGGCCGTGACGGGCGCGCGTCTCCGCTGTCAACGGGGCCACGTGGCCGGCCGGCGGCACGCCCTCTACGCGCCCGGAACACAGAGTGTTGGCCGCCACGGGCGCGAGATTAGAGGAGGATTCGGTGTTAGGGGGGATGAGGAGGGATGTTTTTTGGCCCGGCACACGCACTGGTCTATTTGGCGACCGAGCATTTTCCGGTCCGTGGAAGCCACTCGGGCAGCAAATGACAAAGATGGTCTTGAGCGGAAGCCTCTCGATCGAGTACATCATCGAGTAATTGAACTTCATGCCAAGTGCATCAGTCAGATAGACCTTTTATCGGGTGCGGTTCGTGCATTATTCGACGATGTACCCAAGAGCTTAATGGAGTGTAATAATCTCCGAAACTTCATTTTTGACCATTTTCATTGCTTTCTCGATTTTGACATTTGAATAGGTATCTACTAGAATGGCGGCAAAATTAGATGCTAAGGTGGTCCAACAGCGTATGGATATATCATACCGTCCAACCTCGCATAATTCTAAGCAAAATCCCAAGACAAGCTCAACATACATACCTGAGGCGGTTTTTGAATCGCTTTCCTGTTAACTGTCAGCCGGCTCTTCACCAACCTCTCCACTGCGGACGGCATTTAAGGGACATGTGAAAAAATTTGCATTACCAATTGCCACATCTTTACTATTTCTTCAATTCCAGCCTATGTTCCTCTCACGACAGAATGACAGCACAGTGGAGACAATATCGAGTCACTCACTCCGGGTTCCAATCCGGACCAATCGCGGTGGCGGTAAAGTGTTGGTCCTATCCTTACCGTTCCTTCCGGTCCTACTGTAAGACTATCCTTCACGATCTTTTACTAATACAACACAATACAAATAATTGTCCTAATACAAACTCTTCGTAAAGCTGTAAAGCAAAGACAATAAAACCAGATATCATCATCAGTCAACAATCCTAAAATTGGCTTGACGCAGCCCTCCACTCGATTCTTCTTTCGGCCAATCTCTTCATATTAACGTGTTTCATCGCATTCACTACCTGTTCCATGTATCCCACATGACCCCCTTCCTTTGCCGTTCTTCCCGTTCACTTTTCCCTTGATGATTGACTTCATTAGGCCATTATGTCTTAAGATATGGCCACCTAAGTTGTCCCGTCTTCTTTCTAGAGTTGTAAGCATACTTCTCTTTCTCCCACTTTTCTTAAGATTTTGTAACCAGGCCGATCCATTTTATCTTCATCATTCTTCGGTAGCACCACATTTCAAATGCTTCCAGGCTTGTCTTCTTTGATGTTGTTATCGTCCATATTTCGCTGCCATATAGTACGCATATGTATGCTCTAATGAAAATTTTCTCGCTACTATGCTTGATTTGCAGCTGTAACCAGAATCTTCTTTTGGTGAAATACCCTTTTTACCTGAGCAATTATACTGGCCATTTCTCTTTTACATCGCGCATCGCTGGTTCCTCGGCTTCCCAGGTAACAGAGATCTTCCAGAAAGTTAAATTAATCATCTCTTAAGGAAGTATTAACAGTTTACAAGTGAAAATCAAGCTCCAACAATCAAAGTCCTGTATATATTGTATATAAAATTTGAAATTACATAAATACTAGGATAATATATTTGATGCTACTTTTCAGTAATATTCTCAAAAGGTTTTTTGATTAGAAACAATTCGCAACTCGCGAAAGGATATACCGTAAAATTGAGCTGAAGAATCTAAGAACTAAGATCTAAGAACTAAGAACTAATCTAAGATCTAAGAACGTGGTTGGTCAAATTATTAACGATGCAATAAGGATACAGAATGATATCATGAACCGAAGATAATAGTGGATAAGGAGGATAACGGAGTGGATAACAGAGGAGCAGTAGATAGCGAAAATTATAAATGTCTTGATGGTGACATTTAAATGTATCCTTAGTTTTCGTAAATCGCTTTAAGAAATCGAAACATGTGCTCCACTTAATGAGGTTGTTATCCCACTGATGGGTACTCATTCATCGTTCTCATGGCAGAAGAAAATTTTCATCCGAAGCAGATCTTTCAGTTGTCTCATTGGTAGAGGCATTTCATTTCATAGGGGTTACCAATGTTACATACATTTGCATGCTGTCAAAATATCACACCAAATTCTTCTACAGATAAACTTTTTTGTTATAGTCATTTGATACAAGTCGTAAACTAAGGAGACTGTGAATTCTTTCCGACAGTAAACAGATTGCCACAGATGATCACTGCACTCTTGCATATTTGTATTTGCGGCTTGCGTATTTACGTTTAGAATTTTTTCGTACCGCGGCAAATATGAACCTTTCAAACCGTGCAAAAACAATTCCCAGTAAATCGGCAATCCATGACAATTCATATAAAGGAAAATATGGAATGTTTAGTTATTATATGCATACCTGGTTGTCAAATATGACTTATAAGCTTGTTAGGTGGAAGTAAATGTCGAATAACTTGAAAAAAACGAACTTTTTCTTTCAATAAAATCAATCCTCAAGCAATGACACTTCCAGACATCTGATTACAAATCCGCCATATTGTGTTATTATGGAACTCATAAGCTTTTAACCCCACCAATTTGGTTCGATAAGTTATCTGACAGTTTATGGAACTCATAAACTTATTGAACGTTCATGCAACACTTATTGAATGGTTGCTAGGGGTTATGAGTCATAACTTTATTGAATACATATGTATCGTTCGTGCAACCGGCCATTAATGGAAATCATTGCATATGTGATAGCAATTCTTGGCTCTAAACACTATTGGCGATTTCTTATTGCCCATAATTTATAACTTAAGGCGTGAGGTTTTCTTTCCCTTACGGACTGTCTGAAAGAGACGACTTCGCAAATCCAACGAGATATGTACGTACATTTGGAATGAAAGTAAAACACAGTAAAACAAACATTTTGGGATTTTCGTAGAAAACGACGGCAAAACTTAATATTAATGCGGGAGGGGATCGGATATAACACATCGAACATTTTTGTACTCAGGTAGAATATTGGGCGAAGGTGGATGAAGTAGTAATTGATATTAGAAGAAGAATCATTTTGGCGTAGCGGGTGTTTACCAACAGAGGATATCTGAAGCCATAAACGTTGGAACGGGATGTAAGGAAAAGGTTGTCACAGATCTTATCATGAAATGTGAATTTTTTAGTGATTTGAGATCTGACCTCATGCAATAGATGGAAAGAAAGATTGGAAGCTTTGGATATCTGAGTGATAAGAAGAAGAAGAATTGGGAAACGGTGATGGACGGAAGGAGGAGTAATACAGAGGGGTTGAACATGGTTGATGGCAGAAATAAGGAAGCAGAGTTGGTGGGTGAGATAAGTACTTAGGGAAAAACGAAAGGTCGTTATTCAGGGTAGAATGCTGTGCAACCGAAGACAAGGAAGGCATTAAGTACGACATGAAGAGGAGATATGACGAATCCAAGAGAGAAATAAGAGCCAAGAGATAATTGCAATACAAAGGAGAGTAATGAGACTCCATCAAATCATACAAAATCCCGTAAAAAAAACTATCAAACCCTAAAAGAACTGAAACCATATTTCTGGCGAAGATTTTCGCGGTGTTCTATTGACACAGATAGGAAGCCTACCTGTGCCAACTGAAACCACATTTCAATTGTACTACTTTATACAGTTGTGATGGTTCATGGTTCCTCATCTTCTAAATCCACAGAAATCGAACACGGATTTGAAATGCACTTCTCATTCCTCCCTCCAGAATTTCTTCGCTATCCAGAAACAGCATATGATATTGAAAATTGGAAACACATTAGAAATATATTAAATTGATTTGAGAATTATGAAAACTACATTATAGGAATAATCAATAGAGTTGTGTCCCATAGAATTGTTCGTATACAACCCTAATGTCTTTCTTTGCACAAAAGTTACCCACCATCGCAAACAAAAAGATAAGACCTTCATTGTCCTTTCCCAAAATTACCTGGGAGTTTTCAAGTCTGTTCAAGCGCTTCAGACCGGGAGGAAAGGTACAAGGACCAGCGGCGTCGGAAGTGGGGGGCAGGAATTTGCCCCGGGCCCTTGAGGAATAATTAGTCTTCATTAATAAAAATTAAATTCCACTTGTTTCCAGCTTGCCTTTTCCCTTCTGACATATTCTACCACCTTCATATGCTCTTTTAGCGGAATTCTAGTCTACCCCCTCCTACCCGCAAACAAATGTGGGCCCTTATCATAGGAGCCGGGCCCTTTTCAAGGTTGGCTCGTCCTAGCGAAAATAGTTCCGACGCCCCTGACAAGGATGGCAATGGAAGGAAAAGGTAATTCCCAACATGGTTTCCAAGGGCTGTAACTAAATTAAGAGCCTAGAACAAAAACTATTTGGTACTCCTTGCTTTTTTTACACCATTGCGGACCTAACACTGGCCTAATGGTCTTTTATCTTTGATCTAAAGATGATTCGTGCATAGAAAAATCAAAAACTTTTTAATGTAGATAAATCAATCCATTTTGATTCGTTTTACCCAAAGACTCCGTCTTGAAGCGAGCGGGGATCTGACAGAGTCGCGTAGCGGACGCTTTGGGAATCTCGTCGGACGGGCAGAGTGAAGGGGAGGAAAAACAACAGCACGTGCGCCGGAGTGTTGCCATGGGGATTGGTGGTTGTCCGCATGGCCGATAGATGGTGTCTCACCGCGACAATCGTGTCCGAAATGAAGTGACACAAATAGATAACACGCTTGATGATGCAGAAGGAAAGCCGAGGTGAATTACTTCCCGAATCTTATCTTAGATTGTGCCGATGGTCGGATCGCGCTGAGTGGACACTGGGCTCGCTCAAACAAAGCAAGCGGACGCACGCCCCAGGCTATCCTCAATGGGCTTCAGGAGCGCTCGGGATTTGACTGACACTTTATGATCGCCAAAGAGATGGATCATTCCTATCGTGCGATGTATAACACCCATCGCTGAAGGCAATATGCCTTTACAGCCTCATTGATGGATTACCGTCGGTTATCACCCATAAGTATAAAAAAAGACAACGGAAACCAGTAGGTTAGATTTTGCTGTGGCTATTAATAGAGCCCATATTTCGGGGATCTAAATACCTACATTCCCAAATGTGACTGTTGTAGACTCATTTTTATAATACAAGAGACAATCACTTTATAAGGTATACCAAGCCCAACATTTCTATGTACAAAAGATCATTTGTGTATCTAGGGCCCATAATGTACAACTTGTTGCCACATCATATAATTCATGTAAATAGTACACCTGTCTTTCTTAAAAGATTAACAAAATGGTTGTTACAAGAAGAGGAAGTAGATTCATACTTGTGCTGATTTTTTCTGGTTTTTTACAGACGATTTTTTGTTGTAAAAAAATTCCACTTTGTGTTGTCTTGTTCTTTATTTTCATAAATTTTTTCCTACCTTATGTTGCGAGGAATAAGTTCCCTGTCATTGTTTAAATCTAAAGTTGTTTAATTTTTTTTCTTTTCATTTTCTTCGAGTTCACATGTGCCAATGTTTGTAAGGGTGTCATATACAGGTACCCTTCTGACACCCTAAATTATCTCCACGTGCTAAGTATATGCATATATGTGTCTTGTTATATTTTATGTAATGCTACTGGAGAAAAAAATTCAATTCAATTCAATTTCTTAGGGTGAAATTATTTTTAAAATTATGGCTGTACTTAATTTCATGCTCATGTATATTTCAACCTGCTTCATGCTTCCCGAGTGTTCCACCAATGGAATGGGTGAATGTGAGCTCACCTTGAATGTGAGCGATCTAATGCCGATAGCATAAATTTCAGCTAAATTCTTTTTTCTCGTGGAAAACGCACATTTGAGATAGAAATACGAAATGCTGAAATACAAATGCAGAGACATCTTAAAGTAAGTCATTTATTTCTTTCCATTTGGCCACACGAGAGTTTATTTATTGCCTACATTTTTAATGGACATACTTACAATTGGACAAGCTAAATATTTATGAAGCAAGTATCGAATAAATGAAGTAATTGCGGCAAAAAATATCTTAAGGCCTCGCAGGAGTAGGAAAAAGAGATATTTGATATGCTGTAAAAGAAGACCTGATAATCTAAACTGCCATGTCTTGAGACACAATGGTCCGGTGACGGTAACATCGGAGGAATCGAATAATGGCAGTAGAAAGTCTATGTAAGATATATGAAACAAGAAGTGAAGGATGCGAAAAACAATTATGGAACTTTAAAGAGGTTAGCCGGTAGATTATTGGAGTGGAATGCTGCGTAAAGCCAATTTCAAGATTGAAGACTAGTGATGGTGATAATAATCAAAGTGGGAAGAAAATATAAGATAATGAGTAAAAGTAGAACAGAAGAGAAAATGAGGAAAGCACTGTAAGATGCAGTACAACAGATAGAGATAAGCTAATGCATCAGACATATAATTTAGGGTAATTGGTGGGTTTGGGACATTTTAGTGGAGAGCATTAGCAGAGATAGCGACTGAAGTTC
This sequence comes from Platycnemis pennipes, assembly GCA_933228895.1. Taxonomy (NCBI): domain Eukaryota; kingdom Metazoa; phylum Arthropoda; class Insecta; order Odonata; family Platycnemididae; genus Platycnemis; species Platycnemis pennipes. The sequence continues at coordinate 20,677,128 of OW121850.1, read as the reverse complement.
AGAGAAAATTAAACATCAAGGAATGACGAGTTATAGAATAATTCAATGGAGGAATTGAGACTTGAGAACCAGAAGCAAATTCCTTGCCGATTCCTTGAAAAGAACTGCAATAAACTGCAATAAATTGAATTGGAAGTAACTCTTTGTTGAAGGCCAAGGACATGTTTAAAAGATTTTTCGTTCCCAAATTAAAATTGTTCACTAATTAGAAAATGTCCAATTCTTGCCAATAGCAAAAAAATGTCCATCCTTGTAATCGGCACATCCAGGGTGAATTATAAAAATGAAACTAAATTATTAGTATTTTTTGCTTTTCAAAAGTCATGTCGATCTTTGCTGGAAGCCCGCGTTTCTAAGGAATCCATTAAAGTGTGATAGGTCATCAGGAGTATGGTGCCAAATACCAGGACGCCACCTTCTGCACGAGAAAAGGGATCCAGACTGTGAACTTTGACCCCTCTGGCGAGGACAAACACGCTGCTCGGCGGACAGTTTGCGATGGCAACAGGACCACATGTTAACCACGCGTCGAGTGGCAGATAAGGAGATGGTGTCGCAAGCCACGATGACTTGCAGTGCACAATGATGCCGAATGCCTGCGGCCGTGATGTCAAGAAACGTGATGGTTATGTACTCGCCACAATATGGTACATATAATGATTAATATCATCTTATTTCTTATTCAACTAAATTAGTTTTTGTGTTGAATGCCATTGTTCTACTCAGCCACAGCATTTATTTCAGCACTAAATTGCAAATTTAAAGCTGAATAGTGCAATCTATTATGACCTTGAGAAGAGGGGCTAGAAATTTCCCTCTAAAAGCCTAATTGGCTGATGCAAAAAAAAAGTTATTTCTTGTATAATATCTAACAATACTCAACGTACTGTATATATACAAGAATAGTACAACATGTTCGTACGCTTGTATTATAGTAACGAAATTATAGATTTCTCACGCCTCATTTTCATATAGAAATCTCTTTAATGAGTGCAATACACATTTTTCACGAAATCAATATGTACAGATGCACCTATTTCGAATACACAAGAATATTGCAAAACTAAAGCATAGCTACTACATAAACATATTTTAATTCGATTGGTGAACTTTTTTTACAGCTTTGCTATTGTCTCGCTTTCATGGAAGATTCATTATTTATTTTTCACAACCAGAAATCTCAGTCATTAAAGTAGGTAGGTACTTCGAAGTAGGTAGGTTTATTCATCCTGGTACATTGCGTACATTTGTAACGGAACGTCCTAATAAGCAAAAATGTTCTAAAAAAGACTAAATGTTGCATAAAAATGGGAAAAGTTGTTGACATAAATATCAATTTTCATCAGGATAGAGATAAATCAACTTAATTAGTAGCACATGCACGAACGTTCAAACTAAAATAATCCAAATTAGATAGCAGAGATTTAAAACATAGTACAGATATTTCCAACAACGGGCCTCAATAACGACTAATTTTTCTTCCTTGAAGCAACTGTTTTAGCGTTTCAAATGGATTATTTAGAAGATTTTAGGCACCTTTCAACAAAAAGACAAAACCATTTCTGAATAAAAACTAGGTCCCACCGAGATTTGAACTCGGATCGCTGGATTCAAAGTCCAGAGTGCTAACCATTACACCATGGGACCTCTATTCTAGCGACGTATAGATGATAAACTCCTCCGCACTGCTTTCTTATCTCAGCTCCACTGCGAGTTATAATTCTGCCTAGTACTCGTGGAGATAAGAGAAGAGTGAAAGAAACTGCTGTATTTTTCTTCAAACGACAAAGTTACAATAACAGACTAAGTGTGAAAATTCATTAACTTTCTGACCACATTTCTGAGATAACAATGACCAATTGGAATAGGATGAGTATTTCAAATTCAGCGATAATAATTTGGAAACAAATGTTGGTTTTAGTTAGAAACGAGCGAGTGGTCGACATGGTAGAAAAAAGTAACGTAACTTGGAAATGCTTAAGAGAATGGTATACGAAATAGAAGCTTGTAATAACAGAAAAGAACCTATGTCACGAACTATTGGTAATGATGTTAAGACAAGTATAGCGTAAAATTTGATCTAGTGCATGGCGTTGTATGGTTGCGAAACGTGGACTTTAAGGTGTAAATATCCATGAAGGATAGAAGAAACTGTTAGGAGACTAAAATGTGGACACGGAGAAGAATGGAGAAGATCCGACGGAGGGAGGTAGTGGAAGACAGGAAAATAATTAGGGGGTGCTGAACAAGGCAATGGAGGAGATTGGAGGAAATGGGGTCTTTTACCATGTATTTTTTATTGCCGAACCTGATAGAGTTTGTTTAAAAAACCGCATTTTCCGTTCTTCGATCCGTTAATTAGTTCTCAAGTTATAAGCGTCGAAAAACTGATGTTTTTAACCCCTTCGGAAAAGTGCGCTTGCAAAGGACTCGTACGTCATCCACTTCGTCCAATCACAACTGAGACCGCGTAGCTCTGTCTTGTCACAATGGGGGACACACAGCTGACTCTGCCAATGGAAGTGGTGGTGACAGGAAGACATCAGGCAGACCTCCCATCCCTACCTCTGCTCCCATCCCATTCTTCCTCGGCAGAGTCAAGGACGGGAGGTGGATGATGCAGTAATCCTTAACGCAACTCGTTCTGTTGAAGCCATATTTTGCTTTCTTTATTTTTGATTTATAAGTGAATGGCTCTGACTAGAAGATTAAGTTTTTCACTAAAATTCATTTCTCGTTTCATCTAACAATTTTGTGTACAAAATCGATTTCGGTTCCAGTAAACGCCTCCATTGGAGGGAGCCATGGCAGGTGGATGCACTTAGCATTAACTGAAGGCCGCTAGGTTGGGCAAGATGCAAAGGAGGAAACAGCGAGAGGATCGTTCCCTGTATTTCTGCGTTGGGAGGTAGCGAAAGAGAGGTAAGTGGCAAAATAATTTCTCCCGCACCGGGAAATCCACCCTCAATTGATCTACATAAAGGCGTATGATCCTTAGATCACTGAAGATTTTTAACAAATAATTCTGACTCTCTCAATACTCTATTCGGACCAGAAATGAGAGACAACATACAGATAATATGCAGACAACAGATAACAAAGGGTGGTAAATGCTTGATAACCAATATTTCAATAAATAAACGATGTCACTTTAACACATAAATGACTAAAATAATTATGTAACATGGTTAGCTGAATATAAGAACATATCTACATCTACATAATACCCTGCAAGTCACCATAAAGGTGTGTGGCAGGGGGTGAACTCTCACCAAACATGCACTACATACCATGCATAAAAAAGGATTAGTACTTGTATAGGTCCTCTTCAAAACTACGCTATTTAAAAAAAGATAAAAATAGCAAAGCACACATGCAAAAACATGCTGTTAGTTGGGTTACCTTTAAGTTCGTATATCAATATGCACCTAACAATGTTATCCATTGCTACACTCGTACTGGATATATTTACCGTTAATCGTATCCCTAATAGTACAAGGAAAGAAAAAAATTTCTCCCCGGCTGGGAATCGAACCCCGGTCTCCCGCGTGACAGGCGGGGATACTGACCACTATACTACCGAGGACAGGTAAATACAGATATGGTATATCATTTAAAGAAAGATGAAAGAAGGCAGAAAGAGTGCTGGCAAAATAATGTAGAAAAATGTACAAACGTGGAATAAATTCCGGCAAAACAAATATTGCACACGAATGCGTATGATAATTCATACGTGCATACTGTTCAAATCTCAAAGCTCCTCACATGCATGTGCTATTAGGATAACTATTTTCATTCGCATTCTTAAAAGTTTCCTAAATAATTTCCAAAAAACACAAAAAATACGTGAAAGGTGAACGTTGGTTTTCGAAAACAAAGATGGGAAATTATATCTAATGATATTAGGACGTAGCAGGTAGTATGCTCGCTTTGCACATTTGGTTCATTTTAGAAGTGAACGGACAAACATGGTAGCAAGGAATTTAATTAGTTTTCCAATATCTTGAACGTTTCTGACGCCCTCAAGCTAAAATTATGACATAGTCTAAATCAACGGATGAGACGCAATGATGTTGGAAATGTTCCAGGAACCATAGAAATTAACAGCACGATTTAAAAGTAGCCTAGCATGAATTCTTGACATCTTTAATTAAAATAATGTTGATGGAAACTTTAAACGATATTTCGCGAATATTTGTTTTCATTAATTTCAGAAAACACTAAAATGTTACTAATTTAGCATGTGCGTAGAAATAAAAATCAATTAGTGACATTCGTGTGAATATTCAACTATACTAATTTACTGTGGTTGGAAGTAGATTATTAAACATTTCAGACCCAGCCAGCACACGGTAACATGTTTACGTAAAATCCTCGTAAAATTAATGTGCGTGTGTATACGTAAACATAATCTCCCCGTATTATTTCATGTTTACGTAAATTCTAAGTAATCATTTTATGATAATGAACGTAAACGTAAATGCTTAATTCTTATGTAAGCATCTCGTAAACGGTTTTTAAACCGCACACGTAAACGAATTTACGTGATTTTTACGATTCATTAAGAAAAGTAAATTTACAGCATTATGTCATAGTATAATACTCTGCGCGTATGTTTAATGAAAATATTTGGCTCATAAAGTTAACATGTAGATACATGAAGTAGTTTCAAGTATCTTTTTCATTAAATGTGGAGTACAAATGTTTCAAGCTGATCACCGATATGAGATAGCAGTTTGATATTTGTCCCAAAATCCACCCCTGAGCTCCCTTGCAATAAGTAGGTAATCACTACAAATATTAGTAATTAATCATCATTCACAAGTAGTTAATTGGTGCTCACCAGTAATCATAACCATTGGTGAAGAGAAATTAATTTTTAATCTTCAAAGATATTTTTAAGGGGTGTTGTCACTCCAGCACAATTAACGAAGGATTCATGTGTTCGACAATTTAGGAAAGCAAATTCGATCGTAAATCATCACTACAGTTCCTTCGATAGTCTTAACTTATAGTTATGTAATGAATTATAGTTATAATCAACTATTAAAACTTTACTTCGCATTCATGAACCGGCGCAAGTTCATGCATGAACCGAGTCACAACAAATAGCCATCTGACAACACTCACATCAACGAAGCAGTTAGCCTGGTGGTAGCGTGCCGAGATACGAAACGATCGACACGGGTCCGATTCCCTGAGCCACCTAGGGGCGAAAGCGATGCTAACGATGCATATGTAATTTTATTTTTTTACCTTTTTTTTCGTGAAAATTTTTAAACGTGGTACACTGGATTTAATTGCACATTTAATACGTAGAGGGAATATATATATGGCAAACAAAATATTTGATGCGTAAGCATTATGGCGGGTAAACCGCTTCTGTGTTGCTTAGGTACTCCACGATGACGACATGTGGCCGCGATTTTTACGAGATGCATCTTAGAAGTTTACGTGAGCAACTTGTAAACAAATAAACTGTTTACGACATATTTACGTAAATTTCAAATAAATTGAAGCTAAAATGTTTATTTGTGCTGGCTGGGGAGTAGGTGATGCCACATGGTGATGCCAGAAAATAATTGAGATTTGCTACCACTAGTGCTGTGGTTCATATATTTTATGCTGTCACTATCATGCTTGTTAATTGGAGTTTTTAGTACCCTGCTGTGGAAGACTCGGTGAAAAATAACAGAAGAAGATGCAATTGCATTTTAAAAATAGGTAATTAAGTTACTCAAAGGGCGATGTAGCTGAAAAATGCCTAAATTCAATAGGTTGTCATTCCACGTCAATTCGACCAGGTAATTGCCCTCCCCAATGAATAGCTGAAGTATTAAATACTTCTTCGTTATTAAAACCATGATTGTGCAGCCTGTAATGAAAACGAAAGCTTGGAAGACAAAGCTCCACACACAACGGCTCCCGAAAGATTCAAGTGGTAATTATCCACGCTGCGAAAGTCGACATGAATAAACATTTACGGCATTTTTCGCCACATTCCTGTAAACCAATTACTTTAATATTCCCTTTCATATCCAATTCAAACGTGTCCAAAGAAAGCAAGTTCATCACTGTCTCCCATGTCTCTCTACTGGCCGACGCTGAGTACAGCGTGGCGGCGGCTCCAGAGGTAAGCCTTGACGAGTGCCAAGGCACCCACGCCTCCCGACCAAGGGTCCTTTCATGCCCCTTTCCCCACCCTCCAACCTAGTTACTACCCTCCGAAAAGCGATTGTCGCGCTCATAGGGTCATTCTCCGTCGGAGAATGAGACCGGATGTGACTCGAAAGGAACCCTGACGAATCAGGAAGCTTCTCGTCCACCGGAGTCAATGCTGGGGAGGGGAGAGGAGAGGAGTCTCCCTTTCATACGCGTGAGGTCTCGTGTACATACATCCTCCCTTTGAAGACGCTCTCTTTTTCTCCTTCCTGGATGATGAATAACGCACAAGACGATAGGCATAGGACCGCGCCTGCCTCTTCATGCACGGGCATGCCCGCGGCAAGTCTTTTCTCGCATGCACCGACTTTCCGAGTTTTCATAAAGGTGTAAGCACCAGCCTTGAGTTCAAAGGGTCCCGGTAAGCGAGAGAGACCCTTCCTGCGAGAGATTCCTGCATCCCATACCAATTTCCAACGCAAATGAATGCTCGGAACGCATACGGTCTGTCCTCGTAGGTTCAGTGGGACCAACGAAGTCCATCAGAAGCGAATACGGCTCCCTAGATGTAACTCACACGATGATTTATTTTTCTGCTAAGGCCGTTTTACACGGTGAATGATCATGCGAATGAATTCATTCGCGAATGAATTTAAGTGATGACCTGAAATTGCTTCCACTGAGGGTGTTGTACACGGTGAATGATCATTCGAATTAATTCCTTGAATGTTATGTGCAGAAAGGATGTGCAATGATAGGCCTATCGATAGTACATATCGATTCTCGGGAGATTTCCGACCAACGCAGCTGTATCGATGTTCGAAATCGGTGTGGTTTGTTTACGTAGTCTGCGTCGTCTGATATACGTGATAGATTCAATAAAGTATGGTGTATATTTAGTAATTATAATATTCATTCAACGAAGCTTTCAAGATACTTAGGTTTAAGTTGATCTGAAGTAAAGTCAAGATATGCTAGGCCTGATTCAAAATGAACTGTTATTATAGGGTTGTGAGGCCTATCGTAATTTATTAAGAAAAATGCTGGAGTAAATTCATACTATATTAAATCTCACCAGACATGTTTATGAAAGATCGGACACGACGACCAGAGAAGCAATTACAGTGACAAGAGATCCTTATTCAACCTTTGATATACATGTTTATAATTATATTGACATTTTGCAAGTCGTTTCCTCCTGGCTACCACGCTAAGATTTTTTCAGTTCGTGATAGCTCTGATAACAAACCACAGGTGACATCCTCATGAATGGCATGAGAGACAACAGAAAAGATGGAGGTATTTCAATTTATTGTTTTCAGTTATAATGCACATACTAAAAACACCAGCGTATTATGCTAGATTCGACCAGCCAAATAAGATTAGAGAGATAGATTGTCGTACCAATAGATTCAAAATGGCATTTTTCCCCCGTACTATAAGAGAACAGAATAGGCAGCATAGGCAAGGGATAGGTAGGGGAAATATTTTAGTGTATTGTTTAGTGCATGATGCATGTATTAACCACTCAAATACTATAGATACTAACAATCTAGTTGCATGAGACAATTTAGTTGCTTGTTTGCATATTAGTAGTGCATGCCTGGTGATCTTCACCCCCTGCCACACACCCTCGCGGTGGCTTGCAGGGTATCGTGTAGATGTAAATGTATATGTCCATGTTGTTCTAATACTTTATTCCTCTACACCTACTTGTCACAAGAATTATCAAAATCTTAGAATACGCACATAATATATTATTTTCAACTCAACCTTCGCCCAAAACGTGATTAATTGAAGAACTTCACCAGGTGAATGCCTATATAAATTACCAATAAGAGTTACATAAGATTATATTTACTTCATGGGCACGCCAATGAATTGTATAAGTACGAAAAGCTCCGAAAACCAATTATTATTGCACTTCATCCGGCACTTTGAATCCTCTTCTACCCGCTCATAAAACAAGGACGGACGTCGTGCGCTCGTATCACGTGATCATTCAAGGAATCATGCGAGGAGATTTCCGTATTACACGACGCATGAACTTCATGCGCATGATTTCATTCGCACGATCATTCATAGTGTAAAACGCCTTTATGCTCGTTCATGCACACATTTCCTCTCGTTTTAGAAAATGTGGATGGAAGGAATTACATCTACAGCTTCATAGCACTCAATAGGTTGCCGCAAAGGAATGTGGCAGGGGATATCCAGAAGGCATTACCGTCGAGCAAACAATCCCTTTCGTTTGTCGAGAAAAAGAAAGCAAATAAATTGAGCACGACTGTTTCCCATACATAAGGTACATTTTACGGCAAGAAAGCCACGTCATTATAAGCTTGGTGATAAATGAAAGAAATGGGCTAAAGCTATGTGAAGTGATAGTGGATTGATTCGATCCCAGCACCTCGGATGGAATTACATTCCATCTGAGCTCCAGAAATATCTGGGGGAAAATGGTTAATAGAAAGTTTGAGCGCTTCTTCGTAAAATCGGCTGGAGAGGAGTTTTTGTTGCCAGGAGCATGAGAATAAGTGGAGTGATGCTTTGGATGAAAAACTTAAAACAAAACCGCTTTTAAAGGAAAGAGATAAGAATAGGCTTGCCAGAATAAATTGACTGATTAAAAGTAGAATGTTACTGAAGACAACAGGAAGCTGATATTGTAATATGCACGTATTGGAATGCAAGAAAAATCGAGGATGAGTTCAACTAGAAACTGCTAACTGAGAGACTTAATAAGATGGTAGCGACGGGAGAATTCTGGGGGAAAGGCACCAAACATTTTTACTACTAAGCCTAAAAATAAATACATGCTCATCGTTTAGAATTGAATTATTGTAAATGAAATTTAAGGACGAGAAAAAAGAGGCGGTTTCGGCAGCATGAATTTCGGAATGCCAAAACCTAAAGCCATAGATAGTAAGTCCAGAGATATCGAAGTGATTGGTATTTGCCACCTGTAATTGTGAATATTATTATGTATTTTTGGATATTCTTTCTAGATCTAATATTAAGTCGTGGTGTTGAACTTGGGTTATCAGAAACCTAGGTCCTTCGGAGGAAAAGAATGAATTTCTCTTAACATAAACTGTCAAATATTGGTAACCACTGAAAATACACATTTTTATGACCTTCAGTTTAGCTCTCTAAATCACAGAAATTACTTTTAGTATCAAGTAAAATATCACCAAATTCTTACTCCAATTCTGCTGGAATACAAATACTACTCACGTCAAATTCTACTTCAGACTACCAATCGACTCCCAGAAATTCCCAGCGGAATCTTCGGTCTTCAACATGAAATTCCACTCCCACTAATAAAAAAATAATTATAATATTTCATTCATCCATTCGCTGGAAAAAGAAAATAATTATTTCCGTCTTTCCGTGCGCAAAATATTAACGTTCTCCGTCCCCTTTCCAGATTCCTTTCCTCCCCACCTCTGTTCTTAATTGATAGGCGCTCGCATTTTTCTTCGGTTGATTTTTACGGCGTGCTGACAAAAAAAATCGTTAAATAGCTGCTCGGGAATGAGCGGCGGTCGTAAATTAGCAGGCGGCGAATTAGCTCTCGCATAAAACTTTATCGACTCCCTGCAATTACGATCCCGCGCGTTTTAAGAACGGCCGTCTCTTAAACTCCATTCCCCGCGATCCCTTTACGATCCCAATCCGATCAAATATTTATTCAAAACCTTTCCTCTCCTCTCTCTCCTATACATTCCCTTGACTTCCTTCCCCATCCCTTCCTCACCCTCCCTTTATTGTGCTCAAGCGGAGCGGGGAGGAGATGAAATGTTGAAATTTATGGATTTGAGTAACCCGTCGTTTGAAGGTGCTCTCTATCTCACTTTCCCGGTGTAAAGGGAGGTTGGGGAGGGGGGAAGGGGAGGGAGAGGTGCAAGGAGGGGTGGGAGATGTGGAGGGGGGTGGGGAAATACGGGGAGAGCCGTGGGGAGGAGTGAAAAGGCAAAGAAGGGGACTTCATATATAATGAGACATAGATTAATGCTCCACACTCCGAATCCGCGCTACTCTACGACCCTAGTCCTCTTTAACTCCCTTCCTTTCCCCTCGCACACCCTCCAGGGGTAACTAGATTTGTTGGCCATCCTGAGGAATAGTCTGATTTAACCCCCCCTCGGTCCTTCTCCCCCCAACGCCGCTCTCCTAAGGGGTGTTTCCGCAGGGGGTGGGGGGTCCTGGTGTGCAGGGAGGGATGCGTTCTTTTTGGGAGGGTGTCCGGGGAAGGTTTCGAGGGTTAAGTTGGGGCGGGGGGGTTGAGGGGGGCGAGGGCATTACTACGACTGCCAGCGGAACCTAAAGCCGCCGCAGGGGCGGGAGGAGTAAGGTGTCGGCCTCCCGGGGGGTTGAAATGTTTGCTGCGAAACATGAAAGAATTTATTGACTGCTCGAGGAGGGAGGTGGCTGGAAAGGATAGTGCACTAAGATTAGTGAAACAATTCCATAATGTATTGCAAAGCCTCCATAAAAGTAATATCCCGAAAATGATTAAGCAAATGAGTAAGTATTTGTAAATTGCCTTTTTGAAGTGTTGCGACACTAGTGTTGGAAAAAAATTGAAGTTCGTTATTTGGTCCAATGCTCTGAATAATTTTCATTGAATGCTGGATCTGAATGATGTTTTATGTTTACTTTCTTTTTGTCCGTAATTTACAGCTTAAAAGGGAATCAATCAGTTTTTGATAAAATATAAGTTTCTTTTCTTTATTCCTGGTATCAATATTTTAAGTTCCTAACCGCCGTTATTATTAGTAAAAATTTCAGAAGTGGCAAAAGGGACAGTTTTGCCTCAATCTCGCCCCAATAAAGACCTTTTATTATTATTAATAAAATTTCAGTCTAAACGTTACCTTGGCAATCATCGTTCAGATCGGAACTTAGATCTGTGTATTATAAAATGCATGTGGAATCTAACAAGTTTTTATATTCCAACTCAATTTCATTAATGATTTCAAAACCAAGAACAAGTTTTTATGAAACCAATAAGACTTTCTATCGAATTAGCCTCACGTTTTGATCATTTCTTTAATTTTTATATTTTGTCTTAAAATAATGTAGATCTCATTGATCACCAGCAATACAGAAATCTTATTCATAGCATATGAATTGTATTTCGATCAACCTGAATGACAAGATACCAATTTTGAGGTTACTATTCCCACCGATTGACAACTACGGGACTCTCATGTAGATGTTATCTTATCACATTATTCCCTAGTCAATCGCATTTATACGCTTCATTACTATCCCTATCCTTCATTGTTTAATTTAGGCTTAGGATGAGAAATTAACCAGATTTAAATAGAATATAATTCATAAATGATTTTCCCCTATTATGACCTCCGGGAAATTCAGGAACGGTTAAATTACTTCAAGAATTTAACTTATTCGTGGCAATATAAATATGTATTTTAAGTTTAAGTTTCACGGAGAGCAATTGTCTAATTTTATCATCCTGCTATGCTTTAAAAAATTCAATCATGGCGAATTCCACTAGCATACTCAATAAACTACGGTGTTTTAAAATGAGTAAATCTAGTTTTCTTTTTCTTCTACTTTTGAATACACGTCATTCAATGCTACTTCACGAAATAATTAGAAAAGTCTCTACATTGTCGATTGGTGAATTGATTTAAGCACCGAATTCTTCGTTAACACCAAATTATAAACACCTTCTATCCTTTTTCAGGTTTATTAGTTTAAAATACGAAGCTCTTATGCAGCTAAAATTGAAGTTCATATATTTATTCGTTTCCATGAATTGGTTTATGTTGCACACGCATATTAATGGTATCACCACAGTCTCTCAAGGGAAACTGTCTTATACTTATCTAAGTACTTGAACTGAGTAAGTATTTGTTTATTTTTCATCTTTTTCCTTGCTATATTCTGGGTTGCGAAATCGAGAGTTACGTTGAAGCAGTTAAGGGTTCTGCCTCAAAAGTATTTAATATTTTTTTAGTCCGTCCACATTTGATCGGTCACCTTCCCAGATATTTAGGTATTCTTTAGCGTATCAATGGATCTAGATATATTAGTAAAATATCCGCAGTGAGAGTAATTTGGTCTAATATTATTAGCCTGCTATTGATTACATTTTCTTGAGAGCAAAATTTCGAACTATTAAATCATTCAAACATTCATTACATAATTTAAAATTTCTGGCCATCTTAGATGCTCCAAACTTCGGCGAATACCCCGCAAAAATAAGGGTATGAGGAGAAGTGTCGACGGATAAGAAGGCGTGCCTCTGCCGTGTGTGTGCGCGCATAATTCACACGCCTCAAAACTCAAGCCAGCGCACTTTCCTCGCCAATTCATTCGATATTAATCCATGAGATTTCCCTCCTCCCCCTCCGCACGCCCTCCCCCAACCCTCGCCCCGGAATCCAATTTCAAATTAAGCGACGTCGCAGGGAGCCAAGAGCCAGTCTCTTCTCGGGCCTGAGTTTTTTTTTCTTCTTGTGCCACCTTTTTTCATTTCCGTCCTCTTCGACTTTCAATTATTTATGTCCCAGCCATCCCTTTCCCGCCCATTCTTTTGCCTCCCCCTCCCCAATCACCCACGTCCCTTGATTCCAACCCCCCCTTAAGTGGGAGCAGAAATAAAAAATTGTACATCCCCTCCGCTTGATTTCTTCTCGTTCCCGTATTCCTAATAATCCGGGGACACTTTCATAACCGTTCGCCTCTCCACCCGCCCGATCACATATTTTCCAAATTTGTGACTTCAACCCTCCAAAAACTTCCCTCCTCATTCCTTCCTCTCCCCACTGTCCCCATAGAACCCTCCCTCCATCGCTCGAATTACAGGAAAAGAACTGCTTTTTCCTGGATGAGGGGCCAGGAGGAGTACTTGCGTCGATGGCGTCTGAGGACCTCCGTTAAAATAATAAATACATGCTGATTTTTATGCTTGCAGAGTTTAATTAAGCATACATTCTTCCTGATCTCCTGCAGCTATATCGAAAGGTTAATCCCAGTTACCATTTAGATCACGAATGCACTGCAAAATAGCGGCAACAAGACGTATGCTTGGTGGCAACATTTCTCATTTTATAAGTGCTTTAATTTCAAAGATATAATAAGAAGCAAAAGGCCAAAAACTTTGATGACAAGGGTTCAGAGATGGTAGATCAAAGACCACGAAAATTATATGATTACACTTAGCCTTAAATAAAGGAAGAAAAAATTGGAAATAATAAGTAAAATTGATTTGCATATTTTTTCAATTAAATAGATTTTGTTAGCATTTTAGTCCTGTATTTGTGGAGCAAAACAATTTCTTGTCTAACAGCTAATACATCTTAATTTTTCGCTTCTTTCAGCCCTGCTGATTTGGGTTGGTGGCAGATGTGACTGTGCTTTCAGTCTCGAACTCGTGTGTATTGAATGTTTCAAGTAACCTACCCCTAGGATATAAAATTTGTGGAAAAATCAAGTTTATTCATTCTTATTATAATGAATCGTTTCCACCATGTCACGGCCGATAATACCCTCTATATCCCTAGGATTTTCAAACCAATCCATTCAGTTATCTGAGTGACGTTATGCACGTTCAAGGAATCTTGTTACGAAGCCCTCTGCTTTACTTTGGACCTTATTCATTTTCCAAGATAAATCTTTATTCGTTGGATCTATAATCCTCGATGTGAGACTACAGGTGAGGCCATACCAGTGCAAAATAAAGTCTTCTTTTCTTTAGTCGCTAGAGCACTTCCAAGCATTTAATTCCCTAAATCATAATCTCTTCAATGCTCTGACGCATATACTTTGATATATGATTCCCCCTAAATAGATAAGAAGATATTTCTTCTAACCCCATTTTTGTTTGTCGCTTATGCCTATTCGGCCAACATTGCCCCTATCCGACGACTATTACTCTCAACCGACCATAGTTTTGTTTACATTACCACCCTGAACTGTTGTTTACTTAGAAAAGAGAAGAATGACTTCTGTGCGGAATGGGGAATACTCGAAACCAAAATCACTCATTTGTACACGAAATCATTAAATAGAAACAAAAAATGAATTTTAGTGAAAAAATTAATCTTCTAAACAGAGCCATTCACTCATCAATCAAAATTTAAAATAAGCAAAAAGTGATACCCACCGAACGAGCTACGTTAAGGCTAACTACGTCCTTGACCGTTTTGGGGTAGAACGGGTGGGGAAGGGAGGTCTGCTTGGAAAGATCCTGTTACATCATGCAAATATCCCAAAATAACTGAACAACAAAATAGTTTCGCATGCATTTCGGTGTGACCAAAAGCTGAAGTTTATTCGCTTGTTCACAAATTACGATGTGTTCGAATATGCGATGTATTTCGATATAATCCGAATAGAGTCTTCCATTTGCAGAGTCAGTTAAGTGTCCCCCGTTGTTATTGGGTGAAGGAACTTCGCGGTCTTAGGTGGGATTGGACGAAGTGAATGACGTACGAGTCCTTTGCACCCCCACTTTTCCTAAAGGGTTAAAGACGTCAAGAACGACTCGAGGGATTGAAGAACGGGAAAACACGGGTCTTTTTATTTCGCAAACTATCAGATGCGGCAATAAAAAATGTGGTAAACGACCCCATTATTCACCACGAATGTTGTCTTATCCCATTATTGAGACTTACTGTATGCTAACTTACTTTAGAATGTACAGGTCACCGTTTTGACATTGCTCATGGACACGATATGTATGTTCACATGTCATGCATGAGCATACTATTCCCTACGAGATTCCGGTTTCTAAAAACATGTTTTCAGGCTAATAAAAATTATGATTCTTCTTTTCAATGCCATCCGATAGTGTCCAATATTCACAGGGTGAGATAGATATTTTTCAAATAGTTAACAGTGCATGATTATTCCTTCCCTTCTCCTGGATGTGAAGAGAAGACTAGGTACTATTAAACATGTTTTTTCACTTTTTACCATTCCTCAGAAGTGGTTGAACCGACCAGAGATGAATCAGCATACCAGTAACCTGAGCAGTCCATATCGTTTTAACCATCTTTATGCAAGAGACTCCATAAAATTACGATCCTAAATGAAAGAAAAGATTCGTAGTCTCATATGCGGTTATGAAGGGAGAGACTTCTTGAGAATTCTTTCGTGATCTCAGCAAGGGATCAATGATTAACTTGTCACTATTGGAAACATTGAAAGCGCTCCCAAGGGATCGTCATTTTTGGAATTTCGGCAGAAGGAGGTCGTAAAAAAAGGGGCGCTTTGAGTAATTACTGCGCCGGACTTGAGTTAGCTGCTTCCCCGGGGGCCATTAGCAAATTTATCTCCCCGATTGGGATGTCGTCTCACTCCTCCCCTCGGCAAGATAGAAGCCAAAGGAGTAAGAAGGGGTTGTTTGGACGAAGTTAAAACCATGGCGTAAATTTTGATCCTTCTGTAACTGCAAATCCCGTCAAAATTGAACGAGTTCTAAATTTGATTGTTCTATACACAATATAAAGCCATTGTGTACATTAGGAGTGAAGAGAGAGAAACATGATCGAATACAACAAAAACTGTCAATAATGCCTAAAAATATGGCAGTAAGAATCAGACAAGGCTATAAATATCAAGCAATTTAAATTATTAAAACTGCAACAGCGAATACTCTTTCTTCAGTAAATTTGGACCTTTCCATTTGCACAATTTATTTGCAGAAAAGTTAGTCCTTTTTCAGATAAAGCCTGTATGTAAATTCTAATTTTGCTAGTTAGCTGCGTGCTCCTGTTTAACTTGGAGAGGAGGTAGTGAAGTCCAAGTCAGGTAGTCCAAGTGGAGGTAGCGAAGAACATAATAAGGAGCTCTTGCAAATGTAGACCTAAAATTTTTGCCTTTTTCTTCGATGCGCAAAACCTATTGCCATCCTTATGAAGTTTGAATGTTCCCGGTGTTGAAATCGCTTTCTCAGTGTTGACAAATTGTCGCACTTAATTTAGTTCTCACATTTAGACCACAAATACCTTTTCCGTTAAATATTTCCCCCTCTGTACATAAAAATAAGGCAAATTCCTTTATGCAATGGATTTTGCATATTACGGAATATTTTTCTTAGTGAGATACAAAATAGGGAAATGATATTTCGACAATTACTCAAGTATATTGGTTGTAATTATACATATGCTGTGCAGTAATTAAAATCTACAAAAGTTAAAATATGATTAAATATGTTTCATTAATCTTAATCAATTAGGCAACAATAATATTAATAATTAATATCTTTATCTTTTTAGGACTATTTAGATGTTTTTCTTGTTGTCTCCAAAGGACGGCAAAGCTACACACGTGGCGGCTCCCGAAAGAGACAACTGGATATTCTCCACGCTGTGAAAACCTACGCTCAAGTATTTAGATGTTTTCCAGAATTCCTATGTGGTTAGCAACCAGATTTAGTGCAATTTCCTAAATCCCATATTTTCCTTTCTTCACAAGCATTTTAAAGTCGTGAATACAGCAAAGGTGACATTGAAATCTTAAGGTTTCAAACCGCATCAACCAATGGGCAATCACAACCGTAACTCTCGTACAAACGTGCAAAGAGTACAGAGGAACGGAGGAGTACCCTGAACACTGGTTGAGTAAAAAATGTACTTATCAAGTAGTTGTCTTGTGTCATGATAAGTGTAAATACATAGTGTGAGCGTAATGTGCTATTTAAGTATAGGCGAGAAAGCCGAGCCAACTTTATAAATTATTAAAAACCGATTCCATGCAGGAAAAGGAATTAACGGAATAATTGAATTCAAAATTAAAGGTCAATTCAACATGTAATCAGGAGATTGTAGAACAGTTACGCCATAATGATATTTATTGATGACTTCCTGAAGTTAAAAAACTGGAACATTATATAATACGTAGTTAAAATTAGTTAATGGAACATTTTTAAGTTGAATTACTGCTGAATTTTTATTTCATTTCGATGAGTAATCGAGGAAGTAAAGACTTTTTCCATTACTTGTCGATGCCTGAGCATTTATCTTCCAGTTCTCTTTGATTCAAGATTCTATGATTTCGTTGGAGGAAACGAAATTTCATGGGCTGCTTTCTCTTCGAAAGAAATTTATGGTCTATAGAAGCGAGTAATGCTTGGAAATTCTCCCTTATGAATTTATACACCCTCGAATCTCATTTCGACGTGAGTCTGGCTCTAACCTGGCAAGATGTCATAACTGAACTTCCCCGAGCGCTGGAGAGAAAAAAACAGCCCGACTACACATCATGCATTTATCAATATTTCTGGGAAAAGTTCCAATCCAAAGTTTTTTGCTCGCCCGCTTTTCCAGACATATACGTCGCGGAAATTGATTTCTTACTCAAAATTGTGGCGCTAATTCACTTTTTGGTCTAAGTGTGATCCGTTTGAGGAAGATTTGGCCACAGTCCCGCGTTTCTTTCGATGGGTTTCAAGAGAGTTCTTTAGTTGTATCCCAAACGATCTCAATTGGTGACGTCCCTATATGCGGAAATATAAATTATTAGGGACTAGGGCTGACGTGATTCCCTCGAAGCGTATTCATTCGCTGTCTCCAAAGCGTTTATTACCAGCGCAGTTATCTGACAGGCTTGCCATATTGTTCTGCTATTGGCATACAGGAATGTCCTCAGGCCTCACTTATTTTGCTCATAACATCGGCTCTGATTAAGAAATTACACTACCTTTATGAGAACAAATGGGCATTTCTTCAACGGAAAAACTAAAATGAATAAAACAAGTAACATACATTCTCGAGACTACAAAGTATTTTAGAGAATCGTTGTATTTTATAAAAGAACCAGAAGAGGAGGATAACGTCCATTCATTTGCGCTGCTGTCATAATTTTAATAAAATATTGCTATTTACAAGCACTTCATGTGTGACTGGCCAAATGCAAACGAGGCGATTTGTTATAAATCTAATTTGCTCCCAGGCAAATTATACAAGAGAAACTTCCTGAGACCTCTAAAATTATTACTCTATTGAAATGAAAAGTTTATTTTTATGGTAACGTATATCTTTCATTCCAAATAAGTTTTTAATGAGAGCGTTCTTTCGGAATAGTTGTTACGTCGTAGCATGAAAGATTGATGATCAAAAGACAACAAACATACGGTAGCAGATACTTTTGGCGAATTCAAATTAATGCTTGGTGTTTTCTGGCATACAAATACAATATTTCATTCAGTGATTTCAATAAATCTTGCCCTTCCAAACGTGGGTCGAGAAAATAAGTGGAGCGATACGCACAGTTATAACCTGGGGGGCTTCTATATTCGCATGAGGAGCAGCGTGTCTGGCTTCTTTATGTCCCAACTACTGATAAAAACATTGAAATTTGTTTGCTTGCAGATCAATCTCAATATGACTCTGAGCACGTTCGATTTATTTATTTAAAAAACGAGGTTGAAGGCTTGCGGGATTGCTAAAAACTTAGTAATTTAGGGTAAAAAAAGGTGGAAGATCAAATACTGGCCATGAATCTTTGAACGAACGACCGATGGGGATAAATAAACGGCCTCCTAAATCACTTCAAAGAGTTTGAAATCCTGGCGGTTTGATGGAAGTCTCCACAATAATATCCCAGGAGCAGCAGCACGATACAATACGAAGAAATACACGCTGCGCATGACGATGAGCGCTGAATGTCGAGGTACTCGCATTTTTAGTCAACCCCCGATCGACATCACGCAATATCAGCAGAAAATTTCGCCGGTCAATGCATTTTCTCTTCCTACGAATCAAGGCAAACAATTGTAAAATGGGAACTTCCTAGTTCCATCATCCACTGTGCCCTACTAAACAATTTGTCACTTCAAATTTAAGAACTGCTCATGAAAGTAACTTTGAATAACATTGGATCATTTCTTCTGGCAATACGGCTTTCGAAATATACTAGAAGACGTAAATCACATTGAATTTTTTAAACTAATGATTTTAAAATTTTATCTTCGTTTTTTCCAATGTTAGACCATATTTTTTATACTAGTAGTTATTTGGGGAGATGAACTGCAGATGAGGTAACTTGAATCGTAAAGTACGGCCTGAAAACGAGATAGAAAAAATAATTCTTTAGGTAGCGGGGAAAAGGAGGAGAGTGACACCTAAGGTCAACGAACGTCGAGGAGTCCACGGCCTAATGTTCCTACTGACGTACTTGAAGGTCCGTCTGCACAGCACTCAAGTAGGTGCCGATAACGCACGATGAATCTCCTATACGGTTTCTGCAAGGTCTCTAGCCCAGGCCTTCGGACTTGGAAATAAGTGCATTAGCAGCCGCATCGACCTGAACCACATTATTCTGAAACTCACCGCAATGCTTGAGCATTGAACGAAGGAACTGGAGAAGTGACTAGGTATATTTCCTAGACCCACCATTTCAATTCCTATTAGGTACCTGCTATTATTTAGGTATTCAATGCCTATTAGGTAACCTACTAGGTACTATTAAATCCGAGGTTAATTGACTATATGAACTAAAATCTGATACAAAGATAGCGAAAATTGTAATTTTTGCCAGCTTTGATCTACGGAGTAGAAACATGGACACTGAAAAATTCCATTATGAAAAAAACTCGAGGATGTGTGATTTGGATGCGTCAAAGGATGTTTAAAATATCATGGACATCATATCCCAGCAACGAAGCTATTCTACAAATCATTGGAACGGATAGGAAGGTAATGAAGACTGAAAATAGGGAAAACTTTCCATCTTAATGAACAGCCAAATTTTTCCAGGTTCATCTCATAATAGAAGTGGTAAGAAGATTTCCGCGGTGCATAGATAGTGATGGCTGCAATTTTCGGGTTTCACACCTTTCGTTGTTGCTTTGGGCACAACAGTTTAGCACAACCGAATAAGTTGAACTGTTACTTATCCGACCTATATAATGACGGCGAAAACGCGGAATACAAAACTTAGACCTGAAGACTCCTACTGTAACGCAGGAAAAACTGTTGTCCCTAAAGCAATAACGACGCAGTGAAACTCATTAACATTATTAATTAACAACAGAAAACATCATTAAACGGATCTTGATTGCAAGAGCTGTTTGGGAAGAAGGAAACATTCTAGAGAAATAGGCACGTAGCCATGGGGGGGGGGGGGGGACTTCTGGTGCTTCAGCCCCCCCACCCCTCCCCGTAATTTTGTTGCTCTGATTTTAGCAGTGAACTTTTTACCAGTGAGAAGAGATAAGTATGGGCACTGTAAAAGTATATACCAAGCACTGAAAATTAAGGGAAGAGACCTGTAACGTGTTGGCAAGAAAGTGAATGGGCAAGGCTGATTTGTTTCAAGTTACGCCAGAATTAGACCCCCCCCCCCCCTCCCGAAGCAAATTTCTGCTTACGTGCCTGCTGAGAAAGAACTATAAGATATTGGACAGACCTGGAATTCAAAGAACGGATGAAAATTTTGTAAACTCCGAGAAGAGTTTTACCTTGTATTTGCCAATACTTAATAGAGGAGGCACTATAAGAAGAACTATCAAGTCTCCACTTCACTGCAAGGTAACACAGGCGTAACTACAGCTATATCTACATCTACACAATACCCTGCAAGCCACCGCGAGGGTGTGTGGCAGGAGGTGAGGATCACCAAGAATGCACTACTAACATGCAAACAAGCAACTATAGGGTTTCATGCAACTAGATTGTTAGTATCTATACCTAGTATTTAAGGGGTCAATACATGCATCATGCACTACAGACTACTCTAAAATATTTCCCCTACCTATCCCTTTGCTATGCTGCCTATTCTGTTCTCTTGTAGTACGGGGGAAAAATGCCATTTTGAATCTATCGGTACGACAATCTATCACTCTAATTATTTATCTGGTCGAATCTAGCATAATACGCTGGTTTTTTAATATGTGCCTAACATCTTCAGTAAAGCTATCCGATTGAAATTTCTCTAATAGATTTAATCTGTACTTTAACCTACTTGGTGGAACTGCATGTTTACGTAAAGTAAAATAAAATATTATGTATATTCCACACTATTTTGTGTGTGTTTTAAATAGCATGCAATATAAATAGTATTTTATTTTAATTTACTCCACTTCACTGTTCAGATGATCTTTTACTGTTCCTTCGCCCGCAAGGTTTGATGAAAGTGATTCCCACCGGCATCTCCGATTGCACGCTCACGTCACCGCCAGGAGCACTTCCTTGCACTTCGATTGGCTGACTCGGAAAAGAGTCCTCTCGCTGTCGGAATGGTGCGGCAAGGAGATTTATGGGATGGCCGCGGGGTCTCGCGGCCGAGGCAAATGAACCGCCGAACGCACTCCCGTCCCCTTTCAGGTCCGCATCGCATGCACCGAACAAGCGGCTGGGACACCCGCCATTGTGTGCCGTCCCTCTGTCTCCCGGGCCCCATTCCACCTCACAGCAAGCCCCCCCCCCCCCCCCCGCGCAATTTCGTGCGTTCAAGTCTCCCGACAGAAGATGCGACGAGGGTTATGTTGGTGCAGTGGCTTAACGAGGTTGATCCGAAAAGTGAAAGTCATGTCATTTTTTTAATATTTTCAGTACTTATAGAACTATAGTTATTCTATCTAATAAAGTAAAGATAATGACACCAACCCATACTCCTTTTTCCACAAATTGCATTTGAAATTACATACGATTAACGGCGACAATTGCCGTCACATGGGAATATAACGTTTAAAAATACCATGGTGACATGTCATTTTTGCAAAAACTGATATTTTATGCGTAATTTCACAAGAAATAAAATGACACGAAAAAAAGGCATCAACCTACCGTATTTTTCGCTAAATTCACCAATTTCTGCGCTTATAGCAGACGAAATGCGTTAGTTGATTTCAAGTGATGCTGCGGTCGCTGTAACCAAAATGGTAGGCGTATGAATAATATGATTACTAGAGAGATATTAAAGAATATTTGAAGAAATATTATAACATAAGGTTTGATAGTATTATTCTCTGTGTTACACATTAGTAAATTCATTGACTCCATGAATTTATCTCTGTAACGTAAATGCTGAATTGACTCCATCGTCGAGCTGATTAAAATTATCATAAAAAATAAATCCTTCGACTTTACATCGTATTTCTTGTGATGCTTAAAACTTTCAATAGCTTAGGCAATTTTCTTTGTGAAGCAAGGATCACGTAGGAGGCATGTACTCGTCCTTAAATTAATAAGATTCCTTAGACAACTTGACTCAAGCAGTCGCGAGCCAACCTCCTTAAGACGGCGCTGCTCGATGCATCAAGACTTGACTCCAACGTTTGGTCGAGCGTTTGAGTGGAATGATTCGACAGTTGATTGAGGCAAATGTTTCTACTCCATGGTGTGGTGAATGTTTGATTCGACACTATTCTTACGAACTTTCCTATTTTATGGAATGATGGAATTAACGCAGATTAAAGGGGTTACAGTTGTTGTTGATGCATTTGTGGCAATATCCTGATCTAAGTTATTCATTGAGTAAAATGAAACGTTAGTAACGAACCCTTTTTTTAGTGGTAGGTAAATATTTTTAAGCACAATTGAGCCTGTAAGTGTTTTTCAAAGCAGGCGGCACATGTAGAGAATATGACACTAGAAACCGGCCATATAGGTATTTCATTGACGTAATTAGTCGATAACATTTGAAGGAAAAAGCTTATAAGCTGTTTAAGTTATTACCTATGAAAACATTGCACGAACTATAACAAGGTACCTCTTCCCTCAATCGGGTAGCTGTGTTTACAACTAACGAATGAATTCCTTTCAATATTCGAGACTTCCTTTGACGCGGGTGTAAAAGAACGTTTGGTTGGTTATTTAGGGGAGGCGACCGACAGCTGAGGTCATTTGCGCCATATAGGATAGATGGATAATTGGGTAATGGTAGGAGTTTTCAGGGAACGGAGGAAGGGTGGAGAGAAACCCGGCGTCGGCATTAGCCTACTCTTAACGAAAGACGCCAAGGGGACCACGGCTTAACGTCCCATCCGACGGACGGATTACTGAACTTGAAAAGCCCTCCACTAAGCACTCGTTGTGGGTTTAAGTGGGGACACTTTACACAGTTTAAGGGCACAGTTTAAGTGGGGACCGGTTTTCCAATTAAAAATCCACCTCTGCCGGGAGTCGAACCCGGGCCCTAGGGATGGAAGGCCAGTACCCTAGGCACCACACCAACCCGATCCCCGTAAAAGAACGACAACGGCCGGAAGACCGTCTAACGCCAACGTTCGACAATTGACGCCGGAAGCTCGAGAGCTCGTAGTCACGCCACACGATGCTACAAAATATCAAGCGAGCAACGTTGGAAGGTGTTTATTAGCATCGTGTAACGCCGGCTTTAAGCATTGGATTCTCACCCAGTGGGTCATTATTCGACTGCCGAAAGCAGGAAAAATTTTTTATTGGGACCGTGGGTACTGTTTTGAGGTTGATTCGGATTCATTATTGCCTCCTGGTTTGGATGTTGAACCGTTGGCCTTGTGTCCTCTTTTAATGCGAGTAGGTTACCACTGACGCCGGGTTTCCCTCCATCTTCCCTCCTTTTCAAAATTTTAATCACCTACCACCCATCAGTTCCAAATGGTACAAAGTATCCCAGTTACCGGTCGCTTCCCTCATATATCCATCATCACTTTTACTAACCGGCGAAGCGGGCTATCGACGCGGTGGTTAAATACTGCTAGGAATGCAGGTAGAAGCAGTTATTAGGCGAGAAAATCGACAAAAGAGGTATTTCGTACCTTGGATAATACGTTGGTATTTGACTACTGGTGGGATTAATAATGAAAAGAGTTAGAAGTAGACCCGTTGTCGACATTAGCCTCAACTTAAAAGCAGATGTACATTGGTCTACATTTTAACGCCAAACCATTACTTAATCATAGATATGTCCTAGTAAGTGCATGCACTGGCTTGCTGTCTTCGCACGGCTACCTGATTGTAAACATTAATTTCTGCGTCATCAACTTTAATGTAATGTCCTTCCCAGGGGCCAGAGTTAAATTGTAGCAGCGGCATTGATCTGCCGCTGAATTGAACTGGAGAATCCCAACTGCTATATGAAGCGAACATGCAGATTTCCCTTCTAAATGAGTAGGTACTATGTGCGTTGGATTGGAGGTTCAACTGTGAGTCCCTTGGGGTTATTTATAAAGAGATGGTCTAATCCCGCAGACAGGTTTCTCTCCACCATTCCTCTACTTCCTCAATTCCAGGTTCTTGCCTCTCCGCGCTAGTGACCGTAGTTCTTGGTCGCATTCTTTTAAAAAAACGGTAACCCTTTTCAATCATAACTGTATTAGTATTGGACAGATAATTCACTAATCTAAGAACTGCCAAAGCGCAGAAAAGGGTTAATTGCAGCAATCATGACGTAAGTGAAGTTCGGGTTTCAGTATATGGATTTTTCTCTGAGGCAGATCCCCTAAATGGGAACATAATTCACTACCTGACACTCGTAAAAGGGGGCAAGGGAATTCAATTCGAGCGGCATTTATTTGCTGTCCACATCGCTATCATCTCCCTCCCCTCCTCGTTCTGCAGCGACGCCATCCACCCTCATCCACGCAGTCGGGCGGATGAGGGTGGATATCAGGAGTCGAGTGGCTCTAAAACAGAGCTTAACTCTGGTGGATTCACTCGCTGGCCGACGGGGCCATCAATGCGATTAATGGTCGGATCAACGGGAGGGAGGAGGCGACAAGCGGGTGGGAGAGTGAGAGAGGGATCTCACGGACATAATTCAGATGCATCGCCAATTATGTCAGTCGGGAAAAGCATGCATCAACCCACGCACGGACACCATCACGCGGCGAGACGGGGAGGGAGAGTTTTTGCACGCGAAGGAGTGCCGTGTTCGGAAGACTCCATGAAAACGAGTGATTCATGGTCGGCCCCTCGGCGGGAGACGAGCTCTTGCCCCCGCTATTGTTGCCCCTTTTCTCTCGGCTGCCAACTCGCACCCGAGTTTATATGGGAGCCGCCGGATGGCCGCATAAATGTACGCATCGAAGGCCTAATGGAGACGCAGCGAGAGAGGTCACGGGGGGGGGTGCATCCTTCGCCCCCTCCCCTCCTTTTAGCAGAGGGGGGTTTTCAAACGGGGAGGGACTTCGAGAGATCAGCAGAGCGAATCTTCGACCCTCCCTCACCCTTCACCCTATCTTTTACCATTGCTCGTCTCCGTGACGGTACGAATGGTGCCAAAGGGCCCTTTATACGGCAAAACACCATCACGATGACAACTATGAACAGACGAAGTTGGTGCACCACTGCGATAGCCCCAGAGAGCGTAACCGAACACCTGCTTCCATAGCCTAATGGTTCCTCTCCACCAGATCACAATCTTGGCATCAGTTCATAACCGTACGATATTTTAGAGATCATTTTCTATGGCTGTGTTGAAACCGACGACACCGAGGAACATTACTGAAAAGCTTATTGATTCAGTCCCTCAACTCGGTGCAAAAAAGTATTGTGTAAGGCCATTTGTTAAATTACCTTGGCCGGTGAAAGTGAATCTAAGGGTGAAGTCTTGACTTTTTAATGGAAATACAGTGATAAATGATCCTAAGGGTCTTTGGAAACGAATCGTTTCGATGTTCACAAGAACGATCAAAGGAAAAGATTAGCAGAAGAAAATTCTGCAGCCGTGTTCTTCACATTGCGAATGTGATGTCATTCGATGTGCATTCTTCAAAAAGTCAACTATCCAGATGAAATAAAGATACTAAACAACCGGATCGTATTTGTTTACACGTTGTGCCATTAATTCTGACACAACAAGTATTCTCACTTGAGATTCACTTTCCAACGTAGGAGATATGTAACAATAGCAAAAAGTGTTTGTGCTCTTAACTGTACCATACATACTCTCCCCACCTTCGGTGCAGTAAATAAAATAGGTATTGTTAGAAAGCTACGGCTTGAAAAGATACTTGAAAATAATGCCAGAAGCAAAAAGGCTCGATGATAATTGAGAAATGACGCTTGTCAGGGTAGATATCGCCAAGAAATTCATCACATTGAAAGGGGGGCATGGGTAATCCGAAAGTCTTGGATGGATGAAAAATGCCAGTCATCCACTCAAGAAAAAATGCTCCAGCAAATAAGATGAACGCTATCTCATATCGATGAAGCATCATTCATGGTGTCATTAGATTAGTGAAGAAAAAATGGACAGTTGATTTATGTCAAGATGATAAATAGAGAATCATATAGGTCCAGCACCGTTGAAAAATACTTCACTTGATGACGTCACAAATAGTTCCTCAACCGGATGGCGATATCTAATTTCTGTCTCGTTATCCGTTGAAGGCAAAGTCCACTTCGTAGGATCGTTGATTGTTAACATTTCATTAATGCTAGATGATCGAGCCCGATTAAAATTATATTGCATGTACAAGTACATAATATACGTAAAAGTCATAGGATTTCTTATTGTAGCATATTTAAATTATCTATTCAAATATTTTCAAATTAAATGTCAACAGGAAGTCAAAGTAGCGTCATATGCATTTTTATTTTTTTAATAAAATTATGAATTGAATAATTATCAGTTCAATGATTTGTTAGCTTGTTCTTTTAAGCAGTTGGTTTCCATATTAATTTCAATCAGGAAAACTATTGACCTTTTCATTGGAATTAAGAGTTGGAATTATTGCTTTCATACTTAGATAAAATGCTTAGAATAAACTGGGGTAAAAAATGAAACTACAATTTTTCCATGAAAATATTATACACTTATTTGCAACCGGTATCGTTACATGGTAACATCATCTAGCACCCAGATTTGTGTTTGACAGTGTTACGATGTAACGAAACCGGTTTCAAATAAATAAAGCCTAATACTTTTGTGGAAAAATTGTAAATTTTCATTGCTTACCCAAGTGTAATCATGAAGGAGTTTCAAACAGCAGAGAAAAGTACGATGTCTTATATAATGCTTAGACACAATAAGAGCTCTCACCCGCAATGGTCTGGAGTGATTATTTCAGTAAGAGTTCGCATCGCTAAGGCTATAGTACATTTCTCAGTGAAAACATATTGATGAATTATTAGGAGCTTAATTTTTGCCTTCAGTCACGATACAACTTTTTTCTGTGTGATCCTCCCTTATTTTTTCTTTTCGTTTTTCTGGCAATGATAAAAGTATAGCAATGTGTTTTCGGATAACGCATGCCCACGGTCTGCACTCAATGAGTGTCAAATGGCAGCAAGGGGGTGAAATGATGATGGTTCATTAAAAGATCAAAATTATGTACAGAAGATAGGGAATCGGAGCAAGATGAACATTTTGTACATTCGGAGGGTCTAAGGGGGAGGATATTACAATAGGATTGTTTTCCATGTTCTGTCCGGAAAGAATGATATAGATAGACACGAAATACTATTAAATGGGCGCATACAGCATGCATCAACATAAACCAATCTCTTATTGTTAGGAAATGTGCAATAAGTCTCCTCCTAGGTCACGAATAACTCCAATGACTAAATTGTCGATTCAAATGGCGTATCCTCTTTCTCTCTTCCATACCTACCAATTAATTCTCCCCTACGCCACGTCCTTCAAAGCAGTGCAGCTTTTAATCGTCTGTAGCATACACTCTGATTATTTATAATACTGAATGTCAGCTTCCTAGCCTCCCCTACCATGATCAGCACTTCCTGCGTGCTTTCCTTTTCCAGCTTATCGTCACCATCCTTCTCCACATCTATATTTCGATCAACAATCTATTTTCATTCTCTTTCCATAATGCCACTGTTGAGGAGCCATTCAAGGCCCCGCCGCATATCAAACTTTTTGCTGGTCTTCATTGACTTTCCTACAAATCGTTCCTTTCTCTATCTTTGAATATACACAACCAAAGCATTATCCCTTCGAATATCTCAGGAGTTGTATCCATTTCCCTCCAATGCACTATTTAAATAATTAACTTGCATTTATTTCTTTCGTTGATATCCATTAACTACTTCTTAGATGTCTCTTACTTAAGTCTCAATCTCGCCCCAATAAAGACGTTTATCCATCTACCTAATTGTAAGATTACTTATGCATACTTAAGATTAAATACATTGACTGTAGGAGGATAAAAAATTGAGACGCACGGAAAATACTAGATGCATTACAAAGACAGGGTGAAAGAAACGGTATGAAGATAAATCACAAGAAAACGGAAGTAATGAGATTTACAAGATCATAATGAGCTAGGTTAAATTCAAACGTGGGAGATCAGGAGATAGAATAGTGGAGCAATTCAGCGATCTAGGTTGTCTGTTGGAAGAAAAGGAGTACAGCAGCATTGAAGTAAGAAGGCTAATAAAGAATCGCATTGGCAAGGTAAGCTTTTACTTGTAGGCGTGAACTAATGATAGGGGGCGTTGAGTAGGGAAGTAAAGAAAAGGCTGGTGAAAAGTTTAATAGGAGGAATAATAAAAGTTTAAAGTAGGAGAGGAAATAAATTTGATTTAGGAAATTAGGAAAAGGCAGACAGTTTGGTTGGAGAAGGTAATAAAGGGCGATAATGATATGAAAAACGTGATTGGGGGAAGTATGTTTGGCATGCGGGGAAGAGAAGAATGGGTAGTTTTGTTAGAATGATGAGTGGTAGGAGGTATGAGGGGCTGAAGAGGGACAACGTGTGAAATGTAGGTGGGTGGGAAGAATTAAATATCCATTTAAACCTACCTTCACCGGTAGAAAGCTAATAATAATACATTCCTAGGCAAAGGTTTTTTTAATGGAATCTTAACTCAGTGTATTTGGCACTGATTTCTTTTAACATATCCAGAATCGAATACAGTCAATAAGTTTAGTGGCTATGGCTCCATAATCCATCGAAGTAACCAAATTTATGAATTTTACCATATTTTTCTTTCTAAATCAAGTTACTTTTATTTCCAACAATTACTCCATTATATCAGATAACACTGAAGGCGTCACTTTGTGGAAATTTGTAATATTCATGGTAACGAATAAAATAATAAAACTTTTAGTCAATTCCACACTTTTTTTTAATATCCGACCTAGGTTTTAACAAATTTTTTGTCATTCTCAAGGTAAATTTGTGTCTGAGTAACAGCCTTATATATACACCAGGTCGTTGGGGGGGGGGGGGGGGGGGGGGGGGGGGAGAGGGGGAGGAGGAAAAGGATGCAGAAAGGAGGGGGATGAGTGGGGATTTGGTAAATGACGGTTAAAAAGGGGAAAGGGGCGGGGGTTAGGTGAATAAGAAGGGGGGGGGGGGGGAAATGACCTTAGCTGCAAGAGAGTTGTATGGGTATGAATCAGCTAGGAAGGAGGATTTTAAGGAGGGTTGAGTGGGTAGGGAACATATAATCATTACATAATCGTTCTTTATCCGGGCTATTCACAATCTCAAATTGTTCCAAAAAGTTCAATTTCAGCCCTTTGTTACACATATGTAAAATCTTGGGTTTAAAATCACTAAAATGGCCCATTTCACATAAATGTTTTGACAACCCAGATTTGTCGTCATGATTAATAAAACACTGTTTATGTTCCTTGATGCGAGTAGAAACCTTTCTACCAGGTGCGTGCTCCCGTTTGTTAATAAAATAACGTACAAGCTATGTAAGATAATTCCTAAAGACACTATGAGATTATCTGTTTACAATCCAACGACCATCGGTAAACTTTTGTTTAATTCAAAAGATCGAACTGATGAATTGGACAGAAGTGGTGTGTATATGCTAAAGTGCTTAGACTGTGACAAGATATACATTGGCCAAACCTTCCCTTTTTAACCGTCATTTACCAAATCCCCACTCATTCCCCTCCTTTCTGCTTCCTTTTCCTCCCCCCCCCTCTCCCCCCCCCCCCCCCCCCCAACGACCTGGTGTATATATAAGGCTGTTACTCAGACACAAATTTACCTTGAGAATGACAAAAATTTGTTGAAACCTAGGTCGGATATATAAAAAGTGTGGAATTGACTAAAAGTTTTATTATTTTATTCGTTACCATGAAAATTACTCCATTGCTCTTTTGTCTCCTCTCCCATTTTCTGTCACCCTCACTTGCACCATCTAGACTATGCACAAAATTGCTTTCCCTCCGTTGCCCCAATCTATTTCTAATTTCTATAAAATTTTCATTATATTTTCCCACTCTAGCGTACCAAGTACCTGTTAGAATTTAAGAAAGAAAGCAAAAAAGTTCTGATTATATTCCATGCACTCACTGCAATCGTATTATCATTTACTTTCCGTGAATGAAACTGAAATTGATCTCCCTCTCATGAATACATTGTGACCACACTACTACTTCGATATGTGCACGATAAAGTTTATTGTGCCAAAGATGACAATTTGTCAATTTGTTCGTCTTTTTTAATTTAGTAAAGCAGTTTTTACGAAATCATGTCGCCGGATTACTTTCTATTAAATCCTACTTTTACCATTGAATGCTACTATGTATTTCTCCTGTTTTATGAAGCATTACGATGGGTACCTTCGTTCAACCCACTCTCCATCTCCTGACATGCAAATTGAGTATAAGTTCATACATCCTGAATGTCTATAAAATTGCTCTTTTCCATCCTATTTCATCTTGTAGCCACTGCGGTACTATTTTCCTTTTTGGTGTAAGATTACATAGTACACAGAGTAGGGCGAGTATAGTGTCCATTACTGTCTCTGTACCTGTCTCAAAAGGGATAGATTTTGACAAGATAAGCACCCATTATTCAATTATTCGTTGCCTTACTTAATAGAATTTTCAACCGATCGTCATCACTCCAATGGGCCAGACTTCTTTTTTCAACCGCCTCAGCAAAGAATAGACACCTCGTGGACTACCTTTCACCTGGGTCATTCCGTGGCACCATGGGCTTTCCCTATTTATTGATCCGACCGATACAGCACTAAGGATCATGGGAACACTCTAACCCACCTCACCTTGTCAAGGTCGTAGTCCAAGAGGAAGGAAATTTGCGATAAACAGTGCTTGAGAGCAGAGCATGGCAGATGACGGTAGCGGAAAGAAATTTTTAAAGGGGTAATGGTTTAGGGTTTTAGGTGCTCCGACGGTTAAGGATAAATCAGACAATCTAACTTAATTTCTTAAAATCTAAACGATTACAACATCCATGCACGAGGCGGAATTTGAACCCGCAACCCTTGGGTTGTTAGGCCGGCCATTTACAGACCTGGCTACCTCGTCCGGCAAATTGTAACGGCGCAAGGAATGCACCTGGCTGTAAATTAGTTGGTGAGGAAAGGATAATATCATCCTACAAGGACCAAGTAATGGAAATATTTATCTAATTGTAAGTATGAAAAGAATATGAACTTTTGGATTGTCATATTGCGAGATGGAGCGAAACTCAAAATATTGTCTGATTGATATAATAGTTTGTTAAAGTTAATATCTTATTTCAAAATTTCACTAGCTAATTTATATAGTATTGGAAATGGTTTCCCCCGTGACTACGTGGAACTGCCTTATGATTAAATAACAACAAACATACAGAGTAATTCCACACACAATATCATTTATTTACTGCAGATAAATTATAATTAAATAATGCCAAACAGTTACCATCTCTTTTTACAACGATAGTAAATTATATTATTTAATCATAATTTATGCACAGTAAATTAAATTATATTGTACGTAGATTTGCATAGTGAGATTTTGTATTTAATCATGAATAGTATTCATTGACTTCACATTGAGATAACTGGGTAGGAAACATTCCCAAATGATTTCAAATAAAATTTATTCTTTATTGAGTAAATGCAACTTGAAATAAAAACACAACTTATAAAATGGTTTACTTCCATAAAGTGTCACATACGCGACTCGCGGAATGCAAAATGATGTGCTAGGAGACACAAATCATTACCTGAGATATGTTTCGCGTTTCAAGGGAAAACATTTTTCCTTCGGCCAGCGCAACGGAGCGTTATCGTAATCGAAGCCGCTTAAGGCAGCAGAATCATAACAAGAAGGCGAACACTCACAGCAAGATCGTTCAAATAGAACCTGTTACAGGCAATGGGACAACGGACTTGAGAGTTACCTCTTACGAGGATGCCTAATGAAGAAGGTCGGCCCTCGAGGGAGGATGGCACAAGGGGAGGAAGGAATACCGAGGACATTACAACTCTCTCCACGAGGGAGTCACGTACTCTGAGCATCATAAACCCGATGGGAGAGGGATGATATCCTGCTTTTGAATTCAAGCCGAAAATATTCATCAAGGGTCTCTGATGAAATTTTCTCGCGCAGGAGTGATTGGCATTTCCATTGTGAAACGGTAGCTGATGATGAGGGAAAAATCATGCTGCCATTCAGGGCATCTTATGCGAATCTTCTTTAACTTATTTCTTTAAATAGTTAACATCACTTTTGACAACGAACGAATCAGGTGCGATTATTGACATTCACACTGTTACAGTAAGGAAATATCATGGTGGTGTCTTCCACTCATTGTTCCTTACATCATAATTTCATCTTTCATTGATGTATCTTCAGTTTTCCCCAAATCTACAATTTCTTTCTGAACACTTTATCTCAGAGCAAAAGTTCAATTTTTTACGTAGCATTAAGGAACTGACATGATATTACATGGTAGTAGCAACTGTAAAGACTTGGTTGCTTTTAATAACAATATGGCTTACTGAAATCGACTCGAATCCCATATCCTCAATGAGAAACTGGTATTAAATTCATTCTGACATTTTCCATGCATATTTTTTCCGAGCTGTAATTGGTTACGTTTATAATTCTTCCACTGTATAAGCATTCATTATATTCCAACCCGTCTCAAATCAAATATCGTTAATACGTGTATTTTTACGGAAAAAGAAGAAAAATGCCAATCCCCGAGACACTATCGATCGTAATATTTCATTTTCATGAACGCTCGTTGCAAAATTTCTCAAGTTATGCTTTTGGTGAAAATAACTTATTCTCAAACTTCCAAAACCACAGCATAGAAGGCGTTGTGAGACGGAAATTTCAGCTCGACACGTGTTTTTAATACCCTCTTGCCACGGTAACCTCTTAATTGACGTCATTTCTTCTTATACTTCCGAATCTCCAAGTCTAATGAGTTGGTGCTCGAGTGTTTCAGGGTCTATGAGATGAACGCAGAGCAAGAACTCGAGCGGGAGTGAGCGAATGAAAATGGAGCAAAAAGATACGGAATGCAGCCTGGAATGGAGAGCGCAAAAACGGAAGAAGATTCGGTATTAATCAGGCGTTTAAAATCCAAAGTGATTTTTCTTGCCGCGACACGGCGAGGCGTTAAGGTGATTCAAACCTGCCCTTGGCAAACTCCTCCTCCGCCCCGGGCGGGCGATTAAATCCATCCCAATTTAACGACCGCGCTATCTCGCGGAGTTAACGACGCCATCGGGCCATTATGACGGCTGCAGCGGCGCTCACATACGGCGTCCATGCCGCGCCGAAACGGCAGTGGCTCCATGACCTAACCCACAAAAGCGTAACATCTCCGAATCCCATCTCCACGGCGACTAAGTAGCGTCGTTTACCCGTAAGCGCGTCTCCAAACAAGCGAGTCAAGAGGCGCGGGAGACGGACGATTATATATTTGGCCCCGAAAAGCGGCTCAGCTCTGGTAAGAGAGGAAGTGTGCCTTTCTCAGTTGATATCCTTTGGGTATAAGAGTTGATTTTTCAAATGAACTGCGATAAACCGTAACGACTCAAAAATTTTATGCCGACGGAAGATTTGCATGGTGTATTCCGGATGATTTTGGGACAGAGCTCCAGAATTAGGTTGAAATCCAGAGCAAACTTTTAAAAGGTGATAAACCTCTTTCGGCGCAAAAATAAATCATCATCAATGGTTAACAATCCTAGGATTGGTTTGACGAAGCTTTCCATTCGATTCTTCTATCAGTCAACCTTTTCATTGTGACGTAAATCTTCCCTTTTACATCCTTCACAACTTGCTCCATGTATCTCATACGAGGCCTGCCTTTTCCAGACTTTCCGTTCACTTTTCCCTTGACGATAGTCTTCATCAGGTCATCGTGTCTAACTCTCCAAACTAAATAAAAGAGGAAAAGTCAACAAACATGGAAAAACACAAAAGATGAAATATACATACACGTATACCAAAAATATTGATTGTTTCCGTTCCCCTCGTCTACAATTCTCGTGAAACACTAAACATTTCCCGAGATGGAGATAAAAGGGGATATCGTTAAAGAAGTTGCTGATTTATTGAGTTATTCACCGCAATATATACCAGGATTGTTCTATTGTTAGCAGTGATGATATTTTGCGTATAAATTCGGCTTTAAATTAAAATTTAATTTCCTAACCTAATGTCTCGGAATAACTAGAAATAAGTGGTTCATGTTTATTAATACTGATGCTCAATCAACCTGGAAACCATCGCCGTTTAACGCAAAGCATTAGCCTTGCTGCCTCCACCGATTCAAGTATGCTAGATACATCTGAAATATGGGATATTTAAAGGTGAAACGTAACTTAAACTGGATAATTATGAAAGACATATTACAGTTTGGTGTTAGATCCATAGGATTTGTTATTCCAACAATATGAAAAGTATGTTTTTCATCCGTTATTATAGATCAAATTCATAAGAACATACATCTGGAGCATTTTACCATAAGGCAGCAAAACATGGACAATAACATCAGCAGATAAGTAAAGGCTAGAAGCATTTGAAATGTGGTGCTACAGAAGAATGGTGAAGATAAAATGGATCGACCGAGTGACAAACGAAGAGTGAGAGAAAAAATGTCTACTGAAAACCCTAAAAAGAAGACGGGGCAACCTAATCGGCCATAACTTAAGACACGATGGCCTAATGAAGACAATCATCGAGGGAAAAGTAAACAGAAAGATTGGGAAAGGCAGGCCTCTTATTAGATATACATATAGAACAGGTTGGATGGAAGTAAAATAGAGGACTAACGTTGATATGAAGAGGTTGTTTGATAGAAGAATCGAGCGGAGGACTGCTTAAAACCATTCCTAGGATTGTTGACCCATGATGATATTTATTATTATAGATCAGATATTTGACTACATTTGTAATTAATATCCTACGTTCTTATCCCCTACTAAAGTGTATTAACTCAATTGCCAGTTGAGCCACTGCATTATAAGGATAAAAAACTGAGAGGCCATAACCTACGACTTTTTATCTAATATTGTGAAAAAGTCACATGTATAAGGCACCGAAAAAGGGGAATGAAGAATGATTTTTTTGTGAATAGCATGATTGACGATATACATGGTTTTACAGAGCATTTGAATACTTCTTCCGGAAAAAAGACCATCCGCGCACATATTCGCACGTCTTGAAACCACAGGTGCAATAAATTTTCGCGCCAAGTCGTGACTTGACTGCCTTGCAATCGCCAACCATTCGTGAAAGTTAACGCTGGATTAGGTGTGGTATTTTTCGGATGATTTTTTTCCTCCGACCACTTCTCTTCACGACTCACGAGTTCAAACATAATTTTATGGTCACATTCATCATTCAGAAGTTTGAAAATTAAATTACCACAAATTGAAATTTCAACACCTTTGCAATGGTAGCTTCTAACAGTGTAAGCACCTTCAGAGAAATTGTAATCAACGTTATTAGACATTTAAGATCTTAAAAAAGTGAATCAAGAGCATTAAAACTCGTAGAGGTACCAGTAAAAAAAATTACTAGGGATAAAAAGGTGCATATTAAACTTTGCATCTATGCGTGGGGGAGAAGGTTTAAGGTGTGAAGGCTAGAGTACGTGCCTATCCCTAGTGTTTAGGATCAAATCCCTGGAGGGGTTAGAGATTTTTCGGGTGAAATACCGGTCCCTACTTGAGTTACTGCAGTTGTAGCAGAAAGTTGAGAGGACCTGCAAGCATTCCTGACCACAATGAAGCAAGTACTTCAAGAATATAATATGAGCATTAACAAGAAGAAAACTAAAATCCTAGTGTGCGGAAGAGAAAAACTTAGGTCAAATATCACAATTCGAGGAGTGAAACTGAAACACGCGGAGAACTTCACGTACCTCGGCAGCACTATAACTTAGGATGGAAAAAGCTCGACGGACATCAAGCGAAGAATAGCACAAGCTAAGGAGGCGTTTATGAAGAAGAGACAACTACTATGCTCAAAGAACCAACGGCTGAAAAACAAGAAAGCACTTCATCAAAACATTCGTATGGAGCGTGGCACTCATATGGATCAGAGACATGGAACATCGGGAAAGCAGGCCAACGAAGAGTTGAAGCCTTCCAAACATGGTGCTGGAGGAGAATGTTAAAGATTAAATGGACAGATAAAGTGTGGAACGAAGAGGTGTACAGAAGAGCAGTTGAAGAAAGGACAATATGGAAAACCCTACGGCAAAGAAGAACCAGATGGATTGGACATACTTTGAGACACAATTAATTAGTTATAAATATAATAGAAGGGAAGAGTGAAGGGAAGGTGCCGTGAAGAAGACCAAGGGACAAATATATAGGGCAAATAGAGAAGGACGTAAAAGAGAAAACATACCAGGGTGTGAGGGAATTAACACTGAATAGGGCAGAATGGAGGGCTACAAAACCAATCCTAGGATTGAAATACTGATGATGATGACTTGAGTTACGCGTGGAGAGCATTTCATGATCAACCCTGCGTCCGTCAGAAGGGACGTTAAAGCGTATCACTTTTCGTTAGGAATGGAAACTTGCCAACGCAGGGTTTAACACATATCCTTAATGGCGTAGATTATATCAGCTACCGGTCGCCTCCCTTTAAAGGATACTACATATTATTACTACGTTCATGTTACTGTAGAAATTCATTCAGTCAATTTTCCAACGATCCAAGTCACAGCTGAAATTAAATCAAGTACATTAACAAAACCCCAAAGGCTAAAACGGAATCACTTGGCTGCTCTGCTCTGGGTAACTTCTTCATTCTGTAAAAGGCGGTATCACGCCCTCTCCATTCGAATAAATAAAAAACGGCCGAGCTCTCAGCGACTCGTAACCTCCCCCGCCCCCCTTGTGAATAGGCCAACCCCCTCCACCACCTCGCCCCTCACCCCCTGAGCCGGCCTCTCCTCCTCTTCCCATGACTCCCTCACGGCTCTAATTAGATAATCCCAACCGGGCCACCCACCCTTCCCCCATGGAGAACCCCTCCCTCCAGCATCCCTCCCTCCTACACCCTCCTCTGGACCCCGAAACGCCCGTCTCGCCACCCGCCGCATCTTTCTTGCGCACCGTTCACCATCGCGATGGATGCTTAAGGATCAGTTTGTCGCAGCAATCCTCTTACGTCAGTTACACATCATTATTTAACAAAACCATTCTCTCTCACATCTGTCGCTATTTACTGCATATCTCATCTGAGGCTTTCTTTTACCATCATTTCCATCCGTTTTTCCCTCCCCTGATGGAAATTTCCCTACAAATTTTCCCTAGAAAAGTGTAAGTTTTTCCCTAAAAAATTGAACCCCCTTTTTCCCTATAAATATTTTCCCAAAGCTTAAATTTTCAAAGGAAAAGAGTTCTAGGGAAAAAATTTCCCTAGACTATGAGGGATTTCCCTAGAAAACACATTTTTCCTAAGGAAATTTTAATTTCTCCTTGCTTTTGCCTACGTTCTAGGGAAATCTGGTAGGGAAATTTCCAACAGGGCAGTGGGTTATCATATATTTGTTTGGTACCAAATGTTATAAATGTGAGTTGTAACTATTAACTCTGTGATAAATGTGTACATAACATAGTAGTAACCTTGAAATGGTGAAATTTAATCACTACATTGATAACGTGTAAGGGAATTATTCAAATAATATGGGGAATTTCTCCTTGAAAACGTTTTTCCTAAGCCTGAAGATTTTCGTTTTTTGCGTTTTTTCTAGGGAAGTAATTTCCCAGACCTGAAATTTTGAAAGGGAAAAAGTTCTAGGGAAAAAAATTCCCTAGACCACAACGGAATTCCCTAGAAAACACATTTTTTCCAGGGAAATTTCAATTTTTCCCTTGCTTCTCCCTACGTTCTAGGGAAATCTTGTAGGGAAATTTCCAACAGGGTCTATTACTCTATTCCGTGGTACTTCAAGATGCGTCTGCTTTGATCAATCCAACTTAATGTCAGAGTATACAGGCGTTACTGAAGTATTCCGGCAAAGTGAGTGGGGCGCCACTCTCTCGACGCAGAGAAATATAACTGCCTTTTTTCGCCGACCCTTTGAATCACGAATTCGACGTCACGAGTTCAAAAACGCACTGTGATTGCAGTTGTTTAAGAACTTCTTGTACGCTGTTGAGATAATGGCTAAAAAGATATATGCCTATAGCAAACCCAATGCACTAAAATTATATTTCATTTTCCACAGAGTATTCTTCTTATGAATGTCCCGTGAATTTCTTTGTGAAGCGATTTAGAAGTGCGATATTATATTCGCATTTCTATGATATTTTTTTCAGAAGGTGATCGGTGAGAAAAATCCAACTACATGATGAAATTCACTCATTAGGGGGAGGATAGGGGAGCGAGGGAGAGTTCCCCTTCCGCCGTGGCGTATCCCAAGAAACCTCAGATGGAATGGAACCCGGCTACGTACTAGCTCAACCTGCCGGGCTGCCCCGATAGTTGTCTGCTTAATACCAAATGAGAAAAGTTCCACATAATTATCAAATTTGGCTACCGTTGTACCAACCCGCTAGGTTGTACCAAGGAATCCCGGTAGCATTTATAAACTCCGTTTACTCTGAACCTGTCTTCTACCACGTTGCGCTCGGGCGGAATTATTCTAGATGGCGATATTATTTCTTAAGCTCTTTAATGTCTGCTAGCCTTCAGAAAACAATCATCACTACTCAGTTTAGGTGAATCTACAGTTAAGTTAAATGGAATAGCCACGCCTTATTTATATCCCTCTTAGGCTAGAAATTAAAGCACCAAACTACAATGATTAGCGTATTTTGCAGTTCCGAACATTGGGCAACACAACATTGGGCAGTTCCGAAAAACGCAAAAAGACAGAGTCATCGTCCCTCGGCATTTTAGAAATCGAGAACTTAGCTATGATTAGAATAGATGATTTCACCTATCTTTCCTTTTCGTGTGGGATAATTACAGCATTATATCAACAATAATTATTGGTAGCTAAGGAAGTCTGGATCCGTGTCTTAATATTAGCTGACAACACTTTTTTTCAGACAACTACTTACACTCGACTACACATGTCAGTGAAACTTTCTTGAATCACTG
Organism: Platycnemis pennipes; assembly: GCA_933228895.1. Taxonomy (NCBI): domain Eukaryota; kingdom Metazoa; phylum Arthropoda; class Insecta; order Odonata; family Platycnemididae; genus Platycnemis; species Platycnemis pennipes. Next base: position 20,637,747 of record OW121850.1, on the reverse strand, counting down.
ATTACGAAATAAGCGTTAGGCATGTTTGGTATATGATTGAAATAAATACATATCAATTCCTAACACACAAAGTGAATGAATGTCGAGAAACTCCTCAACAAACATGCATGTCTCTTTCTTGAGGTTCTCAAGGCCGAAGGAGGTGAGGCCAAATTTCACATTTTGCAATATCGCAAGGAAGTTTTACTATCGCATTTATTATTATTTATCGCAAGGAAGATTTATAATATTTATGCGTGATGAGCACTCATAGATGGATCACTATTGCATTCAAATAAACATAAGCTAGAGTAGATTTCAGAGGATTCAATTTCTCTGCTTTTTCTAATCATCAGCTCAGCATCTCAAATTAGATTTAAAACTGCTACACCAATCTGAAAATAATGACCATCATGATTCTTCGCTTGGATCGTGCCTTTCAACTTTTTTGTGTAGATGTCCCTTAGAAAAGGAAAAGAAGTTTAATTTTCCTTCCGCAGAGAAAGTGGCGCCTCACACTTACGTTAGAAGCAAAACCTTTCTCCCTCTCTTTCTAGAAGCTACTCACTCCTTACTAGGTGTAACTGTTTGATCCTAAATCTTCTTCAGTAAATCATTTCACTCTTGCAGGTTCTTCTTGAATGGACAATCTATGGTATCTATGATCAATCCTATTCACCATCAATGAGCAGGTTTGCAAATATACACTCGAATCATATTTATTCTTATTTAAAGCCAGTATTTCCAGATCTCAATTGCTTTGACTTCTTGGACCTTCGTCCCTTCTGGGCAGTTCAACTGACTAATTCCTTCTATATTCATCTCTTTGATACCTAGATTGTATCTTTAGAGCCTATATTATTGTAAAAGATGCCAACTTAAATTTAGGGAAACTGGAAAATCAGAAACTCAAGAAAAAAATGGTATATAACACGTGCGATCCAATGAAAAATAGCATTAATCGAAAGATCATGAAGGGTAAGATGATGCGATTATTATGGAATCTGTCTCTACAAATGCACAACACTTGTCACACTGCATTGGTACTGTGAATATGTGAGTTACTTTAACGTGTACTTACCCTTCACTGGAATGCGCTATACATAGATAATAAGGGTTGATAAAATATTTGGTACTACGAAATTTCTTTTTTAATATTGAATTCGCACAAGCGTACCATAAATTAAAGTCATAGGATGATTATCAAATAAGTACTATCACTTCTCTTTTCTTTCTTGTTGCCTCACACAGATGGATTACGTTGGACACAATATTTCGCGATTCATCCCTAGAAAAAAGAGGAATCCTTGGTTCTTAATTTATGTTGTCTGATTTCCATCAGCTTTCGAACCGCGACGGAAGTCATTTTTAACGGAGATCCCAAAGTGATATTCTATGATTACAGGTGTGAAATAATGCGCCAAAAGGATTTTAATAATAATTGGCAAGCAATCATATTTTTATTTCATTTAATGGGGCATTTACGAACCTAATCCAAAAGGATGAAATAGAGTAGACGAAGAGGCATAAGGAATTGAAAAGCTTCCCCATGATTCATGACAAACACTAAGGAGTTTTACTGATGATATAATAAAATCGATAGAAAATAATTTACATGATGCAAAGCTGGAATAAATTAGGATGATAATGTATTAAAATCCACTGCAGTCTCCGCAATACTCAAGTTCTGAGTATTGTGGAACTTGTGGAAGGGATTCAATTAAATTACCAACATGAGGAGATTCCAAAAGTTACGCCTAAAAATATGACCTTAAATTAACCGCGATAAATAGAAGCGATGAAAGTAGGTATATGCTGTAATTTAGGTAATGACTTAATGACGTAATTCCCTTCGTGAAATAGCTGTTCATTTAGTTAAGAAAAAGCACTCTGCCCCAATTATTTTTGCCAGATGTAAATGTATAGCTCATGCACGCACATTAATCTCTCCTGTCCGTGTAACATCTCTCCATAGCCCCTCCCACAGTGCACAACCCGGACTTCTCCAATTCTTCCTTCCATCCCCCCCCCCCCCCACCCACCCCCGTGCCTGAATAAGCGACGGATGATTCGATTAGCAGGGTCGGGTGTGCACCCTCCATACAAAGCCTAGGACCCCTACTCCTCTCCAGGCCCCTATTCCACCCCCCCTGCCCAATCCAGCCGCTACAGACACCCCCCCCCCTCCCCTTTCTCACCCTCTGGAGGGCCATGAGATTAATTTAACACTCATCACAGTAATGAAATGCCTGATTAAATAGCGGCCCCCGAAGAGCAGTTGCGGCGAAGGGGGTGGCCGGGAGGGAGATGAGGGGCAAGAAGAGGAGGTGGTCCAAATAGGAGCGCAGGGGGGAGGGGGTGGGAGGAGAGGCGAGAAACAGATTAAAAGACGTTGGGGGAAATGAGGAGGGAGAGGGGGGAATGCACCGATCTGGAGGAATTCACTCCGCATCGAAAGACTCGTCATCTTTTACTTTCGAGAGGGAAGGCGATAGCCGAGTTGCGTTGCATACGTTTTAATCATTAGTGCCACCCACTGTGAAAAAATATGCACTATATGTCATATCTTTTAATTTAAAAAAAGCGAAATCACATGTTTACTCGCATACTAATCAGTGATCCAAAACAAGAAGGCTATTATGTACTGGAGGAGGCATCGTATTGACGCGAGAAGTCAGCGGCCCTCTGAGCCATAAGAGGTTGCTACTCGCGATACTCTTACGGTTGAAGTTGTTTTTCAACGCGGGGAAACTTAAGAATTGTAAGAAGAATAATGGAATTAATTTAAAAAGTCGTCAAAGAAACAGAGTTAAGTGTGTAGACATGCAAACAAGCGCTAAATATGTTGGTTAGGTTAAATTCGAAACAGTTTTAGAAATAAAATTAAGTGTCAGAGGAAAATGGTACATTATAAGTCGCTTATATAGCCATAGAAAGATTTAACTGACTCCGAAACAGTTTTAGAAATAAAATTAACTGTCAGAGGAAAATGGTACATTATAAGCCCCTTATATAGCCATAGAAAGATTTAACTGACGCCACTGCGATGAATTTTGGGTTTGATTTCATTGTTAATTATGTCTTAAAACACATGCAGGCTCTATAAAAGTCCGTACAAAACGCAATGTCTTTTACGGAGGAGATGGGGCCTGATCCTTCCCTTCCCCCCATTCTGCCTTCAGCGTCACCCATAGACCAATTCCTATCCCTGTCTCATCCAGTTTCTTCTAATATTCTTCATCCATAAGTAGAAAATTTGTCAATATTGAGTCGATATAACCATACTTTTTCGATTTGCTTGTCTTGTCCAACATTTAGTGTTGGATGTGGAGCATAAACTGATCCAATATTATAATCAAATAGATGGCAACCATTATTCTGTCGGACCTGTGCTGGCTGCCAATTAAAAATTTAGAATATTATGCAAGGAATTATAATTGAGTTGGCATTATAATCAAGAGCATTTATAATTTTTATTTAAATCAGAAATTTGTAAAATGGTTATTTGGAAGTTTTCAAAAAATGTTAGGCCGAAGAGCAAATATAAAAATTAAATACAAACGGGAAAGAATATTTTCGCTTAAAATGGTTAAGATTGAATTCGTCAAAGTGTAACGGGTCGAAATATCAGGTATGAATGCAACTGATAAATATGAAATAGTGTAAAAAATACATCAAAGATAATTCTTCATGAACTACAATTTTATTTAATCCTGTCGCGAAGGGAGTTTGAACTAATAAGTCACAGCATATATCTGAATTCATCCTAAGAGTTGGCTGTACTGAAAAGTAATGCCAGGATTTTCCTTAAGCATGAATGAGAGATAATTAATATCTCGGTATTCATTTACAATTCCATTTCTTTTATCTCCCCTACTTATAATACTTAAAAGAGGCAGTTTTCACTACACTATCATATTTTAAAACTAAATGACTAGTTTTTCCAACACTTAAATCATAAAAAATCTTCTGAACCCTCAATAAATTGTGATATGAATCCACCAAATCATGTCCCTGTGATGATATAACAAACGCCAAGAATTGCACTGGATTCAAATCCAACGAAATTTGCTTCACGAGGCCCACATACAGAGTGCAAATGGCCTTTTGATGGCAATTTTCTGTAGATTTATGCCATTGGTCGGTAAATAATGTTGAGGAGAGCGAGAAAAAATACTGGTGTGATCATTTTTCCGAAAGTCCTAATTTCCAAAATTTAAGATCCCTAAACGCCCCTGTTTTCGTCTCCATTCGCCTTCTCAATAGGATGCTAAAGCTTTATACAATGGCACAGAGCACAAACAGAGGCAACGGTCGGTGGTTTTGGCGTCATATGGTAAATGTTATCGCATAATTTTAAATCTAGAAAACTTTCCGGGGGCAATAATTCTACGTCTCCACCGCAATAGGAGAAATTGCGAGGATACCCTCCACGTTACCTCCATTACTGCATAATGAAGTGATGTGATACAAGGCCCACGCCTCCAACCGTCCCGTTTCCCTGTCCGCTCCTTGCGCCGCGACCCTCTCCGCCCGGGCCCTCGGGAGTGCCTTGAAAAACGCTCCTGGGGGGTGGAAAGGGAAGCATGTTCAGCGGGAACAGTTGCTGCGGGGAGGGGCGGAGACCCTGAGGGAAGGGGGCCCATACGTAATGGGCGAGGATATGGTAAATAGGGAACGGGGAGAGGAAAGGGTGCCTCACCCTTTCAGCTCACTTCCGAGACGGAGTGGGGCACGCCTTGCTGCTGGCTCGAAACCGCGACCAAAAATGTGATGCAGTAGTGTCAACCATTAACGGAGAAGTAAACACTTAAGAGTGTTTTCATAGTCACCCATTCCCCCACATAATCTCAAAGTGAAGTAAACCTCGAACAAGAAATAAAAATTGTTGCACCTTACCAACAAGATTTTTTAATAAAACCCGACCAAGGGTTCAACGCCTTAGCGTCATTCTGAATTTTTCAAAAAGGAAATTATCATTTCTTTAAGTTTTATCGATAATTTTGTCGGAAAACTAAAATAAATTTTATTTACAATTATGCAATTCTTCAAAGTAATGCCCGAAGGAGAAGAAACAAATCTCAAACATTTAACAAAATCATGAAATTTTGCTAATTGAGATACATTTTTATTTCGTCCTTCTCATGACCGTATGAGGTTAAAACTGCCACGGACTCCTGAAATGCACCCTCACATTGGTAAAAATAGTGCATTTTCTATTATAATCTGCAGTAAATTAACTAGTACTATTTATGTGAATACTGCCACGGACTCCTGTAATGCACCCTCACATTGGTAAAACAGTGATTTTTCTATTATATTCTGCAGTAAATTAACTAGTACTATTCATGTGAATTTTTACCATCCCATTGAAAGTAGGTTCGTTTAAGTTCTAGGCTGATTCGCGGTCACTAACTGGATTGATCGAAGTAGATTAACGCAGAAGATCCGACGAAATCAAGAAGAATCATTTCCAATTTTCGCAATGAAAGTTATCTTTAAGCTCTAATTTCCCGAAACTAGTAAATTGTATTGTTCTATATATGAACTCATATATTTTGAGCAATCAAACTTATCGGAAACCATTCTCATTAGTCCACTAACACTTCTCAGTGAACCCCATGGTCAGCGCTAAGTCACGAATTCTTATATAATTGAATAGTTGACTCAGAAGAACACATGATTTAGTGTTTCATGATTTACTCCAGCAACCCAATAAAACAATATAAAGTGACGTTTACTGCAGTGGTTTAGCATCTCCTTTGAATTAGGCAATGTTACATGGGATGTCAATCCTAAAACCGAGGTTTTAACCATTGGTTTTGCATCTACATTAAAATGACTGTAACATTACTTGAGTTTTCTAAAACTGCCGTTTTTATCATTGGTTTTACATTTTCTTATGATCAAGACTAAAAAATGTGGAATGACTTTTCTGAAATTGACGTTTACAGCAGTGGGTTTTCATATCTTTTCAATTTGACTCTGTAACGTGGAATGACAATTAATTTGGGCAATTTATGGCAATTAGAGGTCTTTATGCAGTCCAATTTCAATTCGTAAGGAAAGTGGTGTCAATGCCTCTTTGTAGGATTGAGGCTGTTTAGGAGCCAGTTTCATCGTACTCGACGCTGAGGTAGGAAATGACTCAGCAGGAAAAAGTTTGACCTTCTTATATTGTATATAAATCGATTTTCATATATAGCCATCACCATAAATTGAAATTGTTCAGGAAAAAACAAAATTAATTTTCAATCCTCGCACAGGTCGTAAATTCAGACGATGTGGATATGAATAGCGATGCGCTATTAGCTAGAGATGGAGAGAACGTACTTAGTGTGCCTTGCGGGACAATAGGGTAAAAAAATGTATCCTCTATTTCGTAAGTATAAAATACGTGAAACATTTTTTGTATTCGGTTATAATGCAGAATGAGAGTACACCATGAAAAAATTGGAAATAAATGAACTACTGAAAAAAATAGCAATGATTGTGATAATCTCACATGAAAAATATTATGATTCAATTGGTTGCATTCGCCTACATGATGGTTAATCCTGACAAATGATGCAGTAGGTAATGTGCTAAGGATGATATGCTAGAAAAGGGGCCATGAATAATAGAATAAGGATAATTATGTTAAAAAAGACCCATGATGGTGAATAACAAGAAAGACTGAAATACGACAAATTTTTTACAAATTATAAATGGGGTACCTGAAATACCCCACACAGTCGTTCGCGTAAGTTTTCAAGGCACAGTCACGGAAGGGTTAAAGATCATCTTAGGTTATTTACGGTACCTTCATATGTCAATAGTGATATAAATGTGAGGCAATATGTAAAAATTAAATAAAATGCTGAAATAAGGTATCGGTGGCATAAAAACCATGAATGAAGGATTCTGAAGAGCTGAATTGACAAAAAAAACTCGGGATTTACGCTCCATTAATTTTAAAAAAAGGATAGAAATAGTAACGAATCTCCACTGATCTATGTGCCATATTATTAAGGATAGGTGCTCTCCACAAGACACTAGCAGGTATGTAGGTTGAGTGAAAAACGTACCACGACCATGACAAGAAAACAGGAGGAGAGTATCCTAATAACCAAATCAACCACTTTCCTTGAGCTTTCCAAGTTATGTTGGTTAAAAGGAGTACATATTGAGATTTTACTAAGGGTAAAATATATTTGAAAAATTATTGGAGCACAGTTTTTTTTAATTCGATGAGAAACGACTCTATTTTCTCATATGTTAACGTTTTGTTCTAAATAGAAAGCCAATCAAATTTCTGAACAAGTCGTCCACGGCAACGCAAAAGAAATCGATGTTCAAATTAGGATTACGCACCTAATGCCATTGGTCATATCATCACTAAACTGGGTACTGACGCAAAAAATCGCATTGGAGAATAAAAACAAAATCGAGACCTAAAATATTTGAATCACGTAGATATATTTGCAGGGCCATTGCCGGTTCTAATATTTTTTTCTGAGTCCCTACCACCAGGGGTTATACCTAATGAATTCTTATTTTACACCCAATGCTTTTCAGTGAGCAAGCAGTCTTAGCACACACTTTGAAGGATATTAGCGTTCCTTTATCCAGTTCAATTTTCCCCATTCGCCGGAGAGCTCCACAAAATAACGGAAGGCCGAGGCGTCTCCTGACATAAACCGCGATTGTCTTTACGGAGAGTGAGGATGAGGATGCGAAGGGGGAGAGTATTCTCAGGGAGGGAAGGAAGCGAAAAATCAGCGGGGAGACTGTGTCGGCCCGCAGACGGCGACGGGGACGCGATGCATCACTATACGCGCACCAATAATAAGCACGCGTGCTGGGAAGAGGACACATTGCCTTGTCCGACTCCGGGGTTTCCGGAGGGAATTCCCAAGGGGGGCAAATTCTCGCAATGGAAAATCCACACACACCCACACACGCTCGAACAAATGACGACCGTGGAAGGCAGCCCAGTGGAATTTGCATGCCATTAAAAAGGGAGGGGGTGCGGGGAGGTGCGGCAATGGCGGTGCCGCAAGAGGCAGGAAATAGTTCGGAAGGGAGAGAGTTCGGAGGGCGGCCGCATAGATGGCTCGGCACTTACTTTTGGTTACAGTCGCAATTAGGGCAGAATGGGTTAAAGCGATGCTAAATATTCATTAGGTGGGCAAACGAAGGGCCCGAGAGGTTTTAAGTGGCCCGGCTCTTCGGCGTCGTCCCTCAGCGATGCCGGCGCGCAGTAAGCTGCTAAGATACATTAACTTGCGAGGGAATTGAACGCGCCATTTTATGGAGACGACGTTTGACAGCGATTTAATGCCGCGTCGCTTCCGTGTATCGGAAATTGCGAAGACATTCGAGAACTGTGACGCATCAGAGGGGAAACCTCGAATTCAGGTTGTGCATGTGCACCATGCGACCTCGCAAGTATCAGTCGAGTAGAATAGAGCGAAGGAAAATGCTAAGAGTGAAAACCTCATTCTGCACTATTCAAGCCGCGCCTAATCGTCGTTTCATAACGCTACATCATACTTTTTATTTGGAAAATATTCGGCAGCAGGTACACAAGAGAACCTATCTGAGGGCCAAAAAAATACACTATTATTCCGGTCAGCAGCATACCGACTCTCTTCATGGACACGAAAGGCTTTGCTCATCTCAGACATCAAGAATGTGGAATACCTAGATCAAATGACACCCTTTCAGACGTAATAGTAGCAAATGATGATCATCCTAAATAATTCATTTCATTTCCTTAACGATAACGTGGAGTTGATATAAGTATATCAGAAGTAATGACGACTGGCTGCAAAGTAATGGCAATCTGTAATCTTAAACTTGTTTCAGTCTTAGTTCTCGCTACTTCCCTCCGGCAAGTGCTATCAGTCATAACCCAAATATACGTATATCAAATACCTTTTAGGGTTAGGTTCGACCTCCCTTATATTCATTACAATCGAAAACACAGGGTGACCTGTTTTATTTCTCTACGATTAGGAGGTAACAGTCGTAACGGAATTGATGCTGTTATTTATCTCCGCCACAATGTTAATAGTATTGCCACGAATTAGTGTAAAACTTACTATAAATATTTCCAATACTCTCTCACCATCAATTCTTACCTTTTGACCAAAATCCGACACAGAAATGTCTATATTGTGGACAATTTGTTTTGTTTTTTCATTCATTGTTTAACTGTTGCTGCTTCATTTTATAATGGCATGCAGTTATGCTGGTGGCTCAATTCAGGTCCTATGGCTTTGGAGACCACCTAATGCTCCCTATATATTTTTGCATTCTTAATTATATCGAGCACGTAAATAAAATAAAAGCATGTAAAAAATAGGAGTAAATAAAATATTAATAAGCGGAATGTGGCTTTTACGAAACGGTAAAATTCAAAAACACATCATCAGTACGACATGTGGTTTACGAAATGGTTACAAACGGACGCGGGATCACCTCGATGGCTCGTCAGCGGTGATTATCTCCTATCTCCTAAGAAACCTACGCCGTGGGTGCTTTTGGGGAGATTTGAGGTTAGGCATTTACGGAAAAGGCAGAAGTTTGGAGAGTGACCGTGAAATCGTCGGCGCCAACAAGTTCTATATGGAAAGCGCCTGGAGGTAAACGGTTTAACCACCATCAGACGAAGGTAATACATCAGATTAGCGGTCATGAACTGTCCGTCACCTAAATTCGGCCCCGAGATTTCGTTCACGAACTTGGCGGTTGTGAAAGGCGTGACTATATCGACACCGTTCCTAGGGAACCCCATAAGAGGGCTTGGAGCAAGCGAGAACCTTCAAGCAGCGTTCATGGCGCTGGAAAAATCTCTCGGGGAACGAGAAAAAGAATAGGTGGGAGGAAATCAGCGCGCGAGAGGGCACCAAAGGACACTGCTCCAATGCATTGCCGTGCAGCGAGCAAGACCCCCGCCCCCCGACGCTGTGTGACGGGCAGAGGGGGAAGGGAAGTCACTTGGGATCAGCGCTCATCTCGAGAATTATTTTTCATTATTGCATCTCGGGGGAGCGCTCAAAGGAGGCAAAAAAGTAATGACCCGAGGAAGAGGAATGGAGGGAGGAGAAGGGAGGGAAGGGGGAGGGGGGGAGAGGGTTCGTGAAATAGTACAGGGGGAGGGGAGGAGCGGACGTCATTATTAGACTGCCGCCGACGCCTCCGGTCAGGGAGGGGGAGGCAAAAAAGGGGCGGAGCGGAATAATTGTTACAATAATGAAATTGGGTTAGGGAAAAACAAGGGCGAAGGGTCGTTAAGAGATGCGGCCATTCCGTAAAAAGACATGGGAAGGGATATTGCGCCTGGCGGGAGATGGGGGGTGAGGTGGGGGGTGGGGGATGCAGGGTTGAGGGTGCGGCCGGGGGGGGGGGAGGGAGGAGGAGAGGACACTCACCGTCGGAGGAAACGATGGCGGAAGAGGGAGAGATGATCAAGGGCGATGATAAAGGGAACGGAATCAAGCAATTTAATTCCGACTAGGCTTTTCGTTTATGAAGCTTTTATTGTGAAATATAAAGCATCATCGCGGGGTGCGGAGCGATAACTTAGCCGTGGCAAGATGAGAGAGAAAGGAATTCAGAGGCAACCGCACAGCTCCTCCACGGTTAATTTATTTTAGCGGAGAACTGCGCATTAAATTTGCATTCTCTCCTTTTCATCCACTCCGAGAAGTTAGGCCCCCGAAACATTTTCATCGCACAATGATCTATCTCACTCGCAGCCAATTGAAACGAATTTCGAGCACCTCCAATGCCTACAGCTCGTAAGGTTCGCGGCTTCCCAACAACTTCAAAAATATCACCAACACTACATTAAATACCTTAACACACCTAACATAACACCATAACGCTTACATTACATATACAGGGTACTTTATTCAAGCCGCATCCATCAGAAATCGAGAAAAAATTAAGGTAAGGAACAGGCTGGAAAAATTAATGAAAAAAATTATCCTTAAAAAAATTAGCTGAAATATTAAATACGAACTAATGCACAGTGTGAGTAGTTTATATATAGTACCTACTAAATATTTTTGTAGGAGAAGTTAATCATTGACTATAATTCACTTTAATATGGAGAAACTCCCATATGAGATTGGGACGAATTTACGGAGACCTTTTATATCTTATTAGCAAATAAAAAAATCCCGAACAATTTCTAAAAAAAACTGGTACGTATTGCGATATAAAGAGGGTTATTTACTTTCACATATTGAAAGAACGGCCAATTTGGATGAATACACCATTTGGCATTAAAAAAATGCACAAAAATACCATTAACGAGAGTAAATTATCCGTAGATATGCAATAGAGGAATGAATTTCATGTAGATCTGAAGCCTATATGCATTGCAAAATTAAATCATGCACTGAATTTTGATGATACGTAACACGTTACTGAGGAAATTCGGGTGCATATGTATAATTATTTTAACATCGAGAAAAGAGGAATTCTGCCATGGTAATTTTTTTCCGTAATTTTTATTATAATGTAAATATAAATATAATTTAGATTTGTTGAAGAGAGTAGTTTTCTCAATGGGTTAAATGTGAAACATGAAACGAGAACCAGGATAAAGTTAGTGGACTACTTTATTCAAGCCGCATCCATCAGAAATCGAGAAAAAATTAAGGTAAGGAACAGGCTCCTCTACCCGGATTCGCGAAATCCACATGATGTAGGGCTCAATTCGTCCTCGGAGTTCAACACCGCGAGTATGCTTATAATACCGAGGCCTGTGGTGTAATTTTTCAATATGCAACGAGTTCTATGGTATTTTCGACGCAAAATTTAATGATTTCCGTCAGTGCGAAAGACTTTACCAGGATTAATAAGTAAAAACATTTTTTGCCCTGGGGCTGGAACCCGCTGCCATCTAAGGGTCCAAATTAAAGTGCACTGGAAGGTATTTTTTCCATGGAGAATGAGGGAATCCTCGGAACCGAAATTGCTGCTTTGTACACGATATCGTTCGATGGAAACAAAAAATCAATGTCAGTGAAAATATTAATATTCTAACCAGAGCAATTTGCTCATAAATGAAAAATAAAAATAAAAAAACGTGGCACCCCCTTGACGAGCTGCGTTGAGGATATATACGTCATCATAATCCATCCCTGACTATTTTGGGGGAAAGGGAGGGGAGTGGAGGTGGGGCGGAAGGTCTGCTCTTACAGATCCGGTGGCAACCACTTCCATTGGCAGAGTCATAGTGTCCCCCATTGTGATAAGATTAATGAGCTTTGTAGTCTCAGTTGTGATTGAACGAAATGGATGACGCACAAGTACTTTGCACGACCTTTTTTCCGAAATGGTTAAAATCATCGGTTTTTCGCCGCTTATGATGGGGCGTTTACTCGGAACCAAAATCGGTATTTTGTACACGAAATCGTTAGATGGAAACGAAAAAAGGATTTTAGTGAAAAAATTAATCTTCTAACCACAACCATTCACACATAAATCAAAAATTAAAATATGCAAAAGATGACGCCTACCGAAAAATCTGCTTTGATATCTTTGACGTCATTTTCCTCCCGTCCTTGACTGCTTTTAGGGGAAGGGAAGGGAGTGGAGGGGGATTCTCGGAAGGTCTGCTCGCACAGATGCTGTCGCAACTGCTTCAATTGGTAGAGTCAGCCGTGTCTCTCGCATTGCGATAAGGAAAAGTAGCTTCGCGGGCTCAGAAGTGATTGGGTCGATATGCGTTGCACCACACCCACTTTTTCGAAAGGGTTAAAAACAATAGTTTTTCGCCGCTTATAACTCGATAAATAATTGACGGATCAAAAAACGGAAAAATAAGGGTCTTTTTATTTTGCAAACTCTATCAGATTTGGCAGTAAAATAACATGGTAAAAGACCCGATTAAGGCGTCTTCTCTCAGTTGGAAGGAAGTCAGACCCTGAGTTGGACATCGCGGGGGCGTGAAAGAACGCGGAAGAAGGGTAGCGTGTGTATGAACCCGCGAGGAGTGAAGGATACGCTCCGGGGACGAGGGGAGAACAGGGGATGACGGGCAGATTTAAACGGGTCTGAATTAAGAGTAATGGAATTAAGCACTCCCCTCACTACACATCGGGATGCTATAATATACACTTGCATAGAAAGAAAAAGTCATGTCGCCTATCCCCCGGCCCCTGATTCTAATTGCTAAAAAGAATCTCTCAGCTCCTTCTCATCATCTCCAAAGCATTCAGGGGCCATCCATCCATTACGTAATGCTGAATTTACACTTTTTCCGTCCCTCTCCCAATGAAGTCCAGTAGCATTCTCTAGAAGCCTCTATATAATGTCGCGCTGTCTAAGAACCCTCTTTTTTTGTGAATGATGAAACTGGAATTCGTTGACGGAAGAATAATTTTTAAATGCCATAACCTTACAGTAGGAATTCATTATAAATATCGTATTAATTCTCCAGTTTATTCTCTGATCACTGTATCGTCAATATTTTCTGAACAAGGAATGGATTTATAATACATTTTTCACCCAACATAACGGAAAGCAGAATACCTCCCTCACTTTATAGTGAACGAAGAAATACCCTAATAAAGAGCCCTATCCCTGCCTCCATTAGCGCCGCGTAATATATGGTCTGTCCCAAACAATTGTGAGCATTACACTCTATAGTTTTCCTTCAGTTGTTATTATTACTTCCAAAAAAGGTAAATATAAATTTTTTGGCATTTTCAAACACAATTCATACACAAGCAGAATATCGCTTTCCCAGTTTCAAGGAACACCGGTAGTATAATGTGATAAAAAATAAGAATTCTTTAAATAAAAATATAATTTTTTGGCATTTTCAAGAACAATTCATTCACAAGCAGAATATCGCTTTCCCAGTATCAAGGAACACCGGTAGTATAATGTGATAAAAAATAAGAATTTTTTAAATAAAAATATAAATTTTTGGCATTTTCAAGCACAATTCATTCACAAGCAGAATATCGCTTTCCCAGTATCAAGGAACACCGGTAGTATAATGTGATAAAAATAAGAATTCTTTAAATATTATCAGCGACAGGTAAGGATAAATCAAGTTCATTTTGGAAGAGAGATCTCATCTATAACCTACTCTTAGCAGGAACCAACTAACACAAGTATCAGTTTCTTCTGCATTACACGCAGGAAATCCATAATCCTAATAGTACCCTCCACTTGAACTTAAGGTAATTTCTTTATTCCATCTCATCCAAATTACAATAAAAACTCTGAGAGCGCTACATCAGATCCATCGATTGAAAAAACTTCTGCGTTTATTGAGTAATATGTAAAAATTATCCTTCAAAAACTAGCTTAAATATTAAATAAATATTAAAATATACCGTGATTAGCTTTTATATATTAGTAAATATTTTTGGAGGGGATGGCGACTAACTATAACAGGGAGAAACTTTAACTCTTATATGGGATAAGGACTTATTTACCAACGATGTGTCATTGATGACATTATATATCTTTTTTGCATTATATGTATTTAAGCATTTTTGCAAACAACAATGCAGTGGATTCCCCTCAACCCAAATAAAATCGATTTAAAAGGCATCTTGATTAACAGGTATTTCCATGGAATAATTTCACTGCATATGTGAACGGACTGTGCCCTACCTGTCTCGTGACTGCATCATCCCCGCAGAGGTTGCAACGGTTTCTATCGGTGGTCTACAATCCCTCTTTGGCCACCCAGCATCAAATTCTTTTCCGTTCTCCTTCCTCGCCCTCTAACTCTTCGTTCATTACCTCCACCTTTTACTTAATCCCGATATCCTCCTCACCCTCACGTCCCCCATTCCGTGTTCTCCTCTTGCCTCTCCGTTACTAAATTCCAGTTTCCGTTTTTATGGCCTCGTGTTTCACGGAGGACTGGACCTCACACTACAGATCAACGCTAATTAGCAGACTCCTCTCGGCGTGGCTCCCTGGGGGCATATTCAGAGGATTAATGAGAATCTGCGTTTAAAACTCGGCCCAATAAATGGTTCCATCGAAATATAAGTAAAAAGCGTGTTCCTCGCAGCAGATCTGCATTTTAATTCAATGGCTCCCGATGCTTTGTTTTACCTCCTCTTGGCTTATCTTCGCAGAAATGAAATATGAAGACGCTCCCTCGAAACCATCGCCACACTACTTGTGTAAAGCATCAGCTTCTCTCACATTTAAATGCTGGGCCGCTTCCTTCGACCGATTCAATTGTTGCCACGGCAATGAAGCGGAAACCAAGAAATCCCATCAAGTTTATATTTTGAGAGGAGAAACTTTTATTCACTCTTTAGTTTTCATAATGAAATTTTCATAACGTGTTCATAACGAAAACTGCAAACTTGTCAAATGTAATTACGTTGAAATACATATTCAAGAAATCGTCATGAAATATACTTAATCCCCAAACAATTAGAGATACTAGCAACATTGTTACAATGAAAGTTTTACTTATTTTTCTCTAACTTCTTACGTTATATTGCACCATCATCATCATCGGTCAACAATCCTAAGAATGGTTTGACGCAGATCTCCATTCGATTCCTCTATCGACCAACTTCTTCATATTGACGTAATTCTACTCATTCAAATCATTCACAACTTGATCCATATACCTTTATACGAGGCCTGCTTTTTCCATTCTTACCGGCCACTTTTACCTCGACGATTGTCTTCATCAGGCCATCGTGTCTTAAAATATCGCCTATTGAATTGAATTAATGGATGAAGGATCGATCGGGGAACTTATAAAGCTGAAAGTGGAAAGTACAAAGTTGTTTCATTTACAATGTTTAACGATCGCCTATTGAGTTGTCTTGACATTTTTTTTAGTTTTCAGCATATTGCATCGTGCAACCTAAATTTAAATCTATTCGAGGTACAACCTCTACTCCTGCTGCGAGAGTGGAGCTATTTTAGCGCGACCTTAGCGCCGCCTCACACACACACAACCGCATTATAGCATCATTGTTGTTGTACCTGCCGAATAAACTACAATCACCATTACCTCAACTTTCAAAACATCCAAGATTACTACTTAAAATAGCATCTGGGCTAAACGAAGCCCAGAATCATCAGAAGAATGCGTTAAGAGGGGGGATCACAGTCCGAGTGAAAGGATTGAAACGAGTGAGAATGTATCGCCCTTGGGCTCCGAAACTGATTGGACTTCGAGTATTTTTAGGCTGTAAATAGGGACCAAATTAAAACTGGCGCCACACTCCGAAAACGCAATCACCTCGCCCCCCAGATAATATATGTAACACCCATGACATTGATTTCTGTTCTTCTTCTTACTGATTGATGATAAATTATGTAACACTTCAATGCACACTCAAGTCATCAACACATTCAATGTAGCTATCGTAAAGCAGATTTTTCTTTCTTGTGCAGCGTTTACCTAAAGAAAAATGAATTCATGAGAAACGCTTGTTCAGGGGACAAAAGTCTTTCCAAACTCGGGTGAGCACGATGAGGTCAAATATAGAACAAAAAACAAAAGTATGAGAATCTAACTATACAAACAATGTATTTCAACCAAAAATAGACAAAACATGTACAAACCAGAAAATTTAAATGCTCTTCCCAAAATTCAGGGAAACACTAATAACTTGCAACAATACACCATGGCCCCTAGGAGACTCTCGAGAATGACGAAGTCTCCAAAAAACTAACTCGAGACCGACGACGTAGCCGAGAAGTTAACTCGTTGCCGTCTCGACTCGAACAGAGAGGGGAGGTATATTCTGGCATAAGGAGGGGGTGTTTTCGGCAAGGTCAAAGTGGAATGGGGTTAAACGCGGAAATCGTCGATAGGTAAATTTTGAGGGGAGGGAAATATGGTATTGGTGAAGTCGGCGAGGTGGAAGCTTATCATTGGAGCATCAGGAATTATTTTTTGACTCCGGCGAAAGAACACCAAATAACAGCTTGTACGATGGCTTAACTTCTGGTCTTCCTCCGCAGTCTGGGGGCTATATAAGTGAGAGCGGATGTGGCGAGGGAAAGGAGCGGCTGAAAGGAGCTGCTGAAACGAGCTGCTGAAACGAGCGGACGAAACGATGCAGACGAAATCGATGCATTTTGGAATCGTAGGCATTGTTGGCGTCGTTGGCTCCGCCTGTCGTTAGCTACGCCTGAGGTGCAAGTCCTTCGGCTAAGTCCGGAGGGTAATTAGTCCGCCAAGGGGTAATGTCCAACGAGTGGAAAGGGGGGGTACCAAAAAATGCCACACTTGTCATCTGAATTAGATCCTTCAACTTCACAGCAACAGCAATCTAATATCTTTCCTACTGTTTAAATACATTTGCGAGAAAATTTCTATAAAAAAACAGAACCGCCGAGGAAGAAGTTACGACGTTGTTTTGGTTATTTACTCGTGCCGTTCAAGGTTATTTGATACCTCGCTCGTACTTCCTTTAAAGTCTCAGGAGAAAACAAAAGGGTAAATGACACACCGGTCAAAATTGTAATGACATAATCATTTACGAAAAACAGCATCGTTTTATCATCAATGTTTCGCGAGCTTCCTTGGTGGAAATTCATGTTAGAGTTTAAAATCCAAGTAAACCTTGTTATTCCACACTGTCCATTGGACAGATCCGAACATTATTGTCCTTTGATAATGACACGGAAGCGTTGAAACCGGTCGGGGTGTACCCTATAAACGGTATGTACTAACACAGTTTACTTGATTTTACTCTCCAACATCGTTTCAGTTAAATAATACTATTTTAGAATATTCTTAACCAAGTAGTAATTGCCATCTGGGGTAAAATAAGCTGGAGGTAGGAATGTCGTGTAAAACGATAGCCTATGGAAGGTTGCATCTTCGCAGAATAGGCTAAGGAGTGGCTTTAGAATCGTTCTTTGCAAAGACAAAGAACTCGTTTACAATTTGAAACGTTTGATACGATTTCAACGATTATATGAACGATTATACGCCATCAAACACGGAATATTCCAATTCGCTGTACCCACTTCAATCTTTGGGATAAAATAGCATTACTTGATAAGTTAACCCCGGTCTCTCCCTGGCTTCACTCCTTTTCCTCTCTCGATCCACGCCCCACTATGTAGGGAGCATGCCGAGTCCTTGTCTCATCATAACCATCTCTTTCCTCTCCATCGCCGAGTCAGGCACCTCTTGAGAGCTCTCCTCGGCTCCGCCGAATGCCTTCCGATGGAGATTGATGAAGAGAGGCGAGAGGGAAGGGACGGACGAGAGTGGGGTGCAAAGCGGCGGGTGCCAAAGTACGCACGGATGCAATCCTCCCTGGATCCCCCCTCGCCTCGTTCCCCGACCCCTCGATGTCTCCTCATGCACCCACGAAAAGCGGAGAGAGGCTTTTCTGACGGATTGTATGTACATAGGGAGTTGCTGGGCTGAGGCGTGGTTTAGAGAGTGAAGTGAGGAATCCAAAATGAATGAATCCTGCGATGCTGACTCGTCAACTCAACATAATCATTAATAAGCTGTTTCTCGATGTCAGATGTTTTAATGCAACTGTGGGAGAGGAAATTAAACTGTGGGGAAAACTGGAGTAGGGTTTGTTGCATTACAACCTAAAGCATGTATGTACTTCCTAACCCAAGCCGAACCTGAAGTTATTCAAACGATTTTTCTTCCACATGCATAGGACTTAAAGTGTACCTATAATTTATTACCTGATTGATTTTTTAAATCAAAAATCAAAACACAACAATGAAAAATGTACGATCTTGTTGTTTACTAAAGAAGGTCTGCAGGATGCTTTCTTATAACTGTAGTATATTTGAAGCATGTACTGTAATTTAAAAATGCTGTATTTTGCATGCATAACCCATAACCCATTCCGTAAACAACAGTAACCAAAATTCTGGTTTACCTGAATGGCTACCTAAGTTACACCTAGATTTAACCAAAGATTTTATGCTATAAGCCTTCTCTGTTGGAGTAATAAACATTATTATTATTATTATTACCAGGGGAACTGATCCAACCAAGGAAACGAAGTGCCATTCAGGTGATCCGGGGTCAGTGAGTGACTCGCCCTCTTTCACCTCCCTTATCCTCGTTTCCCAAATAATCTTTTCAGACCGGAATACACTTTAGGAAATAAACCTTTGCCCGATGGTAAAAAATGTTGGTTTAAAAATATTAGTTAACCACAAGGAGTTCACTGCTTTACGTGGTTTCGTTTGCCGTCATTTCTCTCTTACGCCGGGCAAAATACGATACCAGTGATCCTCTAATCCGTCATTTCAATCCATTTTTCCAATACATTGATGTTTACAAATATGTAATTTGATACAAAAATATATTATTGTACATTAAAATGGCAAGAATGTATACTTATCTTAATTCTTTGAGAGGATATCTTACACTAATGCGTTTGCAGTGGCATAAAGTTTTACGCAAGAAAATGGGTTGTCAAAGAACATAAATGAAAATTTTGTGAGTGCTAATAAACTGTATGCGTGAAGTGTGAACCAAAAATAATGATTTTCCTGAGTTGTGGAAGATGGAGGAAGGGAATATGAATCTTCTAATCAAAATTAGGAGATAATTTTACAATGATGAAGAACATTTGGTATAAGATTAAGGTTATTCCTATTCCTCCTGATCCTCTCATAACGTACACTATAGGATGTGAAGGTCGTGGACAGAAGAGAACGTCACACTCACGCAACTGAAGTATTGTAAATCCATGCCATAATATTGCATCCAAAATAAGGTAGGTTCTTTCAGGAACATTTCAGACTCAGAGAGCGAATTCCATCAGAAATACATATCTTTATCAAATTGCAAACCAACTGCGTGGACAGGATTGGGGAAATCATATAACATGAATGGATGAAGGTATGGATGTAATACGACTTTTCTAAGAACCGCCAGACACAAGTTAGAGGCAGCAGGAAATAGAGTACACGGAATGACTGCAACAAGATGAATAGGCTCATTTAACCTGACTTTAAAATGGCAGCAGCCTTTAATCTAAAGCAAATGACGACATAATCGTCACCTGTTATATTCATTTAAACAGAATTTAGAGATTAGGCTTGAAGTGCATAATTATATGATGCTGGGAATGAAGGATCGAAAGCAATTTCTCCTGGTGGAGGGAGAATAATGATTGTTGAAGGAGGGATGAGGGATTTGGGCCAATATCGTGTCCAAAGAAGAGTGAACTCTTTCGCTCGTTAATTGTCCTTATTATGAATGAGAACGTCGTAGCAGCGCTCTGACCGGGGTCAACCTACAATCCGTCCCCAGCTCCGGTACGGGAATTTCAACTTACTTTTCTTCGGCATTCTTGAACTCGTCAAATGCCGCTTATTACAAATACAAAGAAATGTAGAAGTGATTTTTTTTACCTATCCCGCATTAAAATTAATTGGTAGCTATTGCATCAAATTAACTGTAAATATATAGCTGGAAAAATAACTTACATTAGAAAAAACATTTGAAGCTGATATTCAACAATGCTCTTTGATTAAGCTTATGAGAAAAAGTAATTATTTCCGGCCAAAATTCAAGATATGTTAACATTAGGTTTCTAGTCTAGTTTCAACATAATTATTTTTGGCATTTCCAACAACTTTGCAATTCATTTGCAATCAATTAATTCAAATCTGGCTGTAAACAAGAATCTAACCTTGGTTACCTATTTGAATGCTGTATCGTCCACAGATAATGTATTTGGTAATTATCACAACCGAAGATTGAGATTGGAAACGCTATAATATACCAACTTTGTGAATGTTCTCACTCATATGATAACTTTGTAATTACGTTAATTATTTTTCCAGCTTCGCGTGATGTCTACTACCTCTGTTAATTCTACTAACCTTTCGGATCCTTTTATCCCTTCAATTCACTTATTTATTTCCCTATTTTATCAAGAACTACCTTCAGAATGTCATCCCCTCAAATGTATTGTCGTCCTCCTTCAGCCACTCCACTTGCTTTAAAGTTCCTCGGAATAATTTCATTAACACGGTACCATGATATTTCAGTATTTTTCCCCGTCCGATGTATTTCACAAATCCTCCTCCAAACCGACATTTTAAGAATATTGATCGAAACTCCACGGACGAATTGAATGAGTAACAAATGTTTGGAAAAATTAATATCGGTGAGTTTGCATCTTTGGATGCTGCTAGACACCAGAGTACCTAACGTTTAATGCATAGGCATCGCCCTGCGAGCTGCACCTTGCCCCAGTGTAATGAAATGAAATGTTGGAGAAAAAGCCCATTACCTCGCCGACATATTTCCTTAGCGAAAAGAAACACCGGAGGCCGAGAATTGTTTCGCTGCAGCAGAAGCCCCCCCCCCCTCCCCACCCACTATCTCGGCCAAGGCGCCGTTGTAAGTCACGGGCCACGTTAACGACCCGCAGCAGGTGCGAAGGAAGTGGGGTGGAAAGTCTTGCACCGCGGGCAAAGGAGCGCGGATTTCGAGCGGCCTTACGACTTGGGCGAAATATGTTGTTTCATTTTCCATCACAATACTTGGCTCCGTCATCAAGGAATGCAGCGCTGCAATATTGGGCAGGTGATTGAAGCTTAAAGTTTTTGAATTCCAAGTTAGCGAGAAACGAAGCATGTTTACGCCTGATTACAAGCCTCTAGTTTCATTTATGGCGAGTCTGAATTATTTTTTTATGCTCGACTGGTGAGAAAAATTACGATATCATCTAGACTGAATTTAATCATAAATATTTTTGGCTACGATATATTTATTTGTATGCACTATTCTAAAGAAATAAGGTCGAGAAATATTTGTGAGACGAAACAGGGGATGTTGCAAAATCCATCATATAACAGGTGATGTATAATAAGTAGTACGCACACTATGACCTTTCGTGCCAATTTTCAACTATAAAATATGAGAATGTCAATGGAATCTTGGTTAGGGAAAAGAAGGTACGTAATACAGGCAAATCAAAGATAGCAAAATGCGTTACGATTCTGAGGTCATCTGGCTGAATGGAGAAGGTTTGTGTAGAGGTTATCATACTGGCTTACAATCACGAATTCCTGGGTTTATTCCTGGTGGTAGTGGAGATTTTCCAGCGGTACGCCGTTTCTACTGCGCTGAGGGCTTTTACAGTAAGCTCAGATCTTCGAATGGAAGCTTAATCTTTGGCCCCTTGGCGGCTTCCGTTAACTGTATGTATATGCCGAAGCCTGTTTTTCTATTCAAGTGATCACTGTCTCCACAAAAAAATCCCCCTCTTTTCTACACTCCATCCTTTCCTTCAGAAGCAAGTTGCCATTTCGGTTGCCTCACTATAATAATGAATACTACTATTACAACTTATACTATATTTTGTTTCTGCCAAAATATTTACTACACACCATTCTTCTGCGGAAACAACATAAATATGGAATTTATACACACAAAATAGAAAAAATATGAGGAGGAAAGCTTATGTAGCATCAAAATTAAACAACAAAAATGGTGAAACACCTAATTTTGCATTCACCCAAATCTCTGTATTAATTATGTTAATATTTTGAAATAATTGGTAACTTTACGGCAGTATGTACAGACATATTTTTTAATAGTTAAAGAACATTCGTTGGAGCAATTGTTTGTTTTAATTTAGTATTGAATTAATTTTTTTTAATGTTTTGATTACTGTGTTTGATGGTGTATTTTTGCATTGTAGGTGTAGGTATACAGGGCCTGTATGAGCCTGAGTCGCAAGTTTAAATATTTTGTTGTAGGTACGATCTTTTGCAAGAAAAAAATTGTATTTTTTTTCATTCTCCGTCGATAGGCTAAGCCGCATGGACCTATAGCGTAATAAGGCTAAAGACACTAAATAAAAAAATATTATTAAATCAGAGGAGATGCGGTTATTTCGAATAAGCTTAAATGTCTACAGATGTACTGTATTTACGGCGTGTTTACTCGGTGGAATTGTGATACGGTAACGGAGAGAATTGAGTAATATTTCACACATTTCATAATGACTCACATTACAACACTAAGCATGTCATATTCACCGTAATTAAATGGTCACAAATTTTACGAGGGACCGTAGTACGTGAGACCTTTGGCGAATCGTGGGTAATCTATTTAACTACGGTTGATTCTCCACAAACCATAAATACTTATCAGTGAATACAGAAGACAATACTTCCTCGATAACCTTGTAATACTAATGGGAAGGTAAACAGGAGAAAAATGGATTTTTATTCATTCGGTCTAAGAATGAAAAATGTTAATATAAAACCCTTCAGGATATTTTGCCATTATAAGCTCTACGTTCGCCCAGCAACACTGCATCACTATCTACCAACAGTATTCCTCTTTGTATCTGTTGTTATGGAGCAATTTATTATGCGTTCTTCATTGTTTTTCATTGCTCATATGTGTGTAATTTTGTGCTTTCTCATCTGGTATTGGTGGTCCGCCATGCCGATTTCTGGAACTTTACTTTCCTTTCTGGAACTTGAGTCTAGAATGTTCCAGGCAGTGTGGACGCATAAATAGAGGTCGGTGTCGTGCGCTCTACGCATTTCGTTCTGAGTCGTACCACACTCGTTTTCAGTCGTGCAGCTGTATAGTTTTGAGTTAAGCCGCTGTTTTGAGTTGTGTCTTTAGAGTGAGAACTTTTGCTCATTAAAGAGTTTGGATGTATTTAGAGTTTTATTTACACACAATCAAGCCTCGTACGACAGTATCCATTGCTTTAGCTTGGACGAAACCGGCCAGAAACATGTATTTAGGAGATCTTCCTATGCGATAGACAATTACGGCAATCCTTTGGGCGCTCACAACTGTCTTTGGACTGAGTCCTCTGGATTTCCATATAATAACTCACAGAACTTGAGAATGCCATCTTGAGGACTCTGTATTTGGATACCCATCAAAGGCAGCTGAAAGAAATGGCGGCGAACAAGCAATAACCTTACCCGCGGTGACATGACAAACCCTGACGAGAGGAAAGGAGCGGGTAAAACGCGGCCCCGAAACCCTAGCAAGGCGTCTCTGCGGCTGAGGGAACAGGGGAAAGGGAGAGAGGGGTAGACAAGAGTCTTGAAACAGTGTTGGGTGGAGATAGACGGGTGGGCGTGGGTTGTTCAATGGGCGAGGTTAACGACAAAGTTGGGAGGGTGGGGGAGGAGAGAGGGGTGGGGGTAATGGGGCGAGTGGATGGAGGGGTGGGGTGGGTTGAATTAACATTGGGAGGAGGGGGGGGAGGTGGTCTGGAAGAAAGGGTTAACTCTCAAGCTGCTGCTTCGCGCCTTAATTAATCTCTCGGAGGCCGCGGGAACAGCGCCGAGGGGGCGGGCGGCGGCGGAGCGGCGAAACAAGTGCCCGACCGTGGAGGGGGGAGCAGTAGCCGCGTGGGTGGGTGGTTCCTTGCCGCTGCTTCATTAACCCGTCGGCGGGGGTTGGAAGGAGGAGGGCTAATAAGTAAGGTGGAAGGAAATGGAAGGAAGAGGAGAGGAGGAATGAGGCATGAGAGCGCGGGTGGAGGGGGAGGATATTGTCGTTGGCAGGGGGCATGGGAGGGGTCTTCCTCAAGAAAAAGGGTTTTATGAGTCGTGCCGACCCCCCAGGGTGTCGCGGGGTGGCAAGGGGTGTGATGGAGAGGCACGGCGCTGTTCTGGCGGCGGCGGTGACTGGTGGCGCCACGGTGGGTGATGTTAGGCGCCGTAAGTAGGGGAATGTCGCGGTGGTATTTAACAAGAATAGGGAACTTTGGTGCTCTCATTATTTTTTTAGTGGCGGTGGGATAATAAGGGTTGTAGCGGGGCACGGGGAGGGGTGGCGGGATTGCTTTAAGGGCCGCATTTCGAGGGCGAAGTAGACGATGATGTGCGCGTCTCGGCGCGGTTATTAATCTTCCGCGTCCTTCCACGAAGAGGTCACTCTTAAAGCTCAAATCTACGAAAAGTTATAAAGTTCGTAATGCACAGAGAACGCCCTCCATTTATGGAACAACAAAATAATTACGCCTATTTAAAAAAAGATTGCATAAATTTAATTATAAATTATTACTCACTTGATTAAAGGGGCAACCCACCCATAAATTTTACAATCATACGAGTCAAAGTTCCATCATTTCCCGGATTTTACTTGCATATTCAATCAGTCGGGCTCAGCGGCTTGTAATCCATGATTAAAAACATGTAGTTTTCTTGATTAAGCTGACGATTAAATGGATCGACCAAATGACAAACGAAGAAGCCTTAAGAATAGTGGGAGAAAAGAGAAGTCTGATAAAAACTTTACAAAGAAGAAGGGACACTTAATTTGCCATATCTTAAGACGAGATGGCATAATGAAGACAATCGTTAAGAGAAAACTGAACGGGAAGAATGGAAAAAGCATGCCTTGGATGAGATATATGTAGCAAGTTGCGAAGGATGTAAAAGAGAGGAATTACGTCAATGTGCAGAGGTTGGACGATAAAAGAATCGAGTGGAGGGCTGCGCCAAACCAATCCTAGGATTGCTGACCCATGATGATGAAGCTTTTTATGAGGTACACCGGTTTATCATTTCATTATAATTATATCATGCCTTAATTTACGAGCAATGATCCCGTCAATAAACCTAATCAGAAATCTATTGACAATTGCATTAAACAAGCCAGAACAATGCGTTCCCAGGTCGCCACTGAATTAGTATTTTAACTTCACCACATCACACTAAATAGAATCAATGTTATCAGATGGGTTACTAGGGGATAATAACCACGAAAATGTTTAAATAGCGTGAAATAACCTGCTCTATTTGATTCCAATCATAAAACGTTGAAATTGGTGTTGCAATACACCTTATTTTAAATCTATTTAGTAGTAATGGAAACAGAACAAAAATTGGACCTATGCCCATTAAACCGTAGCAAGTCACTATTCTGGATATCCTTTCAGTCATTTGCTCATCATACACTCAAGACTCAGTTTCAACATATTTCCCAGCTCCTGAAAACATCCTCGGCACAGTTGATTAATTTTTAATGCGAAATAAAAATGTATCATCCAATAAATAAAATCAAATTAATTGACAATCTCCAGTCTTTTTGCCTCAAATGAAAAATAAAATCCTATTCAAATTATCTACACTATCCTTATGATGGTTTTGTAGGTTGATTTTTGTTTTACTCTACTGGTAAATTTCGACTTGTTCACTACCAAATGAAGCAAACGTTTTTGTATTCCCCACTGTTATTTAACGTAGGTACCACTTTTTTTATTTTGACTTTTCCTTTGAATCATTACTTTCATTCATGAATCTCATAGGTTGCAGCCTTGACCGAAGAATCCATTCACATTCATTTATGAAATTAAGCACTGCGTACATTCAACAGCGGGTCTATGAAAAATTCCCCACTCAAAATAATTGGAAGACATATTTTGTCCCTAGTGATAATTTAATGTAGAGTGCTGTTCATTACCATCACCATCGATACAATATTTTACAAACCTGATCGATATCTAAGGACGCAGAGGTTTTTACCTTCTCTGAAAAGATTAGAGTGGAGGTTAGGGATTTTCCTTCGACTGCGACTCAGATACTTTCTTCGTCATGTGGTCGAGGAAAATGCCAAAGAGAATGCCTTCGTAGTGCGGTCAGAGAAGCGCTCAGAGATGAGAGGGCAATCCACTATCGTGCTTGAGAATCAAGTCAACCGAGCTGAGAGGGTTAAATCGCCGCCTAATCTCTGGACGGTGCTGGAAAAATTAAATGATCCTTTTGTGACAGGAGTTTATCGTCTTCCTGGTTAATGAAGAAGTAAATAATCGTATCAGCTGCTATCAGTTCTTATCACTATTCTCCACGTCAACCGAGACACAACTTCTTGATAACATAGATTGATAACAATGGAGGAATGTAGCAGTAAATAAAGATGATTTTGCTCAAAATATCACCGGGATATTTTTTCATTTTTCGTCGGTATAGGGCTCATTTACGAACATAAATGCATGTTAATTAATGGATATTTTAAAATCTAGTACGCCAATGGCATAAAAGGCAAATGAAAGTAGTCTTTCTTATAATATATATCACTATCACTAGCAGTAAATAAAGAGGATATAGCTCAAATTATTACCGGAATTTTTGCTCTCTTTTCATTGGTATAGGGCTCATTTACGAACATCAATGCTAATAACATAAATTTTGAAATTAGTGAAAACACAGCAATAGAATATAAATCAATTACACCTTATATTAAATACTCTAGTATAAACACGGATTCAGAGAAAGTAACGATTTGCCAACTCTTCCTTTTTTGCACAATAAACAAAGAAATCTTTAAGGAAACGTGTATAATGCAAATTAAAGTGAAAAAAATATTTTAAAAAATTAGTGAAAAAATTTTATATGAAAGCAGTGAGGAATAGCATTCGTACATTCGCAATTACCTGCAAGTCCAGAAGTTATGGAAACTGGAAGTAATTATTTCGTTGTTGGTTCGTATATTAGCATTGTATTTCTTAGTATTATTTTGGATGACGATAGCTGATTTATGGCAGGTAAAGTAAGGTTAGAAAAATATTTAATGTTGAAATCATACCATTGAGAGAAATATTCGAGCAATCGTAATAATTCCTAGAAATTTAATTAATTCGAGTATTTTAGTAATAATTCGCGGTGAGATTTGTGGGAGTAATAATTAATTATGTACAATTAGGGTGTATTAGATAGCCAAGAGGGACATTAATTCATTCAATATCCGCATATGAAAAAATGATAATGAAATTAAGTTTTACATCAATTTAATATATTCTCGTAAGGAATACGTAAGTACAGGACATTGATAGAGTGATTTTTCAAACACTTTAAACTAATGTGTATTAATAATAATACTCAAATAGTGTGCCCAGGACACATTCATCGCTTAACCTAATTAAGGAGTTCATAACAAAATTTAATACTTATCATTCTCATTAGTAATTGTGTTAGGTAGTTCTACAAATGTAAGTATCTTTAATATTGCTTTACATTAATATCTGTTTTGGGATATCGTTTTTTACATGTGACTCCCGTCCATATCCTAGCGCAAGATTATTATTAACGCAGCACGACTCATTTGGACTTCAAAGGGGAGAGGAGAGAAGTCGCACTGAACGAGAAGCCAGGAGGATGGAAGGAGGGCAGAGGGAATGAAGCTAATGGAAGGGAAGGGAGAGACCGTGCACTTGCTTTTTTCTTCAAGGGGGTGGAAGGGGGAGGAGGGTGGGGGGAGGGGGAGGAGGGTGGGGGGAGGGAGAAAGCGTGGAGTTGATACACTAATGAAGTTGGCGCTCTGCAGACGGGAGGGGATCATGTTGCTCTAGCGAGCGGGGCTGTTTTTTTAATGAATAACTTAATTTTGAATACCTCCGGGATAAATTATTCACTCTTGTTCTTTGGCTTCATGAAGACTCCAACTCAAAATGATTTCACCGAAAAATGAGTGAATTTATGGCTTCCGAAGGCGGGTTCATTGGTTAAAACATTTCTCTCTCACCGTCCGAGTATTTATTTTTTTATCCCTCGCCCTCAAAAGGAATGGATTTTCGCTTGTTTGAGAGCTTAATGGACTTGGATGAACGTTTGCAGACTTCTTTTTCGGTGTTCTTCTTGAGTATTAAATTTATTTTGCACCCTAGGGAAGACAATCTCTGAATAATGGTGTGGCAAGCAATGGCGAAAATAAAAATTGGGAATTAAAGTACAAAGAAAGGCCAAAAGAGCAAGGATAAGGTTAGTGACAGAAGGAATAAAATGTATTGACAATTTATGAGTGAGACATATATGGATCCAACATTATTTACAAGCAGTCGATAGTAATAGCCAAAATTTCCTAATGGTAATAGAAAATTGTAGAAATATAACCGTTAGTTGGCAAGGATGTAGGCTCAACTAAAAGAGAATAGTATTTAATTTAAATACTGTTACAACACAATATAAAGAATTTATAAAATGAAGTGAGATAAATTAATACTAAACTAAATTAAGAATCATAGTTGGATGAGGAGAAATATCAAACTAGAATTAAAATCTATTGAACAAGAGGAGAAAGTCAACAATATGTAGTTCAATGACAGGATATGGCTCCTTGAAGGGATATTAGAAGATTAGTAGCAATGGCAATAGAAAGAATTGATAGGAGAATAGTATATGTAGAGGACCATTACAAAAGCAACCGACGAAAAGGAGTTCTGTGGTTTGTTTCCAGAGCGAATTACTATCAGCATAAATTGGTAGAAGTTGATATCGTGTCAGGAGCTGTATGCATATTAATATCCAGGTGAAATGCACTTGTACCACCCGGATTCATAAATTCAAGCAAGCAAAAATATGTCAATGATCAAAATGTATCATGGATGCTGCGAAAATATTAATCATAGAAATAATTGCACCTTACCTCATAAGTATTGACATCATATTGAGCGAAGGCATGGACAATGAGGTCTAAAGACGAAAAACCTGAATCCCAGGAAATATGGAAAAATAATTTTGGATGATTGAATAAGGAATTAAGTTGCTTTGAGGTGTAAGGGTGATGAATAGCGTTTAGCAGCAATGATAGAAAAAGAATGGAGAGCTGGATTGCTTGAGTGTCTGTATGCAGTTTTGTGGAGTGGAAGGGATGGTAAGGGAATAGAGTTGCAGCGAAAGAACAGGAAATAGATGACAGACGCATCGAACGCAAAACTGAATGACCATTATTGACGAGAATGACTAAGGAAGAGGAATGGAATGAAACTGCATGAACAATAGGAATAACCTATCACGATGGCGGTTGTTTTATAAATACATTAACCATGAAGAAAAAATTAATACGCCCTGACATTTTTATCCAACAGTAACTCTGTAACTTTATTGAAATAAACGAATTTTATTTAGGCATAACTAGTAATGATAAGGGAACTGAGATTTAGTATATGTTTTCATGTTATGGAGTTTTATATATACAACTGCTGGCTATCTTACCTTCATATTTGACTCTTGGTGTATTGTATGATAGATAGTAAGAGATAATAAGTGATAAAAAAGATGATACTGTTTCCTGACTGCGGTGTTAGAGGAGCAAGTTCCGACCTCTTTTCGCCGAGGAAACAGCGAGACGATAATTGAATCAGGACAGAGGAAAGCATTCTAGATGGGAAAGCATGCAATTACGGAAGGAGGGAGTAATATTTGGGGAATGAAATGGGGAAGGGAATGGAAACAAAAATTAAGGTCCTCCGGGTTAATTCTGCACTTAACGTTGTGAGCGAAAATGCACTCCTGAGTTTAAAAGCCTACAATGTTTTTTTTCCTTCCCTCCCCTCCAACGTAAGATACGTAAAACGTTCTCCCATCTACGATCCCCTTCCTCCTCGCCGTCAACCCCTCCGCTTTTTTCCACCCTCGAATTCCCTCGACGTCGACGGTTAATTTTTTTACACTGGGAAAGAGGCTCTCCGTTCAAATTAAAGGGGGTGGACCTGAAAATGGGGTGGGGTACGCTATGGGACCGTGGGCGGATGGAGAGAGAGCGAGGAACGGGGCAGAAAAGATACCGCCTCCAACGAAGAAAGAACCTAATAGGGAATACACGGTGAAGTGGTTGAGGGAGGAGGAAAGATAGCTCACCCTCAGAGGAGCCAGTTCTGCGTTTTTTATTACTCAGACTTCTTTGGTGAAGGAATATGATAGGTACTGCAAGGAAAGATTTTTGGTTCCACCGCGAGAGATGTAAAATTGCTACCTTTTTGGATCGTGAAAAACAAAGGTTGTAGGAATGTATTTTTCCGCTCGTCAAATCAGATTTCTAATTACTCTGATGTTAGGTGGATAATTATCGATGCCCTAGGTCGTAGCATTAGTAAGGAAGGATCGCTACTTCTTTGAATGGTTGAAAGGCCCATCCTCAGTGGTGATATTCCGAAAGTAAGTGAGTGTAACCCTAGCTGACCTACCCTGACGACCCAATCAATATGTTTTTTAATATATATGTTTAGAGCATATGTACGTGGAGGGATTTCCATCCCCGCAATCTGAGCCAGACGTTGCACTGTCATTCCCCCACCTGACGATTATCAACCGCTGTGAACCTGAGGAAGTATGCTGCTGTGTGTTTCAGGTCGAACAAAGTCTACACTGCCCTTAGCTCCGCTTATCACCTTCAACCTTGCCAACAATAGAGGCCGTGACAAGAGATTATGCCCCCACCGACATCTAGCTACCTAAGCCAGGCAGGTGACACTATCGCAATGTACCGAATCATCGAAATACCAAAACGTAAAAATCTTTTTCTATCTTATGACTCACGTAGGCTGGTGTACCGCACAACCAGACAACGATAATAAACATGCACTAGATTAAAATTAATTAGTTAGCTGTGCTGGCTCAATTTTTTAAAAATCTCTTTCTCTAGCTTCTATTTTATTTCACATTCTTTGAATGTAGATTTCACGCTTTGTACATAGACGCAACAAACTGACTAACAATTAGTTCGATAGAGCGTTAAATTCAGCGAAAAATGAAGTTAGTACAGTTGGTGATTTCATTTTAAGTCCAGATTTCGTATGTAGGTGCATCCAGAGTAGAGAACCTATATATAGCAGATATATAGCATATAGCATGTAGAGTCGTCTTACTAGAATTCATGCAGCATTGTGAGGATGCCAACGTGACAGAGAACGTATATTTCTCGGCTTTCATGTGCATTATAGGTGATAAGTTCCTGTTGGAAACCCTTAAATATGAAAAATATCCAAGCAACAGCTGTGATTTAAAAAAATGAAATAATAACGAACAATTTTCCACAAAATAATTTTTTTAATAAGTTGAAATTGAAGTAAACATTTTATATTGCGGAAAATAGCTCGTTATTATTTCATTATGAACAAATTCCACTCCATTTTTTGATAATCCACGGATTTTATGACTTAAATACTTAGCATCTTATATTTTCGTTTTTCTTTGCTTAAGGGTAACGATTGGGTTGGGCTTTATCTCTGGATTGTAATTTTTGTCGATGGTGGGTCTCTGAAAAGACCTCGATCTATCTTGTGCCATATGTGAACTTCATAAAGGAAGATGGCAAATGTTTGGCAGAGGGCTTTTTAAACTTTTTCTTACTTCTCTTACTACTCTGCTCATATTTAGACTCACTAACTCTTTTCGTATAAAGAGCATTATGACTGTTTTGGGTTTCTTCTAACCAAATGTATGTAATTATTATGCCTTCACCTGTTATCTAGTTTTTAAAAACTGTTGCTTCTGCAATTTGCAGTAAAGTTAATGAGTCTGGGAATATGAAACTTTGCTTTAATTATTTTGTTCCGACAACTGACTCATACACACAATCTCATTAATAGATTTAATAACTTGCCACTTACAATGCCGATCACATTATTCCTCAGAGCTTCTCGAAAGCCATAACACTAGTATTAAAAAATGGGATTAAGTACAAAAAAATGTGTCCTCTACAGAAATACTTTTCTAGATTAACAAGTGCTCATGTTTGCCGTACTAAGGCGCATGGCAGGGGGAGCTAGTGACTTAAGTTTGGGAGTCGTAGAAAAGGAGTCTTTTAACAGTGTATCATGTTGCACACTTGAATTGTGGTTGCAAATTGAGAAAATGAATGATTGAATCCACTACCTTTATCAAAATGTATCGTTCCAGCAATATCGCTCCAGAGGTCCAATGCGGGGTGAGAATTATATCTGCTGTATCTCCTTCGAACTCCTTCGATTTAAATTCTCCTAGTAAGTTTGATCAGAGGATTAATCTTCGATACGCGAGAGATTCACATCCATTCCCTCTTGTGAGCCACAGGGAAATTACATATCTTCGTTGGTACAGTAATCAAGAGAAAAAAAGTGGGATTTAAAAAAAAGACCGTCATTAGGTTATTTAAAATAGATAAAATAGGAATTAGTTCTTTCCCGGCGAACTGATGCTGTGAATTCTTCGCGGGTTCTCCACCGGGTCAGGTATTCTGCTGGCGACGTTTCAATGGCTAACTCCGCCATCGTCCTAAGGGCGTTTGAGATTAATTGCTATTGCCATCAGCCATTGAAACGTCGGCAGCAGAATACCTGACCCGGTAGAAAACCCGCGAAGAATTCACAGCAATAGATATCATACCAATTTTTTACATTGATATCAATCGGTAAACTTTCATGTGCTAAAAAGATCATTTCAAGCGATGCAGAAATGCCTGGAATGAGGCTAAACTCGAATTTCCAGGGTCTCTAACCAGGGAATAAACTCGGAGTATCCTATTTCCCAGCGACCAAGCATGAGGAGTTGGCTAAATTCTACAATTTCCCGAGAGTCCTTCATTTGATGATTTTTGCTTCCTTCATTTATTGCTACTGCCTCCACTTGTCCTGAGCATTAGCCTTCTCCCCTGGCTCTGCGCACACCTCAGGATGAACTCAACTTCCAGGCCTTCAACGACTTCCTCCCCTACCCACCCCACTGCACTCCAAACCCCCTCTTCGCCTCCCACGATACCACTTTGGGCGCAAGGGCGAGTTCGGCGGCGGCCTGCTGGGAATCGCCCCTCCGGCTTAATTATAAGGGCCAGTCCATAATCGGGACTCTCTTTCTTTGCCCGCGAGATACTGCCGCCAAGGGACGAGGGAGGTTCGGAGGAGAAGGTGGAAATATGCACGGAGAAAGAGCGAGACCATTTGTTATTCCGCACACAGGACACGCGTAAAAGTGGAGTATATTAAAAGAGGAGATCTCACGCATATGCAGATATGGGAAAACAAAAGCCGAAGACATTCGAAGTAGACGGGGGGAACTGTATTTTAAAACCAAGTAGAAAGAATCTTTTGCATTTTTTTCAGAACTCAAAAAAAGATTTACCTACTCAAATTATTCGGTCATCTCT
This sequence comes from Platycnemis pennipes, assembly GCA_933228895.1. Lineage (NCBI taxonomy): Eukaryota > Metazoa > Arthropoda > Insecta > Odonata > Platycnemididae > Platycnemis > Platycnemis pennipes. The sequence continues at coordinate 20,603,927 of OW121850.1, read as the reverse complement.
GAGACTTAGCCAGTTTTTTCGAAACAGCTTTTAATCAATGTTAGCTTTGTAACGGTAAGCTATAATTTTACGTGCACCCCATTGTTTTACAAGTTACTGTACTTGGAAAAACGGCTATCATAAAATTCTTTTGAAATCGGAAAACATGGTTAATAGTTCCACTTCTCAACAGCTTTCGCCATCATTCTCCCCAGCATTGGCAAAAACTACAGTAGTAAATTTCCAATGGACCATTAGGAAAATATTTATACCTAGTCAGTTATCGTTAAAAAGCTCTTGTCTGATGCATGTCGAACTAACGCCAGTGTTTCTGAATGCGAAGTAAAATATACTGCTGTGCGCGTAGCTATTGCACGCTATGTGACACATTTACGCGATTGAACATTCTTTAGGAAGCTCGCAGGCACTCTCTTTAAATGAGAATGGTATCAATCATGATCGTGCAACGGGAGAGAAGAAATGAAAGCTCATTCTTAAAGAGCAAAATAAGCCTTAAATAAAGCTTGAGGTAGAGGAAATCATTTTTGAGTGACGTGCTGATGAAGTTTGAACAGTCATACGATTACACACGGCGCAAGAATACATTTTGTCGATTTGCCAAATAATATTCCATTTCTCCTGCAGATAACCTGGAGTAATGCCATCCAATATTTTGGAACCGCCCTCTAGATTCAAATAAGGCTCCAATGAATATTTTTCCAATGCTCGATAGATTAATTCTTAATTATGTGCCAATATAAAGATCACTCTTGAGTTCAACAACAGAAAGTTACAATTAGGTAAAACTCTAAATTAACTAGATGTGATTATGGAAAAACCGTAGGGAATAAGCTGTTAAAAAAATTGAATAGGCTAACAAGACTTAGAAAACTCTGTCAGAACTTTCCATAACTGATAAAAAAATATCAAATATTGAATTCTTACTAACAGACTTAGAATCCAATGTAATCCAACCAATCTACGTCACAGGTAACAATAAATATACAGCCGTGTGACTTTTTACTAGCCAACAACCGCATATTAACTACCTACGAAGATAAATCATGTGTGTCATGTGTGCTTAATGTGATTGATATTATTCATCTTCGGCAGCATTGGTAGGGATTACCACTCACAAAGTCACTCAACGAATTATTTATTTAAGACATCCAAGGCATGTGGTGACCGGTGACACCTCATTAAGATCCAATAAACGTTTCCCTTAATCGCATCTCAAAACACAACTCGTCTAGTTTTAATGTTGGTTACTGTCCCTCATATAAGGAGCATGAAATAAAAATATACAGTATTTCTTTACAATGTGATTTCTTTCAAATAAAACTGCTGACTTGGTTAAAAAATAAAATTGTACTAAAAGAGAATGTAAGGAATTCATAGGCAAGTAATATTCTTTGGAGTGAGTTTTGATATAAAAGAGAGTACCATGATGCGTGGAAGTAAAAAATAATTCGTTATTTAAACGGATAGTTCCATGGAGCCAATCAGCTGCCATGGAAACAGATTTTCAGAGATAGTGGTATTCGTATGTGGTTTTTTGCAGTTATGTGGAGGAAGCAACTACATTCATAGTCACTTAAGCCTATAAATAATCATAAGAGATTGGTTACTGCCTCTCATGTAACAATATATCATGAAATAAAAAGAGTATTCCTTTATAACGTGTTTTCTTTTAAATTCTGAAATTAAAAGTTATGGAGGTACGCTATAGCTGACGTTCAAAGAAGTATAGCGCTGGAAAAGAAACTTTTAGAAGGAACGATTAGAAGTCGTCCATGAATTCCTAACCTGGCCGATAGGGCTCTATAAATCAACTTAAATTTGGAAGAGATAGAAATCCATCTGGGAAGAGGCAAGGGTTGAGAGGAACTCAACGTTGAATTTGTGCTATGAGCTGAGTCCATGGTATAATGTTGCATCAAAGGAGTAGGTAATATACTTCAAATGCCCTCTACAGTTCTCTCAGGTAGGGCCAGGAATATCACAGAAAAATCTCTGACACTTCTGGGATTCGAACTTGAGCCCTCGGGACACCCTGTTTGAGAATGGACACAAGTACTTTGGAAGCAGGAAAATGGATAAATGCCGCAGTAGTGTATCTCAATAAGGGTAGGCGCAACAAAGCTGAAAGTTAAACCTCTTGAAACAGTTAATACGACACAGTACAAGTCAGATAATGAAGCAAACTATTCCTATAACCTTTATGATTAATAATGTTTTTATAACCCTCAAAAACCATCCGATTTAGTACGTATAAGCATCCTCCAGTAATTAGAGACTCTATTCTAGGCATAACCCATAGGAACCATTTTCATGGAAAATGATTGACACTCGCTGCTTTACCGCGTAAATACTCGTTCGGCAAGATGTTAGTGATTCCTCCCTAAAGGACGATTTGAGTGCCGCTTAAGCTGGCGCGCAGGAATGGTGTCTAAGCTCGAAACTTCGTTTCCGTGTCTGTAATAACTTTGAGATGGTATTTTTTCGTGGTACTGAAAATTTTATATGCACGACGAATCGTAGCCGTCACTATGAATGGTCTTGAGACATACTACAGCTATATGCTCATCACGTAAATCATCCTCATTTTGTCTGAGAGAGAGGGACAGACAGATACTGCGGCAGTTGAGGCAAAGTACAGCAAAGATGTACCTAATATTTGAGGATTTGGCTAAAGCATAAACCCCTTTAAATTTGTATGCTACTATACCAGACTCAATGAGTCACACCCTACTTATTCGCGAGGGTAATATCAACGCGAGGATGTTCATAAATGTTCCAGGTGGGGATCCCTCTGTGATGGCAAGAGTACAAGAATTTCGGAAATTCGGGTTCGAATCCCGGCTGTGGAAGAGATTTTTCATTACTATACTGGTCCTCAGGATACTTCGAGTGCTCTGTCCGTCGGATTGGACGTTAAATCATGGATCACCCGACGTATTTTTTAAATAGTAGGATTATCTCGACACTGGGTTTCTCTCCACTCTTCCTTTGATCCCTGAAAATTCCTAAGTCTACCCAATTTGATGGAAAAGGAAGAAAATTTTCAAATATCACCATGGTTTTTTTTGTTTACAAACCGGGTTTCAACATTTTACGTAATCTTAAGGGTCCCTGAAGATAACTTAAACTGCTGAAACCCAGGTGGCGAATAAAAAAAATTGCAATGAAATTCTTCAAAGTTTGTTCCTATTCCATCATGAAGAACTTTCACAAAGTTATCCCTAACACTGAGCGATTTGTCTATCCTATTTATATCACATCAGCTTGTGACTTCTTTGGTGATTCCTTTTCTTATAACAGTACAACATATGAACCCATAAAAACAAAATCTCTTGAACCCAAATGAAATAATATTTAAGCATTACAGGAAACGGCACAACATTTATGTGCCCGTTAATTTTGTTCTCTTCTATGCAATAAAAAAATGTATACACGAGAATCCAGTATGCAAATCTATATTCTACGAAAAATACATGTTCGTTGAAAAAAAAATCCCATTCGTAAGTTCCTCTTAATGCCCAGATGACTCAGGTTATCAAGTCACACTCAGCGGAGGATAAGAGCAGAGAAAACGGGGAGAGTGATGAGGACAAGTCACTAAATTCGGCGACAAAATCTCCAAATTGGTTCGTCCATTGAGGGTGGAAGGAAGGAATGTATGAGGGGAGCGCCGGTAAGGGAAGGGCGGGAGGGAGGGAGCATGGGGAGAGAGGGGAGGCGGAAGGGTGCCAAGCCCACGCACCCTCTCCCTCCTCGCCCAACCCTTACCTCTCCTCACACCCTTATTCCGAGGCGAGGGGTTAGACACGCCCCCGAGTGAGGAGCCACACCAATGGTAGCACGGCCTTCGATCCGGCCGCCGACCCCTCGGCCAATCGGAGTCGCCGGAGCAACAGGCATCGCCCACTCCCCCAATCAAATCTCCATCAATCCACGCTAAAAGAGAAAATGGGACGGGGTGGGGGAAGGTTTTTTTTACCCCCTCAAGCCCTCGCCTCTCCTCCCCCTAACGTACGCCTCTCAGCTGAGAGCCTTGGGGAAAAGGGTGGGAGGGTTAAGGTGTGGACTGGAGAGCATAGGAAAATCGGACAAAGAGAAGGCAAAATTCAGAGAAGTTGGTGGTTTGCATGCATGGACGCGAAGAGTGGACCAAATTGGATCGCTGGAAGGAAAGAGTCGAAAAAGTAAGATAGGAATAAGAGGATGAGTGATTAAGAGGTGGTAATTGGAAGGAATGCTATCTAACTCATGTCCATGTTCATAGGAAGACGACAGCGGGCCAATAGTTATCAGAGGAGGATTGACAGTTTATACTATCATACTGGCAATTATTTAACGAAATTGAGAAAAGGACTTAAAATCAGGTAGGTGCATAAATTTATTCTACCAGCCAAAAATCTCCTTTATGAGGTGCATGAAAAATCTAAAAGTAGCACATCACCGTATCTCAGGAAACAATTTCAACATTAGCTCCAGGGATAACTAATTATCAAAGGTATAATATTTCTACTTTCTTCCACAGAAGATTTACCTAAATGACTGGATTTCTCGCAAACGACGAGCAAAATAATTTATGCGGTACAATCCATGCCAAGAACAACTTTTCATTTCAAATAATACACTGTTCAGGTAAGGGTCTAAGCTGCTTTGTTTTAAAAAGCATAAGTTTATTGAAATTGGGAGAGAGCGGTTTTTTAGATTATGTGGAAAGCATTGAAAGAGGAGTAAACATATTATACAATGGAGAGAATGGAAAGGTGTGCTTTCGCTCCAGCGTTTTTGATTCAAGACTCCTTCGCATTCATCCTCTAGTTTAAATCTTCGATTGGGGACAAAATGAAAGTTAAATATTCAACGTTCAACATTCAGACAACATTAACATTCCTGGAAAGTAGCGGAGAAGATCGTGAGGCATATACGAGGACAATGGTCCCGGATGACGACTGTCTTCTGTATTTCTCAGTCTGTACCCGCACTAATACGTGCTTCACACTGGGAGGAATGGTACAAAGATGGTAATGGATGGGTAAGAAGGAAAGGTGGAGTGAAAACCGGCGTCGGTGTTAGCCTACCCTTAACGATGGTAGTCTAGGGGACCACGGCTAAACGTCCCATCCGAAGGACGTATTACTGTACTCAAATGTTCTACACAAAGCACTCAAGTAGGGACCAGTAAGCCAGTAAAACATAACTCCAGTTCCCGTGATTCGAACCCTGGGTTCTCTCGGTGAAAGGCCATCACTCTAACCATTACACCAACCTGGCCACTGGACTACGCCTCCTCTCTCTTCCGAGAGCGCAAAACGACTGCGAAGAGTCGGATGCTGGATACAGGGAGAGGGAGGGTATCTTTCTTTCTTCATCTCTGGAGGGAGAATGGGGCGGGTCACGCCCCCAACCCTTTTCCCCGCCTCCCGACGAGGCCGCCCCTCGTTCACTGGGTCCCCCACCCCTGCCGCGCGCAGACCACGCCCCTTTCACAAGCCCCTCCTCCCGGAGGGCCCTCACACGGGACAACGGCCACGGGTGGAATCGCACGCGGACCCTTATGCCGGCCGGACCCCCATCCATCCACACGCACCCACACGCACGCACTCGGCATTCAAAGAGCGCGGTCGGGATTCTGTTAAAGGCTTCGGTTATGTCGGAATATTAGGCGGGAGGGGGAGGGGCGCGAGGGAGGAGGTCCATTGCACCCACAGGCCATGGCTAGGGAGGGGTGGGCCTCTCTTCTGCTTCTACAGGCTGGTGTGAGGTGTCGGAGGGAGGGGGTGTTAGCGGCAGAGCGGCCTTCTGGGTACCCAGCAGAAGAAGGGATGGTTGGTTTACACTCCGTTAATCTCCACGGCTTCTCTGCCGAGTCAGTCGGGCCTGGTCTCTGCCAGTGGGCGGTCTTGCTTCGCTCACCCTGAGGGAAGGCTACTATTTCCCTGTGCTCCTAGGCATCTCGGAGGACGGGACAGAGGCGAAACGGTGACACACGTGAAGGCAGAAGGAGAGTGGAAGAAGTCCGCCCGAGTCGACCGGTGAAGGATCCCTCGTTTTCGGAGGACAGCGCACGTGGAGACGTTTTTGCCGCCAACGCCTTGTGAGGTGATCTCCACAGGGAGATAAGACTCGAACACCGGGATACCGTGTGCTACTCAACACGCTGAACTCACTCTAATGTTGAAGGATCACGCAGGTCCTAGGATCAAAGTTGATCAAGAAAGGTGGTCATATCTTCCGTGAGAGACTTTCTCCGAAGATTATCACTTGCAAGGATTCCCTGGCGACAACGTGTGAGAAATACCTCAAGGAGACTTTCGGATCATTAACAGGACGAAACTAATTGTGTTATTTTCAATGTGCCCAAAGCGTCAACCGGTGTCATAAATAGAGCATTCGTGCCAAAAATCAACGTAGGATATCTTTTCGTGTTTTGAAAGCCGGAGGTTAATTAGCGTCAACTTTATACTGAGTTGTGTGCTGATGGATAGATCAATGCATTGAATAGTAAGAGGACTATCCTTTTTACAATAGCCTGAAACCGTTCCGTTATAGTTCGAGATTTGCTAACAAAAGACGGATACGAATTATTAAGAACGACGGAGCGGTTGATGCCACGGGACGTTGATGACTTTCCGTCGTCGTTCAACGCTTCTGATGCGCGGGGCCTCGCCGGCGAGTCGTGAAGGCCCTCGGCGACCGGACGGACCCTTGGACTGGTCATCGCCGACCGTCCGCTGAGGAGAGCAGCAGTCGAAGAAAGAAGCGGGTAGGGCGCCGGAGTGCCCTCCGGCGACGACCAAGACGGCGTCCATAAGCACCGACGACTCTCAGGCCTCGGGGCAGAGCGACGCCCTCTCTTCGTGCACCGCGACGCTGTCCCCGCCGCCGCCGCTGCCGCTGTTCGCCGCGCATCCCCTGCCCCCACCGCCCCCGCCGCCCCCGGCGCCCGCCACCATGCTGGACTTCCTCAACGCCCCGCACCCCATCGTCGCCCCGCCCCACTCCACCTCCTCCTCCGCCTCCTCCACCTCCTCCTCCTCCTCCTCGTCCTCCTCGGCCGCCTCCTCGCCCATCTCCTCCTCCGCGCCCGCCTCCACCGTCCTCTCCTTCCTCAACATGGTGGACCGCGGCGCGGCCGCCCCCGCCGGCGCCTTCGTGCTCGGCAACCCGCCCCTCGCCGCCCTGCACACCATGGCCGAGATGAAGACGTCCATCTTCCCCCCGCACGCATACCACCACCACCCGCACCACCTCAACCACCACGGCCACCACCAGCAGCAGCAGCAGCAGCTGCAGCACCCGGGCAGTCCGGTGCAGCCACCCACGTCCTCCCCGCAGCCGCCGCCGGCCGCCGCATCCAAGCTGGGCGCTGACTCTCCGCCACCGCCGCACTCCCCGCCCGTCTCCTCCACCGTGGTAGTCGCCACTACGTCCGCTCCCCCGCACACCTCCGCCACGGGCACCCCGCACGGCATCGACCACATCCTGAGCCGCCCCGCGCCCGCCACGCACCCGGGCGCCGGCTCGGCTGCCGCGGCCGCCGCAGCCGCCGCGCTCCACGGCCTGGGGCCGGCGAGGTTCAACGTGGCCGCGGCCGCAGCCGCCGCGGCTGCCGCCGCCGCCGCCGGCATGTACTTCGGGCCGAGCCCGGCGGCGGCGGCGGCGATGGGCGGCGCGGGTGCGGCTGGCGGGGGCGGGGCGGCGCTGGGAAAGCACCACCACCCGCACCACCACCCGCATCACCATCCGCACCACCACCAGAGTCCGTCGCTGGCGGAGCTGGGCGCGCGGTCCGTGTATTGGCCGGGTCTGCAGGGCCTCGTGAGCAACCCCATGGCATGGCGGGACCGCCTCAGTGCAAGTGAGTGTAACTCCCGTCTCCTTAAGGCAACGCTTTACTCCCTTTCACACGCCATCCATTCCCGAAACCAGAATATTTGGCGGCGATTTATATTCTGCATCATCCTCTCTCCAACTCTGTATCATCTACCATTCTTTTAACATTTTCTTTAATATAGCATTTCGCTCTCCGAGTGCAAATACGAAGCCTCATTCTCTCGCATATTTCTTCTCGTATTTGTCACTTGTGCCATTACATCTCAGCGTCGCTAGCCGGATATTTGACGAGATAATATATTAACTTATCTGAATTTACTAAAATTTCATTCACACAAACTATAACACTAAAAATTGCAGATTGAAACGCTTCCATTTATCTCTGACACCTTATTGTTTTTCAAAAATTCAACATTCCGTATGCATACGATTTGTGTTGTCTTGACCTCTACTGAGTCCTCAACAAACACTAGAATTTTCGTTTCTTTAAAAAAATAGGATCATAAATCAATTTTTCTCTATATTTACCTTATTTTAGGATGGTATGAGACACTAAATTTATCACAATTACTATATAATTGAGCCTACTAGATTTACTTGCCTAAAATATCGTCTATAAAATCAGTCTACAAATTCAAGTGCCGATCTTGCAACTGCGATACTGGCAAATTAATGAACTTAGAGGAATCTTGAATTATTATCACGCTATAGCATTCTCGCTATGCCAGATAAATAATACCATTCATATCAAAACAGTTGTCACTATTCTACGATAAATGCTGTGACTAAATGGGTCTTGCTGAATAAGTCTTCCTTTTCGGACAGTTCGGACAGTAGTATCCCATGAAAAAATACTCAGAAATAAAATATATACTGATTTCAATTTCCCCACATCCTCATCTTTAAGAGAATTCTAGTCATAGCAAATAATTGAGCTAATGAAATCATTATATCAAGAAGTTCTCACTCGTACTAACTGAAATGCATTTATTTGATATCTTTAAAAATGTTGACTTCAGAAACTTGAATACCAACCTCTAATGTTTCAGCGGATAAAATGACTTTTCTAGTTTTCAATGTGCATGAAAACATGCGTTTGGGGCTTGAGCACTTACCAAAGCCCAATACTTCGCTGCGACCACCGTAGCGTAAAAAACAGGGATATGATACCTACTGATAAACTACTAATCATAATGGATAGCTTGAAAAGAAATTTGTGATGGTACTATATGTACCTCATAATAGGAATAATTAGTGGAAAAATAACTTTACTAAATCCAGAATTTATGTACCGATAGGTGAGTAAAGGACGTAGATGAGACAGAAGCTAATGCCAAGTTAATTTATTTTCATTATTTATATGCATAAAGTGAAAGTTACGTTGAATGCCTAATTACTGGCGTATCTAATAGCTTAATGCAGTGATTGAGTTGCTCCATTATTCACTGCAAAGAGCAATAAGCAGCAAGGTGCAGTTCCGGCTTATCTAACGGGCATATTTACGCAGCGAATGAATTAAACTAAACTGACAGGAATATAAATCCACATGATACAAGAGACAATTGTATCGGTAGAAGAACTCGATTATAATAATTTTACTGGTTGTAGAACGCGTATGGGTTCCTCGTAGTGGACCCTCAATGCGGAGAGCGAGAGAGTCTGTAGTATCCTATGAAACTTCCCCGAGACCAAGAGGAGTTCAATGAGACGTGATAAAGCCCATAACGGCTCGTTCACTGATCCGGCCGAGGAGGCTGCCGCGTCCGCCGACTCGGGTCGTTGAAGTCCCCGGTGAGGATCATCGCACGGGCTCAATTCACGGCTACCGTGATCTATTCCGAGCATACTTCGAATTGATGTCGATAGCTGTTCCGAAACATAACCTTTTTCTCGTCAAATGTTCACTGAATCATTGGCTTGAGTGTAATTCACAGGCTTTTAACTTTTAGCGATATTTAAATATGATTACATCATCCAGCTATGAAAGGAAAGGCATTTGAGGATTTACAGATACATAAAATAAAGATAAAAACAAGAAATGTTAACTTGTGAACATATCTTTCGCTTCATCATTGAGATTTATTTTCCTCTCCCGTGATTCACGATATTGCCAGTGCATTAATGAGCCTAACTTATCATTATTTTAATCAACGATAAAATTTAATAGATATTTGCAATGCTACCCGTGCACTATTTCTGCAGGAAATTGCTTAATTAAAACTTACATAAACTCTGAGAGCTGAGCCTAAGCAGTGATCCCAAGTAATTTTTTAAAGATATTTAACTATAATAGGTCTTCTGGCCAATAAATATTTCTTCCAAGCCCTCAGCTGTCTCCTTTAATAACTATCGATTGCAAATGAGATTTGAATTAACTTTTAATACTCTGAAAATTTTCAAAGTAGTAAAACTTGAATGGTGTACCTTCGTGTTATGTCTTCCTAAAGTCTTCCTTAGTTCATAATTAAATTTAAGAACTGTCCCAAGCGTTCCTCTTCCTTACCATGCTCCTCGAGGATAGTGAAATTTATCAATACGATTACTCCCAATCAGGACAAGAAACCAAAGATTAAATAGTTAATTGGGGACTGCAAGTGGAAAAATAATAAAATGATAGTTATAAATAGAGTCTATAAATATAGTGACTAAGCCAACATTAGTTTAATCTCGCTACACTACTTGCATGATAATTGGGAATTAAAAGGAGTCCTAATTAACGCTCAGCTTCCGTCACTACAAGCGAAACGGTGTATTCTTACTTAACCATTGAAGAGTGAATATTTACTCCTCTATGGAACTGTAGAGGTACTTAACTCAGCAGTTCACTTGCGAAGCCGGGAGATAAAATCCTGTCATTACACACAATTTATTGTGAATGGACTTCTAAAAGAAATCTTGGGATCCAGTGCCCGGGAAAGTCGGCGTGTTCAATTAGTGTTAGGGTTTTTGATGAAGCTTCAGGTTCAGCGATATTTCGGAACTTTTGTAAGCAGAAGTAAGAGTTTGTGACGTTTCTAATTCTTCGCACACATCAGTTCTACTTATTATCCTGCCAATGATGAGACACTACGAGCGCTTCATGGGTGCATTTCTTAATATGCGAGCTCCTTTTTGGCAGACAGCATGTTTATGATCTCCGGTATAAATCCGTCATTTGAGACACGTAATATAAGGTTTCACCATTTACATATCTGGTGCTTCTGCGTTTCATTATCTTCCGCCCATATTCTCTCCTCTTTGAGCTCGTAAGCCATTTCCGGAGAGCTATAAACAAGCTTTTACAGGGCACTCAAGCGTCTTTAACGAGGGCATCGGAATTAGCCATACGATTTTACTGTGGCGTCATTAATTATAATTAATTGCCACCCTCATGCAAAATGGCATCATGGTGATAGGGGAAAAAGGCAGAAGTTTATAAAGGCTCCTTTCGGCTAGGCGAAAGACTTCGTCTTTAAAAGTTCTCTCCTGTTAGAGCCACTAATTACGAGTAGACTCACAAATGTGCACCACGAAAACCAAATCAAAAATGGATACGTTCTTTATATACACATAAACGATCCTAAACAGGGTTACAGGCTTCAATTTCTAATGAGGCAATAATACACCAGCAACTAGGGGTTCAAGAAAGTTCAATGATTATCTATTTCCGAATGATTCTTACCAAGCTAAAATAGCTTAGACGAACGCTATTCTTTTTTAACACTCCTTCTTCGTACATATATATTTGAAATCAGTAGAATGATTTTTTTTTTACTTTCGCCCAGTCACTTGAGTAGGTATTCAATGATAGAGAAATACATGTGCAAATGAGAAATAATCACAAAATCCAAAAAATGTGTCTTCTAAATGTTTTCGATTAAATATAAAGACACTCATAGTTCGGAGATTCGAGTAATTTACTTTTAAACAAGATTAATGCAAGCATTCAGTAACTATCGACGTTGCTAAAGTTTATCCCATTAGTCCTAACGTCTCTCTGCATGCGAAGAGAAGCGATTCATCCCGCTCAATCATTTACCAATGGTAATCTCTACAACTAGTACGCAAATTATTTATTTACATTGCAAATGTCACGAAATGAAATAAAATACTGAAGTAGATAGAGTATATTTATAATAATATAGTAGCGTAAGGTAATTCATTTAAATCTATCGCATTTAAATCGATTCATTTAAATCGATCGCATCGAAAGCTTCCTATGCTTACCGCAGTTTAGCGTTTTGCAGTGGTGGTGCGTGACAAGCTCCATACTGGTGCAGTAAATCAACCAATCATCGAAAGAATCCAAACTCGAAATAAATATACATATATATGAATGGCATTCAGCCCTTGCTTTTACGACTTCCAATCTGCAGGCGACTCAATCATACGGGCGCCGACTGATTTTCCTTCATGGTCAGCGCGTTAAGGAAGTGGTAATATTTATATGCCTGGCCATTCTACGATTGAAGTCTGGGCGCCTTAGAGTTGAGCAATAGGCCTTTAGCATGAAGCAGGCCTTTTGTACCCGTTACATGAGGGTTCTTATCTTTTGTCATTTTCTTTGCTTGAAGGAAAGAGAGAAATCAAAGCTCAAGACCATATAAACTTCTGTTCGATGCAGCAAATTATTCCAAACTAATCATGTTGACATGCAGGCAAATTTGTTTAGGTGAGTGCGTGGGAAATGAATTTCAGGAAAAAAAATAGATCGGCTGCACTTTTTTATGTTCCTCATTTCCATTATCTCCATGTATTTTCTGATCTCAGTATCTAGCACATAAGTTTGACTTTTCACAAAGATGGTGAATTAGAAACCCAAGAGAAAATATTTCAACATAGATGCAGTCTAAAAGGGCGGAACAGACTATAAGTTCTTTTCCTTAACATTAGAGAATAATTCAGATTTGCAAATGGACTTCCAAGTCTCCATCAACCTTAAATAGTTCGTCTGTTAATAAAATATTTTGAAGTTAGACTTGCGCGCAATTAAAATCCAGATTTATAAAAGTATTATTGCGTGATGGTGGTCTCTATTAACATAAGAAAGCACCCACGTGGTTACACGTCTCATGATAGGTACTATATCTCACCCCTGTTTACAGATAACTTATCACAGCACGTGCGAGCGGTATTTGCTCATAGATATCGATGCATGAGTACATAAATGCAGAAGGGGTAAATTTGAATCAGATACCTGTTTCTCTTCGGCATAGGAATCGAACAATATAACGAATATTGCTACCCATCGGCATATACAAGGGAGAATATGCAATGCGCAAGTGTATCGTTTTCTAATGGCCACACAAAGTTGTGTAGTGATGTCACGGAAAGAAAACTTTTTATTTTGCATCACTTATGTCTCTCTTATTCCAACACATATTAAACTCCGATATCAAACAACAATATCAATTGTAAAAAAATAACCATTACTTCAATATTTAAAAGTGTTTAGCAGATATGTAACGCTACTATCACGAAGTGTTCTATGCAATTACTCTAATAAACAATGGCTCGGGATCTACCAATGAACAAATTTGAGATCATGAGTTGAAACCATATAATTTACAATAGGTACCCTAGTTACCATTTGATATATTTTTTTAAATTTTGAAGTTGAATAAAGGTATAGCTATGCCTATCCCTAACTCACTGTAGAGGTTATAAATTCGTAAATAAATTCTTAAGAAAGCCTTTTCTAAAACCTGCCTTTTATATTATGCCGTACCATTTAGAGTTAGCACGACGGCAGCTATTTGATGACTAAAAAACGGAAGATTTAGAAATAGAGCCAATGATTCAATAAAACTCATCTCTACCACATTTCGTCGTGAGTAAAATCTACGGCTTGTCACGTAACCCATCTATTACCGCTATATACTATTATAAAATATGTTTATGGTAGTTGAAGAAATGTTGTCCTCCGAGCAGACATCTTATTCACTCCGCATAGAGATAAATGCTCAAGTTCAACTAGGTGGCAGCGTAAACGAAAATTAAATTGCGCAATACGTTTCGCAAATCGAACTGTTCACGAAAGCTTCTCAACGTAGGCGATGTTGTCCTGTTTCTTATTTTCCCGGAAGGACCGTAGGTTTATAATAGTTTTAGAGAGGATTTTGGTCTTCACAGACATAACAGTTATACCGAAGTACGCATCAGAATAAGAGACTCCATTCCTTCGAGGACCGAGGCAGAGCAATTTCATGAATTGATTCGATTGGAAGCCAAGTTGACGAGACGAGAAGCAGCGCCCTCCGAGACCGAGTGTCACGGGGGCCAGGCTAGGGGAGACCGGGGTGTTTGGGCAGTACCTGCCTAGTTCCCTCGGGGCCTCCCCGAGCAAGGCGCGCGAGGACACGTATCCAAGACAAATCTGTGTCTCAATGCGGTCGTGAGCGGGGAAGGCGGAGGTCGGGGAGTCGCTCGTCCATCCGCCGACCAAGGAAGAGGCGGTCAGTCGCGGGAATCGGGCTAGCGCGCCCCGTCTCGGGGGATTAAAACAAGGAAGAATGGGACGTCCAGGCGTTCGAAGAGGCATCAGGTTTACCTGCACTCTCTGATTAGCGAGGGAGCGAGGATGCAGACGAGGAATCACCGCCATTAAGGATGGGCGGATAGTAGGATGTAGGTATGATGGACAGGGTATTGAAGAAAGGGTGGAGAGAAGTCTGGGGTCAATTTCAACCTATTAAGGGCGTCTAGGGGTCCACGTCCCTTCTTTGCTTACTGTGGTTGCCATAGGTGACCACAGCAAGCAAAGAAGCCTGAGTGGGACGGTTGGGCAATTTGGTTCGTCTTTCTTGTTTAGAAGTACTTCTTATTAAGTAAGGTTTATAAAAGTGGTATTTGAGTAGCACTGAGTTTTTCTTCTCCCATATCCTCTCATTTGCTCCCATACCACGGTGTGCTTTTGATACAACTTGCGAGTACAATTTTGGTATTCTCATGAAATGTAAATGCCATTAACGGAACTCAAACGTAGGGTGGGAAGCCCATGCTCATAGCAGCCACAAGAATCCTATCAACTTCTCTGCGTTTGAAGGAACTTTCAACTTGAACTTGAAAATACTACCGGTGAGTTTCAGAGCTTTGATATCATGCTCATAATAAAAAAATAATAAATAGCACACTGAAGAGATCCCCCGACGTATTTCATTCTTCCTTGACTATATTGAGCAATAAAAGTTAAATAAGCCTCATAAAAGACAGCGGGAATAGTACTCAGAGACGTTTAGGAATAGTGGTGGGAATCGCGATAAGGAATTGACCTTGCACTTAGTTATGGCAATTGGATTGTATCCAAATGGCCGTTGAAAGATATGCAGTAGTCTAAGATTCGCAGTTTTTCCATATGAGAATTATAGCTAATGTTCGCGATGATCTCGTCTGATCTAACTCTAATTCAGATGTTATCAAGCCAGGGAGTATAAGCGGAAATGAGAAAATCGAATGAATGATTTGTGACATTCAAGAAGATATCTTCGTTTTTCAAATCATATTTACAAGAAACTATAAGGCATGCCAACCATATACCCGTACTAAGGTAACATTTTAATAGGAATAGTCCAGAAATTTCTAGATATATTCAGTTTTGAACTAATTCATTTTGATTAGGATAACATGGCAACACATTCTTTCCTCTCTAGTATTCATCGTCGTTGAATAGAGAATCTTATATTTCTACGTCCATCCACTACGCCGAGTTTTGCTACTATTTGTAATAGAACAAGATTTTGACCAATAATTTTTCTATGTGATAGGTCCACGACGTAGAATTGGTGCACCGGTTAGACCTATACTTCTAATACTATAACTTTACTTCCCAGATCGAGTATGATCATAACTTACATTCCTAGAAGCATTATGATTAAATAGGATATAAATCTGTGTATCCAAGTAGACATACATAGACATAGTACAGTCGATATTTTTACAATAATAAATCACATTATACACGTCCAAAGGATTTTAAAAGTATCAGTGTTCGTTTCATTTCAAATAATTTAAAAGCTTAGACAACGGCCCTTTGGTCACAGGGATTCGCTGATTCATGTGAAAAAAAAACAAATGATTTGCCGAGACTGCAGAGATTTCTTCTAAACGTATGGAAATGATATGCAACCGAAACGATTTGCACCACTATTATACATTTTCCTGAACACATGAAATTGCAACTCTTAAGGTTGCTCTGAGATTAAAGTCGCAATATTCCTCTAAGATTATGCACCTCGTGCAATTCTACTGTTTTCATTTTTCATACTTTTTAGTAATCCACACTAAAAGGCGAGAACTCATGGTTAATTTGTCTCAAATGAAAATACATAACTGTTTTAGTACGTAAAAATCTCCGATACCGATATTTCGGTCAACTCGATGATATTTGTGTTTTTTCATATGGGTATTGTTGACAAAGCTGACAATGGTCACCCGGTTGGACCGAAATTTCTTTTTTGGAGATTATTTATTCCGCTTTTAATTAGCTTTTGGACTTATATTTCTTCCCAAATTTTTAACGAATGTTTTAGTGAATTGCTGAATCACAAAACATTTCAGGTGCAAGACCAAGACGTCAAAAATCACGAGGGTTCATACCTTGGAGAACACGTCATTGCATAGGCCTCCTCCATAGATGCAACACACATATTCACCCCACACCACACTTCTCCCCAAGCCACACCCCTACATAGAAGCACCCCCCATCCTCCTGTCACCAAAAACACCTCACCCTCTCCACTCCACTCTTCTATTAACTCCTCCCAAACGTGCGCATGCTCGAAAAGAAATCGGGAGCACCGTAATGACGTCACGGCGGGAGGTGACCAAATCGTGGCGAAGGGATCCCGCCCCCCTCCCCCCAGGGTGCGTGCGGGGGATGAAGAGGGGCATTCCCTCTCTCCTCAGGGTCAGGCTCGGATGCAAAGACTGAAGGTGGTGAAAGATAAAGTGGTGGCAATGGGCCGACCCACTCCCTCAGAGTCCACCGAGGCACGTGTAGAGTGAGGGGGTTAGCGATTCGGACACTGTATCCACAGACACGGGGAAAGGTGAAAAAGTGTATTCGAGAAACAATTTCCTTGACGTTCCTTATAAACAGAATAAATAAAAATAATTAGACAATTTTACAGGTAAAAATAGTCACAAGAAAATGGGATTTCATGATAAATCAAGCAATGCAATGGAATAAGAATGGGTGTGAGAAATTCACGGAGGTAGAAAACACGGAAATAATTTCAATAGCACGGTAGGAGCTCCAGTTATCGCCATCATCGTTTGTTTTACATGTCATTCGGATGCATTTTCAGTATGGTACATATAAGAGTTTCGATAACCTCAAAGCAACATCAAGTTATCCTCTCATATTCAACATAATTCAAAAGTTCGTCCAGATATGATATTTGGAGTTTTACCAGAAACATATTCCGCAAAAAGGATTGTTTCGGGAATAGATGTGGCAAAATGGAATGGATGGGGAACACTTAGCAAGGATCTTTATGATGAGAGAATAAATGCCATGAGATATGGAGGAATTTAAATAGAAAAAACAACTCTGCACACAGTTGTCTCATATCGCGTATGGAAGTCTATAAAAAAGCATTGAGAAATTCCAAGACGTGAAAAATCTTCCTCATCCATTAAGCAGTCCATGGAATTTCTTTAGCGCCTCGAGGATGACAGATCAATCCCAAAAGACTGAATTAGAGATCTTGAAAGAAATATTGTTCACATCTCGAGGATTTTCCTATGACTAATATGGAGGAGTTCAATTGTAAAATGATTGTTGAAATAACTTTTGATCGAACTCTGGTCTTCCTTTACGGGGAAAACTGGGAGAGAAATTAATGACACCGGAGTAAGCCGACAACGTCTCTCATGGAATCGTTGCCGAGGCTTAGCAGGGACACCGCCCCCCCTCCTCCCCTCCCTTCGATAGCGCATCAACCGCACCAATTCCAAATGCCTGCTTAATCAAGAGGAAACCCCCCCACTCGATCCTTCTCTCTCAATTCCCATGATTCCTCGCGGCCTGACATCCCCCATCCCCAACAATCTCGTCTCTCCGCGACCCCCCTCCCCCCTGCGACCCCCCCCCCTCCCTCGCCTGCCCATTCTTCATTCGAAACCTCAAAGGTCCCCGAGAATCTATCCCCTCCGTCCCCCCCCCCCACATTCGTCCCTCCCCTCCCTCCATCTCTCTCTCACCGACTGTAGAAATGTCCCCTCCTCCATTGTCGCTCGTCTCCATGGCAGCCTGATACTCGCTGGTATAAGCCGTAGGTATCCGAAAACCAAGTATGATTCGGCAAAGCATTTTTGGTGATGACGTATTGCTGACGTACAATCAAGCATGCTTGGGAAAGAATACTTCATATTCGGACAGTCTACGGTAAGGAACGACGTTAAGAAGTAGTGGCAACATAAAAAACCACTAGGTATAGTGAAACACGATAGAGAGCAAGATCTAACAAATGTTTAATTCGGAAGAAAAAGAGCGATTATATATATATTAACCCTTTCATTGATATGTATATTAATAATTATGCAAATACGAAGTAAAAAAATAGATACTACACACATTTATAAGTAGCCAACGGCTACGCCATCTTTTGTTATTCTCGTCAACAATGCTTCGAATCCTACATGGAAGCATGCTTCTGTGCTTCGGCTTCTTAGCATGATTCCCCCAGAGTGCTTCGAGTTCGGACGTACTTCGGGTGTTTCCAACGGTACCCCCCTCCACCTGGAAGCAAGCATTGTAGAATGCTCAGCGCTAGAAGCACACGTTTCGGACAGGGCTATAGTCTCGTTCTGTTACCTAGACGGAAGTTTCCAGGTGGTTATGTGTATGACCGTAAAATGAAAATAATGAGTATTGTGCCGAACACTCTACACTACGCTTCGATGGAGATTAAGTCCCCTCCGTGCAGTACAATGCCCTACACATTCCTCAGTACTGCTTATACCCTAACTCCCTTCATTCCATTTAAACTGCCTATTTTACTCCCAAGCTCCCTAGAGAAAATTTGTTACATCGACGTCCTGACGTATGCAGATGTAATCTCCCTGAGGAAACTTCAAGAATGACTGCATTGATTCCATAGTAGGATTGAGTGCTTTCGTACCAACGACGTACTCGACAAAACGCTATAATTTCACAATTTTTAACGAGGAAAGATGTAAAATATTAATGCCAAATCAATGAAAGCAAAGATGAGCTCATGATTGTGTTTGAGAAACTTTCCTTCAATAAAGGTATCATTTAATACATTTAAAACCGGGAATATACAACCTATAATGCATTATAATACCTATTTATTGAAGATCTTGAACCCTAGTGGCAGGAAAAATGTAAATCATAGCTTTGGTACACTGTAACAGTGAACCAAATAACCATTCCGATTGTTTCCGATTCACAACCAAATTCTCTTCCCACAAGTCCACATAGTCCTGGTCCTTGGTGTTTAATCATTAGTGACAGGAATAGCATAAACCATAGATGTGGTCCAGAAAAACAGAGCAACAAGAAACCATTCCGATCGTTATATTCCTATTCACTACCAAATTCCCTTTCTCAAGTCTACATCGCCCTGTTCCTAGATATTTAATCATTTGCATTTCTCACGAGATATTTTCCTACTCACCCCTCTCTCCTCATCGCCAGTCCACCATTCCTTCCCTTCCAATTCTCCACTGTTTTTGTAACATGCTTATCGATCTTATGCCAGCCTGTAGATTGGGACTCTGAAAGGTAGGAAAACTCAACATTTAGTGATACTTGGTATTTCACTCATATCACGAAAAGAAATAGAAAGAGAAAAAATAAATCCAGATACGTCAGGATCATATCAATTGTTTAAATAACACTCCCTCCTCAAACGGTGAATAAACAAGCCCTACTTATGAAATGAGGTCGAGAAAATTTGCATCAAGAACGCATAACATAAATAAACATAGTCCTGGAGGAACAAATACGTTTCTAATACTGCATTTTAGTTCAGTACTCTGTCCGCCGTGGGGGCCGTTAAGCCGCAGTCTCCTTAGCGCTTTTCGTTAAGAGCAGGCTAAAGCCGACCCATTTCCCTGGGTTTCTCTCCACCCATCCTCCTAACCCTTCCATTCCTATCCTTGTTTCTTTCCCCTCAGTCTGATAGTGCCAGTGCTAGTGCGGACTTAAAAGCAAAAAATATATTAATACGTCAAATTGTTTTGTCCAGGATGAACTCTCCTTTTCAACACGAGAATAATACTAAGAAATATATCAACGATACAAGTATCTTACGTGTACCTTCACCGATCAATTCACTCGTTCAAAATAAAAATAAAAATTTGCTTGCCAGTGGGTTGTCACGCAGTGAACATGCCTTTGAACGAACTGTGACAATCGCAAAACAATGAGCTGAAATCACACTCCCTAATGGGGGCGTTTACTCGGAACCGAAATCGCAATTTTGTACACGATATTGTTAGATGGAAACGAAAAAGGAATATTAGTGAAAAAATTAATCTTCTAACCACAACCATTCACTCATAAACCAAAAATTAAAATAAGCAAAAGGTGACGCCCACCGAAGAAGCTGCTTTGATAACATCGACGTCATTTTCCTCCCGTCCTTGACTGCTTTTAGGGGAAGGGAAGGGAGTGGAGGGAGGTTCTCGAAAGGTCTGCTCGGTCTGATGCTGTCGCAACTGCTCCAATTGGCTGAGTCAGCTGGGTCCCACACATTGAGATAAGGCAAAGTAGCTTCGCGGGCTCAGTTGTGATTGGACGAAGTCGATATACGTCAGAGGTTGCACCACGCCCACTTTTCCGAAAGGGTTAAAAACATCAGTTTTTCGCCGCTTATAACTCGAGAAATATTTGACGGATCAAAAAACGGAAAAATGCGCGTCTTTTTATTTTACAAACTCTATCAGATCCGGTAATAAAAATTTATGGTAAATGACCCCATTATCATCCGAAAGAATGTTTCTCACTCACGTGTCATTGGCACTTCACACGCGGCTTCATGGTTTCGCTCGGAAGGCGCATCGCTGAGGGCCCCAAACTGAAACGGCATCCTTAGCGTCACGAGCCATCGATCCCGCCACCCCACCACCACCACCCTCTCTCCCTTCCACCCCCATCTCTTCATTAATGTCCCTCGCGGCCTTTTTGCCTCTTTTAATCCCCCACCGCCCACCCCCGTCCGCACCTCGCCCTCAAATTGAAATGCCTCCATCATTTTCCTCTACAAGGGCCGCCGCCACTCCATAACCCAACCCACCCTCTACAATCCAATGGTCGGTTCCGGGAGAGGCCAGAAAAAAATATATCAGGGCGTAGGGAAGGATGGAGAAGGAGCGAGGATGCTTCTGATAGAGTAGTGGACCTCTCCGTCGTCGGTTTCCGGGGATTGATGGAGAAGAGCCATCCGCCCGGCAGCTGTGTTGTTTCTTTTTATGAAGGTTCCTCCTCCGGAAACGGATCCCTGTCTTTATGAGCGGGGGATGATATCCGCTCAAAGCCCCTTGGAATGATTCCTGAGTGGGGGCTTCATCGTATTTTTTTTCGCCCACTTCCGAGAGTGTCTGTGTAAGAGAGCCAGTGGTTCACGCTTCTTCCAGATGTGCCGCTCCTCGGCAAACACACCTGATTGAATACTTGGATGCTGTTTCAAAGTGAATTAGAAGATATGGGCAGATTTATCACGACCTAAAGGCATTTGCTCAATGGCTTCGTGCCATTATTCCCTCGAGATTTAAACGGCTCGTGAAACTTTGAAGCAAAAACACAGCCATCGGGAAAACATGCATAGAAGATATTGATGGATCTCTTTCAAAACAAGCCATCTTTCAATCCTGATATCATCCAATTATTGGCATCTACTCCAAAACAATATGCTTCAATTCAATACCCTCTTATAAATATGTTATTCTAGGTATATTGTTAGACACGTAGATTTTTAAATACCAAGAATATTTTCTTTTTCAACGCGGAAGCCATCAATTCTCACACTAATTTTAAGATAAAAAGATTTTATTCAAACAAGTTGATTTTTAAATAGCCTTAATTTTGGAATAAAAATGTAGTCTGACAAAAAATATAAACTTTTTCCGTCCATGAAGCTGAAGCCGAAATCAAAAAATGAAGACCTTGAACCCGAACCGAAACTGAACACCATTATTAATTTCACACAATTTCCGCATGTTCAGGCATGCCAAATATAACCATTTAAGATTCACAAACGCTTGAGCGCTGTGAATCTTAATTAGTGGTCTTTCTTATGACGAATTCATGAGCACTTGGATGAAAATCAGGGGGTCTAGGTTCGAGTCCCTGCCAAGGCGAATGATTTTTTTTCTCTGTGGAATGTCTGCTAATAGATATCTTTCGCATGTCTCAGTCTCAATGTTGTCCCAGCCCAGAAAACATTAACTGTTTTGGGGATCGGGTTGGTGTGGTGGATAGAGTACTGGCCTCCCATCCCGAGGGTCCGGGTTCGATTCCCGGCTGTGGCGGATTTTTTAGTGGAAAACCGGTCCCCACTTGAGTGCCTAGTGGAGGGTATTTCAAGTTCAGTACTCCGTCCGTCGGATGGGACGTTAAGCCGTGGTCCCCTTGGCGCCTTTCGTTAAGAGTAGGCTAATGCCGACGCCGGGTTTCTCTCCACCCTTCCTCCGTTCCCTGAAAACTCCTACCATTACCCAATTTCCCACCTATCCTAAATGGCGCAAATGACCTCAGCTGTCGGTCGCCTCCCCTAAATAACCAGCCAACTAACCTTAAAATGTTCAAAATGAAATGATTTACGAATGCAACGTGTCTTATTCTACGAACTTTTTACGACATTAAAATTTACTTAACTGTGATGCGTAGCCGACCGCGGTAGCCAGGAGGGTAACGCGATAGCCTCTGGATGCTCTAAGGTAGCGCGCAGTTTCCAATCTCACTAGGGATATCGGTGTTGTGCTTGTATTACAGGATTGTTTTAGGTATATTGCGGAGCTTTCAGTTGGTGCGCAATGAAATCGATTTCCTTAGTTGCCCTTATCAACAAACGTCCCTTAAAATTCCGCGGTCCCTCATACTGGTTCTCTGATGGCTACCGCAGTGAAACCAAATCCGATCTGGAGTCTTATTTTTGCAGAAACAGAGAGAAAATGGAGTGAAAACTAAATGGCTCGATACCCTGCTTTAGTGGGGAAGGTGCGAAAGAGATTTTACCCACTGGTCGAGCGTTAGTAATGGGGAGTATGCATGCAATTTATTTTTCGTCTATTGGTGACGTACTTGATGCGAAATTTTCTCACGAATTGAAATATAGGATCCAAAATTTTCTAAGCTAACCACAAAGATTCTTAAATGCTATTCCCAAAAATGGACTAAAGTCACTTGACCTGAAACGCCTTCCCACGTCACTTCACGTTTTAGCTCACGTCATATCGCTCCGGAAACAAACATTTATGTTAGAAGAATACGAAGCGAATATATTTTTTTCAGGTCTTTAGCCGTTCTTTGATCGGAAAAATGACTGAAGATGGATTTGGAAAAGCACAATCCGACAATTTTCTTCTGGCTGACTCCCTCATGGTGTAATGCTTCTTAAAAAAATAGCGATTGCTTTGTCGTACCAGAGATTCGCGGAGTGAAAAAAACAGGGTAATATACAGGTATTATATATTTCATGGACGATTTTCTAATTACAATCCACACTACTTAAGTAAAAAATCGAAATACATTAGTTCATGGCGTTAAAAAAATGAGATAAATGCATACATTTTCGCCAAGTGTTCATTAAACAACTTATCTCCACGTGTAAGAGATGATCAACGCCCATAGTAATACCGTGGCGTGACGTCATGCGATGATTTCGAGTTTTTAAACAGTGGAAAAAGTAGATTTTTTACAGAGTTATATCTTTGTAAAGCCTTTGTAATTCTTCAGCGCCAAGCACATATTGACTAATAAACTTCTCATACAAAGGTTATATAAAACTAATGCACGTTCCCCCATTCCCGGATCTGCAAAACGGGAGAGAGTGCCGAAGACAATATCGAGGATGCGGTTGGTCTGCTGCAATCACCGACTAGCACCTCACAACCCCTGCCCTACACTCTCACCCCTTCCTCTCGCCAAAACACAATGACAGCCTTTCCCTCGAAGCGCGGGCAGGAGGCGGGTTTATGAGCGTCATTCGGCACTAGAGCACATCGGGGCTTTTGAGGGGTGGTTGGGAGGGGCTAATGCGCTGCCATATGAACTGACCCTCGGGGGACGTTGGGGGTCGGCCGGCCGTCTCGCAGCGGGGATTAGGGGGGAGGGGGCATTTAGCAGGGCATCGGAGGCGAGAGGCTGGAATCAGGGGTGGCCGCGAAAGGGGAGGGAGGGATTCGGGTGACAAGGGGCGTCGTGACGCCAATGACTGGGCGGCCCTCATTTCACTTGCAGACGGGTGATTCTCGATTGTTGGTCGCACAATGAACGGCCGAGCTCATTCCGTCTCGCACTTCATTCAGGGTTCCTTGTATCCTTTCGACGACTATTGTTCTCCCTAGGGCTGCCGACCCGATCGTTGAGGGAGTTAGGATTAGGGATGCTTGATTAAAGGCAGAAGGCCACTTCTATAACGAGAAAGCATTGGTGGTTTTTGGATCATCGTGAAATAAAACCCTTCGGCCCTATGAGGGCGTCAATTGGGGCGTTTACTCGGAACCAATATCGCTATTTTGTACACGAAATCGTTATATGGAAGCTAAAAAGAATTTTAGAGGAAAAATTAGTCTTTTAACCAGAGCCATTCACTCATGCGTCAAAAATTAAAATAAGCCAAAGGTGACGCCCACCGAACGAGCTGCGTGAATGATTACTACGTCATCTATCTCCCGTCCTTGACTTTGTTGAGGAAGAAGAAAAAGGGAGCGGAGGTGGGGAGGGGAGGTCTGCCTGAACAGATCATGTCGCAACCACTTTCAACGGTCTTCGCGGTCTCCGTTGTGATTGGACGAAGTGGATGACGTACAAGTCCTGCATGCCCACTTTACGGAATAGGTTAAAATCATGAGTTTTTCTCCGCTTATTACCGGAGAACTAATAGACGGATCGAGGATGGAAAAAATTTATTATAAACGGTCTTTTTAATTATAAAAACTGCACTAGTTCGGCAATAAAAAATATGGTAAACGGCCTCATTGAGAAATCCTTAAGAATAAGTTGTCTACGTTCACGAATAGCTACTAAGAAAATCCATTATATTCTCCTTACAAGCATTAGAGTGTGTACCATCCATAGTCTATACCACTAAAATGTGCACATGCCTAAAATGATTTTATTTTAAACTTAAACCTTGGGCAAAACTTTACAGCTTAGCTTAGTGGAAGTTCTTGCTCGCTTGAAATTATTTTCCTGGTGATGCTATACAGCGGTGTAACGCAGGCCTTGCTAGCCAAACGTTGGAATGTGAAATTAAAATACCTTTTACCTTTGCTCCATATGTTATATTTCGTTTAAGATCTCTTTTAAATTGCTATGCTATGGAGCAAGAGCTACCATAATGTTAGTACTCGTGCTTTTCACCCAGTGGCCTTATCATGAGAAATGTCGTCAAAGCGACGCGTGAATTGTTACGATCAGTATCCTGAGTAGTTCCAGCGATAGCAGGGGAAGCGGATTATAATCGAGGCACATAAAATAAGCACAATGCAAAAAGGCGACGAGAAAGTAGACTCGTAATCAATTAATTTGCCTCACAGCGTCCCTTGATGGGAGAGCAGAGCGCTGACACGAGTTGTTCGACTCGGGGACGATGTGTTGCTGAAATTATCAATTCCCAAGTAGAGAGAGAGAGAGAGGAAGCGAGTGTGGGTCGGGGGCAGCGAGTCGAGGGGCAGAGAGGGTTCGGGGGGGAAGGCGTGGTTGAGCGCTTGTACACCGCCGCGCTTTGAGTATCACGGGGTTGGATCGCGTGGTGATTGATGGCCCAGGTGTTTGAAAGGGACACCCTGAGTTGCGTGGCGCCCTTGGGGAAGGTTGGGGGGAGGAAGGAGGGGAGTTGGATGCAGGAACAGGATTAGGACGTTAAGGCGGCATAGACATTTAACGGGGGGTGGGGTCACTAAACCACTAAATATTGGGCATCCGGGAGGGCAAGAAGTCGGTCACCTCCGACTCCAATTGCGTTGAATGCAGTGCAATATGTTCAACTTCTTCAGCGCTGAGGAAGCGGCGGAGTACACCTGGTGCCCCCAGAGCAAATACTAATGTTCCAAGCTCCAATGAGCAGGGTACACTGCTATACTATTGAAGGAAGCACCGACGGTCGTACGTGTGATGTGTGGAGGATATTCATCTCTCTTAAGTTCCAACTCCCCTCGGACCTGAATGCGAAATGCCCTCGCTCTTCGTCAGCAGCAGTGTTACGTAATACTTAATCAACCTTCTTCTGAATTAAATGTTTTCTGAGGAAACCCGGAATTTTGAATGAAAGAGTTCAATTATGGATTTTCTCTAGATACCTGAAATGTTATGCAATGATAGGGCATATAGGTCGTAAGCCACAGCTGAGGTGTATTGAAGTAAAACTCCTATATGATAACTTTGAATATAATTCATAAAATAGGTAGCCTTTTTGTGTGGAAATGAAAAACTCAATTTGGAAATTAGCTTATGGAAAGCATCACTAATGTGATATGCAGCTTAGCATTTGATTATAAAGCATTTTTATAATAAAGTTGACACACCATGAAGAGGATGAATATGAACTGTCAATAATTTAAACCAAGAAAGTAAAATGACAGTAAAGAAAAATAAACTCGGGGAGTAATATTTCTAATGGTTTTATGTCTAGACAACAAATTTGGCTTGTCATAAATGGGAATATTTGCAAAAGAACTGCTATTGTGAGATTTTATGCATGCAGGGCTTTGATAATGCATTTAAACACATTGGGCTATGAAAGCAGCGATTAGTGGAGTGGGTTGAAATGGGACAAGTTTTGAATAAATTATAAGAGGAAGAGATTTCGTCGTTTTGTGCGATAATCCAGTCAGCGCCGAAATTTTCAACTGTGGCCAGTCATTTCCCATCCAGTTCATCAATAATTCTTTCGCATTTTCGGACTCATCCCACGATATCAATCTGAAAATGGAATTGAAACAGATGGCCATTTCAGATTGCTTGAGTACATTCATTCCACATTTTTTAAACCGTAATCAAGCACGCTCACACTTCACCATACTGTAATTAAATCTCGAGTAATCTATATCTACCAGGCCCTACTAATCGGGGAAGGATACAGCTTTGCAATTACATTCCTATTAGAAAAAACTTATATTCGCATCAACGACAATCAATTTTCAATGAGCGATTTTCAGCAAAGTTGCTGAAACACCTCCTGCAGAAAGGAAGTAGACGACGGTATGATGTGATTGAGATAGTGGAAATAATAAAAGTTAGGGGTTGATTCGGGGACACGAATAGAAATATATTTTTATGATGTACGCCACTCAAAATTATCGGTATTGCCGGGGAAAACAGAGTCAACAGAAAACAGAGGAAACAGATCACCCTCATGGTAAATCGGCATATTTCTTTGACTTACCCTAAATGGAATTCTACCCTGGATAAATCACATACAGAGAATTAGAATGAAGGTGACGATATTGATTAACAAATAATCATAATCATCACCAGTCAACAATGCTACGATTGGTTTTAAGCAGCCTTCCACTCGATCATTCTATCGGCCAACCTCTTCATATTTACCTAGCTCCTCTTTTTTACATCCTTCACAACTTGCTCCATATACTTCATACGAGGCCTGCCTTTTCTATTCTTCCCGTTCACTTTTCCCTAGATGACTGTCTTCATCAGGCCATCGTGTCTTAAGATGTGGCCTATTAAGCTGTCCCGTCTTCTGTTTAGGGTTTTCAGTAGACATCTCTTATCTCCCACTCTTCTAAAACTTCTTCGTTTGACACTCGATCGATCCATTTTATCTCCATCATTCTTCGGTAGCACCACATTTCAAATGCTTCCAGCCTGGACTTATCTGCTGCTGTTATTGTCCAGGCTTTGCTGCCATATAGTAGAATGCTCCAGATGTATGTTCTAATGAAATGTTTCCTCACTTCCACGCTTGTATTTGCAGCTGTAAGCAGAATCTTCTTCTGGTAAAATCACATTTTTGCTTGGGCAATTCTACTGGCAATTTCTCTTTTACTTCGTCCATCGTTGGTTACTCGGCTTCCCAGGTAGCAGAAATCTTTCACCTCCTCGATTTCTTGTTTTTCTATTTTGAAATTGGCCCTGGCTTACTTTCTTCTACTGCATACCAATACATTAGATTTCTTTTCATTGATATTCAGATGATATTTTGTCATTGTTATTTCCATATTCCTAGTGTCTTCTGTAGATGAATAATAGGACGGATTGAATGGATTTGAATAGGATGAATTTAATTGAATTGATCGAAAGGAATGAATAAATAATAAAGAAATAATAGGATAGATTGAATGACATATCGGTGAATTATTTCTGCATGCATTTGACATACGGTGGAGGAGAACTGGGTAAGGACGAATTTGTTGATATTTTTCTAATATTCAGTGGAAGTTCCCATTACAAAGCGCAGTGATAAGACGGTGTACAGTTATGCTTTTAAGACACGATGACGGATGGTACAAAGGGTAACTTCTAATCAAGCTTACCTACATAATAAATAATAACTAACGGCATCCTCGCAAGAATAACAGAGAAAGAAATTCTATGAATATATTGAAGTATTAAACTCCAGCAAATAATAATAATATTCTGTTGATAGCGAAGGAAAAAAGGAGAGACCGATATCTATTCACTCCTCGATTACGACCACGACACCTGTACTTAATGACTATCTATCTCTTAACCCACCATGAGAGAATCTAAAATTAATAAAATATCTTTATAAGGACAGAAGACGACAGAAACAGAAGAAAAAATGCCATATGAATGCTAAATAAAATGGGTACTCCAAAAATGTGCATGCAAAGGAGTCATCAGAATGTTCTCACGCGCCGAAAAGTTCAAAATGTTGCATTGTATTCATTCTTTACCAACTGTATTTCTCAAGAAGAACATGTAGTAATTGACAGAATAATTTCGATTAGAAATCTCCTTCGTTTGTTCCTCTCTTAGCATATCTCAATGGTAGCCGAGAACATATTCGGAAGGGTTGAAGTGCAATTCGGGAATGGTACGTTCTGGGTTTTCGAGAGAGGACGAGAAGAAAGAGTGGTGGGAAAGGAAGTGCTTGGCGAACATCTCCTCTCATTCCCGCCCTGCAATGTCCAACGAACCATCCCCCACCCCAGAAACACCTCTCCAATCCCTCCCCCCTCCCCACAGCCACTGCTCCAAAAGTGCCCCGTGGCGAATGACGGTCGTCCGTCACTTATCAATTACCACCACGCTGCCGCAGCGCCGCCCTGGGGGCGTAGACGTCAAGGCGACAAACGCATTGCGAGCGGCGCACGGGGGAGTGCGGAGTTGTTTTGTGCCGACCCCCTTGTATCGGACAAACATCACCACTCTCTACGCTCCTGGCGAGCAGTCCGTCATGAGCACTTTTTCCGCTCCGAAAGCAAGCGACACCCAAAGGATCACAAGCCGCGCGCAGTCTCCGAGTGCTAATAAAGCGGTCGGGGTTGACGCTGTTCACGGGGACGGGAAAGAGAGGACGCGGGAAGGTAGAGAGAAAGCCTCCTCGGCCCCCGGAATGTTTGATGAAGTCGTGTTCAGTCCGTATGTTTTCCCCACTGGGGAAAGGACGCCCCGCTTCTTAAACTAGCGGCTTCATTCGGATTGAAACACGGCGTTGGGGCCGGGAGGCCGTGTCGGCGGGCGCTTAAAGACATTCCGAAAGGAGTGCTCAAGAATGCGGCGACGGACGGTGCAATGACGCCGTGTCATTTGCGATAGGGAGAAGGGTGAGTGGGCGAGTTTATCACCGTTCTGCTCCACAACCGGTCATCTCTCCGTGCTCGGGAACTTTTCTCTCCAGGACATAGGAAAGGGACATCACCTTCGTGTAGACCTCGGATCGATGAGCCTTCTATCCCATGCATTCAAGTTGTTTCCGAAAATAGTGGTACTGAAAATTTACTACCATCTATAGTAAAAGATAAACGCATTCGCCTTTTAAGTGTGAAATACGGAGTAAAATGAAATTCAAAACCTCCTGTAAGCTCCTCTCTAGAAATCATTCATTTATACATACTTTGAGCAAGTTTTATCCTAATTTTGGCGAGTTAATCTCATATCGTAGGTTATACTCTTGGCTATGACCCACACCAGTTTAAAAAAAATTCTGATCAACTGCCGTAATGGACTGCAAAAATATAGAAATGCATCACATACCTCACATGTCGGCAAGGAAAGTGCAGGCTAGTTGCATGTTAATGGTTCATGTTTGGTGATATTCAACCCCTGCCACACACCCTAGCATTTTTATTAATGAACACCCGGAATTACTCAAAACTTCGACTTTTCCCTATGACGGATTTCTTTCGCTTTTAAAAGTGTCTCGTTCGTTTTCGGAAAGTTGGCTCCTCCCCGACACTTAACACCGTATCCATCTTCGGCGGAAACCGGGTGACGGGCAATGACTCTCGCAGGATGCGATGTTAACAGCCGCAATAATGGGAACACGGGTGCATGCTCCCGCCGCCGCCGCCCGAGAACAAAGCTCCAGGCTTCGAGGGAAGTGCGTTTTTCTCGATCACCCGGCCCAGGGGGGATGAAGCTGCGGATTTCGCTTCATGGGCAGGCAAATCCATGGAGACGAGTCGGCGAGGAGGAGGGACTTCTTTCACCCGCTCGAAACTACCCCCAAACACGTCCCACTGGTGTCCACATAACATCTACATCTACACGATACTGCAAGCCACCGCGAGGGTGTGTGGCAGGGGGTGAAGACCACCAAGCATGCACTACGGGCATGCAAACAAGCAACTATCGGGTCTCATGAAACTAGATTGTTATTATCAATAGTATTTAAGGGATTAACACATGCATCATGCACTATAGACTACTCTAAGACTACCCTACCTATCCCTTTGCTATGCTGCCTATTCTGTTCTCTCATAGTACGGGGGGAAAATGCCATTTTGAATCTATCTGTACGACAATCTATCTCTTTAATCTTATTTATCTGGTCAAATCTAGCGTAATACGTTGGTGATATTAATATAGGTATGCCTAACATCTTCAGTAAAGTTATCCGATTTAAATTTCTCTAATAGATTTAATTTGTACTTTAATCAAGAATAAGGGTGGGAATCTGATAATGATTCCCACCCTTATTCTTGTATTAATTCTGAAACACTACTCAATCTATCGTAACACCTTTTAACGAACATAGCTGCTCTACGCTGCACACTGTCTAGTTCTCTGATCAAACCTAATTCATTCGGATCCCATACACTGGCTGTATACTCAAGGTGGGGCTTAACAAGTGAAAAGTAACATCGCTCTTTTGTGTCCTACAGACACAGCTATACACTCTATACAGTCTATAACAGAGACAGCTATACTCATGCCAGCCGCAAAATTATCCCCACCAGTATCTGCGTTTACCCACTTTCTACCATCAAAGAAGGATGGGTTTCATAAATTGTATAATGGAAATGAGAAAATTGTTTATGAAATAACGGACTAAATTGATTATATCAATATTCTTGGAAGCTCAGTGGTTTGACCGGTTTGGCTATCACAGGAAGGAATCTGGTCTTTGAGTAGGTCCACCTGCGCCCAAGCTGCATGATTTTCCGATTACAATATCCAGCAGGAAACCACAGGAGGCGAAAGGAAATAAAAATTCAAATATTATTTACATTATTATTGGTTATCTCACCTTGACAAGTGAATTGCGCATGCCGTAGGGCTTATATGTAGACAAAATCTTGCCGTCACAAACCATACCGATATTCTGGTATTTTTTTAGCAGACCACATTCGGGTCCAACACCAGTTATATAGATTTACATATGTCTATGGCGGACAAAAATGTTACATGAACTTCATCTCTGAGATCAATAAAGTTATATCATTGCAAACTGGGCAAAGAGATGAAAGAAGAGGCAGAAAATGTCCCAGAGCCGACAAGTATAGGTGGAAGACTAATGACAACATTTTTCGGCATGAAGTAAGAATACAAAAGTTAACAACGGATTATTATTCTTCAAGAGCCTAATCGTGAGAGAACAAATATGTTCAACATAAATGATACTCCAGAAGGACAGATCAGAATCCTTCAAAATACATACGTTTTATGCGTATTAAATTAAAAATAATTATCCATAAAGGTACGAAAAATTCGGATATTAACTTCCCTTTACTTATTTCTTAAATTTATTATCTATATACTCCGATAATAATTTTAGCTTGTTTCATTAATGCCAACTCCAGGATCATGGGGAAGAATATAATGAAGCCAGTCAAGCATACGATTGGGTGCTTAGAGCGATTAGAGGTGGTTTCATGACGTGTCCCTCGGATTTGAATTTTAAGTTGGATGATTAGGCAAATAAGCTAGAAGAGAGTACACTTCTTCTAGACCAGAATATGTTAGATTATGGCGTAGTTTATTCTGATACATAAAAGATGGACGTAATGCTAATTTATGGCGTATTTGTTTCCGTAATAGCTTTGACAAAAAACAAGTTTCCCATTCTCAAATTGAAATTTATGATATGTACTCTGTTCAAAAATAAACAGAGAAAATAGAAGATGAAAAAAAGAAAATAATGAAAAAACATCATTAAGTTGAGCATTGTAAATATTAGAATAGGAGGTGTTTGAATGGAGGAAAGACGTTCACACTCTTTATCCGCTCTGTCATTATCTCAGCGTTTAAAAATCTGTGTTTATTAATTTTAGAGAGGAAATAGTCAATAAAATAAGCAATATGAAAAAGTGACTGAGTAGTAGATGGGAAAAATAAAATATCGTAGGAATGAAGGATGGAATTGAAACACTGCAATTTCCACGCACAGTTTTATTCTCCACGACCATGGTTTGCAAATTGCAAATTGCAAAGCAACACCTGATGATGTTGCTTTGCAACGAAACCATGGTCGTGGAGAATAAAACTGTGTGTGGAAATTGCAGTGTTTCAATTCCATCCTTCATTCCTATGATGAAAGATTTCCACAGCGTTAAGCCTGAAACTATTACCAAAATAAAATATCTTTAGTGAGTCAAGAAATGCCCTCACTTTGCTAACAGAACATTCAGTATATGATCGTTCGATGTGGGTGAGAATGAAAAATAGGAATACTTGGCGTGAAAAAGTAACACCGCGGTAGATATCTGAGGATCAGGGTTTATGGACAACATTGGATATATGATGAGAAGGAGAATTAGGAAAAGAAACATTCAGAGCGCAGAAAGTGTGCAGAATGTGTGAATGGGAAACGTACTCTGGCCGGTGTAAAACCACTAATCCTATGTCCTAAATAAAAATAAATGACATTTTTATCTTTACCCTACGGCATAATTAAGACCGCAGAGTTTGAACGTGGAGAAAGCACGCCACCACCGATATGTTTCCCCATCAACACACAAAGAGGCAAGGGAGATTTGCGGAAATGAATGAAGACCAACAAAAGTCACGCGCCCTGCCTTTCTGGTCCAGGCACACCTGCCCCTTGCGCAGGGGCGGGGGCGGGGCGCGCAACGCACGCCGGCAGTCATCGCCCCGACCGCCAGCACCGCGACGGTCGGAGAGCGCAAACGCGCGCCCCCCCTCCCCTTATCCACGCCCTCCTTCCCCCCCTCCCCTCCACAAACCATACTACAAACCCTCCCAACGGAATCCCCCAAAATTACTATCGATTGGGAATTAACGTCGCCGCTCAGCCGTTTAATTTTTTCCGCCATTAATACTCTCTAACGTCTTTCTCTCCTCGCCCTCTGATTGGGCCGTCGCTTCTATACCCCCCTTTCCTATCTCCTCCCCTCTCAAGGCAATAGACACAAACGGCTGGTGCTCAACGTGACCCTTGCCAAGTGTGTATGTGGGTGCCCCTAAATCTTCAGGCCGCTCTCCTTTCCGATACAAACCGCAAATGCCTACTGAATTCACGGAGTGTATTCCTTCAGTTCCAACTTCTCCTCTTTCTGCATCTCCCGTAGACTTGTAAAGCTCGCTAAGCGGCGAGTGTTTGTAGGCAAGCTTAGCTCGTTCACTGCCAGCGGCTTTGAAACGTTTCCCTTTGAAATAGACGGGCATGAAAATATTTTCTTCTATGATGAAGCCATTTCAATGCCTAACAGTAATGGTGCCTGAAATGGGATTACGGAGTGTCATTAAAGATTCATACTTTACGAATCCATTAACTACTACTACTCGTGAGGTTGAGACATGATTCTTGTAGGGGGAGAGTACATTAGTCATAATTCAAGAGTACGTGTAAGTGTCATTCTATCGCAAATAAGTCTTGAGAAAATACAGGTATGGAATCACCGACTGAAATCAAGTAATTGCGTCATAAGAGAGTTTGGTACAACGAACAATTTTAACCAGAGCATATATCAACGCTTATAGGAATGATAGCGACCATGCAGAGTTAGTAGCGACACTTTATTACAGTTCCATATTCTCCATATTCATTTGAGAACATACAATTTTTTTATGACACCGCAGGAAAAACCTCAGCATCGAGTTCATCAGAGTAAAACTACTACATCATCACTGACCTTATTTGTTCAATTCCCAACAAAAACACGTAATTTATAGTATTTTTTAAAAATAAAGTGGTCTAATCTACATGAAATCACTTAAACAAAAGGATTTTTAGTATTCGTATGCACAAAATACGTGCTCGGTCATGGGCACATTTTTTAAATTTACCTGTAAAAATAATTTCAAGTGTCATCAAACAGATAAGTAAATTACAAAATCGTTTGAACCTCATATGAAACATTTCTGGAGCCTAACCCAAAAACAATAATAATAGTATTGATAAAACAAGAACTGTAACCCGATACTCATTCATTAATGAGGAATTGGAGCAAAGGGGATTCACAAACAAAAAATATGCGCGGAAAAATGCTCGTGTAGTAAAAAAACTAGTGCCAAATATGTTCTTTCTGAATGTCATACACTAATTGACCAGTTCTGAAAATGGAATATAATCGCATCATAATCGGCCATCATCATCCCCTAAGAAATTATGATAATACTTCCTTCCTGCCAGTTGAGAAATGAAAAGAGTTCCCTGCCATTTGCGCGAGAGATTTACTGCAAATAAATAGTTCTCCTCAGCAGTTGCGGCTATTTATCCGCGAACACTAGGACGGAGCAGTTATGATTCGTCGTTGTGCCTGGTCATCAGCGACCGGACTCACATTAATGGAACGGTTTGATGGCCGCCTCGACTAGAGCTCATCTCCGACAGCGAGAGAGATGCCTTGTGCATATATTTGAGGCCCATAAACGCCGTCCTACGGCACACACACATACGTACTGTCACACGGGCCGGACACATTAAAGGCCCCTAAGGCCCCGAGGAAAAGAGACCCCCAACCGCACGAGAGCGGAAAAAAAGCGAAAAATATCTCCGTAAAAACAAAAGCCGGGGGCGTAAAACAAACATAATTCCTCGCCGACCGCCTTTCATCGCTCGCCACCCCTCCTGACCGGCGAATTTTTTGGCGGACAAAACCCTTCGACTTTATTCTTTTTATAACGAACCCATATCGCGCGTGAGGGGAGGTAAAGGGACGTAAATCACAATCGGTGGTCCTGATGAACTGCACCAATTGTCCATTAA
The DNA here is from genome assembly GCA_933228895.1 of Platycnemis pennipes. NCBI lineage: Eukaryota > Metazoa > Arthropoda > Insecta > Odonata > Platycnemididae > Platycnemis > Platycnemis pennipes. The sequence goes on along the minus strand of OW121850.1, from coordinate 20,568,333 downwards.
TCGCCGTTTTTCGCGGTTTACCTCTCGTTCCTCCCCCTCTCCCTTTCTTCCCGTTCTTCTCCTTGCCTCACCTCCTCCCCCTTCTCATTCTCTTCCCTTCCCCTCTCCCATCCACTATACGCCTTCGCTTTCCTCTCTCTTTCTCTCTCTCCCCTTGCACATTTCTCCTTTTTTAATCTCCGCCGCCGCCCGATGTAATTTTTCGAGATATTTTTATGGCCACCGAATACACCACAACGGCAACCACAGCTTCAGGATTGCCACAGATTGCAGTCGAGCAGGGAGAGTGGGGAGGGGATGTGAGGGTGGAGAGGGTGGTGAGGGTGGAGAGGGGGTGCGCCGGTGTTTGCCGTGACCATCAAAGGCCATCCCGGGAGATTGAGTGTAACAGTTACGACTGAGCACGGGCAGCGGAGTCGGGTTAAATAAAGGGCTTACGGGGAAGTGGCGGTGGGTTGGGTTTGTGTGTGTACTGAGTGGGATCTGGGCAGGTGAGAGGGACGGTGGAGGAGAGGAGAAATTAAGAGCAAAGGGATGGACAGACACGTAGAAGACTTTATTTCACGGAGGGTGTTTAAATGTTAGGTTTACCCTATCTAAACCACTGAGGTTGCTCGAATTCGTATTTTGCAAACGATATACATGATAAATAAATAATTTAAAACGACAGAAAGAGTGAAAATAAATATTCTATAGAATAATATCCTTCACCAAGCAATAAGTCGTTCCTCAAACAAAAAAAATCACCGTATCGTGAATAAAAGATATAGATATAGAAGTATAGGTGGGGAATAAGCTCAAATTTTCTTGATGAACTCACTCCCAAAACAATGCGTGGAATGATGTATGAGTTGCTGTCAACTATAGTCAACTGTTCTCAATAAATAATAAATATAAATCAACATATTATTGATTACAACTCAATACACAAGCTGAAAAAGTTATTTGATTGTAGAACTTCAGCCAACTGTGTAACTTTCCACTGGAAAGCAAAGATATTGAGGGAAGGGAACTATAGAGAAAAAGAGAAGGAAAGAAAACTTTAGTATTCCTTTAGTGAAAGGTAGGAAAATGTTGAAATGGAAGGAAAGTAAAAAGGAGGATGGAAGAAAACCGAATAGGGTTAACCCCATATAGCAAACTAAATATATCATTATTTTCAACTTTTTTATCAAATTCAATTGACTACTAAAATGGCCTCGATTAGTATTCTTCAAGTTTTATGGCCGTAGAATATTTCTGATTCTTTGATCATGTAAATGCGAAATATGCCATATCCCTAATAAGTGTTTCAGCTCTACCGGATGAAGTAAGTAAAAGGAAACGTTTTCTGGAACTATTGCACCAAATAGCCACTCTAACTTGTGATATCTCCAAATTAATTAACTCTTAATTGAGGTTAACTCAGTGCCAACAAATTATTTGCTAATATTTCATCCTTAGCAAAAGATTATTCATGCCAGATCATAAATAAGTAAGATCAAGGCTTTGTACTTTTAGCAGGGTACCATCTTTACAAATTACAAATTACTAATTGTCTGCTACGTCCTTGAATCCTGAAACCAAATCGTGGTCGGTAACGATATCTTTACCGTTCCCTTCCAACAGTATTCGAACCACATTGGGCGCCAAAGGGATTTACCCCATTCCATTTCTCCTTCGCTTCCCTCTCCACATCCTCCCCCCGCACCTCCCTCCCCCCACCCATCATCCCCCCACCAGCCCCCTCCCTCCACCGACCGAGTCGGTCCAAACCGCCCTCTTCATTAGCGCGGCGACGGACTTGTAATTGAGCGATACCCACTTCGATTGAGAGGGGTGTTAGATGGCTGAAGAGGGAGAGGGGGGCAGGGTTGTAAGGGATAAGGGGTAACGGCAGAGTGCAAGGATCCGAATTGCAGGGGAGGGCGAGCGATTCTAGGAGGGGAATGGCGGTGGTGTGGGGGGGTATAGGGAGGGCGTAATGGGAGACAGCGTGATATCTACTCAAGAGTGAGGTTCAAGGAAGGATGCCGAAGCGAATTGACTGCCAATAACCGTTACATTCTCCTCTAGATCTCCATCACCTTCGTCTTCTACTTCCCGGGCCGCCAGAAGATCTACTGAACATTGAATGAGCGTCATGTGAATGTAACAAAAGTTTTCGTGAAGTACAGCGATGAAAAGAGCATTTATCGAACCTAACATGCAAAGAAAACACCAGTATGTTTGACATCGAAGAAAACTTATGAAAATTCAAAGGAAGCATGTCTCCTTAAGAAGAGTATCCTTTGCGCAAGCCTCGTTATCAATTGAATGCTCAATAGAAGAAATAAATAAATAAAACTTTTAGTATCTACTATTCCAAAAGGTGAGTTTTTAGTAAACCTAAATCACGTTTCAAAGCCTGGCATCATTTTAAAGAGTTCTGTCGTGAAAATTACGTGGAAGACCTATTGAGACCACGGCTGGATTTTATTTAAACCCTGATAGTGAAAAAGAAATAAAAACTTTATTTATTCTATAATGTACTTCCAAAAATTAACCCCAGTGATAGTGCAAACAACTCAATAGACCTTATTCGGCTCTCCATCGATCGGGTTTGACGTTTATCGACAAGACTCTTAGCGTTAATTGGAAAAGTAAGAACAATGTATAGTATGAGTAAATAGTAGCTCACTGTAGGTAATCTGGTAGCGTAAAGTCTAGCTGGTGTGAACATTTGCGACTGCAATACAGGCTTATTATCAACCGATATCATTCTACTGATCATAATATTAAACACGAGAAGCCTTAAGATGAAAAGCGCTGTTGCGTAAAAGCTGCAATCTATATCACAATTCGACACTTGCTATGAGGAAAGATTAGCATTCCTTTGAAGTAATACGAAGTTCAAGTGTGATGTGCGATTTCGTACTAATTGACGGGATATTTGAGCCCAGCCTTGGTGGATAGGTGTTCGAACAAAGGAGAGTCGGAAACGAAATAGGGAAACAGTTCAGTGGCCGTAGGAGTCGAACATCCGACCTCCTCGTCGGAACGAGAAAAGAGAAGAACTCAAGGGAGTCGTGGAGTGAGTGAAGACGGAATAAATAAGGGGGTGGAAACGGCCGCACTAAGAGGACTGCGGGGTACAAGGGGAAGGAGATGGCATATCTTCCCTCGGCCAGGGTTAACGGGTCCCTTAGGGTGGAGTGGGGAGGAATGAGGGAGGGGATGCCTGCATAAAAGGCGCTCTGAGTGAATGGGAGGATTGGGAGAAGGGGAGAGGGATGGAAGAGAGCGAGAGAAAGGGCGATTCCATCGATTGGACCCCTTCCCCCTTATTCTGTTCCCTCGCTCATTCCGTATTCCTATGATGTACTCCTCCCCCTGGCCAACACGGCCACCCCCGACGGCCCATGCCTCGCCCAACAACCCCGACCCCACCTCCAACCCTGCTATTGCCTCGCCTTTTGCAGCCCGCCAACCCTCCCCCGAAATGCTTTGAACAAATCCTTCCCCCATATTTCCCCCGGCGTATCCTGGTGGGAGGATGCTCTGTGTTGGGGGGGCACGGAGCAAACGAACAGGCACCGCCCCCTCAATTTGTCGGCGGGAAATCACACACGCCATCTACACGCCCGGCCAGCGTATCACACCCTCCCCACTATTTCCTCCCTCCAACCTCATCTTCCTCTCACCCCCCATTCGTTAAATGAATTAACTGATCGCGGAGGCGAAACACAAATGCACGCCCTCCGCGGGCTCTCAGTGTGCGACCGAACCGCAGGAATCACCCCCTCCCGCACTGAATCGTGGGCTAGGCCGAGGAAATTAGATCGGGAGAGATGTACTGCAGAGGTGATAGATGCTAATAGACTCGCTGTTCCCGAACGCGAATGGCGACCTACGTGAAACAAGATGGAATACAAGAGATGATTTGCGAATAAGGCGGTAATGTTTTTGCATCCATCCAGGATCAAAGTTATTTTCCTTCCGGACGTCTCCATTTTCTAATGGTGAACTAAATAGTGACATGACCAAATATTAAAATACTTCATGTCTACTCTGAAAGCTTGTAAAGCATTTACGTTAATTCGAGAATGGAGAGCAAGGGTTTGATATACTTTTTAATGTGCATATTTAAAATTGCTTATTTCGGCATGGAAAAGGCTAAGTGTCTTAAAAAGTGTATGCGCAATTAGAAAACTTTATTTGCGTGACTTTAATTAGCATTGCATGGAGCAATCAGAGTTTCAGTTGATTAATGAGGGCTATATACCTATACATATTGTGAACATCAAGTATCACGTTATATTACAATTTACCGACAATTGAATTTGAGAATTTTGGTGAGGCGAACTAGTAGTATGTATTTTTTATAAATTCGGATATTTTACAAACTAAAGCATACACATATTAAATTTGATTGAGTCAAGTATAATGCAATGGCATCAGCCTGTAAGATATTAACAAATATATTTCACTGAAATACTCGTCCACAACACCTCGTATAAAACCACAAGTTTCATAACTAATGTTTATTCAGTGGTCCCTCACTCTATTCAATCCTTCCACTTAAAGGGGATCAAGGATTACATAATATTAGGAAAGCTGACTGGTGCTAATATTTTTTTATATTTTTATTGAATTTCTTCAAGATTAATAGAATTGAAAAAAAGAACAAATGGTAGGACATTCCTTAATTTCAACAAGTTATTTCATTAAAGTATACAATGAAGTCCCGACATGTACAGTTTATCGTGTTCCATCACATGGCTTAAATATAACTCAGTAATGGGATCACCGTTTCCATTCACAGTTTTTGTACACTCTTGACACGCTTCTTTTGAGCCGAAAACTCCCAACTGGACGCTTCTTTTCGTGACGAAAAATTCCCAAACTTCCACCGTCTTCTAGGCGAGTTAAAAGACAGGCAGGTCTCTTTCTAAAAGAGTAATACACTTTCTATAAGGATGGGCGGTGTCGTGTGATACCAAATTTGCCGACAAAACAACCAAGTTAGAGCATTAAGAGGGATCGCGAAAGAGGGGTAGGTGAGCATCGGGTGAGGATATGTTGTGTGGAGGGTAATTAGGCAAAAGGGGAAGGAGGAAGTGCGGGAATGAGTTGCTTGAGGCGCACGGGGGTGGAATATTGAGCGGGGGTGGGTTTGGGGCGGGCGAGAGGGGAAGGGAAAAGAAAGCGGGGGAGGAAGAAATGAGGAAGTTGCAAAAGTGGAGAGCGGTGAGTGATGCTGTGCGGAGGGCTAGCGACATATGGTGTGTCCCCTGCAGCGGCCGATATCAACACCCCGAGCACAACAAACAGAAGGTGACGGCGGGGCGGGGGGCGATCGGTAGGGGAGGGTGTGGAGGGAGGGGAGGTTGTGTGGGGAAGGGGTGGAGTGGAGGGAGGGGGGGCCGGAAAGGGGGGCCGGACAGAGGGCAATGACTGCGATTTGAAAATTAAGGCAACCGCGATTGATCGAGCGTATATGATCGCTTAATCCTCCAACGACGCCCATACACTTCTAGCAGGAGGAAATTCTCGAAAGCCCATCTGCTTGTAAGCCTCAAAATCCTACTCCCCAACTCGAGATACCAAAAAATGGTACGCTTAAATTGTATGAATATAGTTATAGCGGTGTCAATTGACGATGACGATGTGAACACGATTGACGATGTAAACATAAAATAATCAGGCTCCTCCCATCAATGCGATTCGAAGCAACAACAACTTCGAATTTCATTTTTTGCCGGAAACATTTACCATCAGCGTTAAAAATATCAGGAGCTTATTTAAGGATTGCAAACCAGCCGTAAACACCTTAGAGAAGTCGCCCGCTGAAATATGCAATAGCAGGATTTCCTCAAGGAAAAAAATCCTCCTCGATCGGGACAAAAGTCAAATAATGAGGAGCTTACATGCTTGAAGTTTAAAAACTTCACTGAAGTCTTGTTTCCAGAAATATTTAAAATTAAAACATCAAATTGCGTTATGGTTTCTGCTCAAATTTATTAATTGTTTCGTTTGCGATTGAAACGAAAACCTTAATATAGTTACCAGCATCATTCAAAGTATTTTTATCACTTCAAGTATTATATTTTATCTGAATGTACGTTTGATCTAATTAGCAAGCTAAAGAATACCCTAATTTTCAACTTACAGAAAGAATCAGTGCAAATATGTCAATGACCTTAATTAGACAACGTAAAAAGTTACCTCCATATATTATTTTGAAACCTTTATAGATAAATTAAATAATTTTGGCAAGGCATGAGAGCCAATTCAATACGATAACACGACGTTTGTATTTAAATGAAGAAAAATGAAAACCCGTGAAGTGTTCTGATGAGTAGTTTCACTATAAAAAACTCGGTTTACCTGCAGAAAACTTTCTCAAGTATCAAATGTTAACTCCTAATTTTTCATAAATTTGAAATAATTCAATTTTTTAAATAATGGATAAAATATTGTAATACAAGGTCAATTATATGTAATGCTCATCTTAACAGCTGGTCAAAAGCCCCCGCCGGTTTTCTGAAAACATAAAAGTGGAGCAACGCGCAAATACTTCCCTGGGGGCTTTATCATCGGCAAGGGGAAACAATTAAGTGAGCTCATACTCTCTCACGAAGGACACTGTTATGGACGTTGCCATGGTACCCGTGCCTCTATCATGTTCTCCTTATTTAATTTACGATACCATTTCAAATTTGGTGCCCGTCATGTCCGCCGCAGTTAATTACTACCGGCGTATGTCACCGAACCTCGCTGAGCACAGAAAATGGCGTCTGGGACATAAGGGTCCTTATCGAGTGGAATGTGATTTTTTTCTGTTGTTTACGATACGCTCAAAGGGATTTCCAAGGCAAGGTGACAATTAATTAAAGGCAATTGCATGCTTACTTACCGACTGCCTCGATAAGAGTTAATGACAACGGATAAATACGAATGATAAGGCTATAGAAAGAAGTGGCGGGATCTCTTGCTGATAGAGATTAAACCAGTGGTCGAATATCTTTAAAATGCTCCTCCCGTAGTTATTTCAAAAATTAGTCAAAGTAGGAAAATCGACTTCTATTTACCTTATGTCCAAAATAAGGTGAACTAATGAAACTTGAAAAGTATAGTGACCACTGTCAAATCTAAACAATCGCGAAACATTACTTAGAACATTACCGTAATAGCAATATAAGCGCTATTTAAGTATGATGATTAGAGTACTAGTGAAATAAGAAAAAATAAATCTAAAAGGATATTTGTATGAAAACTCAACTATATTTCGAAGTAGCTAAATTTTTCCCACTTTATGTGCTAATAATATGACGCAAAGCGCCATCCTAGTATCCTGCGCGTTGATTCCTGTAATTTTTTCGTCCCACGTAAATGAACAACGAATATCTTACGAGAAAAAACCTAGCTAGACCATTATGAATCTAGTATCGATCTAATCGGTGAAGGCGACGGCAAATATTCGCCAACGTAACATACCATATCTTCGACCAAAAGTACACCTTCGTCAAAAAATGATCAAGGGCATTCATGATGAAAATTTCGATTTACAGGAAGAGATTTGAAATTAAGCCTTGAAGGCACCGACCATCTGGCCCGGGAACCTCAGTTTTCATTAAAAACTCAACTTTACTGAGACTGTGTGCGCTGCTCTCGAAGGTAAACCTCCGGCCATCTGAGAGCGAAAATCAATCTTCCGCTGAGGCACAAATGCTTGGCTAATCTGAGAACTAGAATGTGATAAACCTCCGAATCCCTTACTATTAATAAAACCACCGCCATATGCCAGCTTCCAACTGGGGCGGGAGCGAGGCAAGAAATCCCTTGCGGCGGAGATTCGATTTTCGCCGCACTCGACCTCCTGAGCACGGTCGGATGGGAAGGACATCCTATTTCATAGAAAACGCTTGCACCCTGGAGAAGACTCGAACAAAAACCTAAAGGCTCCATCCAATCCATTTGTGCAATTTCTATGTCACCGCCAACTTGAACGGCTATTGGCACGACCTCAGTCATAGGAATACCTAAGCATTTGCGAAGACTCTCTTTACGCACTAAGTAGGACCCCACAGGGGAAAGTGAGATATAGTACCTCATAATTACTTGAAGATGATACAACAGCCCTTAGGGTAGTTATATGTTTAAGAGTTTTCGGGAGATTGCACAGAATAACCCAGTGGGTTATTTTGTGGATAGGGTGGTTAATAAGGTAGGTAGGTAATAATTTAAAAAAACAGAAGAAAATGTAATATGACAATGTGGAGGTGGAACTTGTCAGTGCTAAGGTAAAAACCGCCACCAGATAGAGTTACCATTGGTAGTCTGGGCGACAGGTAGGAACTAGACAAGTTATTATCTGTTCACACGGGGACCCTCAGCGAGGCGACTGCAAAAATGTCTGACTCCAAAGGAATGGTTTCAAGCGACAAGTACTACTTAGGCAGGCAACGAGAAATCACTTCTATCACATCTTTCTCCGAATTAATGATATGTTGAAGACTTGCGCAGATATGCAATTACGAAGGCAGCGATACACAAAAAGGTTTTAACACAGAAAAAATAGCACAGGACAAAAATGCACATTTATACGTGTGATTGTCCATTTTCTTTGCATTCCGTTTTCGAACTGTTTTTGTAAATCGCTGAATGCGTATTTTTATGATTAAATGTTGTATAACATGTAGATTACTAGGTATACATAAAATAATATCACAAATATAATTGCTTGGCCGCATCTCATAACTAGATTAACGTCCGGGCTGGCATGGCTGAGCTCTCGGGAACGTACCCAATAGAGTTCAAATCCAACAATTACCGTATCCTATGTACACATATGCTAGTATATGGACGTCCACATGAGTATTCACCAAGCTGACGAATACACTTAATTTGCAGTACGTTCCCCCTAGCAGCGATAATTCTCACTCACTCTCCCACCGCCACGTAAAGATGGCGCTCAGGCGTAAACTGACTCGCACATCTTTAAACGCAATCACGTGCGTTCCTTCTGCTCTCAACCTCTCAATCCCTCCTCCTTTTCTCTCGTTTCACGTTTCCCATCATGCATCTGGCCAATCATATGTCGGGGAGAAAATGACGCCGGCGGATCCGGTCGCAGATGTTGCCGGTCCTCCCTCCCCTCCACCCGCTGTGATTTCACTATATTACATCTCGGCACATTTCCCTCTCTCTAATACCACGCGCCGCAAGTGGACCTACGAATATACCCCCGCATGATAATCCCTTCCTCACGCCTCCCTCCTACCCCTCCACCCCCCGCCCCTTAGCCCCTCAACTTCTCTCCCCGGCATTGTTTAAAAGGCGAAGGACAAAGCTTGGCGACTCAGGGTAACCCCCAACAATTCCTTCAACAATCCACGCCCTGCCCCCTACCCTTTCTTTCTTCAGCATTTCATCCCCCCAACTCCCTCCACCTTCGCCAACCATTCCTACGAGTCTAACCCCACACGCCAAATCCGATTCGTTCCCTGTACCCCTTTTAAATCAAACTAATTCCCTTCACTCCCTTTCCTATTTCCTAAAACATAATCCCAAAATGATTTACGACCAATAATCGCTTTAAAATGCCCCCGCAGAAAGATATCGCCGGAGACTTAAAGAGCTCTCTCGCCAAAGCCTTCTTAAAACGGCGTTCTTGCGCTCGCCAGTCGATCGTGGATGTTTGCGAAGGAGCAAGCCCGGAGCACTTCATGGCAGAGTCCTCAGCGGCCAATGGCACCATCCATTTCGGAAATCTAGATTAGCAAGTTCATGAATGCCCTCGGAGGTGAATATTTAATCAAGGCCAATAAAAAAATGGGCAAACAAGATACGAGGGTCGAATCGATAGTATCAAGACGTGCTGGACAATACATGCGGAGCAGCAGTATTAGTCTGAATGGCTCGTGATTCAAAACAATTGGCTGTCACAGCTCGTCGGTAATACGCTTACTTGGCAACCTTAAGGCTGAGATTCGGAACCCGTCTTCAGTATGGATATAGGGATTTTCTTTAGATTAAGTTCTACATACATAAAGTCTATTACTGCGCATTCTAACTTACACAATGTCACAAACTGAATAAGGGTCTGTCGTGTATTTGAAATGATTAGGAGAACTCAGCTTACTCCGCTATGCCGATCACTACACGTTACGGAAAAGCGAGAGGAATATTCACGTCACTCACCAAACCTGCTGATAAGAATAATGCTGTTAGACATTCCCAATTAAATCCGATAAGTGATAATTGTTGGGCTCCAGAACTACTTCGAAGGGCCTCGGACAGCACGGCTCGGTCCTCAGATGCTGGGGCCACAGCCTGACCCTCCGGACGCGGGGCCCTGACTGGAGGCCTCGCTCTTTCCTCCGCGCACAGTTTTCTTTCACGCGTTTCAAATTTAAGAAGCGATCGAATAATGTACAAACTAACTATACAATGAAATTGAATTTTGGTTATTCCCAGGTACCCACGTTGATAAGGATCTGCAGTTGCTAAGAAGCTTCATGGGTTTGAATATCGAATGGATACCCGATTGATCAATCAATGGTGAGACGTTGTCGCATAACTTGGCAACTTGGACAGCAAATAAGGTTTGTGCTATCGAACTTTGAATACAGAGGGGGTGAAATAACTTATCAGATTCAATAGACAAGAGTCGCTAGAAAAAGTTTATACTGGCGCACATAAAAGAACTGAAATTGAAATTTCTAACTAAAGAATCTAGCATTTATCGATATTATATGGACAAATCGCTATTATATGGGTGTGGGGCAATTGACGAGTTAAATTCTTTTCTTCGGTTTTCAATGTCAACTTGACATCTCTGACATTTAGTACACCGTGAATGTTACAACTTGATTACCTACTGTAGAGTACTCAGTGATTGTTACCGTTGGCATTTATATTTGTGGAAATTTTAGTAATAAACAGGCATTTAATGTCACCTATATAAGTTTTCAGTAACTTAATTTAATTTCTGAAGAGGTGTTTCAAAACAAATCAGCAACAAGCATTCTTCTAAGTGGACCTGACGACCCCGTCTCACCAAGCTCTCTGCCTAGCGCTCACATGAGGGTACTCGCATTTTTATTCGATTGTTCTATAGCGTTGAACACATCTAAACTCCCTTTCGGCCCTTGACAGCAACGGTTCCAGCAGAGGCCCTTATTTGTGCGACAGTGTTCCGAAACATCAATTGCTAACGTAAGTCCGCGCTGCAGGGGGAAGATTTTAATCAAAATGTCCGCCCATCGCGCTAGCCGGCCTAAACCACACGACTCCATGCCAAGAGCTCTTTCATCCGGGAGGTTATGGGTGCACGTGGGGGGTGGGGAAGGATGTTATAATTTCGGGGCAATCGTGCTTTACCGTGCGCACGTAAGCGTGTTGTCATGGCCGCGCGCGCAAGAGAAAGAGAGACGACGGTGGCGACGAACCCCGCGATCGTCCTCTGAAGCTCGTACGACACGTGCAATTCGCGCGAATTCCGTCGCCTGTCGCGAGATGAGCAGTTCACTCTGAAAACACCCTCCTCTCCATCTCTCTCCATGCATGCGGGCGCGACGTATTATACGCCATGTTATGTGCGAGACATCAATCGTTTAATGAACATCCAGGGTACGGATCACGGCAGTGTTTGGTCAATCGTTGATTCGCCTCGGCGTTGGCAGAGGAGGAAGCTGTGGAGTGGGGCAACCAATCGCAATGGACGAAAATGCCGTCATCATTCGGCGACGGTTTATGATTGCACGTTCGAGGGACAGACAGAAGGAGAGAGGAGAAATATACGCGCGATTTCGTTCGTCCTGCCATCCACACCGGCGATTCTGACTGCGCCGCTGGGAAATCAGATTAGCGGAGCGCGGTAAGAGCGAATCGTTAACTTTAGAGGCGTCGTTGGCCGAGCGGTAGCCGTGCGCAGCCACGCGTGTTTTGTTTCCGCGCGAGGACCTTACCGGAACTGGATAATCCGAATGTTATTCGGTCCCGATTTGCTGCTGGAAGGGGCTGGACTCAGCATCCGCTCAGATTCATTCCCGTTTTTCGGTCGGGAGCGATGGAGAGGGAGAGAGATTTTATGCGATGCTTCATTCTCCGGACACTGACTTTGCGAGTGAATAAAATCCTCCCCTGCTGTGAGACAACATCCAATGTAATGAGGCAGGCGTGTACGGATGCATGGCGTGGACTGGGGATAAAATCGTTAAGACAATTTTAGTTGGAAAAGCCTCGCCAGTTAATGAATTCTGCTAGTTTAATCAGAGTTAAGTAAGATTAATTTCATGAATGGCTAATATGACAACATCCTTTGCCAGTCGTTTTTTTAAACTTTTAAATCTACAAAATTACAACGTAGCACCGGTGTTTACAGATGTTTATACAAAACGAATGTTAATGTGTGAATTTTTCAGAGAATAATGTCATTATTTAAAAATTTTTAAAGCGTGCAATTAAAGGAACGGAAAGGGTAGAAGATTCCTTTGAAAGAGCTGATTCTTCAATACCATTATTGCTTGAATAGCATTATATTCTCTCGCCCAACAAGCCAGTGGATCAACCAATGGCCAACGGCAACGACCCTACTTACAGCATTCTCACTCCTGGGTTTACGCTAAGGGCTACACCCAAAAATAAACGAAGACGAGACTTGCGAATAAATCCTGGTCACTTAAGAATAAGTGATATAATCAAAATTATGGTACCGACAGTAGGTTTAAGTCTTTTATGGGCCATGTTTTTCTAAAAGACTATCAATTAAATTAGAGTTTTTCGTGAGTAGCATCATATTTTGAATAAACTAACTTAATTTAAACCCATTAATATAAGGTATGAAAATAAAAGTTTTTTAAATTTGGCAACTCATTCTAAGCAGTCAGGCTAAATATTGTAGAACCGTGGCAGAGAGCTGTTTATTTATTTTGGAAGTAATAGCCGCTAGATGCCAGAGAAAAATATATGATAGGAATATGAATTCCCTCGGCCATAAGCTAAAGTTGAAATGGGTGGGAAATCGCATACAAGCGGCCCATGAAAAGGTTAAGCTTCATTATGGTGATCATCTGAAATGACGAGAACAGGCCCGAGTCTCTTTGCGTTGTGGATCCCAATCTTCACTATTCAGTCTCATCTCGTTTTTCTCGCAGTTATTGTTCTTTGTGCTAGGCTGCTGTCATAACAGGACATGCTTATACATACTTCCATCTAGAATTGCATTCTTTATGGTAGGATTCCTTTTATTCCTCCGCTTTGAAGCTTTAGAACTCGGTCATCAAGAATGAGACTCCACGATCACCTCCCTCGAATTCCATTCGCTCCCCCCCGTCAGCAAAGGGACGCACAGAATCCGAAGGCTATAAATCACAGAGGGGGGTGGAATACGAGCTTCCTCCGATGTCTCCATCGGGTCCGTCCATCGCACCCTGTGCTTCAACCAATCCCTCCCGCGCTTGCAAATTCTCCACCTTCTTGAAAGCGTCGGCCGCCGTGTGTCCACTCGACGTGGACGGGGCACCAGGAGAGGCCGTGGGGCTTTTTCGGGAGCGAAGGGAGATCCATCCATCTCGGAGAGGGTCGAGCGATTAATTAATCAGATTCGGGGGCGCGTGCAGGCAGAAGGTGGCGGTGGGAGAAGGGTTTGCTTGGGTGACTCGATTAGTCACGACGCCAGGAGAATGTCTCAGCGCTCGAAAAGAGCGCCTCTTTGGAAGATGGCCTCGCGCGGTGAAGTGACCGAAATTTGAACCTTCTGAGTCAAATGAATGCTCCATTGGGTAAAATGGAGTCCAGTCACGCGATCAGTGCACCGGTGACTGGTGGGTAGGTCTCCTTAGTCGAGGAAGGATGACGAAGCGTGAACTCGTCTCCGTTTCGAGCTGCGAGATCTACGAGCTATGAGTACGACAGTAGGATGCTAACCGCCAATAATGGGGGCGTTTACTCGGATCCGAAATCGCAATTTTGTGCATGAAATTGTTAGATGGAGACGAAAAAATAAATTTGGTGAAAAAATTAATCTTCTAACCACAACCATTCAGTCACAAATCAAAAATAAAAAGAAGCAAAAGGTGACGCCCACCGAAAAATCTGCTGTGATAACATTGACGTCATTTTCATCCTGTCCTTGACTACTTTTCGTGGAAGAGAAGGGATTGGAGGGAGGGTCTCGGAAGGTCTGCTCGAACAGATGCTGTCGCAACTGTCATATTGGCAGAGTCAGCTGTGTCTCCCCCATTGCGATAAGGCAAAGTAGCTTCGTGGGTTCAGTTGTGATTGGACGAAGTCGTTATACGTCAGAGGTTGCACCACGCCCACTTTTCCGAAAGGGTTAAAAACATCAGTTTTTAGCCGCTTATAACTCGATAAATAATTGGCGGATCAAAAAACGGAAAAATACGGGTCTTTTTATTTTACAAGCTGTATCTGATTCGGCAATAAAAAGGTATGGTAAACGACCCCATTTGAGGTTCGTGAAGAAAATGAATATGGAATTGGCACACATTTTTCCCCTCTTTGTACTGTCCGCAGCGTAAAATAATTCTGAGATTATGTACGCTTCAAAAATTGAACCAATTTCATCCTCACATAGCCGGATAACAATATACTAACACTCGATTGACATGTGAAAGTATTTTTTTATTTCAAAGAAGCCTCTTAAGGCAGTACATCACACTAGCGGTTACCGGTTACGGCTGCCGTTACAGGTTACGGTTGGTGTAAACAGTTCCAATCACACTGACCGCTTATATAACCGGCCGGTTGTGCAGTCGCAGCCAATAGGATCTCGCCTCACGGTCACGTGCTGTATCTGTTTGCATTTTGTTCCTATGCTGCCTCAAATGCAGTATTTATGACTCAAATACAAGATACAAATGAATTAAGTACATTTAATCTCGGCTAGATAAAACGTATGCTATCATAATACATCCTTCACCAAAAAATAGGTGATGCAAGAAAGTTAAATGCTGTTTTAATTGTATTCTTAATGTTTTTTAGGGTTTAGGACGCAGTTGAAATGGTAACAATCAAAAGATGCAATGTATACACAAACAGCACGTGACCACGATATGAGCCTATTGGCCACAGTTGCACAAACGGCCGGTTTGAAATAGACGCGCTCCTATAGTAAAACCGTTGAGAGTTGGTTGGCGCTGATTGGTCGACTGTACAACCGCAACCGGCAACCGTAACCGTCAACTGCTAGTGTGATATGAGATAGTGCTTTAGAAACAATAAGATATTGTACAGCATGATGAAAGAAAAACTGGCAATTTTCCACAAGAATAAGGATATTTAATTAGGTTCACCTGAAGATGCTGTTGTACACCGAAACCGGTCAAATTAAATATCCTTATTCTTGTGGAAAATTGCCAGTTTTTCTTTCGCTATGATATTCCGCCAAATTAAGCCTGAAACAACTACCTTTATTGTACAGCATGATATTTAGTAGTACATAAAATCTTAGTTTTCACCTTTTTTAATGTGTTTAACACGTTGTTGAAGGTACGAAATGTGCAAGTAACAACCAACAGATGGGCCAAAATTATAATATATTTTTGGGGGAAAAACGTTCCACAGAAGAAGGCACCAAAATGGTCAGTAGAAAATGTCTTTTATCACATTAATTTCAAATACTCATGTCTGCAGAATCATAATATTTTCTTACCTACTCACCAGCGACATTATTTTGCCATCAACATCGCAGTCGCATTGCGGTTTCATCACCAAGACAGTATTGCTAGGTAGGAAATTCATGAGGAGTAAAAATGGAGACCCCGATTGTGCTCCAAACTTAGAGGGCCACTGAAGAAAAGTGACGTGGTGATTGTCTGCCTCTTTGAGCAACACGCTTCAAAAATTAATGATAATGCATGACTGTGGAAGTGGGACCATTAATTATCCTCAACGATTCCTCAAAACGACCTTTCCTGACCATCCTAAACTATTTAATCTGCCATTTTTATTTGACGCCAATTTCCGCTCGCGTATAATGTGCGCAAACGTCACGTGGCCCGCAGCCGTCGGTGGCAAAATGCTACACCCCGCCAACCATCCCTCCCTCCCTCTCGAAAATTTCCATTTTTTCAATCGGCGATTCCCTCACCCTCCTCCACGGCTGTGGACCAACCCCCCTCCGTCTCCTATTATCTCTCGAATTAATAGCCCCAGGTAGCCGCCATCATCAATCTCCACTCCCAATAGAAGGAGGCTCTCCTCGTGCTCACTCGGCAATCCTCCTTCCGACGGCTTCTCCGTGTGTGTGTGCGTGTAGTTGTCCCACACCCTCCTTCCTCCTCACCACACACCCCCCTTGGACCAGGGCGACGGCAAGAGCGAGGGATCCGCGGCAAACATAGAGCCGAGGAGCGCGGGAGCCGCTTGTGTGTGCGGTGACGTGTCCTCCGTTTCCATGGCGACTGACATTGACGGATCTAGAGGCGGTGTAAACCTTGGCAGCGGGTGGATGGAGAGCAATGGCGGGGTGAAGGGGGGAGGGAGGGTTAAGGCCTTCGGCGGAGAGGCCCTTGCTTCCGCGAGACCGCGCTCTTGGTCGCCCCGGGGATAATCCCGCGCGGATGGAAGGCGGAGGACGTCTTCGGGAGGGACTTGCGGCTGAGGTGGAGATAAGGAGGCCCCGTGTCAGACGAGAGGACGTGTGCCTCGGACCACAAGGATTGATTACGGCATTGATTATCGAAGTCTGTACTCCACAGCGACAGGATTTCTTGCCACCACGCTAATATGTACCGATTAGGAACTGTGCTAAATTATACAAATGAAATACAGTTAATTACATGTTGTGGACAAAAGTGCTCCAGATAAGTACTATTCAACACTAAGTCTTACACCTTACATTATTATATTACATTGGCGCAGTGTGCCATCAGTTTATACTAAAATTATAATTTTTAGATCACTTCCCACTGACCTGAAATCCGGATTCGGTAATCTTTTTTCAGAAATCATATAGTAAACATTTAACGCACTTGCTTCAATTGTTATTGAAAATTCAAATGTGCCGGCCGAGAGAAGGTTTAATCAGCGTAGATAATTTACCCACTGCTAATCAATGAAGAGCTTTTACGGCTTATACGTGAATTTGAAACTTTAAAAATATCTAAATGTAGATTTTTTTGGAATTTATTTCTTTCATATTGCTTTAATCGCTCTTATTCACATTAACCTGGTGTTCCACACCTTCAGTCAGAGAGGTAAAAAATTCTTGAACAGAACTCATGCGTCCTCAAGACAGAAAACAATGTCAAGTAGCGATTTACAATTATTTCTACGAAATTCTATTTTGATGGATAGTATTAAAAAAACCGTTTTGGATGAATTATTGCAAGTTTTAGGCATGTTCGAGTTGGCTTGGAAGGAGAATAGAAATCATGCAAAGTAAAAATTATTCCTTCACTGATAGCAAATAATTTTTTTAAATTCTGAAATCCAGTAGAGAAAGCCAAAGCCTAAGTGCAGGGAAACAACCAAACACGTCAAGTTAGGAGAGCCATTGAACTTCCTTATGCGGCCTGTTGTCTTCCACAAAGATGGTGCCGGAATACCGAGGAGTTGGTGTTTAGTGGGATTTAGACCTTGTCCCGATACGGACACACGACCAGTGTTCAAAAAAGCTAAAGTTTTATCCTGTATCCTGTGGTCTACCCCGCGAATTAGATTCAACTTCCACGCACGTTAGTAAAACAAAAATTGCTCGTCATTCACCAAAAGGATACGGAAGGGTGAAGTATTTTGCCGTTAGGAAATCTGCGATTCGGGGAGAACGAGAGGGGCGGGTGGAAGAGTGGAGGGGTTGAAGGGAACCGCTTCATTTTCGCGACCGGCGAGGGAGAATGAGGGACAGCGAGGGAGGCGGCTGAAGGCCATTCTTACTTCGCGATGACAGAGCACGGGGCTCGCTCTGTGAACCGAGACTTAGCGGAGGCAATCTGTTTCCTCTCCTCGCGGTTCGAGGGTGGGGTCAGGCAAACACCATTTGATATATCCTCTTGCCCTGTCTACCAGACGGTGGAGTACAAGTGCACATACGCCTGAGTGCCGCATCTTCTCGCGCCGAATAATTCCACGCTCAAGGCGGACGAAATGACACCCTCAAAGCTTCAGTGAGAATCTCCCTCAGCCGGGTAACATTGGATAACGCCGACGTCGGTTATTCCTCGCGGATTACGACCGGTATATATGAAATGGAACACAGAAATGGCTTAAATTTACGTAATTCCACCAATCAGAAACTGCTGAAACTGAAAAAAATCACAAATTTTAAATGCCGTCGAGCGACGTAGTAACTACCAACGGCCAAATAAATTTCTCAAATTTTTTAAACGTTATATTATTTCTCGATCCATTATTTTGGCATAATTTTGCATAGGAATATTTGGCAATTTTTATTGATTAACAATAATTATATTTACATTTAGCTCTACTTAAGTGTAAGCATTTTAGATTATTTTGGTTGAAAGTTCCTGGCACTTGCGCTTAAACCCATTTTAGGCCTGGACGGACCTCATTTTGATAAGCTGCAGCTAAAGGATGTTTGCTTGAAAAAGGCATTCTCTTTTGTGACTTCACTGGAACCACTAGTGATCTCTTCAATTCTCACCGCTCTTCCTTCTTCTTTGTCTCGCTGAAGTTCCAGGAACTTCCAATCGAACTATAAGAAGAAATGATGAAAACCAGCGATTCCATTTAAATTTCCTCCGAACTACGAGATGGGAATCATTTAAATCTCCTCCGGGCTTGAAGGGCTGGCATATAGAACGGAACTACAGAATTTACTCGGAACAGAAATCGTAATATTGTACACGAAATCGTTAGATGGAAGCGAAATCTTTAGATGAAAACGAAAAAAGAATTTTAGTGAAAAACTTAATCTTCTAACCAAACAACCATTCACTCATGAATATAAAATTAAAATAAGCAAAAGGTGACGCCCACCGAAAAAGCTGCTTTCATATCATTTGACGTCATTTTCCTCTCGTCCTTGACTGCTTTTAGGGGAAGGAAAGGGAGTGGAAGGTGATTTCTCGGAAGGTCTGCTCGCACAGATGCTGTCGCAAGTGCAGAGTCAGCTGTGTCTCCCCCCCCCCCACCCCCCATTGCGATAAGGCAAAGTAGCTTCGCGGGCCCAGTTGTGATTGGACGAAGTCGATATACGTCAGAAGTTGCACCACGCCCACTTTTCCGAAAGGGTTAAAAATATCAGTTTTTCGCCGCTTATTTCACGAGAAATAATTGACGGTTCAAAAAACGGAAAGATACGGGTCTTTTTATTTTACAAACTCTATCACATTCGGCAATAAAAAAATATGGTGAACGACCCCAGTAGACTTGGGCTTTTAGGTACTCCGACGGCTATATTTATATCGCAACGTCAAGCCTACGGTGATAATCCTGAGGAAAACGCGAAATATGCATGCACAAGGCGGAAGTCGAACGCGCGACTTTTGGGTTTCCACGCCGGCGCATTACCACGGCCGGCCACAATAAAGAGAGGTGTACATGGGCAGAAAGAGGGAATGGGGTTGATGAAAGGACAGTGTCCGACGGTGAGTCGCAGGAGGACGTGCAGCATAAGCGGTTTCCAATGACGGGCGGGGAGTGGCGCAAGCTTCAGGAATTACGAGTGTAGGAGGGAAGGGGGCAAATAATATCGCATTCCAGGGGGGGGGGGGGGGAAACAAACGCCTCGCGGTACGGCGCACCCCGCTCGCATCCTAACGACGTGTTTACTTCCAGCGGGGATGGCCGATGTGATGCCCCCCTTCGCAAGTCAACTCTGAAATTTTCCTTCGTGCGCCTCCCGAAATTGATGCAAGCGGAACGTCCCGGGAAAGAATTAAACGACCCCATTGACGCGGAACAGACCGATGCGGAAGCCATAAAAAAAACATGCGAGCTGAATAATGCGAAACCGTGGGGAGGGATGAAAGTATTACCCCTTGAATACACATTTCAGGGGGGACCATCGGTATGAGGGAGTGTAGGCAATCACCAGAGCCCACTACGTGCATCCACAATAGCCGCACTAAATCGAAGTGAGAGAGCTGAGCGAATACATTAATTTCGACTTTCTCTGATGCCTCGAATAAGCATGCTTACATCTACGCATTCCTTTTCAGGGCGAATTTTGTTTCTACTACGATTACATTCTGCGAGTAAGTGACTCCCTGGAAAATTTATTTTGTCTCAAGCAATCGGTTCCAGTGTCCATAACCCATCCCTAAGCTTTGTCTAAAAATTTCGTACCGCTTGGAAGATACTGTGTAAAAACCTTTTTTAACTACTTCTGCATATTTAGAAGGGTTACATTATCATTGGATAAATAGTTTCACATCATAAATCGTTTTGAAATATGAGACTACAATTAAGATACACAGTTATTTACTATCATTAAATAAAACAAAAAATATATTTCGCAATTTCGTAAATACATACTTTAATAAAGGACTGAGAGTTTATTCAAATGGGCACGATAAGAGATAGAAATCGGACTAAAATACAATTATTTCCGGCCAAGAAGTAACCTGAGTGGAAACCAAAACCTCGCACCTTTGTCTCACGAATCGTTCGGCCGTCATATTAGCAGGAAAATCCACCTTATTGTTCGTGGCAGGCCATTTGCTCCTTTCAACCTGTTTTCCTTGGAAATGAAGCGATAAAGAAACAAAATGCGGATTCTTTCTTCCGCTAGCCCATTACCTGTCCGGCTACCGATAAAATGCAGGATTAATAAAATCTTGTCTTAAAAGGAGCAATTTCCATCACGTTAAATGCGAGTAAGGAGGAATGTTTGAGTTTTATTTCCATAGTCAAGCGAGGAGAGTCTCTTGAGCACGCATTCGCTTCGGATTGGCTGCTGCCGGATCTCCAGCAATCGATTTGCCAGACTTACGCGTTCCTGCGAGGTCACCCGCGTTCCCTTCTTTGACTTTTGCCTTTTTCTTGACCGACGCCTGAGAGCGGATCCAGCCCGTAGCGCCTCAAGGAAATCCCCTTCGCCCCCAATCAAATGCGCCATCATTCCCTCACCCCACAGTTACACCCCCCGCGGTCAACCATAGCGCCGCCCACTTGCCCTTTTGTACCCCGCGGAGAAAGGGAGCAAAGAGAGTGTTTTATTCCGTTTTAAGGCTCGATCACTATCAGAAATCCCATCATTTAACCTGAACAGCTTAATAGATATTGCTATTGCGGCGCACGCTTTTCGAGCGCATTAACGCCTGCGTAATCATCGATTTACACTTTTCTTTTGATAAGGGAGCGTGAGACATAAACCGTGTATCATATACTTATTGCTAATCCCTAAGCGTGTGATGTTCAGTTCACAGCTACTTCTTTGTCAACGGCTCCTACGGAAAATTTCATATCCACATAATTCCTCCATTGTTATTTTCTGTTTTTTGGCCATATGCATTTTATTTTAATTTGAGTCTCTTCAGATATCTCAGTGAACTGGCAGATCACTGAGTTTCCATACTACGAAACCTTTAACTTTTCGCAATTTTCATATTCTATATCGAAAAATAAAATATGTGCAGCAGCCCGGCCAACTTAGTGCCTTGATGGTAGAGTTATTTGGCATTTTTTTTTAATTCTTGGGTGCCGGGTAATGTTAATAAATTACCGCCAAAGTTCTATACACACCAAGTGTATAAAGAAGCAATTAATAATAGAATATTATTCACAATACTAAACTCATTATTCTCAAAGTGTTTTGTCCATACAAGAACCACATCTCCATCCTCTATTCTCTAACATTCTCAAACCTCAAAATCCTACTCTGTTTATTTATTATCAACCCGTTTCCTAACAGGTTGCTAGAGTAAAACCCAGCCAAGCCCTAATATTAAAATAAACATATAACATGCAATGGAATAAATGTAACATGATTGTTTCAATTCTTGCATGAAACGCATTAACAATGCAATGGCTTTCACAGCAGCTGCTGCAAGAATAACATGATGGGAGGTGCCAACATATTGCAAACGCTGAAGGCCCTCCTGGTAGAAAGAGTAGCTCTGGGAGTGAAGAGAGGGGAGAATTGCAGAAAAAGAGAGGTTTCGAGGGAGGGGGGTGGGAGGGGAAGGCTCTGGCCAGCGGCTTGCGAGTAATGCCGTATCAAATGGTTTCGGTCGGTCGCCTTTTCCCAAAGCAATCAAGAGCGGACCGCTGGGCAAAGGGAGGAGGCGGTGTTTCCCCATCGACTCGGGAGGAAGGAGAAATGGCCTCTCATTAATAGTCCTTGGCCCCCCAGGGCCGGGAGAAAAAAGGAGTCGATCTCCGGACGTGGGCTCGATCGAAGCGGGCCGAGCTGTGCGTGGGTAAAAATATATTAAACCCGTCGGGATATATAAGGTCACCTCATTCTTTTCGGTTACTTTCCTGCCACCACTCGGGGGTCAAGGGTCTTTAATGGCCACGGTGAGCAGCCGGACCACAAACCATGAGAGACCATTTGTTTCTCCTCTATATACGGCTAAAGGAGAGGGGAACGTCATTTATACATTTTCCCTCGACCTCTTCGTAAGTTTCCAAACCGCCAGAATACGACTTGATCTCAAATACACCCAGAAAAACGAGAGAGAAAGTTTATATCCGTTAGAGACAACTTCCTTGAAGCCTATGTGCTGAGATGGGTTTCCAAAAAGCAAATAAAATACCTGGGATACGATCAAATAGAAATATCACTTTTAATTCGTTCGTGAACAATGCACAAAAGTTTTGCGGTGATTCACTTATGAACGAAAGATGAAAGTGGGTAATGCAAATGAACAAACGGAGCATTAAATAGATTAATTAGACTGAAAGGTAATAAAAAATGTGGACGAATAAAATGAAGATAGAAGGAATAAAAGATTTAAATTAAATTTACATAAATTATAGGAGACTATCATTTATAAAATCAAAGTCTGAAGCATTGACGAAGACTATCGTTTGTACTAGCACCATACCAAATAGCTGCCGGAAATGCGGAAGGAAAAATAATTAATTGAATGCTTGCCAAAATGAGCGATTTGAGAAACCGGTTTGTATTCTGCTTCCGTGAGTGTTAATAGACAAATACAGCACATATAAACTTAACGTAATGAAATATAAACAATAAATGGGTTGTCAAAACGACATATTTAGACGACTACTAACGGAGTGATTATTAGAGACTGAATAGGAGACGAAGGACATTGAGCATATCCTAATATTATCGAACCTGTTTGACGAGTCGAGGATGTAATAATTTGAGCGATAGATAATAAATACCTCAATGTATACAGAGTAAGGTTAACGTCCTTGAGCTCTACCTACATTGCAGACTCTCATCTTGGAGGAAGAAAGGGTTACTAACAATACAGTAATTTCACATCGATTTCTGAAATACCACCAAATTTCCAGCTCAGTACGGTATATTCAAGACTGAATATAGATACTATTCTAAAGTGAAATCATGTTCCAATTTTTCAAATTAAATGTAGAATTTCCTTGCGTCGTTTTTCTTAGTTTCTATACTTTTAAAATAAATCAATTCCCAATATATTTCCAGGGGATACGAAAATGCATACGTACTTCCAGCCTCAATGATGTGCTGACTGCAGTGATACACAGACAGAAATGAAATAACACTTTTATCGATGATTTAGTCTTTGTTGGAACTAATTTGAGACGAAATGAAGTAAACACTGAATGAGCGATTCATCTGCATATTTATGACAAGGATTCATTACGGTCGGATAAAACCCTCCGGAAAATGGCGCCGGCGCCAGTGCAAGGGGCGGTGTGTGCCGGCGCCAGTGGCCCCGCAAAAACAGAAGGGAAGGACGTTTTTGCGGCCCGCCGGATAGGATTACGGGGCAAGTGGATGCTCTTAATTATTCGCCACTAAATGCTGCATGACTCGTTCATTCAATTGATGTGTTTTTGCAGCCTCCCTCAACGCCGCTGCATTATCACAAATATTTAATTTTTTGCCATCGACTCGCGATTAATGCCCGAAATTTGGGACGGATATGAGGCTGAAACACGAAGGTAAAAGAAAGACCAAACAGTCAATTTCCACGTTTTGCAACGCATGGAAGCTTTCGTCGTTCGTTCAGTTCATTGCACAGCTGCAGCAGTAATATTATCAAAGTATGTTAAGCCGTAACCGAGTTACTTTTTGCTTTCCACGCTGTAAAGAAATATTCAAGCGAAAATACTTTATTCGCACTTAAAAATATTCATTCCACGTCAAGTACCTCATAAAATTCGTATATCTCTTGTGCCATGGCTGTATATTTTCGCCGAATTCAAAAAGGAATATTTTTTGGCAGTAGCTTTCCTCGCCCCTACCTCGAAGCTTATTTCGAAAGTGAACGCGAAAAACATCACTTTACCTAAAAGGTTCTGGAATGCTTAAATTGGAAAACACTTTCTTTTTTAATTACCCATAGCCTTTTCGGACGTTCACAGTCATTTATTGAAGAGGTGTACAACATGAGAGTGAAAATACCACTGAAAGTCACTATACTGATGAAATAAGTTACGCAGTGCAAAAATTAGCTTCCCTGAGCTTGATAGGAGATATCTCTACGGGAAATATTTTGCTGTACCGTCAGTTGCGTGCAATTCGGTGGTGAGCATAAAAATAAAATGATCATAAAAAAATGGAAAATCCTCGAAGGAATGCTTTACACCACCGGATAAAAATGTGAAGCTCTTAGCTTGTGAGAATATTCGATTTAAACTTCACACCGAAATATGTTGGACCCTATAATGACAAAATGGGTATCAATTTTCCATAACACGCTAATTATGAGCTCAATACTTATTGCATAGTTATTCGTACGAAGAGATCTCTCAAAATAGCGTTATTATAGATTCGTACCTATCTTACAATATTTGGAGCCTTCCGATGTGGAGTGCGCGCAGGTAACCCCTGGCTATAGACTAAACCTGGCGTTGGAAAAGTTCAAAATCTAAAAAAGCGCTCCCTCAGAACGATGGGCTCCAACATGGCCACCAAACGCAAGCAGTCGCCGCGTCGAATCGCGGGCCTCCTCGAACCCCGTCGGCGATTGCCCCTTCCCCTCCTATCCGGGCCGGCCCTGCCTCTTCGTGGGCACACCTATAACGCGGCCTTGTACATGCATTCCGTCGGACGCAATGGACGTGGGCCGTTTTATATGCGAGGTGCGGTCTGCGGTGTGTATTTTAACGGACTCGGATCGGCGCTTTAAAAGACCGGATCGATGCGATCGCAGGGATTCACGCTCGCATAATAATTGGCCACATTATCTCAATTACGGGCCGTCCCCGAAACCTCTTCATTGTAATCTTTTTTCCGCTCTCTCTCTCTAAAACTCTCCGGTAACTGCGGAATAAATTGTGCGGCCTAACTGCCTCATGATTGTACCGCGATTATGTCCGCCGCTGAATCCAGCTCGCTTGGTGATACCACGCACGTCCCGAGTCCCTAACCAGTCTTTCGTTACTTAAAACGACACAAAATTGTTACCACCGAGCGAGGGTTAACGATTATTTCGTCCCAAATCAATATGATTGAATTCGCAAGTCATAGTGTCCATGAAAATGACGTCCAGAAAATGGAGTAAATCTCGGCAATGCGCAACGGATCAGTAAATGCAAGTCAAAGAGAAACACTTTTGGAGCATGTGATTAGAGTAGTCGTTTTATTACTCTTCCACGGGGGCAATCATCAGCGCCGTAGTTAATTCATCAATGAAACGATTAAAAATCGAAATAAAAAAATTAGCCACCACGAATGCACACACAAATATGTTCATAAAATACATTTTTTCCCCTCGGTAAAATGACCGCTTTTCGTTGCAGTTTAGCGTTATTACGTACCAGGATCACTTTATATCTCTCATCGCCGTTAGAGACTTTATTTTAAAAGTGTAGAGGGGATTAGCAAAACTATGTATGCTATTAAAATATGCCTGGCGTCCATAGTGACACACGAAGTTTTGACCAAATATGACCAAATAATTTAAACAAGAGTTCTTGAATCGGTTTAATTTTTCCATCCAATTACGCAGCAAAGACCGACCATAAAAACACTAAACAAATGTCCGAAAAGACGAGATCCCCGCCTTCCCGCCGCGATAAAAGTCAATATATCTTCGGACGAGGAGATATGATTGATTAATCCGTTATCTCCTTATCGGCTGAAGTGTAGTTAGCGGCGAAGGGTGGGACATTAAAACGCTTATCTCTGAGCGGTCGACATTAAAAAAATAAACAAATGAAAAAGGAAATAAAACACCCCTCCTTCCCCTCGCCCAAACAAAGCTCGCTCGCCCTCACAAATCTGCGGCATCAATCATTCAGATAATTATTTTCCTGTCCGCCGCGGAAAATCCGGAATTTTTCACCGGCCATTGGGAGAGGGAGGCGTAATCTGAAATCCGCTTGAGGGATATAAGCGACGCCGTAAAAACGCAAATTCCGAATGCAATGCAAATTTGCGTCCGATGTCTCTCGTTCATTTTTACCTTATTGTTTGTTTTATTTCGCGTTTTTTCCCGGGATTTCTAAAAATCTCGGCGCCTCAGATTAGCCTTTTCGGTGTTTCCCCTCCTCCCTCCCCTGTTCGCTCCACCCCTACCCTTATTTATTTTCATCCCCGCAGTTCGCGATCGCGGCGCCGCCAACGACCGGCTGGAACACCAAATTCGACGTCAGTCATTTTCTTTCACGTCACATCCGTTTCTTTATTTTTTTTATTATTTCGGTTCTTGGTTCCATTCCTCTCGCATGACCCTCGGCACATGAAAGAGTGTCAGGAATATTATGACAACACGAGTCGGGAGATGAGAGACTTGAAATTCAATTCGGTCTCTTCAAAAATATCGTTGCTAAATAAAAAACTTGCATATGCTTATGGGCATCACAAATTCATGTCACCATCTCAGTGAATGTCTTACAGCTAAGAATCACTGAGCATCGAAAGATAATTCATCATTCTGAGTTATAGATATATAAAAGTTACGTATTACGGTGCAAGGAACTAACCACCCATGAGGTTTAAAAAGACTTGTTTTACTATATATTAATAACAACAGTCCAACGCTCTCGCATAGCTCATTGCCATAATTTGCATACTACATAAATACAATTAACACATGGGATGCCCTTCGCCTGTTCCCAATGATGACCTAGGACTGCCTCTGCAGAACTTAAGAAGCAACAATGCGGACATAATTCCGATTTACTACGATTATATCTAATAGTCTCATCCGTGCAAGGGACATCAAGAAAAAGAAATAAATTAAGAGGAATCTATGGATTTTTCCGTCCTCTTGGTATCAGAAGTCCACCAGCTTTATAAGCGACTAAAGGATTCTCATTATAGATGCTTGCGACTGTAATGGATTCGATTACATTTTTCCAACGTTTTGAGCATAAATGAATGTACTTTCAGCGTAATTAGTGTTAAAAAAAGGGAACACTTAACTTTTCCTGCAAATTGTAGCTCTTTTGAAAACTTCTAATAAACGTTCATTTATGTTGGGAATTTTTTCGTTCAAGTAAGGAAATTATTGATAAGTCAAATACAAATAATGGCCTTTTAATAATAATTAGGTGGTCAATTGTCGTTCATTGGCCATAAATTATATCAATATGTTCATTAAGCACTTAGAATATTCTACAGTTTTCTTGTGCAGAAGTGGTGAGTATCACGAGTTTCATCTCGTTTTATTTCTCTTTATCCTAGGCCCTAAAAAGGGTATATCCAGGCTTTATCAAGATATCAAGAGATTTTGTTTGATGAACGTATTTTCATTTACCCTGCCCACGGCCAAATATTTGAGAGCATAGTGAAGACGTCTATGAGTGACGGGACGTAATTTGAACGCGAGAACCAATCCTTCAACCTCAAGGGGAAAGCGTCCATTCACAGCCACTTGCTGGTGCACGCGATGGGAATATATATTCACGCCCTCGTGCGCCGGCGAACCTTCTCTGTTTCCCAGAGACCCCCGCGCCCTCCGACAAATAATAAACGAGGAGGTCGGACTGCTCCTGGGCACTGCGGTCGACTGAGGAAAGAGAGGGCGCTTTTAAAAACGTCTGCCACGCGATGACTCCGTTAAGCAGGAAACAACGATTGGGGTGGTGGAAGTGGGGGGGTGGTAGTTGAGTATTTCCACGACGGACGCAAGGGGGAGGCAGAAGAAGGAGGAGGAGTGCTGGAAGGAGAGTGAAAGCGAGTGTCAGATTGCTTATGCTGTTTGCGTCGGTCGCCGCCAGGGCGAGTGCGGGAGATTGCGAAAGATTATATGCGCTTGCGAGGGCGTTACGAGCGGCTGAAATGGCGTCAAAGAGCGGTTCGGTAGAGGGGGGAAGGGTTCCGCAGAGGAAAGCTTTGTAATTGCGTTTTCATTACCGCGGTGTTGCGGCGGTCGTATCGGTACGTGTTGTCGGAAGGCGAAGCTGAGGGGGAGAAGGGAACTCCGCCCCTGAGGGAGGAGAGGGTGGTTCGAGGGTGCGGGAAGAAATTAAGAGTCGAGTTCCGGGATTGGGCGCTTGGTTGTCGCCTGAGTGCAGAGCGGAAGGCCAGGAAAGACAGGTGACTGTTCGAAAGCGCCAGGGACGCGTCGGCGAGCGGAGACCAAGCGACGGTGGGAGGAGGCTATGTATCGTTGGATGCAGAATTGGAACAGGGCCAGAGGAAAGTAACAGAGGCGTGAAACATAAGGTCTTTTGCACAGCGGATGGGCGGAGAGCTGAAAAAAAAAACAATCCACGCACAAAATTCACCAGAGGAAGCACGATCTAACCCACAGCCGAGTTTCAGTCATGTATTCCCTCAGAGCGATTGCTCGGGAAAACTTCACTGGGATATTCCAGGTCACATCAAAGGAGAAAGTCACAACCGTACCGCCACCAGTTCTGGCTTGCTAACTGGATAGATATGTACGGGTAAGAATCATTCATGTGCATTCGAAATGGAGAAGTTGGTTTGAGAGGAGATGTTTATCCCGGCGATGAAAGGAACTTGAATTGCAGCGCTCTAGAAAGTCACTTCTGGACATAAAATAGTCCACTCGAATGTTTTTGCCAAGCTTTATCGCAAAACAGACAAATATCTACACACCTTTATCGATTCGTTGCATAATACACAGTTACGTTATGTACCTAATATCAATACTACGCTCATTTAAAGGCTAAGAATGTCATACAATTGAGTTTTTATAACAAGCAGTAGGACAAGGATTTCGAGATTACTTATTCTGATCCAGTCAACGTACCACTTTCCGTTCAAGTATTGACGATGCTGGAATTCAAGAGAGGGTATTGGGTGTGCTAGGATTTCATCAAAGATGCTGAGAAACTGACCGATCGGAAGTGATATCTCTTTAATCAAACATTCTCCGAGCCCGTCTTCACTCGGGTGCCAGCACTGCGGAGTCGCTTGGAGGTTGGCCGGGAGAGAAGAGGGGAGGGCAAGTGATATGAGCGGGAAGGAGGGATGGATGGGAGGGTGGGGGGGCGAGGGAAGGGACCCGGGGCAGGATCGTGAGTTGGGGCCCTAATTAGCGCGGAGTCTCTTCTCCAGCAGGGGCAAATTATTCCCTGCAAACGGTTGGAGATGAGAATTAGGGTCCACGAGAGAAGGAGCGGATGATGTCCCAAGAGAGAGAGAGCGGTGGAAGGAGTGGAGGGGATGAGATAAGGGAGGGGCGATATTAAAAAAGGAGGGGGTGATTTAAGGGTTATCGAATTTGAATGACGGAGGAAGCATTCCAAGAATAGATACTTTTTTCGAATGATTTTCACGATGGCAGAATAAAGTCGTGTTTATGACGAAGAGCAGACTAAACCTCTCGTTATAGAGGGATATCATATAAAAATCTGTCAAGGTTTCTTTGCATCACCTTCTCGATAATTATTTGCAAAGGCAGGTGGTACTAATTGGAAAAGACCATTCAAGGAAACATATACTTCAAGAAATATTCTTCTACAGTTCAATCTCCAAATCCACTGGGTGAATACTGAACAATACTAAGATACCAGAGAAATGTCAACTCCACACAGTCCGACATACATATAATGACTTAATTCACGGGGAATATATTATTTCTAAACATTTATGCAACGGATACTATGTTATTCCACACGTACCATTTCCTGTCCAATGAGTAAAGATTCCCTTAGGATGGATGAACAATTTAACTTCTCAGGAACTCAATCTAAACATAATGTTTGTTATTCTAAGGCTTTGGATTTGATGCTTAATTCGTTAAAGTCTGAAGTTACTCAGGGGTGGATAATAAGTGAATTAACGGTATGAGGAGATGAAAATTGTGTTAATATAAACCAATGATAACAAGAGAAGTGAAATCACAAAACTTCAGCTAACAAAACAAAAAGTGTTCATAGAGTACATGATATAAAGAATTTTAAATCTTCACTGCAATATCAGGCGAATTTCGGCTGCATCTAATTTTGAACTGCATTATGCTTCTGCATATGTCACTTGTATTTAGGAATAAACTTATGTAAATCACAGCAGAATACGCAAAATTAGTAAAACCACACAAGATGACATTATTTTATGCCGTCAATAGACATTTTAAGAGTTAACTTTGAGTATCTAACTGAAAGAACGGGTTGCTTAATCGCTAGCTCATTGAGGTGAATATCTCCTCATACCGAAGTATTAATGATTACGTATGTCAATATGAAGAGGTTAGCCGATAAGGGAATCGAGTGTTTAGCTGCGTCAAACCAACTTAGGATTATTGACCGATGATAATAATAAAGAGTGTTATTACTCCATACACAAATTACATTTCAATAGCAAATGTAAAGTAATTTTAGGTGGCCTTGAAGGAGAACCTGTTTAAGGCTACCATCAAATAATAAAACATTATGCTTTACTTAAAGATACATATAGCTCGTGTAGTGATACCATGACAATCTCTTAACAATGTAAGTGCGTACCTTAAAAGCTGCTTACTTCCAGTTTATTTATGATGATGACCGATTACATGGATAAGGATTAGAGTGCACACGAGATCTACATAAGCAATGAAAAGCATTAGAAACACTTGGATTATAGGAGGCATTGCTCTTAAAACAACGAAAAGCGAAGAATCTCTCGTTATCCGCTGTTGGGCGGGAAGTAAAGAGGGAGCCTGTTCATCGTACGTAACTCCTAATCCCCTCCCTCCCTCAAGAGAGAGTTGGGTGCCAGGAGCTCGCGTTTCCCGGGCAGCGATGGACTTGTGGAATAGCCGGAGGGTGTGGGCGGGGCTTGCGAGGAGGTGGGTGGGCGTGGGTGGGGGGAGTTGAGGAGAGGGAGGGGAGCTAGAGAGGAGAACACATTCTCCGAGTCGTGGGAGGGCGGAGAGGGCGCCGCGTGTCCTTGTTGCGGGAGAGACATAAACATTTCGGGAGGGAAGCGAAAATGCGAAGATAATGGTTTTTAAAATGTCATGGAGAAAGGGGACGAAGAGTTAGATGGGAGCGGGGACCCCGGCATGAAATTGCATTAAGGCTTATAAACAGATTCCGCGCGGAATGGCTAATTTTCGAGGTCCCACGGATTATATATATTTTTCCTCGCCGAGGCGTGCCGCGCGGTGTGTGTATATATCTCGCTCGCGCATGCATTTTTATTCCGGAAACCTCACGCCTAGCCGCCGAGAAAAATTTAGCGTCGCCCATTACGTGAGAACTTCCCTCTCCTTCCGATTCCCTCCCCTCCCACCCTCTCAAATGGGCGAGGACTTTTATGCGCCTACTAAAACAGCGTCGCCCGCAAGCAACGCCTAGTTGAGTTACGGAAAGTAGGAGGAATGTTTCTGCAGGCGTTACAACGACGCCCGAGCTGCAATGGGGTCGCTTAAAATATTTTGTTTACCCCCGAGTCTGATAGAGTTTTTAAAATGAAAATACAAGCATTTTTCCGTTTTTTGATCCGTCAATTATTTCTCCAGTTAAAAGCGGAGAAAAACTGATATTTTTAACCCTTTCGGAAAAGTGTGCGTGGTGCAACCTCTGAAGTATTCGACTTCGTCCAATCACAACTGAGCCCGCGAAGCTACTTCGCCTTATCGCCGAGATACAGATGACTCTGCCGATGGAAACTATTGCGACAGGATCTGATCCGAGAATCCCCCCTCCTCTCCCTTCCCCTCCCCTAAAAGTAGTCAAGGACGGGAGGAAAATTTGATCAATGGAATCAAAGCAGCTTTCAAATGGAATCAAAGCATCAATGGAAGCAAAGCAGTGGGCGTCACCTTTTGATTATTTTAATTTTTGATGTATGAGTGAATGGCTCGGGTTAGAAGATTAATGTTTTCACCAAAATTCTTTTTTTGTTTCCATCTAACGATTTCGACCAAAATTCTTTTTTTGTTTCCATCTAACGATTTCGTGCACAAAATTGCGATTTTGGTTCAGAGTAAACGCCCCCATTCCACCACGGCGGGTAGTGGGACGGAAAGGGAGCGAGTTACTCAAGGTTTTCAACAGACTATTGTTTTCTCCCGTTTTTTTAAATCTCTTCGTTGGTCCTGTTTAAATAATATATTAACCGGTTAAGCATTCCCTTGAATTCACGACGGTATATTTTTACATTTGGCAAACAAAGTTACAATAAACTTGGGTCAGTGAAGGGATTTTCTCAAGATATATGTGCCTACCACAAACTAGGCAACCGAAATCACACCTATGTATCCTGTTATATTACAGCCTATTATGAATTCTTATCGTCTGCCGATAGAAAATTCTAAATCAATCAAAATGGCGATGTTATCAAGAAGACACGTTATGATCGCATCATAGTGACTTCCGACCACCGAGAAATAGAGAAGGAATCCCGCGCGTAGGATTACACTTATTGACAGATGGAGCAGAAACGTACCTACATACTATATACCTACCACCTCAAGAATATTTTGAAAAATGGACTCGTTCTCTTTGATAAATGTAGGCAGTGTTTTCATTTGACAATTGACTTTATTGACATCTTGCTAAAAGGGTATTTTTTCAAAGGACACTTCAACTTTGCATATTAACTGAGTTTAATCGCATATATTCAAAATTACTTTAATTCCCTACCGGAAAATGCCGACAAATGCATGGTGAAAAATCAGTAAGAATTATGAAACAAGTTACGTTCGTCAGGGCTTAGTGATGGAAAAAAGGTGCTCAGCATAAACCGAGGCGTTAAATTAAAACAATCAAGATTACAATTCCTTAATTCCTTCTTTGAGTCGCGACTCTCTGTGTCCCCAAGGAAATCAATAAGTGCCAGAAAATCATCACTTCCTGATGAAGAGGGTAGTTACGTTGAAATCAAATGCAGTACGAAAAGTCGAATGGCAGATATATTAAGGGGGAGAGAGGTGAAAGCATAATCCACCCGCCGAAAATGGATTGAAGAGGCGCTGCGAATTCGAAAGGTTTGCCTATCGTTGGTCACGTCTCCGGATGGAATAAGCGAGGCAGCAAGTGGCAGTTACCGTCCCAACCACCAGAGGCTGCCCCTTTCGGTTATTGGCTCAATTTTTATCCTGGCGTATCTTTTCGGCGAAGGGGCCAGAGGATGTGGGGAGGGGACGGAAGGCGAGAGAAGCAACGGATAACCCCTGAGGACCCACAAAAACACAAGCATCCCCCCACCCCCCACGGCCTTCCGATAGAAACACCCCCTCGCCGGCCCGAAAATGGCGCCCGGAATAAAAGGGAAGGAGGGGAGCACTCATTCTACTCCGCTCAAAGAAGATGATCCTCTCGAAAAAGTAAGAATTTCATGGGCCACGATAAGGTCGTGGGGGAAGCCTCTTCTTTCCCTATCGCAAGGAGAGAGTATCGCAGGGATAGGGGGGAGGGAGGGAGGAAGGGGAAGCAATGCGGGGTGGGGTGGGAGAAGGAGTGTAGAAAGGTGTTTTTGAGGGCGCTGAGCCGAGGGGGCAAAGGGGAGGCCGGTTGGTTTGGGTCGGTCCACTGGCCAACGCGCTCTTCGCAGCGATGCCTTTCCCCTAGCGATTCTAAGATGCGAAAATATCACACGCCCGACCCACAGGGCCTCCGTAGAATGGAGAAAACGATGGCGACATTGTGCAAATAACTGATGGTGGAAAGTCGACGATCTATACAGGTGCCGCCGCAGGCAATATTAAAGCACAATCTACTTCCAATGCTCACATAAAAAATTAAATCCGGTATCCAAATATTTTAAACACAAAGTTTTTAAATTTCAAATACAAAACCCCCCACAAAATATGAATGAAAAGAGATGTATGCATCCAGTGAAAATATTCTACCACTTACCTACCTATATAATGTGTTCAATTCATGTAAATAAAAATAAACTGCCATTTAAAATTGTCATTGCATGGATCAAGTGAAAAAGGGAACCACTGAAATTAAACTCGTGCTATATTGCATATGTGTACAATGAGAGCATTAGAAAATAACGCGGTGATCGGAAAATAATGATTCCCTGAGAAGCTGTTACTGAGACGGCTCATCGATATTGCGATCGAATCAAACAAATACCTGGATACACTTGAAACGGCTCGACCGCTGAGGGGCAAGTTACCATGCGCGGGCGCGCGTTTGATCAAATAAGAATTTCTCTCGGATGAAGTTGATCTGAGTGCTTGGAGGGTGGGGGTTAGGAAGCGATGCACATACTAAGGCAGGCATCGCCTTTCCCGGGGCAAGGGGCGGTGGCAGTATGATGATGCGATGGGAGGGGCGTAAGGGATGGGGAGGGGGAGATTGCGCCATGTTTACCGGCCGACCTTTGTTTATGGGCGGGAGAATTGCCCCGGGGGCTCCTCTTAGGAAATTGAACTCTTATCCGCCGCCCTCCGCGTTCGGCCCCCGCCGATATACATCCACCCCCCAACCGAGTGGGCGAACGGTGGAAGGCCCACCCCTCGCCCCCGGACCTCCCCCCCCCACCCGGAAAAACGCCTTCGCTACGCAACCACTCTCCGCCATCGAACACCTCTACGGAACGGCGAGCTTCCTGTAGCCAAGGAAGCATCGTAGGTAAACACTCTCGAGTTCCTCTACCGTCGATTTGTTCTCCACAAAATTGCTTACGAATTTTGGCACTATGTACACGAGTGTAAGGATAGAAAATAGTTCAATGAAACCTAAAGACTTTCAGTAGGTTTGATAGCCCTCTACTTCATTATTTATAGCCCTTAATATGGCGAATGGGGGCGTTTACTCGGTACTGAAATCGCAATTTTGTGCACGAAATTGTTAGATGGAAACGAAAAAAGAACATTAGTGGAAAATTTAATCTTCTAACCACAACCATTCACTCATAAATCAAAAATTAAAATAAGCAAAAGGTGACGCCCACCGAAAAAGCTGCTGTGATAACATTGACGTAATTTTCCTCCCTTCCTGACTGCTCTTATGGGAAGGGAAGGGAGTGGAGGGGGATTCTCGGAAGGTCTGCTCGCACAGATCCTGTCGCAATCGCTCCCACTGGGAGAGCCAGCTGTGTCCCCCCCTTTGCGATAAGGCTAGGTAGCTTCGCGAGCTCAGTTGTGATTGGACGAAGTCGACGTACGTCAGAGGTTGCACCACACCCACTTTTCCGAAAGGGTTAAAAACATCAGTTTTTCGCGCTTTTCACTCGAGAAATAATTGACGGATCAAAAAGCGGAAAATACGGGTCTTTTTATTTTACAAACTCCATCATATTCGGCTATAAAAAATATGGGTAAACGACCCCATTGAAATAGAATTAATGCTCTACGATGGAGGACTGTGTTTCCTGAAGTAATTCACATTCGTGTTTAATGATGACTATTCACATACTGTAATAGGAAAAAAGAGGTGTTTCTTTATCGTGAAGAAACTAGGAAAGGATGACGCGGCCATCTCTGAACCTACTGTATCCTCTTCAAAAATTTCGGATTCAATTCAATTGCCAAATTTATTTTTTCCACCACCCTTGCCATGGGACGTACTTTTCGACAGCACACACTACTCAATTTTAGTCATAAATTTCTCTATTGCTCACCGAATTGGTGATATTATGTGCAAGATTTAATGGTAATCCGGAGTTTTAAAATCCTCGCAATTCATTTTTCTGCGTGTGAGAACTTCGTAGGAAATCGCAGGTGGTCCAGGGAAAGAAACTGGCCCCCTACCCTAAATGTGTGAATTTCACACGCCTGTGGCTTAGTCCGGGGTGAGCTCTACTCTCACCTATCAAAACCAACCTTCGGGTTGAATCACTGAGTGAGTGATGAATAGGTTTACAGCATTAGCTCTTCATGATCCCTAATACGAAAACGCTTTAATTCACACGATCGAATCCCAGTTGATATTTTTATATCCCTCCTAAGAACCTCCTAAGAACAAATAATTTAATCCAATTTACCCATCTTGCGCGTCTGTGAGATTGTGAGACAGTTGTATCCGCAAAAATAAAAACAAGAAAATGGTAATGAGTGAAAAGCTGTTAGCTTTCACGGCTTGAGTAGGTATATCGATAAATAAAAATTCTCAAAAAGCGTTTATCTATTGTAACTTAAGTAAAGTGGGTTAAAATAAAAAAGGCCAAAAGAAAATAAAAATAGTAAAATATAATAAGTATTCAGCAATTGGTGATTTTTTAAAAGGTTGCGTCTTGGAGCATTAGATAGCATTATTCAATTATATATTGGCAGACAAAAGGTACTAACGTCACACCTCACGCGTTTGATATAAAGATCCCATGATCATACTCTTGATTTCGCTGGTTTTTTGACTATTTGGTGACTGACACTAAGGTCATCTCCACACTTTAAGGTGGAAGAACTCAGGAAGAGTGGAGCGAAACCTGGCGTCGATGTTACCTAACTCCTGAAGGAAATCACCAAGAGACCCTCAATGTAACGTCCCATACGACAGACTTGAAGCGCTCACATCGAAGTATTAAAGTAGGGACCGGAGAGTTACTGGAAAAGATTTAACACCTCCTGGATGCGAACTGAATGCCTCCGCATGAGAAGGTTATCGTTTAACCACAATTCCAACGTGATTCCCCACCTCACATTTTCATATTTCAAGATAAAATCCTCAGCTACCCTATCTGATGACAAGAGCAAAATATGTAAAACATTTCACGTGGAATCTGGAAATCAACGAGATCATTGTAATCGAGTTAATTTCCATAAAACCTGCTTCCGTGGAACTTATCAAGTTGGACCAATGGGGAGAAAGGACGGGGGCAAAGGTGGCGGGGTAAGAATCGTCGTATCCTTGGAGAGTTGAGGGAAAGAAAATAACAAGCTCTTCCACACGCGTTCTTGCACGCACCACTACATCCTGTTCTCGTGAGGAAGGGATGGGGGAGAGTGGGTCGGGCGCGGAATAAAAGAGGAGGTGGGAGAGATTTTTCGGGGGGTGAGGGTGGGATGAGGGGGTGAATGGGGGGGAGTTGGATGCGTGGGGTGGAGAGAGATGTGAAATGCTTTCTCACGGAGAGCGGGCGGGGGGTGGGAAGCGTGGAAAAACAGGGCGGGAGGGAGGGGAAGGGTGGGTTGGAAGTGAGTCCTCCTCGAAGGAGGGGGGAAGAACAAGATGTTCCCGGTGGTGGGGGACGAAGGGGGGGAAGGAGGGAACGCAGCAATAAACAGCATCGGGAATCGTAGGTTGAAAAGCAAAGGGGGGAGGGCGGGTGGGTTGGGTGGGGGACCAAGAGGAGAGAGGCTGGAGCAAATAAAAAGACACGGTGCGGAACAGGTGGGGTTGAATAAGAAATGGAGAATATTGTTCGTGGAGAAGGTATTAAAAATCCTCAGACCCCGACAATTCCTCCATGCCTCCCACCTAAAACACCCAAGGAGAGTCATCTCTTCATTCCTCACAACCCCTCCACCCCCACACCTCGACACACACCCCCCTCCCTTCCCTTCCCTCTCGACCAATCCCGTCTCGCCTTCTCCCCCATCCCTCCTCCTTCCCCAGGGCACCCGTTACAAGGCCGCTTACATGTAAATAACCTTCCCGCGCCTCACTCCCTTCTCTCTCCCTCCCGACCCACCGCCCAAGTGCCTCCAGTTCTCACATCCTGGCTACAAATATTCGAAAAGAGTGAGCAAAGGATTGGCCATATTTTAATTTTTGCATGGAGGGGAATATTTCCTTCTCTCGAGGACTAAAGCACGGATATTGCCTAGGTAGACAACGCAGAACATATATGTGGACACGGTAAATATATTAAACAAACCACACGCTCACATGTGTTTTCATACACGCTTACGAGTCTACATTCTTATAGCTACATGTGTATATTCGCTCGGAAAGAACAGGGCATCTCTTTGTTAGCGCAGATAGGGGTCTGAGAAGGAAGTAAGAGATTCTCCTCATTTTTTCACGGAACTGGGGTTCTCTAAACTCGGATCCTGACCCCAATGAAAGTCGCTAAAAAATTTCGTGGGATTGTAAGACGGTGTGAAATAATAGATTCTTATTGTAGTCACTACAGACTCCTAAGTGCAATTAAAGAAAGTTGCGGACGATCTTTATCTATGAATGCAACGGAGTCATCAAACGATGTTAATGTTAATTATTCAATTCGCCCTCTAAGCTCTCAGAAAATTAGGTTACTTCATGATTGAGTGTGTCTCTGTCCCTTTGTATCCCCAATAGAAACGCTTCAATGAATTTCCCTTACTTCGATTGATGTGAGAGTAATAATTAATATCTACCATATCAAAAACTTGGGGCAGTGAAATTATTATTCTTCGGCGTTAGCAAAGGAAATTGCTTCACTGCATAAGTATATATATATATATATATAAGTATAACTCATATCGTAAAATATCTGGATAAAATATTGTATGAAGTCATATCCGAAATAATGGTTCTATTTTTCCTGGAGCTATACTGCGAAATCAATCAAATACGGTTAATATACAATGGGAGCGTAAGTCAGTTACATTATCAATCACGAGATAGATGATTGGTAATGGACAACTACAGTAATATCTAACAGTTGATAATTTCTATAAATCACAAAGAAAAAACACAGCTGTGTACGATTTAATCTGTCGAACAATGCGCTTCATAAATGAGAAAGTCACCTTGTAAGAAATCAATTAAACGAAGAAAACTATAATTTTTCGTCGCCATTTATAGTTTCTTCACCGTAGATGCCTATAATTCTGAAAACAGCGGTGTTAGCCCACACAGAAGCCCATATATTTCCCATATATGGGACATACATGGGAAATATATGTCCCATATATGTTACATATATTTCCCATATATGTCCCATATATAGGCTTCAGAGTGGGAGTCTTCTGTTTTTAGGTGCTCTGACGGCTAAGGTATTTGTATTTTCTAACGTCGATAATAACCCTCTGTCGCAATTCAGATCGATGCCTTCTCGTGAAATATTAGTATTGTATCGTCAAAATTCGTTGCTCAAAATCACGCAATACGGTCACGTCACTCGCCACATGACCCCACGTCTTTTGTTTTCGTAGATTTCGCGAATTCCGCAGATTCCCCGGACTCGTCGATCGCCGATTCGGAAACTGCAACGGGCGGGGGGGAGAGCGGTGACCGCCGGTAAACTCTACGCCCGCTTCCTCTTGCTCGATGGCGCGGCCCAGAGGACATCTCGTGTGCAGGGCCATAATGCCTCCCGCCGATCCCATCCGCCGCTGCTTCCAACCCCCAATGCACCCTACTCCCTCCCGACCCCATAACAACCACTCTCAACAACCGACCGCGGATGAGAGCGGAGGTTATTGGCATCTCAAAAGACATGAGTGGTTTACATTTCCATAAAGTTCCTAGAAAGTGTCATTTTCCACATATTAAGCCACACGACCGGAATTATTTTGGTACACTAAGTTCAAAACAGTATTATAGCATCTTAACGGCGCTCCAACATAGTGAATTCTTATCAGCTTGTTGCTGGAAGCATGCGGTTTTTATGAGAAAATAGATTAAACCTTTTCTACAGCCATTATGGGATGGAAATAATTCCTTTTATGATTCTGCCATTCAAATCTGTGTTTGCAAATTCAATCACCAGCCAAGGCCTATGCACAATATAGGAAACTGTTTCAGGGGTAACGTTTTGGAAATTACAAATATTCACATCGAAAAATCCGCACAACATCAACCTCGGTTTTAGCAACTCAGTGCCATTTTCAAGGAAACCTAGGAATCCCAAATAACATATTTTTTCCATATGGACTTACGCAAAATATTTAAACATCCCCTGCATTTCTCACGTGTTAATTATTTTTCCTCCGTGAAATATTATATCAATCTTTAATCATCTATTACTATTAGACCGCCGGAATACTTTTATTAATTCGATGGCATTATGCAACTGATGATTAACAACTGTAGGGAAATCATGGGCGATACAATAAACTTGATTGGATTAAAGAGTTGGTTCGAAATGAAAAAGGATTCTGCGTATTCAGGTCTCAAATAATATTTACTATATTAGTCACCTAAGTCAAATATATTGTCCTCGTAGCTCTATAATGCGTCAGCAACACTGAAATTACTATGCAAATGAAAATTATTCGTAAACATTCATTCACACCACTTTCTGTTTTATTCTAACCCTTTTGTGAGATAAATTTTAATTAAATATTATCCCACACAAACAAGCCCTATTTTGGCTCAGTAATCGTGGTGTTTCATTAATGCTTTGGCATTGCACGGCTATAGCTGAAGATTATTGTGTCTCTGGTCAGCTTTTTATAAGCTGACAATCAGAAACATCAGTTTCCGGTCATATGGAAATCATGAAACGTCGCCGTTACCCAAAGCAATTTGTCGGAAAATATGTGTAATGATATTCAGAGAAAAACAGTCGAGCAGCTGAGCCCTCTAGTAAAGAAACGTTTACCATCGTTACATGACGATAGTGTGTTCCCCGCAGCTTGAAACGGCCCTTCCCATAGTTTTACGAAAATCCTCAGCTGTTCTTTAAGAAGACTTTAAAGAGAACATCTCGTTTTTCGCCCTAACCGCACAGCCTCTCAATCGACTCCAGTGCCCCCTGTGTTCCAAACATGCCATTTCCCGTGAGCACACCCTCTCCCACATCTCTTCTTCCTACATCCAATAGGAATTGAGCCATGATATTCGTTCCCCTTCTCGACAGGATCCTGCCTAAATAAAAAGATGAGAAGCACACATTCACCACGTCATTATGGAGCACACCTGATTCTGCCACCCCATCGTAGCCCACATCTTGCATTGCTTCACCATCTTGCCAATCTAATCCCATCAGCATATACATCTACCTCCACACCTCTACAGCATTCACCAATTCCGCAGACCTCCCAACACAAAGCTAATTGATGAATTTCATTGAATGAATGAATGTAGTAGGGATTCAGTAGCATCAGCAGAGAGCCACTAATATGCTGATAGAATAATGAAATACGGCTGTCAACAATTCACAATTCCCTTTACCCATACTATATTGGTATGTTTAGTCGAAATTTTCGTATCATGATGTTACTTGATTAAGAATCCAATAAAATCTCTGACTAAAAATGCAATTAACGAGTGAATTAACGAATTCAATAGTAAAGTGCGTTCCCCGCATTTAGTCAATACTAGAATTTAAGCCTAAACTAATTAAAACACGCAACGAAAAAGGCGTTATTCGATTTTTCAAAGACCGTGGAGAGGTCCACAAGATGTTTTGGTGGATTAATTTTTAAATAATCGCCGACGAATTTATAAATCAATCATATGATACTTGGACGGTGAACAACACCACAGCCAGTTTAATGGAAAAAATATTTTACCGCAGTTCACAATAACTCCTTGTTAAATATTAGGTAGTCCTATTATTTTCTGTTAATTTTTCTTCCCTACATGCAAAGTGAGGCGCACTCTATATCGATCCATAAATATCCCCGTCGAATATTCCGGTATTCTCTACACATTTACGTTTGAGTAAAACGTCAAATCCACCATCGGTGAGCAGGAAACTTAGGTAATGACACATAAACTTTGTGCACCAGATACACTTAATGACTTGCGAGGATGGATTTCAGTGCGTTAAATTTTCTCAAAGAGTTAGAATCCGAGGTGCAATAAATCTTAAAGTCAAATATGAACGAAAATGATAGTTATACAAACTAGCATTCGGTTGCGTTGAATGTATATAACCTTAATATCCAAAATTATAATGTTGCAATATTTCTCTATGATCCCTTATTTTTCTTTCAGTTTCTCTCTGTACTGTATCAAAAGTTGAAGAAACACTCACGTAGGCACTCAAATGCTATTTTCATATTAGCCAGAACATAATGTCCTTATTTCCCTCTCCGTCTCCTATAATCCACCATTTTCAACTACGTTGTTAGTCCGAGGAAAGCAAATCGTTAATCTCCATTAATTCCCCCATTCATTCGGGCCCTACGGAAATATCGCACACGCGTAGCAAGTCTCCGCATCTCGGACTAACCCCACCCAGACTGCTACGCCTCCCCCTTCCATTAATCTCGCACTTCTGCCCCGATGCTAGCCTTATCTGCCGCCGCTACCCTCC
This sequence comes from Platycnemis pennipes, assembly GCA_933228895.1. NCBI lineage: Eukaryota > Metazoa > Arthropoda > Insecta > Odonata > Platycnemididae > Platycnemis > Platycnemis pennipes. The sequence continues at coordinate 20,525,831 of OW121850.1, read as the reverse complement.
CACCGCCACTCTCTTAACCCCGATATCCTCCTCTCCTCCCCAGAGAAGGGCGGAAACTCTCCTCTCCCCCCAATCCCTTAAGGGGGGAGGGTTCCTCCCAGAAAGCAGCGCCATCACTCGCGGTCGGGCCGCGGTGGCAGGACACCATGTCGCAAGGACCAGCTGTTGTCTCTCCCAACAATTTCCCACCCCCGGCCAACTCCGTCCAGGCCCCTCCTTCCCGAAAACACGAGTCTCTCCCAGCCCACCCTCTCCTCCCCCTCGCCTTCTTGCCCGCAAAACTCCATTCCCTCCCGGCGCCCAACTGGCCCACACCCAACCCCCTCCTGAATCAGCACCGCTCCTGGGCGAGATCCCTCCCCCTCCAGCCCACCCTCGCCACCTCGCACGTAACCTCACTAACTTCTCCCTTCCTTCCATCTCCTCCCCTACCTATAAGAACACTTTCCTCTGCCACCATAGTAAATCTTACGGGCATGGCGCCGCAGACAGTCGGGTTATATACAGATACATTTATATAATATACGGCGAGTTTGCTGGGGTGAGAAAAACGTGAAATATCTTCTTCTTCCTTTCTCCCTTTCTCTCCTTCCATTTCTTCCTTCTCTGCCACACTCTTCTGCCGGTTTCTTCTACATCTCCCCTCCTTCCGCCTCTTTCCTGGATATAAGGGGGCGCCAATGGTTGCACAGGGCGCCTCCGGAAATCGGGTGACACCCTGAGAAGGGTTTCTCTTGCCCGTTTCACTGGGTGGTCTCTGCCACCCGGCGAGCAGTCGTCGCTCCGCTTGCTCGCCACTTCGCAGGGCGAGAGATACACGGAGCATCTTGCTAATGACTTTTGACCCGACTGGAGTAAAAATTAAGTACCCATACGTAAGTCAAATCTGCATTAAAATTGCGTTTTACAGGTCGCACTGCTCTCAACCAAAATATTTTAAAACGGATTATCTTCTTCGGCGTAACCATAAAAATCCTACGGTGCACAACATCGAACCATGAATATTCTTGAATAAATCTACTAACGATTGAGGCATCGTCTTCATCATTTAGTATCTAACATCACCATTGAGGCATATTTTTCACGATATATTAACTAACATCACCATTGAGGCGTCTTTTTCATCATTTACTATCTAATATCGCCATTACAAAAACGCAAGAAATAAAATAAAATCAAATCATATCAAAAGAAATAAGTCAAATCAAATATGTTATAGTGCTGTAAGTTCATTGATGCTTGTGATGTAAAAGAACACTTTAAGTCTAACGAGCGAAATTTAGCAAGTTTTAATTTAAATAATGAAATTTTAATTTTAATAATAAAAATTTAGCGAGCCGAAGGAAAAACTTTCAAAAAGATAGGCAATGAACACTATGACATTTCGAAAGCTGGATGTATGTAACCATATATTATTATTATATATGGTTGAATATAATGGTTGGTAAATATAAAAGGTAACTAACATTGAACTGCTTCATAAATCCTTTCATAATAAATTCATCACTCAAATGTTTTTTCAGATTGTCAACACGGTTATGAAACACGGATAATACTTTCTTCGATCGTGAATCAAAATTCTTCAACAAATCAACGACTATCTGTACTCTTCTTAAGAGCAATTCCATAAAAACATAAGCCAAGAGTTCTGACCTCCGCCTCGACAGAGAAAGAAATAAAAATGTATCCGGAATGCAGTTTGGTCTGAGGCCAACGGAATCAATGGCTATAGTAGTGCACCATATCTCTTCCGCATGTGCAGTATATCACTGGATTCGACGAGAATTGAACTCGTATATCACCACCGGCACGTCCAAAAATGGCATAGTTGGGAATACTGTTTTGAAAATCAGCAACATCCCATGAGTTATTTTCATGCTTTACGATGGAAGGATACAAAATCGCTTAGATCTTCAAACGTACATGTATTCAGAAAATCAGTTCTTCTCTCAATTATTAATGTAAAATAAACATTTTATATTGTTACTTAAAAGAATAATAGAAGTATTGATGATTCCATGGCGCCGAGGTCTGCATTTAGCTATTTGAGTCTCTCCAGTCTCATACTATATTTTGACATTTTATTTTCCATTTTTTCACCAACATTTGATCACTTTTTCTTCACTCAATATCATGCACCTCATTCGAACCACGAGCACATAATTCATCATATTTTGAATACACTGGGTTTAAATATGATCAAAGCCTTCTCGAAGAGATAAATGGTACCTAATGGATATAAACTAACTGAAAAGTAAATAGAAAACTACGTACTTAATCTATTTGAGCATCAGCATAAATACGCTTCCTGCCATTAAAATGTTGTAGACAGATGGGAAAATTTAGGTAGAAGTAAACAGTTCTCCCTGTCAGTATTTTCTGGATATTTAATGCAGTTACTAGCTCCGAGCTAAAAGAAATATCTCATAATCATTTGCGAAGATTGATTGATTATTTGATGGTAAATTTGAATTTCCGCTAAAGATGAATACGGACTCGTTGAGAATGAAGTAGGAGTTGGATTGATTGCGAAAAGATTATCTGCGCCAAACGCTAAAGTAAAAAAAATAAGTAATGAAGTATTTAATCAAATGATGGAAAATCATTTTTTTAACGATGACGTTATCGTACGCATCTTCTCAATGAGTCCCGATAAATGTACACGAGCGACTTGTCGTTACGCTGCCTCGGATTTTCAATGCCCCCCCTTCCCGCGGCCTCCCACTCACCTCCCCTCCCACTGGAGTCTACATCCCCTACCCACACTTTTTTTTAACTCTCTGTCCCACCAAGAGCAGCCACCCAAGTCTCCACCCTCTCACGAATTCCTTCGCTCTCGTGTGGAACTGTTTTCGCCCCATGCGAAATCTTCCCCTGGATCTCAAGAAACCCCCGGACACTCAGATTCCTTCTCCCCTCCCCTTTCCCTCCACCCCCTTCCCCTCCTCCCCCTTCCCCTTCACTCTCCTCCCCATTCTCGTCTACTTATCGCTCGCGTCCGATTCCATCTGGAGACAAGACATCTTCCTCCCGGATGCTGTTTAGTGAACGCAAATTCAACGACAGGCCATACAGGTGCTCCTAAAGCTACGGAGCTCAGGATTTCACAGAACTGTAATAGGAGACGCACTTGATTTGATGCGTTTCTACTTCACTCCTGAACTCTCCTCAAGAAACTGAAAAACCTTGTCAGGGAGTGCCTATAAACAACTGCCTTGTGATGGCACATACCTGCTGTCTAAAGGTAGCAATCTGTCATCCATGTATTATACTGTTAGAAAGACCATTATTTTGGGATCTTTGGATTATCAACAAACCTCCATTATTCTCTGAACGAATGCTAAACTTATTATTTCAATTTCATTAAGTTTTAATCATCACCACTCTTGTAGAACGCATTGATAACATGATCACCCAATTTATTAAATATTTAATGAATTTTGAGCTTGAGTTTTTAATGAGACGCTTGTTTCTGAGTGAGGAAATTATTTTTCTAAATAGATTAACAATCAATTCATGTGCAATGTAGGACAAGAAGAAATCGATTTATTTTTCAATAAAATGGAGATAAGTAGGATATAATTGACGGAATATGAAAAAAAAGGATGGTGTATCTACATATTCGGACAGTCACTCATAGATAAGATGAAACTTTGGAAGCTGTGTATACAGCTCGTTTGTTTGGGAATATATAGATCCCTCCGCAACAAGAACCGGTGGGAAGCACACGAGAGGAAGGCGTAATAATCACCGCTTTAAAGACATGGTTTGGCAGCATAGAAGGCGATTGCCTTCAGGAATTTCTTTTCCTTCGAGACATCTTCCTCACATGTCCAAGACGTCCCCGGGTGTGAAATTCCATGTCGTCGCATTCCAAGGGTAACGGCCCACCGCTAGAGGGAGGGAGGAGGTGGCCGACTATTAAACGCGATCGCGGTGGCCAGGTGTGGGCTATCCCGTCCCGTGCGATGCCTGGCATTAAATGGAGAAAAAAAATTTGGGAAGGCACCGTCCGAGTAGAAAACTCAAGTCCATCCTTTTGGGGGCAGCGTCTTACGAATGCTTTATTTCACCTCTCCGCGGGGACCATTTAGTGGCGGGGGTGCCATTGTGAGGGCTGCTGGGAAATGAGGGGCGAGGGGGGGAGGGAGGGAGGGAGTCCAGAGAGCGGTGGGAATCGGTCCGTTTGCTTCCCAAAGCGTAATCCCACCCTTTCCTATTACAATCCGCTCGCGGTCAAAGCGCTGGCCTTTTCAAAGAACTCAGATCGTTAAAGAAGGGAAACGCGATAAAAATGCACCGAGGAATTCGTTTTTACGGTCTCCTTCTTTTAGGGGGTCCTCGTAGGAGCGCCTTGTACCACCAGAAGAAGGAACACAACACACCTGTGCGCCGACCCCTGCTTATCACGGTGGGCCAGGCCCCTTTTCCCCTCTCGGTCGTTGGAGGACCGATCAGAGATTCGATAGTCAATTAGGAGAGTCATTGACAGCGAGCACGGGCATCCTAAACGCGCAAGGTTTCTTAATTTTCATTTCACAAATACTTTAACCTTGCAGGTTTATTTCGGTTCTCTTCAGTCCATGTTCAAATTTTTGTTATTACGCATAAAAAGAGAAAATAAGTTTAAGTCCTTTCATCGCTTGATGGTCACTTTTTCGTTATTTATGCAAAAAGAGCGATTATAAGTTTACGACCATGAATCGTTCGTTTGGTAATTCAGATCGTTTCGACGACCTTGTTAAGTGCGAAAATAAAAGATTTTTCTATAAATAAATCTTGAGGAAAATACTTGGTCAATGGACCTCCACAACTTGAAATTAAAATATTTGTATTATTGCATATGTATATCTCCAAGGAAACGTTCCTACCGCCATGATTTTCCTTTGTCCATGCTAATACTCTTTAACCCCAAAAACATACATTAGATACTCGTATTCTTTTAGATTCCAATTATAGATTAAAAATTTTTATTCCAGTTTTTTCCTTCAATGATCGAAGAATTCCGTTTTCTCCGTACAAAAAGCAGTATATATTTCTTTGCCCACCATACTAAATTCGATCCATCACATCATTATTTTTGGAATGACTAAGTCCTCTTCAACGCTATGCAAGATAGGATTTCATCCAAATAACCTGCTGAAGTTATTCACTAGATTTTAACACCAAGCCGGGAGAGTTAACTTCCCAGCCATCCTCGACTTCTCTCTCCCCATACCATATATGCACCTGATTTCCCCCTTCGTTCTTATTTTGGTTTTTATAGTGGACACACAAGGTCTTAAACAAAATTAAATTTATTCCACCAGCTCCTTCGGTGACATCCCCAGCGTGCCGCCATAATATTCCTATAAACATTTTGGCTCCAGGACGCTAAGTAAAATTATTCACGCCCAATCCATTACGTCACTTCCAAAGAAAAAGTGATAAAGAGTTCAGGTGACTGTATATTCCCCTCGTATTGCCATAAATGTGACCAAGAATTGCTTGAATGGCTTTTTAAGTGCGGTCTCAAATAGAACACGCGGTGGGAGGCGTTTAGCCCGTCGTTTCGGCTATTCGCCGGTCATTCGAGATGTTTTAAACTCTTAACTCCACGGTCGGTGACGCGAGGTTTCCCTGAATCATTTTGCATGAGGATATTTTAGAGACTTTCGTCTTAAATAACCCATCCAGATACATTGCGCATTTGCACCTCTTCTGGCCGTTATTTCTCATGTTTCCGTCATATCTTTCCTTAATTTCTTTTTCAACCCCAGTTGCCGGTTTTGACCCGCAAAAAATTGCCTACAGTTCGGCATCGTATACCCCACTGCTTAAGCCTCTTACTGTGGAAATGACACCATTAATTTCCACCACAAAGGTGCTCAAAGCACAGCGTGAAGTGATTTGCCGTGAGTAGAGCTTAACTTTCCCCAGGAAAATCCTGTTTAAGTATTATTTTTTCCACTAGATCATTCTTAGCACAAATAGGAAAATCGCCATCCTGCCCATTGGTTGGCAATATCCCAAAAATCAATACTATACAACAATAAGACTCAATTTTTTCCGGGCTAAAAATATCTCACGAAAAAAAAGGCTTTTCTCTAGAAATTTAAATAAAGAGAACCGCCTGGAAGGAATCTAATTTTTCTCGCTTTCTTTCGAAGGCGATAATGCATCCGACGTAAAGTAGCATTAAAGAAAGACAGCGGTGGAAATTTCCTGTTCTTTACGGCAGACGAGGGAGTATTTTCTCCCTTTCACAGAAGTGTAAATATGTAAGAATAAGACAGCATTTTCCATGTCACCGGATACGGCCTAAATAATAAAACCGAGAGACGTCGGTTTCTTAGAAACCAACCATAACTCTGCGTCTCTTTTGGATTTTGCCTTTTTTATGTGAGTTTTCACAGTCAGTCCGGAGACCCTCTCATTCTTGTCGCGTTCTATTCTTCGGCCACGGTCACGGAGGTGGGGACGGAGGGGGGGGGGCGCAGGGAGGGGGTCTATCAAATAGCGCGACTAAGCGTCACATCCATGGAAAATATGGCCACTAATAAAATCCCCGAATAAAAGGAGATTTATAAATACGAGACGGCGTGACAAGATACGACTGGCTTGCGAATAAAAATGGCTCCGTTTTGAGAATAAACCCGGCCGACGTGTTAAAAGTATTGGTTTATTATGTTGGGGTAATCACCATCTGTATTCTTTAAGTTACGCTTGTAAGATAGCAGAGAGAAAGAGAGTAATAAAATGACGTCAAAAGCGTGAAAAATTTTCAATGTTCCTGCGTTACTTCACAAATATTTTAACGCAAAAACCTCGTCCATGCTATCGGCTTGAAAACTTGTAATGGAATCTAAGATCCTATATAAGTTCCGAATAATATTGGATTAAAACTGTTTTTAACTTGATGAAGGAAAAACTCATTGTCTTTTGATGTTTGGGAAATAAGAAGAGACTTTATTATTTGGGAGTTGGTAACAGATAAAGAACCAAGAACCACTGATGTTTTTTAATTAGGATATCTCCGCATATCGCAAGGAGTACGGTTCAGCTTTTTTTAATGATCCCAAATCAAGAAGAGGTAGGAACATTTCAGGGAACGGAGGAAGGGCGTAGATAAACGCGGCGACGGCATTAGCTATATCTTAACGAATTGCGCCAAGGGTTCGCCGTTGTAATGGCATATCTGGGGGACGGAATATTGAACTTGAAGTGCTCTCCTCACTTAAGCACTCAAGTCGGGACAGGTGAAAAATTAAAAAATATCTGCCACGGCTGGGATCGAACCCGGGACCTCGAGGTGAAAAGCTAGTACACTAGCCACAACAGACAACGCAACGCAGGTTCGATGATTTTCTCCGTCTTTATGCCCTAATACACCCGTTATTAGTTTATACAAAGTCAGAAGGAAATAAGATACATCAGTCAAAAGAAACTTTAACTCTCTCTTAATCAATTCTACCTTGCCAGACGCTCGCCAGGTCTAACTTGTCAGTTCCGACCTGGCCAGTTCTGCAGATATGAGCGTCATCTTAACAATCTCCGCTTAAGTCTTCGAATGTTCCAACCATCAATACCCAACTTATTCAAGGATCGTGACCTTGCTGTGAAAATGTTAGTGGAGCAACCCGCTTTAATTGAAAAATAGGAGATTTTTGACAGAGAAAAACATCATTCACCTTGACTGGGACTCGAACCCGAAATCCCCTGATTTCCGATCAGCTGCTCAACCATTTAAGCTACCAAGACGTTCTCTCTTCACATGGAATCTTAACGGATTTAGATTTTGCTCTTTCTCAATACCTAAGGCTAGCGTATTTCCATTGGACTACAACATTGATATTTATTTGGTTCATAAGTTGCTAAGAAAGGTTTCCGCTAGTGTTTATAGTCAGAAGTCTGGAAGTCAGATTTTGCTCTTTCTAAACACCTAAGGTTAGCGTATTTCCATTGGACTGCTATAATAATATTTATTTGGTTCATAAGTTGCTAAGAAATGTTTCCGCTAGTTTTTTTCGTCATAAGCCTAGAAGTCAGATTTTGCTCTTTCTAAACACCTAAGGTTAGCGTATTTCCATTGGACTGCTATAATAATATTTATTTGGTTCATAAGTTGCTAAGAAATGTTTCCACTAGTTTTTTTCGTCAGGAGTCTAGAAGTCGAAAGAGGGCGATAGGAGCATGAAGGGAAGGAGCTAAGGGATTGAGACGAAGGGATAAGGGTTTGTAGAGACGAGGAGAAGGGAGGGGTGGGAGGGAGGAATCCCCGGGAGATGAGTTCAGGTGCGCGGCTCCTCCTCTCCTAATCTCCCCGACGAAAGGGCAATCTTTATCGCCCCTCCCCGCACATTTCCCTGCCCTTTCCTTCTTCTTCGCGGAGGCGGATGAAGGCCGGAGGATTTTCGTGGGGTCTGCGAGCGCTATCGAAGTCGAGGCACGTCTTCCCTTGCCGCTGCGGGCCCTGGTCCCGTCATCATTTCGAAGGCTCGGGCCTCGCGCTTTATGCAAGGCTCCTCCCCGGCCTCATAATAATAATAATCATAAAATTCCATCCACTCACGATCGAGGAAACGAAACGAAAAGTCAAGTTTTTGAAGAAAAAAAAATGCCGGCACTCTTTTTCAGAGTGGGCGGAAGCAAATAAAACAATGTTTTCATAATTCTTTGCGTAAATGCAAAAGTTATTTCTCAAATCAAATACAATCGTCGAGAGCCTTTCATAATAGTACTCAATAGGTATTCCTTTGTTTTTACGCCTTGGTTAAAGACATTTCTTATTTTTCTTCGCGTTTCAAATCGCTAGGCACTTATTTGATGACCATTCCTGATCGGCTAGGAAATAATGTTCTTCGACCCTTTACTCAAAACGTCCATTTAATTACGCACTCGCTTAAAACCTGAAAGGGTTAAAAACTCATAACTATGCCTTTCAGATGATTAGGATGATAGGAATTTTCACATGATAATTTCGAGGAATGCTTTCGCTTATTTTGCACCGTGACTATATGACTGATGAACGGTTTACGTAAATGTTTGTTTCAGTAAAATAAAACTTTAAAATTTTTGATATACTTATGCTCTTTTCTTGCAGTTTTCTTCGGCAGTAAGTAGAAAATTTAATTACTATATTTATCACTAATTTAATGCTCGTTATTGGGCTAATATCATAGAAAATATAGACGCACAATATTATCACTCACCACTGAAATGCATTTCACTTTTTATCATTAAGCTAGCGGTAGTTTGATGTGCATGCTCCTCTGTGCACAAAATGAAGTACATAAAAAAGGTTATTTTATTAGATATTAAAAATAGAGCGTGGAACTACAGTTCATTCAATGTATTGAGCATTAAACAATGGCTACCAGAAACTCTTGATCTTTTAGATCCAGCTTGCTGATTATTATTCCAAATAATATTGCTGTGTAGTCAGAAATAATAGCACTTCAATCAATATTTATTTATTTTTATGCACCCAATGGAATGAATGGTGCACTCAATTCTAATCTATTGACGTAAAATTTTTGAACCCAAATATTCCTTACATTCTCATAAAGGAGGTAATTTTTTCCCAACCTATTTTTTTAAAAAGCCAAAATTCAAGCCATTTTTGCACAAATTAGTATTGTTATTTAAGAGCACTTAAAACCTGTATGTGGAACTAAATATTGGGGTGAGTTTCACTCTGATCATAAACCAAAACATAATTAGTAGATATTAAAGGTATAAAAGCCGAGAACCAGAGCCTTTAGCATGAGAGTGGACGGACTAATGGATTATGTCTTTCCAACTTGGGGAGACTTCTCTTCTCGAAACTCTTCCGAGTAAAATATATATTGTAAATTTCTCACCAGTTGATTTTTTTAAATTTTCAATCGCTTGTTTAAAATAAACTGAACCCTGGACACGCACAATATCATTTATTATTTCCGGGAAATTCTTAAAAGTGTCAATTCCGACGCGTCAACTTCCGCAGAGGCTCTAGTTCGAGGCGCGCGCGCTCCGTAGCCTTTAAGACCCGTCCGCCCCTCCGAGATCTTCCATCCTAATTGACGCACAGACATCCGCATCCCATCCTTCCCCGCAGTGGGCCACGCCAGCATGTCTCCCATGGACAAGGACGGCAAGAAGAAGCACACGCGGCCCACCTTCAGCGGCCAGCAGATCTTCGCCCTCGAGAAGACCTTCGAGCAGACCAAGTACCTCGCGGGACCCGAGAGGGCAAAGCTGGCCTACGCCCTGGGCATGACCGAGTCGCAAGTGAAGGTGAGTCCTCAGCCCATCTCTGACCACTCCACTGCAACCCTCTCCACATTTTGAGTGACCCCACGCGGTGTGTCCATAATCGACGCATACATGATCCTCTTTGTTTGGTTGGTTGGTTATTTAGGGAAGGCGACCGACAGCTGAGGTCATTTGCGCCATATAGGAGAGGTAGATAATTGGGTAATGGTAGGAGCTTTCAGGGAACGGAGGAAGGGTGGAGAGAAACCCGGCGTCGGCATTAGCCTACTCTTAACGAAAGGGGACCACGCCTTAACGTCTCATCCGACGGACGGAGTACTGAACTTGAAATGCCCTCCACTCAAGTGGGGACCGGTTTTCCACTGAAAAATCCGCCACCGCCGGGAATCGAACCCGGGCCCTCGGGATGGGAGGCCAGTACTCTAGCCACCACACCAACCCGATCCCCTCCTCTTTGTTTGCATCAATACTTCCGTGAAGGTGGAAATTGCCTATCGGGTTAGAAATTATTAACGCCCAATATCCATAAAGTAACGATGTGTTAGCCCAGGTTCAAATTGAAGCCGGAGGTTCTGGTTACGGGAGTGGTCTAACATGAAACGTTCACTAAACCTAAGCTGTGATTTTCTGAGAAACTACAGGTGACAGATAGAAAGGTATCATCCCCATCCTCCCCACCTAATGTTCGAATTTGATTTGAAGGTTGGGCTTACAATTTGTATTACCATTCGAGCTACACTTTTAACAAGCAAAAGCTCCGTAAGGTCAAACTTTGTGGGGATTCATAAATGATACACAGTAAACAAGCGGACTGTTTTCGTACAATTCTGGGAGGAATTGTACGAAACAGAAGTAAAAAATTAGTAGCCGACACTCAAGTATGGAAAAACGGAAGGAAAAATGCTAATGCGGAATAGTTGTATCACCACTTTGTTAATGATTTCTCGCCCGGAATTAACCTCTCACCACAAGAAGTGATGTTTTTACGGGGCAATTCAAACATTTTCTCATACGTCAAAATCTAAAATCGGTGAACCAACATTAAATTAAGTTCCTCCGTCAAGTTCGAGATATTCTTGTGATATCACAACAGATCCTGCCCAATTTGGTGCCGACTTGCTCCCTATTTTAAATTTAAAAAATCCTTTTCAGCCTTGTACTTTTTAATGAAATACATATTACCTTCGCGTCTCATCAAATCTATCAAATGTTGCTTTATTTGCAGTCACTTCCATTTAAAGCCTTCATAATGCACAGGAGCATCATCCGCTATATACGTTAGTGATCTACTCCTCCTACAGCTCATTTCTCACCCTGCTTCCCACGAACATGAAGAGATGAATTATGCATTATCAATCAGGATAATTTGATGCGCAGTCTACAGTAAAACAATGGCCTTCGAATAAGTCTCAGTAAACATTAAAAATACAGATACACGTTTTAAAGTGCCAAATGTTCTAGGGCCTCCAGACACTACAGTATTTCGCATCGCCCTAGCCACTTCTGAGCGGGCCACAGGAAATTTATGTCCTTAAAAGTTAACCACATTATTGCTAACCTAAAAAAAGAACAACATAAGAAAAATACTAGCGTAAACTTGTATGAAGATATATGATTCATGGCTGCTGTAAAACAAAATTAAAATTTTTAACTATAATTACACTGCTTTGAAATCAAATCTTATTTCCCAAACAATACTCACAGTAAGTATTAGTAAGTCAGACATAATTTAACATTGAAGATTAAGATGATATTACTTGTATTCCTAAAGTTTTGAGGGAGATGAAAAACATGTGGCTACGTCTTATTATGAATATATGACTTATTAATTAAAACCAGTATATCCCGGATATTTCACACCTTAAATACTTCGCAAAAATTAAGTTAAATCTTAAAGCCCCGAAAAGGTTGTTTTCTTAAAGAAAGAAGAATACATACGCAATGGTTTTCGTTTTATGCTTACTAAAATTTCAATGATCTGAAAATTTTCAAAAACCTCGGAAGGAGACCTTTTAATCCAGAATTGAGATCACATTTCTGAGGGCTAGCAATGCAAAGGAGATGACTCGAGTGCATTTTCTTTCATTCTTCTTTAATGAACATTCTTATATTTGACCACACAATGGTCCGTCCAGCTCCTAGCCTTCCTCCCCCTCTCGATATTCCACCCTTCGAGAGCCCATTGGCCACATCCGAACGACAGTTCACGCTGCTTCCCCTCAATCATCCCTCCTCTTCCCTACCCTCTCTCTTCCTTTGTGTCCACCCCCTATGAAAAAAATCCCCTCCCTGTCCTTATTCGCGACCGCCGGATATCCCCCGGAACCCGCAGCTCCTTATACGACCCTCACCCTCCTTCCCCTGAATTTCCGCCCCACTTCCTTCCCCTCCCCTCATCCCCCTCACATATGCTCCCGACACCTCAAACCCTTCAACCCCTCCCACCCTCACTCTTTTTCACTGTCTCTCCTAGGAACGAGAGGAGTGCCGTGCCGTTCAATTGCTTGCATGCGTTTCGATTCGTAGCCACCCCGTTGCCATGCGGGGCCAAACTAATCAAGGGTGGGGTGACGGCGGGGAGGAGGGGGCGGGCTGGCCTCAAATGGGCCTTTGCATATGAAAAGCCCTCTCGCGTTCATGTCCGTTGCGACCCCGAGTAAGTGAGTGCCCCCCCGAGGGTGGGGCTAAATGGGGTCGGAGGAGTCAAAAGGAGGGTGGTGGGTTGGGGAGGGGGATGCAAGGAGGGGGTGAGTGCAGACGGAGACGGAGCCATGGGAACTTTATGCAAACTCGAACGACGACGCATATTCCTAATAAGCGTATTCAGCATATTCCTTCAAACGTGTTTTATTAAGGACGGAGTGAGCCGATTTCCCCATAGCTCTCACACCGTTCACTGCGCATAAAATTGCAGGAACTTCTGCGAAACATTCCGTGGCTACGCTTACCGTCTTTTCTCATTCGTATAGCATAGCTATATGAGTTTAAACTCTCAAATACATCAATAAATATCCTAATAAAGCCACGTCTTCATTCAGGGAGCTAGCATAAACATACCGAAAGAGAATAAAATACACTACCAATCAGCTATGGAAAACATGCATGCATGGGGAGGGTAGCGAAGCAAAGCGGAACCGTTCTGAATGACTAACTTATGCTAGTAGCATCCCAATTTTCTGCTTCTGTGAAAATAAAATTGAAAGGGGCATGGAGGCATCGGCCACAATGAGTTTAAGTAGGTATCTGTGCGACTAGACGGTGCATGCTAGGTTAGAACCCAGGCTACCCACAGCCCTTGCCGTGTGTCTGGAGCGGGCAGAGCGATGACTCGCATAAAAGGACAGCGGGAACATCATCAAAGCCGGGGGATTCGTCGCCCAAAGAGTAAAAAGAGATGGAACGCGCTATCGAATACCGGACTCGAATTCCGAAGTTCATTTGTCCGCACACAAAAACAATGTCGCATCGAATCGATGACGGACGTGGGAGGGTTTCGATGAGGTGGCGCTCACATATAGATAAAAAATATGAAGAATAATGCTTTGGGAGGAGCAGGAGGAGTTGGACACGGCAGATAGCTGAAGGGAGAGCGAGGGGGAAGAATTGCGGTGAGGAGGGAGGGGGTTGTACGGAGACAGGGGGAGTGGGAAGGGCTTTAGAGAGCGGGATTATGGGTAGGGACACCCGATGGAGCCAATGGCAATCGGGGGATTTCGAGAGAAACCGCTGTGGAAAAGAGGGATAGGGGGAAAGAAGACTGCGGCGTCCTCAGGGTATTCTGTCGGGGTGGGCAGGGTGGAAGGGGTTTATGGAGACGGGAGTGTTGGTGAGGGAGAAGCAGAGGAGATTGGTACATGCATGGGGGACGACCCGTTTTTTTTTACTGGATCGGACACCTCTTGCTTATTTTTATCCACGAGGGGGACACGACGGCGTGCCGAGGAAAAGAAAGACAGACGGTGAAGGAAAAGATGGCCTTTGAATACAAGAAGATTTTCCCGAGGAATACTTAACAAAAGTGGGCCCTCGGGGTATCAGCTAGAGGGTTTTGTCACAACTATTGAGCTCTATTACCTTCAAAGTCTATAAATATGGAGAAAAACACAGTGTTTACGATGTAACACTCAACAATATTGTTTTCCAAGGCGCTTGGAAAGAAATTCTTGTGATTATCAACGCCCTCATCTAATTAACCTTCCACTCAATCCATCATTATATTGAAAAATTACTATTCACCTAGATTATCATGACACCAATTAACATAAACTCATTCAATACCAAAAATACACCACAAATTAATGTGTTACACCCATTAACTCTCAGGAAACGTAGACGTTAATATATATTGAGATAGTGCCGCTAATTTTGTTCATAAAAATCACATCAGGCAAATGATTAATCGCTATGATAGTTAACAGCAAGCGACAAAATCATCTTCCTTTTCAAAAGCCAAAAATATTTTAACAGACATTTAAAAACAGTGGCAAAATTTTAATGACAGAGAAAAAAGTTATAATATATAGTAAAATTCTTCGTTCCTAATACATGAACGAAATTCGCGGAATACAAATAGCTATCCAATACTTTCTATTACTATAGCTAAAATCCAATACTTTCGGGAATCCTGCGCAATGGCCGGACGTGATGAGTTCAGTCTCCAGAGAGACTGGAGAACCAAGTGGTACACACCCACACACAAAATCAGATGTCCCCGTCCTCACAACAGGCCTCAAAATCCTCTCTCATTCTCATCATCGGCTCTCGACTCAGCGCAAATGCCTTCAATTAAACTCGCATTACCGCGGAGGGGGTGAAGGGGAAAGGGCCAGAGATAAAGCTCGCGACGCATGTTACAGCAGCAACAACAACACGGCCATTAATGCATCGCCCCGTGTGTGAGGGGCCAAAGATTTCCCCGAAAGCCACGTGGCTTCACAGGCGCTCAAATGGGCCATGCAAATTGGACCCGCCTCCGCGGATTTAATCGGCTCCAGAGGAGGGGGCGGATTTCCCTATCTCAACAACATCTTCGGCGAGGACCCTCCCTGCCCACTCCCTCCCCCTTTCATTCACCCCCGCCCGCACCAACCCCCGCAAAAAGAAACGTAAAAATATAAACACCTTCCACTCCCACCACGCGTGTACACACTGGGGTGACTCGGACACGGGCATGGCGGGGATGAATCTAGGATCGAGAGGAAGTGTGAAAGATCCTCACAAGGCACGTGATCAGTTAAATGAAGCGCGTGCGAAGGGGTTCCTCCCCCAGTAAAAGGGCGAGTACCCATGGTAGGGAGAAGTGCAGGGTGGTGTGGTCACACTGCTTGAGGCAGGATAACAAAAGAGCCAAAAGAAAAAAAGACCGCAGCGATGGGGAGGGAAACGTGTGGAGTGCGATTCTCCTGAAACGACGACTGCCTTTCCGTTCGCTCTTCCCTGATTTATTCGAAATCAGCGTGCGCCGCGAGCGGGATTGCACCCTGCACCCTCCGGAGGCACCCTGCGTCCCACGGTCCCAGATAGTTATCTCCCTCGCGAAGATTACGGTAATGGAGACTACTCTGCCGATTTACGGATCTTAATATTCCAGACGCGTGATAACCGCTGGAGAATAATATATTCCCGATTTATCAGGCGCATGAAGTGGAAATTAAATCAGGACCACGATGAGATACCCAGAAATCGACTCCACTTTCATTTGAACTGGAGGAGGCGTTTGAAACTTTGAGCTTGTAAGTAACCATTATACGATTTTGGGCCCGCACAGCCGAAATTGTTCGACGATAAATCAATCATGTAATTATAATTAATTCAAGGAATAATATGTACACTGCAACTTGCAATTTCAACAAAATCAACTATTTCCCACCATTTGTTTAGCAGCTATTAAAAATAGAAGGATTTCTATGAAAAAACAAACGTATTTTAGATATTTAATCTAGAGGAAAGACGTCTTTTCTCCAAAAGAATCAAAGTTTATTTTTCCTTGCATCCCTTTAGAGTTATTTTTTATTCACATTCAAAATGTTGAAAGAAGGTTTCAATTCGCTTCTGTTCTGTTCTCTTCTGCTCAATGCTACACTAGTTATATCGCAAAATCTATTTTAAATTCAAGATAAATACGATATCCACGCCTGAACTAGGATTCGAACCGGCCACTTCGTGTTGCCAGATATGATTACTTCCGGTTGAGCAATGCATCACATATATATTAATATTATTCTTAGTTTTCTACCAGTGACGGTGATTCACGGGAATACGCAAGCCCCAATTTCACCACGACAAGGCGTAGTCCATGAGGAAGGGACATATATATTAAGGTTCAAATATTCTAGAACCTTAGCAAAATATTAATTAAGATATAGGCTAATGAAATAAATATTAATCTATCTTTATAATTTGAGAATGCTGTTTTTGAGTTCATCAAGCAATAAAATTAGGTATTTCAAAATGATGTTGAAGTTTCATGCCACTTACCTGCAAGTGCCCTTTTGCGCTTCAGTTATTTTATGAAAGTTTCTACACATGAATCTTACATTTCTTAGGAGCTCTATGAAATAAAAAAGTAGCAAGAACTTATTTTCAATGCTTAGTACAGAATAAAAAAACAACCTCCAAAGCTCTCAAAGAAGATAAATTCCATTTGAATAAATCAGAAATTCTGGCAGTCAAATAAAATATCATGGAAACTTTTATGGACACAGATATGAATCACAAGACTCAGAATACTTTTAGCACTTCTCTAAGAATTTATCCCGATGTAAAAATGACCCATGTTATTCAATTTCTTGGACTCAAGAGTGTTAAGTCATGGAAGGAGACAACTTTTCGACCAAAATACGGGCATGTCTTCGTAAGAGAGAACTACTTGAAAGCCAAGCCGTAAAACATAGGGGCTCGTTTGAAATGATTTAATCTCCTTCCGAGAAATTACCTATTTCTTGATTTCCGTTAGGAGGGTTACCTCCCGTGGGGACCTTTGTCTCGCCCTTGTATCGACAGAGATAACACCTCGGACCGCCCGGAGGAGTCCCTCTCCCTCCAACTCTGCCCCAGCTCCCCCCACAACGTGTTCCTGCTCTGCCACCTTCCTCCCGCTCTTTATTATCTCTTTACAGACCATTAGAAAATGGGGATACGGGCGGGCTTTTAAGTAATACGTGTTTTTCACCATGTCACACAAGCTTATCGTCATCGTATTCATTGCCATCCAACTCTCATCTCTCCTGCCCATTTTCTCAGAGTTTATGGGATTTTTTACGAGAGGCAAATATTTGTCCCTGTATCCCTCCCCCTCGCCCACCGCCATTGCGCCGCTCAGCCCTTCCACCTTCCCCGTAGCAATCCCTCCCCTCATTCCACTACGCTACGACCCTCCGAAGGCGATCTGGAAAGAAAACCAGTTCGCCGTGAAAAGAGAGCTCCTTGATCGCGCGCGTGATAAGGCGAAGCATGCCTATTATAGCCAGTAGTGATGCGATTTCTGAAAGCCTGGTATGCATCTTGAATGTCCGATGGTTGTCGATCACAGCCTATTCACTGTTGACAGAACAACAAACCTATTGACCGATTCGCCTTCAAGGTGCGCAGCTACTGATTATGAATATGTTCTACAATTTAATGCTGATACACCTGAGAGGGGAAAAATATTATGCGAAGCTAAACACTAATGACAAGGATCTTGCAATATTCCTTGCCTTATGAAAGGTTTAAAAAAGACACCACCGTTGTATATCAAATAATCCAATAATTACATTCTATTAAATAGTATAATAAGTTTAGGAAAAAATATTTCATGAAAATTTCATTTAGTACTTTATCTCACGTAGTGATAAATCACAGTACCAATGTGTGTGCTGAGGTAGAAAATATGAACACAATTAGGCCTCATCTTTACCTCCGAAAAGGTAAAACAAATAGTACCTACGTATAGTCAAAGACGAGTAATTTGACTTAGCGTCGAATCAATTAAAACTAGAGTATTATCAATATTTCTTTGCAAATATCTTACTAAACATGGCAGGTATCTGATCCCTTACCGATATATATGACTGCGTTACATCTTTGAATGCTAATGAGGAAGATATGTGCCTACCATCGTTCATTTGCCCTGTTTTCAGAAATATTTGATTTTTAGTGGTGAGCAGGACACTAAAATGCTTTTCTTCATGCTTCCACATGTACCGGAAGCCATTATCATTCCACATTTCTGAGGAGATGTAAATCCGCGGTAAAACATTCTCAAAACAAACTATCGAATAGTTAATTTGAACAAATTTCCGGCTGCGTGAAGCAAATCCCTATCTCCACGACAACGGCGGACTGCGCCGCCTTCAGAAAGAATGAAATATCATTTTAGGAGCGTCGAGAAACGGGGTTAATTTTATTTTCCCTCCAACTTAATTTGTTCAGACGAAAGATAAACACCTGCAGAAGGAAGAAATATCCTCCATACGGTTGGGGTCCTTTTGCCGGATATTATCGCGAGCTAATAGGCGTGGGATTATCTTGTCAGAGCTCGAAAGCTATTTCCCGCTCTTAATCCACTTTAATGGTTCCCTCGTTTCATCGAAGGGCTGCAGAAGAGGCCGTTTGAGCCCCATTTTTAAGCGAAATTTCTTCATGAACCCTCCGGAAAAGGAAAAGCCCTTTCGTGAGAGAAAACATTTTTATTATTCTTCCGGGGGCAAATATTTGAAGCCAGGATTTTCGAAAAACATTCGCCACCTTAAGCTAATGAAGAGCAACTTTTGTCGCGGGCATGGGACCGTTAAATGACTGTAACGAATGACTTACGTTGTTAATTCTAAAAGGTAATTAGCCTTGTTCAGCTATATTCATTTCAAGTGCCATACTCAAGAAGCCGTAATTGCTCCAGGTTGCAAAACTACCGAGTGTTGTGAAGGAGCAGCGGACTTAGTGCCATTAAAAAAAAAAAATCTACCATTCGGGTCGTAGTGTCTGTAAATAAAGCTTAGCATCAATAAATTTAAATCAATATGAACGTTGGGCAAATTAATAGTTCTGTGCTTTATGTATACAAAGCCGCACACATTGTATTCAAATGCATATATAATCTCCGGTCACGTTCTACCTTTACTTATTCCAGCGATGGTGATAGATAAAGGTTCAAAAAGTAAATGATTCTATATAGTCTTCCTAGGCAACTCAAGGGTAGTTACAAAATCATTAATGCTGAAAAGTTACTCAGCAGACAGCAGAAAAAGGTTTAAATCAAAGCCTCTTTTCCGATGCCTAAATGGGATTTTAATATGCCAACTGATGGTATACGGAAAAGAGATAGAGAGAAACTGATTTCAGTGCAAATAGGTACTCGTCTCACCTTGAATGGCGGTGTCCCTTCAGTCATTCCCTATCCTCATGCTTCCCCCATTTACCGCCAGCGCTGACACCTTTCCTCACTAAACACGGGGCGAGTGTTTCACAGAAAGGACATTAATTTTTTCCATGCGTGGTTCCTTATTAATGAACTTCATCGATGCTTCTATTTGCAAAACATATCATATGCTTAAATAACCAGTATGGAATTCCTTCAACACAGAAAACAAAATGATTTATTCATCTTTACACTGGGAAAAACGTATGTAAAAATAGCAATAAGCGTTTATTATGAACAAACCCTCACACTTATTTAGCCTTACTTCAAAATCATGTAATATTGAGTAGAAGTTATCCTGTTCAATGAAACGCATCTCGATTCATTGTTAACTCAATCACGTTTTTTTCTGATAATCTGACTGACAAAACGGCCATTGTGTTATTTTAAAAAAATAAGATTAAGCTTGGTTGAAAAGCATGCACCAAGGTTGCTTGGATTGTATGCAAATATAACGAAAGATATACCTCCAAAACAGTTCTAGGTTCCACCAAGTGAAATTATAAAATTTACGGACTCATAGGCATTCCACAATAAATTTTAATCAAAACGTGACGATATATGATATTGATCGTATAATCTTTTAATCTCACAATAACTTGGCGTCAAATTGAAGCCAAACATCTCTTACTTCACTCACGGTATATGATACTTTCATGAAATAAGAAAAGCGAAGTCCCGGGTTTCATTCGGAAAGAATAGAGCCGACTTAAAGGGGTGTTACTCTCACTGGGTGGGCGTCTGTTTTTTTCCGAAGGATAATGCTGTGCAACAAAGCCATTGTAGTCGAAGCCATTGTGTCGGCCTCTTTGCCGCCTTTCATATGCAACCCTCAAAGAGAGGGAGGGTGGGGCAAAGCCTTCTTTGCTTCGGGAAATGTCAGTGAGCGGTCTTGGTCGCTTTTGCAGTAGCGCTGGAGGCGGAAGATATGGAGAGAGGGGGGGGGGGGGAGAGAGGAGAGAATTGGAAGAGGAGAAGAAAAAGAGAAGAATGAACGCTGTTGGGGAATGAATTCGCGTGAATTGGGAAGCTTATAACCCCTTGGCTGGGAGGGATGGAGGGGGACGTGGGAACGTTTTGTGCTCGGGAGAAGAAGAAATGAAAGGTCCCTTTCCTCGGGAAGGGGGTGGAGATTCGGAAGGATCGCGAGGACAGGCAGGAGAGGAGTGATTCGGTCTTCTTCTTCTTCCGGCCATCGTAAAGATCCACCGTCGCCGGCCACTCAATCTCAATTGATCAGAGGGGAACTCCCCAAATCACCGAATGGGGGAGACTTGCGAAAAAACTGGCGAGAATGAATGACTTCCAGCCGGAATAATCAAAGAGTAACTTAGGGAGGAAATGGAATTCCCTCTTACCTTCAGATTGCCTATTGAACCTTCCTCATCGTCACTCGTCAACTCTTCGAAAGAAAGATCTTATCCTTCGACCAGACACCGTTTCTCTCCTCCTTAGCTTCAGAATTCTTTGCATATATTAATTATTTTTAAAGGCAGTCATAAAGTTCCAAAATTTATTCATTGCCCTGAATACAATACTCGCCTATTTCCAACTCTGAATCGTCCAATTTCCTGCCTTCCAAGATTTTGTTTTTCATAAATGTTATAACATGTCTATGAATTTGCCTTATTAGTCAATATCATTCGCACTTATGTTGGAGAAATTTTAACTTCAGTGGCTAATAATGTATAATGAGTAACGGAGTATTATTATTTCATACCCTGAATCTCTTGATAAATATTCTAAATGTTTTCTAAACACTTCAATCAGTTCAAATCAATACAAATTGAACGATGACAATTTTAAACCAGGTAAAATTTCTCTATTGAGGAGAGAAAAATTTAAACCTTGTAAATAGGAACCACCAAAATCTTAAGTGCAAATTAAAAGTCGTAGTTTTACATACTCAAATCATTTAGTAATACAGTTTCATGCTAGAGACAATGACACTGATCCATAGCTAAGTATTCTCTTTTTAATTCCTATATTGGTGTTCTCTGAATTTATTAAAGTTAAAAAATATTTGTGCAGAAGATAAACGTTTGTTAGAAAAAGTAAAAAACTACGAATCCATTCCTCAAATACTCATTTGACAATATTCATGAATCAAAAGAGGGCATAGAAATGACTATGGCTCATTAAAGGGTATCTTATTCTCAGCTAACTCTATTCAACATTGCTATTGTCAAGCGTCATTCATTTTAGAGCTATCGCCTACTCCCTGTGGATATTTTGGTGGATTTGCAACCGTTGCGTAGTAATTATTTTCCGCAACCCCGAGAGACACTATCTTGCAGTTGGAGCGGTGTAGCATGTCATTTGTCTCGCGGTCCGCAAGTGGCGAGCTCTCAAAAAATCATTTCCGATCAGAAAGGTTGACCAGATGATAAATTGCCGCTTTGCAGCGAGTTAATTGGAGCAAATACTCGCTCGTGAAGCGCGTCCGGTGCTGATGCCGGCAGTGTTTATCAATTATCCTCCAACACACGCACCCGTGTACACCAGGACATGGAGCGATAAAGCAATTCTATTGATTTGATTGCAATTCCGAACACATCGGACGCCCCCGGAGGATACGGGAGTCGCGCGACGAGCCAAATTTCGAAAACAAGGACTCCAATTTTCTCTCCGATTCTAAATGTTTAACTCCAAATTCACCTCTATATTTCAACGTTAATTCTACTAACACTGCTATTCCGTAATACCAATATAACAAGCTAGCTCAATATAAATTAGAAATGGCGATGAAAGTAAAGTAGGAAATTTTCACGTATAAAACTTCTATTACATACATCTCCAATAATGAAAAGTGATAAAGTACAAAAAACGAAGAGGTTCGGGTACATAAAATGAATGGAACTCTTGGTAACAACGACTTATCATAATCACTTTTTCACCATTTAATTATCAATGTTATTATCATTTACATCATTTGTAGAAATATTGGAAAAAAGAAAAATTATACAGTAGGTACAGTGAAAGTTAGTTTTAAATACAATTATGTTTGCTAATCACTGGCTAATATCCGTCCTCTATGCAATTTACTCTCAGCGAGAAAAACGTTGGTTTAATAAAACAACCATTCTTATTCTACCAATTTAGTTAGGTTTTGAGGGAAGGGAAAACTTTCCATGAATTTCGGATACATCTATCATGTACGAATTATTTACATGGTACTCTCCATAGTTCCCAATACATTCTACCTCTCGTGCTGCCATCCAAACTTTCTATCTTCGTTTCCCACCAACCCGCATTCATTCTCCCTCTATTACCTCCTTCAAAACGTCCTCGCCCCTCATTACCGGCTCAATCCTCTCACGGTCTCCTCATGTATTCATCAACCAGCCTCCAATCCTCCTCTGCCATTTCCAGCACTGCCTCGTTTGTCTTCATATTCACCAACCTACGCTCTTATCCAACTCGCGTTCTCCATCCTCACGGTGGCGTTATATAATGACATTTATACCTTATTTTCAGAATCTCAATTACAGTCTTGCTTCTACTACTAACATCCTAAACTCCATACAACGAGTCGAAGTGGCGTACAGATTCTACCTGAAGAGGTGGTATTACTTTTCAGCGTGACGCTAGAAATAGAGTTGAGATTTTGAATATGGCCCAGAATCTCAACTACAGTCTCACGTCTTTTGCTTACGTAATGAAATCTCTATTACGTGTACAAAAGGTATACAGATTCTCCTCGATATGGTTCAATATGGTATACAGAGTGGTAATACCAACTTTGAAGGGTTAATCTGCACCCCAATTTGACTCGAAGTAAATATTTTCGGACGTAAGTAGTGGAAGGGAGACTGTACTTTAGATTCTGAATATGGCCTTAAGTCATGAATTGACTGGACGATAGAACTGGATAAACTCAAAAATTTCAATCCACATAATTCTTCTGATCATCTCACTCGATATTAACGTTCCAAATACCTTAGCCCCCGCACGTCATAAAAACCTTCAAAAACAGAAGGCTTTCGTTCCATCAACTGAACCAAGAGGAGAGGAGGTGGGGGGGTAGGGAGGTGGTAGTCGAGATTCGAGCACCAACCCCCACTCTCACGTTACCCAGCGCGACGCATTTGACTGACGCCGGACGTCAAATGGGGTCTCTCCTCCCCCCCCCTTGTCCATCCCCCACCTCTCAATACCATTTCACACTGGGCGAAGGGGATGCGAAGAGGGACTCTTTGACGGTGGAATTGGGGAGGCTGACCGTGAAAAGGGGTGGGCACGTGTGTGTGTGCCGCATCTGGCGACTGTTGCCGCTAACGAGGTGAAACATGCAACGCATAAAAGGATTACTACGCAGTCAACACGGGATCCATCTCCGAAATAGGGAAATAGGGTGGGATAGGGGAGATGGGATAGAGATAGCAGCGAGCTGAGCAATGGTAGGCTGACCGTAGGAGTTAGGCCCGGGAAGGGGGTGGGAATTTGGGGGATGATCCGGACTCGACCGGCGAGGAAGGGGGGTGGAGGGCGGGGATTGGTGGAGCCCGAGAGGCCTGGGGGGTGGAGATCCCGCGGGGCGAGATTAAGGGGATGTTGAAGAATGTTTCCCGCGGGCGGGGGGATGTCGGGATTTTGAGCTCGTGTGCCTACTCTTCCTCAAATGCCTCACCCTCGCTGATCTCTGAGTAAACGGGAAATTTAATGGAATTTGAAGGCTGAGCTCCAGATTTCCGTGTCACTTCGCTCCGTGCCTTCGCGCCGAGTGTCACAAAACTGACCTCGACGGGGAAAGGCGCAGGTAGTTTCACTTCCAAAAGGTTTCCAGAAGGCCTAGTGTTATCAGCCAAGGCCAATAACTTTAGGCCGGACACGCAATTGGCACACTAATAACACTAGGTCGGGTATTCAGCAAGGAAGTCGTCACTTGAAATACGCGTGCTTATGTCAGACTTCTATCATATCCAAAACGCAGCAATCAGTTATCATTTAAGAAATAACATTCAGTCAAAATAAGATGATTCACTTTTCCGTGCATGAATGTAGCAATGGATCAATCTAACTCTAGACTAGACAACAGACAATAGTCAATAGACAATAGACAATAAAACAAACAACTAGACAAACTAGACAATAGGGAACTTTGAGGCGTGAGGGTGGATAAAAACTTTGGTAAAAAGTATAATGGTGAGACTCATAGCTGTACAAGATACAATGAGGGTAGAAAGCTGTAAAAATTCGAAGTGACGAGGTGCTCTATAGTAAGTAGTTCCGCTCTATGTGTGAAATAAATGAACCACAGTTAAAAGTCAACTGCAAACATAAGTTACAAACATCTGTTAAAGTCATCACATAGTCTGAAGTGTCTACACGTAACTGAGTAATGTGGGTAATGTTGGAATGTGTAGCATATTTAACTCAAACTTAAACTCAATTGTTTGCACTCCGTCATCCATTAGCTTTTATTTCAACGTAATTAATGTATACATTTCATTCTGTAAACTCTAAGTTCGCCCTTAATGAGAAATACGCTCTAACGTTGAACGACGTGAGTTACTAAAGTGATTTACCTCACTATTTTTATTACATTTTATTATGTTACAAGCATCTGTACAATAATATTAAAACAAAATAAAAATCTACATTGAACGCTAATAAACTCTCGGAGAATTTTAAAAATCGCATGATATATCACGAATAACTTGTGTTCGCAGGTTGACTCTGCGTCTCAATTTGATTCCAATATTAATACTTGGCTAAGAATCTATATTTCATTATATTTATTGTAAATTGGGAAGAAAGATAGTTGTCTAATGCGGCATCGCTGGTGCGTTGTCGAGTTAAAAATACGATCACAGGGGTGGAAGCTCGAGTTCGCCTCTATCTTGGTCAAACCACACGAAGCAGAGCGTTCGCATTGCACAATTGCCTGTTCCGAGAGCCTTCTAGTCCACAATCCCACGACAAAGCTTTCCAGCGAGACTGCAAATTACTCAGCACGTAATTTTCCGCGGCTAAAACCCGAAATGCCGGATTTCGAAGGCAAACATTGGTCGCACGGTGCACTATCGAGTATGGCAGTGCGCGTTCGCCGAGATTCAAGGGTCTGCCTGCGGCATTTACCGGGATAAACGCAAGGGGGGGCTGGCATTATTCGTGCGCGTGATTGCTTACGGTGGAAATGGACCCCATCCCGTCGAGCGGTGAAATCAGAAGGAGGGGCCAGGGAAGAGTCAGGTTTGTTCTGCCATTCCTGCGCTCCTCTCTTTGACCTCTGTTTCGCGAGATCGCATTAACTTCAGACCACCGATACTGTGCCCTGTACACCTTCACAAGCGAGATCGTACACTTTAGAATGTACGTATTGTCGGGAAAAAAAGATCAGCTTACCTACGCTTAAAGTTTTTTTATCTCCTCAATCCACATCTGTCACATCAGGATCTATCTTAAAACCCTTTTCGCGTTTATTTCCGTGTGCTCAGAACATTTAGTACCTGTGCACAAGTCAACAAGCACCTTTCTTAAGCGTGACCGATTTTCTAAATCTCCCATTTACCTTCTAAAGTACTCTTCATCTTCAATTATAAATTGACATTGAAAACTATTAGTTAGTTAACAAAACTGTAGGTTAACAAAGAACCCACAGCATGTACTTTGGTTAAATTGTTGTCAAATAGCAGACCTTATATCGCATCATCCAAACTAAGCTCAATGAGTACAAAAAAGGGAAACAGGCAAGTTATTTTTAATTAGCAGAATTCAAAACCACAAAACTCATAAGTTACCGAGTTGATTGACAATAGCCTGGCATTCACTAACCTTGTTACCGCGGCCGAACTGGAAAACATAATAAAAAAGTCATTATATTTTAACAATAAGATTTAAATTTTGATGGCATTTATCACGCACAATTTTCTTTCATAAAGCTCTTTAGCATCCGTATTTCATTCTTCAAATGAATAAGACAATTCGCTTCTCTTTCATGAATCCACATCCTCCGAAACCAACCTAAAATACCCACTTTTTCCTTGCTTACCTAGTTTTCTTCGTCTTACACGGCCTTTCATGAAACTATGACATCTAGGTAATTATTCCTCATCCAAAAATGACTCGCCCACTCCTTATCAACTCCTGTAAGTTCGTTCTGCAATTCCCCATATTCCGCATTCAGCTTTTCCTTTTCTGTTTCTTGGAAAGTAAATAACCTTGCAAACGTGTAATTTTGCAGGCAAAATCTAAGGTTCTCGTGTGATAATTTTTGACAACATTGAGGACGGGGTATGATTATTTCTTAATCCTGCGAGAGGATTGTTCCTTCAGTTTCCGTTGCTTTTTATGGCCATGCACCTAAGAAATATTTGTCTCTATTATGAGTCGGTTAATCAAATTTGAAAGCAATCCATTCTCATTATCCACATGATCCACCCTTCACATTAAGAAACTAAATTTGATGTAACGGAGATGCGTCGGGCCACGCAAAATATATCTGATCTCATTACTCTGCCCACGGCCGTCGTCATCCCTCACTCTTTATCACTTTCTCTTCTAATTCCATCGCTCGTGAATCCTTCCCTAACGACCGCCCTCGACGAATAAAGAACGACAGGATTCCCCAGTTCATTTGAGGGCATCGATTCAAGCAGATTATATCCCTTCCTTCCGGCACACCCGTACCCCTGGGGTCGGGAAAAAAATTAAGTTGGTGCCAGGACGATGAGATGGGGAGTGGTGTGCGTTCAAAAGAGCTCGTCCTCACTCACGCACGGTCAAAGGATTTGAATGAAAGAACGCAAGATAGCAAAGAGAGTATCGTGAACGTAGGGGGGAGATGGGGGAGGAAGAGCCATTCTTTGTACGAACGGGGAGTGAGGAATCAGGAAGAGGGCTGCTGCAGAGCGAGGCGAGCCAATCATCGGCTATCTCCTGCACATCTCATGCAAATCGCAAGGCCCTCGCGTCCGCATTGGTATCCTCTCTAACACCATAGCTGTAGAGGATCAGCCAGCCCTCCGACTCCACAGGAAACCCTAATGTCTCTCCCTTTCCCTACCCTCCATAACTTTAAAAAAAATACATCCTCGCCCCTGCCGCAACATCTGATCCTCTGAACTAACTTTTCTCGTTCAACCCTTTCCATAAAAATATATCAGTATAGGTGAGCTTAAGCATTAAGAGATGCTAAAAAGGGGTCCATTCAAACTTCTAAAAGCAGGATAGAGGTATTTCAAAATTTGGAGCGCTTCTCTCGGAGTCCTGTGGAGTAATCCTGAGTGTGACGACATAGCGACCCACCACAATTTACGTCTCATGTTAGTAAAGCAGGTAAGAAATCATACCTACGTAATCCCACCGCTCATACGTCATATCACGTCCCCACAGCATAGAAAGTTCATCAGGTCATGGAGATCGAAGAGTCTAAGGTTCAATCGTAGTCGATTGGCATTGGCAAAATCGGGTGACCAATTAAGAGATGCTGGGGGTGGAAGGAAGGAGGAGAAATCACGGGAGCAGCACAAGCCTCTTCTTACGGAAAAACGAGGATATGTCCAGAGTTCGACCCTGTTTAAGAAATGAGTGCTGCTTAAGAGATGATCTGCATGGTGTACGTGATGCAGGACAAGATTTAATGGTCCTCTCCCCCCGGTTAAAAGTCTAGTGTGCACGAGTTGCATGAGTGGTACTCCTTTCTTATGTTTCCTGATTAATTTTTGGTTTTAAACTTACCTGCGCCAAGAGTGTGATTCAGACATCGCCCTTCGGTCCCTTTTTTGGTCTTAAGGGAGTAAATCATCAGATCTTAGATCAGATCCATACTTCTATTGTGAGTCTTCTATAACTACACATCAAGTTATGATACCTCTCTTTATCTCCCTCAACCGAGTCAAGGTTCTGTCATTCATAAAATAAATAAAGGTAGATTTGCTGCAATTTCAGGCATAGAAACTGAAAACACGGCTAACTATTGATTTTTAAACATTTTCCCAACCAGATAAGTGCAAATATCAGCGTTTAGACTATTATTCATTGCTAGAGTAGATTATTTTATTTATTGGCATCACATTTTCATCAAATGTAGTTGATTTGATTTAGAGGGTCATTTAATCATATCAACTATTTATTTCAAGGATACAGCAGCTGTGCAAATAATGTCAACTGCATAGTTATGCAAATATTTTCCCTATTTTTCAAACATAGTCTGAATGGTCTGAACTTACACAATCTTCATAGTTTTGAGAGTGAAAAGAAAATTCTCTGAAATGATTGAAAATAAGTGAAACCGAACAAAACTTATCTTTCGTACTAATGCGCGACGGTTAATGTCCATTCGATGAAACTAATCAATCTAAAATCATTAACCCGTAGACCAATTTATACGACAATCCAATATGCAGTTTTTAGCACTGTAGTTGGCGAAGTGCTTTCGAGAAAGAAACAATCCACTATTTGCATGAAAGCCTCAGTCACATTTTTTCGGGTCTTTTTCGCTTGGACTCATCATGAAATCCTGCCCGACCCTTTTTTAACTGTCTCCCACTCCGTTCCCTCATTCACTCCCCCGAGATCCTCCCTCTCCCCATAAACATCAAAGGGCAAGAGTCCTTTCTCGCCCTCGTACCCCTACATCCTCGGCTCTTAAACAGCCCTTCGACGGGAGGTCCACGGGAAGCGACATAAAACGCGACAGCGCGGACGAACGGCAAGATTGCCGTCTGCCGCACCCCCACCCTCCTTTCCTATGCTCCCCTCCCATCCTTACCCGCACCACACCACACCCGGCCGTGGTGCGGGGAAAGCCTTTCTTTGCCTCCGCACGAGAGAGGCGTAATCCTCGCTCTGCGCCGCTAACGGGTGCGGCGCGAGAGAGGTCGGACGAATGGATTGAGAGGACGAGAGAGAGACAGAGTAATTGGACGTGCTGAATTGCGTGGGAGGGCACGGCGACGCGACATTCAAGCCGATAGTTTGAGTGGTGATGGAAAGGAGGGGGCGTGTGGACATTCCGCATGAAAGTAGTTCGTTTAACGACGCTCACGAGATTCGAAAATTCCGTGAAATTAGAACGGGGACAATAACTTACTTTCAGGTGGCATAGAAGTAGAACGAGTCGTCATATATTTTTTTTAACCATCAATATATCGGTGAACTTATTCCAGATAAAATTATTCCACTACCTTCTTAACCCCACTCCATCTTTCTCATAATATCTATTACATTTTTCTGCAAATAAATTTGCCCAATTTACAAAATGACCTGTCATCGAGTCGAGTTTTATTTTGTGAAACATGTATTTTACTTTTTATCATTCGATTTGAGAAATGAAACGTTTCACTTAATGTAGTTGTCATCGTTTACGCCTGTTTTCAACTGATATATTGTCGTTTAATGTGTTTTTGGTTTATTTTGTTTTCAATATTGGTTTAGATGCCCTTCGAGGCCTTCATCCTTATTTATGTATGTATTTGTATTTCTGCAATTAAGTTCATAATTTGTTATGTATCCACCTGAACCTGGGGGGCATGGGATCCCAGGTTCTAAATAAAAGTTATTCTATTCTATTCTAATATACACCCCATCTAAACATACACTTTCTCTAATGCTAAACGCTAACTTGCATATGAATGGTTATTGACCGTAAAATTGAACTAATGCTACGCATTTCCCAAACCGCCGTGGGCATGGTGAAAAAGTACATTTCATGAATGTGGCGTGAAGTTTACTTTTGGTATCATGAACTTGAACGGGAACCGTGTGTGGCCTTGTTTTAGGAAAGTCTTCAAAGGTGAGTTATATCTTCGTATTCTTGAGCTCTTAAGACGCTGGTGTGGGGGAAGGTGGAGGGAGAGATACTCCAGGACGAGAAAGGTACGGGAAGGCCATCGCGTCCCTATTCTCTGATCGCACGAAAGGGGCAACGGTCTTAGTGAGGTTCCCTTTGGAACGTGCTCAACGCGCTGATTCGACACATTCACTGGGTGGTACTTGCTTTTTGTTTCAAAGTGGACTATATGGTTTAGTTTCACTGACAAAACTAACGCACTGGATGTTAGATGTACGTATAAAACGCGATCATTTAAGGTAATTCAAGATCTTAAAACTACGTTTTTCATCAATTCTTGACGAATTAATTAATCAATCAAAATTTAAAAACTCATAAAAAATAAACTTTAATACCATACGCTGAGAAAAAGATCTCTTACATGTATCGAAAATAATTCTAATTAATAAGCATTTCTATTTAACTCAACTTGATGTCACCCCTCTTATACCCATCACATTACTCACATTTCCTGTGTATACGGCAATGTATGAGCAAACTCATCGAAACGTGTTATATATGCATAATTAGACTAAGTAATGCGTAGAAACGTCAAAAGAGGGTGCTATAATTGATAGATTGAGTATATTGTTTATTTATCTCTCTTGGTAACAGTACATTTACTTCGGAACATTCGCCGGTCGAAGACTCATTAATATAACCATTTTTTAATACTAAATAATTCTGCATAAAATTTAGTTTATATCGCGGCTCAGGCTCATTAATTGTAAAAATAGGAAAAATGCACCATTGATACAAACAACAAACCTTAAAAGATTAACAAACAAAAAAATATTATAAATGTATGCATTTCGACCAACACATGTTCTTGGACTAATCTTTGATAAAACCTTTTAATACACATTGCCTTAGTCTTCAATATTTAATATTTTTCCGCAATTTTCCGGCATACAGAGAGACAAACATTTTTAAATGCGCATTTCTCCAAACTTTTGCTAAAAAATCATCTCAAAAGATGCACAACGCATATTTTACGAATCCTAGGACTTTGAAAAAAAAACACTTTTACACAGTACTTACACGAGCGATCTGCGTTAATAAACGAGCATTATATCGGGGAGAATTACGCTAATTAATGAAGTTTAAACTGATTGCCCGACTGCAGCCGGGCCACTTGGAAGGTGTGCGTTATTCGACAACCCCTGCCCCACACCCAAGGCTACGGCGCTCTCGCACGCTAAATGGCAGATGCAGATGAATAGAAAGATAGCGGCGAGGAAGAGGGTGGGATGGAGGCGGGGGAGAGGGAGAGAAAGAGGAAGATTCCTATTGGCTGCTACTCGGGGGGGAAGGGGACGGGGGAAGGCTGGCAGTTCAAGGGAAGACCCAGGGTGAGGTGGCGTAGGGAAGAGTTTGAGGCGAGAGGGGATGGGGGGGGTGAAGGGGGTTGAAGGGTGATTAAAACTTACTCCTTCGCCCCGCACACATTGGCGTGATGGAGTGCGAGTGAAGGGAGGGAGGGGGGGAGGTTTCTGGCGGGGGTGGGTGGGGAAGGGGTAGGCTGCGGGGGTGAGTTGGAGCCGCGGCGTTATATTATGGCCGTGTTGGCTTCTCTTAAGGAGGCGGTCGTTGTTAAGAGGAGCATTTAATGGCGTCGAGTGCTCATTAGGCAACGCGTGGATAATTGCCGTGAGGTTTAGATGCTGCTGCTACTGGCGCCGCCACTGGAAAGAGACCTTCCCTCCCCCTAGACTTCGCAGCACCCCCCCAACGCCATGCCCGCCACCCCCCTGGCACCTCCGACTCGCCATACTCAGGGAGGGAGAGACAGGGCACTGCCGATCGCGAGTGGAATCCGTTACGCAGTCTTCAACTCGTAAAACGATGCGCCAAACAGACTTCGAAACTCGATGAGGAAATGAAACTGAGAAGAAGGAATTAAGGAACAACAATCAGCTGTTTGTAAATAGCTTTAAGACTAGAGAGGAGCATTACCGATTTGGCATATCATTCCATATTTTCGCAATAGCGTAACAACTCAGAATATCAAGACCTTCCTTATTATTGAAGCTAAACGAATCTTTTGCTAAATTAAAATTAACAAGGAGATACTTAACTTGATATCAGGTTAATTCTCATATCATAATTTAGATATTCATTCAACTTAATTGCGCTAGTATGTTACCACTGACTATATTAGCACAAAGAAATCCCTTACTCTCGGGATAATGCTATTCACCCCTAAAATTTGTGAATAAGACCTGGGAAGAGCCAAGTTTTATGTTAGGTAGGTTTGTAGGAAATTCATGCCTATAATTAATGCATTTAAAATGATGATGTATCTTTCTATCGTTTTAGTATACCTATCCTCTAAATATTAGTGAACGGTGAACGATGAACAACTTTATTTCCTTGGGCCATTAATTGATTGCTACCAATTAGTACAACAAAAAATGTAAAACACGTGGATTACTGATCTTGGGAGAGAAATAATGCTTAAATTAAATAAGATTGGCAATAATTGGCAATGAAATAAGATTGGCACCATATAACGCCTGAAACGACTCTTTTTAGAAATAATGCTGTTTAATTTGTTATAGGTATACGCTCATGCATCAGTTTAAAAGAAATTGCAATGAATGCTTAGGCTCTCATTGCGGCCATTGAAGTCGCTCAACTGCAGCATTAGCGATGCGGAACTAGGAGCAATTCATTACAACGTCTTTACTCAACCATTTAGGACAAACTATTTTCGGACTAATGGCTACATTAACCACCATAGTTATGGGGCTTAATTTGTCCTAATTGCCTTACATATTTTAACGATTATTCCATCCATTACTCTAGCAATGGAAATTTTAATAGTGGGGGAGAGTAGGCAAGTGAATAATGTCGCAATTGTAGTTTACGTCAGATCCCGGGGATGCAGTGAAAACCTAATCTTCTTCGCTTCATCGCCATCTCAAGCAGTTACCTGAAAATGACCAACTATTCCAACGGGAATAATGGCCACCGGCGCAAAATGACTCGTAAAAGTTTGCTCTTCATTCTGTGTTATAAGAGGTATTCGCTTTGCCTCTCCCTAGGCGTTCCCTGGACCATTTCCTAAAGGTTCCACCCATTCGGAGCCAGCGCTTTTCATCGAAAATGTACGCTTCCATCGAATTACTCGAATGACACTTAAAAGCGCTTCACTGGCGAACGAGAAAGAGCGTCTGTACTCCGCTGGAAGTCGTCCGTGAGCATTTTAATTGGTTCTTAAAGTACGGCAATTCGGGCATATTAGAGGCTATCAGCTGAACGTCTGAAAAAGCACATACATCAAAAAGTTAATGGAAAAAGAACAATTGAGCAATAGGAATTTCAATCGCAATCAAATTCCTAGATAACTAGCATATAACAGCTAATTTGAAACCGAAATAATTTTTTGATTGCCAAAATGTTACGTTTCCTTTTTCCATTCCTTAAGGAATGGCCACCAAGAAATGAAGACAAGATAGGAACTGTTTGAAAATAAAAACTTGGTTTCGATGCGAATTTTAAAACGTGGGAAGAAACAGAACGAAGTGAGAAAGAAGAGGGATAATTAATTTCAAGAAAATTCGAAATTTGGACCTTCACAGGAATAGAGAATAAATGTTAAACATGCAGGTTACCATGTTTGTCAACTGCCTGAGCATGCAGGAAGGCG